>CM061492.1:18215000-20615000 GCA_030867185.1 Tagetes erecta | reverse complement strand
ATTTGTTTGAAAGTTAGGATCTCCACTTAATATTTTCTCAGTTAAATTTTTACCGGCTAATAGGTAAAAGTTCGAATTTTTAAAATCTAATTTTCCATTAAAAAATTATTATGATATTATTGAAAAAGAACCTCTTCACTAATGTGTCTATAATGTGTTATGGACTTCAATGCTAACCAGGTATGTATTTTTGTTCTTGCATTACGCGACCTATTGAATAATACATTCGTATATCAATTCAAATACGTGATCAATACGTTATATCATCGATAACATCTTAGTGTTTGAAACATTAAGTTTTGAGTTCAAACATCATAAGTAAATATGTAATTTATTTACTTGTTATTAAAAAACATCAATATGCTGTACCAACCTTTGAATAAAGATCTAGACGTAACCACTAAAAAAACTATACTTTTTAAGACAAACATGATTGTCGTAATATTATGATCAAGTAAAGTACTGACAAACTTTAAAAAAAATCAAGTTGCAGGAAAAAAGCCCGTTGTAAAATTATTGTTGACAATATCGCGACAACTTTAGCTACAAAATTGATAATACTGAGTTGTTGCAACATTTACGACAACTTAATTAGTCAAAAAAGTAGTTTTTTTATAACTTATTTATACTTTTTGGTTTGTGACAAAATAATGACCAATTGTGGTTGTTTTGTCAGAATTTGTGGGATAAAATAGTGTTTTTTTGTTTTTATTATTTGCAAAAAAAATTATCATACACTTCTCGTAAATATTGAGTTGTCGGAAACTGTTATATCATAAAACTCACTTTTTAGCATTTTGTAACATTTAACACAAACTTTCATAGCATCTAGTTAATAACTATTTGAAGTTTTATTGCTTGTTAGTTTTGTATATTGCCCAAACAATAAGATTTAGACTATTTAACCTAAAAAGGGTGAGACATCTTTTTAATTTTTAATTTTCTCTCTACTATTGACCGATGATCCAATGGATGATAAAATGTTTTGTCATATTCTTTGCCTTGAGATTTTTTCTACAGTTTTAACCAATGTTTTGAAAACCGGACCGGACACTGAACCGGTATTACAATTTTACTGGTCGAACCGGTCGGACCGGGGTCGGACCGTGGTTGGACCGGGATCTAACGAATTATACATTTACATATCATATCTAAATACATTTATGAAATATTCATTTATAAAGTTTTAAATCAAAGATTGTAACTTTGAGAACTAGAGGGGCTAAAGAGTAAAAAACCAAACTTTATTAAACCTAAAATCCTAATTATATATATCCACCAGCCGCCACTCCATTCTCAGTTCTCCTTCACCCATGTGCCCAAATATGAACATTGAAGGTCTGGTTTTTCCGGTAATGTGCTCCGGCGAAGCACGGATGACGACGGTGGTGGCATAATCGATGCATATACTGTAAACGTTTCATTCCTACACCTCGTCTTAGTCCATTTTTTTGGGTACCCAATTCGTGAATCGAGCAACAAATCGCAATCGAACCTTAAATGTATGGTTCGCTGTCGTATGCGATTGGATACAAAACGAATGGTTCGAAATTCGTGGTCTTTGTAGCGACCCTGGTTTAGATATGGTTCAAAAACGGTTCGATAGCGGTTCAAAAGGGTCCGGTTCAAGCGGTTCGATAACGGTTCGAGCGGTTCGCAGCGGTTCACAAACACCTATCAGACCGTGACCTATCAAACCGGGATTCTCAAAAAACGCGGTCCGACCGCGGTTGGACCGGTCGGACCGCCCGGTTTAAAAACATTGGTTTTAACCATTTGTTGGTCTTGGTCCCATGATGTGTGCGAAATAATAATGTTTCATTGGCATTTGCCGACGTCATTATATATGAAACTTTATTTGCATGATGGTATCGTGTATTCTATCTAATATTTCAGAGTTTTTGAGGGTAAATTTGAGAGAGAAAATTTTTGACCAGTCAAATTGGGCTTTAAAACTTCATTGCTATTTACGGCAACTCCCACTTAATGATTTCCAATCAATTGTGCTCTATATTTTTGGTAATACGTTTGTGGTTTCAATCAATCCAGTTGTTGAAGCTTTATTTATTGTTTCGTTTCTTATAAATAAACTTAATTTTAAATTCAATATGGTGTATAACCAGTATTCGATTTTGATAGCATGTTCAATCAATCCGGTTGTTGAAGCTTTATTTATTGTGTTCTATATTTTCGATTTTTATCCTTTTATTTATATATTTTAGATTTATTCTGTGTGTATACACGGGTTTTAAACCTAGTTTTCTATAAAGCGACGTTCTTATTTTATATAATGAATGAGGTTTACTTAAGAAGATTTAATTTTTTCGAAAAAAGTCTAATAACTTATGAGATGACTAACTACATGTGACGTTTTTTTAAAATTAAAATAAAGGGTAATATTGGTTTTGTCTATTCATTTCAAGTTCTATTATTTTTAACCGTTCATAACTTTTACATTATGACATTATTAAAAAAATAGACCATAAAAACGGGTTTTTTTAACTTTTAAAACGCGTATAATATTGATATAAAAAAACCAAAAACTCACATTTTTTAATCATTGTGTAATCCGTTAGGTCATTATGTAATTTTTTCGAACTTACAAAAATTATACAATGAACTGATGAAGATTACATAATGACACAATATGTACAAGAGTAAAATAGACAGTTCTCTTTTACATGCAATATAACAAAATAACACAATGACAGTGAAAACTTTAAAACAAAATGGATCTATTGTGTATTTACATGTTAAACCACATAATAACACAGTAAATCCATATGTGTTTGCACGTTACAGAAACATTTGAAAGTTCAAAACTAAACAATTAAAATAAAATAACACAAATAATAGTGAGAAACTCATTAACAAATTACATGGAATTATTGGAATTATTGTGTTTATACATGTTATTTTACACAATATATTCATTTGTGTTTTATAGCCTTTGATCATTATAATTTTAGATTTGATATTCCGCATACTTTCTTAAGTTCTCAACTAAATTAAATCTTTCTAGTATAACTCCACTATTTATATAATACTTAAAAAGGCTCAAAACTTTCTGATCGATCATACATCTTGATAGGGGAAACATATTTTAAAATGGCTTAAACCGGCCTCTATAAAGTTAAAAAAAATTAAACACTTGTAAATAAGTTCAAACAAACTTCGATTGACATCATTTCAACGATTTAGAAATAGATTGTCAAGCCCTCCCCCACACCCACCCCAAACATCTAAAACCCCACTAAAAAAAACCTAAAACCCCACTCCAAAACAAACAAATATATATATATATATATATATATATATATATATATATATATATATATATATATATATATAAAACCATCCCATCCTAAAAAAAACCTAAACCCCCATCCCCAAAACACCAAATCCTAAAAGTTCGAAGAGACGGTTAGAGCGACGTCAAAAGTTGGTTAATCGGATTTCGTTTACTTGAGTTGATTTACTGAGTGTTTAAAAATTTTATAGAGTTTTGATATTCACTCTATAGAGTTTTGATCCTTTTTAACGTAACTTCTACCCATCTTGATATATGTCAATTAATTGTCAATAAAAAAATCTTTTACATCTAAAATCGCAATCTGTTCTTCTAAATCTGTCTTATGTTTTACACATGTAGGAGTTGTATTGATATGCAAGATTGTTCTATGTAAACATCAAGATGTAATATTAAAATCTCCAAGTACATAGTGAATTTTAAGTGTCACAACAAAGCTAATGGAAGTGTTGACGGGAGATAAAGCTAGATCCTAAACCTCTTACAAATTAAAACCATGTGAAATATTTATTTAATAACTCTACCTTTTATATTTCTCTAAAATTATTGTAACCATTAGGTTGTACCATGTACCCATCTCTCTCATCTTGTTCTCTCTTTCTTAGCTATAAATAGTACATGTATCATTGGTTCCTTTACACTCAAATCCAACTTACACTTCATTTTCTTTCTATCATTGTCTTGTGAAATAATATGGGCATCCTCAAAGCTTTTGTTGCTTCAATTTTTCTTTCTCTATTTCTCTTTCATCTTGCCCAAGCCTTCCATCCTAATCAACTCGTAATTTTCATCTCCTTAATTTATAGTACTAAGTCTTAATTAATATATATGCTTGCATCATCCTTTTTACTAAGATCCTAATCCAAGTCACATATTATATAATCATTAATCACTATGATTAACATTTTGATGTAATTAAGTTTTGTGCATATAATTTCTATATCATTAGATGATAGATACTCTTTATATATAGACTATTATTTTTTTACTCTATTTTACCTATACTGACGTTTTATAACTGTATTGCAGGATGCTACAAGTATTGGCACGTACCCACCTACCAAGATCGGTATATCATTTTTATTTATTATATATATATATATATATATATATATATATATATATATATATATATATATATATATATCGTAAAACAAATTTTGTATATGAAATAGTTGCCTTAAAATGTATGGAGCTTGATAAGACTAATTATGTGTTGCAAATGATAATCTTTTTCACATAATGACATTGAGAAAAGCTTTTATTTTTTGTATTCAATGATCATTGAATTTATAGTAAGTAGCTTCTTTTGTCAACTTAGGTACATTTTAGTACGTATAATTCATTATTATTATATTAAAACACAAGTACTATAGTTCGTTACATAGTCTCACTGTTCATTTCAAGTGTGATATATTTTAACACAACTTCATTGTGTGTAGTAACAATTACTAATTAATAAAGATTGGTGTGCAGATTGTGGGAAGGCGTGTGCCGCAAGGTGCATACTATCGAAAAGACCTAATCTTTGCAATAGGGCATGCGGAACGTGTTGTGGAAGGTGCAACTGCGTGCCTCCAGGAACCTCAGGGAACTATGAGTCATGTGCTTGCTATGCTGAGATGACCACTCGAGGAAACAAAAAGAAGTGCCCGTGAAATATCCTTGCAACGTACGTATTTATTTCGATTGTTATCGATCCTACATGGTCCATATTTGTGAAAGTTTATTCTTTTTCCCATTTTCTTGATTATGTAATTCTCATTGCAGTAAATTAATAAAAAGTTGGTTGTGTATGTTATTGGATATGAATATCTACCAAACACATACAAGACATGATTTTATAATTAGGCATGAATTTGAATAATCAAATTACTTTTCATGCTCAACCATTGTCATCTCTATTGTATGTTAGTAAGTTATTTATTCAGTTATTTATGAGCTACTTGAGATTGAGATCGATGGATTCTCTAGACCTCGAGTTGATCCAATCTTAAAATGAACAACGAGCCTAGATTAAAGCTCACTTTGAATTCATCTTGGCTTAGTCTCGTAATATTATTTTTATTTCACCTTTGAGATGAATATCAAATCATTAAGGAAAAGTATAAGAACAAGAGAAACGATAATGGAGATTTTTACAAGGTGAAAAGTTAACCTCCTAACAAGAGATCCCTACAACCTATTTTATCACGTTTCTTCTTCCACGTGTCATCACCTTTACGTTTCTCTTGTGCATTTGTCTTCTTCCCAATCTTACTGATACATAAAGTACCGCACATCATCAAGTCCTTCAAGTCTATTTGTATGAGAAAATAAATGAATACATATAGACAATAACGGTTACATTTAAAAAAAACTTTAAACACCACACCTCATTAGCTTCTTAGAAAACATATATAAATATTTGTCCATATGCCAAAATAAATACTTCTTCTCTCTCTTTCTCTTCCGAAAACTCCCATGTTACAACCCTTCACATCGCTTTTCGAAAAACCTTTTACTTCCCTCAGTTTTGTGAATCCATGCGTCAAATTGTTGTAGTGATTCGAGTCTCCAATTATCAGAAAGACGATCTGAGATATACAAAACTGATAGTTCGAGACAAACCGAGCTTGGATCTAGATCTGAGATTGTTTGGGGATGTTGTTTGTAATCAGTGATGCGGAAACTCACTAATCACGTATTGATGCTTGAATGTTCATGAAGATCAATGCAAAGTATGATGCGGATGATGATAATATGAATAGGTGAATTGTATTAGATCAATGGAGAGGTTACAAAGGATATGGAATGAAATGTAGGAAACTCCCTTAACAAATGACCTAGGTGATGGTATTTATAGTCTATACCATTCACCTTACAATGTAACCTAACCACGTGCAGTTAAGCACAAAACGATTACACAAATATTCTAAGACAAATACAATTAATGAACGTCTTCACCCGTGCTTGCTCGTGATGATGCTCGATATCTTCACTCGCTTATATTTGGAAAGTGACATCTTCAAATAACCCCAACAGTACTCCCCCTAAGATGACACTTTACAAATCCGACATATCAGCTTGAATCTTCATGTGGCGAGTATAGAGAGCAACTTAAAGTTTTGGTATGCATTATCTTCAAGAGGACCCAACAGTACTCCCCCTAAGATGATGCTGCCAAAACTCTGTCTTTCAACAAGCAATCTGCATCCTTCTCTCCCTTTTGAGTAACATCATAGGTTATGGAAAGAAATAAGCAGAGAGTAGATTCCGGTGAATCTATATATCAGCAACGGGATCTTCTTCAACGGTTGAAGTAGAATGAGAAGACTTCTTTGAATTAGAATACTCCCCCTCAACTTTTTCTTCAGAGGTTAATGAGATCTGTGTATGAGATATTAAGAGGAGGATTCTTAATACTCAGCAATCTGACTTGGAGATCTTTGGACTGGAATCAGACTTGAACAGGAACATCTTCAAGTCGCGTGGAAGCTTGTTTTGCAATGGAAACTGTTCCTGCAACTCAAAGAAAAAACATTAAAACTCAGGCAATAGTGTGCATTTATCATCAATGTAAAGATTAAGTTCTCAATCGGATGAGATATTGCTTGATGAACAACTCCTACATCAATAACACATGTTAAACAGCCAACACAAAAGAAAAAGATTAAAATGACAATCTTTTTGGTGTTTTTGAATTTTTTTTTAATGTTTTTGATATTTTTGGAATTTTCTCTTTACATTCATGAATCTTTTACCTGCAATGAGATCATACCAGCAATTAATCCAACACATGTTTTGCAGTTTTTTTAGAATAGACATTTGAATTGTGAAGTAATTGAGTGATGAATTGTTGAACAAATCAATTAGCTCGAAGTGACACACTTACTTTTTCTATTCTTGATGATCAATTAGGTTGATTAAGAATAAGTTTTGAGTGACCCATACCTTGCACATTAGAAAGTTATACACTTCATCTAAATATCCTGAGAACAACTCAACACGTCAGGTCACTTACAATCATAAACAGTGTGGAATTTGGGTTCTATTTGGATTTGGTCCACTTTGGGACTTCTTTTGAATTCCTTTTTGGAATTTTTCTTTTTCCTATTGTTCCCCTTGGGAATCTTCTGAATTCCATTTTGGAATTTGATTGGTGACGGTCCACATTTGGGACTCTTTTTGTTCTATTTTGGAATCTTTTCTTTTTGTTCCATTTTGGAATCTTTTGCTGCATCTTTAAGCTCAAAAGAGACTTCGTGTGAGACTTCAGGTCTGTGGGTACCACAACAAAGAAGCTCACGATGCGGTTCATCATACTGAATAGATTGCATCATTACCCGATGTATATCGTTATGTCACAAGTTATCTATTTGATTTGTATAAACGTTTCACATGCACTAATACGTTTCAACCACAAAAACTCATTAGAATTTAGTTAAATCATCAAAGAATATACTTGTTCAGTCTAATTGTCTGAGCCGTCTCGCACATCAATTTTCACGCTTCAGTCTTTATTGTTTAAAATGATGCGTTGAATAACTCTAGTGTACTATCATTTCTCATGTACATGCAAGTAGATTCAACATATTTTTTTTTTTTGGATTTTTCTGATTTTATCATTTTTTTTAATAATGATTTCTCCCCTAAACTTTTAAATTTCTAAGAAAATTGAAAGTTTAATGAAAAGAAAATGGCAGATATGTTATCAACGTATGAAGAGTGCATGCAATGTACTTAATCTAAACAGACGAAATGAAACATCGGTTGTTTCTTGCACTGCCATCATTGTTTGATTTTCGAAAGTTTTTATTTAAAAATTCCTGCAATGATTCCATTTTGTTTCCAACTCCATTTGATGTCAGTTGCATCGAAGACATCATGAACAAGATTCGGTATCTTGTCATGATAAGGGATCAGCCACGGTCTTCTTTTCTTTGTTTGACCGGCCTCCATAACTGTCCCTAACACACTAACAAATTAGTTAGAGGTAATGACCCAAACCATTTCGGTTTTGGGTCGTTCAAATTCATCAACATATGAGATATTCTCATAAGTGCAAGGGGTACCTTCAGGTGGTGGTTTTGATGATACAATGTAATTTGTACCTTCATCTTCTTTCATGGATTGTTTGTCAAAAGAGTAATTATAGTCATTTTCAAACAAATTGTGAACTTCATTTAAAAACAGGTTTTGTTGACTATATTTCTTATTCAAAGATTGATTCACAATTGGAATCATTTTATCATTTAAATCATGATTTCCCTTTTTGTTTTTGACAAACTTTGGTGTCCATGAATCATTGACATGTTGATTTTCATCAAACGAATGTCTATGATTAGATCTTTTAAAGTTAGAAAAATACCTGGAAGGGTATGCACGCGATGAACTTCTTTGGACTGACCTTCTCGGCTTGTAGTAGCACTCGGATGTGTTGTGATTGACCATGTCACAAATAGAGCAATACTTATTGTAGTAACATTCCATTGTGTCGTGGTTGTACATCTGACAGTTGGTGCAGTACTTGTTGTAGTAGCATTCCGTTGTCGTGTGATTGTACATTTCACATATCTCGCAGTACTTCTGATGAGCCTTGAAGGGAGACTTCTTTCTTTGCTTTTGAGAAGTCTTTGCAGTTGAAGCTTTGACCTCTGAATCTTGTTGAAGCTTGCTTGAAGAAGCTGGAGTCTTGAACTTGTCACTTTTTGACCCAAAAGGAAAGACACCTTGACTGTAAATACAATCTGAGATATGATGAGTTTCAGAGTCACAGATTAAACAGTATACGTCACTGTTTGAATCACTCGGGATTCGGAATCTTGAGACTTTGGAGTAGAAGGAGTCTGTCGTGTAGAATCAGATGAAGCGGCCTTTGTCTTGTTCTTCTTGGCTTTGCTCTTCTTTCTTCTAGCATTCTTCTTCTTCTTCTTTGACTGATCCTCTTGTGTCTTTTCTTCTTCTACTTGAGAAGATAGTGATCCAACAATTCCGGTTGGCACTAATCCCTCATCTTTCTTTTCAACAGATTTTCCTTTTTCGACTTCTTCTTTGATAAACACAAGATCAGATTGTGATCTGTTGAGTTTATCAGTGAGCTCCATGAGTTGAACGTTCAAATTATGCTTTTCATTAAGCATTGAATCAACATTCTGTGTAAGAGATTTGATTCTATCTTCACACAATTGGTGATCTTTTTGTAGACTTGTATGCTTCTCTTGTTCTTCTTGCAGTTTGGTTTTCAGAATGTTGTTATCTGAATTGAACATCTCAGACAACTTCTTCAACTTTGTAATCTCTTCTTGCAAATCTTTGATCACACTGGATGAGTGTTCATTTGATTTTGCAGCTTCATTCTTGACATTCATTGCTTCTCTTTCACTTTTCTTGAGTGACTCTTCGAGAGATGTGATTCTTTGATCAGATATTTCGTGTTGTTCTTTTAGATTCTTGTGCATTTGCTCTTCCTTCTTGAGTTTATCACAAATCTTAAAAGAGTATATTCTGTAGTGTTCAACTTGTTGAAAACATTCTTTGGTGCACATCTTTTCTCTGACTTCAATTGGCATTTCAACATAAGAACTCTGAACATCTTTCTCGTTTTCTTTTTCTGACATCAATCTCTTTATTTCTGAATTCAGTTGAGCAATTGTCTCATCTTGCTTTGCCATGGTTTCAGACAAGTTGTTGATTTCTTTATCTTTCTTTTCAATCTCTTGAATGGAAACAACATCATTGTTTTCACTCCAATCATACTCTTCTTCTTCATCTTGATTTTCATGAGAACCTACTTGACTCACAAGAGCGAGTTTTGTACGTTCATGAAAATCTCTTCTCTTTTGATCACAAGCTTTGGCAACTTGAAGATAAGTTGTTTCAAACATGTGATTGAATTCTGTAATAAATTCATTGATATCTTCTCTTTTATTCTCTTCTCGGATCACGGTAAACATGCCCGTTGACATTTTTCTTGAATTTTCAAAGTCATTTTGATAATTTTTCTGGGAAGTCATGGTGGCTAAAAATGACTAATTTGAAATTTTGGAAAAATGAAATTTTAGATTTTCCAGACTTTTTTTTTTAATTTTTTTTTTACTGTTGAGTCGGGTCAAACTTGGGACGGGTCAACGTTGAGACGGTTAAACAATTGAGACGACTGAACACTTCTTCACCCGGCTGAACAGTGATTTCCTTCTATCACCCGGCTGAAAAGTGAATTTTTCTTCTTCACACGGCTGAACAGTGCTTCACCCGGCTGAACAGTGCTTCACCCGGCTGAACAGTTCTTCACCCGGCTGAACAGTACTTCACCCGGCAGAACAGTTCCTTCACCTGGCTGAACAGTGTTTTTCTTCTTTCACCCGGCTGAACAGTGTCAAGTACTGTGGAGACGGGTCATGCACTGTAGCGACGTTTCAGCCTTTGTTGTAGCAACACTTAGGAAAATTTCTTTCAATCAACCACTCAATTCTTCAATTCTTCTTCAAATTATGATACGTTTCTGGGCAAATATCAATCAAATCTTCAAATCTTCATATCAGATTGACTTTTCAAAGTCAAAATTATGATGAACACAAGATCAATTCTTCAATATTTGTTGTTTTTGTTCAATTCAATACTTGTATTAGATTAGGAATGATGTTTCTAACACTCCTTCAAAGTTTTTCTACCTTGAATCAAGCTAAATCTCACTCAAATCTGGGTTTTTTGTGATGAACACAACTAGTGGGTTTTTGACAAAAATGACAAAATATGGATTGAAATCTGGGTTTTTGAACGAGGCTTAGGATTATGATTTCTAACATATCTCAATCATCAATTTCTCAAAACATCAACAAAATTTCGGATCTTAATTTTGGGCAGTGAATATGACGAACATGAACAATTTCTTCAAAAACACAGTCAAATCTTCACCAATTGATCTCAAACTTTGCAGTTCTTTACACAAACATGAATCAAAGCTAATGGTAGCTAAAATTCCATCAATAACAACAACAATCAAAGATCACCCAACAGCTCTGATACCAATTGATAGTTCGAGACAAACCGAGCTTGGATCTAGATCTGAGATTGTTTGGGGATGTTGTTTGTAATCAGTGATGCGGAAACTCATTAATCACGTATTGATGCTTGAATGTTCATGAAGATCAATGCAAAGTATGATGCGGATGATGATAATATGAATAGGTGAATTGTATTAGATCAATGGAGAGGTTACAAAGGATATGGAATGAAATGTAGGAAACTCCCTTAACAAATGACCTAGGTGATGGTATTTATAGTCTATACCATTCACCTTACAATGTAACCTAACCACGTGCAGTTAAGCACAAAACGATTACACAAATATTCTAAGACAAATACAATTAATGAACGTCTTCACCCGTGCTTGCTCGTGATGATGCTCGATATCTTCACTCGCTTATATTTGGAAAGTGACATCTTCAAATAACCCCAACAGTACTCCCCCTAAGATGACACTTTACAAATCCGACATATCAGCTTAAATCTTCATGTGGCGAGTATAGAGAGCAACTTAAAGTTTTGGTATGCATTATCTTCAAGAGGACCCAACAAAAACCATAATCACATTGTGTCCTTATATGAAGGTATATAAACCCTAAACCCAGAAAAAACCATCTTTTACTTGTTTCTTATTTATCAGAGTAACTTTTGAATAGAATTGTGATTTAGAATGGCTGAAAGAGTGAATTGCAACATGCACTTGTGTTTTTCGAAATTAAAAGAATATCAGTTGAATAAATTAAACGAAATTCGGACTAATCTCCACTCGTCATTACCTCCGATGAGAACCCCCGTATATCCCCTACCAACTCATAAGATTCCCACCTATACCCATTTAATTAAGGGTTATTGGATTTAATCACCTTCAACTATTGGTTATTGACCGCTGTCACCCTTAAGTATCACTTTGGCCAATATAACTCCCAACTAAACACTTTGGTGTCCGTATCACTAAAAGTAAACCAAAAGTTACTTGAATTGATTAAATTTTGGTGATACGGTGTCCGTATCACCAAAAGTTAACCAAAAAATAACCAAAAGTTAACCAAAAGTGACTTGAATTGGTTAACTTTTGGTGATACGGACACCAAAGTGTTTAGTTGGGAGTTATATTGGCCAAAGTGATATTTGAGGGTGACAACAGCCAATAACCAATAGTTGGAGGTGATTAAATCCAATAACCCTTTAATTAAAATAGCAAGTTATAGGATACCCTTTCCACGTTTTCTAATAAAAACCTTGTAATATTATGGAGTACATATTTCGCAATGTGCACCATTAGGGATAGCCAAAATAATGCATTTGAGATCACATGTAGATCAGTAGGAAAAGTACCAGATTTATTAGTATCTATGAAACTATTTCATATTACAAAAACCGGAGACTAGTACACCTTAGAACGATGTCGATCCATAGTAGTGTCATGCTTTACAACGACATTGTCTGGATTAAAAAGTTAGAAGGATGATTTCTTTTAAATAGACGATTGGGGCATCCCTATAGAAATGAGATGGAGACCCAACGATGAACCAGCTCTAAAAGACGTCAAACCTCCAGAACACTTAGTCAAAATAGCTCTATTGACTAATATAGCAAACATGGCCCACTCAGTGCGAAAACATCCGGAGCACATTCTAGTGATTGGGTTGATAAGTCGGAAGTGGGCGCATGAAAGGAAGTGACCATCAATATCAAAAGATGACGAAGGGATCTCCTTGAAAAAATAAATAAATAATTTGTATCGTATGCTATAGTTATTAGAAATTAATGTAAGGGATCGTCCAAAAATCGATGAGAGACAAATCAGAGAGTTCGACCGATGTACTAACTGATATTCTAGTAATCGATGAGAGACAAATAAGAGAGCTTTGGTGAAGTGTAGACTATCATCTAAATCAGGGGGTTAATTATCAAAGCAACTTTGATGAACGTAGAGATTGTTGTTTCTGCTAATGTGATTGCTAAGGCCTTAAGTTGGAGGAAGACATGTTTATCCAAAGAGTGGAGATTCATTGCGCACATCTTCTTCTCCTGCCACTACAAAAAAAAGCCATTTAGCGACACACACTTTTAATGACACATAGTTTTTGTGTTACTAATTTAGGTCTTTAATGGCACTTTGTGTATGCCATATTTGTTTCACACATGTTTATAATGGCATTTAGCATTTGTGTCACTAATTTATGTTATTAGTGGCACTTTTCATATGCCATATTTTCTTTACATATGTTTTTAATGGCATTAGCTTTTGTGTCATTAATGTAGCTTATTAGTGACACTTTATGTATGCCATGTTGGTTTGATATACACTTTTAGTAACATTTATCTTTTATGTTACCAATACTATATATACGTCTAATTCAACCTTTTACAATCATATTTAGTTTTATAAGATTGCATATCTTAAATAATCAATAAAGCTAGCATTATTCATGATTGAAGCTATGTATGTTGAAGAAAAATGACCAAACCGGTAAGCTAAGATAGTTTGTTGTTTGGATGATGATTATGAGTTAAGAAAATATAGAAGCAGTGATATAGACATTTGTATTTAAAAAAAGTTCATGGCATGAAGTTTACAAATAACTTCATGGCATTTACAAGGTGTAAAAAGAATAAGAAATGTCAATAGAGGGAATCGAACCCAAGACCACAAGATCAAAATACTTTATGTTCTACCACCAGACCAACATAGTAGATGTGTTATTTGTTCTCTATTGAAGATATATAGCAACAAACTAAAACAAATAGGTTACATAACCATGCAGACCCAATTGCACAATTACACAGCAACGACCAATGCTTAGAATTGAATCAAATCGAATCATCAATTTAACGGCTCGAATTGAATCGAATAAGTCTGATGCTTGCGAAATCTTCATGTTAACAATCGAATAAATCTGATGCTTGCGAAATCTTCATGTTAACAGCGGCCAGTGCTTAGAATTGAATTGAATCGAATCATCAATCGAATAAGTCAGTGCTTAGAATCCGATTCATCCAGGTTTGTAAGTTGTTACCATTTGCAAAGAAATCATGTTGCTATATATCTATTTGAATTCATTATTCATGTGGAGAAAGATTATTGCTAAAGAAAGAATTGTTATGGTCATGAATGATTATGTTCATACAATGTTTAATTGAACTCTTTTAAATGGTTTAATTCATAGCTGCTGATTATAGTTGCATTATAGGTGAGTTTTTGACATTTTTTTGTCATGAATTGTATACATTTGTTGCTTTTAGTTAATTGCATCATAGCTACTGATTATAGTTGCATTATAGTCATATCAATTGAATTGTTTTCAGTGAGTTATGTATACTTGAATTATGGTTGCTGAGTATAGTCGTATCAGGTTGTTAAAAGGTTTTTATCAGGGCTAAAATTTTAGTTATATAGCTGAGTTTTGGTCTTTTTTTGCTTTTAGATAAATGCATCTTTATGTGTAATGTAAGGCTCTTTACTCGATCTTTAGATATGGGTCAAATGGGTAACAATGCACAAATGATGCAAATAGTTGTTATCTGCTGTATGTATCTTTATGTGTAATGTAAGGATCTTTACTCGATCTTTAGATATGGGTCAATTGGGTAACAATGCACAAATGGGTAACCAAAAGTAATCATGTTTGCTTTATAGATTACAAAACCTAATCCACCAAAACAATGCATTACAATTAGAACAAAGATAACATACTCAACGTGGTACGAGGTATGCTAAGAAAATAAAATAAATGCAGTTTGGTGACCATTTTAAGTTATATTTTGCTTATTTGACTTTAGAGTTTGTTGATCATGTATGTTTTTATGTCTTGTATTTTGACCCATTAGCATAACTTGATTATGTTTCTCAGCATCTTTTCCCCAGGTTTGTGAGTTAAGCTTGATCTTCTATTGCCAAAAGGTTTGCTCTTCTTCATTACCCATTTAAACCATTTCATTATCGTTATTGTTCTTGGAGTGTTTGTTGTCTACATATGTGTGACCTGAACGTGACCGGGGGGTGGATTTGATGAAAATGGTTTACAAAGGGTGACATTTGAACACAAAGAGTATAGAAATGGTTTGAATATGTTGTGTTTTATATGTGTATTCTTAACACATGGTTTTGTATTTGCAGAAATGGTTTAATATTTTGTTATGGCTTTCATCTCAAACTATGTATTTTTTTTACCCATTTGACCCGTTTAAACCCGTTCAAGTTTATTTTTATATTTCATTTTGAACAGGTCATTCTATAATTACAAACCTATTGAATAATTCAATCTACCCTCGCTATTGTTCTATTTACTACAATAGTATCTATTTTTTGGCATAATATATCACAAATATGTACAGAAACAATTGATAGTTCTTTGGTTTTTATGTTTTATTAATGTAACTTCTTGCAGCTATTTGGATTGTTAACTAGGCCTCTAATGAATTATGGATGCTTGATTACCAAATTGCTTACTTTAATAGTTTCTTAATGAGCTTCTATTACTCTGTTACTCATAGTTGTTATTTTTCATTATGAATAGTCATGGATAGAGCTTGGATGTATCTTGTGCCAAGATCAAGCCAAACTTTTGTTAATGGGGTGAAAAAATTTTTGGATTTTGCATTTGAGAGAAAAAGTGTCAACGGAAGAATGATAAAGTGTCTGTGTAAACATGAAATACCAAAGTAGACCAATTGTTTTGGATCACCTCATATGTTCAGGGTTCAGGCGAGACTACTCTAAATGGGTGTATCATGGGGAAGACACGACATCTACATCGACGAGAACAACCCTTAACGAGGAAGAAGATATGTTACACCATGAAATGCATGATATGTTGGATGATATGTTTGAAACAGAAGGTGGAGATGGAATGGATATTCATGGGAATGATACAGAGAATAATCAAGAGTCAAACAATAAAAGAAATGGATTTGATGAGCTTTTGAAGGAAGTTGGAGAAAAGGTGTACCCGAATAGCAAATACAACAAATTATCAAGTGTGGTGCATTTGTATCATTTAAAGTGTCTCAATGGATGGAGTAACAAATCTTTCTCTATTTTGTTAGAGTTTTTAAAGGATTTGTTACCTGAAGAAAATTTGTTACCTAAAACAGCACAACAAGTGAAAAAAATTATGGCCAACTTGGGATTAGGATATGAAAAAATTCATTCATGCCCTAATGGTTGCATGTTGTTTTGGGAAGATAAGGAGAAAGATGAGTTTTGTTCTTTTTGTGGATCTTCTAGATGGAAAGTTCATGAATCTAGTCCAGAAAATGAAGCGAGTCCACCCAAGAAGAAAGCTTCAAAGATATTACGGTGGTTTCCTATAAACCTTATGAAGTGGGCATCATACAAAGCATGTGGAAGATGGGAAATTACGGCATCCAGCAGATGGATTAGTTTGGAAAAAATTTGATGAAAAATTTCAGGAATTTGCTAGCGATCCTCGTAATGTTCGTCTAGCTCTATCAAGTGATGGTTTTAACCCATTTAGGACAATGAATGTGGCACACAACATTTGGCCGGTTTTTGTTATTCCATACAATTTGCCACCATGGTTGGTTATGAAGCAACCGAATATTATTCTTTCTTTAATCATCCCAGGTCCTAAAGGTCCTGGAAACAAGATAGACGTGTATATGCAACCTTTGATTAAAGAACTGAAGGAATTGTGGGAAGATGGAATTAATACATTTGATGCATCAACTAAGCAATACTTCCAGATGAAGGCTGCAATAATTTCTACCATATCAGACTTTTCGGTTATGCCAACCTGTCCGGGTGGAGCACTAAAGGAGAACTTGCATGTCCTGTATGTGGTTTTGGTACCGAGTCCAAATGGCTAACTCATGGAAGAAAATGGTGTTATATGTGTCATAGGAGGTGGCTTCCATCTGACCATCAATGGCGTTCAGACATTAGATCCTTTGTTGGAGGCAATGAATTGAGAATTGCCCCAATTCCTTCTTCTGGACATGAGGTTCTACAACAACTAGATGGTGTGGAATTTCTTGCAGACAATGATGCTCGTGGTCCGTGGAAAAAGAAAAGCATATTTTTTATGTTGCCGTATTGGGAGCATTTGTTGATGCGTCATAGTCTTGATGTTATGCACATTGAAAAGAATGTTTGCGACAACATAGAGGGTACTTTATTAGGACAAGAAGGGAAGTCAAAAGATAACTATAAAAACAAGACTTGACTTACAGCAAATGGGTATAAGGAAGGAGTTGCATCCAAAGAAGCGACCTAGAAGTAATACCACTTTCATGCCAAAAGCTTGCTATCAAATGACTCGGGGTGAAAAGAGTGAATTTTTAAAAACCCTCAAGTCAATCAAGCCTCCCGATGAAATTTCATCCAACATCTCTCGATGTGTACAATTAAATGAGCGTAAACTAATCGGAATGAAAAGTTATGATTGTCACATGCTAATGCAAGAGTATTTGCTGATCGCATTACGTGGAACTTTTCCAGACCATGTAAGCTCTGTTATAATCGAGTTATGCGAATTTTTTAAGGCCATTTGCTATAAGGACTTGTCTGAAGTTGATCTACATTTTCTTGAGTCTAAAGTTGCTCTTACTTTATGTAAATTAGAGAAGATATTTCCTCCATCATTCTTTACTGTAATGGTGCACTTGGTGATCCATTTAACGAGAGAGGTTAAGTTTGGAGGTCCTGTTGCATTACGATGGATGTACCCTATTGAAAGGTAATTAACGTTTCTATAAATCTTATCCAATATTTGCTACAATATAACGTTTTTAAATGATCACTGACTTGTAAATATGACACGCACAGGGACCTGCTAAATCTGAAGTCATATGTTCATAATAGAGCTCATCCTGAAGCATCAATTGCTGAAGGTTATTTAGCCGAGGAAAGTATAACATTCTGCTCTAGATATCTGTCGAAAGTTTAAACCGTCTTCACTAGAGCAATAAGGAATGATGATGAGGGTCACCAAAATCACATTGAAGATTCTAATACCACAAGACACATTAAAAATATAATAACCGATGCATGTGAGTTAATATAACCTATTAAATTAAAGTATCGACCTAATGTATATATATGATTAGACATGCATTTAGACTTCTTGTAAACTCATCTTATAAGTTGATAATTGAACGTGTGATATAACACATAACCATGCATGTTATAACAAAATCCACTAATTTTAATTAACATTATGACATACCAATTTGAAGCATAATGGCACCAATGTTGACTAATCACCATAAGGTCATTCTTTACATTATTTAATTAACATTATGACATACGAACTTGAAGCATAATGACACCAATCTTGACTACCATATTGACTCTGCAACATACTAGCTACATAGTGTATACTTTTGTGATTGGTCTTGTATGTGTTTTTTTCTTGGTGCTCATAAGCTAATTTGAAGATCCTTTTTGCTTACTTTTGTACTTTAACCAGATCCAATGTCAACAAAAAGAAAAAACAATCAATGTTTAAATGGAGAAGGTAGCGATTATTTAAAAATGAGAGAATTGAGGGTTCAAGAGAACAACCAAAGACTAAGAGATATGGGAGTAACAAACATTGTAAACTCTTTGACAAGTTTGGTAGAAAGTCAACAAAAGAAGAAAAAAATAGTGAAACAGAACACTCACAACAACGACGTAGACTTCATTCCAAATCCAAGTGACGATAGTGAGGAAGATTGCCAACAAGTTGCTAGAGGTGGGGTTGTATCTAATAAGGTAAGTTAATCATCAAAACTTTATTCATTTTATTTTATATACACATGTTTTCTGATGAAATTAAATTTGTTATAGCAACGCAGTAGACAATATATTTCACCAATGTCCTCGAATAGAGTTGCCAATCTAAATAGGCTACGCCGAGTGGTTGCTCCAAATGTCTTAAAAAAGGGTCCATCAACTGCTTTAAAACCGACTAGACAACGGCCAATAGGTACCCTGAGTAATGAAGGAGGAGCAAAAAGAAGTATGTCTCTTGTGGACGAGGATGATGATGAGATATTTGAAGGTATCATTTTGTTAATCTTAAAGTTTATACAATTAAAAGTATATCATATATTAATTTACTCATTTATGTTTTTATAAGGCAATGGAGTGGATATGGAAATAGATGATGTTGATAAAGATTATTAACATGAAGATCACGACTACTCTGAAGATGAATACAATATTCAAGAACTATTACAAGTCCCTGCCAAACGACAAGCAATAGGTTCTAGTTCAAAAGGTAATAGAATAGGTAGACGTAAGAGGCTACACATCACTTCTACCATCTACAATGAGGGTACCGAGGACCATGTTGAAGACCACCAGGTTCTTGAAACTCAGGGTCATCAAACTAATGAAATACAAGGTAAATTTGAAGACAATTTGTAATGTTGTTTTAGAAAAAAAAACGATATAGCAGATATGTTTAGATTGTATTTGTGCTTTTTCAAACTTTTCAGGTTCTCCTAAAAAGGTGTCACATTTGGGATATGATAAAAACAGAAAGAATAGGTGTCACATTCAACAACTATGGAAAGCCTATTGGGGATGAAGGTAATGAACTTGTTCAATTCCTTAGGACACTCTTGAGGATGGCAGAGCATGTATCCATAGAATATTCTGATCGGAGAAAGGTTCCAATAAAAGACAAAGAGAGCATGTATAAAATTGTTAAGGTATATTTCTTATTTGTATCCACTAGTTAATGAAAGGGTATATGCTAACATATATAATTTTTCTTTGTTGTCTAAGTTTGATATTCTTCCAAAGGAAACAAAAGTGATTAAACAATCAATTCTCCATAGTATGGGAAGAAAATGGAAAGCATGGAAATGTTCATTAAAGGCAAGTTCATATGATCCAAGCCTTACTGTTGATGAAATCGTGGCACAACAAGTTAACAGTGACAAGAGAGTGAATCCAACT
The DNA here is from genome assembly GCA_030867185.1 of Tagetes erecta. NCBI lineage: Eukaryota > Viridiplantae > Streptophyta > Magnoliopsida > Asterales > Asteraceae > Tagetes > Tagetes erecta. The sequence goes on along the minus strand of CM061492.1, from coordinate 20,594,769 downwards.
CAATTTAAAAAGCTTGTTACTCAGTGGTTCACTCCTGAATATCAGGTAACAATGATGTGCAACTTTGATTTCTTATACAATATATATAGTTATAGAACTAGATCAAACAAGTCATATGTACTAATATAGCATTTACCATAGAAAACATGTGATGATAAAAGATTGAGCCGCTCAAAGATGAAGGAGCCTCATGTTAGTGGGACAAAGTCGTTTGCTAGACTTGCTTATGAAATGGTATTATTCTATCTAGTTTTGATATTTGGTAATTTTTTTTGGATTTATATTTCCCTTACCAACCATTATACCTAAAAAATGGTTCGGGTGGATCACGCAATGTAACAAGTTAGAACGGGTCGGGTCTTGATTTGAGTTATTATTAGCCTGCTATTAGCCTATGATTTCATGTTGTTAACACTAATATATTTTTTCTTTTGCACACATACCACAAACCAATAGACCAGTCATCTAACCTATTTTTTAGTTTTTTTTTAAATGAATTTATTGAACTTAAAATTGTCATAGTTAAAGATCAACAGTGTTTGTATTTCTAACTCTTACCCTTGGATCATACACATTTTTCATGCTTCTGCTACTTTCTAATAGGAGAACCAAGCCCATAGCTCTCCCTAGTCATGTTTAAGAACGAAAAAAGAGTTAAACACACTTGTTTTATGCAGTTAAAAATCAGTTAAAAAAACTTACCTTTGGGTATGTTCTAGTTTGTGGTATGTTCTATCTACATATGCTACCTCCTTGTAGTATTGTGTGTTCTATATGCTAATATACTTTATGGCGTTTTATCATATGATATATGGATCATTATAGGACCAACATGATTACATTTTTGAGGCAAGGGTCTCAGTGGGAGCAGTCGAACCGACCCATTATGTCCGGTTATGTTAAAAGTTGAGCACCTAATATTGAACCCACTAATAAAATTTCATGGATCCACCACTGCATAATTTACAGGCAAAGGGGAATAATGGTGTATATCCAACACGAGGAGAAGTGTACATAAAAACTCGAACTCGTAAAGATGAAACAATTGTTGATGATGAAGCAGCTCATGTTGTGGTAAGGTTTTATCAAGTTATTATATATATATATATATATATATTATGGGTGTGTTTGATTTTTAATGATTTCCTATTTTATTATGTAATTAGGCTTCACTTAAAGATATTGCAAATGATTCTACAATCACAACTAGTGATCCAGATGATTATACAAGAACATATCCCAAATGCAAACTTGTCTTCAGTTTTGAGCAATTTGAACATGCAGGTAAGTACATGCTTGAATCATTATTTGTTCTTTTATGATTATGTGTTTATGTACTAGCATTTGTTTCATTTATATGTTTTAGGTCCCTGGTATTGGTTCTTTGGCCCATAACAACGCTATATCGGTTAATGAAATATCATCTTCAAGAAGCCATAATGATAATGGTATTTACTCTTTACATGTTACATTTTAAATAATCATAAGTAGATGTGCTTATGTTGTAATGTTGGTATGAAATTGATCAGCCAAAACTTTCCATTTTACAGGGCAAGAAAGACCTTTAGACAATTAATTGATCCTTGAATTTTTGTTCACATTGCAGTTAAGGTAATATGTTACCTAGTTATGTCTATTTTTTTGGTGTGCGTGCCAAATATAAATGGTTGCATATATCTATGTTGGGTTTTTTTTTTTAATTATTATGTGTTCGGACCCTTTGTTAGGTGTCAAACACTAATGCTTGATTATATGGTTGTTGATGGCAGGGTAGACATCATGAGAAGATCTGGAGCTAAATATTATGAAATCAAAAATCTTACCCAAAGGAATGTTTAGACTTCTCGTGTAAACATTTTGAATTTGGAATATTTTACTTATTACATAATTTTATCTTTGCTAATGTTTGGAATATGTTTTGGATTGAACTTATTATTGAAGTTATAATATTATGCTTTTTACATGTATAGTTTTATTGAGTTTTTATTTAATATTTTATATTATGTGGAAAGTTGTGCCTCTATAAACGATACATACAGTTAACTAGAAGTCGTTTTTACCGACACAAAATAACGCCACAAAAGGTTTTTTTAATATGGTGGCAAAAATTTAGTGCCACTAAAACTAGTATGGATGTGTACCGAGGATTACTTTTTAATGTCACAAAAATTATGTCACAAAAGACTTTTTATATACCGTGGCAAAAAAATAGTGTCACTAAAAGCCCTAAACTTTGTGCGACACATTGAAAAAGTGCCATTAAAAGGCTTTAGCGTCATAGTTTCTAGTGACACTTTTTTTGTGTGCCACCCATTCCTTTAGTGGTACTTTTTTGTTTTTTAATGACACATTTTGTATGTCACTAAATGACATTTTTTTGTAGTGTGCTTAGATAATAGGATAGGTGGATCTAATGAATTACTTTGATTGGGCTAGAGCTATGGTCACTTTCTGCAGGGGTAAGAAAGAAACAATTGCACGAATCATTTTTGAATGTATGATAGAAAACATTCAAGCAAAGAAGCGGGATAAATGACTGTTATACGCGAGGTTTGTACAGATCAGACTGGATTACTTAAAGCCAAACATGCAAAAGTTAGGAGATTCACTAGTCTTGACACCTATGAATGTGAGGATCTTTGCTGATCAGTTTGGAGGATGAGATAGATGAGATTGAAAAGGAATTGAGAAAAAAAAGAGGAAGACTCGGGAAAGGTCGTTTTCCCAAACCTTCTCGCACTCTTTCATTAATGAAAGGGGAAGGAATAGGAAACAAACGGTAATTCCAAATGAAGTACTATATGTGATAACTAAAAAGAAGAAAAGAGTTGACAGATCGGATCTAAATGAGGATCTGATTAGAAATGTGAACTAATCTCTTGCAGACAAGTTGAGTTTGATAAAGACAAAGCTGATGAATTTAGAAGAATGGGAGAAACACCGAGACGCTGAAATGTCTGATATGAGGAAAATGATTGTTGATTAACAAAAGCTGATTAAGAACTTCTTAACCGACATGAATGAGATGAAGAAGTCATTGAATATGTCCCCCAAATGACAGAGTAGGAGCTAGACGAGATGATGGATACCACGATTGTTGAAATGGTTCCTAGAGGAGGAATCTAGGGTACAACTGGAGCTACAACAAGCAGTGTTGGTGCTGAAAATGTTAGAGATGCAAGCTTGATATAATGCAATTTATACATTTACCTCGTGTTAAGTTTGTACACGTTTCGAGTCGGTTTTATATAGTTTTCTTTGAATTTAATCTATTATTGATCTATTATTGTTCCGTATGTCCCGTATTGATTATTTAATAAAAATCTTGCGAAAAACGAATACCGTAGGCGAAAACGGGACGCAAAACAGAGTTACGAATAAACTGTAGCGCGAAACGGTGCGAAACCGAAACGAAACGGCAACTAGAGGGTCTCACCACGCCACACAACCACATGGGGCACCCCTGGCCGCATGACGCAACGCGTATGGTGGTTGGGACTGCTGCTTGGTCGAGGTACGCGGCCACAATTGGTTTTCTTCGTCGCGAGACGCGACGAGGTATTTTCGACAGAAAGTTTCAGCATTTTTTCACCCTTTGCACTTTATATTCATATCTTCTAAAACCCTAGCTTCTCATGCACGAGTTTGGGATGAAAATAGGCTGAAAGAAGTGGTTTTTGGAGAGAGTGAAGCCGAGAAGATCAAACGAAAGCCCGAAACAAAGACGTGTCATCTAACGATTTCGGGTTCTTCAATTCTTTTGTTTTTAGTTTCTTCTACCATGTTTTGCTACTTTAATTTTGTCTTTATTTTTGTTCTAAACATGCTTGGCTAAACTTTTAAAGCCACATAGACTTATGATGAATCTGTGTTAACATTTAAACTTGAATTTGTGATGCTTTTAATTAGGGATTTGTTTATGTTTAAGTAAAAGTTTGATGCTTTATTCAATTGATGCTTACATGTGTATTAGATTTGGGTTGTTTAATATTATTGTTTCCATTAAATGCTTGATGATGGTCTATGTCATATAATAGAAGCCAACCTAATGAAAATATGCTAGCTTTTCTAAGATATCCGTGAGGTGATTAAATTCATTGTTATATCTTGTTTGTTTAATTGCTAAGATTAGATATTCGTGAGAATTCGATCTAGGTTTTGTTTAGCAAACATGTTTAACAAATCAATTGAATGCGTTGAATTTGCTTTGACTTTTGAACTGTGAGGTTAGAATTCATTTAAGGTCATTTAATCATAATTAGGTTAAACAACCGTGAGGGCGTTTAATTGCTAAACTGGTGTTCGTTAATAACTTGTTAGAAACTCGTAGGTGTCTTCTCCAAAAGGGTCAAGGGTACTAATTGTGGTGTCTTCAAGTGAATATCTTTTATTACCGGGTCCATGATTAAAACATCCATTTTCAAGTGATAGTTGCAACATAGAGGAGTCGGGTCTAGGTGGTTCATTTCAATCAACTGTTTTCAATCTTTACCTTTCGTGTCATTTTTTTTATTTCATGCAGTTTAATATCTTTAGCAAAACCCCCTTAGTTTATAATCCTTATTTTACAAAGTCGTACCTAGTTATTGAGTCTTTAATTTAGTTAATTTTAGAGTAATATATAGAGTTTGTGGGTCGACACCCGGACTTACTTTAACTATATTACAATCGACGGTCCGCTGTCGATTGTGTGTGAATTAGTCGATTTGTTTTGGTTTATAAATTTAAATTTTTTAGTGTCTATTTATATATATAATATTGCACACATCAAAGCTTTATGCATTAGTTTGCTGATGACTTCAACTATGATATAGATATGGATTTGGGAGGTACGGAAGTCGAACGAAAGTTATTAGAAGCGGGGATACTGAGAAAGTTACCAGCGGAGCTAGTAAGGTGTTAGAAAATATCAAGGGTGAGGGTATTGGTGGTGAAGTGGTTGTGTCAAATTTTGTGGAGACTGTGAATGTTGAAGCTAAGGTTCTTGAAAACTTTATAAATGTTGAATGTAACAAATATGACTAAGAGGAACCGCTTGTGGACTATGATTCTGAGCTAGAGTATTATGAAACAAAAGAAAAACCAATGAAATATGTGGCTTAGAGGAGTTCAGTTAAAGGAGATGTGGTAGAGTTAGATAAGGCTGAATGTTCAAGAAAATAGAGGATTCAGAGAAGCTGACCCTACTATTTCAAAACAATGGATGAGCCAGCTTGGAAAGAATCTGACAAGAAGATATTCGGCTGGAAATTTATATTGGACCATAAAATGTATATGATCAAGAGGAGAAAAAGAAGCATAAACGATCTAAGATCGAGAAAGTATTTCAAAACTCGGCCTCGGTGGGATCTAAGAAGGTTGGCTAAGCTTCCTCTAATAAACGCAAATATTAATGATCGTGCTAAACTCCTTGAACGGGAAATCCATTCAAGAGCAGAAGACAACTTTGTGGCTTTATGAAGGCTGAACGAAAGAGAACAAAGAAAGACTTTGACTGGGTCATGGGGAAATTCCGTCAAGTGGTTCTACGATATTCAAGCAGGCAAAGCAGTAGTGAGAAACTCAGATGGTGACGAAATCAGGTTGTTTGATCCAATGGAGATATTCTCTTTCAGTGACGATGATCTGAAATGCTATGCGAAAATCATATCAAATGAGAGAAAGGGGTGAGACTAAGGAGGAAGCAAGACTATTTGAGAGGGTTTCCAACAGAGCGGGGTGGGGTAGATCGTAGGTAAGACAGCTCGTAGAGAGTGTGCAACAATTTCAAGAACATCAGGCTGATGTAAGAGATCTGACAAGACTATTGGAGCAAACAATAGTCGGAGCTAATCAATAAGACCCGACGAGTGAATACTCCCCTAGGGAGAGTATTGATGATCATGTATATGGTCACATTCACCTTGCATTATTTGTAATTAGTTTTCTTTGTAATAGATTAGCTTTAATATTTTTTGTATGTAAACTAAGGCCAGCAAAACTATGAGCGAAACTACAGTTTCGCTTGTGATCAGACACTAGTCATAGTCTTGGCAATTTCGCTTTAGTGAAATTAGCTTTTGTTATGTCTATAAGTAGAAGCTCAATATCCATATTTTGTTACTCTTGGATTTGTAATGTTATACTGCTGAATTGAGTTCATACTCTTTTGTAATTCTTATGAGCTTCTTATTTGCATCTTTGAGCATCTATTTATCTTTGTTTCTATTTGTTTGATTGTTGGAAATGGTTTTTCTATAGTTTCATATCTCTAGAATCAAAGCTTGTTTACAAGTTAATAAATTAATTGATAACTTATAGATCTGGTTAGATCTGAACAATCAAAAGCACGATTTATCGATTAAGTGGACCAGTAATAATAAACTTAAACACATACCTAATATATGTCTCCTCTTCAGTTTTTAATAGCTTGAAATCGAGTCATTATGTCTTCTTCTTTTACTTTAAAAAAGGTTTCTTTATCAACCGCACAAATGAGAGCGTTGTTCAAATACTCACTCAACCAATTGATTGCGTAAATTCGTCTTGATAAGATTCATTTTAGAAAAGCATCTTTCAATTGTTACGATTGCAACCTGTAAACCAATGTTGGCTTCTATTCCCGATAAACCAAATGAAAGGTATTATGTTTACTGGTATCCATCATTACACGAGCAAGGTCACACATTCCATCCAAATTTACAAATCTATCATCTTCCTTTGTGGTGTGATAAAAGATCGTAAGATCACCCACAAGACAACCACTTTCTTCGTTACGAAAATCATTCGGATACATCTCAGAAAATACCATTATCTTAGATATGTCAAACTTAGAAAATGAATCAAAAGGATTTAAACCAAATATATTTTCTATTAAACTAGTGGATAACTAGTTTAATCGACTTCCAAGTTCTAGAATTCGCATATTAAAAACCGTATAAAAAACTTTAAGTTCAAAATGATATCGATTAGTAATGATATTCTTTCGGTTTATTTATTGCCATAACTTTCTGTCATATTTACCATCTTAATGTTTTATTTTTCCCAAAAAGATGCGACTCTTGCTAATATCAAATTAAACCCGTTTACCAAATCAAGCCCGTTTATCAAATCAAACCCGTTTTTAATATACTAAAATGGTTCAGTGCTCTTGTTGTTATGTTTATCAACTTAGTCGCTTTTAATAAGTCTTGACTCTTTTTTTGAAGATGTTTAGATAAAGCATTTGTGAGACTTAAAGACACCATCCAACAAGTATACAAAACACAAATTTCCGTTTCTTAAAGTATGATAGAATACCTCTTGCATTAGATCATTTTTGGATGCTTTCTCTATCTTCTTTAATAAAAGCAAGTGCTTCTACAACTTCCGGAAATAATTTAAGCAAATTATGATTGTTTTATGTTGAGAACCCCATCGTGTATCTCAGGCAGGATCCGAAGGAAGAGCATTCAAATCTATTGATTAAGGTCATAAGAACAATAGGTGGTCTATCGACAGGATCTAAAGGAAGAGAATTCAAATCAACTATATTTCGTGTCGACGGATTCGAAGACGGAGGAACATTGGGACCAATTTCATCGTCATCTTGCGTATCATTAGTATCAATATCTGGACTTGGATTTGGAGAAATTTCATCATCTTCTGAGCGTTTCTTTTAAATACATTGCTAATAAAATATTGTTTATAGTTGTTTCTTTTAACAATTTCACAATAATCCTAAGTCCTAACAATTTAAGATAGATCATAGAATAATACTTGTTTGTTGTGGTTGCTATCTTGCTGGTCGACTTGCTTAATGCATGAGTCACTAGCTGCTAGTTCAGATTATATTGTTCTCATGTTGTCTATTGTTGTTAGCTTATTGCTTACATACATGCTACTTATTGCTACCTGCTATGTCTGCTTTGTGTGATAAAAAAGAAAAGGCTTTAGCCTTGTTGTTTATGCCACAATGACAAAACAAAAAACTCCCAACCTCATTTTGGGTATTAATTTTTCACAAAATGTTTCTTATAAGCCATTCATGATATAAATTTAAATTCATAAGCTTTAATATGGAGAAACGGGATTCTGAACATAATTTAATGTTGGACTATAAATAAAAATAACTAAAAAAAGTTCTAGGGGTAGCGTAAAATACTTTCAAGGTATGGGAAAAATCATTTCATGTGTAACGCTATAGCTAAAAACGTAAAACAAATTCACTACGGGGTACAAGTTGAGGGGTGGCAGCGAGCCCTACCTCTGCCACCCCTACAGGCCCGCCCCTAGGTAGGATCGAGTTGAATTTTAAAAACTTATAAGGTGTGTATAAAAAACTTTATCTCCAATCTGATTATTTAGCATGCTGTGTCACCCCCAAAACATTAAAACATGTAAACAAGTGAATCTAGAACTCACCTGGTTCCAGTAACTAACATCAAGTTAAATTATATAGACTAAGAATATGTTACAAGATTTGGATTTGTTTTAATCCACTAACACCTAGATCTTGAATCATTTAATCCAAAATCTATTGAGCTCCACACAATCAAACCGGCTAAACCGATCTGAAACTGGGAAGGCATGTTCATGTAGATTTCGGTTCAATTGTAACACAAGACTGCATGAGTGTCAATATAGAACAGATTACATTTCTATTAAAAATTGGATGTATACTTTGCTTCCATGAAAGCAAATAAATTGACAAACAATAGACATAGTGTTTGGTTTTATGTGAGAATAACATACAAATATAACAACTGAGCCCATCTGTGTGTCAAGAAGTGGTTCCTAGCTATAACGACGACCTGTTTTCCACTTCACATACAAACGAATGCTTTATTTCGATAAGTTCATGTGATTTACCAGCCAAAATGTGGTTTTAGAGTTCCAAGTGAGATTTTCCAGCAATGTAATCAACTACTCGAGTGACTGCTTTGCCGAGTGCAACCGTCACTGCTGACAAATTTTGCAAAAATTCCTCGGAAGTTGGTCTGTCTCCATCCACTATATCAGTAACTGCTTTTACAAATATTGCTGGCACTTTCAAAAGATCAGTTACATAACCCACAGCAGCTCCCTGAATAAAAACACTTGAAATTCAATCAATGCATGTTTTACCATTCAAACTGTGAACTGAATTAGATTAAAACATTAATGATTTATTGAAACAGGATCCTAAATAAGTAGGTTCCAAAAAAGCTACATGGTTTAACAATATATCATTCTGCAAAAACTTATTTTTAATTTTGTTCCAATGTTGCAAATGACTAAATTTCCAGTGCTGACTTTTTTCAATTTTTTTATAAATTAAAGCATTAAACATTACCTCCATGTCTTTGATGACAGCATCATTTGCAAGTATGGAAGCTTCATCTTGTGGTGTCATGTCCAAAGAATCTCCGGTAGACAGTTTACCAACCTGAAAATTGATCAAAACAAAAGATGGAAAATGACTCCTGTAGTAAGCTAAGGAATCACAACGCTTCGACCTGGCAATTCAAGCACAGGCTCTTTAAAAATACCTACAGGTTGGAATGGTAGAGGCTTAGAGAAATTAATTTCCACCGAGTCAAACTCAGCTAGAAGTTGGGCAAAGTAATTGAATGAGTAAGAAAGCAGATTATACACAAAACTGATGATACACGTTTTTATTGCCATTTTTTTATCCAAGAGCGTGTGGCCTAGTGGAACTGAGGTGGTAGTAAAAGGTCTCTACCCAATTGTTGAGGGTTCAAGCCCCGTAATAGAAACAGTTGTAGATTTAGGAGTAGGATGAGCTAGTGTGAGTCAACCATTCAAGAAAAAAAGATTGTTATTTTTATTTATTTGCTGACTATTAAGAGATAACACTATCCATAAAGGAACCAAATGTCTTTTATTTGTTTTAATACACAAAAACAGTAAAGGAACAGATCTTTAAGTGAAAACTCGGCAGGAAGTTCGTTTATTTAGTAAATGAAAGAGCATGAACAAAATATTTTGGTGTTCCTTCATGTTTGTTTATTTGTGTTTGTGCTCATTTATGTTCATTTAGAATATTAACGAAAGGCGCTTATTTCCTTAACGAACACAAACAAGAAACTCTGTTCATTTCATGTTTGTGTTATCGTTTGCTCGTTTTAGTTTAGCTGAAAAAACACAAACCAACCTTGTTTGTGTTCATTCGGATCGGGCATCTACTTACTCTTTGGTTCGCAGCTCAGTGATGTTTTCAATTTAAAGCAACTACTTACATTTGCACATGCAATTTGCGTGTTGTATGCATCATTGAGCATAGTTTTGTAAACCCATTTAAATAAGTAGGATCTAAATCACCAATTTACGGAAAAAAAAATGAAAGCGGTTACTACTATGAAGATATATCCAGCAATAGAGCAGATTATTAAGTCCATGAGTTGTATGGGAAATGAACAGGAAATTCAGAGAAAGACTGAATGAAGTAAAATTTAACCAACCTTAAAATCAAGTTCCTTCACAAGATTTGGTGTAGAGCATCCCCGTCTCAAACCAACACCATAGAGATCAAAAACCTATACCAACAATCAAAGCCAACAGTAACTTAGAGGTTGACACAAGAGAACTGTTTAAAATATGTAATGAGATTGATCACAAACAACATTGCTCACAAACAACATTGCTCCAATAGTATTATTTTTATCTTACTGGGATCGGTATCCTTCTATCATGAAAAGCAACCTCTGATGCAACATACACGTCACCGATACAAGCTCCTTTTGCCTGCAAGCATCCAAAGGTTATAAATTCACATCATACGACTGTTACCCACACAACATACAGCAGTTTTATTTAAGATCATGTAATATTATCTGAAATTATAATCAGCAAACAAATAACAAAAACCATACTTTAAAGCCACCAGCAGTGCCAGCATTTATAATGAGGTCTGGTTTCAAAGCCTGAACAGCAGCGTAAGTCACAAGGGATGCAGAAACAGTGCCAACACTGTCAACTCCTGAGAAAAAAATTTCTCCAATACGTAAGTATTATATCAAAAAACGAAATACCAGAAGCAACAAAGCTAAGTGCACCCGTATTCATGAATCACACGACATAGCTAATCGAAAGCCTTAACATAACAACCAAAACTGACCTAAAACAGCATCCTTCCCAGGCCAAATAATATTCACATCTAAACCTTTGTAAGTACCATGATATCGAACCCAAGGCGTTCCCTCTGGAAATCTGCACGACGAATTTGCGCAGTAAAAAACAACGAACACACAAGCATCTCTAATGCAAACAGAAAGATAGAAGTTATCATCATTCCTAATTAATTGAAGATAAATTCCAATACGTACAAAGCTCTGTTGTCAAAAGCGAGTGCTCTTGCGCCAAGGCGACCAAAAAAAAGCCCAGCGCAGGTATTGCGCTTAGATTAGGGTAAACCGGAAAAAAACAATGATCATGGAGAAAAAATCAGTTTTTTTTTTCTTTTTTTGTTTTCTCTTGATTTTTTTTATTTATCAAGAGCTGATTTTAGGGATTTCATATAACGTCGTACTTACTCTATAGTAACCTAATACACTACACTTTTGCTATATAATCATATACAGAGGTTACTATTTCTTGCATCAAAAGATTAGTACATGTGTGAATGTTTAGTATTGATTTTGTTGTTGGTTTTAAATGTTTGGTATTAGTATTGGTAGCAACTTCTATTGCACAAATGTTTTTTCTTTCGTAGCGCTTTTTTTCGCTTTGCGCCTAGGCCCTAAGTGCGCCTATCGCCTTTGACAACAACATAAGTACAAAGAGAACTAACATGTTTGAAGTTCAACTGAAAATGATTTTAGGCATAAATCAAAAGCATAAAACAGAAACTGGTATGAACTAGCTACAAGTATTTAAAAACCTAAATTTAAATCAACAACAAAAGGAGAGAGAAGAGACATGGAAGTAGCATCTTCGGTGAGGTTAAAGGCGTTGACAAGAGGAAGTGCTTCGGTCTGCATAGCTACTCAACAAAACACAAAAGGATGAAATATTAAAACCTAGAACAGAAGATATGAATAGAAATGAACAATAGATAGAGTGTGAGTGTTTGTACCGATGATGATAACAATAGTTGATATAGGAGTAGAGTGTTGGTTGCTAGTGTCATCTTCTTCGGCCATGATCTCGTCGGCGGTTACTTTTTTTCTCTCTCTCTCTCTCTCCGGCGAATGAGAATTGATTAGGGTGGAGGCGGAAACAGGTCTTTCATTAGTTTTCTTCTGTATAGGACCCACGTTAAATCATCCAACTTTTCTAAACTTTGAATGGAATAAATGTATCTTTGAGTTAATTACACAAATAGTACCTAAAGTTTAGCAAAATTCTTAGGTTTAAATACTAGTTATTTTATTCCTTTACATGAGTACCTGATGTTTTATTTTTTCCCAATGTTAGATACTAGTACTAACTTTTGTTAGTTTTTTTGTTAGACTCAAGAGCAATTAACTCTTTTTGTAATTTAATAAAGTTGGAGCTTCATTGTGTAATTTATGTAAAATGAGGATAATTTTATGTTGAGTAAATTACTTTTTGTATATATGACTTTTCCAAAATCTAACCATCTAAACCCTAAAATTTAAATCCGTTTGTTTGAATCCTGAGTTTTCACTTTTGATTATATTTATACACCTGCGACTAACGTCGTCTATATTTTACGTTAAAAACCTCAAATTTGAATTCAACACGAGGGGTATTTTGATCATTTCAATTTTACCATCAACAAAATAAAAGTCTCCTCCACTCCACACCCCTTTCTTCTCTGTTGAGGGCAACCATCATCTTCCACCAAATATGAAACTTTAAGCCATGTAAAGATGACAAAGAAAAAAACAAAGCAGCATGAGCGACTCACGGTTACGTTTTGTTCCCGAGTTTAGTTTAAGAGAGAAAAGAAAGGAAATGAAAGGAAGGAAAACTATATTTGTGTTCCCAAGTTTTATTAAATGAAGGAAAAGAAAGGAAATAAAATGGAGGTGTGTTCCCACATTAAAGGAAGAAACGGAAAGAAAAGAAAGGAAAATAAGAGGAAAATTGAAGGAAAATGTTTCCTTCCAAATTGGAAGGAAATGGAAGGAAGAGAAAAGAAGAGAAGAAGAGAAGAGAAAAGAAAAGAATGGATTTTCTTTCCTTTCTTTTCATCCATTAAGTGAACTCGAGAACACAGCGTTAGTCTCAAGCAAAATCGATATGCCATACACAAGTGGCAACGACAACGATTTGTGCATTCTTCCATCATTGTTAACCGGCCTGCAAACATTGTATAAATCTGATCATTGAGGTGGTGGTTCAACTTTTAAACAGAGGATGAGCGGGTACCGACAGCCAGACGCCTTCACTTCCACTTTTAACCGTACAAAACATCTGTGACACCCCGCCCGGCGGCGGAAAACACCGGACGCGTCAAGTGGATCGGATATCAAAGTACAAAGCACATGGCACACTAAAAGCATATTTTAATATTAATTAAGCAATAATGTCGTGACATAAATAGGCATTCAAACAGTCTTAAAATCGTAACAGAAACGGCAAATAAATATTATTTATTGTCCTTTTTATTCTAGGTCCGAAGCATCCTACGTGTCTTGAAACAAAACCGAATCAAACTCCACCTGAAAAACGTGTAAAATAAGTTAGCTAAAGAATTAGCTAGTGAGTAAAACACAATTAATAGTACATAGTATAAAATCCGAGATCATTATAGATTGTGTTTCGCAATCTCATGTGCATAGCAATTTCAGCATATATCTCAACCATGACCATAGAAACACATAGAAACAAGTATCATAGACCCCGCAGGGTTACCTTTAGCAACAAGTCATGAGGAACCAACTCATGTTACATTTATTGATAACCATCGTTTAACCGTCATTTAACCGTCTCGATATGCAAGTTATCAAAAATGTTTAAGCATCTAAGGGACATAGCAACGTAGCAACAAGCATCACATGTAATAACTAGTAATTACATAGAATCAACCAAAGAATCGCCGGGTCAAAATCACCTATCAGGCCATTAATGTAGGTGGGCTTGTGAAGCCATTAGCGCTAACATTGTACCGGTGGAAACTACAAGATAATATAACTAATATTGACTATCACACAATTTTGCTACATGCGGCCAAACACGATTAACACATCTAATGATCTCATTTTCGAAAATAGAAACATCAAAAGAAACCGTTGTATTATAGAAACACGTATTTCAGCCCCAAAAACGTAAACAGTAAAAAGGGGAGTGAGTTTACTCACCTTGAAAAGTAATTTCAATCGAACCGTTAGAAACGCAGCTAAAAAGCATCGAGGGTTGCCCAAACATTAGTACCACCTAAATTATTGGGAAAACCCTAACTTAGAAAAGAAACAATAGTAACAAAAATCGAAATCTGAAATCTAGGGTTTGGGATTTAGGGTTTTGAAATACAATTTAGGAATTAGGGTTTTAAAGTACAAATTGAGAATTAGGGTTTTAAAGTACAAATTGGAAATTAGGGTTTTAAAGTACAAATTGGGAATTAGGGTTTCAAAGTACAAATTGGAAATTAGGGTTTTTAAAGTACAAATTGAGAATTAGGGTTTTGAAATACCAATTGAGATTTTAGTACGAAACGTAATTGTATTTTTGTTTTTTTGAGTATATCTATATATATATTATACGAGTCCATACATAACCATATATATATGTATTTGAAATTACAAATTTTTATGTTTTGAAAAGATATTTAACATAATCATAGTATTTAAGTTATTTAGAAAAATATATGTTTAATGTTTAATACCTAAAACATTAAAATTTAAAGAAGAGGAGGCAAGAAGGGTCGAACACGCGACCTCCAATCACATAACCAACACTTTAACCACTAGACCAGAAAGATTTTTGTTGATTAAACTCGTTTTTAAATTGTTTTAACTTTTATAATCCAAGAACACCCTATTTCAATCCAAGCCCTAGAACAAAGATCATCCAAATTCGTTTTATCCTGTTGATCTCATCAAGAACAAGTATAGGGCTTTTGATCTACGATACGACACGAGCATTTTGATATAAAACACATACCTGATCGAAGATGAATTTGGAAAGAGAAGAAGATAATATAAGAGCAACCATGATTAACGATTTCTGTTTGTTGGTGATGATTGGGTTCAATTAACTTTCCAGATCGCTTATTAATATGGTGACGAACAAATATCTTCGATCAGTTTTAGAAACAGCACACGAATTTGAGAAGATATTGCCATTTGCAGGTCTGCGCAGACATAAGAATCATGGGTGATCTTGAGTAGGCTTTAATCGAAATTGAAGTGTTAGATGGGTTCAGAAACTATAAGGGATGAATTCTTTGATGTTAATTTGTATTTTGGTATTAGCTTTGATAGAAAACGAACTCGAGACCTCCATTCATGTTCTTTGAATGAGTTGGTGGTTAATTCACAGTTAAAATGCAATTAATCGTTTCATTTAGCAGACGAATCGTTCCCGAATGTTTTGGTTGATCCAATTTATTGGATTGATGCGTTTTTTGGTCGATTCAAGTAAGCGGGTTTTATGGCCGATTGTTAAATCGCTAATTAACATCTTGATTGATCGATTAGAATGTAATTAAAGTACGTTAGGAGGTTAGAAACTTGGTAATGGACATTTTGTATAGTTTCGTTTAGCTTAAAAGTGGTTAAAACGTCCAAACAGGACTCGCCGGAAGTTGGGGACTTTCCGGCCAAGTGGCCGGAGCCAAACCCTGCCGGAAACACGGGATGGAAGGAAAGGGGGCTGGGTAAATTCGCAATTTACACAACTGGTCTTTTATGTTTCATTAACTTACTAAGTTGAGTTTTAAGTTTTAATTACTAGTTTGAAAGTTGACAATTTTAGCCTAAAGTTATTTTATAAGTTATATTAGTTAATAAACTTAACTTTGTTGAGACGTAACGTTTATATAAGTGACGTTTTTTATTCTTTAGTTCGTTTACATCATTAAGAGACTATTTCGAGACTTTGAATTGTTTCTGTTTAAAGTTTTCGAAAATCTTCTTTTACGAGCTATATATATATTTATTTATATATATATTTTGAGATTTATTGTTACAAATAATGATTATTTGATATACGTGGCTATTTTATGATGTGAATACCATTATTTAAATGGGATGGGAATTAATGTAGAATTCAATGTGCTTATTCATATAATAATAATGAACGTTACGTTTTGAAGAAAATAAATATGATTACACTTTGAAGGATAACAACTTCGGGTTCGAGTCGGGCATTCGGGTTCGGGTTTGGGGCAGATGTCACAGTTTCCCCTCCTTATAGAAATTTCGTCCCGAAATTTGCTCAAACCGAAGTAGAAGAAGATAAGGCAAAAGGTGCGGATACTTAAACTTCGTTTGGTCTATGAGATTTTTATCGAATAAGTACTTCCTCATATTAGAAACATGAAACACGGGATGAACACTGCCCACTTTCGTAGGGAGTTTCATCTCGCAAGAAACTCTTGAGAATTCGATCAATGGGAAGATGAGCATTTTGATTAAGACAAGATTTTAAATAACGAGATTAAGAAGTTTTAATTCGCTTTGACTCATTGATGATTGTTTATTTAACTCTTTTCTCTCAGTTGAACTATTTGTATGTAGTTTCGAATAAATTTTATTTGCTACTCAATATAGTAATAGGATAGGATACCGGTTTGCAAATGAAATATTTTAAGTATATGGATTTAGAATTATTTAAATGATTATCGGGAATAGTCGTGATTAATAGATTGTTTGAAACGAATTAAGTAATCTTACACATAATTGAGTGGCTTATATGCAATTAGTAAAATGAGTAGACAAGTCCAGTGAAAATAAGATGATTAAATATGGCTCAGCTACACAAGACAAAACTTACTATGGTTCCCATGCACCAACTTTCATAATTCCGTGTGCACCCGTAATTACTTCAGTTTTTGCATGGACTCCACAGTTCATTCGATCACGTGCGAGTCAGAAGTACACAACAATTTTATGTTAAAATGGCGCTATGTATAGGTATTGATATCATACTTGATAGAAATAGTACTTGGGAAAATCATATTAACATGACAAGTAGATTGATGATTCAGAAGAAACTAACGTCTATCAGGTAGACATTGCCCATATAAATAACTTTGGTCAACGATATAGATAGTCAAATTCGAGTACTAGGATAGTAACACTTAAGTTTTTGAAAATCGACTCTATGTGTGTAAGATGTAATTATCTAGGTTTTCTGATATTGACCAGTTCGTAAGCATTAGTTGATGGTGTACATGTAATAATGTAGTTTATTGAGATCTTTAGAAAAATTAGTGTCATGGAAAGTTGATAATACAGATAATCCAATTTATAGTTCGAATGAATAGATCACTTAGTTTCAATTGGATTCAATTCTTAAGATGTTTGTATTTATATGACCAACAACTTTAGTTAGACCAGATGTATTGACTATGGAGGTAAACAAGTTTATAAGATATGGTGTTGTTTTTCTATAATGTAGTTTTAAAGGCTAAATAAAAAGTTGAAAGTTTTAATCTTTACCACAGATAAGAGAACTGAATTGAAAAAAAAACGACACAATTTAAGTTATAAGTACTTGGTATTGAAAAAGAACAGAAGTCATGGCGTTTGTTGCAAGTCTTTGTGTCGTATTTGAGAAACGGGAAAATGTTTGTGTAAATATTTGGCCGACGTTAGAGTGACCAATCACTTTTTAAAGAAACCATTTATCACGAAATTTATATGTACATGTATATATATATATATATATATATCTATTTTATTTCTTACAAGATACTAAGACCAAAAGGTTATTAAAATTCTGTTTGTTTTTTTTTAAATATATATGTATATATATTTTTTTTGTTCGGGAAAATAAGAAAATTATTTTAATAGAATCGAATACCGTTAGTTTTACAAAGTCCATTGATTACATGTTGTGTTAGGGTGACGAGTTTATAAATGCAACACATTGGGTTTGGATTAGTTCATGAAGACTAGTTACGTAGAATTTCGTTGGTGGTCTTATGTATAGATGGAAACATTTAGTTGAATTAGTTCGAAAATAGTTGTGTAGTGTGTTCTCGTTAGGTTTGGATAACGAATTCATGGATAGCATCGTCTCGTTGATTAACGAATACTTGTTTTGATGGTTAGTTCATAATTTGAAAGTAGATTTATCGTTTTAATGATGGATTAGAAATTGGATTAGAATCTTATAATTAGATGAGTAGTTTGAAACTATTTGAGTATAGAAGTCAAGTTGAAATATTTTGAGGGTAGATGTTCGATTCAAATACATTAGCTTATAAGAATAGCAAATCCGCTAACTTTCATTTAGTTATGGAATTCAGCCTTGACTATGATTTAGAAATCATAACGAACCTTTGATTGGAGAGTCGATAATTGATTTAGGATTATAAGTGTGACTTAGATTCAGTAATCGATATATGCATGAACTGAAGTTTTGGATAATTCGATTGAGTTATGTCTTAGTTTTGATTGGAAATGTTTGATTTAGAACGGTGTAATTGTGTTATATGGATAAACCGGCGAATATATCGCATAAGTATTGTTGTAGCTTAGAAACAAAAGAAATGTTGAAACGTAGAATAACACGGGTTTTTAGTAAATCCCTGACCGATAGAAACATCCAACGTAATAATAGCACATCGTTCCATTTAGAATATCATAGAATTTTTTTAAACATCCCATAGAAAATCACGTAGAAACTTTAGAAATTTCGATTAAATGAAATAGTGATAGTACTTAAAACATCATAGAATCCTTTGAACATATCATAGAAAATCACTTGGAAACTTTAGAAACATTAGTAAATGAAGTTAGGAATATTATTTGAATCAATATAATAATTCATAGAAATAATTATAAATCGTAGGAATGAAAATCAAAGAATCATTAAGAAAATGAAATTTCAATGGCTTAAGAGTGTGTCTTGGTTTTGGACACTAATGACTTATCAAAGTGTTAAGTTCGTTTTCAACGTATTCGAGAAAGCGTGCTTTAGCCTATAGGTTCACACTCATCTCGTACATCCCCAGGTAAGCATACAGGTCTCTTAAAGAGATTTATACGAAATGCTTTGCCTTAGACAGGATATCCGTGATACAGGCGTTCCCCCTTCCGGATTGCACATGTTCCCACGTTTTCAAACTTACTTAAGACGATGACGAGATTTCACAAAGAGAAGATCACAAACGAGTCTCTTGTAGCTCCTTCCGAAATCGGATAAGAAATGAGATTAAGAAAAGCTTAGAAAGGTTCGTAGAAGGAAACAAATAAGTTCAAAAGAATTCCTAAGTACATATATTCGAACTAAGGACTCTTAGGTTATAGTCTAGGACGGTGTGTTTCTAATATCCTATCCTAGTTCCCTATAACCATGGCTCTGATACCAAACTGTGACACCCCGCCCGGCGGCGGAAAAACACCGGGCGCGTCAAGTGGATCGGATATCAAAGTACAAAGCACATGGCACACTAAAAGCATATTTTAATATTAATTAAGCAATAATGTCGTGACATAAATAGGCATTCAAACAGTCTTAAAATCGTAACAGAAACGGCAAATAAATATTATTTATTGTCCTTTTTATTCTAGGTCCGAAGCATCCTACGTGTCTTGAAACAAAACCGAATCAAACTCCACCTGAAAAACGTGTAAAATAAGTTAGCTAAAGAATTAGCTAGTGAGTAAAACACACTTAATAGTACATAGTATAAAATCCGAGATCATTATAGATTGTGTTTCGCAATCTCATGTGCATAGCAATTTCAGCATATATCTCAACCATGACCATAGAAACACATAGAAACAAGTATCACAGACCCCGCAGGGTTACCTTTAGCAACAAGTCATGAGGAACCAACTCATGTTACATTTATTGATAACTATCGTTTAACCGTCATTTAACCGTCTCGATATGCAAGTTATCAAAAATGTTTAAGCATCTAAGGGACATAGCAACGTAGCAACAAGCATCACATGTAGTAACTAGTAACATAGAATCAACCAAAGAATCGCCGGGTCAAAATCACCTATCAGGCCATTAATGTAGGTGAGCTTGTCAAGCCATTAGCGCTAACATTGTACCGGTGGAAATTACAAGATAATATAACTAATATTGACTATCACACAATTTTGCTACATGCGGCCAAACACGATTAACACATCTAATGATCTCATTTTCGAAAATAGAAACATCAAAAGAAACCGTTGTATTATAGAAACACGTATTTCAGCCCCAAAAACGTAAACAGTAAAAAGGGGAGTGAGTTTACTCACCTTGAAAAGTAATTTCAATCGAACCGTTAGAAACGCAGCTAAAAAGCATCGAGGGTTGCCCAAACATTAGTACCACCTAAATTATTGGGAAAACCCTAACTTAGAAAAGAAACAATAGTAACAAAAATCGAAATCTGAAATCTAGGGTTTGGGATTTAGGGTTTTGAAATACAATTTAGGAATTAGGGTTTTAAAGTACAAATTGAGAATTAGGGTTTTAAAGTACAAATTGGAAATTAGGGTTTTAAAGTACAAATTGGGAATTAGGGTTTCAAAGTACAAATTGGAAATTAGGGTTTTTAAAGTACAAATTGAGAATTAGGGTTTTGAAATACCAATTGAGATTTTAGTACGAAACGTAATTGTATTTTTGTTTTTTTGAGTATATCTATATATATATTATACGAGTCCATACATAACCATATATATATGTATTTGAAATTACAAATTTTTATGTTTTGAAAAGATATTTAACATAATCATAGTATTTAAGTTATTTAGAAAAATATATGTTTAATGTTTAATACCTAAAACATTAAAATTTAAAGAAGAGGAGGCAAGAAGGGTCGAACACGCGACCTCCAATCACATAACCAACACTTTAACCACTAGACCAGAAAGATTTTTGTTGATTAAACTCGTTTTTAAATTGTTTTAACTTTTATAATCCAAGAACACCCTATTTCAATCCAAGCCCTAGAACAAAGATCATCCAAATTCGTTTTATCCTGTTGATCTCATCAAGAACAAGTATAGGGCTTTTGATCTACGATACGACACGAGCATTTTGATATAAAACACATACCTGATCGAAGATGAATTTGGAAAGAGAAGAAGATAATATAAGAGCAACCATGATTAACGATTTCTGTTTGTTGGTGATGATTGGGTTCAATTAACTTTCCAGATCGCTTATTAATATGGTGACGAACAAATATCTTCGATCAGTTTTAGAAACAGCACACGAATTTGAGAAGATATTGCCATTTGCAGGTCTGCGCAGACATAAGAATCATGGGTGATCTTGAGTAGGCTTTAATCGAAATTGAAGTGTTAGATGGGTTCAGAAACTATAAGGGATGAATTCTTTGATGTTAATTTGTATTTTGGTATTAGCTTTGATAGAAAACGAACTCGAGACCTCCATTCATGTTCTTTGAATGAGTTGGTGGTTAATTCACAGTTAAAATGCAATTAATCGTTTCATTTAGCAGACGAATCGTTCCCGGATGTTTTGGTTGATCCAATTTATTGGATTGATGCGTTTTTTGGTCGATTCAAGTAAGCGGGTTTTATGGCCGATTGTTAAATCGCTAATTAACATCTTGATTGATCGATTAGAATGTAATTAAAGTACGTTAGGAGGTTAGAAACTTGGTAATGGACATTTTGTATAGTTTCGTTTAGCTTAAAAGTGGTTAAAACGTCCAAACAGGACTCGCCGGAAGTTGGGGACTTTCCGGCCAAGTGGCCGGAGCCAAACCCTGCCGGAAACACGGGATGGAAGGAAAGGGGGCTGGGTAAATTCGCAATTTACACAACTGGTCCTTTATGTTTCATTAACTTACTAAGTTGAGTTTTAAGTTTTAATTACTAGTTTGAAAGTTGACAATTTTAGCCTAAAGTTATTTTATAAGTTATATTAGTTAATAAACTTAACTTTGTTGAGACGTAACGTTTATATAAGTGACGTTTTTTATTCTTTAGTTCGTTTACATCATTAAGAGACTATTTCGAGACTTTGAATTGTTTCTGTTTAAAGTTTTCGAAAATCTTCTTTTACGAGCTATATATATATTTATTTATATATATATTTTGAGATTTATTGTTACAAATAATGATTATTTGATATACGTGGCTATTTTATGATGTGAATACCATTATTTAAATGGGATGGGAATTAATGTAGAATTCAATGTGCTTATTCATATAATAATAATGAACGTTACGTTTTGAAGAAAATAAATACGATTACACTTTGAAGGATAACAACTTCGGGTTCGAGTCGGGCATTCGGGTTCGGGTTTGGGGCAGATGTCACAACATCGTCGTCACCAAACCTAGGGACAGACAAATCAATTTTACGTCATCGTCACTGAT
Source organism: Tagetes erecta (assembly GCA_030867185.1). Taxonomy (NCBI): domain Eukaryota; kingdom Viridiplantae; phylum Streptophyta; class Magnoliopsida; order Asterales; family Asteraceae; genus Tagetes; species Tagetes erecta. The sequence continues at coordinate 20,572,372 of CM061492.1, read as the reverse complement.
TTGGTCAAAGATAAAAGAAATGATAAATGGTTGAATTCGGTGTGATGATTTGGTGCACAATGACAACGAAGAGGAAAATGGATGGTTTGTGATGGTCTTGGTGTAGATCTACCAAAAGTTTTTTCGTTTTGCTTTATTATATTAGAGATTAAACACAGTAAACCATACACTATTACACTTTCCACAGTACTCTTCATGGTTCGACATCCGACTTACTCTAACTAAGAAGGTATAATGTCGAGTTTTTATTCATATCTTTGAACAAGTCTTTAACTTCAGTCGGTGAAGTTTCTTGGATTCAAATATCTTTATATGATCCCAGACAAGCCCCTCGTGCTGGGTTTAAGATGTTTTCTACAGTAATTACTTCCCTTGGCTTTTTTTCTAAGTAATTATGACATGACATCATTTGTTAGATGTACTAATGCTAGATAGATTCTTATTTATGATGAAATTGAGACTTTGAAGCGTGATTTTGGCTTACCGGGTTACCATGAAAGATTTGTGTGTACTACGATATTTATTTTTTGGGGGGTATTGAGGTGGCTTGGTCTAGTAATGTTGATTGGGATAATGATCCCAATGATCGCAAATTTACTACTAGTTTCCGTGTTTTTCTTGGAGAATAACTAATCTCTTGGAAAAGTAAGAAAAAAGATGTTTATAGATCTTCCAATGAGGCGGTGTGTCGTGCTTTAACGATGACTACGTATGAGATTGTTTAGTTACGTTGGCTTTTTGTAAATATGAGGGTTGACATTTCTCAGCTTAACCCACTTACATTGTAATAAGAAAAGTGCTATGCTAATTGCAATGAATTATGTTTTTCATGAGCGAACGAAGCATATAGAGATTAATTGTCACTTCACTCATCCTCCTCTACGACTCGAAACCATCTCGTGTCCCTATGTTCTATTAGCCTTGTAGGTTGCTGATGTTTTCATGAAGGCTCAGTCGACATTTTATTTTGTTTTTATGTGACCAAACTCTCAATATTTATTACAATCACCTTGTGAGTTTGAGGGGTGATGTTAGCATAATAATCTAGGTTTGGGCTTTTAACTATTTGGACTTTATTTTTATTAGCTAGTATGTTTTCTATATATATGTTTATCAATTAACATTGCGTACGTACATATATAACTTTTGATGGTGTTATAAGTTTTGATTAATTAAGATAAAATGTTTGTTTTTACGGGCCGTCCAAAGTATGGGCACAGTGGACAGTGGTTGCTCGCCTAGAACCCATCATGAGGACGGAATTTTTTCTTTAAAAAAATATATTATATGTGTAATGTGTATTTTTTTTAAAATCCTATATATATCTGGTTGTTTTATATAGACTGAGGTCCCGTTTGTTTTTTTAAGAGATTTAAGTCTGAATCTGAATACCACATCTGAATGTTAAGAGGTGGTTTAAATGTCTGAAATCTGAATCATTAGGAGGTGGAGGCTAGAGACGAACCTCTAGTCGTCGGAGGTGGAGGCTAGTGTGACATCTGCCCCAAACCCGAACCCGAATGCCCGACTCGAACCCGAAGTTGTTATCCTTTCAATTGAAATCGTATTTATTTTTCTTCAAAATGTAACGTTTATTATTATTGTTGTGAATAAACGCATTTAATTCTATGTTATTCTCGTCTCAATTAAATAACCATATTTACATCGCAAAATATTCACGTGTATCTAATATTTATTATTCGTGGCAATAAAACTCAAAATATATATATATAAATAAATATATATATATATAGCTCGTAAAATAAAATTATGGAAATCGTCAAACAAAAACGCTTCAACGTCTCGAAATAGCCTTTTAATGGCGTAAACGAGCTAAAACTATAAAAACGTCACTTGTATAATTGTTACGTTACAATTTAGTTAAGCTAATTAGTTAAAATATATATATACTTAACTTTGGGCTAAATCTGTCAAGTTACAAACTACTATTTAAAACTTAAAATAACTAAATGCAATAACCTGAAAACTAGAGGGACCTGTTGTGTACATAACGAATTCACCCAGCCCCCACCCCCCTTATACCCGTGTTTCCGGCAAGACAAAATCCGGCCAATATGGCCGGAATATCCCCGAGTCCGGCGAGGTCCATTTCACTCGTTTTTAACACCAAAAATCAAATTAAAATCATGGAAACCTTCGTGGTCGGGACTCGAACACTATGCCACTTTCAATTCATGGTTTGTTAATTGCGAATCAAAATTCGGTTTCAAAAACCCACAAACTCAATCGTTTTTTAACGCACCAAAACAGTAAATTTGATAGACTAAAATCATCAATGCTGCACTTTGAAATCATTTGTAACAATCAATTGAACCGAAACACATCACATTAACATCTAATTAATCAATTTCGTTCGTAAACAATTCGTAACCCAAACGACTACTTCCGTTTTACCAAAACACAATTCAATCTGCATACACACTCCTCTCTACACGTTTAATCTTTCTGCTGTTCCAATTGCTCGCGAACTTACCTTCAAATCTGTAAGTAAATCGGTCTTGTTCTTGATTTTATTTCACCTTCAAACACCAACAAAACATCATTTTAATTCAAATTGTATTAGGGGTTTTCTTGTTCGCATCATCTTGATCAAATCTGCAACTGGAATCGAAGTAAGATAGCCTCTAAGTCACTGTTGAATCTTGACCCGTCGTGTTCGTGTTCTTCGCCCTAATTTGCTTCAATTCGTTAAATCCAAGTAAGTCCCATACATCAAAATGATCGTTTTAAAGTGTAGATTAAAAGCCCTATTTGATTTGGATTAGAGTATCAAATTGAAATCAGTTTTATGGGTTCTTGATCTAGGGTTTTGTTGAAGATGGGTATTGTTGATTGAACGAACAAAACCATTTGCAGTCAAACTAAATAATAAAATGATGCAGTGGTTCAGTGGTTAAGTAACTTGATTTGGTACGTGTTGACCCGGGTTCGAGTCCCACTGCCTTTTTCTTTAATTTTCACATTTTGATCATTTTTAAACATTAAACCTTATATTTTCTAAGAACCCAAATGACACCTTTTAAGTTATATATATTTTTAGGGATTAAAAACTTATAATTTCAAAGGTATACATATATATAAATAATGGTTCATGGTTATGAATATTTATACATTTCAAATATAAAACTAAACGGATTCGCATAAAATATATGTAATACAAAAATATACTATAACGTTTCGTACAAAACCGTAATCCCTAAATTGTATATCAAAACCCTATTTCTCAATTTGTGATTTAAAACCCTAAATCCCCAATTTGTGATCTAAAACCCTAAATCCCAAATCTGAAACCCTAGATCTCGGGCTTTTGATTCTTGTTACTATTGTTTCGTTTCTAAGTTAGGGTTTTCCCAATTAATTAGGTGGTACTAATGTTTGGGCAACCCTCGGTGCTTTTTAGCTGCGTTTCTAACGGTTCGATTGTAATTACTTTTCAAGGTGAGTAAACTCACTCCCCTTTTTACTGTTTATGTTTTTGGGGCTGAAATACGTGTTTCTATAATACAACGGTTTCTTTTGATGTTTCTATTTTCGAAAATGAGATCATTAGATGTGTTAATCGTGTTTGGCCGCATGTAGCAAAATTGTGTGATAGTCAATATTAGTTATATTATCTTGTAATTTCCACCGGTACAATGTTAGCGCTAATGGCTTGACAAGCCCACCTACATTAATGGCCTGATAGGTGATTTTGACCCGGCGATTCTTTGGTTGATTCTATGTTACTAGTTACTACATGTGATGCTTGATGCTACGTTGCTATGTCCCTTAGATGCTTAAACATTTTTGATAACTTGCATATCGAGACGGTTAAATGACGGTTAAACGATGGTTATCAATAAATGTAACATGAGTTGGTTCCTCATGACTTGTTGCTAAAGGTAACCCTGCGGGGTCTATGATTCTTGTTTCTATGTGATTCTATGGTCATGGTTAAGATATATATGATGAAATTGCTATGCACATGAGATTGCGAAACACAATCTATAATGATCTCGGATTTTATACTATGTACTATTAATCGTGTTTTACTCACTAGCTAATTCTTTAGCTAACTTATTTTACACGTTTTTCAGGTGAAGTTTGATACAGTTTTGGTTCAAGACATTTAGGATGCTTCGGACCTAGAATAAAAAGACAATAAACAATATTTAATTGTCGGTTTCTGTTACGGTTTTTATGACTATTGAATGTTTCTTTATGTCACGACATCATTGCTTAATTAATATTAAAATATGCATTTAGTGTGCCATGTGCTTTGTACTTTGATATCCGATCCACTTGGCGCGCCCGGTGTTTTCCGCCGCCGGGCGGGGTGTCACAGTTTGGTATCAGAGCCATGGTTATAGGGAACTAGGATAGGGTATTAGAAACACACCGACCTAGACTATAACCTAAGAGTCCTTAGTGCAAATAGATGTACTTAGGAATTCTTTTGAACTTATTTGTTTTCTTTCTACGAACCTTTCTATGCTTTTCTTAATCTCATTTCTTATCCGATTTCGCGAAGGAGCTACAAGAGACTCGTCTGTGTGATTGGGATCTTCTCTTTGTGGAATCTCGTCATCGTCTTAAGTAAGTTTGAAAACGTGAGAACGTGTGCAATCCGGAAGGGGGAACACCTGTATCACGGACATCCTGTCTAAGGCAAAGCATTTCGTATAAATCTCTTTAAGAGACCTGTATGCTTACCTGGGGATGTACGAGATGAGTGTGAACCTATAGGCTAAAGCACGCTTTCTCGAATACGTTGAAAACGAACTTAACACTTTGATAAGTCATTAGTGTCCAAAACCAAGACACACTCTTAAGCCATTGAAATATCATTTTCTTAATGATTCTATGATTTTCATTCCTACGATTTATAATTATTTCTATGAATTTTTATAGTGATTCAAATAATATTCCAACTTCATTTACTAATGTTTCTAAAGTTTCTAAGTGATTTTCTATGATATGTTCAAAGGATTCTATGATGTTCTAAGTACTATCACTATTTCATCTAATCGAAATTTCCAAAGTTTCTAAAGTTTCTACGTGATTTTCTATGGTATGTTTCAAAAGATTCTATAAATTCTAAATGGAACGAGATGCTATTATTACATCGGATGTTTCTATTGGTCAAAGTTGTTGCTACAAAACCGTGTTATTCTACGTTTCATCGTTCCATTCGTTTCTAAGTTACTATAATACTTATGCGATATACTCGCTAGCTTATCCATATACACAATTACACCATTGTAAACCAAACACTTCAAATCAAAACTAAGACATATCTAAATCGAATTATCCAAAACTTCAGATCATGCATATATCGATTACCGAATCTAAGTCATACTTCTAATCCTAAATCAATTATCAACTCTTCAATCAAAGGTTCGTTGTGATATCTAAAATTATATTCAAGGCTAAATTCCATAGTTAAATAAAAGTTAACGGATTTTACTATTCTTATAAGCTAATGTATTTGAATCGAACGTCTACCCTCAAAATATATTTCAACTTGACTTCTATACTCAAATAGTTTCAAACTACTCATCTAATAAGATTCTAATCCAATTTCTAATCCATCGTTAAAACGATAAATCTACTTTCAAATTATGAACTAACCATCAAAACAAGTATTCGTTAATCAACGAGACGATGCTATCCATGAATTCGTTATCCAAACCTAACGAGAACTCACTGCACAACTATTTTCGAACGAATTCAACTAAATGTTTCCATCTATACATATGACCACCAACGAAATTCTACGTAACTAGTCTTCATGAACTAATCCAAACCCAATGTGTTGCATTTATAAACTCGTCACCCTAACACAACATGTAATCAATGGACTTTGTAAAAACTAACGGTATTCGATTCTATTAAAATAATTTTCTTATTTTCCCAAAAAAATATATATATATACATATATATTTTAAAAAAAAAACAAACAGAATTTTAATAACCTTTTGGTCTTAGTATTTTGTAAGAAATAAAATATATATATATATATATATATATATATATATATATACATGTACATATAAATTTCGTGATAAATGGTTTCTTTAAAAAGTGATTGGTCACTCTAATGTCGTCGGCCAAATATTTACACAAACATTTTCCCGTTTCTCAAAAACGACACAAAGACTTGCAACAAACGCCATGACTTCTGTTTTTCCAATACCAAGTACTTATAACTTAAATTGTTTCGTTTATTTTCAATTCAGTTCTCTTATCTATGGTAAAGATTAAAACTTTCAACTTTTTATTTAGCCTTTAAAACTACAATATTATAGAAAAACAACACCATCTCTTATAAACTTGTTTACCTCCATAGTCAACATATTTGGTTTACCTAAAGCTGTCGGTCATATAAATACAAACACCTTAAAAATTAAATCCAATTGAAACTAAGTAATCTACTCACTCGAACTATAAATTGGATTATCCGCATTATCAAATTTTCTTGAAACTAATTTTTCTAAAGATCCCAATAGACTATGTACACCATCAACTAATTCTTATGAACTGGTAAATATCGGGAAATCTAGATAATTACATCTTACACATATAGAGTCGATTTTCACAAACTTAAGTGTTACTATCCTAGTACTCGAATTTAACTATCTATATCGTGAACAAAGTTATTTATATGAGCAATGTCTACCTAAAGGACGTTAGTTTCTTCTGAATCATCAATCTACTTATCATCTTAATATGATTTTCCCAAGTACTATTTCTATCAAGTATGATAACAATACCTTTTAACTTAAAATTGTTGTGTACTTCCGACTAGCACGTGATCGAATGAACTGTAGAGTCCATGCAAAAACTGAAGTAATTACGGGTGCACACGGAATTATGAAAGTTGGTGCGTGGGAACTATAGTAAGTGTTGTCTTGTGTAACTAGGCCATATTTAATCATTTTATTTTCACTTGACTTGTTTACTCATTTTAAATTGCATATAAGCCACTTAATCATGTGTAAGGTTACTTAATTCGTTTCAAACAATCTATTAATCACGACTATTCTCGATGATCATTTTAATAATTCTAAATCCATATACTTAAAATATTTCATTTGCAAGTCGGTATCCTATTCTATTCATATATTGAGTAGCAAATAAAAATTTATTCGAATCTACATGCAAATAGTTCAACCGAACTTTTATACATGAAAAGAGCTAAATAAACAATTCTCAATGAGACAAAGCAAATTAAAAATAAATAACTTGTTAACCTCGTTATTTAAAATCATATCTCAATCAAAATGCTCACTTTTTCATTGATCGAATTCTCAAGAGTTTCTTGCAAGATGAAACTCCCTACGAAAGTGGGCAGTGTTCATCCCGTGTTTCATGTTTCTAATTTGAAAAAGTACTTATCCGATAAAGATCTCCTTGTGCATATCGATAATGAATCGATGCAATTTATTGAACGGTCATTGGAGATTATGGACCGTGATGTCAAACGACTCAAGCGTAATCAGATATCAATCGTTAATGATCGTTAAAACTCAAAATGTGAACATAAATTTAAGACCAAATGAATGTTAAGTATCCTCATCTTTTTGCTTCGTCTTCTTCTACTTCGGTTTGAGCAAATTTCGGGACGAAATTTCTATAAGGAGGGGAGACTGTGACATCTGCCCCAAACCCGAACCCGAATGCCCGACTCGAACCCGAAGTTGTTATCCTTTCAATTGAAATCGTATTTATTTTTCTTCAAAATGTAACGTTTATTATTATTGTTGTGAATAAACGCATTTAATTCTACGTTATTCTCGTCTCAATTAAATAACCATATTTACATCGCAAAATATTCACGCGTATCTAATATTTATTATTCGTGGCAATAAAACTCAAAATATATATATATAAATAAATATATATATAGCTCGTAAAATAAAATTATGGAAATCGTCAAACAAAAACGCTTCAACGTCTCGAAATAGCCTTTTAATGGCGTAAACGAGCTAAAACTATAAAAACGTCACTTGTATAATTGTTACGTTACAATTTAGTTAAGCTAATTAGTTAAAATATATATATACTTAACTTTGGGCTAAATCTGTCAAGTTACAAACTACTATTTAAAACTTAAAATAACTAAATGCAATAACCTGAAAACTAGAGGGACCTGTTGTGTACATAACGAATTCACCCAGCCCCCACCCCCCTTATACCCGTGTTTCCGGCAAGACAAAATCCGGCCAATATGGCCGGAATATCCCCGAGTCCGGCGAGGTCCATTTCACTCGTTTTTAACACCAAAAATCAAATTAAAATCATGGAAACCTTCGTGGTCGGGACTCGAACACTATGCCACTTTCAATTCATGGTTTAATCCACTCGAGTCCGTGTTAATTGCGAATCAAAATTCGGTTTCAAAAACCCACAAACTCAATCGTTTTTTAACGCACCAAAACAGTAAATTTGATAGACTAAAATCATCAATGCTGCACTTTGAAATCGTTTGTAACAATCAATTGAACCGAAACACATCACATTAACATCTAATTAATCAATTTCGTTCGTAAACAACTCGTAACCCAAACGACTACTTCCGTTTTACCAAAACACAATTCAATCTGCATACACACTCCTCTCTACACGTTTAATCTTTCTGCTGTTCCAATTGCTCGCGAACTTACCTTCAAATCTGTAAGTAAATCGGTCTTGTTCTTGATTTTGTTTCACCTTCAAACACCAACAAAACATCATTTTAATTCAAATTGTATTAGGGGTTTTCTTGTTCGCATCATCTTGATCAAATCTGCAACTGGAATCGAAGTAAGATAGCCTCTAAGTCACTGTTGAATCTTGACCCGTCGTGTTCGTGTTCTTCGCCCTAATCTGCTTCAATTCGTTAAATCCAAGTAACTCCCATACATCAAAATGATCGTTTTAAAGTGTAGATTAAAAGCCCTATTTGATTTGGATTAGAGTATCAAATTGAAATCAGTTTTATGGGTTCTTGATCTAGGGTTTTGTTGAAGATGGGTATTGTTGATTGAACGAACAAAACCATTTGCAGTCAAACTAAATAATAAAATGATGCAGTGGTTCAGTGGTTAAGTAACTTGATTTGGTACGTGTTGACCCGGGTTCAGATGTTATTAAGACGCTGAACCTCTTAATGCCAGAAAAAACAAACAGCCCCACGTCTGATTACGTCTGACCGAATCAGACGTCCTCTATTCAAAGAAAAGAGGCAAAAACAAACAGGGCTGAATCTCAATTTGACTAAATATTTCTCTTGATCATTGTTGATATATCTCCAAGTACGAAACTTTCTTTTAATTACATTATATTTCGTATCCTTTGTTATTTTATTTAAGGGCCCCTCTATATATACTCTTTCATTAAAGTTTGACACATAAGTAAAATCCTTTGTTATTTTTAGAATTGATAATCAATAAACAAACACACAAGTATTTAATGGAATTTGCTCTTCTATTATACCAAGAAAATAACTCAAAACTTAGTACAATAGTATCTCTCGTGATAACTTGACCCTAACCCTGATCATGTATTTATACAACTTGAGATAAGCTTCCTAAACCAATAAGGATTCATACTTAGATTACAATTCAAACATTGATAGTAATCCCTTTACTCCTAGCAACTTGTTCAGGAAGTTACAGCAAATCCCACGTGATAACTTGAGATCCATCTTGAGCATATAAGGCCGGCGCCAACCCACACACTCCTTAGATCTTGTTTCGGCCCACTGCAACCTACTTGTTGTTGGGCCTTACCCGACTTGGTAATTAAACAACATTCACCCCCCTTAATTCCCGAGTCGGGTTTAAGGAGATTTACGAGACCAATCATACTTCTCATTTCGCTGAATTTTATCCGTGCCAATGGCTTAGTAAGGATATCCGCCTTTTGTTCTAATCCAGGAACATATTCAACCTTGACTTGGCCCTTATCAACACTTTCACGAATGAAATGGTAACGTGTATGAATATGCTTACTCATACCATGGAACACCGGGTTCTTTGACAACTCAATAGCCGACTTGTTATCAATTCTTATAATCACAGCTTCTTTATCCCAGTTGGTGATTTCATGCAGCAAATCTTGCAACCAAATAGCTTGGCATGTTGCTAAATTTGCAGCCATAAACTCTGCCTCACACGACGATAGTGCAACAGTAGATTGTTTTTGTGAACACCATGTGATAGGGCTTGACCCGAAATAAAAGATGTGACCACTCGTACTCCTTCCATCATCTGGGTCGACATTGTGACTACTATCACTGTACCCAACCAACTGTCTTGAACCATATTTACCATACTCAATCCCATACTCAATTGTTCCTCGGAGATACCTCAAAATTTGCTTTACAATCACCATATGCGAGTCCCGAGGGCTGTTCATATACCTGCTTACGACCCCAACAGCGTAAGCCAAGTCTGGCCTCGTGTGGAGTAGATATCGTAAACTTCCAATGATGCTGCGATATTCAGTCGGATCCACTTCAGGTTCATCTTCCGCTTTGGATGGTTTAAGACCCGGTTCCATGGGAACTTGAGACGCATTACTGGAATCCATACCGGTTTCTCTCAAAATCTTTTTTGCATACCCTTGCTGGTTAATTGTTATGCTTTTTGTTCTTTGCTTTACTTCCAAACCCAAATAATATGTTAGTAGACCCAAGTCCGTCATTTCAAACTTCTCTGACATAGCCCTTTTAAAGTTGTTGATGATGTTTATATTTGTACCTGTAATAAACAAATCATCCACATAAACTGCAAGTATTAGCATGTGATCTCCACCTGTTTTTCGATAGACCGATGGTTCCTTCGGGCATTTCGTGAACTTCATGTTTAGTAATATTGTATTCAACTTCGTGTTCCATGCTCTTGGAGATTGCCTCAGACCATATAATGACTTTGTCAGTTTATAGACTTTATCTTCCATGTCTTTCACCTTGAATCCATCTGGTTGTTGGACATAAACAGTCTCGTTGAGTTCACCGTGCAGGAACGCTGTTTTTACATCCAAGTGGTGCAACTCCCACCCATGTTTTGCTGCAATAGCCACCAAAAGACGGATGGTCTCAATTCTTGCGACCGGAGCGAATACCTCCTCGAAGTCAATGCCCGGTCGTTGAGAGTATCCCTTTGCCACTAGTCTGGCCTTGTGTCTTGTGAGTTGTTCATTTGCATCCTTCTTGAGTTTAAACAACCACTTCACGCCGATTACTTTGACCCCTGATGGTGGATTGTCACACCCCCAATTTCCACTAACGGAGTTATGCCGTTCGAGGCGTGACATGCCAGGATCTCATTGCCATTAGTTACATTGAACGACCTCTATATGAATTTAAAAACCAACATTTATAAAAATCCAAGTTTAAAATAAGTTTCAGTGCGGAAGCATAAATAAAAATCACAAACAATTCAATGCGCAAAGCGCGCGTTCCAAAAACCAAGTCTAATAAAAATAAAATAAAAAGAGTTTTGAATGCAACTACGACTTAACCAAGCATGCTCCTAATCCGTGCACAGTACCTGAGAAAGACATGCTAAATCGTGTCAACACTAGGTTGGTGAGTTCACAGGTTTAGATAAGTAAAAATACAACAACAGCTGATAATGTAAAATACAATTATATCGTTGGGTAGCGAACCCAGTTTCTTATTATTTAAGCGTTTCGATACCGAGCTGACTGAGATTTATATGCGCCTCAACACCATTGCTACAACAATGGACCAACAACATAGGACAATTCACACCTACCCGGCTCCCAGCCGAGGGTGGGGTTTGTCAAACCCAGTAGTACTACCCGAACTTCCTCGCTATACCCCGTATATTAACGGCTCGAAGATTTAGTGAGGACTTTAACAACTTGTTACGTTTACGCTTAATAATCAAGAGATATAAAGTAAATACCATTATCAAAATTAGTTTTGTGCATGCTTTCTCCCCCAACAGGAAAATAGTAAAAGGGGCCGTGAAACTCACCTTAGATTGCGCAGCTACCAATAATTAGCAAGAATAGAACTTTCAAGGTCAACCAACGACCTGTTTACGTTCTACAAAATTAGGTACAAGTTACTCTAATAGAGTTCACGTTCGGTTTCGCGTTTCCGGTTCGGTTTCGTACCAATACCCATATAATTACATCATTTAAATTGAAGTATTAATTTTGATACGTATTTTATAGGTCTATTAAACACCTATAGGTATAATATTAATTATATTATCGTTTCATTACTTATCGTTTTATCATCCATACACATACAAGCTTAGTTATACAACTATATGATTAAAATTTGATTACCAGCAACTAGATTACTAACAATAATTATCAACAACACGTATAGGTACACACATACATATAAATTATATCCTTTGCACACAACCTCTTTTTGTTTTGTATAGCGTACCCCCATCAATTGACCTATTGTAATTAGATGCAATTTTTGTGCAAATAACTATAACTCACATTATTTATATTCATGCGTACTACATGTAATCACAACACACTTATACAAATATTTCTTACACAAGTTTTCAGATTAACAGATAACATTTATATATACACCTACATACATAATAACATCCCTACATATTCATACCTACACACAAATAAACTCAATTACGTACTACACTATGCACAGACAAATTCATTTGTTAATTAATTCATGCATGCTTACATTACATATGATACCAACACACAACAATTTGTCATACACTTCTTTATTTATACTCATATCAAATCTCTATCTATATATCATTTGTCTTAATCTTCGATCTATACATATATACACCACACACATCTTCTGTTACATAAAGAATTCACGTACACTCATGTAGATATATATATATAAATTCAAATCTTAGAACATTCAATTACTAAGCATACATGTATACGCACAGACCATATATCACACAAAGATATTATAAATACACTCTAAGATCAAATATACACTCACAACTCGACCTGTAACCTAAACCGTGACCCGTAACGAAACCGAAACCGCAACCGAAACAACTAAACAAGTTGGGATAACTTACCGGCATGTTTCGCGGCATAGAACGCAGGTTCTTCGGAGTGTTACGGTGCTCGTCGGTGTTGGTAACAGCGTTCGGCGGTTATTGCGGTTGTTATAACGGTGGCGCGCAACGGGGACAGGGAACAACGACGGAACTTTACACTATGATGGTGTGCTACGGTGCTTGTGGTGGTCGCCTGTGTTTGTGTAGGTGACGGAACGGTGGCCGGAAGTGGTTAAAGTGATCGGAAGGTAGTGGTGACGGCAAAAGTAGGGTTTACGGGTATAAGGTTTTAGATGGTTAATATAATTCATTTTATTTTGCAAATTGGTCCCTAAAGTTTCAGATTTAATTAACTTGTTTCCAAAGTTATTATAAAACAACTGTTAATTAATTACAATTTGAACCTCGTACCCTTACGACGTATATAATTTACGAAATCACCACGTTTACTTTTCAATACGCTTTCGAGTTATAAGAATTTGTAATTCCCCAAATTACTGATGTTTAAACGTCACTCGTTATGATCTGAAAATTGATCGAGTTAATATTTTTGTAATAAATATTTATTTTGATGACTCTAATTATATAGATGGATTTCAAGTTAAAAGAGACTAACGGAATTTGGTAAAGTTGGGTTGACTACGTTAACATGAAATTGTCGGGTGTCACATCATCCCCTTGTTGAAAGAATTTTCGTCCCGAAAATTGACGAAGGTTGGTAAGAGTTTGAGGTTTAAAAGGAAGAAAATAATAGAAAAATTTTAAGTTGTCACATCTTCCCCTTGTTGAAGAATTTCGTCCCGAAATTTTAGTAATGGTAGATCACTTCGGTTTGGTTCAAAGAAAACTAATACTTGATGTGAGTTGTTTTAACTAGATTATCGCAAGTTAATTAAACGGAATACTTATGTTCTAGCAGAGGTCGGATTTCATTGGCTGCTTAGTAAGGTTTATAGGATCTAAAGTTTTTATCAGCTTAAGTGTAGAAAGAGTAGAGTGAGTGGGTGAGGATAGTGGAGTGTTAGAAACCACAATTTTCTTACAAAGAATGTGAGAGGGAGTTCACCATAATGACATATCTTATAAATATAATGTCTGACTATTATCAATTATTGTGCCTGTATGTGTAACTAATGTAGTTCGTACGGTTATAGTCTATGATGGATTTTTTTTTTACCATTGTTATCTAGAGATGGACTTTCGCTTTAGATGATTATGAGTTGACTTTCATTTAGTTATTTATTGTGTTTTGGGTATAACCCACATGACGAGTTTTGTCAGGATTCTCGTGTACTTATAAATTCACCATTACGTTGCGCACCCGTAATCGTCAATTTATATCCCACGACAATTCTAACTTGTTTCCTATCACATGTTTTACTCTTACGTTTTGTCATGCTTATTGCTTTGTACTTATTTATATGTTTTTTTTTCCTCATTATAAGTTTATGACGTGCATAAGGAAAGTATGGTATGCTTATAACTATAAGTAAAGTTCACTACATGTGAAAGATATCAATACATGTAAAGGGCACTAAATGTGAAAAATATCAATAGATGCCTAGTGTGATGTACTTATGGGGCAAATATGTGTCAATCATATTATAAGTTCTTGACAAGTTTAAGAAAAAAAAATGTTATAAACACAATGTAGGGTATTCAGTAAGCAAGTAGGTAACATATTTATTACAACAAATAGTTTCCCACAAGTAATATGTTATAGAACATAATAAGTCTAATATCACATGACATGGTATAGCACATAATGGGTCATGTGATATGTTATAAAGTGTAGTAGGTCATACAACAATCAAGTCAGGACCTCATAGTTAAAAATAAATGTGTTCATTAGGCTTTGATCTACACTCGCTTGTTGCCATCATGATATGAGTTATAAATTCTAATTCAATGAAAGATGTTTCTTAGACAGTTTCAAAACCGTTTTAGGTTTCCAACAACATAATGAATGAACAGAGTTATGATCAAGCATACCTTATGTATACTTTAGTGATTAAGTTGTAAAGCAAGGAAGTACATACTTAGTTCAAGCCTTACTAGCAGGGAAGATCCTACTACTGTTCTTTAAAGTTTACTTAAACCGAGTTAACTACTCAAGACACCAAATCAAGCCATGTCGATAGGCCTGCAATGCTAGTGTATATGCGTATGTCATAACTAAGTGAGTGAATAAACGGAAGACTAATTCTGTGTCTATAGTTATTGTAAAAAAAATATTTTGGAACCGAAGATGAAAGAATATTAGCAATGCAATTTATATAAATGCAAGCAAATTACGTGAATGCATATGTATAACTAATGCAATGCGCAGTTATAGTCTAGAATGCAATGTAATGCAAACCTAGTTCGCTATAACCAACGGCTCTGATACCAATCTGTCACACCCCCAATTTCCACTAACGGAGTTATGCCGTTCGGGGCGTGACATGCCAGGATCTCATTGCCATTAGTTACATTGAACGACCTCTATATGAATTTAAAAACCAACATTTATAAAAATCCAAGTTTAAAATAAGTTTCAGTGTGGAAGCATAAATAAAAATCACAAACAATTCAATGCGCAAAGCGCGCGTTCCAAAAACCAAGTCTAATAAAAATAAAATAAAAAGAGTTTTGAATGCAACTACGACTTAACCAAGCATGCTCCTAATCCGTGCACAGTACCTGAGAAAGACATGCTAAATCGTGTCAACACTAGGTTGGTGAGTTCACAGGTTTAGATAAGTAAAAATACAACAACAGCTGATAATGTAAAATACAATTATATCGTTGGGTAGCGAACCCAGTTTCTTATTATTTAAGCGTTTCGATACCGAGCTGACTGAGATTTATATGCGCCTCAACACCATTGCTACAACAATGGACCAACAACATAGGACAATTCACACCTACCCGGCTCCCAGCCGAGGGTGGGGTTTGTCAAACCCAGTAGTACTACCCGAACTTCCTCGCTATACCCCGTATATTAACGGCTCGAAGATTTAGTGAGGACTTTAACAACTTGTTACGTTTACGCTTAATAATCAAGAGATATAAAGTAAATACCATTATCAAAATTAGTTTTGTGCATGCTTTCTCCCCCAACAGGAAAATAGTAAAAGGGGCCGTGAAACTCACCTTAGATTGCGCAGCTACCAATAATTAGCAAGAATAGAACTTTCAAGGTCAACCAACGACCTGTTTAAGTTCTACAAAATTAGGTACAAGTTACTCTAATAGAGTTCACGTTCGGTTTCGCGTTTCCGGTTCGGTTTCGTACCAATACCCATATAATTACATCATTTAAATTGAAGTATTAATTTTGATACGTATTTTATAGGTCTATTAAACACCTATAGGTATAATATTAATTATATTATCGTTTCATTACTTATCGTTTTATCATCCATACACATACAAGCTTAGTTATACAACTATATGATTAAAATTTGATTACCAGCAACTAGATTACTAACAATAATTATCAACAACACGTATAGGTACACACATACATATAAATTATATCCTTTGCACACAACCTCTTTTTGTTTTGTATAGCGTACCCCCATCAATTGACCTATTGTAATTAGATGCAATTTTTGTGCAAATAACTATAACTCACATTATTTATATTCATGCGTACTACATGTAATCACAACACACTTATACAAATATTTCTTACACAAGTTTTCAGATTAACAGATAACATTTATATATACACCTACATACATAATAACATCCCTACATATTCATACCTACACACAAATAAACTCAATTACGTACTACACTATGCACAGACAAATTCATTTGTTAATTAATTCATGCATGCTTACATTACATATGATACCAACACACAACAATTTGTCATACACTTCTTTATTTATACTCATATCAAATCTCTATCTATATATCATTTGTCTTAATCTTCGATCTATACATATATACACCACACACATCTTCTGTTACATAAAGAATTCACGTACACTCATGTAGATATATATATATAAATTCAAATCTTAGAACATTCAATTACTAAGCATACATGTATACGCACAGACCATATATCACACAAAGATATTATAAATACACTCTAAGATCAAATATACACTCACAACTCGACCTGTAACCTAAACCGTGACCCGTAACGAAACCGAAACCGCAACCGAAACAACTAAACAAGTTGGGATAACTTACCGGCATGTTTCGCGGCATAGAACGCAGGTTCTTCGGAGTGTTACGGTGCTCGTCGGTGTTGGTAACAGCGTTCGGCGGTTATTGCGGTTGTTATAACGGTGGCGCGCAACGGGGACAGGGAACAACGACGGAACTTTACACTATGATGGTGTGCTACGGTGCTTGTGGTGGTCGCCTGTGTTTGTGTAGGTGACGGAACGGTGGCCGGAAGTGGTTAAAGTGATCGGAAGGTAGTGGTGACGGCAAAAGTAGGGTTTACGGGTAGAAGGTTTTAGATGGTTAATATAATTCATTTTATTTTGCAAATTGGTCCCTAAAGTTTCAGATTTAATTAACTTGTTTCCAAAGTTATTATAAAACAACTGTTAATTAATTACAATTTGAACCTCGTACCCTTACGACGTATATAATTTACGAAATCACCACGTTTACTTTTCAATACGCTTTCGAGTTATAAGAATTTGTAATTCCCCAAATTACTGATGTTTAAACGTCACTCGTTATGATCTGAAAATTGATCGAGTTAATATTTTTATAATAAATATTTATTTTGATGACTCTAATTATATAGATGGATTTCAAGTTAAAAGAGACTAACGGAATTTGGTAAAGTTGGGTTGACTACGTTAACATGAAATTGTCGGGTGTCACATCATCCCCTTGTTGAAAGAATTTTCGTCCCGAAAATTGACGAAGGTTGGTAAGAGTTTGAGGTTTAAAAGGAAGAAAATAATAGAAAAATTTTAAGTTGTCACATCTTCCCCTTGTTGAAGAATTTCGTCCCGAAATTTTAGTAATGGTAGATCACTTCGGTTTGGTTCAAAGAAAACTAATACTTGATGTGAGTTGTTTTAACTAGATTATCGCAAGTTAATTAAACGGAATACTTATGTTCTAGCAGAGGTCGGATTTCATTGGCTGCTTAGTAAGGTTTATAGGATCTAAAGTTTTTATCAGCTTAAGTGTAGAAAGAGTAGAGTGAGTGGGTGAGGATAGTGGAGTGTTAGAAACCACAATTTTCTTACAAAGAATGTGAGAGGGAGTTCACCATAATGACATATCTTATAAATATAATGTCTGACTATTATCAATTATTGTGCCTGTATGTGTAACTAATGTAGTTCGTACGGTTATAGTCTATGATGGATTTTTTTTGTACCATTGTTATCTAGAGATGGACTTTCGCTTTAGATGATTATGAGTTGACTTTCATTTAGTTATTTATTGTGTTTTGGGTATAACCCACATGACGAGTTTTGTCAGGATTCTCGTGTACTTATAAATTCACCATTACGTTGCGCACCCGTAATCGTCAATTTATATCCCACGACAATTCTAACTTGTTTCCTATCACATGTTTTATTCTTACGTTTTGTCATGCTTATTGCTTTGTACTTATTTATATGTTTTTTTTTTCCTCATTATAAGTTTATGACGTGCATAAGGAAAGTATGGTATGCTTATAACTATAAGTAAAGTTCACTACATGTGAAAGATATCAATACATGTAAAGGGCACTAAATGTGAAAAATATCAATAGATGCCTAGTGTGATGTACTTATGGGGCAAATATGTGTCAATCATATTATAAGTTCTTGACAAGTTTAAGAAAAAAAAATGTTATAAACACAATGTAGGGTATTCAGTAAGCAAGTAGGTAACATATTTATTACAACAAATAGTTTCCCACAAGTAATATGTTATAGAACATAATAAGTCTAATATCACATGACATGGTATAGCACATAATGGGTCATGTGATATGTTATAAAGTGTAGTAGGTCATACAACAATCAAGTCAGGACCTCATAGTTAAAAATAAATGTGTTCATTAGGCTTTGATCTACACTCGCTTGTTGCCATCATGATATGAGTTATAAATTCTAATTCAATGAAAGATGTTTCTTAGACAGTTTCAAAACCGTTTTAGGTTTCCAACAACATAATGAATGAACAGAGTTATGATCAAGCATACCTTATGTATACTTTAGTGATTAAGTTGTAAAGCAAGGAAGTACATACTTAGTTCAAGCCTTACTAGCAGGGAAGATCCTACTACTGTTCTTTAAAGTTTACTTAAACCGAGTTAACTACTCAAGACACCAAATCAAGCCATGTCGATAGGCCTGCAATGCTAGTGTATATGCGTATGTCATAACTAAGTGAGTGAATAAACGGAAGACTAATTCTGTGTCTATAGTTATTGTAAAAAAAATATTTTGGAACCGAAGATGAAAGAATATTAGCAATGCAATTTATATAAATGCAAGCAAATTACGTGAATGCATATGTATAACTAATGCAATGCGCAGTTATAGTCTAGAATGCAATGTAATGCAAACCTAGTTCGCTATAACCAACGGCTCTGATACCAATCTGTCACACCCCCAATTTCCACTAACGGAGTTATGCCGTTCGGGGCGTGACATGCCAGGATCTCATTGCCATTAGTTACATTGAACGACCTCTATATGAATTTAAAAACCAACATTTATAAAAATCCAAGTTTAAAATAAGTTTCAGTGTGGAAGCATAAATAAAAATCACAAACAATTCAATGCGCAAAGCGCGCGTTCCAAAAACCAAGTCTAATAAAAATAAAATAAAAAGAGTTTTGAATGCAACTACGACTTAACCAAGCATGCTCCTAATCCGTGCACAGTACCTGAGAAAGACATGCTAAATCGTGTCAACACTAGGTTGGTGAGTTCACAGGTTTAGATAAGTAAAAATACAACAACAGCTGATAATGTAAAATACAATTATATCGTTTGGTAGCGAACCCAGTTTCTTATTATTTAAGCGTTTCGATACCGAGCTGACTGAGATTTATATGCGCCTCAACACCATTGCTACAACAATGGACCAACAACATAGGACAATTCACACCTACCCGGCTCCCAGCCGAGGGTGGGGTTTGTCAAACCCAGTAGTACTACCCGAACTTCCTCGCTATACCCCGTATATTAACGGCTCGAAGATTTAGTGAGGACTTTAACAACTTGTTACGTTTACGCTTAATAATCAAGAGATATAAAGTAAATACCATTATCAAAATTAGTTTTGTGCATGCTTTCTCCCCCAACAGGAAAATAGTAAAAGGGGCCGTGAAACTCACCTTAGATTGCGCAGCTACCAATAATTAGCAAGAATAGAACTTTCAAGGTCAACCAACGACCTGTTTAAGTTCTACAAAATTAGGTACAAGTTACTCTAATAGAGTTCACGTTCGGTTTCGCGTTTTCGGTTCGGTTTCGTACCAATACCCATATAATTACATCATTTAAATTGAAGTATTAATTTTGATACGTATTTTATAGGTCTATTAAACACCTATAGGTATAATATTAATTATATTATCGTTTCATTACTTATCGTTTTATCATCCATACACATACAAGCTTAGTTATACAACTATATGATTAAAATTTGATTACCAGCAACTAGATTACTAACAATAATTATCAACAACACGTATAGGTACACACATACATATAAATTATATCCTTTGCACACAACCTCTTTTTGTTTTGTATAGCGTACCCCCATCAATTGACCTATTGTAATTAGATGCAATTTTTGTGCAAATAACTATAACTCACATTATTTATATTCATGCGTACTACATGTAATCACAACACACTTATACAAATATTTCTTACACAAGTTTTCAGATTAACAGATAACATTTATATATACACCTACATACATAATAACATCCCTACATATTCATACCT
This sequence comes from Tagetes erecta, assembly GCA_030867185.1. Lineage (NCBI taxonomy): Eukaryota > Viridiplantae > Streptophyta > Magnoliopsida > Asterales > Asteraceae > Tagetes > Tagetes erecta. Next base: position 20,551,416 of record CM061492.1, on the reverse strand, counting down.
ACACACAAATAAACTCAATTACGTACTACACTATGCACAGACAAATTCATTTGTTAATTAATTCATGCATGCTTACATTACATATGATACCAACACACAACAATTTGTCATACACTTCTTTATTTATACTCATATCAAATCTCTATCTATATATCATTTGTCTTAATCTTCGATCTATACATATATACACCACACACATCTTCTGTTACATAAAGAATTCACGTACACTCATGTAGATATATATATATAAATTCAAATCTTAGAACATTCAATTACTAAGCATACATGTATACGCACAGACCATATATCACACAAAGATATTATAAATACACTCTAAGATCAAATATACACTCACAACTCGACCTGTAACCTAAACCGTGACCCGTAACGAAACCGAAACCGCAACCGAAACAACTAAACAAGTTGGGATAACTTACCGGCATGTTTCGCGGCATAGAACGCAGGTTCTTCGGAGTGTTACGGTGCTCGTCGGTGTTGGTAACAGCGTTCGGCGGTTATTGCGGTTGTTATAACGGTGGCGCGCAACGGGGACAGGGAACAACGACGGAACTTTACACTATGATGGTGTGCTACGGTGCTTGTGGTGGTCGCCTGTGTTTGTGTAGGTGACGGAACGGTGGCCGGAAGTGGTTAAAGTGATCGGAAGGTAGTGGTGACGGCAAAAGTAGGGTTTACGGGTATAAGGTTTTAGATGGTTAATATAATTCATTTTATTTTGCAAATTGGTCCCTAAAGTTTCAGATTTAATTAACTTGTTTCCAAAGTTATTATAAAACAACTGTTAATTAATTACAATTTGAACCTCGTACCCTTACGACGTATATAATTTACGAAATCACCACGTTTACTTTTCAATACGCTTTCGAGTTATAAGAATTTGTAATTCCCCAAATTACTGATGTTTAAACGTCACTCGTTATGATCTGAAAATTGATCGAGTTAATATTTTTGTAATAAATATTTATTTTGATGACTCTAATTATATAGATGGATTTCAAGTTAAAAGAGACTAACGGAATTTGGTAAAGTTGGGTTGACTACGTTAACATGAAATTGTCGGGTGTCACATGGATTAACTAATTTCCAAGTGTCGTGTCGATTTATCGAGTCAATTTCCGCCTCCATGGCCTTGACCCATTTTGGATTTCCCTTTGCTTCATCATACGATCTAGGAGTCCCTTCGTCCAGCAGCAATAAACTATGACTTTCTGTCTTTAAAACATAATCTTCTTGAAGCTTTCTTGGTAAGTGTGGAGTGCGACTAGACTTTCTGATTGGTGGATTATTAACAGTCCCAACCGTAGACTGGTTATTACTTTGTGGTGCTTGTTCTTCATTAGTTGGGTTTGGTTGCATGGTATCACTGTCATGCATGTTGCCACTTTCACAATCATCTTCATCTTGAGCAGAGGTAGTTTGGACAATAGTTACTGGGCCTAGTCCACTATCTGTTGACCCATTCCATTCAACTGTGAAGTTACCTGATTTATTATCAAAGCTAACATCTTGATTTATCCACCCCCATCCTCTTGATTCATTGAAAGTAACATGATGACTTACCACAATTTTTTTCGTTTCCGGGTTGTACAATCGATAAGACTTAGTTCCCTCTTCACACCCAAGGTGAACCAATGTTATGGAACGGTCATCTAGTTTCCTTAAGTTGACGTTTTCAACTCTTGTGTATGCCAAGCACCCAAATATTCGAATATGCTCTAGACTTGGTTTTCTTCCATTTAACTTTTCATATGGAGTCTCTCTATTCAATGACCTCGTATATATCCGATTAATAATATAGCAAGCATGACGAGCTGCTTCTCCCCATAAGTAATTCGGTACTTTCATAGCTTTCAGTATACTCCTTGTCATCTCCATTAAGGTTCGGTTTCGTCTCTCGACTACACCGTTTTGTTGGGGCGAATATGGAGCAGTTAGGTGACGGTGTACCCCTTTTGAGTCACAGAATTCTTTGAACTCATGAGAGGTGAACTCCCCACCTCTGTCAGTTTGAAACGTCTTCAAGGTTTTTTCTGTTTTACTCTCCACCAAAATCTTGAACGTTTTGAACTTTTCAAAAGCTTCACTTTTCTGTTTCAACAAATATATCCACATATATCTCGAAAAATCATCAATAAGAACAAAGATATATTTATTACCTCCGACACTTTGAGGGGATATTGGACCACATAGGTCTCCATGCACCAATTCTAATGCTCGAGTGGCTCGATAAGATGTTGCATTCGGGAATGGATTTCGTGTTTGCTTGCCCACTAAACAAGATTCACATATCTTTGATTCGAGTTTTACATTGGGTAGCCCTCTTACCATGTTTTGCTTTGCCATTAGTTTAAGGGTGTCGAAGTTGACATGCCCGAGTCTAGCGTGCCACTTCCAAGCATCCTCATTAATCTTTGAGTGCAAACATATAGGGGTTCCGATTTTCAAAACAATTTTATAGAGCCTGTTTTTGCTTCTTTTTACTCTCATTAGCAGTTCTCCCTCTTGGTCATGCATGGTAAGGTATTGATCTTTCATGCTGACTTCATAACCCGACTCCGTTGCTTGACCGAGGCTTATGATGTTGTTCTTCAAACTCGGAATGAAATATGTTTCTGTCAATAACTTCTGTTGTCCTCTCTTCCCTTGAAGAATAACTGAACCCTTTCCCTTTATCTCAACACACGAGTCATCACCAAACTTAACCATCCCAGTTATGTTTTCATTTAACTCTGAAAAGTATGACCTTGTTCCGGTCATGTGATTACTAGCCCCATTATCAAGGTACCAAATTTCACTTTCCGCTGAATCAGATTCGAGTGTTTTTGGTATAAGCTTTTGTTCATTAAGTAGTACCACTTCATGCAAAAAACAGTTTCATCATCTTCATTAGTTTCATGCAATTTAGAATCATGTACCTTCTGTTGTCGTTCAGGGCACATGGATGCGAAGTGGCCGGCTTTGTCACACCGGTAACATATGACTTTAGACCTGTCTTTCTTCACCTTTTCTTTACCCGAGGAGTGATCGCCATTATCGCCTGTAGATCGGTCTTGAGTATACGTACCTTTTCTACCTCTTCCACGATTTCCACGACCACGGCCCCTGCTTGTTTCTCCATACTTACGAGTACCCGAGGATGGTTCTCCTCTCGAATACATCAGCTTGTTATTCGCACCCCCTTGTGGTTCTTCTTCTTCTATCCGCTCCTCATAGGCTTTCAGACGACTAACCACATCCTCGAATGTTGCAGTTTTCAAATCAAGGATTTGCTCTAAGGAGGCAACCATTTGAATATACTTTGTTCTTGGCACACTCTTAAGTATTTTCTTAACAAGTTTCTGGTCATTGATTATGGTTCCAAGCGCAGCAGACTTAGCAGCCAAACCGGACAGTTTTCCAACGAACTCATCAAGCGACTCGTTATCCCTCATTCTCAGCCTATCAAACTCCGAGTCCAGGGTCTGTAACCTGGCTTCCTTGACCCTGTCAGCACCAACGTGGCGAGCTTGTATTGTCTCCCACATCTTCTTTGCCGTTTCTTGATCTCCAATCTGCATTATCAGAGTCTCAGGCACAGATTGGTACAGAAGGCCCATGGCCAAGTCGTTTCTGTCTGGATCGACATTACCGGGCTCAATTAGATCCCATACTTTATGCACCTTCAGAACAGTTTTCATCCTCAGGGACCATACCGTGTAATTAGTGGACGACAGCATGGGGCACTGAACTGCCGTCGAGTTTGTTTCTTTTGCTTTTGGGTTCGTTGAGCCTGATTGGGTTTGTGTATTCACCATGGCTGCTGTTTAAGAAGCTTTTGCACGTTAAACCTTGTTTATTGATTAAGTTCTTGAACTGGCTCTGATACCAATTCAAGTTTAGAATTGATAATCAATAAACAAACACACAAGTATTTAATGGAATTTGCTCTTCTATTATACCAAGAAAATAACTCAAAACTTAGTACAATAGTATCTCTCGTGATAACTTGACCCTAACCCTGATCATGTATTTATACAACTTGAGATAAGCTTCCTAAACCAATAAGGATTCATACTTAGATTACAATTCAAACATTGATAGTAATCCCTTTACTCCTAGCAACTTGTTCAGGAAGTTACAGCAAATCCCACGTGATAACTTGAGATCCATCTTGAGCATATAAGGCCGGCGCCAACCCACACACTCCTTAGATCTTGTTTCGGCCCACTGCAACCTACTTGTTGTTGGGGCTTACCCGACTTGGTAATTAAACAACACTCAAGCTCACATCATTCAACGAACAACATGACCACAAATGCTTAGTATATCACAACTTAAACTGAATAACATAATATTATAATATCTGTAGTTTGTATATTATACAATAAAAAATAGACATAAAAACACACACATCTATCTACAAAACTGACCGATATACTTTAAGGCAAGCACACTCTTTGTTTTCTAAGCTATCATACTTGTTGTTTCGTCACAATTAACCCAATACTTTGCTACAATGCATGCATCCATACATTGCCAATACGGTTCGTTATTTCACATCATGAATCACTATTTTGGAATCGAATGGGAGCGAGGATCAACGCATAAAAAAGCCGAATGTAATGACTGTTTTAGAATCTTAGTAGTTTGAAGTTTAAATATATGATTATGAAGAGGATTAGGTTATGAACCGGGCTGCGTGTAGAAGTGCCGTTTGGGAGCATCGGATATGTTTCCGGAGACGGCATAATGCAGTTTTCACCAGCGAAATAAATAGTTCTTGGCAAAGCCCAACCGTTGCTGAATGTGAATGTTTTGTGGTCCTTGGTTAGAAGTATCTCTGTTGAGACCGAGCCCACTTGATCCTCGTCCGCGTTCAAAAGCTCGGTGTTGTAGTAGTCTATACCCCAAAAGAGGGCCACATCATCTACAAACAGTTGAGTAGGTGAACAAAGAGATGTTAAAATAGAACTTTTTGGATTTGTAACTGATCTAGAGAAAGCATAACTTGTTAAGTAATGTGTTCGTGAACGTTCGGTAACGTGTTCGTGAACTAGATATTGTTAGATATGCTAACTTGTTAAGTACTTCAGCATTAATTATATCTTATTTTTTGTATTTACAATGGTTTTTTTTTTGTATAGGTTTTTTTTTTGTATAGGTTCGTGTTTAACAAACAGACACAAACGAACACGAACACGTGCACCTTAAACTTCTTAACAAACAAACACAAACATAAACTTTTGTTTGGTTATGTGTTCATGAACTGTTCGTTAGTTTGCTAATACCTTAACAAACGAACATGAACAAGGCTTCATTCAGTTCGGTTCGTTTACAGCCTTAATGCTACCTTTCTAAAAAGATGTTTTTCGGGTCTAGTGTTTACCTGAGATGCCATTAGTATGTAGCAATGTAGTGTTGAAGCTATAAGTTGTTGCGGGCTGACTGAACCCAGGATGGTGAACCACAAGGTTCCAGTTACTATAATTTCTATTGTAGTTTAGATTTGTAACAGTGAGTTTCACCCTCCAATGATCTACATAGTTGCTTTTAATATGCCAATGGACGCGAAGGGGACACATATGATCAGTACATCTTACTGCATCCGAACCAGTGATGAACTCTGACCCGCTTGACCCGCTGTTCATTATCAAATAACAGATTAGATAAAGTAGCTAACTTATGTAGAGACGCTTGATAACACGTCTACCTGATGCATGATAAGGTTTTCTTGATACTCGGAAATCATAATAGTGATCGACTAATGGATATTAAAGGGAATGGAGTGCTAGGATGGGTATTGGTATTTTATAACCAAACTACCCTTATGAGTCGAAAAGGTAACTATGTAATCTGATGTAAATATAATCTAATGAAATGATAATGACCTTTCCAAATATATAAATTGTGCATTAATATAAGTGGGAAGGAAGATGTCAATGTCTTGGGCTAAAACACTCAATGTCCCTTTCAACAGGTCGGTTAGGGAGCCAAGTGTGAACTTGGATCACAATGAATGATCCAAGGCATAATATTATAGACATGTGAAACTAATCTTTTGATCTTATACAGTGATAAAAGTGATAAGGAGATCATGGGTTCATACCACATCAAATCGAATGAGGAGGATTACGGTAGTGGCCGGGTCTATTTGTTGTATTCGTGGTTTTCACGTCTTGTGAATGATCCGATTGAATTGGTTTGTTTCTAATATGTGAAAATGATTTAATAATATAAACACTAATCTTTTTGGGTGTGTTTATGATAGGTTGAACGTGATGGAGGTACATGATTGAAGATCAAGCTAGCCAATGAACCGAGCACCCCCGTACACTACTAGTTCCCGTCCTTGCATAACACAACGGGAAACCTAAAGAAAAGTTTTAGCTTATTGTAAACGCTATATAAAACTGTTTAATAATCTTTAAACAGAGTGCAAGTTGTTTATGGTTAAAGTGTTAGTAGGTTACATAAGATTTAAAACAAAAAGAAATTTTAAGTGCCTATTTTCTGGGACCAAACGAGTTAAATTCTACGCGTTAACTATGATTAACGGGTAGGGTCTTACAAGTGGTATCAGAGCTAAAGGTTGTCGGGGATTAAGGTGTTTGGTTCATGGCTTGATCGCTAAATCCAGTAAGTATCTTCTATAATGACAATCATGTATGATTGGAAGTGGTTGTAAACACCACTTTGGGCTACCATGTGATAACATATTTCCCCGAAATGTATTGTTAAGTGATGGTTAAGGTGACTTAAAGCCTATCCAAAGAACGATATTGATAATAACTACTTGTGTTGACAAGTATAGTTGTATGCCTTGTATTATAGTACATGCTTATGTTAAATGCATTACACTAATCTTGAGTGAACTTTTCAGTAAATTGTTACAAATGATGATGATGCCATGATGGCAAGAATTCGTTGATCCACTTGACATGATGGTGGAAGGGTCTAGAGCATGACAGAGGAGCATGATCATCAAAGACCTAAACAAGTAATAAATTGGAATAATGGTTGAACGGCAACGAAAGTCCGTTAGGGCGAATGCTCATTCAGGTACACTTCAACTATGACATGAATAGTTGTATGCTAAATTCACTTGGTGAACGGCAGTTACATACTGGAAATTTAGGTTTGGCAAACCTGGATGGTTTATCCAGGATTATGTCCCAAGGGAATATGGGTTGATAATAGGCATCATTCATAATAGTGACTAACAAAAGCAAGAAGTGGAATCTAGACTTGGAAACTTGAATGGTAGCGGCCATTCAAGAAAATGTTTTCAACAAATCATTTTGAAAATATATAACGATCACACCTAGGGATGTGATTGAATAAAAAGAGCTTTATGAAACGAAAATGTTCCATAAGTTTGGGAAGAATAAAGGTAAAAACGGGTTTTTGTAATATAACAATAAGGAGTTTTTACTAAGTAAGAACCGGAACACAGACACAAACTGAAAATTTGGTACATGAGAGGTAATGTACTAGTTATAATAAGCTCATACGTGCCATGTGTGGATTGCTTACCCTGGCCAGGTAAGTGTTAAACATATAAGCTATAGTAAATTTTGTCTTCACAACCATGTGGAATATGATGACATTTCATCTTTAACAACCTACTACTTTGAGTTGACCTCTCATTTAAACAGTTATCTAACATATTTTTGGCGTATGTTTGTACATTATTGTCCACTCTTTTATGCGTAAAAAACTTTGTTTGAATGAATGAACAAAATTTAATATATAGAGTTTATATTGTTTGACCCGAGCCGTACCAAATCCCGGAACCAGACATATAACCCGAAACATAACGATATTGGAATTTTTTTGAGTCTTATGACTTTCGGACCCCCTGCATGATAGCTCAAGCTTTGCCACTGGAACGAAGCACATAGAGATTAATTGTCACTTCACTCATCCTCCTCTACGGCTCGAAACCATCTCGTGTCGCTATGTTCTATTAGCCTTGAATTGTAGGTTGCTGATGTTTTCATGAAGGCTCAATCGACATATTGATTTTGTTTTTCATGTGACAAACTCTTAATATTTATTACAATCACCTTGTAAGTTTGAGGGGTGATGTTAGCATAATAATCTAGGCTTAGGCTTTTACCTATTTGGACTTCTTTTTTATTAGCTAGTATGTTTTCTATGTATATGTTTATCAATTAACATTGCGTACGTATATAACTTTTGATGGTGTTATAAGTTTTGATTAATTAAGATAAAAAGTTTGTTTTTAGGGACCGTCCAAAGTATGGGCACAGTGTTTGCTCGCCTAGAACCCATCATGAGGACGGAATTTTTTCTTTAAAAAAATATATTATATGTGTAATGTGTATTTTTTTTTAAATCCTACATATATCTGGTTGTTTTATATAGACTGAGGCCCTGTTTTTTTTAAGAGATTTAAGTCTGAATCTGAATACCACATCTGAATGTTAAGAGGTAGTTCAAATGTCTGAAATCTGAATCATTAAGAGGTGGAGGCTAGAGACGAACCTCTAGTCGTCGAGATGGAGCCTAATCTCCGGGTTAGAAGTTAATGGAGGCCGGAGACAAACGTATGTTTTTTTTGGGTTAAGAGATTTTCAGACCCACTAAAAGCTCTTACTGGTTCAGATGCTATTAAGACGCTGAACCTCTTAATGCCAGAAAAAACAAACAGCCCCACGTCTGATTACGTCTGACCAAATCAGACGTTTTCCTCTATTCAGAGAAAAGAGACAAAAACAAATAGGGCCTGAATCTCAATTTGACTAAATATTTCTCTTGATCATTGTTGATATATCTCCAAGTACGAAACTTTCTTTTAATTACATTATATTTCGTATCCTTTGTTATTTTATTTAAGGGCCCCTCTATATATACTCATTCATTAAAGTTTGACACATAAGTAAAATCCTTTGTTATTTTTAGCCTTCCCAATTTCGAAAGAAACCAACAACCGGAAAAACCGATGGCTCATCGAAACGCGTAATGCTCAAAAATCGAAACACACAAGTGAGCCATGCCAGCAAAGTAGCCCTTCAATGTACTCAAGCTCACATCATTCAACTAACAACATGACCACAAATGGTTAGTATATCACAACTTAAACTGAATAACATAATATTATAATATCTGTAGTTTGTATATCATACAATAAAAAATAGACATAAAAACACACACATCTATCTACAAAACTGACCGATATACTTTAAGGCAAGCACACTCTTTGTTTTCTAAACTATCATACTTGTTGTTTCGTCACAATTAACCCAATACTTTGCTACAATGCATGCATCCATACATTGCCAATACGGTTCGTTATTTCACATCATGAATCACTATTTTAGAATCGAACGGGAGCGAGGATCAACGCATAAAAAAGCCGAATGTAACGGCGGTTTTAGAATCTTAGTAGTTTGAAGTTTAAATATATGATTATGAAGATGATTAAGTTATGAACCGGGCTGCGTGTAGAAGTGCCGTTTGGGAGCATCGGATATGTTTCCGGAGACGGCATAATGCAGTTTTCACCAGCGAAATAAATAGTTCTTGGCAAAGCCCAACCGTTGCTGAATGTGAATGTTTTGTGGTCCTTGGTTAGAAGTATCTCTGTTGAGACCGAGCCCACTTGATCCTCGTCCGCGTTCAAAAGCTCGGTGTTGTAGTAGTCTATACCCCAAAAGAGAGCTACATCATCTACAAACAGTTGTGTCAGTGAACAAAGAGATGTTAAAATAGAACTTTTTGGATTTGTAACTGATCTAGAGAAAGCATAACTTTTTAAGTAATGTGTTCGTGAACGTTCGGTAATGTGTTCGTGAACTAGATATTGTTAGATATGCTAACTTGTTAAGTACTTCAGCATTAATTATATCTTATTTTTTGTATTTACAATGTTTTTTTTTGTATATTTAAGCTAATATATGTTTGTTTGTGTTTGTTTAGGTTCGTTTACAAGTTTAACAAACAGACACAAACGAACACGAACATATTAAACTTCTTAACAAACGAACACAAACATAAACTTTTGTTTGGCTATGTGTTCGTGAACTGTTCGTTAGATCGCTAATACCTTAAAAAACGAACATGAACAAGGCTTCGTTCGGTTCGGTTCGGTTTGTTTACAGCCCTAATGCTACCTTTCTAAAAAGATGTTTTTCGGGTCTAGTGTTTACCTGAGATGCCATTAGTATGTAGCAATGTAGTGTTGAAACTATAAGTTGTTGCGGGCTGACTGAACCCAGGATGGTGAACCACAAGGTTCCAGTTACTATAATTTCTATTGTAGTTTAGATTTGTAACAGTGAGTTTCACCCTCCAATGATCTACATAGTTGCTTTTAATATGCCAATGGACGCGAAGGGGACACATATGATCAGTACATCTTACTGCATCCGAACCAGTGATGAACTCTGACCCGCTTGACCCGCTGTTCATTATCAAATAACAGATTAGATAAAGTAGCTAACTTATGTAGAGACGCTTGATAACACGTCTACCTGATGCATGATAAGGTTTTCTTGTCTGCGGGTCTGCATCCGCAGCTGCATTGAGGACATGTTGTAATTTGTGGACTGTAGAATGTTGACAATGAAACACAACATACTGGTGTTTGGTTAGCCAAATAACTAGAGTATGTGCATGTCGATTTCCATGTTCCTGAAAATGTAACATTACTGATCAACACACAGTTCGTGTTAGAAAAAACTTTACGAGTCAACAAGGGTGTTCAAAGACTGGTTTTAATGATTTTTTGGTCGAATCATTAGCCAAACCACCAATAACTGCTTTTTTAATCCAAAATCGAAACTGAACGCTTGGATTTTAAAACCATATCAAACTGAACGGTTTGGCTCCGCCTTAGTTTCATGGCTTGGGTCACTGGGCCATTACGCAAGTTAATTATCAAAGTAAGACATGAAAGATACTAGAAAATACGGTTTGCTCTCGTTAATTAATAAACTACACCTAATATACAATATTATTTTACAGCAAATGTTAGTAGCTCAATGAAAGGCTCCCATGCAGTTATGCTGGACATGTTAAGTTGGGCCTAAGTGCCCGACTACCATTTCTGGTCATCATGATTAATATAAATAAACACATTAGTCTTATAGTCTGGTCTCGTTTTATACAACATGTTTTTCCTATAAATTGCAAGTCGAGTCATTTAGTATAGTTTGAAAATTTTGAAACAAACCACTTAGGTAAACTTAAAGAAAAAACTGACTGTGAAACTAAACCGATGACCGGTTTAAGCTGTTTAACAATTCTGAATTGAAGCATGAACATTCCTATAGGTCGATTTGGATCGTGTTTTTATCTAAATCATAACTAAATAGAAAACTTAGCTAAAAGTACAAGTGTAACTTGTTCAAAATAATCTAGTCTCTAATAATAATGTAGAAACTAACAATGCATGCAATAGTACCAAAATAATCCATGTATAAATGAACTTTTCTGAGTTTAGTATAGCTTACTAAAAACTTGTTCATATCTTATGCCTCCATCAACAAGCGAAATCGTTGGTTGAGTATCTTGAACTGGGCTACAAGTATATCCAGGTCCCGGTCCATAAAAGGTAAGATTTACAGGCACATAAGCTGAAAAATTTCCTGGTAAGTTACCCACAACAATATCAAATGATGAAGATGATTGTGCAGGGTTAATAGCCGAGGCTGCAAGAACACCACCGCGACAACAGTTCTCTGGCGAGTTAAGGGTGTGACCGTTTGGCATCAGATCAACTATTTCCGGGGTTTGCATACAACAATGTGGTATTGGATCTTTGAAAGTAGAGCAATTGCCTCGGTGAGTTGCAATAGCACCAGACATTGACCAAATGATCTCGTCGTTGGTCCATGTGTATCCTAGTTTCCAACCAGGTTTGTCTACTTGACGATATTGATAATAGTTTTGGATGCTTACCCTTGCCTGCACTTAAAACAGTACTTAAGCTGGTTAGTATAGATGATAATAGTTTTGGACTCCCCTCACTCTAACACCAATATGTGTTTTTCGTCGGCATATGGAGGAGCTTCCCATTAATGCGAACGCAACGCAGGCTCACCACAACCCTTCTTACGGGCCAAGTTGATCGGAGTCGAAACTCGTCAACCAATTGTTCTAGGAAAAAACCAGGCAGGAACCTTTAAACTTGACATAAAACTCTTAGGTTCAGACACGAAGCCAGGTGGTAGCCCGGGACAAACTTCATTGTCAATATCCAAAAAAATGACACTAGTATAAGAATTAAACTTTAACATAACAAACTTCTAATATTAGCAGGTATGATAATTATCTTATCCCAATTGGGTTGAGTTATCTTCCTAACTTGATATGCTACTTCAATTGTTAATACAAACAACTTCTACACACATTAATAAAGATAAACACTTTATAAAGATTTTAACATGTTGATAAGTCAAAACATAGTGCAAAGCTCATCTTAAATTAGAGAAATGAAAGTAAATAGTGTTGATTACAATACTAACCACATAGCCATCACTTGTCCATTGAACTATATCAAAAGTTATTGTAACATTTCCATTTGGATCCAACGGGTCATAGCAATCTGCCATAAGACGCGCCTCGTTGATTAGTTTTCTTCAACATGAACAAAAAAATATAAGTTGAACATTAAAAAAGATATGTAAGACTGATGATCATGCCTGTGAAACTGCAATTTGCAAACAGCCACATAAATGACAATCGAAAATACCATCTGAAATCCATTACTTGTACACCAAAAGACGAAAAAAGGTCGAAAGAAATGGAAAATGATCACAAAGGTATCTTGCAAGAGTCATCTGCTTGTTATACATGCCAAAAATATTGGCATGTAATAATCCAAATATCATAGAAAACTTCACCAAATAACAATAAGACAAATTTGAATGTACGACCTCACTCTATAATTTAGAAGGGTACGTACAATTCAATTCTGGTTCTATATAGTGTAACCGTACTATGTAATATTGTCGGTTTTATTTACGAGGAGCTTAACACTTTGTTTGGTGACGATGGAGAGTATTGGAGACATATGGATTTTTTATATCGGTAAGCATTTTTAGGATGATCCATGTTAAGGATCTTAAGCTTCCGGCACTATTGGTATCTAGTAGTGAATTATCCTTATTAAAATAAGCATTGTTCATTCCTTTAGACTTCAATCCAAAAACTTAACCTTTTTATAATTATCAATGATTGTGATTTGTCAAAGATTAAGGTAACATTCAACAATGAATCTGAAAACTATGACATCTCATTAAAAGTTCCCAGGCTGGCTCATGACATCAACATTAAGAACAATGAATTATCAAAGTCTAATCTAGATGATTAACCATATCTCTAATAAGACACTTCTTAGTTAAATGTGTTTGGGAGTATAGTTAACTAGTTTAGTGTCCGCGCTACGTTCGGGAACACAATTCAAATGATGCTTTTAAGGATGTTCATGAATGTTCCATTCAGTTTTGAGACAAAACGTGGTAAAACGGAGTAGATTTTTAGTATAACAATATTATACTCAAATTAAAAAGAATAAAGTGCTTAGTTTTATGGTGTAATTTATTTTAAAAAAATCATATAAAAATGTTATGTATATTTATAAAACACCGACGTCTTTACTTGTATGTTATTATTAACTTTATCCATAAGTTTCATTTTTAAACCCTATCAAATATAAACCGACTCACGTACACCCCTTGTAGTAAAAGGCTAAAAATATAAATATTCTTAAATTTTTTAGAATTCTCCCAAAAATTAGGGGACCAAAAATGTAAATAGTTTTATTATAATAATTTTTATATAAATATTTTAAATAAAAAAATCATTATTGTGAGATAATATCTCAAATAATGCCACATAAGCTAAAAGCTATGCAAAGATGTCACATAAGATTTTTTTGTTTTGCTATATTATATAAGGATTAGTTATCACTAAGAAAAACAGCTATTATGATACGGATCCAGCCCCATAGACGAACCACCTGATGATCTAAGTTCAGGACCCGACCTGAATCCTGGCTAGAAAGAAAACCAGATTCGATTCCATATCCAACCCTTTTATTTTTTTAAGTTATTTCTTTTGATTCTAGTGTTGATTTTTTCCATATTTATCGTATTTCGTTTCCTTGTTTATCTTTAAATATCTCTATTTAAACAATTGTAAGCTAGGTTGGATGGTTATGCTATCAATAAGAATTTCTTTTAAACATTGATTGTGCTTACGAAGTGTTTGTTCCACTCATATATGAATCCGTATCATATTAAGTCGTCACTAATATATATATTCTTCTAAGGAATACAAATATCGTAAGAAGAAAAATAATTAATCTTATTATCTATATATTGAATGAAAAAGAATTCTGCAGTTAACTTTTTTGCTTTTATGTTTTGGCCACAGCAGTTAAGTTTTTTTATTTTATTTCAATAGTGAAGAGTAACTCGGGGGCATTCTGGTCTTTTCACGTTGTGCTCTATATAATGTTGTATCAGTAATTTAGCTCCTATTTGGTTCTTGCTTTCTCCGGCGATCTTCCTCTGCCTCTTTAGTTTCAGTCTCTTCGGCCTGCTTCGTCGCATTCACCTTCGTATTTCTTCGATTTCCATCTTCGGATGATGTTCAGTGTTGATTACGGGGGTGGATGGTGGTGTTGATGGCTTTCAGAAGGTGGTTGTTTTGATGCATGTCAGTTGTTATTTTTTTGCCGTTTATGACGGCGGTGTTGGATTTGTGGTTTAGTGATGTTTGGTGTTCCGTTTCTGGCCTGCTTCGTCGCCTTCACTTATGTATTTCTTCGATTTCCATCCTCGGATGATGTTCGTTGTTGATTACAGGGGTGGATGGTGATGTTGATGGCCTGCATCGATGGTTATTTTGTTGCATGTCGGTGGATGTGTGTTTGCTGGATTTCAGATGTATTGTTTGTTTCATGATGGTTGGTGTTTGGTTCTGGAGGTTAGATCTTGGATCTGATGTTTGCTTGGTTACAGATCTTAGATCTATGAGTTCGTGATGGTTGGTGTTTTCATTCTGGTGATCATCAGGTGGATGGTGGCATTCGCCACTTCAGTGCGGCAGATCTGCACCGCCTCCATCGCATGTTAGCGGCGGTGATTGTCTTTATGTCATCGTATTTGATGGATGGTGATGATTTTGGTTTCGATTTGTTTGGTACTTGGGGATATCACCATCGTTGCTGGCCATGGTTTTTGTAGTCATGGTTTTGAGTTGAGCTCTTAGGTGGCGATGGATTATTGGATTGTGTTTGTTCTTCGGTGAAACTTGATTTTGTTGCAAATAGTGTGGGATCTTTGTGGAGTTCCATATATTTGAATGATTGTGTTGAAACTCTAAGTTGGTGTTTGTATGTGATTCACCTGATGATACTTCATCTGAGAGTGTTTTGTGGCTCGATTTTGTTATGAAATTTCATTTGTTTGAGCCTTGATTGCTTAAACAACCATAATTTTTTTGGGCTCTTTAGTGATTTGTAGGTGAGGGTATCAACTGATACTTTTTGGCTTATGTTGGTAATAATGGGTGTAGATCGATGTTGGTTTTTGTTCTTGAATATAGTTATCAGTTGCCTTTGGATGTTGTGATGTGATCCAAACAAGGCTGTGATGATGGGTTCTGAATATTATTTTGGCGTGGCATTTATTGCAGCCATGATGGCATGTTCATTGACGCCCTCTGAGCCTCAAAGCCCCAGTTTTTCAGATCCGACTTTGTTTTCTTTTGCCACTATTGTGTTTATTGTTTTTTTAGCATTTTTGGAGTTCATTTTTTTTTTGTTTTAAACCGTTGATGTTTCTTTTACTATGAATTTGTATTTTTTTTGTTAATCCATTTTGATTTAAGGTCGTATTTGTTACCTATGGTGCATGGTTTTGGAAAACCGTTTGATGATTTTGGTGAAATGTTTGCACTATCTAGACAAAGTGAAATATATACTAAGTGACATGTTCTATACTTGCAACCTCTAATACTATAACGATAATTCATTTTTGTAATCTGAGCTGAGAAGTGTCAAAAAGATTTAAATAACATAAATACAAAAATGAAAACGAACATAAAAAGGAAAAAAAAAGACTCGCGCAACGCGCGAGTCATTGTACAATACTAGTTACATCTAAATAATCAATGGTCGTAATTGATTGTGGCATTTTGGTTAATTCTTTAGCTAATTTAATGCATTGTTTTGAATTTTAATATCTTAAAGGGTATCTGGGTCTTTTCCTCTATAGTTAAGCCGATTAACTAATACAACAACATTTATATACTACCTAATATATAAGGTTGGTGTTTTTCACCGACTATAACGCGACGTTTTAACTTTTTTTACTTTAACGTATTTACGGTTTTAATCCCTGACTTTTGACGTATTTATGGTTTTAATCCCCGACTTTTACTAATTGTCATTTTAGTTCCTGATAAGTTTTCGATTTTGATCTCTTACTTTACTTTTGACATATAGCACGACTTCAATATTGTTATCGTTTTGACTTATAACTTTTGATATTTCATCGCATTTTAATATGTGACACATTATGGCTTTGCGCCATGACGTACGGGACATGAGACTTGTTTTATCAACGTATGACGAAGTCACATACGCAAAACCCAACTGCATGACCCGGCCGCTGCAACGCACAGTCTGGTCTGAAATCTTGTTAACAAGGATTTATTAATAAAGCCGTTACATTCAATAACTTTTGAAAATATTTTAGGTATGGTGATATAATTTGAGTTTTTTCCCAAACTATTGTAGATGGAAAAAATATTTACCATTTTATGGTACTTCTAAAAATATTTACCTTTTTATGTACTTTTCTCTATCCTTTTTATCATTACCTAATCTATACTTTTTTTTTCAACCCAAAATAATTACCTAATCTTTACTTTTTTTTAATTTTTTCAACCCAAAATAACTTAGGTTATATTCGTCATTTCTTCTTTTAATCAATTTTTAGCTGACAATATACAAAATAGTGAAATATTTCATCTTTTTCTATAGAAAAATCTACCATAAATCGTGAGAAGAAAGAAAAAATAATGAAGCAAAAAAAGCCTGTACCAATTGTGAGAAGAAAGTATAGATTAGGTAATGATAAAAAGGATAGAGAAAAGTACATAAAAAGGTAAATATTTTTAGAAGTATCATAAAATGATAAATATTTTTTTCATCTACAATAGTTTGGGAAAAAACTCATAGTTTTTGTTTTGAATTATGTTATTTTAACCAAACGGACATGCATTTTGGTTTTTGTGTTTTGAATAAAAACTTTGTCATATGATTATGTGTGGGTACGTGGGGTGATTGAATTGGTGTGCAATCGAATGAATCTTCATTGTTATAGGTTGATTTGATAATGGATTTTGCCCTATTTTTTGTGTAGATTAATAATTTTGGATGATTATGTGTAGGTTGATTTAAACTAAGTGTAGGTGATACGAACCATGTAACAGTTAACTCAACACAACAGACCCGACGCACTATTGATCCAGGACCCGACCCTACTATTGACCCAGTCAACAAAACCCAAAGGTTATGGAAGTGGAACTCTTCAAATTTGTTTGGATTTCTCACATTAATTTTACATGCATGTAGTTAGGAAGTGGTAACACCACTACCTTCAATTTCCGTTTTATTTGCATAACACTAGTTTAGTGTCCGCGCTACGCTCGGGAACACAACATTCAATTGATTCTTTTAAGGATATTCATGAATGTTTCAATCAGTTTTGAGATAAAACCGTAGAAAACTGGAACACGGGATATACTTTTAAAAATTAGACTTTTAGTTAGCAATATTATACTTAAATTTACTACATCATAAAGTGCTCAGTTTTATGGTGTAGTTTATTTTTTTTAACAAATCGTATAAAAATGTTATGTATATTTATAAAACAATGAGGTCTTTAATTGTATATTATTATTAACTTTATCCATAAGTTTCATTTTTAAACCCTATCAAATATAAACAGACTCATGTACACCCCTTGTAGTAAAGGGTTAAAAATATAAATACTCTTAAATTTTTCAGAATTCTCCAAAATATTAGGGGACCAAAAATGTAATTATAAAAATGTTATGTATATTTATAATACAATGAGGTCTTTAAATATTGTATATTATTATTAACTTTATCCATAAGTTTCATTTTTAAACCCTATTAAATATAAACAGACTCATGTACACCCCTTCTGTAAGGGTTAAAAATATAAATACTCTTAAATTTTTCAGAATTCTTCAAAATATTAGGGGACCAAAAATGTAATTATAAAAATGTTATGTATATTTATAAAACAATGAGGTCTTTAATTGTATATTATTATTAACTTTATCCATAAGTTTCATTTTTAAACCCTATCAAATATAAACAGACTCATGTATACCCCTTGTAGTAAAGGGTTAAAAATATAAATACTCTTAAATTTTTCTGAATTCTTCAAAATATTAGGGGACCAAAAATGTAATTAGATTAATTATAATATATTTTATATACATATTTTAAATAAAAAAGTCATTATTGTGAGATAAACACTCAAATAATGCCACATAAGCCAGAAGCTTTATAAATGTGCCACATAAGCTTTTTTCGTTTTGCTATATTATATAAGGATTAGGACGTATGTTCTTTTTTGCTTTCCTTTAAATTGTAATCTTTGTTTAACTAAAAATAGGGAAGAAAATTGTTTCAAGTTTTTGTTTTTTAGTTAATCTAATTCTTTGTAGTTTGACCCGCTCAAAGGGTTTTATCAATTGGTGCTTTCATTCACTTCTCACCCTCTCAACCATGTCACCTCGAAAAGAAATCAATGTCTCCGAGGGACCCATCACAAACACCACCGATCAATTGTTAACCCAACTACTCACAGCCACTATGATGCTTCAAAGGATAAAAAAGCCATGCTCACAGATTTAATTAATGCCACTCAAGGCCTACACACCAAATTTGAGATCCTTGCTAACCACATCACTACCGAAGGCTTTGGTTCTAGAAAACAACTACGAAACCGTTCCCCACCACACCACCATTTACCTAATCGCAACCCAATTATCCTCAACCAAAAAAGGACAACTTTAGAGAATAATGTTTCACAATACTTGTTCGCAGCCACCAGAGATGTTTGGTAAAGCATTCTAATTTACAATAACAAAATGTCAAATATCTTATTAAATGTTATTTAAAAACATTGATGTATTTTTAATTTTTTTTATAAGGGACAATCTGTTTGAAATAAGTGATATTATATATACTCCAAGAGGGGTGTCGGAGTCCCTAAAACTCGGAGTTGAAATCGAAGCGGAACTCATCAAAGCATGGGCACATTTACTTAATGTAGAAGATAAAAAGAAGAACAAGACCTCAATGAATAGGTTGTATTGCATGCTTGAAGTTATTGTAAGTTATATATATATATATATATATATATATATATATATATATATATATATAATAATAATAATAAAACAATACAGTATAACACAATAAGAGATTACACAATACATTATAACACAATAAGATATTACACAATATAATATAACACAAACAAAATTCTATTTTGTAAAACAACAAAAATCTGTTGTGTTCTATTCTAGATAAGAAAACTGTTGTGTTATATTCAACATTACGAATCTGATGTGTTATAACACAACAAAATATAACACAAAATGAATATAACATAATATGTTGTATTACAAAAGTTAGATAATTGTTTTATCTGTTTTGCAGATTGATGCAACATTCTGGACAACCGAGCAAGGCAAAAATAATGGTTTTTAAGTGGAAATGGAAATGCTTCTAAAAAATAAAATAAAGGATTTAAAAACCTTTGATCTTTTTTTCATTCAAATTCATAAAAGCGCTCACTAATATTACTTCATTTGTTTCAATTTAAAAGATGCAAAGACTCTATTGATTGACAATAGTGCAGCTGGTGACTATGATGCAAAGTATCTTGGCACACGACGGTAGATTCCAACTCTTTCACATATTTCTCATAAAAGTGAACTTCATAACCCTGAGAAAAAGATACACTAACAAGTGTCAACACGACGGTTGGTGAGTTTATATAACAGTTATAAAACTAGTAAATATGATTTTAGACAGAAATATCAATAAAGTATGTCATGTAGGTAGCTAGTCTACAGTACATGCCCTTAGAGTCAAATGTATCTGACCGAAGTTGACGTTTGTACACATTACGTATATAGTTTGCATGCGCTACATCCCAACAGGATGTACATGAAAGTCTGTTAGGCCAATTCAACACCCGTTCGACAAGTCCATCTGTCGTGCTAGTGTGACTAGCCCGGGTGGGGTTTGTCAAACCCATTAGTACTACTCAAAATTCCCCATCTATTTCCCTAAATATTAGCGGTCAACTAGGTTTTCATGAGGACTATCTTGAACAAGAAAAGCAACTCTAACTAGACATGTGACATACAATATTTCCAAATCTGTAAAAAGTAGCTGTACACGTGTCTTTCTCATAAAGGATAAGAGAAATAGAAAAAGGTTCAGTGAACTCACCTCCAGGTGCACAAGTACAAGCATCAGCAAGGTAAAAGAAAACACAAAATTCTTACTACATAATAAGTCTATAAGTGTGTGTTTGTGCAGGTATGTAAAGCCCTAAGCATCCAAACAATTTAATTGTTTACTTGTGATTTGAAAAGTTTGACTTTGACCAACTTTGACCAAAGTTGACTTTTGTTGACCTAACGACCCGTTGGTGAATTTTTAGGTGTATTTATGTTTGTTTATATTCATTTAGACAATGAGAGAAATCGAAGTCTAATACATAATACAAATGTTGAAGAATCGGACTTTGCTTTTAGTAAAGTTACTATTTCTAGGAAGTCACATCCAAGACACATTTTAAGTTAATCCAACTCTACCAACAAGTTTCAATAGCCATATAAACATCACATAACACACATATAGTGTCTATCATGCTCATTATGGAAGTTCAAAACACTCATTTTAATAATGCTACTAACTTTAACAAGTTTAGGTGATCACGTTCAAAATCATCATGTTGTCCATATATGACTATGCATATATGAAACATTAATACTACTTACTTATGAACCTAATACCATGCAAGCATCATCATCAAGTCATCATATGTCCAATTCACAAGTTATACACATAACACAAACGAAACACGTTGCAAGTCCAATTTTCAGATTTTTCAGCTTTGTTAACCGTTTTTATTTGTACAGAAACCAACACAAACTAACATTTACAAGTCCCAAATTTCATCTTCAGCTGCAATACTGTCTTAAGTTGATTTCCTCTTTTATGAAATTTACTTAAAACCCATATCAACTATTTTTAAAAAATACATCTTTAGATAAAGGTCAGAAAAATATCGGATTGCATACTATAATTTTTTATAAAATTTGGACAACCATATAGTAGAACAAAAATAAAAATATTACCAATATAGAAAGCTAAGATCTTAAGATTTAATTTGGTGAAAGAACCATCCAATTACTCGTTGAAATGGTAATGCTATGACTCTTTGAATCAGAACCATTTTCTGCACAGATTTTAAGATTTGACACGTTATGATAAAACACTTGCTTGAAAATGTTTTACTTATCTTTAGGACTTGAAACCACTTGGGTCTTAAAGTAGGCATCACAAGGTTAAACTAGAACATAGATTTTTTTAGGTTTTCACCCAGTTTCCAATAGCAACAAATCATCATTTACACGACTTGGAACAAGATGGTCCAAAAAGGTTTCTACAACAAATAAAAGTTTTGCAAACCAACTCAAACCCCAATCATACACACAATCCAAATATTCTTATGAATCCTAAAAACATTATAATATCAACATGTCACCATTAGCATGTCTTGAAATCACATTTGGAATTCCTCAAGAACAAAAAGTTACTAGTTATAACAAAATTATGGTTTCATGCTTCATATGACTTCCTCTTCCAATCCATCTATTTATCATTCAATGATAATTCTAACATCAAAGTAAAAAAAAATTATCTAAAAACCCAATAATACTCAAATCCAAACTCATTGACATAAAAGTTACTATTATTAGTAATTAATCATACCAACCATGAAATTCAACAACCAATTAATCAACTTTCATTCTAACCATCCTACTAACACATAACCAACCATATTCATTCATAATCATGCAAAAAATTCCATGTTCTAATACCTTCATAATCACCTTAGTTTCACAAAACAAAAACATGGATTCGATTGATTACCAATTCATCAAAACATCAAATAAACCCATAATCAATACTCAATTTCACATAAAGATTATCAATTGAAGAATTTGGATGAGCTATGATTTAAAAGGTGAGATTTTCGCAACATATAAGGGAAATTAGGATCATAACTTACTTGTATGATGCTTAAAACATAAATTAGTACTAGGATTAACCACCAATTTGATAAGAATGCACCAAAATCATGAATTGTGTTTGTGTGCCAAGCCGTCGTTTCTAGAGTTGGGGAGACGATACAAAAGTTTTTTTTTTTCTAAGAGTTAGAAGAATTAGTTTTTTTTAACATAAAATAAATTTGATTAAAGGGTGGGTTGTGGATCACCCATGGATCACTTAGATGATCCATGGACCACATTTTAATTGAAGTTTGTAAAAACACAAGAAAAGTCCTTTGCTAGACTTTTTTTTAAAAAGTTTTGTTTCATAAGATTTACCGAATCGACAAAACATTAAAACTGGTAAATATGTGATTTCCTGAAAATTCACAAAATTAAACATGTAAGTCACATAACATACAAATTCACTTAATTTATATTTATTTAGTTGTTCGAGATTATTATCTTATTAATTCACCAACGTTCTAATTTCATTAATGGAAATAACAAGATTTAGTTAACGGAGTTAATCCGAAATTATCGGTTTCACAATTTCCAATTGACTTGGTTCTTGCCCCAACGATGTTTGTTTAAATAAAAAGATAATGAGTATTAACAATGAATATCGACATGCTACATTAACAATTGCACGATCATTATACAGTGTGGTGATGGAATTAAGCAAAGCAAGTCAGCAGTTTTTGGATTGTTCTTAATATTGTTTAAGTTTGTAGTTTGGTATTTTAAATTTTTATGGAAGTGGTTGTAAATAGGTTTACTCTATTCATATTTCAAACAAAACTATACAAACTTTTTAAAAATTATAATTTTTGGATATTCAGATAATTATTCGATTCCGTATCCGAAAATTCGGATATCTGAAATTTCAGATACAAAAATCCACTATCCAAATTTTCGGACATCCGGCTTTGAACACCCCTACATCTACCCACTTTTATGAAACACAATGCATGTCATGAAAGGTGTATTTTCTAGTAATGCAAAATGATAGATTAGTTGAAGTTTATATTTGAGCGGTGTATCTTGTAGGTAAGTTTAGATTTTGTGCGACTTCTTATTGTTTTTGTATAAGGTTAATATACAAGGTGATTACTGCAATTATTATGTTTATGTTTTTGTGTAACTACGTATGATAAGATAAAAACCTTTAACAAATCATAATAGACCTGGCGCAACGCAACGCACTTGGTCAAAACTACTTTTAGTATATTAAAAGCTTCAAGAATACCCCCCCGTCCCATTAGAAGTGTCCATATTGCCTTTTTTAGTTGTCCCATTTAAAGTGTACACTTTTAAAATTTATTGGTAAACTTCCAAATTTGCCCTTAATAACATAAAACAAACAATATGATGGACCCACAATAATATTTATTGTCAAGGGTATTATTGTCAAATGACAAGCAAAAATACCCATCATTTAATGTGCCTAAAACTTTGTGTTTTTCAAACTATGACACTTCTAATGGGACGGAGGGAGTAACATTTTTTCTTCTTTTTGAACATCTTATGAAGTGAATATATATTAAATGTTTTATCATGAAGTGTTATAATAACGCGACAATGAATAAGCGTCCTATTAAGCTACATTATATTAAAACTCTAGCAAATAAGCATCCTACAAAAGTAACAAAACTGATGTTTTATGACTCAAATATCAAGTGTCCTATAACGATATGTTATTATAAAACCACAATGATTAAGCGTCATATAAAGGTTAAATTTATAATACCCAAGTGTTAAGTGTCTTATTAACTCACGTTCTAATATGACTTCAAGTAGAAAAGGTCCTATAACACTGAACATTTAAGACTCAAATACAAAGTATCCTATTAAGTAATGTTATAATAAAACCTCATTTGATCTGGTGTCCTATTACATTACCACATAATGGGATACCAACAACTTAATATCTTATGAATTATTTTATTAGGAACTATATTCTAAGTGTTTTATTAAGTTATATGATAATAGGACCCCAGAGAATCATCCATCCTATTAAATAACTTTTTAGGACACCGGTTTATAGCGTATATTATAAAAAGACCACAAGAGTTCATTCGTCATGTTAAATAATGTTTAGGACCATATTTTATAAGCGCACACAAAAGGTCCTAGAAACCCATTTTTGTTGTAGTGACACGTATTGTTCCAGTTGTTGTACTCCGAGATACAAGCATGTTCGTCTAAAAGATGCATGAAATGTGTTATGTGGGAAGCGTATTAAGTAAGTTCTTGAATCAATGCTCAACTTTTTGCTCATTCTTTGTTGTGGTCGAAGAAGTTGCATTCGAGAACATCGCCGATTTGATTCAGTTTCATTCTATATCATTTGTATTTATATTTATTTTTATTCGGTCTTGTAAATGGTTGATTGGTTGTAATCTAGTTTGTTTCCCTCAATTAAAGAGAGTCTCATACTCTCATTAGATACTTTTTATTATTTATTTTAACAGAAATGTATTTTCTTTTTTAGTTTTTGAACGATGACATTATCGGATTCATTGACACACGTTTTCATAACTTAGGTATAATTTTATATCTCAGACACATCTAGAACTATTAATTGTTATTTTCATGCTTGAGGATGACTCCAACTGTTTTAGGAGAAAACTTAGTAGCACGTATCGACAGAACCACATGAGAGTTGCATTGAAACAGGACAAGGGAGAAAGAACACTTTCCTGATTTCGGTCGGCAACCTTTACTCATGTTTTTTTAACACCCAATATCATACCGATTTTATTAATCTAGCACGGGAGTAGACCAAGTACAAAAACATAAAAATGAGAAGTTAAGCCAAACAACCATGATACCTTATATTCTTTACCTCTATTTTAACACAAAAGATATGATAACACCTTAATCTCCTAAACTAAAGCACCCGGTTGCTTTCGAATATAGTGTTTAAATGACTTGGTTTTGCTATTTAAAAAGGGTTAGCAGCGCAGCTTGTTGTCTGTTTATCTTCTATTTCTATGTAAATAACTTTTATCATCAATATGAACGAAAAGGAACAAATTAAAAGACACCATAGTTTACTATCATACAAATCTAATTGTAGTAAAAACATGACATAAAGGAGCTTCCAACATGATTGCCCAAAGGGCCATTTCTCATGAATGCTAAGCAACTCCTCAACCAACACGAACTGTAGTTTTGCTCAAAGTATTCATCAGTTTCTTAGAGGGGTTGATGATATTTTCAACAATGATAATAATGTAAACAGTGATTCAAAATAGAGGATCGAGTTGACGATATTTTTGTGAGAATAGCGGTTGGTTCAAGTGACTGTTTTTCTTCAGCATTAAGGTTGGTACAAGTGGGTGTTTTTCGTCAGCATTAAGGCTCACTCATTATTTTGAACACAGTGAAAGCTCACCACAACCCTCTTTATGGGTTAAGTTGATCGGAGTCGAAACTCGTCAACAAATTATTATAGAGAAAAACCGGGCAGGAATCTTTAATCATGCCACGTAATACCCCTAGGCTCGATCACAAAGCCTGGTGGTAGACGTTGACGAGCTTCATTCCCTAAGTCCACCAAAAGTAACACAAGTGGGGATTGAACTTGCGACTCTTATGGATAACCCAAATCATTTTACCACTAGGCTACAACTGAGGTAATTGACTGAAAATGGAAAAATATCATTAAGGGTAAAATTCAATAGATTAATTTTAATGACATTGATAAATATGTAATATATGTAGTTTACGAAGGGAAAATATATAATTAATTTTAAAAGTTAGGTAATCTACGTATAGCTTATAATAATAGAGTTTTGATGTCACAAGATATTTAAGGGAGTACTGTTGGCATCCAATTCCCGTTAAAATCTTGTATTTGCGTTTAAATTCATTCCTCCGTCCATGTTTTTTTAGGAAACTGGATTTTATTAATCCGAACTTTGGTTTATTGGCCGATATTAATCCGAACTTAGGAAATTCCATCTACCAATCCCAACTTATAACTCTTTTGCTACAATCATCGTTAAACTTAACTTAACATCTTTAAGTTTTTTCGAATTTCTGACTGATGTGTTAGGGCGTTTGATCAAGAGGAGGATTTGAGTTAATAGATGTAAAACTTACCTTGAACCGGTCTTCCATACGATGAAATTTTAACATCCGATTGAAGCACCGTCAGGTATAAAAACCCGAGTGAAGACTGTTTAGGTGTTTGGAGCACCGTATCAAGGTAAGTGTTACATCAACTAATTCATTTACTCCTTTGATCGAAAGCCTTAATCATCAAATTTGAAATTTGTAAAAAAAACTTAATATCATTAGGTTAACTTTAACGGCGGACCATTGTAGGAAAAATAGTATTGAGACTCACAAAGAGAATTTTCTGAGTTAGATTAATATCGGTCAATAAACAAAAATTTGGATTAGAACGAGTCCAAAAACATGTTAAATGTAAATAATCTTCCAAGGTACAAGATTTAATAAAATTTGTAATTGATGGTCTTAAAAATGTGAAAATATATAAATAGATATTTAATAAATTTGCTAATGGTAAAATAGTAATTTGATAAATTAAATGCAATGAAATAGGTAAATATGAAATATATGTGATATTCGAGGATGATATATGTAATTGATTTTGAGGCATTTACGTATATTCTCTAGTTAGGTAGCTTTATTATATTTTAGTTTAGATCCTACGTGTGACACATGTATACTCATGAAGAATATAAAAATTTTAAGTTGTTACAAATATTGTTATTTGAACGTGTGCAACACAGTAGAATCATGAATAATAAATAATTCAAAATTTCTACAAACTTATATTTGAAATGAATTACATAATAAATGAAATAAATGTTTCTTAAAGTCAAAAAAGATTTATGTGTATCTAAACTCTTGATATTTAATATGAGTTATTTACACCTGTATTTTACTCTATAAAGTGCTACACACTTACCATACATGAAACATATTTTTTCAAATACAACTCAACTCTTAAAAATATGATAAAACTTATGTATAACTACGATAGTTAAAATTAAAAGAATTGATTTCAATATTAATTAAGGGTTATTGAATTTAAATAATCTCAACTTTCATCTTTTTATTATTATTTTTTTAACAGCAACACCTTAATTTTCAAGGAAAAATACACCACAACCTACCCCTGACCAAGTGCTCCTAACACAAATGTGTTACCAATGGGCCACTAACCCCATTGGCCTCAAACGAGCCTTCCGTTATTAATTTCATCGTAACTTTTTGTCATGATAAATCCTAACTTTCACTCTATTGGCAACAAACAAGCCTTCCGTTAGATTGAAAGTTATAATTATTCATGACTAATAGTATCGGGTAACGGATGTGGTCAATCGAATGAAAGTTAAAATTATTCATAAGCAATAGTTAATGTGAGATTAATATCGACCAATATGTGAAAGCTATGATTATTTAAATACACTAACCTATTAATTAATAAAAAATAATATCATATTACTAAAATAGTAATATTTAAATATCTTGGTTGACAGTTTATATTTTTAATTAAAAGTTTTTTTCTTAAAGCAAATACGGTATGTTATGAATATATTTAGTAGTGAATCATGAAGGAGATTTGAAATTTTTTTTTAATAGGAACAGAATTTGTAAATAATTTAACTATCGGCCAATTAATTACAAGAATGAAATGGAAGACATATTTAATAGATCATGTGAAAAAAAATTATTGGATTTTAATTTTATTAAATCTTGTACCTTGGAAGATTATTTACATTTAACATATTTTTGGACTCGTTCTAATAGTTAGGGTCGTCTCAACGTTTTAAAGATTATAATCAGACTATAAAAATGAGTCATTTTCTAAAGAGATAATAATAACCTTCATCCTTTTCATGTTTGGGCCGGCAATAATAAACTAGAATGCTTATGACTTATGTTTCTTTGTTCATTTATGTTTACATATTCATGTTCGCCAGGGTTTTCATCAAGAACTATAGTACCTGTTACTAATTTTAATACTAATCATTTTAGTAATAGATCTAAATCAACTAGCTCAATGATACTTTCAAATACAGTTTGACGAATGAATTTAGAAATGGACCTTTATATTTTATTAATTAACACAATAACACCTAACGCAAAACTGAATGCAGTTAGTGTTTGGTAGTATTTCTGTTAGAAAATAAAATCACAAGGACCTATATTGTTAAGTTGTGACCGAACCTTTGTTTTATAGCAAAAAGAATAAAGCCCGGCTACCCAGGGTAACCCATTATAGATCCTTCCCAGCCGGAGAAGGATGCGACCCCATATGATCTGCGAACACAGACAGCGCTGGGTAGCCCAAACGTATTTCGGGATAACCCAATTCCAATTCGAGGGAAACTCACTAAACTGTCCGTCCGTAGGCACGACAACAAGCTAGCGGTAAAACCCGTTTGGCTCAGAGATCGAACTTATGTTGCCACAAGTCTCCCTTCATTGTCCCCATTTGTCCCTTCCAAAGTGGTGCTAGTAGGAATTGAACTTAAGTCTCTTATGAAAAATCAAAGTCTTTTACCATTACACCATATTAGAAGTTGTTAGGACCGAACTTATTAATGATATCTAAATAAAAGGACCAAAAACTACAGTTTACTCTTTTATATTTACAATACAAAATTATAGTGAGCTACAAATTTAGATGCCCTTAACTGAGTGAAAGCCTCAAACAATTGCACTACCTATTGAACCTACATGAACCTACAGATGCAGCCCTACTAATAGTCAAAGATGATTTTTTATCGACCTAATGAACTTTTTCTCTATGTTCTTACTTGATTAACTTGTCCATGCTTGTGTTTGTAAAATGAAGTGCTTAAATTTTTGTTATCTTTTGTCCAATTTCAACCTTTCAAAAATCACAAACTAACGTTACTAACCTGGAAGAGTTTTTTTAACTCTCACCTTGGAAAATAACATATTACAACACCAATCACGTGAACAAACCTGTAAAGCTTTCAGACCCTTCAGTTGCTACCAAGTTGTAAGCATTGCTCAGTTTTATGAATACACTTAGACGATGTATAATGGAGCGTTTTACCCAACAAAAATACCCTGAAGCACCGCTTGACCACCCCTCTCACGCTTTAATTGGATTTTTTGCCCATGGTGTTGTGTAGAAGACGTCCCAAAATTGTTGAATTCCATATACAGTAAAACCTCTATAAATTAATAACGTTGGGACCGGGATAATTTATTAATTAAACGAGATATTATTATATCGATAAATTAATAATTTATTAATTTAAAGAAGTTTTACTATGACCTTTAAATTTCCTAGTACAATGTATATGGTTCAAAAAAAAATTTATTACAAAAACAAGTTTCAAGACACATCTCTTCTCCATGTAAAGTACATTGAACATAGTTAGAAATTTAACACTATAAAATGTCCAACAAAAAACAAGTTACTATAGATTCGTTTTTTACTAGGCAATCTTAGAATTGAATATTTTAAGTAATTATTAATTTATAGTTTTGTTGAGACCAGTACATGTACACTTGGATCTCAAAAAAATTATTATCTTATTATTTTATCGATTGATGTCCAATTTTGTACTGGTCCCAAGTTGGGACCGGACAAATTATTAATTTTATCGAGGTTATTAATTTATCGAGTATTAAATTATAGAGGTTTTACTGTATTGCTGCATGCCAAATGCTGAGGTGGATGGAAAAGTGGAGCTTTTTGGGGTTAACCACTACACTTAGTCTTATTTCTCCATCCGTCTTTATCTTCTAACAAAACGAAAAGATTGAAAAGGAAATCAAGGGGTAATCGACTTAAAACATTAATGTCGTCTGTTTTGTAACATTTATTCTCTTGTTTTGTAAACCTATATAACTTTCTAGATAAAGTTATATCGTGACTTTAGAGTTAAAAAGTTCTTGTTACGTCAGTGCTAGCTCATAAACTCTTTAACTTTGTTCAGGAGAAATTCATCGGAAACAAGATTTAAACCGGAGTATCGTTTTTAAAAGAAATCGGAGTATCGTTTTTAAAAGAAACATGGAGTGACATTATTGGTAATGTAAAGTTGTGTGTTATGGGACAAATTAGTTAACAAAAAAAATTAAATGATTCAGAACACAAAATATAACTTTTTACTCTATGGGTAATGCATTTAAATAGCCGTACCTATTTGATATTAGTCGCTATCAAAATGTGTTTTGACGGTCTCAACTTTTATGGTTTTGTCACCAACCAGTAGCCACTAAAAAAAATTGAACGGCGTTAAGTTTTTTTGAATTCCAGACCGGCATTTTAGGGTTTTTGATCGGAAGAAGAATGCGAGCCGATTGATATAAAAATTACCTCGAAACGGTGCTTCAACTAGGTGCTTAAACCTAACGGGCTTCAATCGGATGTAAAAAGCTCGTTGTTTAATTAAGCACTATTTCGAAGTAACTTTTACACCAATAGACTCGTAATCTCTTTCCGATCAAAAGCCTTAAAACATGGATTTGGAGTTCGAAACAACAAAACACCATTAAACTTTTTTTAACGGCTATGCAGTTGTGGAAAAATTATAATAGTCAGGACCGTCAGTATAAATTTCAGTAGTCGAGACCAATAATAATCAATCAGATAATTTAATTGAAACTCTTTAAATCTAATAAGATTTTTCTATTGTAAATTTGGTCGATGATAACAATAGTACTTCCTTTATGATTGGACAAAGGTGGATGGAAATATAGTTAGGAGTGTATCTCTATATTACTATCGATACTTTTTTCTTGCAATTATTGATTTCACGATCTTTTTCTATTTGATAGTCTTTTAACTTGGGACCCATGTGTTTAATTTATCGTTTACTTTATGGCACAACCGACTCAAGGTCGATTATTTATTATTGGATATGTAGATAAAAAAAAGTTGACTTTTATTTCTATCATTTTCAAACTTAAAGGGCAATTAATACTTCGAACTGACTAAATATCTAGTTTTCACAATTGAATGAGAAAAAGATATGTTCCTTTTAACAGTTATAGGAAGAAATCAAATAGAGTACATTATATATGTGTAACATTATATCTCCATTTCTTTATGATATAACTTTGAGTAGATCTTCAAATGAGAATGCATATATTGGTCCAATTTTCAACCAATAACATAAGGCATCATGTTAATAAATCTGCAAGATGGTCACTAAATTCATTATACTCGCCACAACAAGGATATAGAACACCATAGACATACGGGTGTCAATTTCTGGCCTTACAAAAACACGATCCAAACCTGATACGAAAATAATCAGGTTTTGAATTGATAAATATATCTCTTTTAAAAATACAGGCATGTTTGGTTGACCCGATAAAAACAAGTCGTTTTCAGGTTGAACCTTTTAAAAAACGCGATGAAGTGCTAACTCGTTTAGGTTTCAACAATAATTCTTTTATTAGATAACTCATCTTTAACAAAATCAAGTTTTGTTTTATTTCAATTAGGCCACTCAATTTTTGTGTTGTTCCCATTAGGTAAGTCATCTTTATCTTTTGTTTTATTTAAGTAACTCAAACTTTGTTTTATTTTAAGGGAAAAAAATATGAAGGTGAGTGACCTAATTGGAACAATTTTTAAACTTGAGTGACTTAATTAGAACAAAATTGAAACTTGGTTATGTTTTTACAAAGTTACCCCTCTTATTTTAATTAGGTAACTTAAGTATTCTTAAGCTAAATAATTAACTTATATAACAAGTAAAATTTAATTTTTAATAGTCAAATAATAATAAAAATATTTTTTGGCATTGTTCAAAACTTTTTGGAGTTTTGAAAACTTTTCGATTTCTAAAAATGTTTCATAATTTAAAAAATTTATATTTCACACATAAGAATGAAGCATTAAAATAAACTTAAGTTACCTAATTGAATCAAACAAAGTTTAAGTTGCTTAATTGGAACAAAACTTAAAGATAAGTTACCTAATTGAAACAAAACATAGTTGGAGTGACTTATAACTGGAACAAAACTTAAAGATAAGTTACCTAATTGAAACAAAACAAAGTCTGAGTAACTTAATTAGAATAAAACTTAAAGATAAGTTACCTAATTGAAACAAAACAAAGTTTGAGTAATATATTTGGAACAAAATCAAAACTTAGTTATGTTTCTATTAAATTACCATTTTTTTTTAAGGGTTATTGGATTTAAACACCCTCAACTATTGGTTATTGGCCGTTGTCACCTCCAAGTATCACTTTGGCCAATAACACTCCCAACTAAATACTTTGGTGTCCGTATCACCAAAAGTTAACCAAATCACTAACGCCGTTAAGTTTTGCTGACGTGGCACGGTGACGTGTCCTATCTCTGCTTACGTGGCACGGTGATGGCGGCCAATGATCAATAGTTAAGGATGTTTAAATCCAATAAGGCAATAACCCATTATTTATCTATATTTAACTAAGAATTAACCTGTGTCACGTGATGCGACGACCGGGTTTTAGTTGGTGCATATGTCGTGTCATATTTGTGACTTCGTTACATGCGTTACGTTATTGATTATCTCATGCACGTTCTGGTGTAGTATAATGCATCGTACCTTGCAATGTAACATGTCAAAGTAATTAAATGCTTCCATCACCAGCAAGAACAAAAAGCGAGAAAGGGGGTCGCCCTGTCTCAATCCTGTTTTCAAGTGAACTTCCGAGTAAGCGACCTATTTAATAAAATTGATGACTGGGCAGAATTAAGACAATTTTTAATCCATAAACACCATAAAAGCGGAAATTTATTTATACCATTATATTGTACAAAAAAATCCTAGTTAACAGTGTCATATTGGATCAAGTGGTCATGATGTGCATTGAACATCTACACGAGGGCTGGATATTTTTGTTTTTTTTCTTCTTTTTAAACTTTTTTTTCTTTGTATATTCTTTTGTTTTAGTTAGTTTTTTTTAATTACTTTGACGGCATTACGTTGCAAGGTACAAAACATAATATTACACCATAACGTGCAAGAGATAATCAATAACATAACGCACGTAACGAAGTCACAAATATTACACGACATATGCACCAACTAAAACCCGGTCGTCGTATCACGTGACACAGGTCAATTCCTAGTTAAATATAGATATATACTGGGTCATTGCCTTATTGGATTTAAACACCCTTAACTATTGATCATTGGCCGATATCACCGTGCCACATAAGCAGAGATAGGACACGTCACCGTGCCACGTCAACAAAACTTAACGGCGTTAGTGATTTGGTTAACTTTTGGTGATACGGACACCAAAGTATTTAGTTGGGAGTGTTATTGGCCAAAGTGATACTTGGAGGTGACAACGGCCAATGACCAATAGTTGGGGGTGTTTAAATCCAATAACCCTTTTTTTAAATGAATGTTAAATTATTTTTATGTTTAGTTATTACTACTCACAGAGTCACAATAAAGAAATTCATTTACCACTTAAATTTTTTATCTACTATTTTCAAAACTAAGTATTTAATTATTTTTCTGGTTGGTGTATATGAAGTTTGATTTGAAAATAATGCTTTGTGATTTTAATTTCAATAATTATATAGTTAGTTATAATAAAATATTTTTAATTAAAAACTAAAATACCTAGATGTCAAACGTAAACTCACATATTAAACAATGTTACCTTTAACCGAATTACAAAAAACCCACTTAACCAGTAAATTTATTTGGTTCATTATGATAAATTGGTTAAACGGATTATATTCAGATTGACCCGAGTTTATGTTATCTGGGTTAGGGTTGAAATCTTTTACATAAATATGAATATGAGTTGGGTTAGGGTTGCATATTTCAATCTGCTAACCCGCCAACCAGCGGCCCTTCAACTTGCTAACCCGACATGATTAACACCCCTAATCATAAATACACCTCTATGCAAAAACGTCTCACGGGTCGGGTTCTGTCAAGATATGAATTATATAGACAACAATTTTTTTAAAATTACATTTTAAAGGTCGCTAATATAAAACTTAAACGTTCAAGAAGGTTAATATGAAGTTTTTAAGAAAAATTAATTATGAGATCACCCGTTATAAGGCTATGATGGGGTGTGATCTCCTGCTATGTAGGTAGGGGCGTGATTGGTTGACTACAACACTGCGACAACAAAATGCAATGTCCGGGGGTGCGTGCGTATGATGTTATAAAATCCAAATATCACATATCAACACCTTTCACCCCACAACAATACGCATTCAACAATGTAAAAGATTACGATCATGATTCTTATATGACGTTTGGTTATTGCCTACATCACACTTTTTCTTTGTTTTCCTATAAGCACAGGGTGCATACATGGAGTTCCAGATGAGGAAGGCGAATTTGGCTAGGAGGGCAGGAACGGTCTAGCCAAATGACTTTGGGAGCTTTTTGATGAGTTGTGGAACTCGTTGAAAAGTTCGACGAGCATTTAGTGTTTAAATGTAGGTGTGCATTGGGTGTGAGTTTGTGCATTGTGAGATCACCTTGTAAGGGTGTCCCAGGTCCCAAGGGTTTGGAGGAGTTGAGAAAAGACGGAGTGGCATGGCCCATGTTCATTGGTACCTTCACCTCGTGAGCTCCTAACCTTGTGTGCACTCCCTCCACCTCAACCAATGGGTTATTGCCACATTTCCTTACAAAAACTTCAACCTTGTGAGCTATTGGGAAACGGGGACCTAAAAAAATAAGTTCTTCAATTCTTCACTACAAAAACAATTGATGGGTGGGACATACAAACCAATTTTTTCACAACCGACGAGCTTCTGGACGAGTTGCAGAACTAGTGTAATACCTTGCGAGCTAAACTCGTGGCACCCGGTAGGAATGGCAATGAGCCGGGTATTAGTAATCCCAGGCCCGTACCCGAATGTAAAACTCAGTCCCATACCCGGCCCAATACCCATCGGGTATCAATCGGGTAATTACCCGTCGGGTATCGGGCATACCCATGGGTATCGGGTATACCCGTCAATTAGTTCCATAATATAAAAATGATACATACATACATAATAAAATGTATCAAATCCAAATAAATAAATTCTCATGATATATGAATTTAAAAGAAGCAATAGCGGTAAATATCAAAAGATGATTCATTCTCTAAATAATATCAAAACGAGTAACTATTTCATTTTCCAAAACAAGCTATACTAGTTCATAAAAAAAGATCCATGAAAAAATATCAAAACAAAGATACTCACTTGTTTTCATATCTAATATAAAACATATTAAAAAAAACTACTTCATCTAATATAAAACATATTAAAAAAAATATCTATCTAAAGGCTAAAACTAAAGAAAATTAGTGATTATATATAAGAAGATTAGTGATTTTATATAAGGAAAACAAAATATATATATATATATATCTTCGGGCCGGGTACTCGGGCCGGGTATGGGACGGGTTCATATGATTCCATACCCGTACCCGAACCCGGTTTTTTTTTAAAAACAAATCCCATACCCGGTCCCATACCCGAAAATTCAGGCCATTACCCGGCCTGAATACTTCGGGCTTCGGTTTTTCCCATCGGGCTCGGGCTTTATTGCCATCCCTAGCACCCGGTGGCTTGATCTCGCGAGCTCACGCAGCTCGTTGAGGAGCTCTTTGCACACTCTATCTGTCCTAATCAACTTTCATCCAACTACACATGCACTAATTTGTGATACTAAGGGACAATGCCTTACTTGACTTGATAGGTTGGGATTTGGTATAACTAGGTTATTAATGGTGATGGGAGTAGGATACTTTTTAGGAAATGTATTTTAGGTGGAACTTCTTTGTCATGATATATAACCATCTCACATTTGTTATACGTAAAATCTACAATTATTCTTCTAACTACTAAGACTATTATTAATATAGTACCAACTAAAATTGTGATCCTATAATATTTGTTATAGACAAAGTTGAAATGGGTATGGATTTAGGTCCATACCAAATCTCAATCAATTTCTTCTCTTCAACTTCTACACTCTCTTGTTATGGATCTTGATTTAACAAGGTATGTTAGACAACCTTAGATCGCCAATAGAAAAAAAGTTGGTCGAAGGATGGATTCAAGTTTTCTATGTCGGAAAAGTTGAGACACTCCAAATTCAGCACAATTTTAGGGATGAGTTAATGAGTACTTCTTGGCCCAATTCCCTGACACTACTGATTCTTTGGTCGCGAAGTATCGAGCCATGATGCGCAGGGGCGGAGGCATGTACACTTCAGGGGTAGCCCGGGCTACGGCTGAAATTTCGTTGCGAAGTGTAAAAAATATATATATTCTCCGGAATCTTTGATTTTAAGCTATGAACTAACAAAAGAGATAAATCTATTAGTTATTTTTATAATTTGTGGTGTTATTTTTATTTCTATATTAACGTCCGGGAAAAAAAAATTCAGGCTACCTCTAAATTTTTGGGCTGGCTCCGCCACTGATGATGCGAGTTGTTAACAAATTCAACTCGATCTATTGGAGGATGGTATAAAACTATTTATAATGTTTTTTATTATTTTTATTATTTTATTTTTAGATTTCTATTTTTATAAAATAAAAACACTTGGGTTGACGGTATGAACAGGCTCAAGTTTTAGAAAGAGCATTTAGCGATTTCAAAGACAACTACTTAGGCAAACCATTTATACATATGGAGGCATTGCTACTGTAAAAGAGCACGATGGAATTTGGAGTTTTAGTTTTTTTATGTTTTTTTTTCGTATTTTTTTACCTAACGTCTTTTTTATTTAGTCTTTTGTTTATTTAATTGTAACTGTTTTTATTAATAAAGTTGTTTTAGTTTTTTATTAATAAAATTGTTTTAGTTTTAAAATTATATTGTTTATTTAATTCACTATATTGTGAGCTCATCTTATGGGAAGTGTCTCTAGTCCTAATGGTTTAGAAAGGCTTAAGAAAAAATAGAATTATATCTAAGTATTTATAGGAATTCCTTCGCATAAAAAATTAAAATTACTTATATTGATTCAATTACAATACAAAAATCAAATAAAGCGGTAAATTATAATACGAGAATTACAACTGAAATAAAGGAAATAATAAGTACAAAATAAGAAAAAGAACAAGGTGGCTGAGGCTTTCGTGTATTGACACGGGTCCCTTAAAACAAATTCCGAGTCTTTCAAGAGAACTCGAATGTTTCCAATGGTACAACGGCCGAAGCTGTATGTACAGCCGAGGAGGACTCTAGCACCCGAAAATGCATTTTGAGAAGAAGAGAATGTTCTTAACCAATTGGAGAATGAGAGAGATTATGTAGAAGATTTTGGTGTGTGTTTCAAGTGTCTCTCACAACTAGGTTCACCTTAGTATTTATAGTGAGCCAAGAAGATGAAACATAGTTGTCATCTTTAGTCAAAAGATGTAACATCCAATTGAATGCTAGGTTGAATATTCAAATGAATTCAAGCCAAATATGTAACCTCCTAGGCTTGAATTTAAATTGAAACAACAAACAATTCAATTTATTATTTAGTTTTTCATAAAATAATTACTATTTTGTTTTTATACAAAATAGTTCCAACAGAATTTTCATTTTCATTAGTAAAACCTATCTTAACAAAGATTTTGTGAGCACTTTCTGCACCATAAAAAATTGTATGCTTTTACAACAGGATGCAAGTAACGATAAACATCCAAACTGACACGAAATTTTTCGTGAATTATTAAAGATATAACTTTAGAAAAAACGGTTTGGTAAAGGTCAAAGGTGTGGAAGAGTATAGCGTGCATGTGATCAATATTATCAAAGAACTGTATATTAGATTTTAATTTAATGATGAATAGAACAAAAAAAATTGTCAAATGAACCTAATAAAATAAAATACCAAAATATCAAAAGAAACTGATTTAATATTATTTTAATTGAGTTCAACCAAAAAGCTCAAATTTTATAATAGTCTATATAAAGACATTTGAACCATTAGATCTAATCTTTATAAAATATTAAAAAAATTATTTTTTTGTTTACTTTTCATCACTAGAATGTTTTTTTGCTTACTTGACATCAAAGGAGAATGTGTCTAACAATAATTTTTTTATATTTGAAACATGTATATATTTATAAAATAATATATTATTTAATTATATTTTGGTCTCATAATATTTATGAGAGTCTTTAAAATTTAGGAGTATTTACATTTTAAACCATCTCCTATAAAGTTGTGCATGAGTCAGATAATATTTGATATGGTATAAAAATAAACTTAGGATAAAGTTAGTTATAACCTATAATTAAATAGCTCAATATTTTTTAAAAATACATAACTTTTTTATATGACACTATTTAAAAAAACTAAATCATAAAACTGAGCATTTAGATCTCTTAAAATAAAATCTTGTGTTACGATTTTATCACTGTTTTGTCTCAAAACTGATTGAATCATCTGTGTCTCGTGAATATCATTAAAATCACCATTTGTGTGTTATGTCCCCAAGCGTAACGCAGATACTAAACTAGTATTAAATGAAGATCAAAGACCTATAAACACACGGTAACATAATGGTAAATAGTTGAAACTTCAAATTGTAAGCCAAAGGGTATATTAGTCTTTGCCCCATTTTCAAATTTCACCATTTTTTTAAGATTTAATTGCATATTTACCCCTATAAACACCCTTAAATGCATATTTCCCCAACTAAAAAAATCAATTGCATATATACACAATGTTAACTAAATGTCTTTATTAAAAATGGGTATATTTGCAAATTAAAGTTGTTTATAAGGGGAAATATGCAATTGATTTTTTTGGCTGGGGAAATATGCATTTAAAGTGTTTTGGAGGGGGAAATATGCATTTAACCCTTTTTTTAAACGTTCATAACTTTACATATGACATTATTTTTTAATAAAAGTTACACAAAAAGTGAGCATTTTTTTTATTTTCAAATGACATATAGTGTTGATGTACGAACTTTTTCACGTTTCAGCTCAATGTGTTATTTTGTTAGGTTATTGTGTTATTTACTTAGATCATCGTGCTATTTCATCAGGTCATTGTGTTATATTATGTCTTTGTGTTATATTATAACTTGTTTTCAAATACAAACTAAAACATACATAATATGATAATAACATAATATGTAAATCTTATAACTTGTTTTCATTGTTGACATAACTATGTGTCTATGTGTCATAATATAACATCTCATATCAATTACTTATTTTACTTGTTTATTTGTGTAACATCTCAAATATATTATAACTTGTTTTCCACGTTTCAGCTCATTGTGTTATTCTTCAGGTTATTGTGTTATTTCATCATGTCATTAAGTTATTTCTTCAGGTCATTTTGTTATTTAGTAAAATCAATGTGTTATTTCATCAAGTCATTGTGTTATTTCATCAGGTCATTGTGTTATATTATACTTGTTTTCTAATACAAACTAAAACATACATAATAACACATGTCAAATCTTATAACGTACTTGTTTTCATAGTTTACATAATTATATGTCATAACATAACATGTCAAATATATTACTTCCTTTTACTTGTTTTATTTGTGTAATCCTTATTAGGTTAGTGTGTATTCCTCGTTAGTTCTGAAGATTACACAATGTCCTGACATATCATAGTGACCTGAAAAACGTGAAAAATTTTGTTTTTTATATATCAATATTATACACGTTTTAAAGATAAGAAAATACTCGTTTTTATGGTGTAACTTTACAAAATAACGTTATATGTAAAAGTTATGGACATTTAAAAAATGGTGGAACTTGAAATATGGAGAAATTACTAATATTATCCTTCATTCTAATTTTAAAAGAGTGTCATATGTCATCATTTCATGACTTCTTAGAATTTCTATAAAATTTGTGCTTTTATAAAATTTTAAAAGAGTGCCACATTTGTACTGAAACCCTAGATCCCCAAATCACCTTAGAACCCTAATTTAAAAATTTTCTAAGATCTGAGACTTCTTATTTCCTTAGGTTAAATCTTGAGGAACTTTCTGGTGCCCTGTTTTCAGATTTATGTTTACAACTCTACCTTGCCTAATCATGTGAGTATTTATAGCCATTTTTCAAGTTTTATGATTTGAGGTGAAATCATGTGACCTATTAAATAATTTTTTATCATTTGTATTCATATGATTCATTATATTCAATTCAGTTCATGTTTGTGTTATTACTTGTAAATATGTGTTTTGTATGTTGATAACCATTTATTCTCTCACAATCATTAATTTATTCAAACCAATAGTTATCAATATTTGATTTATTTGGTCTGACAAACCCATCCCATTTAAATAAATGCATGGTGATTGTAACCAACACATTCATATGCTTTTGCTCATTATGACTTAATCTGTCTGATTAAGTGGTTGCAGTCATCTAGGTTTGATTCTGCATCCGCTTTGTCTTGTGTGATACACCTTTGCATTTATAGTTTTAACATAACATGTGAATTGAATCATTTAATTTTATTCATTTTAATCAATTTAATCATCATGTATATATATAAACTTGTGTTTACTCATAAGCTAATTTTTTAGCTAATCAGTTACTTTTCACATGATTTCATAAAATGCAGCATAAAAGGATTTGAGCTGATTTTCATATCTAGGATAATGGACTTAGATTAACTAAATGGAAATTTAAACATATTTATGTTTTTTGATTTGATGTTTGAAACAATGTAACTTGTTATTTGGATTTATGAAAAAAGTTGTGCTATTCAACAATATATATATATATATATATATATATATATATATATATATATATATATATATATATATATATATATATATATATATATAGGGAATGTATACAAGAGAAACCCACTCTTAGTGGAAAAACCCAGAAAACCCAATGAAGGGTGTGGATCATGTCCACGTTGCATCTTGATCTTTACCCTGAAGGGCGTTATCGTCATTTCATCATGTTAGTTGCTTTTGTTGTACGACATAGATACTAACATATACTCACCATCACCATCACCATCACTTTCCTCATTCATGCTCATCATTTTTCAAACATTTATTTCTCTAAAAATTTCAAATTGCAAATCCAACATCATATCATATCTGAGATCTAAACCACTAATATGATGAAAGTGTGCATGTGTGTAGTAAGAGGAAGAAGAAGCTCACCGGCATTCGACAATTTTAACAATCATTATTATGAACAAGAGATCCATCCATGGTTCGTCATCAACAAACCGTCGCTGCCATGGTCCGATCTGAAATCCCGATCGAGATCCATCCCTGTTCAGATCTGTTGCCGTTTTGTTTCTTCGGATTTGAGATGAACCATCACTGTCGCCAATTTTAACAATCATTATTTAGTGTTTGACCTAGGGGTTGTTGTTTGCCTATTTTTAACTAACGACTTATCTCAACTTTGATTATATTATGTGATTAATAAGTATGAAATTTGTTCATATTAAGGAACTAATTCTTACAAGAATCGGTTCGGTTCTGGTACCTATGTAACACAATGTAACATATGTAATACTATGTCAGAATTGACATGTAGTGTTTTTCAGTTTTTAATAAAATATGTAACACGATGTAACATGTCTGACTGACGCTTAACTATCTAGTTCTGTTTTTAATAAAATATATGTAACACGATGTAACAAATGTACTAGTTATTTTTTAAGTGTTTTTAACCATCTACTTTTATTTTTACTGTTCGAGTGTTTGACATACGTACCGGTTAGTTTTCAACACGTTGTTTAAATTTCAGTTAAATATGTAACAATATGTAACTTCTGTAATTTTGTTTTATTGCTTTTTTAAATTTAAGTTAAATATGTAACAATATGTAACTTTGCTTTTTGTATTCAAATATGTATACGATGTAACATATGTAACTTTGATTTTTTTAGATCCAAATATGTAACACGATGTAATAAAATATGTAACACGATGTAACATATATAATACTATGTCCGAATTGACATGTAATGTTTTCCAGTTTTTAATAAAATATGTAACACGATGTAACATGTCTGACTGACGCTTAACCATCTAGTTATGTTTTTAATAAAATATGTAACACGATGTAACAAATGTACTAGTTATTTTTTCAAGTGTTTTAAACCATCTAGTTTTGTCTTACTGTTCGAGTGCTTGACATACATACCGGTTAGTTTTCAACAGGTTGTTCAAATTTCAGTTAAATATGTAACTTATGTAATTTTGCTTTATTGTTTTTTTAAATTTAAGTTAAATATGTAACCCCTATGTAACAATATGTAACTTTGCTTTTTTTTTTGTATTCCAATATGTATACGTTGTAACATATATAACTTTGATTTTTTTAGATCCAAATATGTACACGATTAATAAAATATGTAACACGATGTAACATACGTAACTTGTCGGATTGGCACTTAATCCATTCAGTTTTGTTTTTAAAAAAATATGTAACACAATGTAACAAACGTAATATATTCAGTTCTGTTTTAAAAGCATGTATGAAGCATGATTGAAACTATGTAACACTATGTATGAACTAACATGTATTTTTTTTTATCAATTTTAACAAAA
Organism: Tagetes erecta; assembly: GCA_030867185.1. Taxonomy (NCBI): domain Eukaryota; kingdom Viridiplantae; phylum Streptophyta; class Magnoliopsida; order Asterales; family Asteraceae; genus Tagetes; species Tagetes erecta. Next base: position 20,508,526 of record CM061492.1, on the reverse strand, counting down.
TATGTAACACGATTTAACAAACGTAATCCATACAGTTTTGTTTTTTAAAATATATGTAACACGATGTAACAAACGTAATCCTTCAGTTTTTAATAAAATATGTATCACGTTGTAACATATGTAACATAATGTAACAAACGTAACATGTCTAGAGTGACACGTAATCCATTCATTTTTGTTAATATGTAACAAGATGTAACAAACCTATCAACTAGTGTAACAATGTGTAACAAACGTACCAACTAGTGTCAATGAAATAAAAAAAGTCGAAGAGAGAAATTATAAAGTATATAAAAGAAATTATATTAAATAGAAAAAGTATGAGAAAAAAATTATATTATATTCAAAAAGTAGGAGAGAGAAAAATAAAGTTGATGGTGATTTCTTGTACTTGAGAGAGAGAAATTTTGTTTAATCTCATGTGCATTTTACTTATCTATCCTTTAATGTACTTTTTTGTATTAAAAAAAGATAAAAGATACATTTGATCAAAAGCATGTGTACCAAATAATTTTCATCCACAGATCAAAACATATCAATGGTTGAGGATTAGTTTGCAAGGTTTTCTTAATAATAGTGGGTTTTATTCTATGCACTCCTTATATATATATATATATATATATATATATATATATATATATATATATATATATATATATATATATATATATATATATATATATATAGGGTAGGGTTCAAGAGAGAACTCATTTTAAGTTGAGAACTAGAGAACTACCATAAATACAAGGGATGCAATTTTAAAGAGGAAGGGTAAAATTGAAACTTTAAATATATAAATCTTTAAACATTTCTATCTTTTGCATACATTAATATTATTTTAAAAAAATTGCATCATTAGATAAAGAATTTCATTATCTTTCATTTGAGTATAAATAACGTCATAAAAAATATTTTTTTTCTCGTTTTTTTAAATTTCATACTACATATATGTAGTATTGCGATATTGTATCTGATTATATTTTTCTTTAAACGTTACCAACTTTTTCATACGTTATTTACATTAAATAATTTTAAAAATCACATTTTGGTTTTTTTGTTACTACATATATGTAGTATCAATGTACTAGATGCATTTATTAAGTGGCCAAATGACTCAAGAGTCTAATAATTATTTAAAATGTACATATGATCTCAAATAACCAATAATAAAGTTCATAAGATTTCATATTAAAAAACTTATGGCGAATGAAAACAAAACCAATACTTATACTATGTCTAAATATAAAGATAATAATAAACTAATAAACCAATGATAAATATCATAAAAAAGTAATAAAAAAACTTGAAATTCAAACTATAAGATAGCAATGCATCAATATTGCATATACGGCATATATGTAGTACTTTGATACTACATATATGTAGTATACGATACTGCATATATGCAATACAATAAAAATTAAAAGGGGATAGCGAATATGGTGATGTTATGCACTTAAGTTACACGTAAAACCATTAAAATTACGTAGCTTTGATAAATTAACTTAAATTTTTTTATTAGAAAACTTAACTCATTGATCTTTATTCAATGTTAATGGACGACTCAGTCTTCCCCTCTTAGATCATAATTTTTCTCTTTCTCAATTACTCAATAATCGTCATTCATTTTAGTAAAATATTATCCGCCCTTTAAAAATCGATCGTAACTCAATTTGGCTTCTCAATTCCAAATAACAGATTAATATAACATGACTAATATAATTGGTATTATGATATGCGCATGCTGCACATATTCATACCACATCACATAACATGAACCAAGTTATTGCTAGCAATGTCAATACGATCATATGAGAAAATCCAAAATTGGAATTGAGGCATGATGATGCTGTTTTTTTGTGATAACGTCATCGAAATCAATGCCCTTGAACTTTTGATATTTTATCAAAGTATGTAGTTTTGATGGTTTCTTGGGTAATTTAGGTTCATAATAACACCGTATTCATTTCCCTAATTTAAAAACATACGGTATCGTATATTACATATATGCAATATTGAAAGTAAAAAAAACGAGAAAAAATCATTTTTTTATAACGTTATTTATACTCAAATGAAAGATAATGAAATTCTTGATCTAATGGTGCCAAAAAAATTTTAAAAACTTAACGTATGCAAAAGATAGAAATTTTTAAAGATTTACATATTTAAAGTTCCAATTTTACCCCTCCTTTAAAAATTCCATCCATACCTTTTTTTTAGTTCTCTAGTTCTCAACTTAATATGGAGTTCTCTCTTGATCCCTCCCCAATATATATATATATATATACTATATATATATATATATATATATATATATATATATATATAGATTGGGGATTTTCTAAAAAAAGGTCAAAACCCTAAGAAGTGTAGGAAGCAATCAAAATATAACACGTGGCCATGTGAGAAAAAAAACACGGAGGGGCATCTTCGTCATTTATACGCGCGATTGATTTCGAAATCCTGGTTATCACTCTCGATGTTTAGTTATGGTGTTTTTTGACGTTTATTAATTACGAACATCCGATCATGTATGACGTGTTTTTGACGTTTTTCGTTTTTAATTTTGAATCCATAATCATCCATCTATGGCGAATACTGAAAGCGGTGATTTTTTTGTTTGTTTTTGACGTTTCCGTTTACTAATTACAAACATCCGATCAATGTTCTGTTCTTCTGAATCATTGTGTTTTTAACATTTTGAATCATGGTGTTTTTAATGATCAGTTCGAATGTTAAAAACACCATGATTCAGAAGACATAGATCCCATTTGATAGTGCTAAGAAACACCATGAGAAATGTTAGAAACGCCATGAAAAGATGGGTGAGAAATAAAACACCAAAAACGTCAATTGTTTTTACTGTGATCAGTTTAAACGTAAAAAAACACCATGATTCAGAAGACACGGATCTAAGAAACACTATGGCGTTTGAATTTTTTGTTAAAAACGCACAATGACAAATATACCCCCAAATCCATATCGCGCGTAACCAAAACATCAAAATAATTACAAAAATGTCACCGCGTCCATCTGGGCCGTAAAACACCATAATCCGACGTCCCAGATTACTTATATATATAAACGTTTAATTCACCATGTGCTATTGAACAATCATTCACTTAAGTCCACCCAGAGGTTTCCATCATCGGTCGAGGTGTGGCAACATTTATTGGTCCAAGTGGAGCAATATGACTTCTTATCTTCACCGATAAGCAGACACAAGTTGTCTTGTTGTATCCAGATAACGTTACAAGAAAATGTTCTCTCACAATAGTTCTTCGGGCCCCATCGAATCACACTTATATCAACACGTGATCAAGTTGAATGATCCAAGTTGATATTCTAGAAAAATGATTATTGAAGACTAACGTCAAATTTCCACTACTAACGTCAGAATCATTGCTATCATTAGATCTAACTTTCTAACATTAAGTAACTTTTCTGTCAGATTCGCCATAATGACTTTCTACTACATCAGACTTTATTATCCGTCAGATCATCTTCCTTGGACGCTCCTGCTTCATAGTACTTGATATTCTCGTATTTTTGCAACATTTATGTGTTCAGGTCCTAATGGCAGGTATGTCTTTAAAACAAGATGATTGGATCATAGATTCTGGATCCATGGATCATATCGTACATAACATTAGTTTCTCAAAACATACACTTAAAGAACAAATGAAACACCCTTTGTTATTCCAAATGGGGATTGTGTTTCAGTGAATGCTAAGTGAATTTGTGTAACATTTGCCCCGAACCCAACTTAACTTACATCAAAACCAGACCCGCTTAGATATCCATTTTAAATTGCACAAATATCTTGAATACGAATTATTCATTATTTGTCTTCATTTAAATTAAATCGTTACTTTATTATTTAAATCATACTCATCATAAAGTAATATATTTAGAATTTATAAATTTAATTTTTATAAAGTTTGGCTAATTGATATTAGTAAAGCTATATAAGAAATCAAATTAATTGTATAAAAACAAATTTATTTTATGACATTTTATATAATATAATTTAAATCATTTTAGTTAATTAATTTAGTGTTTTAATCGATAAACTAACTAAACTAAACTTAAAGTGGGTTATTTTGTCATTTTTTATAACTCATCTTTTCCGAATTCTACTTTTATTAGTAGGAGGTTATTAGATATATATGCCGGATATTTTTGGTGTTTATACATACATATGTGCAATTGATTTAATTCACAAGTCTACATTTGATGAGTTATAAATGAAATTGAAGGGCGACAGTTGAGCAGCAAGCGTGGGCGGTTGGGTGTAGAAGTAACTTTATAATCAAATGTTTTATTCGTGTCAATGAGTTGTGTTTCGGTTGCATGTCTTCTAAAGATATATTATACATGAACATATAATTGCATAGTCGTTATGTTAAAGCTTTCATTTATTTCACTATACTTCATAACTAATTATCATAGTTCTTTAAAATTTTATTTTTTAGGGTAACGATAAGGTTCGTCGTATCTCACCCTCTCTAAACGCTACTAATTAATCTATTAACTAATTATGTAAGATTTGTTTAGTTCATTGGAATTTAAAATTTTGGCTATATATATATGATTAGTATTTTTTAAACGACGATAACAATTCGGGGGCTCAGCGGCATTGCGTCAGCCCGCTCCAAAAAAAAATACTGAGTCGTTTGTAAAACTTTTTGACTTGCACGTGCCTACATAACTCATTGTCGACAAGATTTTTAACGCTAGTTAAATTTAAACAACCATCACAAATGACCTAGTGGTAATAAGAGTTGGTGTAAGAGCTTGGTGTCCAAAGTGACCCAAGTTTTAGTCTCATTAGAGACATTAAGGGGAGAAACTACGTTAATCTTGTCGTGATCAGTCATTAGCAATAAATAAAGAGACCACATCAGGGTTTGAGTGTTATGCGAATGACAGGTTAACTCTTGCTTCCTTGGTTGTAGGTGACCTATGAGTTGATTGCTTCATGTGTCTTGCTCTTGTGACGTGGGTACAGACCGGTTAATGAGTCCAATATACTTGTTTTTTCAGTTAAATTTAAACTTATTAGATCAAAGCCAATAACTTTCATATCACCATTAAGTGTATGTTGATCAAAAGCCACCTGGACTAGTTTGACATATTTGTGTACATCTATCTATATTTAATTTTGCGCCTCTTTTAGCTTTGATAAATTGACTAAAAAGACACAACTTTAAGAATGCCATAAACTAATTTTTTAAGATACAAATGTCCATTTTCTCCATTAACTAAACACAACTTTAATTATCTTCACTAATTACGTACTTCTTTTAACGCTAAAAATGATTTTTAGAAAAACTAAAATCTAAATATGAAAAATATTCTTAATCGAAATGAATCTTTAACTTTTTTTAAACTGCAAGTTAGTTGTTAGAAGTTAGTATCACTAATTTAGTATCACAAAATGTCTGAATTTAAACTCAAGACTTAAAAAAAAGCCTCACACCTCACTCTTAACCACTAAACGTTATCAAGAATTTCAGGTTCAACAATAGGTCATTTTTAATTCACCAAATTCTTCTATATTATAGGTAGTCAATATATATACAGTATATGCTTTAATTAGTATAGGAAGTGAAAATACACGAATGATCCAACGGTGCATATTTATAGGAGTTGTATATATAAACCCCTTGAGCTAGTAGCATCTATATTATATAGCAAAGTAAGTGATGGCAACAAATAATCATATAGCCCAAGTGGCAATGGTTGAGGAAGATGGTCTTCCTTGTGGGAAGAGGTTGCAAGCACCCTTTTCAACCACCTCAGCCAGGCAAGTATCAAAATTTTCATATGCACTATATATCACCTCTAAGGGCAATGTTGTCATTTCAATCCCTTCCATATCTTTGCAGGATAGAACAATGGGAAGATGATAATCAGGGAAAGAAGAAAAGTTCACTTACTTTGGGAGAGAGGTTGGGTTTAAAGGATCTATACTCATTGAATGTAAGTCTATTTCGCGTTCAAGTGCCGGTTATAGAAAGGCAGGATAATAATGTGGACACTAGGCTTTAGTTGATCACAATCATCACTTGCCTTATTTTAGTGACTAGATGCTCATATGATATAGAATATAAGCAAAGATTTTTTTTGTTTGTTTGTCATGTTTAGGTTTGGCGGGCATCCGTAGGAGAGCTACTAGGGTCAGCGGTTTTGGTGTTCATGCTAGATACCATAGTCATTTCATCGTTTGAGACGCAAACTAAAACACCAAACGTTTTGATGTCAATCTTGATTGCCATCACTATCACCATCCTACTCCTAGCGGTTTTTCCAATCTCGGGTGGACACATGAATCCAGTCATCTCATTCTCGGCTGCCCTTGTTGGACTCATTTCGCTCTCTAGAGCATTTATCTACATATTTGCACAATGTGTTGGCGCTTTATTAGGAGCTCTAGCACTACAAGCAGTTGTGAGCCAAAAAATCACACAAACATTTTCACTTGGGGGGTGCACGCTCACGGTCATTGTACCAGGACCTAACGGCCCAGTGGTTACAGGAATTGAGACAAGCCAAGCCCTATGGTTGGAGATCATATGCACGTTCATTTTTCTTTTTGCATCTATTTGGTTAGCATACGACCATCGTCAAGCCAAGGCTTTAGGTGTCGTTGTGGTGTTTTTGATCATTGGAACCGTTTTGGGGCTTCTTGTTTTTGTTTCGACAACGTTGACGGAAAAGAAAGGTTATGCTGGTGCAGGGATGAACCCTGCAAGATGTTTGGGACCAGCTATGATTAGAGGAGGCCATTTATGGGATGGTCATTGGGTGTTTTGGGTTGGACCTAGCATCTCTTGTATGGTGTTTTATATCTACACAAAGATCATTCCAAGTAATCATTTTCATGCCAATGGTTACCCACATGATTTTTTCAATGTTTTGAGAGGCTTAGTTTGAGTTATGGTTTCTATCTCTTGTATGTTTCAAATAAACATAATCATAAGCTATGTATAATTCCTAGTAATTTAGTGATTAAGCTTGTTTATTTATTCTGTCTAGTTTCTTAACTAATGTCATGCACTAATATGAAAGGTAATTTGTAAATTTCACTTAATTGTTTAGCTCTTCTGAGTAAGGGTTAATTTTTTTTAATGCTAAATGAATAAAGTTGGGCTACCACCTAATAATGACTGATGAAACATGACCCCATATGCTCTGTGAATACAAATAATATTGGTAGCCTAAGCCCATCTATTTCAGGGAAAACCCACTAGCTACTCCGTCCGCCTGTAGGCATGACAATTACAAGCTAGTGATAAAACTAGTTTGGCTCAGAGAGCAAACTTGTGTTATCATAAGTGTCCTTTCATTGCCCCCAAAACCCCAATGCCCCTCCTAAAGTTTTGATAGCGAGATTTGAACTTGGGTCTTATTTATACAAAACGGGATTATTACCACTACATCTCGATGAAAATTGCAAGTAAGATTAATTATAAAGCATTAACTCTCTTATTATTACATACTATTATCTTATAGAGTGATAAGAAAATAATGGTGTAAGTTGGACATGTAATACTAATGTTGTCCCCTATTGTTAAAGACATGTTTGTAAAAACTTAAATGTAAAGAAAACGATTTTGTTGCCTAAATGCAAACATAACTGGGTACCTTGACAGCAACAAGTAAGGTTTATGGCTGTTAACTAAAAAGTTGTGGATTCTACTATAGTACTATCACATGAGACATGGAGTATAACAGGTGAAGGAAAAAGTTATCCATAAAAAACTGCTATATTGATAAATAAATAAGCAAATTGGCCTATATTAATCAACTAGTTTAGTGCCCGCGCTACGTTCGGAATCAAATTACCACAACATTCATCAATGTTTCATTCAGTTTTGAGACATGGTAAACCGGAACACATGATATATTTCTAAAAATGAGATTTTTAGTATAGCAATATTATACCTAAATTAAAGAGAATAAAGTGCTCAGTTTTATGGTGTAGTTTATTTTTAACAAAAAATTGTATAAAAATGTTATGTATATTTATAAAACACCGAGGTCTTTAATTATATGTTATTATTAACTTTATCAATAAGTTTCGTTTTTACACCCTATCAAATATAAACCAACTAATGTACACCCCTTATAGTAAAGGGTTAAAAATATAAATACTCTTAAATTTTTCATAATTCTCCAAAATATTAGGGGATCAAAAATGTAATTAGTTTTATTATAATAATTTTTATATACATCTTTTTAAATAAAAAAATCATTATTATGAGATAATCTCTCAAATAATGCCACATAAGCTAAAAACTATAAAAAGATGCCACATAGGATTTTTTTGTTTTGCTATATTATATAATGATATTACGATCAATTAGCCGAAAATAATTTCAACTGTATCTTTTCATTAGATTGGTCTCAACTTTTCATTATTTTGTCTACAAGGGTCCACGTTAAAAAACACTTCATGGCTTTAGGTCTTTTGATGAGTCAACTGGTGTATAACTTACCTCGACCCGTTGTTTTAAACGACGAAACATTGCTTCGAAAATCCCTAAAACTATAAAACATACACGGATAGAAGCGTTGTTTCGTTATTTGAAACACCCGGTTCGAGGTAAGTTTTATATTAATTGACTTGTATCCTCTTTTCGATTAGTTTTACATCAGTTTGGATTAAAAATTAACGACGTTATAATTATTTTCCGCTAATAAGTGAATTTGCCGAATAAATATTATAGTGGTCTCTTTAGTTAGATGTAGGGGTGTTCATTCGAATCGAATGCAAATTGGGCGAATTAGACGAATTGAATTGATCGAATTGAGACTTTTAAAAAATGTATTCGTATTCGATCCACATTCAAATAAAATTCTATGTATTCGATTCGATTAAGTTATTCGAATTCGAATAGATTCGAATGTATTCGCTTTAAAAAATATAAATAAACAAATACATCAAGTAACAATACAAATGTAGCACCAACATAACATAAGTCTACAACATCACCCAAACAATGTGCAAAACATCACCCAAACAATATGTAAAATACTAGCACATCAACAAGTCTAAAACATGTTAACAAAAAGTCTAAAACTGCATAATCAAACACAAAAAAAGACTATAAAAAAGTTTAAAACCTGTACATATAACAATTAAGCAGCTGTCACAGCACCAAATCATGTTCATATGAAGTAACAACAATTAAGATTGGGTAATGAGTTGAGTTTGGGTATTTTTAACTTTACTTCAAGGCTTCAAGCCCATTAAATAATATTCATATATAGATAATTAATTAGATATATTAAAAATATATATTAAAAAATATATAAATTTCTTATTCGAATTGGGCGAATCGAATGCGAATACAGAAAATCATATTCGTATTAGATCCACATTCGACAAAATTATTCGAATCGAATGCGAATCGAATTCGAATGACTAAAAGTCGAATTCGAATGGCCTTATTCGAATTCGATTCGAATCGAATTTTGAATAATTCGAATGATATTCCAATAATGAACACCCCTATTTAGATGTCTTTAGGTCGTTACAAGTCAAGCAAAAAGAATTAAAAATTTTGTCTTTTCACATTTATTCTGTTAATTAAACATCCAAATCAAATAAATAGAGAAAAAAATATGAATTAAACCAAAAAATTATACAAATCCACATCATTTATTTATTTATTTATTTATTTATTTATTTATTTATTTATTTATTACAAGTTGGTTGAATTATACAAATTTACAAAAACGTATAGGAGTGGATGTGGCAAAATGGTTCGGATATGCCATGGTTTTACGGGCACATCATCATCGGTGATGAGTTAGGATGCGAGGGTAAATGAGATTATACAAGGGTATCACTCCCTACACTATGAAAAATAAAATTATATTACTAGAACTGAAGAGACGACTTGACCTAACCATCACATATTATATGAGGGTTATGAAAAATAAAATTATATTACTAGAGCTGAAGAGACGACTTGACCTAACCATCACATATTATATGAGGGTACCACTTATTTCACCCTAATAAAAATAAAATCATATCAATAACTCCACTTTCACTCACTATTTCCCTTTTAATTTAACTTCATTTGGTGCCATTTAATGTAATTTCACATCACCAATTTATTTAGTTAAACATTTAGATAAATACTTAAAAGAATTATTAATGCTTCATTAACAACTTAAAAATATTACAAATTTATAAAAAAACAAAAAATATTACAAATTTATAAAAAAACTAATAGTGTTAGCAATTTTCCCAAATATGGTCAACCAAGCCCGATCAAAGCTGTAGATGCACTTCCAAATTTTTAAAGTCTCGTTTGTTTTGTTGCTTGTTGTTGTTGTTGTTGTTCATTAGCTTTTTTAACCGGGATATTCATTTCATCTTTGTTGTATGCACAAATGATGTGTCCCTTTGTTTTCATTAACCATATTATGCAAAATTATGCACGTGTACACCACCCTCCTAATTTTCGCTAGCGATCAAGGACGTGTTGGTTGTTTTAATATATGTCTTTTTTTTCAAAATACCAAAAGCATTTTCAATATCTTTTATTGCCAGCATTTGTTTTTATGTGAAGAAGATACGTTTATCACCCGTCGCTCGGAGTTGGTATTCGTAAGTATTTTTTGCCATACAAAGTTATTATAGTTTCGGAAAATTTGTGAAGAGACAACTTGACAGTATGGTTGGACATCTTGAAATACTCGTTAAATTCATCCGTTGAGGTTTTGTATGCCATTTGCTTATAGCAAGGACTACTAGAAAACTGTTTTTTTGCGACAACTTTTTTTTTTGTCGCAAATACGGACAAGGTTGCAATAGTATATGTCTTAAAGCCACAAAATTACAACATGAACTTCAAAACTAGTTCCAAACTTGTCATAAAGTGTGACAAATTTACGAAAACATGACGGGAAGCCAAAAAATTAGGAGTTAATTTTAAAATTGTCGTAAAATTGTTACAACTTGTGGCAAATTTGTGACAAAAAGTTTAAACCTAATTACTTTTTATATAATTAACGAGAGGGTCAGTAGTAGTCAATCATGGTCAATAATGACCAAATAGGGGAAATTAAAATCAATAGTTCTCTATTACCAACAATTAAGAGGGGAATTAGTTTTAACATTAGCAAGTGTTATTAACATTGGTCATTTGTAATTACAATCAAATAGACAAAGTTAGCGAGAGAGTCAATACTAGTCGATTAGGGTCAATGATGACCAAATAAGGAAAATTAAAGTCAATATTTCTTTGTAACCAACAATTAAGATCAACTAGGGGAATTAGTTTTAATATTAACAAGTGATTATTATAACATTGATGTCACAAAGTAAGCAAAAGTTAAATGATAAATTAATAACTTGTTGCAACAGGGTCATAAATATTGTGATCGGTGTCATGCGTTGCATTGACATCATCACTTTGTTACACACATAAAAACAGTATTGTCTAGCATGTTGAACATTAGTCATACATAGATAATAAAAATAAGTTTTATGCTCCGTACGTTACGATGTATGGTCCTAAATAATGGTGAGAGTATGATTTTAACTTGTGTCGCTCGTTGCGGCCCCACTAATGTGTCGTTACATGCTTATTAAAATTGTATTGTTTCACACATTGAACATGAGACTAACATTTGCATGTTGTTGTGTAAAGTCTTAAAGGCAATCTACAAAAAAAATTAAGTTGAGTTCGGATTAAAAGACGGAGGTTAAAAATGTATTTGTCCAAAGTTAGGGGGTCAAAAACATAATTATGTAAAATATCAATTAGGGGTCAAAAGTGTAATAAAATAACAGTTAAAGGGTGAGGCTAAAGCACAAGGCCGGCATCATCGACCATTGATGTGTGTGATATATATATTTAAAATAAATGTGGTTCACAAACTCAGGTTTTAATTAAAATGGAAAACCCAACAAAACTCACACAAGCGGCAAGTGTACCGGTCGTGTATAGTCAAGCTAAGTAAGTTCGAGTATCGTACCCAAGAGACTTGTTTGGCGGCCCTCAATAATAGATCGTTACCGACTCCTAACCGATGAAACTTTGTTTAAATTTATTTATTAAAACTAAGAAAAAAATAACGAACTAATAATTAAAACTTATCTAAAAATTAATTAAATACTAGTGAAACTAAAAATTACTTTAGTTAAAACTAATAAAAAAAACTAGAAACGACTTAAACTAAGAAGATAAACTAAACTGATTCGAGAACTGTCAAGAATGAGAAAACAACTACCTAGGCGGGAATCCTATTAACGACTCGACTACTATTGGTTTCATACAACTAATGGCACCGGATCTAAAAATATAACTACCAAGAACAACCCAACGCTACACTGCCTGCTATAGGTCTTAAATGTATGCTAAATGTCCTAAAATAATTATTTGAAACTTACGATGTTAAGGAATGGCAAAAACCACACTTTGATGACTAATGGACCCTAAACTAGATCTCCTTCGGGTCTCACTAGTCCATTACCCTAATAGTTGGTTCTATCAACTCAATAAGATAAAGGGATCAATTAATCTAATATGATCTAAGACAAGAAATCACAAGTGACTAGACTACTTAGGCAAAATCCACTCTCGTGTGATCCTAATCTAACCAAACTAGCAACTAGATGAAATCTACAACATATCTCCTGCCGGTCTCTAGGTCGGTTAGAATACTAATTTATTCATATGAAAGCAAGCCTATCTCATAGGTGACTATTCCTAGATCAACCCACATATTGATTCAAACACTAAGTCTAAATCTAGCATGCAATTTTAACCAAAAACACAAAGTTAATAATTAAAATCACAAGAGAAACATGGCAAACCACATATATATTATAACTAGTACGCACGTCACATTCAAAGAAAATATATAGATCAATTCTTGCAATAATCATCCATTCCGTTAGTTATAAAATAAACCAAAAGTAGTCAAAACATTAATATTCATCCATATGCCTAGATAGTATTAAAACGTTTAGCCAAACATATTAATAAAAAAACATCACAAGACCAATCAAAGTAGCATAATAATTCATCTTCAATCGTTGGAAAAATAAGAAACAAGATTAGAAACGAGAACCGAATGATTAAAACCAACCGAGTATGCTTCCAATCTCACTGTAGACTTTCAAACCTTAACTTCAAACTCTTTTTAGCCGTCCAGTTCCTTTCCTCTGTTTCTTTGTTCAAACTCCTTTTTTTTCTCCTTGCCGTCGAGTGCCTTTCTTTCAATATATATCAATTAGGTTCTCCTCTCTTTTTTCTTCTTCCCCACGTCAGTCCATCACCGCCCCCCTTCTCTCTTTTTTTTTTGGCCTTTGTTTATTATCTTCCATTGTATCACCTTTCATCCCACTTGATCATCCAAGAAACATGGGCCTACAATTGAAACTTCATAGTTAGTTATAGTAGCCATTTACTTGACATGTTACAAATTCTAATAAACAAATATAAATATTAACGTGAGCTATCATGAAACTATATAAAACAAGGCTTTGTTTCCTTCTTTTCTTTTTCTCACATTTCATTCTAACTCATATATGACCAATATATTAAATTAAAGAACTAATCAGTCACATATATATTAGTTTGTTTATCATTTTAGTCCACTCACTCACAAAACTCTTAAAATCTAATTATGAACGATTTAAAGTAGAACTCAACTAAAAGTAACTCAAAAGTGTTGAGAATATTAATCTGAATTATGTATATTTTAGACCACATCAGCCATGTGTTTTACGACTTTCCTTTTTAGAAGGTATGTAAAATACCAATTTCATTACTGAATTTGTAAGATTTCGACAACTTCGATCCTTATGTAAACTTTGTTGCTATTATGTTGTCTGGTTTTGTAAAAATTGTCAGTAAGTCCTTTTATCTAACGACGTTAGAAATTAAGTAACTTTTTTGTCATTTTCATCTCTAGATTTGTAAGGATTCGACCATTTTAGTACTCTATCCCTACTTTCCATTTTTGTGCCTAGATTTGTATGAATTCGACCACTTTAGTCCCTTAGTTTCTTTTCTGATCTAGATGCATCTCTGATACCCATTCGGCAACTAGCCTTTTTCACCTACACCGATCATCATGACCATCACCATCTCCTAACAAAATTGGACCAAGATTAGGCCAAATCAAACTATAATAGTTGCAACCATCGAACCACCAGTGCCGCCCAATTTGACTATTATCACGGTGACTTCGAAGATGATGATGATGACGCGGCGATGACGGTGGATGGTTTGTTGTCGAATATTCTTAAAGTTGTACCTGGAGTTGTGGATCTTCTTGTAAATAGGGACCGACTGGAAGGATCAGATCATCGTAAAAAGGGTGGTGGCGGTGTTGGGTTTTACAGACGATGGTCGGCGATGGCCAAGGGCTTGGTTGCTAGAGTGGGGTAACGAAAGGGGAGGGAGAGGTGGGGCGGAATTAATGTGGTTGAATCCATACAAATCCAGAGACGAAAATAACAAAATTTTATAAGAGCGTACGCTGACTAAACTACCCTTAAAGTTAGCAGTCTATGCAAACATCGTTTGTAAAATGACTAAAATTGTTAACTTTAGCACAACCAAACACCAGAAAAACAAAAAATAATATATACAAATCAAAGTGATTAAATTTATACAAACCTAGTGAAAATAGTTATGGAGTTTTCTCTTATCGTTATTTAGATAAGCCATCTACCTATTCTAATAATTGAGTAACACATCCACATGTCACTATTTTAACTACTCCACATAGGATTTTGCTTAGGTGTCATGTTCTAAATTAATTTGATGGAGAATTTTTAGACGGGTCATGGTATGCTCCATATTCGAAATAACCCGATATGTTTAAATTAAAAGTTCACAAATTATCATCAATTATTTCCTAACCCGATATGTTCAAATACAAAATTTACCAATTATCATTATCTATATCTTAACCCGATATGTACCAAGTATCATGAATTATCTTCTAACTTGATATGTTCAAATAAAAAAATTATCAATTATTATGATTTATCCTAACCCGATATGTTCAAATTAAAGTTTTACCGATTATTATTAATTATCTCATAACTCGATATGTTCAAATAAAAAAATTAACAATTATCATGAATTATCTCATAACCCGATATGTTCCAATAAAAAAATTACCAACTATTATAAATCATATCCTTTATTGTAACATATGATTTTTTATATGAATATATTTGTAAATATCCAAATCGATTTAATAAGAGATATGTTAAAAATAAATTTGATATGTAAATTGAGTTAAAACCTATAAAACTAAAATCCGTATAGTACACGGATACTAATCTAGTTAACTAATAAACCCTTAACTACACAATACACATTGTGTGGCCCCAACCATGACCGTACTTATCTTTTAGATTAATTATATGAAGCATTATAATTGTCTTTCTTTTATCCTTACAACATGTTGCTACCATATGAAAGTGATTAATAATAAATGTTGCAAGTTGGAGACGTAATGTTAATGTTGTACCCCATCGTACAAGACATTTTGTTACAATTTCTTTTAATTTTTTTTAACAGTAAGACATTACTATCTATTATACATACAACACAATTAGTGTTGGACATGGACGTTATTACCACTAATCACTATGCTAGCCCCTGAAAATGCCCCTCGCCTATAATAGCGGCGTCCGCTGCACTTTCAACACAACCGATGTGAGAAGGAATACACATTAGCTATAGAAGAAGAGAAAAGACCATGTCCAAGACCATAGCCGATTACAGCGGCTATGAAGAAGAAAGAAGTCAAGCCTTATAGCATAACCGATGAGATCGACTATAGTAACATGAAGACATAGCAGATGATAGTGGTCCAGTCATCAGCTTAAAAAAAAGAGATTTAACAAAAATAAAATAATCAAGTTGAATATAAATAAAGAAAAATTGGGATATTAGCAAGAAGATTCCGGATTCACAAATTAAATAAAGAAATTTGAATTCTATTCAGCTGAAAATAAAGTATTTGTCTAAAACACAAAGCTAAATTGGCATGACTGTGAGGTCAATGATTGAAACCGGTCAAACTATGGAACGGTTGTTTGCTAAAACAATAGCAATTACTAGTGATAAACAAAGAAAAGATCATTGCATGAAAAATTGACGAAGATTTTAAAGGTTTTATGTAACATCTGACATTTCTAGGTTAACATAGTTCTAGTAAACTCTGTTAGTTTTAGTTAGTTTAACAACACTTGTACATGCATTATAAGGTCTCTTATGAAGACCATACTACCACGACATGTATGATATTCACGTGTTCATAATACTCCTTTTAATAAAGATGAGTACCTATGCACAGTGGGTAGTTTATTTCCTCTTTGCCCGTACACACATCGTGTCAATTTAAAGATCTATAAAAATAATGGATTCTTTAGTTATAATTCGACTCTTGGATATCTGACCAACAACTTGAAACTCGCTGCTTGAAATTCTCAAAACATCTTGAAAATCATTCATCTTTATGAACCCTATGTAAGGATTCCTAAAAACTTTGAAATCCCATCAAACACATGATACGTTGAACAGTTTGAAATCATGTAGAGGATGTATTCGGTTTCTTATCGACCAAAACAACTGGAAAAACTTAGTGGCGTACATAACATTCTTTGTGTCTAGAATTTAAAGAAACACTCATGTAATGAGATATCAGTCGTACTGCTTTATTGAGGAACCAACTGAGATCGTGGGTAAAGATGTCAACAAGCTCAAGCATAGTCACATTTCTATAGTCAAAGTTCGTTGAAACTCAAAGTGTAGACCAGATTTCACAAGGGAGCACGGAAATAAAAAAAATGTGCAAACATACTTGGTTATTCAAAATGAGAACGCCGAAAAACTAATAATACTAGTTAAATTTTGGGGCGAAATTTCTTTCAATGGGAAATGATGTGGCAGCCGGAAAATGTGTAAATAAGAAGCTCCTAGCATTAACAAATATGTATAAATTTAATTCAACAGCATAACATTACAAATCCAAGATTTACAAAATGGGGAAACTGAGCTTTCTATTTATAAACTTATAGAAGCTAATTTCGCTACAGTGAAATTTCCAAGACTATGACTGGTTTATGATTGCAAGCGAAACTAGTAATTTCACTGGCCACAATTTACATAGAAAAGATATTATAGCTAGTCTATTATAATAGAAAACTAAATTCAGATAACGACAAAGTGAATGTTACCCTATACGTGATCATCAATACTCATGCTACCTGTCGAGTGTTCTTGGTTAGTTCTGGTTGTCGTGTTCTCTAAATGTCTTGCCAGATCTCTCACATCCCCCTGATGTTCTTTGAATCGCTACACACTCTCCGCAAGCTGCCTAACCTCCGATTTGACCCCTCTTGCCCTGTTGGAAACCCTCTCAAATAGACTAGCTTCCGCCTTAGTTTCAGCTCCTTCTCCACATATGATCAGGTTTTCATATAGTATCTTTAGATCATCGTCACTGAAATAGAACACCTCCACTAGATCAAACAATCGTACTTCCTTTCAATTATTTATTCTTACTACTGTCTGTCTCGTTTGATTTTCATAGAACCACTTAAGGAAATTATGTAGTCTGGTAGGGTTTTGATCAGGGATTCTCAATCTTGTCATCGCTTTGATTGGCTCCAAACAAAGTACAATATTTCCTTTTCATGTTGCCCAATATAGTTCCTTTTTCTATTTCTTTCTATTAACCTTTTGATATTCAAAAGTCTCAAAGTTTTCCTTTGCTGCTGAAGGAAAGTTCTCTTCGATCGCGATCTGAATTTTACAGAGCAGTTCTATCAACCTTCTCAAATCCCATCAAGACGATGATTTAAGATGTTTCCTTGATTTAATGTAGTGAACCCCTCTTCTCTCCTTTTGATCATATATAATTTAGATCAGACTATATTTCCAGCTGAAAATCCTTTTATCAAATTCTTTCCTTGAGGAAGCTCCTATATTTTGAAATAGAGGTGTTTGTTTCTCCTAATCTTCTACCCTATTGAACCAATAACTTTTGTCTAACTCTACCACTCCACCTTTAACCGAACTCTTTTGAGTCACACATGTCATCGGTCTCTCTCCAGTTTCATAAAACTCTGGCTTGGAATCATAGTCCACGAAGTTATTTGTTATCCTTTTCCTAGTTTTTTTCCTTTAACGTTTATAATGTTTTGAGTAATTTCTACTTTAATGAGTGTCACAGTTTCCACAAAACTCCAACTCCACCTCTTCACTGGCAATTTCCTCATCCTTAATTCCTTCCAACATCTCAGTACTTCCATTATTAACCTTCTCCATATCCCCGCTTCTAATACCTTCAGTTTCAACATCTGCACCACATAAATCAAGACTAGTAGGGACCCGCGCGATGCAGCGGGACAACACTTTACATTGTGTGACTTTTTCCGTGTGTTTTGTTATCCTTATAATATTTTCACAAAAGTGTATTTTTCCTGAAAGTTTTTAGCTTAGTAGCATCATGATGGTGAATATACATATGTCATAAACGTTACCATGTGAAACAAGTAATAATTTAGGAGAAATATTATCAAGCACTTAAAATTGACAATTTTGCATCGTTGAACTCATTTTCTGAAGGACTACACTTGAAAGCATGACACATTGTTATTGAAATGGTTACAACATTCGAAAAAAATTTAAGTATATAATGAAAAATAATCATCTCTTTGTTTAAAATCTTAGAACTACAAATATAGCTCATTCGACGATCATAATTTTTTGAGCTAGAATAAGCGACCGCTTTGCATCAAAATAGCTCATTCGAAGAGTCGTCGAAGAAGTTGCGAGGGTTGTCTATGTTTCGTCTGCGACCTCTGCAAAAAATAATGATAAACTTGATTGAGTGTTAGTCATTCCGAATACAATATTCATGTTCTCTCTTTATAAACAAAAAAAACATAACTAATTTTGTTGTACAGATAGGAAGAAAAGTTTTACATACCAAGTAATAAGAGATTTTGAATACCTTTTCTAGCCTTTGTTTCTTGCCAATCGCCTTTCTAAACATGTTCATCACCCATTGAGCCAATCAATAACTGTATTGGATATTGAGGAAGAAGGCATGCTTTATAATTCACGGTATTGTTTATCATAACTGGGCCATGGTAGAAACAATAGTTGTATATATGTATATGTATATGCATGCATGATTACGTATTACTTAACAAAATGTACATGAATTTTTAAGCAGCATGGAAACTCTATTTTGTTTGCAACAAATAATTCATTCCTCTTTTCTTATTAGATTTGCCATGAGAAAACAATACGTAAATAGGGTTTTCATTTGTAAATAGGGTTTACATTTTTGAAAAATCAACAAATAATTCAACCCTATTTTCCTATTTTGTAAAAATGCTTAGCTAGAGAGTCCTTCACTGTCGATGGGCAAGAACTCCGGGCCAAAAGTGTCATCATTTGTAGTGTAGATTGCAACTTGACTATGGCCATAACAAAATGCAGCGAACACTTATTAAAGTTGCACATGTTTTAACTTGCAACAGAAGAAAACACATAAAAAAAGCTCTACTGTTTACTTTCTTCTCGAGTACCTGAAACAAGTGAAGACATGTATGTTGCACATGTTTTAACTTGCATTAGAAGAAACAAAAAAGTTAAATTATTTAAATCGTGGTCAATCCATGAGTATAAATGACTTCACTTGGGCTATGCTTTATTCTAAATAAGTCAAATAACTTATATGGATCAAAAGTTGGATAAGGTGCAAATTAATTGCACACGAAGTTAGAGCGCTCAGCAATGTAGATTGTTATTTTACATTATAATGTTGCCTTAAGTGCACAAAACAATGGTATGTTACAACCCTGTCCGACATGTTCCAAACAACTCTAACCCACCCGTGTTGTCACTTCTAAGGTTTCAAATGGTTAACCTCTGTCAGAAAGTACCAATGTAGTATAGCCATTTTATTGTGACTTAAGTAATTATAAAAACCAATTTCTAAAGTAATGTTCGGATAAACATATGTTGTTTCTAATTGTTACATATAAACTTCAACAAAGATGACCATACAATATGGTTAATAGTATAGTCCTTTTTAACCTAGTTTGTAAGACCTCCCCCCCCCCCAATTCAAAAGATCCATATATTTCTCGCAACATGATCACAACTAAAACTAACTTTCGCTTCGTGTTTTACCACGCATAGTGTTACTATGAACATATATCTAAGTCTGATTATTCAATATCACATCTCACTTTCATAATACATACAACACTCGTAAAAAAGAGAGTTGTACCTTTGGCACCCCAGCGATGGAAGGGCAAGTCCGTGAAGATATATTAACAGATCCCACAATTTTTTTGAGTTCAATCTTTTGATTCTCAAGCCACTTGCCAAAGATCTTGCAAGTGAACATTGTTGTTTCAAAGCCTCATGATCTAAACATCTACAACAGTATGGTTCTCAAAGTCAACAAGAAGCATCATTCTAGGGTGAAGTCTTCCTATTTTAGAAACATCTTCTAGTGGTATATCAACAACTCCAACTTCACTCGCCATTACAACCCGCCCACTGTGAGTAACATAGAACCAACCTGGCTGCAGTCTGTTTCAGTACAGTGTGGCTCCAAGGTACCGACCATCAGTAACTGCATATAAGCTTTAACAGTAAGCACAAATTGCATGTTTCAATAAACAATTGTGAGTGGAATGAAGATCATACATTAAACAAGAACATGCCCATCCCATGGCTCCATTAAAGCTGAGCAGTATTCATATAAAGCCTTCCTTTGAGGATTCATATTCTTATCATTTTGCCATGCTTTAGGAATCATCATCTTAACAGCCACAGGAAGACTTCTTCCAACTCGCACTAAAAGCCCCAAAACACCATCAAAAGCACCTAAACAATCATAAAGTTAGCATTAACAATGTCTGTATAACAATTCATACGCACTTGAATCTGATGAGCTGGCATCTACGAAGGGAAGAAGTTTCTTTATCTCATTATTTAAGAAGCCAAGCTCTTTGCATTTTAAAAGACCTTACATGGCTTCCTCCTTTAAAAAGAAACACACAACAATTATATATTTATTTAAACATAAATTGATGCATAACAATGCAAAGCGGATGAATTACCAGTTAACATTTCCTCAAAGTGTCTTGATTTCACCATTATGTCCAAGAACACGCATAGGTTAAGCATGATCCCAGCTAGGAAAAGTGTTAGTTGAACACACATACGTTGATATACCTTTGTAAACACAATTTTGCTTTACTCCCTTCTAGTTTCAGAATTCAGAAACAGGCAAGAAGAGCATGCCTACTTTATATTCACCTGGTGGTGCTAGCTCAAATCCCTCAATACTTTGCCACCGCCTGGTGAAGTAAAATCAAAACAAAAATAATGTTAAAAAAACTTAATTCTACAGTAGCAAACTTTTTTTTAGGTAGTAAATTTTTCTTTTACAGAATTACTCTAATTTAGAGTTTAGAGACAACAATCATCAGCAGCGGGTTTCAAAACTCAGTGATGCTAAGTGATTGCAAATCTAATAACTTAACCTATTAAACTATTCAAATTTATGAAAACATAACAAACCCTCCATCTAATGAACTATAGGAAAACCAAATACACATTGACAAACATTACAAATTTATGAAAACATTAAACTATTCTTGAATTAAAAAAATACTAATAATTTACCCAAAACAACCAACCTTGCAAAGTATGTTGTTATCAACAATGCTTAAAATGGTATTAGTTTTGGTAATTGTCTCAACAATCAGAATTTTTAATATCTAATTTTTACAACTTCATGTAGCAGAAGCACACCAAAAGACCATCTCATGTAGCACATATCATTCAAGTTGATTATCTTACTATGATTAATCAATGTCACAAAACCGGTTTCAAAATGTACAAACGAACACCCCATAAATACAAAACATAGTTACCTCAAGATCCAATCCACAAAAGACAGCCATTGCTACTCCAATTGAATGCCTTGTCATCATAGAGATAAAGGTATTAAATGACGAATGACAATCTTAAAAGGCTTCTCACCCTCCTGTTAAAAGACACAATGAACAAAATAACCCTTGATTACACAACAAGTTATGCCCATGTATAAAGTTTCAACAAAATCTTTACCTTTCCCTATCGACCCGACAATTTGTCATACCAATAATTCCCGAGAACAACATATAATTCTGTCACAAAGACACTAACAAAAAAACCTTTTTTGCTTCAAAATATTAGGATGTGATGTGTAGTTGTGTACTGCATTCCTTGCTCTCCCACTACTTACTTGGAAAACCATACAAACATAAATTCTCCCTCTCTGTTTAGAAGTAATGCACACCTGTTCCCATGAAAAAACTAATCAGAAGAAAAAAAGTTAGAATGTTTAAGTGTGTATATGACCGAGAAAGGGCTGTACTTTATCACTAATGTGTCACATGGCCATGGTAACTTAATAGAAAACTGCCATATGGGTCAAAATGATATAAAAAATAGTATTATTGATGTCATAAAACATAAAGGCCATTGTTGTTATATACTTAAATATACTCATGTTGTTCTAACCATGAAGGCCGTTATTTTATCAAAGACAGTTGTGAGACTTACAAAAACAGTTAACTTAGTATCTTATTCTTAGAGGGCTTGCAAGTAACATCTCTATTAGTTCATCTGTTTTAATAAATACCTGCAACAACAGAAAAAAAACATGATTATTTTAGACTACAAGGTGTATAAGCGGTTGGTTTATGGTCAAAAATCAACTCTGCAACTATCTCCTTTTATCATCTTCATATCTATTGAAAATGAAAAGAAAAAAAACTTTATAAAAAGATTATAAAAGAGAGAAAACAAAAAGTGTATTATGAAAATAATAAAAAATAAATAAAAACCAACCCAAGATGTTATTATTCATAATCTGATTGAATGTTTGGTAACGAATTCAGTGATGGGAAGTATCGAATTGAACTATGCTTGAAAACTTTTGTTCCATATAATTTCTTTCCTGTAAAATTTATAAAACTTTCAAAATGAAAATAAAAAGTGAATTGAACGAACCAATGAAGTGACCATCCTTTAATGTCAAACCTGCATATGAGTGAATCCAATATTAAAAGATGTGTGTCAAACAAAGTTTTTATAAACAGTAAGCAATGTTTCTTACCAAATAATGAGCTAAACATAAAACATCTCTAATGGAATCATATCATACATGAACATAACATAACACATAAATGGACATGGTATTGCACAAATCAGATCATCATTAGCTGAAACATATAGTAAACAAATCATAACACATAATCAATTTAATGAAACCCTAACAAACCATTTAGACAACAAATCACTTAGAAACCTAAACCGTTTTTACGTCAACAAAATCAAAACAAATCAATACTAAAAGATACAAATACGACCCGTACAGGGGCGGTGTGAATTAACACATTGAATGTTTATTACCTTTGCGGAGCTTATAGTTTTGCTTCCCCTTGCTTCACACGAATAGTCTTTTCTAGGCTTTTCTTTTCAGGTCCCTTCCAGCCTTTTACAACGTCAAACACATCAGATAGATCGTTAATCATGTTAAACAAACGTCTCCTGTAAAATAAAAGAACATGCAAACATACATGAGTCCATGTTAAATTTACAGGCCTGTTAAAAACTTTTGAATAAAAATAAGAATCAAACATGTATCAAAATATGACCCTTATAATTGACCCGAACAAACGTTGTAACAAGATGTAATGAATGAAATAAAGAAAAAACATACAGCAAATGATTGAAAGCAAGAATAGATATATAACCATCATAATTAACAGCACATAACATAAGTTATAAATATTAGTGGGAACACCATTAATGAGAGAGTAAGAAGAAACTGTCGGCTTGAGATAATCCTACATATGCTCCTTGAACGAAAGCCACATACATTAACCAAGAGTCACTATGGATCGCAACGAGGGAAATCCAGTCTCTTCTATTCATGCCACCGCTCTAGCAAAGTTATTCCAAGACATGGCTCAGGAATCGCTGATGGCACATTTTCGACTGGAAGACTCAACTCCCATGTTCCATTTGGCTGTCCAAATAGACACAGGTGATCATCATCTGAAAAAAACATAAAAAATCTCAAATTTCAATAGAAATAGGTTATGCACATTCATACAAAAACAAAGGAGTTTGTAGTAGAACTTGTACCTGGATTACAAAGTTGATAGAACCTATCAACATCTGATCAAATTTCAAGAAAGAAGAAAGATTGTTAGTAGGAATTGAAACTTGAATAAACTACAATTGGTCGGGTCAAGGCTTGATAGTCAATCCTGTTGTTGCAATTGATTGAAGACGGACTGACCTTTACAATGAGAACAATACTTCCTTTCAACCTACAATAGAAAAGAAAGTATCCAAATAATTACTTTTTAGCAACATAAGCATCAAGAAAATGATAAATCTTTAAGGATATTGGTTTAAGTTAATAAGAAACATATACAAATTATAAACTCAACCTTGTTCTACACATTCTTAAAAAAAAGTAATCAATCTCAAGCACATAACCATCTGGTGAATGCAAGTATGATTAAATACTACCTCTTAACCTCTATTTGAAACCCATTGTTGCCTTGTTTGGAATCAGATGCAAGATCATTAACTAAATATGCTTCAATCGGCGAATGGGGAATGTTGATGGTGTATGACGACGAACAAGTAACAACGATGGTGCGGCGGTGTGCGGTTTCATGAAATCCCCAATGTTATTGCAGATACAGATTATGAAATCCACCACCACCACCACCACCGCAAGCACTGCTTGAAAGACTCAAAGATTATGGTCAAGAAGATGCCTTTGCGTTCTGGGATCAACTCTCATCTAACCAACAGAACTTTCTTGTTCAAGAAATTGAGGTTTTTTTAGTCTTTTATGTAGATCCTATGCTAAAGTTTGAATCTTGATATATTCTTGATACAATCTTGAACTGGGTTGATTAGATTGAAAAGAAAGAGACCATCGTAACACAAGATGATTTTGATTTAGATTTTGAGAGGATTGAAAGTGGAGAAGTGATGGATAATTCAACTCTGATTCCTTTGAAAGTGGAGAAGAAAAGGGAATCAGGTTGAATTATGCCGTATAATTAGAGGAATTAACATAGGAATTAAGGGAGAAGTAATATTTAAAAATTAATTGGGTCAAAAGGACGAAAATACCCTTAAAAATGGTTGTACTTTATGCATTAAATAGCAGTACCTGGTCAACAATTTGGGTATCTTAATATGCCCCTCCAATCTGCATTATAGATAGTATAGATATATATCCAAGTTGAAATCATTAGCAAATTTAAGCATACAACCGGCATCTCTCACATTACCAGCACCACCACTCGTTTGATATTCATTTATTAAAGTCTAATAATGATAATCATAAGTTTTGGGATAATTGTCTAAAAGAGTCGAAATTGTAATTGCAATATTCTTTATTATTTATCTATGTCCAATGCATCATTATGTCTTGTTAAATAACAATAAATCAACCTCACGCATCACCTGATATGTGAAAATAAAGTTAGCTATGAAAGCTAGTGAATAAAAACACAATTGATAAATAATAGTATAGAAATCTGAGATCATCATAAATATGTTGCGCAATTTTACATGTATAGCAATTTCGTATTATCAACCAACCAGGACCCCTAGAATAAAATAGTACACCAATCACTTTGGAACTCAAAATCATTCGTATAGCCATTTATCATAAGAGCCACTCATGTTTTCAATTAAAGATAAGTTTTTAACCAACCGTCATTTACCGTCTCGTTAGTTAAGTAGTTATCAATAATCATTTAGCAACTTAGGGACATGGCATAACATCAAGCTTCATAGTATAGCAACATAGCATCATAGCATCACACCATAGTAAACATGGAATTGAAAAGACGGGGTTTAAATCACCTATCGATGTTGTATAAGTAGATGAGTTTGTCAGACTATTAGCGCTAGCATTGTACCGGTGGGATTACCAAACAATAAAACTACTTTAAACTAACACATATGGTTGCATCAAGCTGCAAACTAGATTAACATATATATATGATCGCTTTTGGAAAACAGAAAAATATAAAAAACATGGTTTGGTAATAGTACACATATTTCATCCCCAAAACGTAAAATAAAAAAGGGAAATCAAATAACATAAGTTGATGTGAAAGAAGAACACATTAGTCACACTCATCGTATTTTTTTAATTTTCCTTTACTCTCGTCTCTAGTTTATAACCCACACATTCTAGCGTGTTGGGTCAACTGATTGGGCTGCTTGATTGACTAGGATTGGGCTTGGCCTGGTTTACATTTTACAACAAGCAATTACATATCCGTTGAGTTAAATCTTCAAAGGAGAAATCAACAAAGTTTTTTTCCCCGTCATGCATACCCCTTTGCTATACCCGAATTTGGATTCGTGTATGTTGCATGCTATATCGGAGAGAATCGCGTAAAGAATTTGATCTTTAATCGGTCTTACGTTGTGAAATTTTGGCGTTACAAGGACGTTTGCCAACTATGTCATTTTAGAAGTTACGTTTAATGGAGGTACATTGTTTTCTACTAGTCCTAGCTCTCACCTTTTGGCTTCTGCCGGTCCCAACTTCCCAACTTTTATCACTTTAGCAACCAACAGTCCGTCATTAAATTTTTTATAATGTCGTTAAATTTTTTTCCGAATTCAATATCAATGTTTAAGGCCTTTTGATTAGAAGGATAATATGATTCCATTGATGTAAAATTTTGCTTAAAATGGATCTCTGAACGATAAAAATTTTACATCCGATTGAAACAACGTTAGGTTAAACACTCGATTAAAGCACCGTTTTGTTGTTCGAAGCGTTGTTTCGAGGTAACCCTTCTATCAATCGAATTATTATCCTTCCGGTCAAAAAGCTTAAAACATCAGTCTTGAATTTAGAAAAAGCTTAACGGCGTTAAAAAAAATTAATGACGGACTGTTGGTTGCCAAAGTGATAAAAGTTGAGACCATTGACAACTAATTCAATAGTTGTGACCGGTAGAAGCCAAAAGATAATAGTTAAGACCGGTATAAAGTAATATACTTTTAACAGATATACAAATGATGAGTTCAATAGTTATATAGTTGCATAGCCTGGTTAAGTCTGAAAGGTTGACTTAGTAAATAAAGGATTTGAGTACATTTGATGAGTCATATATATCTATCTAATAAATTAAACTTTTAGGGGGCAATTTTTAGAGGGATTTTTTTTCCTATAATAGGAAGTTTGGGAGGTAAAATTTAGCTAAATTTTTCACCATGCAAGTTGATGGAGCTAGGGGTGTTCATCCGTTCGGATTGTGGGTTTTTCGGTTTGTTCGGTTAGGGTTTTTCGGATTGAAATTTTTTTTTGTTGAAACCACAATCCGAACCAAACCTAATTCGTGGAAACCTAATCCAAACCACAAACCACTTTCTAATTCGGATTGGTTTTCGGATTGAACCTAATAAACCACATTAGCAAAAAAATATAAAAAAGGTTTTTTGTTTCCCTTTTTTTATATATAAATCACGTTCTATTTCAAGGATAAAAAGTATCAGTTTACGATATTTACATTATGAAGTTATATCCAACATAAAATTAATGATTTATAATCCATATATAACATTAGTTATTGATATAAATGAATTAACAAACTATAAAATATAAATTATAATAGTGGTATTACCTAATTCGGTTTATTCGGTTCAAACCAAATTCAAACTTTTGAAACCTAAACCAAACCACAAACCAAATTACATATTCGGTTTTCGGTTTGAACCAAACCAAAAACCAAATATATAATTCGATTTGGTTTTAAATGGTTCGGTTTAGGTTCGGTTTTTGGTTTAATCGAGTTGGAACCAAATATTGAACACCCCTAGATGGAGCCAACTCCTTAAATGTTATATATTTACAAATTGTTAAATATAATGGTTATAATTTCTTTATAAATATTACTATTTAACTCGTGTGTAACACACGGGTATTAAACCTAGTATAGCAATAATACAACATCTTTCAAACACAAACAGAGCTATAATCATCAATACCTTAACCCAGAAACACAACAAACAGAGCAATCATACAAAAACAACACAAAATCAACATCCAAATCGCAGATGTCAACAATAGTGAAACACTAAGATTAAACCAACCAATAAACAATGCAATTAAACACAAACCTATATCAAAACTTTTAACCCCATGAAACAACAACCAGAATCAATAGTTCAATACATCCGTAGAACAAAATCAAGACAAAAAATGTTGAATATACCACAAGCGAAAGAAAATTAGACCAAGAAGACAGCAACGGAAAGTTGTGGTGTACGCGGTCTAGTTTTTGCGGTTTTTGAATAAAACGGTGACCAAACCGTTATGGTTTTTTACCATTAAAAACCAAAACCGAATCATTTAAAGTAAAAATCAAACCTAAACCGAACCATACGAGCGGTTTGGTCCAGTTTGGTTTCGCGGTTTGAGCTTTATAGTCCAAGTTTAAGAGCTCTAAAAAACAACAAAAGATCTTGTCAAAATCTGATAAATTTTCAAAATACCGGTATTAGAAATTTATTATGTATCTGGATATTGCAAGATTACATGTGTTGTAACAATATAATGATATATTCTTATATATTATATTATATATATATATATGATCGACCTGCTAGTTATGACTTATTTTAGTACCAACAAATTAATAGTTGCTTTAATACTTTGCGTACAACTCATATATGAGATCTAACATATACACACACATGTGCACGTACGATCTGGTCCGGTTCTTTACAAAAGATTTTTGGTATAAACCGTAAACCAAACCATTCATAATGACCCGGTCCGGTTTTTTACGAACGGTTTTTGGCATAAACAAAAACCGACCGCGAAACCAAATCGATGACCGGTTTGGACGGTTTCACTGTTTAAAACTGAACCGTGAAAACCCCTAATGGAAGCCTTTGATAAGCAAAAATCATGATCCGGAAGAACGATAAAATACAACCTAAAAGAAAAAATACAACCAGTTGTAAAATAGCTAAAAAATATACACAAAAAGCCTATCACAACATAAAAGGGGGTGGAGCTATGAAGAGCTTAGCGTTATCAAGGGTTTCCCTCAACTTTCATTGCTAAGTGCAATTTTCACATGTTTAAGTATCACAGTGTCATTTTCTTTCTTACTGTTTTAAGTACTGGATATCTCTTAATGAAAATTTGAACGCCCTTAAGCGGAAATCTTTTAATAGAATACCTCGGAAATCTTATTCTAGATTCGTCACTGCCTAAAAAAAATACTAAATATAACAAAACTACAACACAAAAATCAAACTTATCTCCTAGAGTCACACCCAACCATCTTACTCCGTTTTGATAAAAAAAAAAAGTATTAGCACCAAAGTTAAACTATGTATTACCTTTTTCATTATTATCTTCCTATGTTTCAATATCTCTAGAGAAGGCATTTCTTGATGTGCTATATATGAGCAAACGAGCTTTTAACCATCTCAAAGCATACTGTTACTACTAAAAAATAAATTTCTACAAACTCTTTTACACAAGTTTGTCACTCCACAATATTTGCCCCATGTTTCCCATAACTTTTCAATAAAAGATAACAATCATAATATTTCATGGACATATTCGTGGCAAAGTTGTCACAAAAACGCAATTACTGACAATAATCCTTCAAATAACATCGTGGACTAGGCGTCAAAAAACTTGTAGTTCAAGGCAGGGTACATTTCCGTTACAAACAGCCGACCCTTTCATGTTTCTATTGAAGGAGATGACGATTAAAGGAACACATGATAACTCAAACGCCTTCTAGGATTATTTTTAGTCTAGAGTGTTCTTATTTGAGCATGCATTCCACACAAACAAAACACAACTGAAGTAGATGAAGATTGAAGGAGATAATAGGTAGAAAAAGTAGATGAAGATTTAGAAAAGAAGATGAAAGTGGATAGAAGGGAGTTTTTTTAAAGAGTAAATTGTAATTTGCATCCCTGTGTTTTGTCATTTATAGCGATTTGCGTCTCTATGTTTTCAAAATTGTAAATCGCACCCTAACTTTTGGATTTTGTCTCCATTTGAACTCAAAACACTAACTCCGTTAACTTTTCACGTTAATTTTTTGTAAAATGACAAAAATACCCTTGATAAATAGGGTGCAAATGGCTATTGATGACAAAACCCAAGGACGCAAATGACAAATTACTTATAAAATAAAAACTCATTTAATTCTTACCACCACAATCTCTTTATTCTTTTTCTCTGCCTTATCATCTCTCTAAATCACCATCTCCATAAACCCCACACATCACCCCACCAACGTTATGTATCAAATTATCAATGAGGTTAGTGACTTATTAATAATATTATTATATTTCAAACCCTAAATAGGTTCAAATTCTACAATGAATATATTGTGATGAACTTATCTTAAAAAATCTAGAATTGCTTTTAAAGAAAAAGTATAAAGATTCTTGTGAGACCATTTACAAGTCAAACATCAAACTTTAATTATCTCTTCACTAACCTCATTGATAATTTAATACATAACCAAGTTTATAAAAACAAATTAACAATTTAATACCTAGATCAAAGTTTCAATAAAAAATCAATATAACTAAAAAAAATATAATTTTAAAGTACATTACACATACATTATACGATGGTTGCAGTGGTGGGTGTGATTTGGGGAGACAACGGCTATGACTTTCCGGTTGTGGCCGTCGATTGAAACGTTCGTGCTGTGATGGGTGGGGTTCATGGAGATGGTGTTCTAGAGAGATGATAGGGTAGAGAAAAAAATAGAGAGATTGCAGTGGTAAGAATTCGGTGAATTTTTATTTATGAGTAATTTGTTATTTGCGTCCCTGTGTTTTGCAATTTATAGCCACTTGCGCCCGTTTTATGAAGGGTATTTTTGTCATTTAACAAAAAGTTAACAGGAAAAGTTAACAGAGTTAGTGTTTTAGGTTCAAATGGAGACAAAATCCAAAAGTTAGGGTGCGATTTACAATTTTGAAAATATAGGGACGCAAATCGCTATAAATGACAAAACACAAGGACGCAAATGACAATTTACTCTTTTTTAAATAAAGTCAGTGTTTTTTATGGTTGGATAAATATACCCTCACGTTTTATGCACGTGAGATAGTATTCTGTTAACTTTTAATGTCCGTTTACCCAATCTTGTTACAAATACTATACTTAAGTACTCTAAACCGTTACTTGTTAAACTTACACCCTAACATGTTACTTATCCATAAACTTAAAGACTATTTGCGAAATTAACTCAAACTTATGCAAGATTAAAGGGGTATATATGAAATTAATCCTAAATAAGTACGAAGTAAGATGTGGTAAATCAAAATTTGTGGCACACTTGCGAGTATTTTATTTATAACTACACTTATTTATATATATATAACTTGTGGTATTACTATGCGGCGGAGTTCTTTGGTATGGATTCAAGATTGGTACCAATAAAAAATCGTTGTGCAGATAAAAGGTTAAAAAACCAAGTGTCAAGACAAGAACACGGAAGTATTGTAAAAATACAGAGATCATTAGTATTATTAATGTTGGAGCATCCAAGGAAGCTGATACAATGGATACGGAAGTAAGTCTGACACGGTTAAAACCCATTATGATGAGTCTGGTAGAAAGCTTAGTTAACATCAGAAAGTTCGATCTAACGATAGCAGGGATGATTCTGATGTTACAAGCAGAAGTCTGACGTTAGTGGGTTTTGCTGAATTAACATGTACTAAATTATTTCTCATACTTTGACAATTTTACAATTTTAACCCCTTACTTAACTTTGATATATTTACGACTTTAACTCTTTACTTTGTTCTGACATAAGATAAAGCAACACCTGGTTGTACACAGTGCATAAAACTTAGTAACTATAATTTTAGTGTTCACTTCCTATGGTCTTTCAATATAGAGGAGAATGAGAGCAATCTAGTGGCGGAACCACATGATGGGCAAGGGGGTTAGTTGACCCTCCGGTCGGCCAAATTCCGATCAAAACTTCCGTTAAGTAAGATACCAACAAAACTATTCCGCTTTATGTTGACCCTCTAAATAAACTCTTATAGAGCTGTAAAGTGAAGAAAATGAAGAAAACATAGATATCATCCATCGTCTCCGGTCAGCAAATGACATTCATCTGTTTTTTTTGTGATGAAGAGATAAAATGGTTCTGTTGGGACTTGGAAAAGAGAATGTAGAAGACGATGCATATTGACATCTCTTGTCAGCAATTAATTGATACTTTAATTAGTTTTGTTAAGGTTTCATCAACTGGTTGTTTATAGTTTATGCATTCTTATACATGATTTTATTATCTATACCTTCTAATAAAAGAAGGTTTTAAATGTCACATGTCATTCATCAGAGGCAATTATGATCTTAATTTCCCACTCAATTAAATAGAGAAAAATTACACGCGGATCTTTGATGTACCCGGCCCATGGATGCTAAAAACAATCATTGACCCGTTCATATATAATGAAGTTTTCTTCCTATTCGTCATCCCTTTCTCATTGCTGAACAAAAAAACCCTAACCATCCTTGAGTCAAAGTGGTTCATCGCTAATCTTCTTCTAAATCCGGACCAATAGGTAAGTAAAATTGACACCATATCTTGGCTGCTGTTGTTTTTAGGTTATTGTTGATATGGAAGATGCTAAACCAACTTATATCCAAAGCATAATCGATAAAGAAGATGCTATATATTAATATAAATGAAACGATGGGTAACATGTAAGATAGAAATTCATATTAGAATGATTCTCGAAAAGGCACCAAGTGAAAAACGAATTTTATGAATTTTCATATCATTCAATCAATTGCTTTAATGCCTTAATCAGTTTCGGATAAAACTTGATTTATAAATTTGATTATGGATATGGAACAAAGAGATATGTGTGCTTTTATGCGCGAAACTTTATTACAGTTGGATTTGTGAAGCACACGGATGCATACCCGGTCTTTGACCCGCATATAAGATCCTTCCTTTCAATATCTGTCTAAATAGGTTTTTAATCTTTTACCTAAGCTATTAGTTTTTTAGGAACCGTTCGTACAAAAACATAAAATTCTTCTATAAATTTATTTACAATACAAGGAAAATAAAGGAAACAAGTACATTACAATACGATTACAACTAAAAATTTACAAATACAAGAAAGAGTAGAAGCATAAGCATAATCGTGGCTGACGATTCGTGTTCAACACGAGTCCCTTAAAACAAATTCCGAGTCTCCCAAGAGAACTCGTTTGTTTCCCAGGGTACAACAGCCGAAGCAGTATATACTGCCGGGATTGACACACAACCCAAATTATACTTAAAAGAAAAGATGAAGAAGATCAACTACATGTTGGAAAACTAAAAGAGAAAGAATGAGAGAGTTTGAGTGCTTTGGTGTTGCATTTTTTGTGTCTTTTCAACCAAGGTTTACCTTGGTATTTATAGGACAAGAGTGAGTTGAAACTCCTCATTCGTTGTCCATAAATATGAGTTGAAACACCTATTCAACATAATTATTAGTTGAAACATATATTCAACACAAATAATTAGTTGAAACCCACATTAACTATAAAGTTAAAACACTAATCAAATATTATTTTGTATTTTTCACAAATTATTATTTGTGTTTTACAAAATATTCCAACAGTTTTACACTTTGATTTCAGGTGATATAATATATTAAACAGAGGTAATGAAAGCTTATTTGATCAAATATTTTTGTTCTTGCAGTTTTGTAATCATCACTTCAACTACTCCTGCAATAAGAGAATAGTTTGTATATCTTCTTTAGACTTACGAGTAGTGTGCGTGTCTAGACCATTGCAATTTTCGAGTAACCTTCATTTTAAATGTCTCAAGCTTGAGGTTGTATTTTGTTTTTAGTTGACAAGCTTGCAACTTCCAATATCTCAGTGAAATGTGAGGTTTTTCTTTCGATTTTTCATTTTTAATAAGTGAGAGTGCAAAATGCAAGTTGTAAATAACTATCAAATATTCATATTGCACCTTAAACTGTAGGTTGTTTCCTATCAATAACGGGTCAAAACTGTAGAGATAATGGTAAATTCTTTTATGACAGAGATTTGAAAATTTATGAAGTTTTGTTGTAAACTTTTATTTTGTATTATTATAAATAACTAATAAGCATATTTAGTTTTAGTCATGAAAATTTGTATTTTTTTTAAATTTCATTATGTTTATGGTTCAATCCGTGTAGTACACGGGCCTTAATATAGTTATATATATAATTAGAGAAATGGAGAACAAGCTTTATATGATTTATTTTCGTAGATTGTTTTAGTTAGTGAAACACCCTCATCAATTGAAATGTGATATTTCTTTAAAATTAAAATCATGAAAATTAAAAAAAAAACTTATGTAATAGATGGAAATATAGCAATTTTACAACGGTTTCAAGTCATATAACCTTGATAAAACTGATTAATAAAGAATATATTTTGTATGTTAAGAAATGTAAAAAAGGCTTATTTATGACCCTCTGGTTATAAAATTCTGGTTCCGTCACTGAATCTATGTGACACTTCCACGAGAAATCAACAACTTTGATATTTCGAGTCGGCAAAAAAACTTTGGGATGCATTAATCGAAAGATATGACGTGAACAAAAAGATAACATGGACCACCAAGGACATGATCGAAAAGTAGTTTGGCATGTTCACTTAGGTTAGAGGTGAGAGTTTAGAGGTTTAGAGGTTCAGATTGAACGTTTTACAATAATGGTTAGAAAAGATCTCCATGTGATCTTCTTCTATTTGATATAAACGCCTCTAATTGTTGGCTATTGGCCGCTGTCACCTGAGTATCACTTTGGCCAATATAACTTAATTTCAACTAAACACTTTGGTGTGTGTATCACCAAAAGTTAACCAAACCACTAACGACGTTATGTTTTTGCTAATTTGGCACATCAACCTCAACGTGCCACATAAGATGAGATATGACATGTCACCGTGCCACATCAGCAAAACATAACAAAGTTAGTGATTTGATGAACTTTTGGTGACATGGACACCAAAGTGTTTAGTTGTGAGTTATATTGGCCAAAGTGATACTTGGGGGTGAGAGCGGCCAATGACCAGTAATTAAGGATGTTTAAATTCAATAATCATATCTATATTAATTAAAAACTTTTATGAATAGTAATTTGATGATAGTTAAGTTGGGGGTTAAGCAAACATAGCCTATCACTTAGCATGTTCTTGGTTTTATTTTAACGGTTATTTGATTTTTAATACTCTTAACTATGGATTATTTGCCGCTCTCACTCCCAACTAACAACTTCACTGTCACTAGTCCCAATGTAACACTTCACTTGCTGTGTCACTCCGATTTTATGCCACATAAGCATGACAAGTATGGTAATAATGCAACGTGGACAAAAGCAGAGTGACACGGTAAGGGAAATGCTAAGTTGGGAACGATGATAGTAAATATGTTAGTTGAGAGTAACAACATCAAATACCTTGCAGTTATAAGTATTTAAAGCCAATAAGCCTTATTTTAAAGTTATATATAATTACATCCACATTATTTAACAATTTAAAGAGTGGATGGAGTTGTCGAGGTGCGCTCCTCATTCTGAAAACATCTTTGATATTGGACAGAATTATATCTTTTTATTTTGTTGGTAAAACCGGGTTTTAGGTATGCATATACATATTTTTTTACTTTTTTTTATTATTTTTTTAATGATAACTCAATATATATTAAACATCAAAGAATTTACAACAAAATGGCAGGTAAACGGGCAACAAGTTGTGCCGCCACCCCCTTTTGAATAGCCTACTAAAGACAAAACCTTGGCCTTTAGGTGTCGAAACATTGCTATGAATGACTCGCTGAACCTTGGTTAAAAAGTTCACTACCTCAGTGGCTAGGAAGCCAACATACATATTAGTTTTCCACTTAAAAGCAACCAATGCACACCTAAGGAAAATATTTTCAGATCACGTTCACTAATTTTAATTAAATTATTTCTTCTACTTTGATAGTTTTACGCTTTTAGACTTAATTCAATTTTAACATATTTACGACTTTAACTCTTTACTCTATTTTGACATAGTTACAACTTTTACCCTCCGGCTTTAACTTAGTTATTATTTT
Source organism: Tagetes erecta (assembly GCA_030867185.1). Lineage (NCBI taxonomy): Eukaryota > Viridiplantae > Streptophyta > Magnoliopsida > Asterales > Asteraceae > Tagetes > Tagetes erecta. The sequence goes on along the minus strand of CM061492.1, from coordinate 20,472,279 downwards.
GACATTTAAGTTTGCATATATGTATTACGACATTGCATCATAATGTGCGCGACATGAAACTTTTTTATTAACACACAAGATGTAATCACCGCATCGCATGACCCGGTCTTATAGTTAGTTTCTTGAAATCTCTATCAATCAATCTTATGTCACGTTCAACATAACTGACCGAAATTGTTATCACTTAACACCATGAGGAGTAGTTCTCACTAGTTTGTGTGAAATCAGTGATCTAGCAATATTAATGGTTTGTTGCCAGTAGCAATTTCAGATTAGTTTGAATACTTCAACCTGATTTTTTGAACAAGTTACTAAAAGTGTTTATGGTATTATGTTTCTTGTCCTCCTCATTCAATCATAATACCCTTTAAATAAGGGAAATTACAAACACTAATTTAGGAATAGATAATGATAAATCTTCAAACATAATGCTATAATATGTATCGCTAATACTCCCCCGTAGTTGTAGCGGTAGTAGGACGAACGTGCAAACTAGAACGAAAATCGTGAAACAGTTGCCTTGGTAACCCTTTGGTAAAAATATCTGCATATTGGGCGGATGAAGGCACATGAAGTACTCGCACGTGTCCCAAACGGACCTTCTCCCGAACAAAATGAATATCTATCTCAACATGTTTGGTACGCTGATGTTGAACCGGGTTATGTGACAAATATACCGCAGAAATATTATCACAATAAACAATAGTCGCCTTAGGTACTCGGATATGTAGCTCAGACAGTAAGTTGCGCAACCAAGTCGTTTCAGCGACTGCGTTAGCAACGCCTCGATATTCAGCTTCAGCACTTGAGCGAGAGATAGTAGCCTGACGTTTTGAAGACCAAGAAATCAAAGTATCTCCCAAGAAGACACAATATCCTGATGTAGATCGTCGGGTATCCGGACACCCCCCCAATCAGCATCCGAATAAGCAGTGAGAGCAATTACCTTAGACGGGACCAAAGACAGTCCGAAATCAATCGTACCTTTCAAGTAGCGTAAGATACGTTTCATGAAGGCAAAGTGTGTCTCTCAAGGTGCATGCATGAATAAACAAACCTGTTGCACGGCGTACGTGATATCAGGACGAGTAAACGTGAGATATTGTAGTGCACCTGCAAGTGCCCTGTACAGGGTGCCATCTGGTAACAAAGGTCCATCGTCTGCAGCTAGTTTCGCTGCCGTGTCAACAGGCGTTGCACTGGGTTTACAATTATCCATACCCGCTCGGTGTAAAATATCTCGGGCATAAGAAGCCTGAGACAAAAATAAACCATTAGTAGAGCGTGTAGCTGTAATGCCTAAAAAATGATGTAGAGTACCCAAGTATGTCATGGCAAATTCCCTCGAAAGAGTGGAAATAATGTTGCCCAAAAGTCTGTCACTGGATGCGGTGATAACTATATCATCAACGTATAGAAGGAGATATGCCCGGTCCTTCCCCGTGTTGTACACAAACAATGAGTTATCACACGAACTCCGACGAAAACCATGCGATACAATAAAGTTGTAGAACCGAGTATACCATGCTCTGGGCGCCTGTTTCAAACCGTACAACGATTTCTTTAACCGGCAAACATACGAAGGTCTCTGTGGATCAACAAAACCTGGGGGTTGATGCATAAAAACCGTTTCTTTAAGATCACCATGAAGAAACGCATTTTTCACATCCAACTGATGTATCGGCCAATTATTTGAGACCGCAATAGTCAAAACTGTTCTAATGGTTGCCGGTTTTACAACAGGGCTAAACGTATCATCACAATCGACCCCAACCGTTTGTGATTTTCCATTAACGACCAATCGCGCTTTGTACCGTTCAAGCGCCCCGTCTGCCTTGAACTTATGTTTAAACAACCACATACATCTAATAACTGGGTGATTGCTCGGACGAGGTACCAATTCCCACGTATCATTATCCTGTAAAGCTCTAAATTCATTGTTCATGGCATTATACCAATTTGGATCCGACCGGGCTGTGTTATAGTTTTTGGGTACGGGTGAAATGGTGGTGGTGTGGAGGTTCAAGCGGTGGACCGGTTTGGAAATACCAGCTCGGGCTCGGGTGGTCATTGGGTGGTGAGTTTGGGTAGGAGGATTTACGGGTGGGGTGGGTACGGTTATGGGGTTGGATTGAGGAGGTTGGTTAGTAGGCGTTGTTGGGGAATTTTGGGGTGATGAAATAGGAGATGAAGTGGGTGGGTCCAAATTAGTTGCGGTTGTGGAGGGTGAAGTGGGTATTGAAGTTGTTGATTGATTTTGGGTTAGAAAAGGAGCAGGGGGTGGTTGTTGGGGAAAAGTATGGATGGGGTAAGTGTTGTGGAAAGGTGGATCGTCAAGAAATGAGTACGTGTCCGGGGGTGGCGGGTCGATAAATGGAAAGGAACTCTCGTCAAAGACAACATGACGGGAGATGTGAACTCGACCGGTTGATGGATCAAAACAACGATACCCTCGGTGATCCGGCGGATAACCGAGGAAGATGCTGTGACACCCGACAAAATTCTGGTTAACTTCATTAGTTAAACTCTGTTAGACATGTTAAAGCAATTACACCTTTCATTTAATTTGATGAATTAAATGTGCAAACTGTTATATAAATATTCACACGAAACGACCACATGAGTTAATACCCGAGCGTTGGTGATCTTAAATGAATAGAAATACCAAAATAATACATTTTAATTGATATGTGTGCTTGATTGTTGAATTTTCGTGTAACCGCGTATTTTATCGGTTTTAACCAATTACGAGTTTCGGTAAAGTTTTACGAAACAAAAAAATTTAAGTTTGGTAAAGTTGTCACTGTGATTACAAACCGAAGCAAAAACGAAGCCCGTGGATCATCCATGAGACCCATGAATGGCCCAAGGCCCAACCCAACTCAACATTTAACAATAATTAACAAAAATTACCAAAACCCTAAACCTAATTACATGAAAAAAAAAAACGTTTTTGGGCTGGTCTCTTCCCATTTTACTGCTGCCGCAAGTTCTATACACACACACACACATTGATTTTTGGCTAGCTTGGTTCAATATTTGGTGATTTCGGGTGTTGATTGAAGTAGTAAACGCTATACAAGTAAGTTTTGATCTTAAAACTATCATATATGTTACAAAAATTTCATCTTTCAAAACCCTAGTTCATCCAAGTTCTTCAATTGATAATCTATATGTGAAATTGGGTATTGATTATAGGTTATTTGATGTTTTGATAAATTGGTAATCAATAGAATCTATGGTTGTGTTTTTATGAAACTAGGGTGATTATGAAGGCATGAGAACATGGAACTTTATACATAATCATGATTAAATATAGTTAGATATGAACTTGTATGATGATTAGAATGAAATTTGGATACTAATCATATTGCTTTAATCATGTTTTTGACAAAACCGGTAATGATAGATGTTGGACAGATTCGTAACCTGAGCTTACATGGACTATAACTTGTTGAAAACCGAACCAAAAGGGGTCATTCTTGAGCCTAGATTGTAGTTTAAAGAGTCTAGTTTCCAGAAAACTAAACCAATTAATTTTTAGAGAAGATTAAGTCAGTCTTTTTGATTTTACAAAAACAGATGTCAAATCTGAAAATCTGGACAGAAAATGAGTCAACTTCAAAAGGTCATAACTTTATAATTAAAACCTATTCTTGGATGATTCTTACACCAAATTAAAGCTTATTGTCTTAGCTTTCTATATTGGTAAAATTTGTATTTTTATTCCCCTGTATGGTCGTTCAAATTTTATAAAACTTTATAGTGTGCAATCAGGTGTCTTTTCTGACCTTGATGTAAAGAGGTATTTTTAATAAATAGTTGATTTAGGTTTTAAGTAAAGTATATAAAATAAGAAATGAACTTAAGACAATATTTAATCTATAGTTAAAATTTGGGACTTGTACATGTTAGTTTATGTTGGTTTCTGTACAAAATAAAAAGGGTCAACAAAGCTGAAAAATCTGAATAATGGACTTGCAATGTGTTTCACTTGTGTTTTGTGTGTAACTTGTCAATTAGACATATTATGACTTGGTGATGATGCTTTCATGCTATTAGGTTCATAAGTAAGTAATATGAATGTTTCAAATATGCATAGTCATAGGTGGATAACTTGATATTTTGAATGTGATCAGTTAATCTTGTTAAAGTTAGTAGCATTATTGAAACGAGTGTTGAGAACTTTCATAAGGAGCATGATAGACACTATATGTGAGTTATGTGATGTTTATATGGTTACCTATAGTAGTGTTGGATTCGCTTAAAATGTAGTCTCGGATGTGACTTCCTAGAAATAGTAACTTTACTAAAAACAAAGTTTGATTCTTTAACATATGTACTATGTGCTAGAATTTGATTGCTCTCATTGTCTAAATGAACATAAACAAACATGAATACAATTAAAAACTCACCCACGGGTTGTTGGGTCAACAAAAGTCAACTTTGGTCAAAGTTGGTCAAAAGTCAAACTTTTCAAATCGCAAGTAAACAATTGAACTGTTTGGATGCATAGGGTTTTACATACCTGCACAAACACACACTTATGGACTTATCATGTAGTAGGAATGCTGTGTTTGCTTTTACCTTGCTGATGCGTGTAGCTGTGCACCCGAAGGTGAGTTCACTGAACTGTACTATTTACTATTCTACCCTTTTTGGGCTGGAACTCGGACGAATACTTTTACGGATTTACAAATTCTGTATGTCGCATGTCTGGATTAGAGCAACTTTTATTTTGTTCATGAAAGACCTCATGGATACCTAGTTGACCGTTAGTATTTGTGAAATAGCGGAGAAATTTTGAGTAGTACTACTGGGTTTGACAAACCCCACCCGGGCTAGTCGCGCTAGCACGACAGAAGGATCTGTCGAACGGGTGTTGAATGACCTAACATACTTACAGTGCATCCTGCTGGGATGTACGAACAGGCAAACTGCACTTAATGTGTACATACGTCAGCTTCGGTCAGATACATTACGCCTCTAAGGACATGTGCTGTAGACTAGCTACCTACAATGACATACTTAATTTATATTTCTGCTTGCAACTGAACATACTTGATTACATACTTACTATGTGAACTCACCAACCGTCGTGTTGACACTTGTTAGACTTTCACTTTTACAGGTCACTGAGGTACCACGCACTTAGGACATGGCATGGAGTCACGGCTTTTCATTTAAACATTTTCATGCATTACAAACCATGTTTTGAGTTTAATGTCTATTTAGACTTTGTATCTTGTATTGGGCGCGTGTACTGCGCATTTAGTTTCCATTTAATACTTTGACATTACATTTCGATTACGCTTCCGCAAACTTTTAAACGTTAACTCTGTAATAAATTTTCTCATTTAATGAGACACGTATGTTTTTAAATTCATATAGTGTCGTTTGGTGTAACTAATGACTGAGATCCTGGTTTGTCATACATTTAACGGTAAAACTCCGTTAGTGGATTTTGGGGTGTGACAGATGCAACGCATGGACCGAGGGTGTAGTTTGTGTGGAATGGTAGCTGATGTGTTTGGGTAGCATGCACACCCGAAGACGCGTAAATGGTCATATGCCGGATGACGGAGGTAGAGGGAAAAATGTGGTGTAGAAAAATTGAGACGTTTAGTGAGTAAGATGTTGTGTAAGTAGGTGGTGGTGTGCAATGCTTCGACCCAAAAGGATGGTGGTAAGTGTGACATCTGCCCCAAACCCGAACCCGAATGCCCGACTCGAACCCGAATGCCTGACTCAAGCCCGAAGTAATCTATCCTTATTGTATTCATATAAAAAAAAAAGAGTAACGCTTCATCATTATTAACATGAATAAATATTGCAGACTATATATTATATAGTCCTTAATAAGAGAACGACCGAATTAATATCCAAATATAGTATTTAATTACTATTTACAATTAGTAAATCTCCAAAGTATATATAATGTATTTTATAAAAGAGATTTTATAAAATCTAATAAAGATAACCGTTTCCAAGGCAAGAAAATAACCATTTAACGTCAAACACGAGATAGAGATATAAAAACGTCATTCATATAAATCATACGAGTTAACATGGTTAACTTAGTTAGTTAAAATAAATGATTTATAAACTTGTGCCAAAACTGTCAATTCTTAAAGTTAATATAAGGTTGCAGCAGCTAACATAGATGGTTTCAAAGTTGAGGGACCTAATCTGTAAATATTTAAACCCTGACCCCCCCCTCGAGCAGCAGCCCGTTTTACCGGCGACTATCTCCGGTCGCCGGTGCCGGATTCCGGCAACACGCATAAACCCGATTTAAGCCATATTTAATCCAATTAAAACCGCTAAAATGGTCCTTTGCGTGTTTCGAACCCGTTACCAATGTATAATTATCCTTTGATCGATCCAGCTCATGCTTTAATCAGTGTTAAAGATCGGTTACGAAACCCATTTAACCCAATCGATTCAAAACGTCCAAATTCAATAAACTGGATTAATTACAAGCATCCTCTCAATGTCTACAACCTGTTTGCAACAATTAATCGAATCTTAATCACCTAACTAACTCTCAATTAATCCTCCATAACCCGTAACGAAGCTTGAACCATTTCGACAGCTGCCTGACCAAGACAATTCAATTCAATTAACCAAACTACTTTGATAAACTCAACTTCGCTCCGTGATATTCCAATTTCAATCGAAAACACAAGAATTCGGAGTTTGATTCCCAACCTGTCATCTCGTTGTTATTCGTGTTCATCGTTTCAATCCGTGTGAAATCAAGTAAGTGTTTTATATCAAAATTCTCGTGTTGTATCATAGATCAAAAGCCCTATACTTTTACTTGATGAGATCAACAGGATAGAACGAATTTGGATGATCTTTGTTCTAGGGCTTGGATTGGAATGGGGTGTTCTTGGATTATAAAAGTTAAAGTAATTTAAAAACGAGTTTAATCAACAAAATAGTTTCTGGTCTGGTGGATTAGTGCTGTTGCGTGAATGGGCAGGTCGTGGGTTCTAAACCCACTGCCTTCATTTATTAATTTTTCACATTTTATTTCTTAAGCACCTTAACAATCTATTTTTGCTTAATTTTATTACTTGAAAACATTTTTGACATTTAACTATATTTTTACTAAATAACCTAGATAATATAATTAAGTTATATATTTACTTATAATATATATATATTCAAAAAAACGAAAATACAATTACGTTCCGTACCGAAATCCCAGTTCGTAATTTAAAACCCTATTTCCCAAAATTGGATTTCAAAACCCTAATTCCTAAATTATATTTCAAAACCCTATTTCCCAAATTGTATTCCAAAACCCTAATTCCTAAATTATATTTCAAAACCCTAAATTCCCAATTTGTGATTTAAAGCCCTAAATCCTAAATCTGAAACCCTAGATCTCGGACTTTTGATTCTTGTTACTATTGTTTCGTTTCTAAGTTAGGGTTTTTCCCAATAAATTAGGTGGTACTAATGTTTGGGCAACTCTCGGTGCTTTTTAGCTGCGTTTCTAACGGTTCGATTGTAATTACTTTTCAAGGTGAGTAAACTCACTCCCCTTTTTACTGTTTACGTTTTTGGGGCTGAAATACGTGTTTCTATAATACAACAGTTTCTTTTGATGTTTCTATTTTCGAAAATGAGATCATTAGATGTGTTAATCATGTTTGGCCGCATGTAGCAAAATTGTGTGATAGTCAATATTAGTTATATTATCTTGTAATTTCCACCGGACAATGTTAGCGCTAATGGCTTGACAAGCCCACCTACATTAATGGCCTGATAGGTGATTTGACCCGGCGATTCTTTGGTTGATTCTATGTTACTAAGTTACTACATGTGATGCTTGTTGCTACGTTGCTATGTCCCTTAGATGCTTAAACATTTTTGATAACTTGCATATCGAGACGGTTAAATGACGGTTAAACGATGGTTATCAATAAATGTAACATGAGTTGGTTCCTCATGACTGGTTGCTAAAGGTAACCCTGCGGGGTCTATGATTCTTGTTTCTATGTGATTCTATGGTCACGGTTGAGATATATATGATGAAATTGCTATGCACATGAGATTGCGAAACACAATCCATAATGATCTCGGATTTTATACTATGTACTATTAATTGTGTTTTACTCACTAGCTAATTCTTTAGCTAACTTATTTTACACGTTTTTCAGGTGGAGTTTGATTCGGTTTTGTTTCAAGACACGTAGGATGCTTCGGACCTAGAATAAAAAGGACAATAAATAATATTTATTTGTCGTTTCTGTTACGATTTTAAGACTGTTTGAATGCCTATTTATGTCACGACATTATTGCTTAATTAATATTAAAATATGCTTTTAGTGTACCATGTGCTTTGTACTTTGATATCCGATCCACTTGACGCGCCCGGTGTTTTCCGCCGCCGGGCGGGGTGTCACAGTTTGGTATCAGAGCCATGGTTATAGGGAACTAGGATAGGGTATTAGAAACACACCGTCCTAGACTATAACCTAAGAGTCCTTAGTGCGAATAGATGTACTTAGGAATTCTTTTGAACTTATTTGTTTTCCTTCTACGAACTTTTCTATGCTTTTCTTAATCTCATTTCTTATCCGATTTCGCGAAGGAGCTACAAGAGACTCGTCTGCAAGATTAGGATCTTTTCTCTTTGTGGAATCTCGTCATCGTCTTAAGTGAGTTTGAAACGTGGGAAACGTGTGCAATCTGGAAGGGGGAACACCTGTATCACGGACATCCTGTCTAAGGCAAAGCATTTCGTATAAATCTCTTTAAGAGACTTGTATGCTTACCTGGGGATGTACGAGATGAGTGTGAACCTATAGGCTAAAGCACGCTTTCTCGAATACGTTGAAAACGAACTTAACACTTTGATAAGTCATTAGTGTCCAAAACCAAGACACACTCCTAAGCCATTGAAATTTCATTTTCTTAATGATTCTATGATTTTTCATTCCTACGATTTATAATTATTTCCATGAATTTCTATATTAACTTAAATAATATTCCAACTTCATTTACTAATGTTTCTAAAGTTTCTAAATCATTTTCTATGAAATGTTCAAAGGATTCTATGATGTTTTAAGTACTATCACAATTTCATTTAATCGAAATTTCTAAAGTTTCTACGTGATTTTCTATGGTATGTTTCAAAAGATTCTATGATATCCTAAGGGGAACGAGGTGCTATTATTACATCAGATGTTTCTATCGGTCAAAGAGGTTGCTACAAAACCGTGTTATTCTACGTTTCAACATATATTCCATTTGCTTCTAAGTTACAATAATACTTATGCGATATACTCGCTAGCTTATCCAGTAACACAATTACACCGTTGTAAACCAAACATTTCAAATCAAAACTAAGACATATCTCAATCGAATTATCAAAAACTTCAGATCATGCATATATCGATTACCGAATCTAAGTCGTAGTTCTAATCTTAAATCAATTATCAACTCTTGAATCAAAGGTTCGTTATGACTTTTAAATTATAGTCAAGGCTAATTTCCATAACAAAATAAAAGTTAACGAACTTTGCTATTCCTATAAGCTAACGTATTCTAAACGAACGTTTGCCCTCAGATATTACAACTTGACTTCTATACTCAAATAGATTCCAAACTACTCATCTAATTACAAGATTCTAATCCAATTTCAAATCCATCATTACAACTATAAATCTACCATCAAATTATGAACTAACCATCAAAACAAGTGCTCGTTAATCAACTAGACGATGCTATCCATGAATTCGTTATCCAAACCTAACGAGAACTCACTACACAACTATTCTCGAACTCATTCAACTAAATGTTTTTCATCTATACATATGACCACCAACAAAATTCTACGCAACTAGTTTCCATGAACTAATCCAAACCTAATGCATATCATTTATAAACTCGTTACTCTAGCACAAGGTGTAATCAATGGACTTTTTAAAACTACCGGTATTCGACTCTATTAAAATAAATTTCTTATTTTTCCCAAACAAGAATATATATACACATATATATATTTACAAAAAAAAAAAAACAAAAATTTTAATAATCTTTTGGTCTTAGTATCTTGTAAAAAAAATAGATATATATATATACATATAAATTTAGTGATAAATGGTTTCTTTAAAAAGTGATTGGTCATTCTAACGTCGGCCAAATATTTACACAAACATTTTCCCGTTTCTCAAATACGACACAAAGACTTGCAACAAACACCATGACTTCTGTTTTTTTTCCAATACCAAGTACTTATAACTTAAATTGTGTCGCATATTTTCAATTCAATTCTCTTATCTATGGTAAAGATTAAAACTTTCAACTTTTTATTTAGCCTTTAAAACTACATTATAGAAAAACAACACCATCTCTTATAAACTTGTTTACCTCCATAGTCAATACATCTGGTCTAACTAAAGCGGTTGGTCATATAAATTCAAACATCTTAAAAATCGAATCTAATAGGAACTAAGTGATATATTCTTTCGGACTATAAATCGGACTATTCACATTATCAAATTTTCATGAATCAAATTTTTCTAAAAATCCTAATAAGCTATATTAGTACATGTACACCATCAACTAATACTTATGAACTGGTCAATATCAGAAAACTTAGATAATTACATCTTACACACATAGAGTCGATTTTCACAAACTTAAGTGTTACTATCCTAGTACTCAAATTTGACTATCTATATCGTTGAACAAAGTTATTTATATGAGCAATGTCTACCTAATGGACGTTAGTTTCTTCTGAATCCATCAATCTACTTATTATGTTAGTATGATATTCCCAAGTACTATTTCTATCAAGTATGATATCAATACCTATACGTATCATCATTTTAACCAAAAATTATTGTGGACTTCTGACTCGCACGTGATCGAATGAACTATGGAGTCCATGCAAAAACTAAAGTAATTACGGGTGCACACGGAATTATGAAAGTTGGTGCATGGGATCCATAGTAAGTTTTGTCTTGTGTAGCTGGGCCATATTTAATCATCTTATTTTCACTTGACTTGTCTACTCATTTTACTACTTGCATATAAGCCACTTAGTTATGTGTAAGGTTACTTAATTCGTTTTAAACATTCTATTAATCACGACTATTCTCGATGATCATTTAAATAGTTCTAAATCCATCTACTTGAAATATTTCATTTGCAAGTTGGAATCCTATTCTATTCCTATATTGTGTAACAAATAAAATTTATTCGAATCTACATACAAATAGTTCGACCGAACTCTTATAAGTGAAAAGAGTTAAATAAACAATCCACAATGAGGCAAAGCAAATTAAAAATAAATAACTTCTTAATCTCGTTATTTAAAATCATGTCTCAATCAAAATGCTTATCTCTGCATTGATCGAATTCTCAAGAGTTTCTTGTGGATGAAACTCCCTACGGAAGTGGGCAGTGTTCATCCCGTGTTTCATGTTTCTAACCTAAAGAGGCACTTATCCAAAAAAAAAAAAAAAATATATATATATATATATATATATATATATCTCATCGTGCATATTGATAATGAATCAATGCAATTTATTGAACGGCCATTGGAAATTATGGACCGTGAAGTCAAACGACTCAAGCGTAATCAGATACCATTCATTAATGATCATTGAAACTCAAAATGTCAACATGAATTTAAGACCAATGAAGGTTAAGTATCCGCACCTTTTGCTTCGTCTTCTTCTACTTTGGTTCGAGAAAAATTTCGGGACGAAATTTCTATAAGGAGGGGAGACTGTGACATCTGCCCCAAACCCGAACCCGAATGCCCGACTCGAACCCGAATGCCTGACTCAAGCCCGAAGTAATCTATCCTTATTGTATTCATATAAAAAAAAAAAGAGTAACGCTTCATCATTATTAACATGAATAAATATTGCAGACTATATATTATATAGTCCTTAATAAGAGAACGACCGAATTAATATCCAAATATAGTATTTAATTACTATTTACAATTAGTAAATCTCCAAAGTATATATAATGTATTTTATAAAAGAGATTTTATAAAATCTAATAAAGATAACCGTTTCCAAGGCAAGAAAATAACCATTTAACGTCAAACACGAGATAGAGATATAAAAACGTCATTCATATAAATCATACGAGTTAACATGGTTAACTTAGTTAGTTAAAATAAATGATTTATAAACTTGTGCCAAAACTGTCAATTCTTAAAGTTAATATAAGGTTGCAGCAGCTAACATAGATGGTTTCAAAGTTGAGGGACCTAATCTGTAAATATTTAAACCCTGACCCCCCCTCGAGCAGCAGCCCGTTTTACCGGCGACTATCTCCGGTCGCCGGTGCCGGATTCCGGCAACACGCATAAACCCGATTTAAGCCATATTTAATCCAATTAAAACCGCTAAAATGGTCCTTTGCGTGTTTCGAACCCGTTACCAATGTATAATTATCCTTTGATCGATCCAGCTCATGCTTTAATCAGTGTTAAAGATCGGTTACGAAACCCATTTAACCCAATCGATTCAAAACGTCCAAATTCAATAAACTGGATTAATTACAAGCATCCTCTCAATGTCTACAACCTGTTTGCAACAATTAATCGAATCTTAATCACCTAACTAACTCTCAATTAATCCTCCATAACCCGTAACGAAGCTTGAACCATTTCGACAGCTGCCTGACCAAGACAATTCAATTCAATTAACCAAACTACTTTGATAAACTCAACTTCGCTCCGTGATATTCCAATTTCAATCGAAAACACAAGAATTCGGAGTTTGATTCCCAACCTGTCATCTCGTTGTTATTCGTGTTCATCGTTTCAATCCGTGTGAAATCAAGTAAGTGTTTTATATCAAAATTCTCGTGTTGTATCATAGATCAAAAGCCCTATACTTTTACTTGATGAGATCAACAGGATAGAACGAATTTGGATGATCTTTGTTCTAGGGCTTGGATTGGAATGGGGTGTTCTTGGATTATAAAAGTTAAAGTAATTTAAAAACGAGTTTAATCAACAAAATAGTTTCTGGTCTGGTGGATTAGTGCTGTTGCGTGAATGGGCAGGTCGTGGGTTCTAAACCCACTGCCTTCATTTATTAATTTTTCACATTTTATTTCTTAAGCACCTTAACAATCTATTTTTGCTTAATTTTATTACTTGAAAACATTTTTGACATTTAACTATATTTTTACTAAATAACCTAGATAATATAATTAAGTTATATATTTACTTATAATATATATATATTCAAAAAAACGAAAATACAATTACGTTCCGTACCGAAATCCCAGTTCGTAATTTAAAACCCTATTTCCCAAAATTGGATTTCAAAACCCTAATTCCTAAATTATATTTCAAAACCCTATTTCCCAAATTGTATTCCAAAACCCTAATTCCTAAATTATATTTCAAAACCCTAAATTCCCAATTTGTGATTTAAAGCCCTAAATCCTAAATCTGAAACCCTAGATCTCGGACTTTTGATTCTTGTTACTATTGTTTCGTTTCTAAGTTAGGGTTTTTCCCAATAAATTAGGTGGTACTAATGTGATAGTCATCATGATCTTTATGGACCAACATAATGTTTGGGCAACTCTCGGTGCTTTTTAGCTGCGTTTCTAACGGTTCGATTGTAATTACTTTTCAAGGTGAGTAAACTCACTCCCCTTTTTACTGTTTACGTTTTTGGGGCTGAAATACGTGTTTCTATAATACAACAGTTTCTTTTGATGTTTCTATTTTCGAAAATGAGATCATTAGATGTGTTAATCATGTTTGGCCGCATGTAGCAAAATTGTGTGATAGTCAATATTAGTTATATTATCTTGTAATTTCCACCGGACAATGTTAGCGCTAATGGCTTGACAAGCCCACCTACATTAATGGCCTGATAGGTGATTTGACCCGGCGATTCTTTGGTTGATTCTATGTTACTAAGTTACTACATGTGATGCTTGTTGCTACGTTGCTATGTCCCTTAGATGCTTAAACATTTTTGATAACTTGCATATCGAGACGGTTAAATGACGGTTAAACGATGGTTATCAATAAATGTAACATGAGTTGGTTCCTCATGACTGGTTGCTAAAGGTAACCCTGCGGGGTCTATGATTCTTGTTTCTATGTGATTCTATGGTCACGGTTGAGATATATATGATGAAATTGCTATGCACATGAGATTGCGAAACACAATCCATAATGATCTCGGATTTTATACTATGTACTATTAATTGTGTTTTACTCACTAGCTAATTCTTTAGCTAACTTATTTTACACGTTTTTCAGGTGGAGTTTGATTCGGTTTTGTTTCAAGACACGTAGGATGCTTCGGACCTAGAATAAAAAGGACAATAAATAATATTTATTTGTCGTTTCTGTTACGATTTTAAGACTGTTTGAATGCCTATTTATGTCACGACATTATTGCTTAATTAATATTAAAATATGCTTTTAGTGTACCATGTGCTTTGTACTTTGATATCCGATCCACTTGACGCGCCCGGTGTTTTCCGCCGCCGGGCGGGGTGTCACAGTAAGTGAGCATGAGCTAAGAGGGTACGAATGATGTCGTTGAGACGACGAATCATTCGTTCCGCCCGTCCGTTCTGTTGGGACGTTTGAGGACATGAAAAACGGAATGCCAAACCATGTTTGGCGGCAAAAGATTTGAATTGATTATTGTCAAATTCGCCCCCTAAGTCACATTGAAATGCCTTAATTTTGCAGTTGAATTGTGTTAATATAAATTGGTGAAATTTTGCAAAATTGGTGAAGGCTTCGGATTTAAATTTTAGGGGGTAAACCCATACAAAATGTGTAAAATTGTCAATTAACACCATATAGTATTTATAACCACTTTTGCTCGGAATTGGTGATGTCCACAAGTCACAATGAATAATGTCAAAAGGCTTAATAGTAAAAGAGTTTGAATCATAAAATGGTAATCTCTTGTTTTTAGCAACTTGGCAAGAATGACATAAAGATGAAACCAAACTCTTATTACAAGGAATAACAAAACGATTACGAAGTAAATGTAAAATGGAATCCCCCGGATGACCTAGACGGTTGTGCCATTGATCATTATTTGAAGCGACGAAAGCGGAAGAAGCTGTTGATGGTGTGAATGGATATAGATCCCCCGAGCTATTGTGGCGAGAAATATGGTCCCCAGTCTTGAGATCCTTTACAGTAAAACCATAGGGGTCAAATTCAACAGAGGTATTGTTATCAATATTAAATTTTCGCACGGATAATAAATTTTTGATGATATCAGGTGTGAATAAAATATTGTTTAATGTATATGTGCGGTTGGGAGTGGGTTGAGTATGATGGCCGGATCCATGAATTGGTATTGAATGCCCGTTCCCAACATAAATAGAGCTTATAGGACTAGATGATAAAGGCGTTGAAATTTTACCTGGGTCCGAAGTAAGGTGAGATGATGCACCTGTGTCCATGTACCAGTTTTGATCATTTGACGCGAGGTGCACCTGTTGCATTGCTTGAGCTAGATCATTCGGGCCAAAGTTGGAGTATCCAGAAAGTCCATTAACACCGTTTGGGCCAACATAATTATAGACGCCATTTGGATTGTAAGCTTGCTGCTGTTGCTGTTGGGCCTGTGGTGCCGAGTAGTAAGCCTGTTGCTGTTGTTGTGGAGGACCATTGAAGGGATTGGGCCATGGTGGTGTATTTGGGCCATTACGATTATTTGGAGGTCCATATTGGTGCTGATTGGTATTGGCAGTGGGGTAGGGTGATGGCGGTGGTGCCCAATTATTGTTCCATGAGTTGTTATTCCAAGAATTTGGCCACTGCTGCTGACCGCGACCTCGTTGAGACTTACCGCGCCCTCGGTTGTTGGAGTTTCGTCCACGATTTGCTTGATAGTTTAGATCAAAGTTCCTGCCTTGGTACCCGGTGGTTTTATTGTGGTTGTTATTTACCGATTTATTGTTGGCGGTGTTGCTTGGTGCGACCAAAACAGTCGAGGGTCCATTGAGGCTTGATTGGCGTTGAAGTTCTAATTCGAGCATATTGCAGGCCACGTCCCATGTCGGGTTTTGTTGGTTGATTAAGGAGCTTACCACTTCATATTCCTTGGGTAACCCTCGAACAAGTTGGAGCACGAGGCTTGATTCGGTAACCGGGTGATCGACGTCACCAAGTTGGTTTGCCAGATCTTGTAGTTTCTGACAATACGCATCAAGTGACGCGCATGAAGTCAACTGTAGGTTGGAGAAGGCGTGTGTCAAGGCAGCTGCTCTAGCGTTTTTATTATTCAAGAAGATTTCTTGGATCTGCATCCATGCACTTTGGGCGGTTGTGTGTTTTCTAGCGAGAACTCTAGCGAAGAGTTCGTCTGAGAGGCGTGTTATATATCGATTTCAGACCATTCAGTGTAGCCTGCGGATGTTGCTTCGGGAGGTTTTGTGCCATCGATGTGATGCGCAACTTTGTGAGCTTTAACATGAATTTCGAAAAGCTGGACCCATGCGGAATATGTTACTTTGACGCCGTCTAATGTTTTGATTTTGCTGTTGATGTTGGTAATGCCATA
This sequence comes from Tagetes erecta, assembly GCA_030867185.1. Lineage (NCBI taxonomy): Eukaryota > Viridiplantae > Streptophyta > Magnoliopsida > Asterales > Asteraceae > Tagetes > Tagetes erecta. The sequence continues at coordinate 20,455,726 of CM061492.1, read as the reverse complement.
CGCTGGATGCAGTGTTACTTTTGCATTGTCTTTGTCGTTGTGACTGGAAGATTGTTTAACTGTTTCCACCATGATCGAAATCAAGGATGTGTGTTGGGTGAGGCGGTAATTTTAGGGTTTTTAGGGTTATGGCTCTGATACCATAAAAGTGTTTATGGTATTATGTTTCTTGTCCTCCTCATTCAATCATAATACCCTTTAAATAAAGGAAATTACAAACACTAATTTAGGAATAGATAATGATAAATCTTCAAACATAATGCTATAATATGTATCGCTAATAGTTACGGACAACCTCAACGATTCAAACCATAAATCTTTTCGAACAACCGACATAGTTCGATAGAGTAACAACTTTTTTCTGAAAAAATATAAGTTTTTAAGTAAATTTTCCGACGAATAAAATAAGGAATGAAACTATTAGATCCTACTATCATCAAAATCCATATGTATGAGGCAAAGAAGTTGAAATTGTTAGTGTGGGCCAATGCAGATAACAACTGATTGATCGGGCACAGCTCCCTGTATCAACCACCAATCAGTGACACGTCAGCAAACCAACGGATTAAGCAACGTTGATAATTCAATCACTCACTCACTTCTTCTTCTTCTTCTCTATCCATAACTCACACATACACACACTCACTGTTTCTCATCCTCCTCTAATGGATGTGAGCAACATCTTCATCGTAAAACCTAATCCACATCCACATCCACTATCGCCTTCGTTTACCTCTTGCATTTCTCCGATCATCTCCTTACGGTCGGAGTTTTTAGGCCGTCGCCGGAGAAAATGCTCTTTGCTTGGGTTAGGGTTAGGGTTTCATTCGCCGGTGATTAGAGCTAGGAGGAGGTTTGCTTTTAGAACATCTGCCTCTTTGAATCCGCAAACAGTTGTTGTTGTTGTCTCCTTTGTTGCTGTTTCAGCTCTTACTGTCTTCTATTTCAATTTCTCCAACAGGAAACGTGCCAATAAGGTACTTCACCTTAGTTATATCAATTGATTTAAAGCCAGTTTTTATGTCGTTGTTGGTGAACCAAATTGTTATTATCTGAAACTCAAACACTTTCTTTTAAGTACTTCAATAGTTAAATTCAATTGAGTTTTAATCTAAATTACTTTTTTTTTCTTTGATATAAGCCTAGCTGATGATACATGTTGCATAAGAACCAGAAAGATAACATCAAATTAACATATTGTTTATAATATTTGATCATTTCAGTCTGTTTGTGCGGGTCAATGCTCCCTAAATTGTCTAATTTGATGTCTAAGTTGTGTGAGACGATTTTGTTGTCAAAACAAATTATGTGCCATATATACACTTTAAGATAATAACAATATAGTTGAGGACGGTACCATGGTTGTTATCTATTGTTTTGGTTTTCTACGTCTCTTCAAATTCCCTAAAAGAGCAGAAAGTGGTATAGAATATTAGAAAATCTAATATTTATCATGTTTCTGTAGATATCCAGACCCATTAAGCAATCGGATATCAAACAAGGGCCAAGTATGCTAAGTCATACCTTTAATGATAAAAAAACTTCAGATGTTGATTTCCATGGAGAGAAGTATGATGCAGGGAGCAAGGATATAGTTAGGGAAATGAAAGAATTTAGTCATGATTTTGCTCATGAATCAGCACATGTGCATCATCGTGAAACAGTCTTGTTGGAAGAAGAATCTCTAACACATGTTGCATCAGTGTCTTCTGGTTCCAATGCTGTTGCTTCTAGTATTGTAGGATCTCCTGTAACGCATGTTGCATCAGTGTCTTCTGGCTCCGATAGTATTGCTTCTAGCATTATAGGATCTCCTGTATCATGCAAGGTTAAACCATCATTCGAAAATGATGTTGTTATGTTGGAATCATCTTTTGAGGATCATTCTAATGTAATGGATTTATCATCTCAAGAATCAGTTAGCATGCTTCTTGGTTCAGGGGATGTACTGTGTATACCTTCCACGGAAACAAATGGTGTCTGTTTTGATGAGAAACATAAAACTGAGCATGATTCTGAGTTTCCTAAGCTAATGGTGGAATCTGAGTTGATTGCTGCTTCTGTTTCTGAAATAAGTATGGTGCCAGGTGGGAATTTGATTGAAGAGAAAACATATAAGCCCACTATAGAACATGATGCGAATAGGTATAATTTTACACCTATGAAGTACACCCGCAATGGGTTACATTCATTTTATGAGGCAAATCAATATGCAACGTGTTCTATGGAAAATCTTAGTAGTACAAAAACAATGCCTGAGCTTTCCTCGTTTGGGAATAATGGCTTTTCTTCATCACCAAGTAGTTCCATATTTCAAAGTGAAAGATTCTCGGCAAAGGACTTTCTTCATGCTGCAGGTTATTTTTTTTGGTTTATTGCATTTGAAAGCATAGAGCATGGCCTTTATTTTATTTTTAATTTCCTTTAACTTGACTTGAGAGTTGAATTTCTTTCCAGAAAAGTTTGAGGCTAAGTTACCTAATGGCAAATCTGATAATGGCTCTCCTCATGGAACTAGAGAGTTTTGGAAGAAAGGCGTGTCCAGTAATGGCAAAGCTAAATCTATGCTGACTAAGGGTGACCTGAAAACTTTGTTCCATGATTCCAAAGTTAAGAAACAAGAAAGCACCAAAGAATATGCTTCACAGCAATTACGCGCTTACCATCGCTTTCTAAAAGAGGGCAGGTAATACTCTTGTTTTTTAACTGTAGTTTAGTTTCAATTATATTCATTTCGACAAGTCTCATCATCTCTAATTTATTTTATTAAAAAGTTCATTTGACATAATGGAGGCTGAGCCTCTCCATTTTTGTTTTAACTTATTTATTCTCCAGTAGTTAATATGATGTTGTGACTTGCAAGAATCTCAGTAACTATTACCTGAAGAAGCCAACACTCGTGTATTCTTGAGGTTCATTTACATTTCATTTTTCTGTTGTAGGTTAACTGAGAGCTTAGAAAAGCTTGAATATCTGGAAAGAAAAGGTTTGTTAGACATGAATAATGTAAGGCTGCCTCTTTTAAGACGTAAACTGAATGGCCATCACATTATTTTCTTTTTCATTTAACAATTAATGATACAAAACATTATGGATTTAGGTTTATCATATGGGATTTATCCAAGTGTGTAGAAGTCAGAAAGCTGTGAAGGAAGCTTTTCGTTTTGTCAGTCTCATACCAAATCCGACTTTGAGCACATTTAATATGCTTATGTCTGTTTGTGCATGCTCTCTGGATTTAGATGGTAATTTTCTTTTAATATTTTTCTTGTGTTTAAATTATAACTTGATAAAGATTGGGATATATGGTTAGCACAAATAGTTCTACTCTTATTATCTTCCTATATTCGTGGTATCTTTCTTTTAGGAGCTTTTGAGATCTTGAAGCTTGTCCAGAAAGCTGGATTAAAAGCTGACTGTAAGCTATACACTACTTTAATATCAACTTGTGCTAGGAGTAAAAAAGTTGATACAATGTTTAAGGTATGTTCCTTTTCTCTTTCTGCCATCTATTTTGTTTGCCATGTTGTTGGTCTCCATAATACTGGCAAATAATACTGGACTTTTGCTCATGATATGTGCAAGTGTGTTACATATTATTCTGTACCATTCTAGGTTTTCCATGAAATGGTCAACTTTGGAGTGGAGCCTAATATTCACACATATGGTGCACTTATTGATGGATGTGCCAAAGCAGGGCAAGTTGCAAAGGCATTTGGTGCCTATGGTATTATGAGGTCTAAGGTATGTAAAATTGTTTCCCCTCTGAACATCAATTTTCATCTTACAATATCTCTTTCCTTTTTTCAGTACTTATAGAGTTGACTTATACATGCATGCAGTAGAATGTGAAACCAGACCGAGTTGTATTCAATGCGCTTATCAGTGCATGTGGTCAATCAGGAGCTGTTGATCGAGCATTTGACGTATTATCAGAGATGAGATCCGAGGCACGTCCTATAGATCCAGATCATGTCACTGTTGGAGCCTTGATTAAAGCATGTTTGAATGCTGGTCAGGTTAGAGAATTCGTTGTTCTTATTTTATTTATTTTATTTAATATTTATGTTTCAGAAACATTTTGTAAGTAATCTGTTTTTTTAGGTTGAACGGGCGAGAGAGATATATGGTATGATTGAAGAATTCAACATCAAAGGCACTCCTGAAGTTTACACCATTGCTGTTAATAGTTGCAGTGAAAATGGTGATTGGGAGTTTGCATGCAGTGTGTATAACGATATGACAAAAAAAGGGGTTATCCCTGATGAGGTATATGTCTCTATGAGCTATTGAAAACATGTTCTGACGTGTGTAATGGTTTTCTGAGGTCTAATATTTAATGAAAAAGAGTGAGAGTAGAAGCATACTATGCATTATGTCTGTCTTAATACCTTTATTTTTTTCTACTTTGAGTGCTTGTTATAAATGAATACATAAACAAGTTTTCCTTTCCTTGCAGATATTTTTTAGTGCTTTGATAGATGTGGCAGGACATGCTGGAAAATTGGATGCTTCATTTGAAATTCTACAAGAAGCCAGGAATAAAGGAATAGATGTGGGGATCATATCATATAGCTCACTGATGGGAGCATGCAGCAATGTATGTTTTAATTTTTAATCATAGAAAGCTTATATTCCTTTTGTCCTTATGTTACCTATATGCAGTAATATTTGCGTATCCACAGTTGTTTTGATCTGCAACTTGGGCGTATTAACTTTTTGGCAAATTGGCCTAAAATAATCCCAACTAACACCTATTGGCCGAAAATAATCCCAACTTAGTTTATTCCCTCCAGTGGTCCCAAATTCAACTTTTTTGGCCTACAGTGGCCCGCCGTTAAGTACACTTAACGGCCGGTAACTTTTTTTCTATTTTTTTCGAATTTTAAACCGATATTTTAGGGATTTTGAACGGGAGGAGAATACAAGTCAGTTGATGTAAACCTTACTTCCAATTGTTGCTCCAAATGGTTTAATTTTGATATCCGGTTAAAGCACCGTTAGGTTTTAAACACCTGATTAAAGACCGTTTTGTCGTTTGGAACACCAGTTCGAAGTAAGGTTTACATCAATTGAATCGTATACTCCTCCCGATCAATATCCATAAAACCTTGTTTTGAAATTCGAAAAAAATCAAAAAAAAGTTAACGGCCTTTAAGTGCACTTAACGGCGGACCACTGGAGGCCAAAAAAGTTGGATTTGGGACCACTGGAGGGAATAAACTGAGTTGGGATTATTCTCGGCCAATAGGTGTTAGTTGGGATTATTTTTAGCCAATTTGCCTTGACTCTTATTGACCATATTTTTTGTTTATCTTTGTTGATTCCTGAAATTTTTATATTGTTTTTTTTATGATATGGAACTAGTTCTAATAATATACAATTGCTGATTCACATGTCCAGGCAAGAAACTGGAAGAAGGCACTGGAATTATATGAATATATCATAAAGATGAGGATGACACCAACAGTTTCAATGATTAATGCCTTAATTACTGCCTTGTGTAAGTGTATTTTGCTTCCCCAGTTTCATCAATTACCTTGTGGCAACAAATTTGAAAAAAATTACATATGTTGACAACTTCTTAGATCAAGTACATTTTTTGAACAGAAATTCTAATACTCAAATTGTTTACGTAAATGTGCTGATTTTAAGACTGCCACTTGTTTCAAACTCAAGTAGTTACGTCATCTTTATAAATATCCGTAACGTTACTGGTTTCATCTTTATAAATTTCCTGAGTTGGTGTTCTTTTTAAGAACTGTATTTTTTTATCATTTGAACTTATCCTAGAATATTCATTCAGTAATATGCATAGTGATGAATTTGCTGGATATCATGCTGCAGGTGATGGAGATGAACTGCCCAAGGCTGTGGAAATTCTGTCAGAAATGAAAAAATTAGGCTTACGCCCAAACTCCGTCACATACTCCATTTTATTGGTGGCAAGTGAAAAGTAATTTCTAAAAACTTCAAATGTATTATCAAGTCTTCGTAATTACTCTTGTGGATGAGTGCATCTTATTATTCTGATTGTGTGTGTTTAATACAGAAAGGATGATCTGGAAGTTGGTCTTATGCTCCTTTCTCAAGCAAAAAAGGATGCCATTTCCCCAAATCTTGTCATGTGCAGATGTTTAATTGGTAAGGCGATATATGGTTTATTTAGTTACTATTCTCTTAATATTTTGACTAGATATTACCATAAATTTTTTTCCCATACACACAATTCTTTTATATTTCTTCATTTTAACTAATTTTCCCTAATTTATGATCTTAAAGCTTTGTGCTACCGGAGATTTGAGAAAGCTCGTACGGTTGGAGAGCCCATTTTGTCCTTTGACTCACAACAGTTGCTGGTAAACAGTAAATGGTAAATCTCTTCTAAGCTGCTATATTATATTTTTCTTGATATTCAAATAATACAAAGATAGTTGACAATGACATAATGATTGTTCTAAACTATTCTACTGTTAGGAATAAATATATAACAACAATTAGACAGATCATATAACTATTCATTCTGGATCGTTTGCAGGACGGCGTTAGTCTTGAAGGTATATAGAGAAACAGTTAATGCTGGTGTTGTTCCTGGGATAGAAGAACTTTCACAAGTCTTAGGATGTCTGCGGCTCCCTCAAGATTCATCCCTAAAACCCAGACTGATTGAAAATCTGGGAGTAATTGCAGAAACATCAAAAGGATCAAATCTTTGTTCTTTGATTGATGGATTTGGAGAATACGATCCGCGTGCCTTTTCTTTGCTTGAGGTTTGAAATGAATCAATCATGTGCTTTCTTTTTCCATGTCTTGTTTCATACCTTTTTACATTTCTTTTCTCGCTTCAGGAAGCTGCATCACTTGGAATTGTCCCTTCTGTTTCTTTAAAAGAAAGTCCCATAGTCCTGGACGTGACAAAATTACCATTATATACGGCGGAGGTGAGCGTTTAGGTTTTTCTATTTAGCTAAAGTTTCATCTGGCGAAGTGGTAAATGTATATGCATGTATTTGGTTCTCATAATTTTTTTTCTCTTCAGGTTTACTTATTAACTGTCTTGAAGGGTCTTAAGCATCGCCTGGCTGCTGGTAATGACGTCGTGTTTCTCTTAATATATCATTTTTTTATCTTCCAAGATTTTTTTATTATTTTTTGAACAACAATTCCTAAATTCTTATAGGATAAATACATCACAACCTGCACCTGCAGGATTTGTACCCCCAACCTTTTGGTTGTGGGTTACACCACTTAACCACCAAGATTTCCCCTTTATGATATTTTCAAGATTATAGTTGTGACCTTTTAGACTCTTTAATTGCTATTAATTCTTCATATTAAGTTGTACTTATCAGGTGTGAAATTGCCGAATATAAGCATCTTGCTGCCTATAGTAAAGACACAAATTAAGGGTCCCATGGGTGATAAAACAATGAATGTTGCAGGAAGGTGAGTGTGCTCTTTCTTTTCCCTGGTCCAATTACTTCAACCTCAACCTTATTTTCTGAACACTTTATCATGTTTCTCTTTAGTTAATCGGCTGACACGTTGTTTTGATTATCAGAGTTACCCAGGGTATATCAGCATTATTGAGAAGACTAAGGATATCATACATAGGAAACGAGTCATTTGGAAAAATAAGAATTAATGGTGTTGTGGTGAAGAAATGGCTTTCACCAAAGCTTTCATCTCCTTATGGTGGAAACCCAACAGATTTTGGTTCATCCAAATCACGAGATTTCGGTTCATCCAAATCACGTTTGGGTAAAGGAATCAGTGATCAGCAGCGTCACATTCGAAGTGGAAATTTGTCTTTTGAATAATTTTATAACATAATTTTTTTTCCTCGGCCATATAAGTATTCGTGCATGCATGATGACTTGTTAGCTCCTTCTGTGTTTGTTTAAGTCAGCGGACATTGAAGTAGATTGTATAATTTGGCATCAGATTCGTTGGCGAATGTAACATATACATGGTCTGTCGTATAGGTACAGTTTTGGTACTTAGGCTTTATATACAGTTTACCTACGAGACCTTAACCGGATGCCATTAAATAGAACATGTTAAGGTGGTTTTATAATGATTGTATGTTATGTGTGTGTATGTATCTATTTTGTTTTATGCCATTAAATAGTACTTGTTACCCAGTGCTGTACATTGTTGGTGGTTAGGTGTTAGTTTGTTCTTTTATGACATGGGAAATGGAAGATGTGATTGTAATAAAAAAAACCAGCATTAAGGAGTTTGAAGTTTTCAGTAATATGAAAAGGAAAACAGAAAAATCTGCAATTTATTAAAAAAACCTTAAGAAATACATATTTTTTATTTAGAAATGAGTTAATTGTAAAATGTGCTTTTGTTTATTACACTTAATAGCACTTTGTAACCTCGTTTGAATATTTAGACCTTTTGCAAATCAAAGTTTTCTAAATTGAGTCATTTACACCCATGCTTAGTTTAAATTACCTAATATCCATCTCTTATTTATGTAATTCTTTATTTAATAAAACTAATCCTTCGTTGATTTTACATAATTCACGCACCCACCTGCATCACAATCCAAAGATTGACGTCATCCACCATGGCGACACCAAGGCCCAACCCGGCCACCATCCAACAAAGTACGCGGAGGCAATTCAACGTCTCAACCGGCCAAACAAAAGTTTTTTTTAAGAAGAAAGAATACCACCACAAATGGTGTCTTAAATAGAGGTTAAAAAACCCACCATAAATGATGCCCAGGAGAATGAATGTGTGTGAGGGTCACAACTCATATGTCCACCAACACTACAACATATTGTACATAGGAAAAGATGGTAGTACATCAGTTTGTTTTACCACCTACAAACACAATATGCCAACACAATGGTATTACTAATAACAATAAGGACTGAAGTTGAAAATAATAAACTATTGTGCCAAAAGTCTAAAACATAAGAGCTAACTATTCATTGAGTTTCTAAATTATTAATGTGTAATATGTACTACTTTAGTAATTTAGAGTCAAAATACTAAAACATACAAACCGGTAATATAATTGAATTACATAGTCTTGACCACATATTTTATTTTGTTCAAACTTCATAAAATAGTCTAAAATAATGATAATTCATAAGAGTTAAGAAATTAAGTCTTCATGTTCGTAATAATCACATCATACATGTCACCAACTCTGTTCACACCTTTCTCATCTTTACAAGCTTTTAGCAAGTATAATAATGGGTATTGGTTAAAAATCCTAGAAACATAATGGTTCTTATTCGGATATCCGAATAACCCAAATAATCCTAATTCAAAATTTTGTCATTCAAATTTGATCCAAAATCCAAATATAAGGAATACGCATTCGGATGAGATCCGATCCAAATAAGAAAATCGGTTTGGATTACCTAACCTTACGCCCACCAAACCATCTCTGTTATCTCCTCTCATTAGAAGATAGTGTTGTTTCGCGACGATGGCGAGCAATGATTTGGGGTTAAGGTTTTTAGCGATGATGGTGTTTGGCAACAATGTGAACTGTGATGATGGTGTGGTTGTGTAGATGAGGTGGTACTGTGGTTAGATGTGGTGTGTAGTGAGCCATAGTGGTGGTGGCATAGGTTGGGGTTAGATGATTATGGTTATGGTAATAGTATGGTGATGGTTAGTGATTAAGTGGAGCTCAATTTATTATTTTAAGGAAGTATCCTAATTGCAAGGGTATTATAGCCTTTTATCTTGACTTAGTAGGACTAAACAAACGTTGTTAGTGGTGTGAACAGAAATTGAAAGAAAGCTACAAACTAACAGACTGTAAGAATAGAAAACAAACTATTAAACCAAAATAGAAATTTTGACCATACCTCATTAGCAAAATGGTAGTTTACCACTTTACTCTTGAATCTAATTAAGGTATATTGATACAAACACGTTATGGATTGTATATGGGTTGTATTTTGGTGTAAATGAAATCATTTAGATGAAATACTGAGATTGTTGTAAAATTAACTTCGTGTTATGCTTAGTTTCTTCCAAACTAAACTAAGCATGATAAGAATTTGAAACAACCTGCATCGACTTCCAAATCTAGGTTTACAACAAAATCGTGTCTTTGAGACAATGTTTATATTCCTAACCTTTTAACAACAGTTTTAAACTTGAAAAACAAAAAACAGTTTTCTAGATCAGATGGTGAACGACATAGGAAATATAATTTTGTGAACAACGATAACTTGTCTTATTCACAAAATTCATGGGGAAATCACTGGAATTTTGCTACTTATCCAATTAAGGAATCAAAATTGCTATACGTGTGGGCTTCCATGTCACATTGCATGAAATTGTGTACATTCACAACGACACCACATGTATATTGGAGGTTTAATGGGTCAAAATATCAATTTGAACAACTGCTTACAATAATCTTAAATACGATTTTTCAAGAAAATCTCAAAGAAAACGAACCAAAATGTCAAACTAGTTATACCCAACAAAACCAAACGTCCACTCATAAGACAGTTAACCTAGTCTCAAATCCTATTGAAAATACTATGCCTAAGGTGGCTACTCTTGTGTTAAACCACAACCAATGGTGGTTAAGCCGGTTGCAAACCGAAGCAGGAGAATCTAAAGGTGGGTAAACAAAAGGTTTGTAAACCTAACTCTCATCCACCTAAAGTTGTTCCAAAGGTGGTTATAAGCCTACTTCTAAACCACCTAATCATTGGAAAGCTAAGAACAAGACATATTCATCCGTGGTAATTGATAACATGAACATGTTCTTGTAGGAAGTCTCTTACATTGATACTTCAAGATTACCCAAGACTATGATAGCTTGGGTACCTTGCGTTAACAGTGGTTGTTCCAAGCATTCAAAAGTCGACAATACCTAGATACATGATATTGGTACAATCATTGTTGGTTATGTTATGTTTCATGAAATGAGGAAGGTAAGATCATCATGAAAGATATGAATTCTAATAGAAGACGTTCTCGTAGATATGCGGATTGAATTGGTTAAATTGTGATTAAAATGCTTAAGTTCTGAACTTTAGACCTCGTCGAAGACCGTCGGTGACCACCTGAATAGTGGTTGGAGTTATAGGCCTGAAAAATCCTTATATAATATAGCAAAACGTAAAAAGCTTATGTGGCACAATTTTAAAGCTTTTGGCTTATGTGACATCATATGAGAGTTTATCTCACAATAATGATTTTTTATTTAAAATATGTATTTAAAATATATTATAATAAAGGTCCCCTAATATTTTGAAGAATTCTGAAAAATTTAAGAGTATTTATATTTTTAACCCTTTACTACAAGGGGTGTGCATGAGTCGGTTTATATTTGATAAGGTCTAAAAATGAAACTTATGGATAAAGTTAATAATAACATACAATTAAAAACCTCGGTGTTTTATAAATATATACATAACATTTTTATAAGTTTTTTTTTAAAATAAACTACACCATAAAACTGAGCACTTTATGGTGTAGTAAATTTGAGTATAATATTACTATACTAAAAGTCTAATTTTAAAAGTATATCATGTGTTTCGATTTACCACGGTTTTGTCTCAAAACTGATTGGAACATTCATGAATATCCTTAAAAGCATCACTTGAATGTTGTGTTCCCGAGCGTAGCGCGAACACTAAACTAGTGGTTACTAAGGATAAAGGTGGCCAGGTGGGGGTTTAAAACAGATTTATATAATTGGCCGTGAGGTTTCGTTGATAGTTATTTAATAATTTAAAGGTTTCTAATATAGGTTTTAAAAGTTACATAATCACCCCTTTTAGCTAGTTTCATTGATTAATTAATAACTTAACTAACCATTAAGTATATGCTTTTATAAAACTTTATTAATTATATGAGATTATTCTTTATACAATTATTTTAACTCTTTTATAAAATCACATTTATTAATTAGAGAATAAACTTAGAATTTTAGATCATAAGTTTTAATTATTTTAGCTAAATTAATTTGAGATCGTTTCAGTTATTTATATATGTATACATACTAGTTTAGAGCCTGCGCTATGCTCGGGTTTGTTTTTCTAATATACATTATTATACTCAATTTAAAGAGATTTAAATACTCGGTTTTATGATGTAGTTTTTTTAAATAATGTCGTATAAAAAATTTATGTATGTTTAAAATGTATTGAGTTATTTAATTAAAGATTATTAACAATTTTATCCTTAAATTTCATTTTATCAAATATAAGATGACTTGTTAACATCCCTAGAAGGAGAGGGTTTAAAATGTAAATATTATCAAGTTTCTAAAGATTCTCCTAAATATTAGGGAAACAAAATGTAATTAAGGTTATTATAATATATTATTATTAGTATGGATATATACATATTTCAAATATAAAAATATTATTATGAGAAAAACACTCTTATGATACCAAGTAAGCAAACATCCCCTCTAATGATGATGCCAACTAAGCAAAATCTATTTTTCTATATTATATAAGGATAGAATGATGTTTATTTGAAGAGACTCATATTGCGAGTAGAGAGAAAGAAACTTAAATCCCTAAAAACACTCATTAATGGTTTATTGTTGTTAAAAAAATCCACTTCCTACATATAAATGTGTATGGTATATAAAACATCATCTAAATATTTGTTTCTTATGTATTTTTAGCAATTTAAATTTTCCTACACATGTGTATGTTACATGTAGGTAAGGTACACAAGATAAACGAAACTTATTCAATTTTATTTTTATATTTAAAAATTAATATATAAATCTTGCATTTTAATCATTTTTATACATGTTGAAAAGGTTTATGATTTAAAAAATAATGAATTTAATTACTTCTTTTTATTCTTTTAATATTTATACTTCTCACATAAACTCTCCCTTTATATATATCACATAAGAAAAGAAAAGAACAAACCGATGTGAATATATACTATTTTATTTCATTTTGCAAAAGAATAAGAATTTAGCTAGTATATCACCAAACCAAAACAAGTTGTACAACTGGTTGATGTTCAAACTCCTTAATTAATGTCTAACTTTGACCAGCCATAATCAACACAAAATAATAATCTTGTAATAACAAAGAGTAAGTTTAATAACATACATTAGAAATATAAATAAAAAACTCAAGTGTGATCTTTTGAAAAAACTTAAGATCACATTTGTTTACAAGATTTTCCAAATGGCAATGCCTTTTACTACAAGGGTATACTTACATGGTCTATAAACAATTAACTGTCTCCTTAAAACGCGTCGACCTATAATCGATTTCCCTTGTTATATACGGTCACGAAAGAATCAATCTTGAGGTGATGTTGATGAAATCATCTTCCGAGCATGTAATGGTGACGCCTCCCATGGGATGTTTGAATCCAAACTCCTCCTCCGACTTGCGTAACAAGCTTTGAAACAAAGGATGATCCAACACTGACAAAGGGACGACAAATCGTGTCTTATGTATCTCTCCAACATAAACCGCGAAATAACCTTTGGGTACTTGGGATTGATTATCTTTGTAACCTGACTGCAGTTTGCTAAATCTTTTTGCATTGCCATTCAAACAAGGGAACCGGATGATACCCATTTAGGAACTTGTAAGAGATTTGAGTTGTGTTGTGTGTAATATTTGATGCTTTTGTTTATATATACTTTGGATGCCCAAATAGGAAAAATGATTATATGATCATGTGAACCCTAACATGGCTTTGCTTATTATTTAATTACTCCTCAAATCTTCTCTTGCTGATCACGCCAAGGCTTTTTGATTTATGTATAATGCACTGGATCGAGCTAGCTAATTTTAATTTAAATTAAAACCATAGTTTCATTGTTTTTATTATTAATTAAAATGAGTAAACTGCGATTTTGATTCATGTGTTTCGATATCATTAACAATTTCAGTTAACCTTAACAGTTTTGGTCCTTGTGATTTTATTCTCTAACAAAAATGGTCCCGAACACTAACTCTATCCATTTTTCCGTTAAGTTTTCCTCACATGCGAGGAGTAAAAATGTAATTTCTTTCACTCTTTTTGACATTCGACTAAATAAAAATGGTAACCTACATGATAAAAGAGGGAGAAAATACATTTTTACCTACGAAGGTAGTGTTCGGGACCATTTCTTTTAGAATATAAAATCACAAAGACCAAAACTCTTAAAGTAAGACTGAAACTGTTAATGATATTAAAATATTGGGACGAAAAGTGATGTTTACTTTATTAAAAAAAACAATATTTGATATCTAATACTTTGTTTCAATAATTAGTTTACTTTTACGTGATCATCTAAGAATTGACTAACGAGCTTCTCCTCAATATCACGCAAACAATTTCTTCCTAGATTTTATGTGCACACTAAGTTTGGTAATTATTCAAAGGAGTCCCAATTCCAAATTTGAATTCAACATCAATCTAGTTTTAATACTACTACAAGATAAAAAAAACACATTAAAAAGTAATTGCGGGTGTTCGAGCAAGGATTATTATAAGCTTAGATGAAGTAATCTCAAACTCGAGTGATAATTGAATACGAAAATAAGACAAGACGAATAAAATTGATATAACAAAATGTTTTATAATTATAAGTATGTATTTACTTAGTAACATTGTAAGTTAATTTGAATTTTGTACACATTCAAGACGAATTGAAATTATTAGTTAATGTGTTTAATTAAGGACGTACAGTACTAATTACAACAAATAATGCACGGCACAAGATATAATTATAGAATTATTTAGCACTAATCTATTTAATGTGATGCATGCTAGCTCGGGAGTTTATTTATTTCCTTTTAATATATGCTGATCGTCCTGCATGTGGGGAGATCATGCTCAACTTGTGTTACAAGTTAATGATTCAGATATGCAACTAATTAATAATTTAAGCAACTAAATAATTATGAATTACTTGAAAATGCATATACCACATACAAAAGGATTTTGGATCAAGAGGCTTATTATTGATTTGTTCGTGTATGATTGGCCATGTGGACAGTGAAGAAAAGATGGATATACTATTGCCCAAAAATATATATTTTTTAACAGCTAGAAATAACTACTATATGTCTATATCTAGTTTAATAATTAAGTAATTAACTAATATACGTAGCATAATTTCAACATCTTCACCTTGGATTTTTTTAGGGGAGAAATCAAGAGAGAACTCCATATTAAGTTGAAAATTAGAGAACTCCTAAAAGACAACAGATGAAATTTTAAAGTGGAGTGATAAATTTGGAACTTTACATATATATCTTTAAACATTTCTATCTTTTGCATACATTAAGTTTTTAAAAAATTTTTCGCACCATTAGATAAAAAATTTTAGTATCTTTCATTTGAGTATAAATAACATTATAAAAAAATAAAATTTTCTCGTTTTTTAATTTTAATACTACATATATGTAGTATACGATACCGTATGTTTTTGAATTAGGGAAGGTAAATATGGCGTTGTTATGCACCTAAATTACATGAGAAACTA
The DNA here is from genome assembly GCA_030867185.1 of Tagetes erecta. Lineage (NCBI taxonomy): Eukaryota > Viridiplantae > Streptophyta > Magnoliopsida > Asterales > Asteraceae > Tagetes > Tagetes erecta. The sequence continues at coordinate 20,440,263 of CM061492.1, read as the reverse complement.
TCAAAACTACGTACATTGATAAAATAACAAAAGTTCTTCCATATTGATTTCGATGACACCATCACAAAAACATAACACCGTCATGCCTCAATTCCAAATTTTGATTTTCTCACATGATCGTTTTGGCATTGCTAGCAATTACTTGGTCTACGTTATTTGATGTGGTATGAATATATGCAGCATGGGCGTATCACAATAGCAATTATATGAGTCATGTTATATTAATCTATTAGTTGGAATTGAAAAGCAAAATTAATGTATGATTGATTTATAAATGGCGGGCAATGTTTTACTAAAATGAATGGCGATTGTTGAGTACTAAAGGGAAACCTGGAAAGAGAAGAATTATGATTTAAAAGGAGAAGACTAAGCCGTTCAATAAATTTGAACAAAGATCAATGAGTTAAGTTTTCAAATAAAAAATAATTTAAGTTAATTTATTAAAGCTATGTAATTTTAATGGTTTTACGTGTAACTTAGGTGCATAACATCACCGTATTCACTATCCTCTTTTAAATTCGATAGTATTGCATATATGCAGTATCATATACTACATATATGCAGTATCATATACTACATATATGCAGTATCATATACTACATATATGCAGTATCATATACTACATATATGTAGTATCATACTACTACATATATGCAGTATATGCAATATTGATACATTGTTATCTTATAGTTTGAATTTCAAGTTTATTTACTTTGTTATGATATTTATCGTTGGTTTATTAGTTTATTATCATCTTTATGTTTAGACATAGTATAAGTATTGGTTTTGTTTTCATTTGCAATAATTTTTTTACTATGAAATATTATGAACGTTGTTATTCGTTATTTGAGATCGTATGTACACTTTAAATAATTATTAGACTCTTGAGCAATTTGGCCGCTTAAAGAATACATCAAGTACATTGATACTACATATATGTAGTATCAAAAAAACCAAAACGTGATTTTTAAACTTTTTAATATAAATAACGTATGAAAAATCTAGTAACGTTTAAAGAAAAATATAAACAAATACAATATCGCAATGCTACATATATGCAGTATGAAAATTAAAAAAACGAGAAAAAAAATATTTTTTATAACGTTATTTATACTCAAATGAAAGATAATGAAATTCTTGATCTAATGGTGCAATTTTTTTTAAATAATATTAACGTATGCAAAAGATAGAAATATTTATAGATTTATATATTTAAAGTTCCGATTTTACCCTTCATCTTTAAAATTTCATCCCTTGTATTTTTTGTAGTTCTCTAGTTCTCAACTTAAAATGAGTTCTCTCTTGAACCCTACCCTCTTATGTGTTAAACTAACATTTTTTGCTATATATATTACTAGTTTAGTGCCCGCGCTACGCTCGGGACACAACATTCAAGTGATGCTTTTAAGGATATTCATGAACGTTCCAATAAGTTTTGAAACAAAACCGTGGTAAACCGAAACACGAAATATATTTTTAAAAATTAAATTTTTAGTACAGCAATATTATACTCAAATTAAAAAGAATAAAATGCTCAGTTTTATGGTGTAATTTATTTTTTTTTAAAAATCCATATAAAAAAGTTATGTATATTTATAAAACACTGAGGTCTTTAATTGTATAATATTATTAATTTTATCCATAAGTTTCATTTTCACACCCTATCAAATATAAACCGACTCATGTATACCCCTTGTAGTAGAGGATTAAAAGTATAAATACTTTTAAATTTTTCAGAATTCTTCAAAATATTAGGGGACAAAAAATGTAATTAGTTTTATTATAATATATTTTATATATATATATATTTTAAATAAAAAAATCATTATTATGAGATAAACTCTCAAATGATGCCACATAAGTCAAAGGCTTTAAAATTATGCCACATAAGCTTTTTTGGTTTTGCTATATTATATAAAGATTTCATGCGGATATTCAACTGAGTTTTATGAAAACAAATGAATATATCTTATTAATATATCTTGTTATTTTATGAAAACAAATGAAATAAAATTTTATCATTAATCTCTATCTATATCTTATAGTTACTTTTATAAAATTGGATAATTTTTAGATTTGGATAATCCTTGGGAAAGTACTAGATTTATTTATTTTGGATTTAAAAGATATTCAATTGATATGATTGCAATTTGAATAAGATTACTTATTTTAATACTAATCATGCATCTTTTAATAAAAGAATTAAGCCATATAAAATTGGAGTAATTATTGTTATTTATTTGATTTAACTTTTCTAATAAAAAATCTTCTATATAAATAAAAAAATATATCGATAGTTCAAACCGTGTAATACACGGAAAAACCTTATATAATTCATGTGTTTACATGCTATGTGGTGAGATAATTAAATTCTTAAGCTCGTTAAATTAAGTCGTGCCTGGTCGTACGAGGAATATCTTTTTACACAATTTTTACTTTTGTAACCCCATATGGGGCTTGGTTATCATCACTCATTGACATTAACAAGTTTAATTAATTGCATGGCAAATTTTTAATTTTTTTTAACGGCGACTTTTATGAATTGTGACGGATGCAACCTCCCGTCACATGGGGTCCCTAAACCAAGTCAGGCAACTACATACGTAGTCTTAACCGGGCTCGCGTGATGCATCTAACTTGGCAGGACGCTCACAGGAAAAACCCCACAGAGGCTGGCGTAGCAACCATTATAGAGGATCGAACCCTCGCCCGTGGGTAAAACATGTTTGTCTCACCAACATTAACTGGATCATTGACTGGTATCGCTAGAAAATGAGGCTTGTGGGAATTGAACCTAAGACCTTAAGGTACATCAAGTAACAACTTACCACTTCACCTAAATTCTTTTGATTATAAATTTTTAATTTAATGCATCTATTTTAGGCCTTTTGATTTAGGTGAGCAGATAGAGAGGGATGTTAATTACAAGTACTAGAGAAAGAACTTTGTGAATAAATATGAAAAGGAAGTTTTTTTTAACCAGTGTAGTGATAAGAGTAGATCTCATAATCAAAAAGAAAAATTTCTTATATATGTAACTAGTTTAGTGCCCGCGCTACGCTCGGGACACAACATTCAAGTGATGCTTTTAAGGATATTCATGAACGTTCCAATAAGTTTTGAAACAAAACCGTGGTAAACCGAAACACGAAATATATTTTTAAAAATTAAATTTTTAGTATAGCAATATTATACTCAAATTAAAGAGAATAAAATGCTTAGTTTTATGGTGTAGTTTATTTTTTTTTTAAATCCATATAAAAAAGTTATGTATATTTATAAAACACTAAGGTCTTTAATTGTATATTATTATTAATTTTATCCATAAGTTTCATTTTCACACCCTATTAAATATAAACCGACTCATGTACACCCCTTGTAGTAGAGGGTTAAAAGTATAAATACTTTTAAATTTTTCAGAATTCTTCAAAATATTAGGGGACCAAAAATGTAATTAGTTTTATTATAATATATTTTATATATATATTTTAAATAAAAAAATCATTATTATGAGATAAACTCTCAAATGATGCCACATAAGCCAAAAGTTTTAAAATTATGCCACATAAGCTTTTTTGGTTTTGCTATATTATATAAAAGATTGTTAAAAAAATCTAAATTTCAAAACCCTTTTAACTATTTTTTATATATAGTATAATTTTTAAAATTTAATCTCCCGTCGAGATAATGTCCTGAATGATCGGTCATACTCATATTGTCCCTATGTACGGGCAATGAGCCGGGGGCGTTTCTACATTAGACGTATGGGGTTCAAGCGAACCCCCTCGCGTTTTAAATTTTTAATAGAAAAATATAAAAAAATCTGGATTGAACCCCTATATATTACGAGCATTGAACCTCTATATTTAAAATCTTTAGTTAAGTTGATAATGGGCTAGCTTTTAACTCCAAAAGGTCATAGAGTTCAACTTTTCCTTAAGCCACTTTTTGTCTTTTTTAAGATATAAACAAATTAAGGCTTTTTTTTAACTCAAAACCTTAAACACAATTACAAATGAATGCATAACCTTCATGGCTCCTTTGTTCGCTGTTGAATCTTTCTCTCTCTTTTTTTTTAAAGTTGCTACTTCTTAAATCTCAAAGGCTTCATAGCTTGTTGTCTTGTTGATAAACCTAACCCAACCCGAACCGTCCTGAAAATTTTTGTGTCCTGTTATACTAAAATTATAGCATTTAAAAAGCTAAACCCCTAAAAAAAATCCTAGATCCACCACTACAACGAGCTACAATAAAAAAGAGAGTAGCATCAACTCATCATACACGAGGAAACACCTTAATCTTTGTTAATGCTTTATTCCCCTTTTAATTGAAAAATCAAATGATTTTACTAAAATTCTATAGTTAAGTTTTTTGTTTTTAAGTTTTATCACAATATTTTTTATAGTTTACATTTTTAGTCCTTAATGATTTTAGTGAAATTCAATAGTAAACTTTTTTGTTTTTTATTTTTACCACAATATTATTATAGTTTATATTTTTAGTCCCTCTCAAAGAATTGTTATTTGCACAATCAAATAATATTGTTGGGATTGAACAACGAGAAGAGAAGAAAGAGAGAGATAGGAAGAAAAAAATTCGATGGGCCGCTTAGCGATGGATAGGGGAATAGTTCGACGGTGGTAGCGGTTTGGTCGGGTAAATTAGATGGTTGTAAGCGGCTATACTTGGTGTTGTTATGGTGTCGTGGGTAGACGACGCCAACATATGTGCAACTTGAAGTGTATCTATTGAAAACTCATATAAACAATCTGTATTTTGTGCATTTTAGATAGTAGTTGATGTGACTATCAGGGTGTATGTTTAACAAATGCTAACTAAACATGAAGAGCTAACTAAAAACATAAAGGACTCGTACAGCGTGCGAGCCAACGACTACATCTAGTTACTTTTAAGCGGCATCAATTAATATCTTATCATACTCATGTATTGCACTAAACTAATTTACACCATTATTAAAAATTAAACTATAACCTCAATATCTCAGATGCAATTCTATATTAAGTCGGCTAGTCACATATCAAAATTTTAGAATATATAAGCATATTTAATTTTTAAGATCAACATTTTTAAACAAATTCATAGACTAATTAATAGGTCGTCTCACTAACTTGTAAAAACATTTCAGTCAAGTTATTCTAAAAAAGATAATGATGGTATAAAGTATATGAAAGATTTACAACCAATAGATCTATTTTTAATGGTTGAGATTAAGTTGTAGAAAAACATGTTGATGGGGTATTTTTGTCATGATTACTAGGTTAGTGTCCGCGCTACGCTCGGGGCATAACACGCATGTGATGATTTTAAGGATATTCATGGACATGAACGGTTCCAATTAGTTTCGAGATAAAACTGTGGTAAAACTGAAACACAAAATTTATTTAAAATCTTGTTGTTTGGTATAACAATATTATAATCAAATTAAATAGAATTAGACGTTCGGTTTTATGGTGTAGTTTTTGTTAAAACAATGTCGTATAAAAAGTTGTGTATTTTTAAAAAATAATTATGTATTTAATTGTATGCTATTAATAATTTTATCTCTAAGTTTTATTTTTATACCATAATAAATATAACCTTGCCCAAACACACCCTTAGTAGGAGAGGGTTGAAAATGTAGATAATCTTAGTTTTTAAATACTTTACTAAATATTAGGGGATTAAATGAAAATTAATATTATTATAATAAATTATTATAAATAGATATATAATTTTTAAATATAACAATATTATTAATTTTGAGAAAATCTCTCAAATAATGCCAACTAAGCAAATGGATCTTAAATGATGCCAAGTAAGAAAATATGATTTTGCTATATTATATAGAATATATATATATATATATAAACTAATAACTGAAAACACCTAAGTTTTAAATTTATAAAACAAAGACTAGAAGACTATTTCACACACAACCGACAGTGGACCGGTCGAATATAACATAGCGAACGTAAGTCCAGGTGTCGACACACAGACTCTATATATTACGTTAAAATAAATTAAAAGACTACTTACTAGACACGAAAAATAAATAAAATATTATTAAAAGGGGGGGTTTTGCCACTACAAGAAAATAATCCTATTGCAACTTTTTTTGGTAAAAAATGGTTGCATTAGGTGAAGTTGCATTAGATCAATTGCAACCTTTTTTATTACATAATGTAACTGTTTTTTTACATAATGCAGCTGTTTTTTTACATAATGCAATTTTTATTCAAATGCAACCTTTTTTTAATGCAACTCTTTAAATAAGAGTTGCAATAGGTAACAAAAAAGTTGCATTAGATCTAATGCAACTTCTTATAATGCAACTGTTTTGAAAAAAAATGTTGCAAAAAGATTATAAAAAGGTTACAATAGGTTCATTTTTTAGTAGTGTGCTTTAAATTATTAAATTGCATAAAAGTAATGACGATTTAGGAACGAGACTTAAAACATATGATTAAAGGAAAACCACCTAGGCTAGATACATTAACCTTAGTTATTCATTCATGATTGGGATAAATGATATGGAACTGGGATATTGATTTATTCACCTAAATGCACCACTAAATAGGACCCTCGACCCTTTTCAAAAAGACACCTACAGGTTTCTATTAGATTAATATAAATACCAGTTAATGGTTTAGGTTTCTTCAAAGTTACCTAAATGAATAATGTTTTAGTGACCTTAGCAGAAAACCTACCTCATAGTATAGCAATCTAGGCCATTTCAATCTAATCATGTGACTCAATAAGCAGGTTTAACGATTAACACTAAGACGGTATTCTCACAAATACTTAAACCTAGCACATTATTTAAACAACACTCATTGATAACTTATCACCTTACGGATCTCTAAGTTAGCTATGCATTTTCACTAGTTCAATCAATAGAATTATTCCTATGGTTTTACTGCAGTTAAACCACAAAACAATCACAACACACAATCAATGATTTAAGCAATAACCTATTCTATGACATAGACGATCATCAAGGCTAAAGTGGAATAATAACACTAATAAAACCAATTCCAACACATAAACATGCACCATATGCTAAAAAGATCAAAACTATACCAAGACATAATAATCCATAATAAAAAAACAACCGATCATGAGTTTAAACACAAATTAAGGCTTCATCATAATGCCTAGATGGTTCAAAGTACTTAGCCAGCCATAATCAAAGAAGTAAACATAAGTTTAAGTTTAAGAAACATGGTAGAAGAAATATAAAAAGACAGAATGAAAGAACCCGGAATGACTAGATGCAAATCCTTGATCCTGTGTTCTTACTCGACTCCGTTTCCTTTGCTTGCACCTTGAAAACACTCTTTTTCAGCCTTTTTTCGTCCTTCCATAGAGCATGGAGGCTAGGTTAAGTTGTGGTGAGTTTATATAGAAAATAGGGAAAAAACGGGCCAAAACAATTTGTTAAAACGCCCTCGTCGCGTGACCCGGCGAGGGAATGAGCTGTGAACGCATGACACGGTCAAGAACCATCCCAAAACACATGGCATGGAGTGTCACGCGGTGAGAAAAGGGGGGCTGCCCGTGTGGCGTCTTGAGCCCCTTTTTCTGATCAGAAACTTCGTTTTCGAGCTCCGGTTCGCTCGAGACTCCATTTCGCGTCCCGTTTTTTTCTAAGATCTTCTTTTTTCGCGATCTTTTTAGCTCTTCATAAACTTGGGACCTACAAAACACACATGAATCAATAGTAGATAAAATCTAAAGAAAAACTATACAAAAGACTCGAAAACGTAAACAAACTCTACACGGCAAGTATGCATAATTTACACTATATCACTTTCTCTCTCCAAATACAAGACACGTGACAATTTCTCACTTTGTTGAAATATTAATGACTTTTATATACGACATTATTTTTTGATAAAAATTTCTCCAAACAGACAAGCATTTTTTTGCCTTCGAAACGTGTGTATTATTGATATATAAAAAACAAAAATTTCATGTTTTTTTCAGCTCATTGTGTTATATAAAATGTTAGATTCCAACAAACCTTTAGCCACAAGGTTTTTGAAATATGTGGTTAAAACTAGTTTTTTTTACTATATAACAAAAACAGACACATTTACAATACGCATGTGGTTGTTACTACCATTTAGCCATACTTTATTTGGACAAAATAAGCTAATTACAACAACCCATAACCACGGTTTTTTGAAATATATGTGGATAATAATAGCTTTAAGCCACGTTATGTAGATTTGTGTGACTATATATAAGAAACGGTCACACTTATACTTAGTTCACGTTGTCGTTCCTTAGCTTTAGCCACACTTAGAATTACAAATTTTTCTTGTGTGTCTAAAAATAGTTTTTAATCATGCTTATTGACACCAAATGTTTGATAAATTCCACTAGCCGTGCACAAACCGGGTTTTTTTAGGAACCGGTTCCGGGTAGGAACCGGTTCCGGTTTTGGTCAACAAAGTCAAGAACCGGGTAGGGTCGGGTTCGGTTCCGGGTATGATCGGGTATTTGACCGGGTTTTGACCGGTTTAGCCGGTTTTTTTCGGTTCCGGGTAGGTTCGGGTCCGGTTTTGACCGGGTTGAGGTGGAACCGGTTCCAGCGGTTCCGGTTCGGTTCCGGGTACGGTTCCACTTTCTTGGAGAAACCGGAACCTATGTGTACCCTACAGTTCGGGTACGACCGGTTCCGGTTCCGGTTCGGGTACACCGGGTCGGTTCCGGAACCGGTTTTTTTTGTACACGGCTAAATTCCACCAACCTGTATGCCATGGTTATTTTAAATAAGCGTGACTAAAACAATGTATTTAGTGACAATTGTTATCCTTTAGCCATGTTTATAAAGAATTCACGTGTCTGGTGTTACAATTTAGCCATTCTTTATTGAAAAATCTTTTAATCCAAATAAAAATAGTGGTATCTTTTAGCAACTCTTTTAGGTGCCTATGGCCATTGAAGCATACGAGTGGTCGTATGGTAGCTAAAATGATAGGACTTTTGGTCACGCTTAAGCTAAAAAACAAAAAACGTGGCGAGAGGTCTACGTCCACGGAAAAAACAGTACGTGGCAAAAGCCTTTTTGGCGCATTGTTTCTTTGTCTAGACGTTCTTTACAAACGGAAATTACATCAACTAGATGTAAACAATGCTTTCTTGCATGGGCATCTCCATGAAACCGTATATATGGAGCAACTAATAATCAAGCGAGAAACAAAAATTTTAGTTCGTATTTTTATGGTAAAAATAAAAAAGGAGATAAGATTCCTGATTATTCAGAACTTAATCGAATCACATGTATAGGTTGTTGTAATCTCAGATATCGGGCATTCTCGACGGGAATTCTGATTTATTGGCAAAGAGACGAAGAAATAGAGTCATCATCCCACTCGACTTGATTCAAGAAGGCGAGAACCCACTAATACCTTCTTCAGGTTTCTTCGCTAGGCTTTGTTGATCATAATTTCCCTAATCATGTGTGCAAATTAAACAAGGGTTTTTTTAGTCTCAAAGAAGCATCACGTGCATGATTTCATCGACTTAGTAAATTTCTACCTCAAATTGGTTTCTGAAGTAGTGGAGCGTATACTTCATTATTAATTTTTAAAAGCTAGCGACTCGTGCATCATGTATGTTCTTTTGTATCCCAATGAAATAATATTAACAGGGAACAACAAGGATATGCTCCATTCCTTCATTTATTAACTACACCATGAATTCGCTAAGGACACTAGATATGTTAAAAGGGTATCGAAGTACCGTGTTAAGGCTAACACCATCGCCGAGATCATTTGGATAACCCATCTGCTAGGGAACTTCATGCCTTACCATCGAAGTGCTTTATTCTTGTCTAAAAACCCCATTTTGCATAAGCGTGTGAAACATATTTACCTTGATTACCATTTTATTCGTTAGCTTGTCTCAGGGAAACTTTACACAAAACTTATTCCATCTAAGCTTCAAGTGGCGAACATCTTCACAAAAAGTCTTCCTCGAACGCAATTCGAATTCTTAAAAGATATTTATGCTTCGTCGGGACCACCACCTTTTCGCTTTCGCTTGAGGGGATATTAGACTAACTACTCAAAATAAATCATTATGTATGTAGTGCATGTGTTATTTTTTTATTCTTGTGTACCAATATTGTAAATTATTTATCTGTATAAAGCAACCCTAATCTCCATTTCAAGAGGTTCAGAGTGAACTACAAAATTATTTCAACATGAAAATGAATTATATATCCAGTACTAAACTAAATACCCTATAAATTTTACTCATGTGACAATTAATTAAGAGGTGCAACATAATGTGCCAAAAAAACATAAAGGTTGTTACTTTCAGCACAACCCAAAAATATGAGCTACATTGTACGTAGAGTTAAAATGCAATACTAACTAACTTAAGGCTTTGTTTACATCATGTTGAATTTATCAATGAAACTAGACCTTCAAAATAGTCTTCACTACATGGAATTTTCAGCCCTCCCTCTGAGTTATGAAAACCAAATTCTTCTTCGGCCCAACGTAAAAGATCCCGGAACAACGGATGATCTAAGGTCGATAGCGGGATAATATATCTCTTGTGCATTTCACCTACGTAGACTGCGAAATGGCCTTTCTTCGGGGAGTCCGTGGCACCCGAAGACGCCTTCTTCTTTAGCTTTTGTTTACCATTTGTGATGTTGATTAATCCCATACCCATGTTTCTTGATTTATGCTATGAATATTATATGTAATGAGAGGATGAAGTGGTACGTGTTGAGAAACTTGTTATATATAGGTGGGTGGGGGTGGGGGGGGGGGGGTTATTGCCTAGAATTGAAAAGTAAAATCTATGTATAATATAGTAAATGAGTTGACAAATGAATCACATGGTATGCTTGGTGTTGTTGAAGGCATATAATGGCCTACCACTTTGAAGATACATGCATGAACTTGGGAGTGAAATGTTCTACTGGCTGCTAGTATGTCCAACATATGTACTCTTTTTGACAACCACTAACTTATACAGTTATATCAGTGTGATATATACCTGGAATGCATTTTATATAGATCCAGATATTAAGAGCTAGTATCATGTCTATTCATCTTAAATGCAACACATGACATATTATACCAGTGACAGCGCTTACTATTCGCCAAAATTTACGTCAAGATTGCGAAGAGCATGCCACGAGCTTGTGGATGGGTTAGATGGCACCATGGGTACAATATTTAGTAAGCCAACGGCTCTTTTCAGACCATTGTGCACTCAATTCATTTAATAAATGATATGGGTTTAAAAGTGGATTGTGAATGATAATTTAGGGATAAATAAAGATATCATGATATTACTAGATGGGATTTGATGGTTAAAAGTGGAACACTTTCCTATTCTAATATTTAGAGGGCTAACATATTTTTTGGGCAATATGATAAAAATGTGGAGACATGACAAACATTTTTTTAGAGGTGCACATTTTTGCGCCGGAACCGGTTTTAGGTAGGAACTGGGTACAAGCTCATCAAGCCTAATCACCGGGTACAAGTAGGGATGGTTTGATACCATACCCTATGGAATCGGTTAGGATCGGGTATAGGTGGAACCGTGTTCGGTATAAATCGGGTATTATTTTTTTTTATCTGTATACAATATGAAGTTACTAAATAAAAATACGATTTATTATAATTCAAAAGAGTTAACCAAATACAAGATATAAATGTTATGCTGCGAAAAACTACATTTTTTTTATAAGTAGTGCAATATATATTTTTCATTGACATGTCTTATTCTTCATCTTTAAGCTCTTCTTTGCGCATCATTTGCGTGTTCTTAATCAGATATTACAGAGGATAGTCCCCCCCTTAATCTATTCTTCGTGTATTTTTTGCTCCGGTTCAATTTTGTCTTGTAAGGTCATTTGGCCTTGTTTGCGATCCAACGACTCCAAGTGATCTTTAAGATAAATACACATCTCCACCGCCTCCGGAGATATTATGAAGGTTAGCAAAACACAGGCCAAAAAAGAACCAGATAATTTATTCCCTTCCTTTCCGCCAAGCCAATATATCAAAGTGTCCAACAAACATCCTCAAACTTGGTTACTACTAACCCAACCGATGAAAGCCTGTTATGAAAACTTTATAACCATCATTTTGCCGTAAGGCATTTTCGATCATGGTAGATGTCGAGTTCCAACGGTTAGGTGTTGTTGGAATAGGAATGCCTGTCTTGATTATAAATAATGTTACTAACAAAATACGGTCCAACATACCTCCTTCGTGATGCATAAAATTAATAACTGTCACGCTCAAACAATCAAAGCCATGTGTTAAGCAGTTCATTTTGTATTTGATACTTGTGTTAATCGTGTCCTCTTTAACCTGTTAAGCAAGATAAGACATGATTTTCAGCCCTACTTTTGTCCATACATTATTTCATAAGGAGTTTTCATATGAGCTTTGTTGACTAAAACCCGATTTTTAATGTAGCAAGCAGTATTCACAGTTTCAGCCCAGAAAAATTTTAGCAACTTAGAATCACATAACATAGTACATTCAACTTCAATCAAGGTTATATTCCTTCTTTCAGCAACTCTATTTTGTTGAGGAGTTCTTGGAGCACTATACTATCGATCAATCCCTTTTCAACACAAAATTGATCCATTGTAGCATTTTTAATTTTTGTGCCATTGTCACTCCTCATTGCTTTGACCTTCTGATTAGCTTGATTTTTCATGAGGACTATAAGTTGCTTAAGAAGTTCTACAGTCTCACTTTTGTTAGATAAAAAGAAAACCCAAGTAAAACGTGAGTGATTATTAATAATAACCAAACAAACAGACTTGTGATTAATGCTTAAAACATTAACTTGACCAAAAAGATCCATATGAAGTAACTGCAGAACCTGATTTATAGAGTTGACTTGCTTTGAAAAATTAGGCCTTTTATGTTGCTTTCCTTTTGCACAGGCAACACATTTTTCATTTATCAGAAAATCTTTGACATAAAGGTTTCGAACCAAGTTTCCTTTAGCAATACGATTAAGATTCTAGACATTGCAATGACCTAGACGCCTATGTCACAACATGGATTCATGTTTTGAAATTTTGGAGAAAAGAGAAGTAGTTTCTGCATGGAGTTCTTTATTCATGTCAATGACATAAGCATTATCCCTACATCAACAAAATCCAATATTCAAGAATAACAATTCCTGGTTTCAAGACAAAACAACCTTTTCTAGTAAAATGATTTGAAAAATTATTGTCACAAATTTGAGACACACTCAACAAACTATGCTTCAACTCAGGACAAAATTAACGTCTTTAAAACTCAAACTACCATGTTTAACTGTACCTTTCTGGGTGATCTTACCTGCGGACACGAAAACAGCTCTAAAAATTCAAAACGTTTGCAGAGATATTAGAATTGGTACGTGTGAGCTTTTCCAAGCACTATTTAATATTTTTTTAGGGGTCCAATCCAATATTTATAAAAATTTTAACTACGAGATCAAATAACCGGTGTTTTCGACGAAACTAAGCTACGCCCCTATACATATTTTACTCTATTCCTAACTGTTCAGATTGCATATAATTCTAAGTTAAAGACAACATATAAAAACTATAACTCACTCATCAAAGTTGACTTCTGTATGCATATTAGTTTCACATGTGAATTGTTAAAATCAAAGATGATTTCATGGATTTTAAGCTACTTGGTGATTGAAGACTAACATCTCAAATTAAAAAAGTTATCTATATAATAATTCAAGGTTTTAGGGGAGGCTAATTTTTAGGGGGGAAAATACTTTTTGTTCTATAATAGGAAATTTGGGAGGGAATTGAAAGGAATTTTCACCATGCATAAGTTGATGAATTTAAATTCTTAAATAGTAAATATAAAAAAATGTTTAAACATAGTGAATGCAATTTCTTTATACACATTATTATTTAATCCGTGTGTAACACACGGGTATTAAACCTAGTTAAGAATATTTTAAAGAATTTATTCTTATTGGTTTAAAAGACAATTTTGATGCTTTATAATTATGAAAATATATATATTTAATTTCTAATACTCTCCGCTGCAATTACTTTTAATCAAGTTAATGTTCTTAACTGACTATACTATGTATGACTATCTATTTGGCCTCCTAGAAACGACTATATATACTATGTATGACCATCTGTGTGGCCTCCTAAAAACAAGGCCTTACAATTTTACACCACGTTATCAGTGCGAAAGTAACTAATTTCCAAAGTCGTTAGCTTGATATCACAATTGTCAATGTTTAAGATTTCATATCCATTATATATAACACTATACGTTACCTGGCTAGGCGATTGTGTCTGCTTAAGAAAAACTTAATTGTATTGTTATTATTACATTTTGTTGGTTGCTTTAACAAAGAATATATTGCAATCACATTGTATTGTTATTAAGAAAAACTATAGTGAAGTATTTAACGGTGATTAAAAGGTAAAGGTGTAAAGCTTAATCATAGTTAAATAAATGCATTAGAAGCTTTCATGCAATCACATTAACTTTGGCATACTTTTGACCCGTTCGAAACCACCTCACCACTCCAAGACATCAGCCTCATTATCTACGTAATAGTTAGCCTTATCCACCTTCTACATTTGGCGACTCCGACTTAATAGCATTTTTGGAGCCTTCTATCGATCAGAAAAAAATTCTTTTTTCTGGGAGTTCATTAAGATGCATGTTGGTATTTGATCTGGATATACTTTTCTAGGACCTTAAAGAAAGATTTAGTTTTAGTTGAAAACTTATAATGAAAAGTCAAAAGTGAAAATAAAGATCTTAAAGTCTAGCAACTATAATCTATTTAGGTGCATATTGCTACCTTATTCAACTGATATATTTTTTAAATGAAACCGTTACAGGATCATTTAATCTTAAGTATCATTTAATCTTTACTTTAAAATAAAGATCTTAAAGTAAGACTCAGACTGTTAATGTATATATTTTTGTATATCAGGATCAAAATCTTAAGTACCAGTAAGACTTAAATTGTTTCAGTTAGTACGAACAGCAGTACATATATGTTCGTTTTTAACACAAAAAATCGGCCAATTCAAGAAGTTTAAACCTTTATCATGACTGATAATCTGTGTCTTGCAAGAAGCATCTTCTACAGTGAAAGAAGCTTGAAAAGTAGTTGTATCCATTTGTTATTTTGCTTCATCAGCTATAATGCTGAAGTTAGTATCCTTTTTAACCGAGGTTATGAAATTATTGTCTTTTATTATTTCTTTAAATGCCTCTTACTTCGTTTTTTCTTTATCTTACTTAACATGTTCTATAGATTAACCAATTAATGGGTTTTAGTTTAGTTTTTGGTTTATGATTCTAGATTTGTCTCTTTGATTGTATAGATCAAAATTAGACAGTAAAAGACCCAACATGCAGATGAAACTGACTGACAGTAGGATATAACTACATCCGAAAGGTAGTTGCTATACTTAGTGGCGCATCCTTATGGGGGCCAGGATAGGGCCTGCGTGTTTTTTCGTCAGAAGTGCCGATTTTTACCTTGATACCTTAAATTTATATATAAATACACACACACACACACACACACACATATATATATATATATATATATATATATATATATATAGGGGAGAGATTTGTTGGAACTATTTTATTTAAAAACAAAATAGTAACTATTTTGTGAAAAAAACAAAATAAAAAAGTTGAATTGTTTGTTGTTTTAATTTGAATTCAAACCTAAGATGTTACATCTTTGACTTGAATTCATTTGGTTATTCAACATAACATCAATTAGATGTTACATCTTTTGAGTAAAGATGACATTTATGGTTTAACTTCTAGGCTCACTATAAATACTAGGATGAACCTAGTTGTGAGACACACTTGAACTCACTAAAAAACATTCACTTGTTATCTCTCCTTCTTCTAAAGTTCTTATTATACTCTCTTCTTCTCAAAATGCATTTTCGGGTGCTAGAGTCCTCACCGGCTGTACATACAGATTCGGCCGTTGTACCCTGGGAAACATTCGAGTTCTCTTGGGAGACTCGGAATTTGTTTTAAGGGACCCGTGTCAATACACGAAGCCTCGGCCACCTTGTTCTTTATCTTATTTTGTACTTATTATTTCTTTATTTCAGTTGTAATTCTCGTATTGTAATTTACTGTTTTATTTGATTTTTGTATTGTAATTGAATCAATATAAGTATCTTTAATTTTTTATGCGAACGGTTCCTACAATCTTAAAACAAATTTTTTTAAACACCGTTCGTATTTAAAAATATATATATATATATATAGTCATTGTTCGTCTCTCAAAGTTGGACTTAGAGAACTTACATTTGACTTTTTTCCAGAATTGGTTTTTTTTTAGCTTTAAAAAAAAAGTTGGTTATCTTTTTTTACCATTTGTTGGTCTTTGTAATGGTGTTGTATAATTTCCAAGGTGGTCCTTTTACTTCATCCATAAAACCTTGGTTGTATAGCCTTTTGTTGGTTATAATATTTTATTTTTCCACATCATTGATTCAAAGACTCTAAACCTCAATAAATTTTTAGTAGGTTTCGTATAATTAAAAATATTAATTATGTGTTGACTATCTAATTAAAGAGTTTTATTTTCTCTTAAATCCATAATTAATTGTGATTAATATAACTTTAAATATGGAGTTGGGTCATATTAGTTATGACTAATAAAGATTATGTTATGAAGTTTTGTCTTCATTTCATGTGAATGAAATATGAACTTTAAGATTCATACATATTAAGTCATAGATATAGATCGCACATTGGAAAAGAGAGAACGGTTTTTGTAATCGTTTATGTCGAGAATCAAGTAGGAAATGTTAGTTTATATAAACAAACAAAACATTAAAATGATTTTTATAATCATTTATGTCTAACAAATGTGTTAGAAAAGGTTTATATTATATATACAACAAAGCTTCATAATGATTGTTGTAGTCATTTATATCTAACAAATGTGTTAGAAACATGTTTATATTATATTAAAAAAAAACACTTTAAAATGATATTGTAGTCATTTATGTGTTTTGGAAAAATGGAAGGAAATTGATTATTTATAATCAAACTAAATTTCCTTAAGTATGAAAATAAATTAAAACTCATTAAGTATGAGATTAACTTGAGTGTTTATTTTATAAACACATAAGGATTAAAAATGGTTTTTGTAACCATTTCTATCTAACAATCATGTTAGAAATAATTTATTGTCTAACAATATGAAGCTCTAAACATGATTTTAAGCAATCGCTTAATTTCTAAGAAGCGTGTTGGACCCGATTTATTTTACATAAATCGTTCGGATGTTATCTGATAACTCGAAAATGTGGGGGGAGGTCATACATGTGGCCATTTATCTTTTAAATAAGATACCTCACAAGAAAAAGGGATGAGAACACTTTTGAGATATGGATGGAAAGAAAAACCATCATACAAATACTTGAAAGTATGGGAATGTCTAGCAAAGGTATGTATACCGGAGCCCAAGGTTCCAAAGTAGATATGACCCAAAATAGTTACGTAAACACAATAAGGTACGACAAGTACTCTCAACGGGGTTATTACATTTGACTATGTGATGTCAAAATGTAATATTGTGAACCCACTTACAAAAGGCTTAAGCAGAGAGTTAGTACTCAAGTCGTCAATTGGAATGTGGCTAAAGCCCATGAGATAAGTGAATGCGAAGGAAAACCTAACCTATGTGACTGGAGATCCCAAGATCTAGGTTCAATAGGACAACCTAATTGCATAAACTACGGTCACTGTGGGGGTTCCCCGAACACAATAAAGGGAGTTAACCTTAAGACTTCCTAGCTCATTCCAATAATGACCAGTGACATGATGTAAGGATAAGCATAACAAATGGTTATTGATCTAGTGAAATCATTATAACCTTAATGCTTTTAATGATTTTTGATAATCACCTATGTGAGAGAGAAGTGGGGTCGCTTCGAATGGATTTGTGGGGAGCGCAAATCCTAGAGCTCTCGCAGAACCAGGCTAGTGATCCACGACCATAATGGACACGACAATGAGGGGTTGACCAGACCAGGAATAGTATTGTGTAATGTGTATTGTCGTCTACACAAATGGTGGTTGGTTCAAAGACATCGCGTCTACCAAACCACTAGGAGACTAAGTATGCATCACAACGGAAGGTTCAAAGTTAATCACTACCTATCCGGCAATATTAAACCGCTGAAATTGCATTTTGATACTGAGAGAGTATGAATCGAGATACATTGTATCTTGCTATTGAGAATATATGAAGTATTAGAAAAATGTGTGAAAATGTGTTTTCACTTAAGAGAATTGAAATTTGTTTTTTCATGTGGGGGATTGTTGGAACTATTTTATTTAAAAACAAAATAGTAATTATTTTGTGAAAAAACAAAATAAAAAAGTTGAATTGTTTGTTGTTTTAATTTGAATTCAAACCTAAGATGTTACATCTTTGACTTGAATTCATTTGGTTATTCAACATAACATCAATTAGATGTTACATCTTTTGAGTAAAGATGACATTTATGGTTCAACTTCTAGGCTCACTATAAATACTAGGATGAACCTAGTTGTGAGACACACTTGAACTCACTAAAAAACATTCACTTGTTATCTCTCCTTCTTCTAAAGTTCTTATTATACTCTCTTCTTCTCAAAATGCATTTTCGGGTGCTAGAGTCCTCCCCGGCTGTACATACAGCTTCGGCCGTTGTACCCTGGGAAACATTCGAGTTCTCTTGGGAGACTCGGAATTTGTTTTAAGAGACCCGTGTCAATACACGAAGCCTCGGCCACCTTGTTCTTTATCTTATTTTGTACTTATTATTTCTTTATTTCAGTTGTAATTCTCGTATTGTAATTTACTGTTTTATTTGATTTTTGTATTGTAATTGAATCAATATAAGTATCTTTAATTTTTTATGCGAACGGTTCCTACAAGATTTTCTACAAATGGCTTAAACTCTAAAAAAGCTAAGAAGCAATCTGAGACGTTAGATTAGGGTGTTTGCGGTTAAGATTAACGCGGTGGCAATATTGTAAATATTATGATTTTTTTAATTATGCGCAATAAGGATCCGGGATAGATTAGTCATTGTGCGTTTTCAACATGAAATTCAAACCGGATTCTATTTATCGAAATGGGGCGTTATTTTAGGGTGTCTGTTTAAATGCCAATCCATACCTACATTACGGAGATTTCATTCCAAAATTAGGGCATTTTATACAGTGAAAAACTCATTGTCTCATCCATATAAAAAACACCATGTATAAAACTGATTCTATAAAATAACACCACGGCACCACGCATATGAAAACGTCATAACTTAGCTGGAATACAGTTATGCTGCTTAATGTTGTTGTTTTTGATGTTTTTTGACTTTTTTATATGACGTTCAATATGATGTTTTTATAAATGATATCATGATGTTTTATGAATGTATAGACAACATAGTTAATCAAATTTATAACAATGAGTATGACGTTTTTATCGATGTGAATACTATAATTAATGTTTTTTCACGATGGTTTGATTCTATGTCGTTCTCTATTTTTGCAGTTGGCCTTTTATCTATAACCTCCTTCTTACCAATTGGTATACCCAACACCTCATTTACTAGCTCGAGGGGTAATCCTAACAACCTGCCTACCAAGATTTAATGTGTTGTGTGTTGATTATAATTCTGAACTAACCAAAACGCCAGAGTAGTTAGGACACTCTCTAGTTTTAGGGCTAAGACCGAGCCAAACCCCATTTCAACAACTGTCTTTTTCTAGTTCTCGGAAAAACTTGCAATCCAGTGTTTAAGGTTTGCCAATAAACATCTTGGCAAGCTTCTTTATTGAGATAGGTGGTTGTTTAACAAAGTCATCATCACAATCTTCAACACTTGTTTTCTTTGGTGTGTCACCTCTTAAGCATCTTTTTTTCTTGGTTGATATTTTCCTTTTTGATAACACTATGTTATCGTCAGATGACATGTCAGTATCACCACCATCAACTGGTGACTTGCGTTTGATGCCCTTTGGAACAACAGGCTTTCTAGTCATGATGTTCACTTCGTAATTATCTGCAGTAAAGAATAGTACATCAGAATGGTGCCATACATCAAAGAAGATACATAGTATTTTTGCTAAGCATGCGTATTGTCACACCCCCAAATCCACTAACGGATTTTTACCGTTAGAGGCGTGACGAACCAGGATCCAGTCATTAATTACACCGAACGACTCTACATGAGTTTTGAAAAACCAAACGTTTACCCATTAAATGTGGTAGTTTAAACGACAATCAGAGTAATTAGTTTTTCAGTTATGCGGAAGCGTAATAAATAAGTAAGTTTAAGCAAACCCAAACCATGCAGAAAGTAAATGCGCAAAAACACACGCGCCCGACACAAGACACGCAGCTTAAAAAGTTTACAATCCCAAAACAAAGTTTTGAATGCAAGAAATGTTTCAAATGATTTGCGAGGAAGCCATGCCCTACGTGCATTATACCTTAGTGACCTGAAACAGTGGAAGACTAACAAGTGTCAACACGACGGTTGGTGAGTTCACATAGTAGTATAAAACAAGTAGTTCAATTGCAAGCAGATATATAAATTAAGTATGTCATTGTAGGTAGCTAGTCTACAGCACATGTCCTTAGAGGCGTATGTATCTGACCGAAGCTGACGTATGTACACATTAAGTGCATTTTGCCCGTTCGCACATCCCAGCAGGATGCACTGTAAGTATGTTAGGTCATTCAACACCAGTTCGACAGGTCCTTCTGTCGTGCTAGCGCGACTAGCCCGGGTGGGGTTTGTCAAACCCAGTAGTACTACTCAAAATTTCCCCGCTATTTCACAAATACTAACGGTCAACTAGGTATCCATAAGGTCTTTCATGAACAAAATAAAAGTTGCTCTAATCCAGACATGCGACATACAAAACTTGTAAATCCATAAAAGTAATCGTCCATGTTCAGCCCATAAAAGGTAGAATAGTAAAAGTGCGGTTTAGTGAACTCACCTTAAGTTGCACAGCAAAATAGTTTAAAGCACACAACGTAATGCAGCGACCTAAATAACAGTAGGTCTATTAATGTGTGTTCATAGAGGGTCATAGTACCCTATGCATCCAATTGGTCATACAGTTTGTGCGTGATCGGAAAAGTTTGACTTTTTGTCCAAGTTTGACCAAGTTTGACCAAGTTTGACTTTTAGTTGACTTTTGGTCCAAGTTTGACTTTTGGTACAAGTTTGACTTTTAGTTGACTTTTGGTCCAAGTTTGACTCTTAGTTGACCCGAGTTGACTCACGACCCGTTGGTGATTTGTTAAGTGTAAACACGTTACATTTGATGTATTTAACTATATTACATTCGCATACCACATTACACGTCACACATTCAACAAATTGGATTTCAAATTCCACAAAAGTTTCCTTTATAGGAAAGTCGGATTTGTAAAGTATACTTGCATATTCCAACATCCTAAGCATGTCAACTATTACACAAATACCGTAGCACGCTACACAAGTCAACAACACATACTAACACTTTGCGGTTCCTACATAAAGCATACTAGCATGCGTGGTCATTTCAAGGCAAAATCAATTGTTCACATGTTTTGTTTCAACTAACATAGTGACATTTCCATCATGACATACTAGTTACTAGTATACGCCATTTAGACTTCAACAAAACCATTTCAAGCAACCGGTCTACTAATTAACTAATGCCTACAAATGCCATTGTATGATCAAAGCACATTTACCAATCACCACATGTCTACAATCATTCATATGCAATCCCAATTCATGTTTGTACGTCCGAAATTACTAAACATGCATCCTTGTCAATTTCCAGGTCAAAAAAGTTTCTACATTTAGCAAGTGTTCCAAATCAAGTCGGATTCGCACGTTCAATTGCTCACAATTCGTCTAACACATCTTACAAACATGCTAGTAAGTCCATAACAATCATTAGATGTCCATAATATGCAATTTCACATGATCTCTAACACAAAAGTTACTATTTTTAGTAATCTAGCATAATGCTCATGAAATTTCACAAACAATTAACCAATCTTCATTCAATTCATCATCCAAATACAACATCAATCACATTTCATACCAATCATGCATGTATCATCAAGTCTCACTAATTCCTATCAAAACCCTAATTTCATAACAACATAATTTTTGTATTATTTCATTGTCTAACCATCAAAATATCGAATAACACATAATCAATAAACCATTTTCACAACACAACATCAATTTGGCCAATTTGGATGAATTAGGGTTTCCAAAACATTCAATTTACGAAATATATAATAGCAATTAACAAAAACACTTACTAGTATTGCGTTTATCACTTCAATCAACAACCGAAATCACCAAAAATCGAGCCAACAAGCAACAAAAACGATCTTGTATGTGTGTTGTATGTGCGACGGCAGCAATATGGGGAAAAAAAGCCAAAAACGTTTTTTTTAATTAGTTTAGGTTTAGGTTTTGTTAAGTTTTGTTAATTATTGTTAAATGTTAAGTTGGGTTGGGCCTTGGGCCACTTATGGGTCACATGGGTGATCCGTGGACCACTTTTTCACTTCGGTTTGTAAACACAATGAAAAACTTTATAAGACGTAAATTTTTGTTTCACCGAGTTTACCGAATTTCGTAAATGGTTAAAACCGATAAAATACGCGGTTACACGAAAATTCAACAATTAAGCACACATAACAGTTAAAATGTATTATTGTTGTATTTGTATTCATTTAAGATCACCAACGCCCGGGTGTTAACTCGTGTGGTCGTTTCGTATGTATATTTGCGTAACAGTTTGCACATTTAATTTGTCAAATTAAATGAAAAGTATAATTGCGTTAACGTGACTAACAGAGTTTAACTAACGAAGTTAACCTGAATTTTTCGGGTGTCACATCATCCCTTGTTGAAGGAATTTTCGTCCAGAAAATTGGATACGGTCATTAAAATGGGTCTGAAAATGAAAGAATTCAGAGGTTAGAATTTCGAGTTGTCACACGTATTAAAACATAAATTACCTTCATCATCAAGAATTTAGGAGTTGAAGGATCATTTGTCTAGCTGAAAGATTTCTTAATTTCTATTCTTTCACTTCTTCTATCTCGTCCTTTCTAATGTACTAGGCGAAGGCAGTGCAGGTGAACGCCCAATAGATCCCATTTTTTTAAAAAGTTTTTTTATATATTTGTAAGATATCTAAAATGTTTCTTTTTACCCGTACTTAACGAAATTACAATAACTTAAACTTGTAAGTACTTACATTTCATCTGATCATCTTTTCAATTTACAGTCTCAATGATATCTAAAACACCAAAAACCTAAACTATAAGTAACATTGATAAGCATGCGTTAAACACCATAACCTAACACCAAAACCAAATAGCTAAACAACAAAACGCAATAACAAAATGCAACAAAAAAGTGAAATTCATCTCATGCAAACAGAATAAAACATTAACAACATAACGTTATGACAAACACCAAAACTATATTTTTACAGTCTTCGCTTTAGCGGTTTGTTAAACACCAAAACCTAATAGATAAACAACAAAACGCAACAAAAAGTGAGATGCAAACATAATAAAACGTTAACAACACAACGTTATGACAAACACCAAAATGATTTCTTACATTCTTCGTTTCAGCGGCGTTAAACACCAAAACCTAAAATGTTAAATGTTGATTAAAAAAACAAATATTGACCATCTCAAATGTATATAAACAACTTACTATGGATTAATTGAGTTCGTAGTATTTGAGTTAAACGCCAAATTGTGTTGTGATCGTCTCTAATTGAGGTATTGAATTCACAGTTATGGAGGATTTTCGAACGGTTTTTGTTGAAATAGGTGTTGTGTTTTGAAAACGCACAAATGATATTTTTGCCCCTCGGTGTCTACTAGTGGGTTTGTAAAACGTCCACTTATTTACAAAATTGCCATCGTGTGATCTGGGCCGTAAACACCATGATCGGACATCCCAGATTACTTCCTACAACAGTCAATACCCCATTTTGATTTCACCTTCGTGTAAAATACAAATTATAGGTCCTGCGATTTTCAGCCCCGTGCTATAAGAGTTCAGGATCCACTAGCCATACGTATTACATAATTATTTGTAGGACTTGCAGATTTGCAGAAAGTTTGTACATAGTTTGCTCATATGTTGTTTCTCTTTAATTCATTATATAAAGTTTGTAATTTCACTTTGAACATGTGTAAATGTTATTGTAATTTATATATATATATATATATATATATATATATATATATATATATATAGATGAGGGATTTTCTACAAAGGCTAAAAACTCTAAAAACGCTAAGAAGGATTTTGGGGCGTCGGATCTGGATGTCAACGGCCAAGATTAACGCGGTGGCGTTTTTGTAAATATTATGATGTTCTTGCCGACGCGTCATATAGTTCTGGGGTAAATTAGTCATTATGCGTTTTCAACCTAAAAATCAAAAAGACAAATATTAAGCGATTTGGTGCGTTATTTTAGGAAGTCTGTTTATTTCTCAATCAACTCCTACATTGAGGCGATTTGTAACAAAAATAGGGCGTCTGTTTTCTTACTTGAAGAACACCACGTCGCTTAAAAATTAGGTCGTCTTTTTACTTGAAGAACACTTCGACTGCAAATACTCAACAAGGAAATCAACGACATAAGGTAATTTCAACAATAAGCGATTAGTACATTACGCCTTTACTTTAGGTTATAACGATGGTTGTTGACGGGTAAACATTAGGCGTTTATTCCAACATTCAAATGCGTTTGTAGACAATATTGATTTCTTTGTGAGTTTTACTAATGGATGTTGTGCCTTTTGTAGTTTTGACAACCGGTTGAAAATCAACGTCACTACGAGGAGATGGATAAAGAACTATTTGTTTACAGTAAGCGCACTTTATTCAAAATTATGGTGTTTTTTATAATAGTATGACATGGTTATGTGCATGGTATCGTTTCTGTTATAATATTATTGTATGTTGTTATTTGTTTTTATTATACATTATGGTGATTTTTAAAGTATGGTGTGATATGCATAGCAACCATGGTGTTACCTGACATATGGTGTTATATGTTGTTATCTTATATTATGGTGTTATGCGTTATTGCTTCAATTATGACATTATATACAACATATGACAGGTAGAAGGAATGAGCGAATAGCCATTGGCAATTCATTCAAATGGACAAATGAACCTGAGAATCCAATAATTTTAGATGATAATGGTAACCTTTAGTTTAGTTGTACATTTTTTATACTCTTGTTGTAACATATATCATTCTGTACTGCAGATGATAGTGAAGAAAACAAAAAAAAACAACACATAGTAGTCCTGGCAAAGAGAAAACTATGAAACGCAAAAAATTAGTAAGTGCCATGAAATCGAGGATGTCAGACATTAGGAAGGTGAAAAACACCATGAAAAGTAAAGAAGAGACAGTGAGAGATAACATGAAAAGCCCAGCAATGAAGAGAGGGAGAAAAACACCACAAACAGTGAGTTGTGATGATGGTGATGAACAATGTATTGTTGTGTCTTCAGGTCGAAACATAACCTGTATAAAAACACCAAAGAAATAAATAGTAAAGTATCTTTTATATAATAAAGTCTTTGAAAAAAACACCATACCTCAAAATATGAGTTACACAACTGATCAAAGTCTTTGATAAAAAACTTGGTAAATCCGTCAATATATGTTCTCGAGCTTCACATTTAAACATTTTTCAATACCTACAATCTCGACTTGAACGTCCAGAAATAATGTTTTAGTTTATATTTGAGAAACTTGTTTTTCAAGAACAAAATCTGTCTTTAATTGTGGACGAGTATAGCGAGTATCATGATCATTCTTCCTTTGATTGTGACGTTGGGACTCAATAGCAGTCTTAAAATGGGTAAGAAACTCAAGCAATGTAGACCTTACATTACAAACTTGTCCAAACAATGATTTTCACTTTCTGACCTTGAAGTCGTATGCATCAACCCAGACATAAGCTCATTCTATAGTATGTTGGTATCCATGATTCCCTCATGTCATAAATATCAGCCAACCAGTTGTTATCGCTCAAATCGAAATCTTGAATGACAGAATGCCAACCTACTTCAAATTCATCAGGACTGAGAGAATCCGTCCAAACAATATCACAGATACGTTTCTTGAAATCAGTAGTATTACAAAGCGTCACACCCACCTAAAAGAACACCAAAAATAATAAAACGTCATAAATATATAAAAAAAACACCAAATATATAACATAAAACAGGAATATTTGTCACACCTTGGTTGACAGCTTATGCATCACATGCCACATGCATAGTCGATGTCGACTACCAGTAAATATCTCCTCAATAGCCTTTTTCATGGCTGGGTCTTGGTCAGTTACAACGACTTCGGGTTGTTTACCAAATGCTTTCAAAAAACATCTAAGCAACCATTTGTATGTTTCAGCCGTCTCAGAAGCCAATAATGCAGCACCAAAGGAAACATTATTATTATGATTGTCGATCCCGGTAAATGGTACAAACACCATTGAGTACCTAAAAAACGCCAAAATTTGTCCACCAAGAATATAACATCAATATATATGATTAACAGCAATGTTGTACATATACAGTTAGAATGTATATTTATCCACACAAAATATAGCATCAATTATATACCTGTTAGATCTATAGGTAGCATCAAATGACATAATGTCACCAAAAAACTTGGTAGTTCCTCTTAGATTCTCCATCTGACCAAAACAATCCAACTAAACAATTCTCATCATCAGTAAAATACTCACAGGAAAAATCAGGAAGTTGTTCTTTCTTCTTCATCAGATTTCCAACCATCATTTCAACATCATATTCATTGATGAACAAATTAATTTCCCTTTTGAAATTCTTACAATCATTCTTACTAACACCAATCTCCTCAAAACCACCAAATATAGTCCTCATTACATTAAACTCCCTAACAGGTCCAATATTTATTTTTGCCATGCTTTGGATCATATGCTTATGTAACTGAGTCAACTTTCGGGATGAAGCCAGAAAGTGCATGTCTTCTTCATTGACAAAAAAATGATTGTGTTCTTCAACAAATTTATATATATTCCATTTATCTTGAACCAGCTCCACACGAATATGTGCTTGGCAACCAGTCCTCTTTGAAAAGTTAGCCCTAACGACCTTTTGTTTAGCATTTTCTTCTAATGTATCAACTTTTTTCTTCTGATTAAAACTTTCTTTGCTACATAAGTAGTATTTCAGTTTTATAACGCCATTACTACTTTTTGAACCAGTACCTTTACGTACATCAAAAACCAGATGCTGCAGCATACTTGCAATAGTATGCAAATGCTTGGTCCATATTGTCAAATGTCATCCCAACTTTAGGCTTTAACTTTTCCAATACATCAGGAATATAATACTTTTCGGATGAATTTGGTAAGGTAATTTCTATTCCACGTAGAGCATATATTAATGAATCAAAACCTATAAAGAAAAACAACAATGTCAACTAAAATGTATTAACAAAAAACGTCATATAAAAAAAACAATAACAAACGTGGTATTTAGGATGATATACAATATTACACAGGAAAAAAAACACGATATCTCAGTTCAAAAAACAAGATCATTAAAAAACCTATAAAAAAACAGCAATGTCAACTAAAATGTATTAACAAAAAACGTCATATAAAAGAAACAAGAACAAAACATGGTATTTAGATTGATATATAATATTACACATGAAACAAACACCATAACTCAGTTCAAAAAACAACATCATTAAAAACGTCAACACACGTAAAAGCGCATCGCTATCACATCGTAAAAAAATGATAATACTTGAGATTGCCTTTCTAAAAAACACCATATGCTTTTTTAAACTATCTGTATCTAACAAATTATAACAAACACCATAATCGTACTTTTAAACGGAAATTACATTAACAGCTACGAATAAAAAGCTTCAATACCTATCAAACAATACATTATATTGAAATTCAATCAAACAAAAAACCATACGTATCAGTACGTTTGTATTATTTAGACTTAAAAAACAGTTATTATATGTTCGTTAACAAAAAATCAAATGTGTTTCATTATTACGTCGAACAAATTACTATCAAGATGACAGACCCATTCTCTGTACTATCAATAGGATCAATTATAACAAGTCACACACTCATATTCCAGAAATACAGAAACAAAGAAATTCCACGGTCGAACTACCAAAATAGAATGAGCTAGAAATCCGAGCTCTAAAGGATTCATTTTTTATTCAAAAGCTAGGACTTGGGGGTTCTTATAGATCTAATTCATTGAAATTCCATCCAATAAAACGGAAGAATTATAAATCTCTAAAATAATAGATAGAAATACCGCAAATAGAGCCATTGCGACGCCCATCAAAACACACGAATCAAACACATCAAAATTAACTAATTATAGCTACAAAATTAACTAATTATAACTACAACGTTAACATAACATCATAACAATTCACTGAACAAAACGTCATAACAATAATTGAAAACGGAAAAAAAACAAAATGATGTATAAACACTTAATTATTACGTCAATGGATGAAAACATACGAATCAAACGCATTAATATTAACTATTTATGACTACATCGACGACAAACTTTACCTGTGAAAACTGCACGATCATCGACAATCGTATCCGCCATTGAAGAGAGATTATGAAATAATGGATCAACGACGGATTATATAAACTGCTAATCGCCAAATGTAAACGCCAAATGATATAGATATATTTTATGAAAGACGGAATATAAACCCTAGCCAAACGCAATAATGAAATCGAAAAAACAGAATAAACAGCATGCAAGGAAACCGTTCTTACCATAACAACATGCATCGAGTAAAATGACTTCAATACCACTCCGCCTGTTTTTTAAGTTTAGACAAATAGTCGATGCCGATTGGTTCCTACACTTCTTAGAGTTTTTAGCCTTTTTAGAAAATCTCCAATCTATATATATATATATATATATATATATATATATATATATATATATATATATATATATATATATATATATATATATATATATAGGGATCCATTCAAATGAGAACACTTTTAACTTGAGTACAACTTAGGAACCGCTTTAACTGTTGTATTTTTTATAATATAAATTGACCAAAATGCTTATAATTAACCTAATTTTAACATCCATTTAAAAAATATATGATTTGTGAAGTCGTTTGTTAAAATGCATATATGCACCCACATTACTTGTACACGAACACACATTGTGGGTGCATATATGCATTCTAACAAACGACATCACGAATCATATTTTTTTTACATAGATGTTAAAATTAGTTGAATTATAAGCATTTTGATCAATTTATATTACAAAAAATTCAACAGTTTGACTCCCTCTATGATTCGTTAAAGTTGTACTTTTTGTACTCAAGTTAAGAGGTGTTCTCATTTGAGTGTCCCTCTATATATATATATATATATATATATTTATAGAATCAATGTCTTTTGTGAACCATTGCTTATAATGTTAACCAAAAAACCAAATTTTAGCCACACATTCTTTTTCTAGCTTATAAATTATTTTTTAAGTTATAAGGGTATATAGGTAATTTGATAATCCTCTTCTCCTTCTCTCTCACTTAACATAACTTTATACTTTATTTGTCACATTTTCTTTTGCAAGATTTCCAGATTCCATTTCCATCTCTCTCTCTCTCTTAAATCTATTGAACACAATTTCATCTTTCTCATCTACTTATCTTTATTTTTTAGATATATTCTTAAAGCCAAGGTAAAGTGTTCATTTAGGTTTCAGTGTCTTTGACCAGATCCAGCGTTGGACATCGTAGATCTGAAAAAAATCTTGGTTTCTATGTTTTTGCTTCATCGCCCACCGTCGGAGAACAAGAACAACCAGTTTACAACCACCGGCGTCATCGTAGATCCAACATCAAACATCACAGATCTGGAAACACAAGTGTTAGTTTCTACATTCTTGTTTCATTGTTTGTCGTCAGAGAACAAGAACAACCAGATCTGAGAAAGTAAAAGTTATAAAGGGCTTGTGGTATGAAGATGAAGCTCAGATCTCGTCAAAAGCTCAGATCTCAGATCTCGTCAAACCCAGATCTCGCAAAAGCTCAGATCTCGTCAAAACCTATCTCGTCAAAACCCAGACAAACTGTTGATCTCGTCTTCATCTCAGTGGTGGTTAGTCGTTAGTGTTTGCGAGATTTGATGGCGTCTAAACACGAAAAACAAACCTGGTTTTGTGGGTTTCAGTTTGTAGATTTTGGATACATCATCACCAAGATAAAGAACATCATGGATCACCCAGATCTCTCTTGCAACAGGTAATTTAGTTGTTATAAAATGGTGATGATATTAGATAATTGAGGTGTAGTATTTGACTATTTGTTTTTGTATATGGTAATTATGATGTATGGGTTATAATTTACCATTATTGTTTTCGTCCAAAAGGGTATTAGACATTTATATATAAACATATATTGTAATTTAACATGATTTTTTTACTATTATTGGGTTCAAAGTGTATTAATTATAAATTATATATTAAAACTTCTTAGATGTAATGGGTTTTTGCTATGTAAACTACATATACATATATGTAACTGAGTTGTACAAATGTGTTATTTCTTTCATTGTATCTAAATTGGGTTTTTAATACATATGTGTAACTGAGTTGCACACATGTGTTAATCTTTGTTTTTCCTCTAAATTTTTTACCTTGTGCATAAAAAATTACATAAACTGAGTTGCACAACTTTTTATTGCTTTGTAGTTACACTAAAACATGTGTGATCTGAGTTGTACACATGTGTTAGTCTCGTTTTTCTTTTGAGTTGTTATACCAAATGCATAAAAAGTTGTACACTGTGCATAATAGTTGTACTTAAACTGTTTTTGCAGATACACATGTGTAATTGAGTTGTATACATGTTAGTCTTGTTTTTTTGCTTTTGAGTAGTAGTACAAAGTGCATAAATAGTTGTTCATAAACTGTTACTCACACATATTTTTCAAAGTACTAAAATTTTATAGTCGACCTTAAGGTTTCCCATATATATATGCAAAAGACATACTCTCACACTTGTACACATGTCTATTTTGTTTGTATATATGTGTATTTTGGTTGTACACATGTGTTATTTCTTCTAATTAGTAGTACATTGTGTATAAACATGTATAAGTAAGTTTGTGATTTGTCTTTTTTAATGTTTATTTTGTTGATCCACTAAAAAACACATGTGTAACTGAGTTGTACACATGTGTTAGTCTTGTTTTTTGGCTTATAAATGGTTGTATCAAGTGCATAAAAATTTGTACCTAAATTGGTTTCGAATATAGACAAGCGGAAACAGAGTTTATACACATGTGTATTTTGGTTGTACACATGTGTTAATCTTATTATATAATTTTTAACTCATGTTTATCTTGTATTCTTTCAGGACATGTTGAATGACCCAGATTTATGATGCGAACAATGAAAATCAAGTGAAAAAACAACTAGCATCTTTTGATTTTGAAGTTTTTTTAGGTTTTACATTTTTGTTTGTTTTTCAAATATATATTATGAATTTTACACATATGTACAAACATATGTTTTAGAAATATTATTTATTTATTCTGTGTACTTTAAATTTGATAAATAGTTTATTAAAAAAATTAAAAAGAAATTGTAAAGATAACTCAAAAAATAAAGTACAGAGAGAGAAAAAGCAAGAGAGAGAAAAAGTAAGAAAGAGAATATAAAGTAAGAGAGAGAAAAAATGTAAAATTACTTTTTTGTCCCTTGATTAATCAGGGCCACATCTTTTATATTAAAAACAATAAAAAATAAAAGATTGATTATGGTCCACATATTAAACTAATCCAAAAATAACTTGTGGTCTAAAATTGGTTTTTTGGTTAACATTTTAGTGACTGGTTTACATTTTACACATCCCCTATATATATATATATATATATATATATATAGGGGAAAGTGAATACGATGCTGTTACGCGTATAACTTACACGCAAAAATGATCAAAACTACGTAGTTTTGAATAAATAAATCCTCATCTTATGAAATCCATCAATTCCTCCATCTTAATCCTAGCCTCAAAATCGTTTGTTGCCCCGATTAAAATCCCAAGCCCCCTCCATTTAGTAATCGCAATCTCTTCTTCTAAGTCAAATACATCCTCATCTTCTAGAATCAATCAACCCAAAATGAATCTTCTCCCATACTTCCCAATAGCATATTGACAATTAAAAAAAAAGTCAGGTAAAGAAACAATAGAATATTTATCACTTGAAATAACTTTAGAATTAATAAAGTATTACGGTAAAAACATTTAGTAAAATCATTTTTAATCATTATTTTTAGATTCAAAGAAGAAGATGAAAATCAAAATATTAATTTTGCTTACCAATTGAATGTTGAGCGCACAAAGTTTAGAATCCATGGTATAGATTTTGATTACTCCAAAGATAGATTTTGATGATCGAATTGTGATTTTGAATGAGGTGAAATCAAATTTCAGTAAGGATGTTGAATGAGGAGCAGTAGTAACGATCATGGAGGATTTGATTAAGGAATTAAGTAAAATATTAAAATAAATGTATTTAGTTATTTTTTTTTAACTAAAACTACGTAGTTTTAAGCACTTTCGCGTGTAAGTTATACGCTTAACAGCATCGTATTCACTTTCCCCATATATATATATATATATATATATATATATATATATATATATATATATATATATATATATATATATATATATATATATATATATATATATATATATATATATGGGAGGGATTTTCTACAAATGGCCAAAACTCTAAAAAGGCTAAGAAGGAATCTGGGGCGTCGGATCTGGATGTCAACGGCCCAGATTAACGCGGTGGCATTTTTGTAAATATTATGATGTTTTTGCTGACGCGTCATTTAGTTCTGGGGTAAATTAGTCATTTTGCGTTTTCAAACGCCATGGTGTTTCTTTGATCTGTGCGTTTTAACACAAAATTCAAACGCCATGGTGTTTCTTTGATCTGTGTCTTCTGAATCATGGTGTTTTTTATGTTTGAACTTCGTATGGTGTTTCTTAGATCCATGTCTTCTGAATCATGGTGTTTTTTTACGTCTGACCTGATCACAGTAAAAACGATTGACGTTTTTGGTGTTTTATTTCTAACTTTTCTCATGGTGTTTATTAGCACTATCAAATGTGATCTATGTCTCCTGAATCATGGTGTTTTTAACATTACGTCGAAAACAAACAAAAACAAAAACGTCAAAAAACGACTTACAAGATCGGATGTTCGTAATTAATAAACGTCAAAAAAACACCATAACTGAACATCTCAGTATCACGCTGTGAAAAAAACACCATAACTGAACATCTCAGCATCGCGTCAAAAAAAACACCATAACTGAACATCTCAGCATCACGCTGTGAAAAAAACACCATAACTGAACATCTCAGCATCGCGCGTATAAATGACGAAGATGCCCCTCCGTGTTTTTTTTCTCTCATTGCCACGTGCTTGTTATTGATTGCTTCCTACACTTCTTAGAGTTTTGAGCCTTTTTAGAAAATCCCCAATATATATATATATATATATATATATATATATATATATATATATATATATATATATATATATATATATATATATATATATATATATATATATATAGGAGATGTATAAAAAGGAAACTCAAGTTTATTAAGAAAACTTTGAAAACCTTATATGTGGCTAATAATCTGCCACATGCACACTTTATTCATAGTTTGTCTTTTACCCCTTGAGGGCATAAATGGCATTTTGCTTTGCAATCATATCCCACATATCTGACAAGATTATATATTATCATAATTTTCACTCACACCTCAATATTTGATATTCAAAATATTTCAAATCACATACTCTCTCTCTACAATATTACTCTCTACATAATATCTCAGATCTGTTTAAAGGCGAAAAATTAAGCTTTAATGAGGTCGTAACGTGATGATTTTACTTGTTATTGTTTGATCTCGTCGTTGGAAGTTTTGTTATTGCCGGTTTCCGGCTAACGTCAGTTGCTTCGGATGTTGTACAAGGTTGGGCTCCGCGCAGTGCTGACTCATACGAGATGCTTGACAAAGTTAGTACTTATTGTCTCATAGTTTATGATCTTGCATAATTCTTGTTATGTGTTCTTGTTAATTATTATATGT
This sequence comes from Tagetes erecta, assembly GCA_030867185.1. Taxonomy (NCBI): domain Eukaryota; kingdom Viridiplantae; phylum Streptophyta; class Magnoliopsida; order Asterales; family Asteraceae; genus Tagetes; species Tagetes erecta. The sequence continues at coordinate 20,405,956 of CM061492.1, read as the reverse complement.
TCGACATCATTGTCTGTTTGATTCTTTGTCAGTTAATGTGTGCTTTAGTTCTTTGGATACTTATCCTACTTTTAGAAATAAATGTAGCATAATTGTTGTTTAAGTTTGATAAATGTAATTATTAGGTTGGAGTAATTGCTGTTTAAGTTAACTGATCTGGGCGCCATTGAAGTACACCATCGTCATTAACGCACCTGGTAGATCTGGATCTGGGCTGGTTTCCGGTGAAGAAGATGCGAAGATTATTTTTACGGTGGGTTGGTTTCCGGTGAAGAAGCGACGATGAAGGTGGTGGTTTCCGGTGAGATTTCCGGCTAGGATGATTCAGATTTGTATATGAGGTTTCCAGGTACAGAAAGTTTGACAAATGGGCAAGGTGTTGAAGTTTAACAAATACTCAAATATATAGTTCTATACTTTAATTTATTATTTTTTAAAAAGAACTTCTAAATTACCTCTGTTAAACATGTACAACATATATCAACCTTGTTGGATTTAAATCATTGAATACATTTACGGTCACCTATTCAAAATGAAACATTTTACAATCACCTATTGAAATCTTTTAATTTTACAAAATGAAACGTTTTTGTTTATAATATTTTACAAAATCTTTTAATGTTACATTGTGTTACATATTTTATTAAAAAACTAGATGGATTAAGTGTCAATTCAGACATGTTACATCATGTTACACATTCTATTAAATCTAGAAAAAAAATTACGTTTGTTCAAACGTAATGTTATATATGTCACATTGTGTTGCATATTTTATTAAAAACTGAAAAAATTACATGTTAGTTCAGACATAGTGTTACATATTTTATCAAGAACCGAAACATGTATGAAGCACGATTGAAATTATGTAACAATATGTATGAACTCACATGTATTTTTGTATCAATTTTAATAAAATATGTAACACGATGTAATACATGTAACATGACTGGAGTGAACGTAATTCATTTAGTTTTATTTTAAAAAAAATATGTAACAAGATGTAACAAACGTAATCCATTAAGTTTTGTTTTTAAAAAAAATTTAACCTGATGTAACAAACGTAATCCATGGAGTTTTGTTTTTTGTCTTTATATAATATGTAATACGATTTAACAAACGTAATTTATTCAGTTTTGTTTTTTGAAAAATTATGTAAAATGATGTAACAAGATTTAACATGTCTAGACTTACACTTTAATCCATCTAGTTTTGATATTTAGAACTTTGTAATAAATTGAAATTGTGATGTATATACTAAGGGCATATATTTTTATGTAACATATGTAACGGTTTTTATGTAACAGTATGTAACTTATGTGATTTTGATTTATTGCTTTTTTAACTTTAAGTTAAATATGTAACATATGTAACGGTTTTTATGTAACAGTATGTAACACGATGTAATAAAATATGTAACACGATGTAACATATGTAACCTGTCGGATTGACACTTAATCCATCTAGCTTTCTTTTTTGTAGGTAAATGAACTTTTGTATCAAAGATGAATAGATTATCAAGAAACGAAGCATGTATGAAGCATGATTGAAACTATGTAACTCTATGTATGAACTGACATTATTTTTTTTTATCAATTTTAACAAAATATGTAACCCTATGTAACAAACGTAATCCATAAAGTTTTGTTTTTTAAAATATATGTAACACGATGTAACAAACGTAATCCATGGAGTTTTGTTTTTATATAATATGTAACACAATGTAACAAACGGAATCTTTCAGTTTTTAATAAAATATGTATCACGTTATAACGTATGTAACATGATATAACAAACGTAACATGTCGAGTGACACGTAGTCCATTTATTTTTGTTAATATGTAACAAGATGTAACAAACCTATCAACTAGTGTAACAAGGTGTAACACCTTGTTACTGTAACATATGTAACAAACGTACATATGTAACATGATGTAACAAAAGTATCAATCAGCTTTTTTTTATATGTAACATGATGTAACAAACGTACCAATTAGTGTAACATATGTAACGCTACGTCTGAACTCATATGTAACACGATGTAACTAACGTATTAACTAGTTTTCAGTATTTAAATTAACTAAAAGTATGAGAAAGAAATTATATTAAATAAAAAAAGTAGGAGAGAGAAATTATATTAAATAAAAAAAAGTATGAGAGAGAAATTCTATTATATAAAAAAGTATGATAAAGATTGTACTTGTGTACTTTAATCTTGTTTGGATTGTGTACTTGAGAGAGAAAGTTGCCTCCTTTTGCAATTACCTATATACCCTTATTGTACCTTTTAACTATTAAAAAATGGTTTTACTACATCAGATGGAAAGGACATGCATGCTTTTATTTTCAACCATAGATTAGAAGAGATCAAGGGTTGAAGTTGAGTTTCTAGAGTTTTTCCAATATAACAAGGTTTTCATTCTAGCCATCCCCTATATATATATATATATGCAGTTATATTAAATTTTGATACTAACTGATTGCATACTTTATATGTAATAAATAACCATTGAATTTCATTCATGATCCAACCCATTGTGTTTTGTAAGAGAAGAACAATGTAACTGTCGTCATGTGTTTTTGGCACTTTGTTCCAGCTTAAATGGGTTTAGATTGGCGAGTAAATTTCACTTTAAAACGGTTTTAAACCATTGAAAAATATCGTGGCATCTTTTTGAACGCATATCGTTTTACATAGTAAAAAAGACATTATTTTATGGTAGCAATGTGTGCTTTGGAATTTGGGAACACATAAACATGGTTTGTTATATATTTATATATAGGTTATTGGATTTTAATAATTTTAATTATTGGGTATTGACTGTTGTCGCTTTCAACTAACACGATAAGTGGGCAAAAGCGAAGTAACACGACAAGTGAAATGTTAAGTTGAAAGTGATGACAGTAAAAATATTAGTTGAGAGTGGCAGCTAGCGACCAATACCTTATAGTTAATAGTATTAAAAATCTAATAACCTTATTTTTTATATAATATATAAACGACACATATACATAAAATTCTAGCGACACATATAATTACAAGGAGATAACACTATGCTAGATCAACAAAGTCTTAAAATCTAATAGGTACATGTCGTAAGGTCCCAATCCGGCCTCCTTGTGAGTTATGACCCATGCATCACAACCATTAACGGATCTAATGCATAATTATGGGAATTTAAAAGTATATAAAACAATAGTCTTAAGCCCACTAAGAGCTAATTGACTGTTTTTGGCAATTGATTGTTTTTTGGCAATGTTTTAAAAACCGGACCGGACATCGAACCGTTACTTTAATTTTATTGTTCGGACCGGGGTCGGACCGTGGTTGGACTAGGGTCTGACGAAATATAAATTTATCCAAATAATACCATAATAATTATAATTTAAACATAACGTAAGTTCAATAATTCTAAGTTATAACACAAAAGTCATAATTCAAACATACCTTAATACCAAGAATCATCAAAAAGTCACAATTTAAACAAATTTAACACAAAAATAAAACCAAATCATCATCACCATACGTTCTAAGTTCAAATGTCACGACAAATACTCAATTCTTCATCATTTAGTAAAACTAGTTTATCATCTTTATTACTCAGAACATCAACATACTCAGTTTCATCACCTAAAACACAAAAAATTATAGATGTAAACATAAAATCTAAGAAAAAACAGTTCAATAGCGGTTCAAAACGGTCTGGTTCGAGCGGTTTGATAACGGTTCGCAGCGATTCACAAATACCTATCAGACCGTGACCTATCAAACCGTGATTCTCAAAAAACTTGATCCGACCGCGGTTGAACCGGTTGGACCGCGCTTCCGGTTTAATTAACAACACTGGTTTTTGTTCATTTTGGGGCCATCACGTTGATAGTAAGCCAATGCCCTCATGTTTACTTGTTAGCTTCAAATTTCAACTCCATCAAAATTTTTGCTATACTAATTTTCCTGTATGTATTTTAAGTGGTTAACATTTTTTTTATTATTTTAATTAAATTGTTATTTTAGAGTTTAATTTATTTATGATCTTCAATTTATTTAGATTACTAGATATGAGACCGGGCTGCTTGTTGCGCAGCCGGGTCGTGTGTGTCATGCGTAGGGCTGTAAACGAACCGGACGGACACGGACGAAGCTTGTCCGTGTTTGTTTGTTAACGTTTTAAGTTGTTCGTGAACTGTTCGTAAACAAGTTCCGAACAGAAAAATTTGTCCGTGTTCGTTTGTTAAGGTTTTAAAGTTGTTCGCGAACGGTTCGTGAACTTTGTTCATGGACACAAACGGACACAAACAGACAACACGAACACAAACGGACACAAACGAACGTTTGACTAGAAAATATTGACAAAACATTGTTAATCTTTAACATTCCATAACCAAAATAATAAATTAACCTTAGTCAAATTAGACAATTATCCAAATTTAATTAACATGACAACTAATCAATAACTCACAATTATCCCAAAAACTATGCTTAACCACGTCAACACCTAAGAGACCAAGATCTTTGATTTACTGGGATTATTTACAATAAAGACAAATTAGATTAAAAAAGAGTTATAAAGCATAATTTTTTTAATTAGGCAAATTGGCCTAAAATAATCCCAATTAACACCTATTGGCCGAAAATAATCCCAACTCAGTTTATTCCCTCCAGTGGTCCCAAATCCAACTTTTTTGGCCTACAGTGGTCCGCCGTTAAGTGCACTTAACGGCCGTTAACTTTTTTTTCTATTTTTTTCGAATTCCAAACCGATATTTTAGGGATTTTGATCGGGAGGAGAATACGAGTCTGTTGATGGAAACCTTACTTCCAATTGTTGCTCCAAATGGTTTAATTTTGATAGCCGGTTAAAGCACCGTTAGGTTTTAAACACCCGATTGAAGACCGTTTTGTCGTTTGGAACACCAGTTCGAGGTAAGGTTTACATCAATTGAATCGTATACTCCTCCCGATCAATTTCCATAAAACCTTGTTTTGAAATTCGAAAAAAATCAAAAAAAAGTTAACGGCCGTTAAGTGCACTTAACGACGGACCACTGGAGGCCAAAAAAGTTGGATTTGGGACCACTGGAGAGAATAAACTGAGTTGGGATTATTCTCGGCCAATAGGTGTTAGTTGGGATTATTTTTAGCCAATTTGCCTTTTAATTAAACATCATAACCTCAGTTAAGCCACTATATAAGCCACTATATCAAATTAATATCCAAATAATTGATTTTATCTTGATTAAGCTTATTTAAATTAAAACTCAATATACAACAGAATCAAATAAGCCTTAAGAATACTTTTAATGACACATTCAAACCCATGATGCATGATCATAATTTGCATCAACAAAAGTAATGTTGTCATGACTATATTTGTCTTTAGGTGTAAAAGTATTAACCTAAATGCTAAATATAAAATTTAAAAACATAATGACCTACCAAACTTAAACGAACGGACATAAACGAACATGTTACCGAACGTTCACGAACGTAAACGAACGAACGCAGCCTCTGTTCATGTCCGTTCGTACTTTAGCTTAACGAACGGATTTTCTTGTCCGTGTTCATTTGTTTATGAAACGAACGAACACAAACGAACTTCCCGCCGAACGGTTCACGAACTGTTCGCTGAAAGTTCAGCTCGTTTACAGCCCTAGTCATGCGTATATGATTTCGTCACATTCGTTGATAAAAAAAAATTCATGTCCCGTATGTCACGACACAAAGCTGTAATGTATCAAATATCGAAAGGCAACGAAATACTAAAAGTTAGAAGTCAATACTATAACTCTAGTTAAATCCAGAATGTTGAAGTCAAACTTTATGTCAAAATAGAATAAGAGCCCACAGTCGAAAAGTCATCAGGGGCTAACATGACAATTATAAAAGTCGGGGACTAAATCGTAAATATATAAAAGTTAAAAAAATAACTTGACGCGTGACATCACGTGATTGGGCATGTATTATCACATAAAAGACTGGTTCATAACCGATCTTATTGATCAGGAGTTATACAAACAGGGGCGCAGCCAAGTGGAGACCCGGGAGGGTCCGGGCCCTCCCATTTTTTCCGGTTAGTAGTAGCGATTTGTCGGTTTTTAGTTGATTTTGGTATATAAATTGGGTACGGGCCCTCCCATTTTTAAAATCAGGCCCCCTTTGTTATTAGGCCTCCCTATTAATAAAATTCTGGCTTCGCCACTGAATACAAATGATTTTATTTTTTGGTTTTATTTTCTTGTATTTAGTTTTATTTTCTTGTATTTAGTTTTATTTATTTTCTTGTTTCACTAACTTAATTTTTTTATTAATATAATAACTTGTTTGCATTTATTTGTTAGTATCGTTTATTAGGAGTTATGCAAAAAACTTTAAAAGGAAAATTTCAACCTAAAATATTGTAATTTTGCATTTTTAAGAGATCAAGACAAATTTACCCAAGCAAGGTGTGTGGAGACTTTGCGAGTTAATCAATCAACTTTTATCATTTTGAAAACTTTATTCTTATTTAAGTTTAATACATTTACTAATTTGAATTCTAGCTTTTATCATTTTAACCTCTAATGATTTTTTCAATTTACATTTTTAAAACACCTTTTACTTTGACATATATCTCCGTATTTAACATCTCGGCTTTAAATTAGTTAGCATGTTGAGGTTTTATGTTTGAATATATCTTCGTATTTTAATACCTGACGCATTACGACTTTGCACTATAATGTGTGAGACATAAAATTTTATTTTATCAACGCGCATGACAAACTTATATACACAAGACCTGGTTACCGCATCTCACGACCCGATCAGTAAAGAACTAAAATGTAATTGTTGTTAGCGTCTAACGTTTTATGTTTCCGAATTATGTACGTTAAACCACTTCATGTGATTGTATTGTCGCTTAACTGTTTTCTTGGAGGGATCCATTTTGATATGACTGGTATTTTCTTCTCCACTCCTAGATCTACTTTCTTCAAACAACAATTGATATTGATATTGATACACTTCCTATTTGATAAGGTCAGTGTTTTGCACCGGTCAGTCACGTAGCGTTTTAAATTTTTTTTACTTTGACGTATTTACGGTTTTAATCCTTAATTTTTGACGTATTTACAGTTTTAATTCCCGACTTTTACTAATTGTCATTTTAGCCACAAATGAGTTTTTGACTTTGATCTCTTACTCTACTTTGATATGTAGTACGACTTAAATATTGTTAGCATTTTGACCTCTAATGATAATAATATTTCATCGCTTTTCAGTATGTGACATGTTACAGTTTTGCGCCTTGACGTACGGGACATGAGACTTCTTTTTATCAACGAATGTGACGAAATCACATACGCAAGACCCGACTGTATGACCCGGAAACTGCAACGCACCTCCCGGTCTTAAACTTAGTTTAATCAAAATACTAATAAAGGTGTCACATGCATGCATTTACGTAGAAGGTAGAATCTCCAATTTCTATTTTCCCTCCCATTTCAATGTTTAATATCTTTCATTCAATATAAATGTTCCTTTGTAAATAAATCATATATATTATGACTAATACAAGAGTTCCTTTTTCGTTTAAAAAATATATATCTACATCATATCATAAATATGTTTTTTATTGCATGATATTAATGTATTATTTTTCCAACCCATTTGTTAAATCATAAATATTAGATTTAAGATACGTGATGCAGCGGTCGGGTTATATATTATGGTCTCATGTATGTGACTTTGTCAAATACGTTGACTAGAAAAAGTTTCATGGCTCGTACGTCACGGTACAAGCCGTAATGTGTCACATATTGACATGAACAAATATCAAAAGTTAGATGTCAAACGACAAGTCAAAACTAGAAAACTCAAGTCGTAAATATGTCAAAGTAAATAGGGGGTCAAAGTTGTAAGTTCACAAAGGCCAAAGTTGTAATAAGTAAAAGTTAAAGGATTAAAATTGTCATTGTGTCAAAACAAAGTTGAGGGATCAAGTTTTATAAATTTTAGAAAGTAAAAGGACTAATATGCAAGGTCATAACCGACCTTGCATATTAGTAAATATATAAATATAAATAAATAATGTTCATCTTTTTACTATATATTTGATCTCATTTTCATTCTTTGTAGTAACCGGATTATCATATGTTTTATTTATAATTATTGGTTGTTTTTATGTTAAACTAGGTTGTAAGAAAATGAGTATTCAAAACTTTTTTTATTGTTATTGTTTTTTAAACAAGTTTTCTTTAGAACTGTGGTGGGTTTTTATGTTTAAAACTTATGGTAACATAAATTTAAACTTTAGTATTATTACATTGGTATGTTGGTTTTTACTGGTCCTAACTATCACATTTGTCTTTACCGGTCCCAACTATTGAATTGGTTAATTGTCAACGGTCCCAACTTTTATCACTTTGGTAACCACCGATCCGTTGTTAAATTTTTTTAACGACGTTAAATTTTTTCCAAATTCAATACCGATGTTTTAAGTCTTTTAATCGGAATGATAATATAAGTCGATTAATGGAAAAGTTACCTCGAAACGGCGCTCCGAACAACGAAATAGTGCTTCAATCGGGTGCTTAAACCTAATCGTGTTTCAATCGGATGTAAAAATTTTATCGTTCAGAGAACCTTTTCGAGAAAACTTTTACATCAATCGACTCGTATTATTCTTCCGATCAAAAGGCCTAAAACATCGCTCTTGAATTTGAAAAAACTTAACGGCGTTAAAAAAATTTAACGACAGACCATTGGTTGCCAAAGTGATAAAAGTTGGGACCGTTGACAGCCAATTCAATAGTTGGGACCCGTAGAAGACAAAAGGTGTTAATTGGAACCAGTGAAAACCAATATACCTATTACATTTTCTTTATCACTAAGAGTTGTGTTTATAGCATTTATTTAATACTAAGAAATAATAAATTCAAAGCTCAAGTTGAAAAAAACAAAAAAACCGAACCCAAACCCAAAACCCGAAACCCATGGGTTTCAAAAGCACAAAAACTGATGTTTAGGATTTAGGTTCCGGTTAAGCAAAAACCTACCCAAACCGACCCATGCACACCCTTATACATAACCTGGTGGTGAGAGACATCTCATTTATAACCATGATTTCACAACACGTTACACTCTACTATACTTTTAACTTCTAAACAAACACGACTATTAAATAATTAGTTACTCTAAATTTCAGTTAAAACAACAATGTTATAATTCAATTCACAAATATTTATTTTAGAACAAGCTAGCATTAATTTTGATGCATTAATTCTTTAAACATCTTAGATTTTTTTATCATTTATGGTGTTAAGAACATGAGCATTAATTTTGAGTTGTTTGGTTTATTGAATTGGCTGTCAATTAAAAGACAATTTCACATGAGAACAAAGCTTTCCAGCTAGTCTTAGCCAGGTGCAATATGTAGTGTCTATTTCATAATGCTTATCCTGCATCCGAGGACCCAGACAAAGAAGAACACTTAAACTTAAAAAATATAACAATCACCTATAAATTATATGTTTTATTATTTTTTATGAAATGCTGAAAACTGAATTAAATCTTACAATGTACAAGTACGTACTAGTTAAAAACAAATTTCTAGTATAGAGGATAGGTAGAAATTCATGCATTACACGGGTTAAAAAATAAAATATTGAATTTAAAATTTTATTATTTATGTTTTCATAAGATTAAGAAGAGAATAAATAAGTTTTGTTACTTTAAATAATTAAATAAAATAGCTAAAGTAAAAATTTTCTTATGCTGATCTAACAATCCTAATTAAGTGATCCCAAGTTAAAGAGTAAGTTCCAATATAGAAAATAAATAAAAACCATTTTATTAAAAGTTTTGACAAGATTGAATGACATTAAAAAGGAATTTCAAATTTTTACGCAAAACATGAATAGTTAATAATGACTTTCGCCTTCCACGGAATGGAGCGCCCCTGAGGGGCTTGTTGCTAGAGGGCTTGTTGCTAGAGGCATCATCTCAAATGAGATTGATCAACTTTACAGCAGCTCTGGTTTTAGCAATAAGAGCCTACTTTCCGGGTTACTGATACATAGAATTTGGGTTACAAACTTAACAAGTGAACAAAAGTTTTATTAGTTTAGATACATAAATTAATATAGCAGGTGGTAGTCGTTCCCTACCACATCGGTTTACGACCTATATAATACTTGACGACGAGGAACTCTTCACCACCCCAATACCGCATGTGGGAGGGACAGGCCACAGCCAGCCATATATAACACCCGCACGTTGAGGCCTCGAGTACTCTTAATAGGGAGCAATTTATTAGTCGTTTATTTTTATATGAACTAAAAAAATTGTTCTCTAGAATTGCGGACGACCATAACACAATTTCATGTTCATCACCTTCTTCCTAGTTTATAATGTCTACACTACAATAGCTAGTATAAATTAACCATATTCTATATATATTGTCAAGCAAAATACTATTAAACACTACGTACAACGGTTTAGTATTTATAATGTACTTGACATGCTAGATACATGTTCATTTATATGGTCCTTGAAATGACCAACAGGAGTATGTCCTCCACTGTCTCAATAATAACATGACATGCCACTAAGAATATTGTAAATCTTATTTTTGCAAGTGAAATAGTGTATATGTTACATGATTTGGATGGAGGGACAAAACCATGTGATATGTATAGTCAAGCTCACTAATAAATAATAATGTGATCTTTTTCCACTATATATAAATCTCTATCTAATGACGCCTCAAATGGTTTAAGTAAACGGTTTTGTAAATTGGATGTCATCATTGTTGTTTGGTAGAGGCTATTAAGTCAACTATGGATCTTGTTTACTATTCTTCTATTTTATATATTTAATTTATAAGTCAAAACCATGTTGGCCCATAAGCTAGTGCATGTGGTACATAACGGGCCCTAGCTAGGCTTTTAGTGTCGTGTATATTTGATACGTACCACACCTTTCATGCGGTCCACGTTCCATGAAGGAGTTAGTTTAATTTTTTTGTTTTGGTTGTATTAGAGTATAGATTCACCGACTATATATATGATTAGTGAATAACTACTCTAGAATAAATGTGTTAGAATGAGAGTGAGAGAATCATCTTATATTGAGTGAAATGTGTGAGTTACAAGTGGAAAGAGTTAAATGAGAAATACATGCACTCTAGTGTCATATTTATAGGAGTTTTAAATTTAAAAGGAGAGAATGACATAATTTCATACTTGTTTTATGTGGATGACCCTATTATTATTGGTGATTTACTCAAGTGTCTACTTAGAAATTTTATTCTAATCTCTGGATTGAAGATAAACTACTCAAAATCTGTGTTTTACACCATAAATTCGTTCCAATCAGATATGCATTCCACTGCCAACATCATCAAATGTAAACATGAATCTCTCCCTTTCACTTATTTGGGATTATATAAAGGGGGAAATATGAATCGCATTAGTAATTAGGCTTCGGTTGTTAAGGCATTTGATGCTCGTTATCTCATTGGAAGGTCAAAACCTTATCAATAGGAGGGAGAGTTACTCTTCTCAAACACGCTTCCTACTTACTACTTTTCCCTTTACAAAACGCCAAAAAAGATTATTGATATTCTCGAAGCCAAAAGACGTAGATTTCTTTGTAGTGGTGATGATAATAATAATAAAGGCATCAACTAGGTTTCATGGCAGATCGTTACCACTCCTATGGCTGATGGTGGTTTGGGTCTAAGTCCACTCATTGACGCAAACATAGCTCTTTTAAAAAAGTGGTGTTGGAGAATTAAAACCAAAGATGGCAAGCTTTAGAGGAATTTGATCCTAGCCCTTCATAAATCGAATAGATGTTGGCTAATCCTTCCGCATAAAAGACACTATTCTAGCACTTAGAGCAATATTGCTAAACTTGAAAACTCTCTTGGTCATTCGAATTTATCTATGGGATCGTTAATTTATAAAGGGGTTGTTGGCACATGCTCTTCTATTCGATTTTGAGTTAATACTTAGGATATTGATACACCGTTCAAAACGCTCTTCCCAGACCATTTCACGCTTGAATCCTGTACGTCTATTCTTGTTTGTGATTGTTTTAATTTGCAGGCTCTCCGATGTATTGGGTGTGGAGATTGACCAGGCAATAGGTCACGTCTATTAAGCAACAACTTCACTAGTGTCAAGCTTTAATTTCTCAAGTTCAAGCTTCTAACTCTCAAGACAAATGGATATGGACAAAAGACTCACTTGGCACTTTCTCGGTAGCTTCAATGCGGAGACTACTTCAAATTCCAAAGTTTTAAAATTGGTTCGTGCTTTAATGGAACAATTGGCTCCCTATGAAGTTTAACATTTTTGGATGGAGAGCGGAAAAGGATCAGATCCAAACCAAAACGGCTCTTTGTATTCAAGGCTTACAATTAGAGGATGTGTTATGTCCGCTTTATGGTCATCATTGTAAAAATGCCGAACATTTGTTAGTTTCTTGTGATTTGGCGAATATTGTTTGGTCTTTCATCTCAACTTAGTGCAAAATTCCACCTATCTTCGCCTTCTTAGTAAAAGATCTGCTGGAAGTACACAAATCAATCAACACTACTAAAAGAAAAAGGAAGGTCATACAAGCCATTATTTTCACAGCGTGTTGGTATATCTGGAAAGCTCGAAATGAAAAGGTTTTCGAAGACAAATATTGCAGTGTTCCTAGACTTCTTCAAGAAATAAAATCTTTGGGATACACCTCGATAAAAAAATAGATCATCTACTAAAAGTTTAGCAGGGAAGGATTGGCTCTCAGTGTGTATTGTGTAATTGCTTTGTTGTTTTGGGTCATGGAGCCTCTTGCTACCGGCGGGCTTTTATTGAAGTTTTCCGTGAAAAAAAAAGAATGACACAATTGATTTAATAGAAAACAAATGCAAAATAAAAAAAATTATAAATCACAATATAATCGAATTTTAAAAAAAATTTGTCTAGGAAACCTTGTTCCTTATGTTGTCCTCTTTAAAGGTAAATAAAGTTAACAATTATTGCGCATTTTCATTGTATCTTTTTTTACCTTCACTATGTAAAAAACCTATAACAGTCACAATTAAAGTTAAAAACATACAATGAAACTTCAAAATTGAATGTCTTTTAACAGTTATTTTGTCTTTTAACGCGTCATTATGTCATTCTTATATTTTTAGATTTAAGAACCTTGGTATGATAAATTAAGCCTACTTAGACTACGTGTAATGGGCGTTAAATGCCCAATAACATCCCTAAAAACGCCCCATAACGTCCCCAAAACCACTACGTAGGGGCGCTATCCTTCAAAAACTTGCAAGGGCGTGTTTGTGATAACACAAACCAAAAAAGTTACCGTTCAACGGCTTTATGCAACGACTCTTTATATTTTTTTTCTTTTTTTCTTTTTTTAACTTTTACACTATAAATAATATATCTCCTTTATCAAATACTCACACCTTCTCAACTCATTTTATACTTTTACACTCTAAATTTCTACTACATATTCTACAATGTTACCATACGGTGCCCCATTCGGTTCACCAAAAAACCCTGGCTACCGACCCTCTCGAAGAACTAGCACAAAACAAAACCAAACAAACGACCCAAACGAAATGTCGAACGCTAATCTTTTGGTTTCATTCAAAACATGCCAATGAATATGGGCATGAACCCGAACATGATGGGTATGAACCCGAACATGATGGGTATGGGTATGGACCCTAGTATGATGGGTGAATATGATGGGATCGTCACAACCCATTGATTTGGAAGAAGTCATCCCGGAAACGCAACCAGTGCCGACTCAAGAGCATCCAACTCAAGATGTCGGTTCGTCCCAACCCACAAAAGGTCACACAAGAAGAAAGTGCCAGGAGAACCGAGAGCACCGAAATCACACGTTATTTAGCCGGTTGATGAAGAATTTCAATCGGCTTGTGCATTTCTATCTAAATCCGAGGATCCGATCAGTGGTAAATATATATGTTTTAAATAATGTTTGTTATTTTTTTAATAATATTATTAATAATATTTTTTATGTTCTTTTTAGTGAACCACCAAGACCAAAACGTGTTTTGGAATAGGTTCGGGAGGATTTTCACAAGCTAGTCGGTAAACCGTTAGGCTACTGTACGGAGGATAAGATATTCTCAAAATGGAGGGAAATGAACTCCAAGTGTATGGTATTCAATAGTGTTTACCAACGTCTTTTTGAAGGTTGGGCCAGCGGAGAAAACGATGCCGACATTCAAAAGGCGACAATGGAAGAATATCTGGGTACGAAAGGGCCGTTTCCTTATCTTGCCATATGGGACTTTTTGAGAAAGTCTCCAAAATGGCTTACTTTGATCAACCCGGTTACAGTTTCAGGCCGAGCGTCGAAGAGGTCAAAAACAACTTCGTCCACCGAACCGGCAAGTCAATCTTCCGATGCCCGACAACAATGCATTGACTTGAAAGAGACTGAGGAAGAGTTCGAGCAACCAGAACATCCCGAACGACCAATCGGGAGGGATAAGGCAAAGAGGAAAGGCAAGAAAGCCATGTCGGCATCTTCTTCGGGTATCGACTACAACGAGCGATTTTTAGAAGTGAAAGAAAAGTTAGATGCTACAACGGAATTAGGACAAAAAAGAATAGAGCAAAAAATAAAATTTGGGAGGAAAAAAGAGAACGTCAAATGCAAGTGGACTTGGATTTTTTGGGAAAACCAATCCCAAAGGAGCCGGAGCACGACGTGAACTCCACCTCGCTTGTATCACACGCATCAAAGAAAAATATGGATTGTCATGATTATGTTATTTTTATGTTTATTTTTTTTGTTTTTTATGGTATTTGTAATTTTTTTTATTATGAACTAGTTACTTTTATTTAATATTTTATTAATTTTATATAGTTTAAATAAAAAATGATTGAGTAATAATGGTGGGACATTATAGGGGGTATTAACCATAACATCACTTTTTTATATAATGCCCTTTGTCCAGTTAGCAGCCACATGACAGAAAATGCCCCCAAGGAGCATTAACCATTAGGCTATATGTACTGGTTAAAGCCCCTTAGAGGCATTTT
The DNA here is from genome assembly GCA_030867185.1 of Tagetes erecta. Classification (NCBI taxonomy): domain Eukaryota; kingdom Viridiplantae; phylum Streptophyta; class Magnoliopsida; order Asterales; family Asteraceae; genus Tagetes; species Tagetes erecta. The sequence continues at coordinate 20,390,896 of CM061492.1, read as the reverse complement.
ATGCATGTGGATACCAACTCACCAAGGGGCATTATAACAAAATATGGTGTAATGAGATAATGACCAATAATGCCCCCTAATCCTTACTATGAAAGAGAAATGAAAAATGATGTGTGAAAGAAGTGGGGGAAGTGGCATAGGAGTGCGTGGGGCAAAGACGTTATATTAAAAACGTCTTGACATGATTTTTGCCCATAACACCCCTGCGTAATGATGTAGGGGGCGTTATGGGCCATTATAGGACGTTATGTATGTTGTATAATGCCCACTACATAGAGTCTTACGCATAGTCTTATAGTAAATCCCTAAGAAGACTTCTATCCCATCACATGCTGACATGCCTTCATTTAATCCACATCTAACACCTTTTGTTCCGATCCTCTAGCTCTAGCCATTCCTTCTTGCTTAGCCGCACCTTCCTTCATTTTTCTTTACCTTAGGTATTTTTATGATTGCACATCATCAAGTCCCACGCGTACTCTACGTTTATTTATTTTACAAATAATGAATACAGACTACTAATCAAACTTCATTAAAATAAGAGTAAACTTCGTTTTGTCTCTCTAAGATTTGCTTAAAATAATGGTTATATACAAATGTTTTAAAATTGAGTTTTGTCTTCTTAAATAACAGTCAGTCATTGACTACCACATGTCATCACCTCATTGGTGGAAACTTTTAATTTTTTACGTAATATTTAGTTATATACAATAGGTTTCATTATCGTTCACAAAAGTTGATTTGGTTTGTTGGTATGAGGCTCGCGTATGTTGTCCAATGTCCTAGGTTTGAATCTTGGGAGAGATGTTTAGTCTCTTTTTTTTGTCTTTGTCTCCCTACCTTGACAATTTCACTTTTGCCTCCTCCAACTCAACTATGACATGTTTACCACTTTGACCTCTCTAGTCTAACTTGAAATATTTCCAGATTTGACTTATCATTTTTGTATTTAAATTTGAATATGTGGCCTTTTAGATGCACTAAGTCTTTGCACCATAACGTGCAAGACGTGATTTTGTATCAACGCAGATGAGAACTCACATAGGAGAGACCTGGTTGCCGCATCGCATGGTTCGGGTCTCGTATTTAGTAAATTGTTAATTTTTCACATTCATACCTATGACCTCATGGTGCTTGCCACATACAAAAATCATCCTCTCTTTGCTTTCAAAATCAAAGTGATACCTTTGATTTAATTTGTATCAGCAACTCACTTAAATGATATTGAAAGTCGTATGAAAAGATGTGTTGAGTGAGTGATTATGTTCCAGTAAGGGTCAACATGTTGGATATATAGATGTCCGAAGATCGGAAACTACAATGTTACTATAAATGTATAATCCAAAGAGACATACTTTGGATAACTAACAAGTCACTAACATTAAAAAAATTAAATGTTACATCACGAAATATAATGGCTAAAATTTGAAAGTGTTATTTATGAGATAAATAAAGTATAAGGTATATTGTAATTTAGTCTTAACTACTACATATATGTAAATTAATGTTTATTAGATAAATGGTAGTTAGTATATAGGGATAAATATGGTTATATTTATGGAGATAAATATAATAAAAGATATAAGATTTGAATAAGATTCAAATCTAATAACATAATAATTATTAATAGTGGCATTTAGATATATATCCTCTTCTTAAGTTTTTTATTACATATTTATTCAGCCTTAAAAATTAATTACATATTTTTTCTTCCTAAAACACATATTTTACACATTTACCCATTTCATTAAAATTAACTAATTGAATTACTATTTTACCCTTAATGAACTAGTTAAATGATTATTTACATTAATTCAATTCTTAAAAGCATCAATTACATAGTTCTCTCAAATCGAATCTATTAGACCATTAAGTTTAGAAATTGTTTATAGTATTTTATTTTTTAAACACGTTACAATTCACTTGTTTATTAACGCTCGTCATGGATATAACTTTTTGTTTGTCTTAATCTCGCCAATATATTTATTTATGAGAATGATAGAAAAAGGCAATTGTACCAATTTTAATGGAAGAGGAAATATGTAATAAAACTGAAGGTTGGGAAATTGTAAGTAAGAAGGTTAGGAAGGGTAAAAATGTAATTAAGAAGATTAGAAAGGGGAAATATGTAAAAAATCCTAATTAATAAACCTAAATTAGGGAGAAAGTTAGAGTTTATTAAAAGTATAGATGAGATCTCAATAAACCTAACACACAAGAGTTAAGACAAAACCATAATCACCTAACACCACCTACGGCTGCTCCCGCACCCCATCCCTTGGCCACCATCGGCCACCATTCACCACCACACAACGATCGTTGCTCGGTGATATTTTTTGTTCAATTAGATCGCTCTATATTTCAGTTTTTCGTGATCAAGTCTTCTAGTTGGACGTTCATTGATTCTAAGTGTTCTATCTTCGGTTACTCATCACGAGGCAAATTTAATGGTTATAGTTTATGTAATTTATTTGAACGATTGTAACTGGACACTGGTAAGATTAGATCTGATCCTAATCTTGTACGCACTTTCACAGTCAAAATTGTTTTCCAATTTTAATTGGTACATGGAATCCCAACGATAGTATCAAAGCCACTCTTACATAGTTTAAATAGTTAATTTTAATTTAAACGTGAATAGTTTTATCTGTCAAATATTTGTTTGACATTATCGCGCCTTTATCGTTGAATATGATTGTGTGAATGGATCGAACCCTAGTATCCCTGTGGTTGTGTTTACTGGTTGGTTTGTTTTATTGTATTTTTCTAGGTGTTTAGAACCCATGTAATAGACTAGTTTTTCAATTTGTGTAAAAGTTAATTATTTGTAAAACTGGACAAGAGAAGGAAGGTCAAGATTTGAGCAACCCGACAGGAAGATACTTGAGAGAACGATCTCAGAGGAAGCATGAGCAAAACGAATTTTGTGTTTGTTTTAGTCCCCGTGACCAATTTACTATCGTTCATGGCTCGAATGAACCCGAAATTTTTTTATTAGTGGATTAATTCTTATTATTTATGCGTGATTGTGATTGTCACATAGGATAGATAACTTTGGTTAAAAAGAGTTTCAATTAAAGATCACATAATCCTAGACAACGGTTTTTAAAATTGGATTTTGTTTAAGTCAAAAATTATTTAAATAAAAGAGTTTATTTCAAAGATAAAACAAGGTTTTATACAACTATAAAAGCCATAAATTAATAAAAGAGTTTTATTAATTTAAAATATGTTTGCGATAATGATTAACATAGTTTTGAATAATGTATTTAAGATTAAGACGTGTCAAGTGTTGAAAGGAGTTTCAAATTATCACGGAAAAAGTTAAAATTGGATTTGACAAAACTTGCACGAATTGCCCATGCAACAAGTCGTCCAAAATATTTTAGGCCCACAATGCTAACATAAAAAAGTTATAGTAAATCCCATAGGAAATTAATATTCTACGCCACTGGAGATTTAAAACACTTCAAATGATCTATCCAAACCCCCGGTGTTAGTGCTAAACCTGCATCCGAGCCTACAGTGTTTAAGTGGGAGATAAAATCACGTTTTCTGTGTAACATAGGCCGGTTTTATACATTTTAATCAAAAGAATCAAATATTTCTTAAATTGTTTTGGTGGGCGTAGTTGGGGTTAAACATATCAATGGTAGACAACACTCGTCTTGCGACCCCAAACCAAGAGTTGTGTAGTTGACATAAAACATATTAAACATATCTTAGCCATTCATTTCGTTTTGGTGAACCGGGAACTCATTCCTTAATAAAAGAAGGGTTATTGAATTTTAATACTCCGAACTATGGCCTATTGGCCAATACCACTCCTAACTAAGACACTCACTGTCACCACCCCCAACTTAACATGTTACTTGTTATATCACTCCCATCATTCGTAAACACTTTCATAAGTTGAGGGAATAACTTTATTTTTTCTTTAATATATATATCACACCTCCGGTCACCACCACCAACTCCGGTCACCACCACCTCCTCACCATTATAACCCGTCAACACCACCACCACCGCCACCGTTTATATAAAAATTTAAATTCTTCTTCTACTAAATATCTTCATGAATTGGAATTGGAATGGTAATCTTCTTCAAATTCTCCCTGTTTACTAATTTATTATATCTATAAAATACAGACCGGGTCATAAGTCAATTCATGAGTCAAGTCATGGGTTAGTCATGATACGAGACACGGGTCAAGTCATGATTCAGATCTTGTTTTGGGTCATGGTTCAGGGTATGGGTCGAGTCACGGGTCGGTAGATGGCTCGGGTCGTGACTCGGTTCATAGGTTGGGTCCTGGTTCGGTTCTTGGGTTGGGTCATGGTTCTTATTGGTTCGAACCATGGGTCAGGACATGGTCGGTTCATGGGGTCTTGGGTCGGGTCATGAGATTTGGGGCTTGGGTCGGTTCATGGTTCTTGTCATATCTTAAAAAATTATTTCATTCCTTGAAGGAATGAAAAAAAATATAGGGGTTGGATAAAATGAAAATGATGTGTTTTTCATTCCTTCTTAATGGTTCATTCCATTCCTTTGACCAACCAAACACACTATTTTTCATTCCCCCGTAATGGTTCATTCCATTCCATCTCTCATTTCCGCATACCAAACACTACCTTAAGTAGACAACATAATTGGACTGAAAAACACAAAAACTTGGTGGTGGTGACGGGCGACAATGGCAATGACTGTGGTGACCGGAGGTGGTGGTGACCGAAGGTGGTGGTGGTGATGGGTTATTAATAGGTAATTATAGATTTTTCGTTAGATTTTTATTATTTAATTTATAAAATAATTTTTACAAAAATCCAAAAACAATTCTTTCAAATTATTTTTCAAGTCTTACAAATTATGCTATTGAAATGATACCGTATTGACATACATTGCATAAGAAATTGCACACAGAAACACACATGAATACACTTGTTTTCACACATATATAAACACGAGTTTATTTGTTAAAAGAAATGATCTAATGAGAAATCTTGATATTAGGTTTATGATTGTGTACAAATATTTGTTGCAAATGATGGCCGATCATCAGTTGATGAAAGTATCAAACCAAGGAACATGTTACTCAGGTTTGTAGAAGATACCGAGCTAGAAACCCCCCTCTTACATCTTCTGAATCATACAAGAAAAGACAGTTGGATGACTAGTCTTGATTTTTCATAAGAATGCACACAAAATGGGGGAGCATGCAAAATGGGAGAGCACACAAATGTAGGAGATTATGAGATAAAAGATCTTAACCAATACAACTTCGCAAGCATCAGTCATGGAAACTATTGTTAGATATGAAAATAAGACTGAAGCTTACCAAATTGAAGATCCAACATTATTGACTTATCAGTCATGGAAACTATTGTTAGATATGAAAATAAGACTGAAGCTTAACAAATTGAAGATCCAACATTATTGACTTATCGGTGCTGAACATAATGTAAGACGTTGATAATAATAGACTATGAGGAAGTATTGTTGGGTCTAAAGATTAGTCCAATATTATCAACACATACAAAGTCAACATAGACGTTAATGTCAACACAAAAGTCAACACGACGCATTCGGGACGAAGGATTAGAAACGAGACGTTGAAGACGCAAAAGATTATGGGGTTTAGAGTTAGTAAATATATTTTGTGTCAACAAAATATATTTTAACATTATTTGGTCATATTTTAATCTAGTGTGGGTTTTATATGTACTTTCCTAATTGTCATGTTTTATTAATAGTTTAGGGTCCTAAGTGTCATTAGCCAAAGCATCTTTGGACTATAAATAATAAAGTGCAATTAGGGTTTTAGGAGGCTTATATGAGTCACTAGAATTGGGGTTTACACTTGTATAGCCTAATGGAATTCTAACGGGATCAATTTGGGTTTTTTTATTGAATATCATCCAAGTTGTTCATGTTTATTTTATTTTGTATTATTTGAGTAAATCTTTATCAAAATTACCGATTCAAAAGTGTTTTGGGACCAACAGTTAATACATTAATAGTCAGTTAGAACCTAATTTTAATTATTCAGAAAGAAGCATAACAAAAAAATATATAAATTAATATCTAATTCAATTTGTTTATGTAGTTGAAATCTAAAAAGAATACATTATTCTGATTTATTACATACATAAATATTTTTTTTATATTTTATGACGGTTAAGTGGATAAATTAGTTGAATGTCAAGTGATAGGATTAGTTACTCCTTTATTAGTACAGAGTGATAGGGAAATATATATATATTTTTTTAAATAATATATGAAATGGTGATGCGAAAAGAATGATGTTGAGGAAAATATGTTTATGTGGAAATATTATATATATATATATATATATATACATATATATATATACATAGGGGGCTTAGAGGGTGTGCGGCATGTGCGACCGCACAGGACACTCGTTTGACGGGGGCATCAAATTTTAAAAAATATTTATTATATAATTTTTTTTATGAAGCTTATATTTAGTAAATAGTCATGTAACAAATAAGCAAAGATTTAAAGTCCACACCTAAAGGCTAAAGCCCAGTATAACTACACAATAAAATGAATTATAGATTGATGAAAGCTGGAAGCCCACTGATGCCAAAAACGTAGTTGACTAATTTGAATACTTTGATTTTCTTATGTTTATTTATCAAACGTTTGTTTTTGGTTAAAAATTTAGTTTATATAATTTACTGCGTTGGTGTTTCGGGTTGAGGGGCGTCAGACCTTTCTTTTTCACGTCTCACACAGGGCACTCAAATCTCTCTCTCTCTCTCTCTCTCTCTCTCTATATATATATATATATATATATATATGCCACCATTTGAATATGTTAATTAAGTCTACGAGTTTTAATGCATGATTTAAACACATTGAACAAGTAGTTATATTAAGGATTGATACAAGGAATATGACAATATGGGGAAGGTAGAAAACTAACATACTTTAAAGTCTTTGAAGGTGTATCAACTTAGAGATGAAATGAAACAGGATAATAAGAAAAGTCCAAATGAGAATAATTAAAACAAAAATAAAAATATATTTTAACATAATATGTCAAAGCTTATAACTTATTTTCATTGTTAACATATATAGTCATATGTCATAAAATAGCATCTCAAATTCGTTATTTGTTTTATTTGTGTAACATATCAAATATATTATAACTTGTTTTTCATGTTTCAACTCATTGTGTTATTCTTCAGGTCATTATGTTATTTCGTGAGGTCATTGTGTTATTTAGTTAGCTCATTGTGTTATTTCTTAGGTCATTATGTTACAATATTATAACTTGTTTTCGAACACAAATAAAGCATACATAATAACATAATATGTCAAATCATATAACTTATTTTCATTGTTGACATAGCTAGAAATCATATAAAAAATAGAATTCACAATTCAAGTCAGTTTTTTCCCGATCATCAGTGTAAAAATGTAATGCTTTACAATCCATATATACGCACACAAAGAATACGTTATCTTATTAAAAAATTAAAACTTAGCACGTAAAAAGGGATGACTTGTACTTAAAGAAACTAAAAAGGAACGTAAAACCAAAAAATATTTTAAGAAAACAATTTTAGAAAATTGTTATGAAAACGTTTTATCATAGGTTTAAAAATATGAAATAAAATGTATTTTTTAGTTCTCTTATAAAAATCCTTATTTTGATAAAAATCTTATTTAAACAAATGAAACTAAACGTGAGAAATAAAAGTTGCTAAAAACACTACTTTGGTAAATAGTTTTCTAACAACGCTATTTTGATAAATAGTTTTTCTACCAACACTATTTTGGTCAAAAACTCTAATGTCGTGTGTAAAAGTTATGGATGTTTAAAAAAATAGGATGAAACATTATCAATTTTACTCTTCCTTCTAATTTTTATGAAGTATCACATCTCATCATCTCATGACTTTTTTCTTATTTTAAAAGATGAAACTTAAAATATAGACTCCACTAGTACTCTTAAAATCTCTTTAACTTCATCTAGACACTACTTCACTTTTTTTTTAAATTAGCTTTAACTGATGAAATGATTAACTCCCTTTAAAGTACACAATTGGGTCAAATTTAAGGAAACCATTTTCACAATTTTTTTTATCAAAATAAAGGAATAAAACTTTATGTTATTATTTATTAACACGTCTTTTGGAAGAATCCTATTTCCCCAAGAAACCCGCTTGTTTTTTGCTTTCCAGATGCACCATAACGATGTAAGAAAGATGACATATAAAAGTAATATTCTTTCCATCCTCCATGGCCACAATTCATGAATAACAAGAATATTTTGCATCGTTAAAAATATATCTTTTGGGACTTTACATCAACCAAACATTTTGTTTCAAATTAAGTCCGTCACCCGTCATCGAATAAGCAAATGATTCACCGATTCAGCACAAGTCTCACACGCATCACATGAAGTGGGCACTGACACACACATCTTGGCCAAATTTGTCTTTGATGCAATTCTATCTAGACATGCGCACCAATGAAAGAAATTTACCTTTAGGGGGACAAGCTTCAACCACGGAAAAACTCCACCTTATCAAAATGATCACTTCAATAAGTTATCTTACCTTTTCAAGAGTGAGATTATCCACACCCATGGTTAATGTGTAGATTAAATTTTACACATATGTAGATTAGGTTTTACACATGTAAATTATCTTTTACACGTGTGTAAATTAGGTTTTACACATGTGTAAAACCGATTTTGTTAAAAAATACGTGATTTTATTTTATTTCTTTAAAAATATTATTTTTTTATGAAAGATGGATACTAGATAAACATTGTCTCCAAAATACTTTTTTTATTATATTTGTTATTTTTCGACTTAAGATTTTTTATTTATCTATTTTTTGTGGGTTTTATTGTATTCCAAAATTTATGGTTGGGATTGGTTCTTATAATTTTCACACATTTAGTGAAGTCTTATTTTAATCATCCCATATATATATATATTAACCCACCCTATATATATATATATATATATATATATATATATACTAGATTAGTACCCGTGTACTACACGGATTTTAGTTTTATAGTTTAACTCAATTTACATATCAAAATTATTTTTAACATATCTCTTATTAAATCGATTTGAATATTTACAAATATATTCATATAAAAAGTATATGTTACAATAAAGGATATGATTTATAATAGTTGGTAAATTTTTATTGGAACATATCGAGTTATAAGATAATTCATGATAATTGTTAATTTTTTTATTTGAACATATCGAGTTATGAGATAATTAATGATAATTGGTAAAACTTTAATTTGAACATATCGGGTTAGGATAAATCATAATAATTGATAAGTTTTTTATTTAAACATATCAGGTTAGGAGATAATTCATGATACTTGGTACATATCGGGTTAAGATATAGATCATGATAATTGGTAAATTTTGTATTTGAACATATCGAGTTATGAGATAATTGATGATAATTTGTCAATTTTTAATTTAAACATATCGGGTTATTTCGAATATGGAGCATACCATGACCCGTCTAAAAATTCTCCATCAAATTAATTTACAACATGACACCTAAGCAAAATCCTATGTGGAGTAGTTAAAATGGTGACATGTGGATGTGTTACTCAATTATTAGAATAGGTAGATATATATATATATATATATATATATATATATATATATATATATATATATATATATATATATATATATATATATATATATATATATATAGGGATCCATTCAAATGAGAACACTTTTAACTTGAGGACAACTTAGGAACCGCTTTAACTGTTGTATTTTTTATAATATAAATTGACCAAAATGCTTATAATTAACCTAATTTTAACATCTATTTAAAAAATATATGATTTGTGAAGTCGTTTGTTAAAATGCATATATGCACCCAAATTACTTGTACACAAACACACATTGTGGGTGCATATATGCATTCTAACAAACGACATCACGAATCATATTTTTTTAAATAGATGTTAAAATTAGTTGAATTATAAGCATTTTGGTCAATTTATATTACAAAAAATTCAATAGTTTGACTCACTTTATGATTCGTTAAAATTGTACTTTTTGTACTCAAGTTAAAATGTGTTCTCATTTGAGTGTCCCTACTCAAATGAGAACACATTTTAACTTGAGTACAAAAAGTACAACTTTAACGAATTATAAAGGGAGTCAAACTGTTGAATTTTTTGTAATATAAATTGACCAAAATGCTTATAATTCAACTAATTTTAACATGTATTTAAAAAAAATATGATTCGTGATATAGTTTGTTAGAATGCATATATGCACCCACAATATGTGTTTGTGTACAAGTAATGTGGGTGCATATATGCATTTTAACAAACGAATTCACAAATCATATATTTTTTAAATAGATGTTAAAATTAGGTTAATTATAAGCATTTTGGTCAATTTATATTATAATAAATACAACAGTTAAAGCGGTTCCTAAGTTGTTCTCAAGTTAAAAGTGTTCTCATTTGAATGGATCCCTATATATATATATATATATATATATATATATATATATATATATATATATATAGGGGAGGGTTCATTTGAGAAGAGCAAATATTGCGAGAAGTGTAAGAAATAGCTAAATTCATCATTTTTTTCAACAAAAAACATTTTTAATATACAAAAAAATGATAGAAATGCAATATTTATTCATTAACTTTGACATACAAAAAATAAAATTGAATAAATTTCGTTTATTTGTTAAACCTACACATGTGGAAGTCATGTGTAAGTTAGGTTACTTACACATGTGTAGGTAAATTTAAAACGCTCAAAATACATACGTAAAAATTATTTTAATGATTTTTTTTAGTTTATACATTACACATTTGTATGTAGGAAGTTAATTTATTAAAAAAACTAAACCATTGATAAGTTTTTTTAGTGATTTAGGTTTCTTCTTTTTCTTCTTGCAATATATGAGTCTTCTCAAATGAACCTAATCCTATATATATATATATATATATATATATATATATGAGTCTTCTCATTTGATCCTAATCCTATATATATATATATATATATATATATATATATATATATATATATATATATATATATATATATATATATATATATATATTAAATAATAATATATGAAATGGTGGCGTGGAAAGAATGATGCTAAGTAAAATATATTTACGTGGAAAATCTAATATGACACCGGCCATTTGAATATGCTAATTAAGTCTACGAGTTTTAATGGATGATTTAAACACACTGACCGAATGAGATAAAAGTAGTGTTATATATATTTCTTTTGAAGGCAAAAGTAGTTATATTAAGGATGGTACAAGGAATATGACAATCTGGGAAACGTACAAAACTAGCATACTTATAAAGTCTTTGGATGTGTGTCAAAACAGAGATGAAGTGAAACAGGATAATGTATAAGAAAAGTCCAAAACGGAATAATTAGAAATATTTAAAACATTGTGTGTATTAAGTATTAACACGGTAAGAAACAAGCGGCCATAACCCAAAACTACAAGATACTCATCGTTGATTTTGACCCGGTTACCATTAGACGTCTACACTACGAAACAACAAGAATATATTGACCTGTATGGAGCGGCTATACACACCCCGCCAGCCCACTTTTATACTTGTCACGTCTTTCTCTCTTAAAAATTATTTTTATACTTTTCAAAATTTCTCTTTAGCTTTTCTATTGCACTTATTCGTTAATAAAATTGTGTATATCAATGTAGTTAATATATGCGTATGTTAAAAGCGTTTGATGTGGATACTTTGGGTGTTCAACGGTTTGTTCTGTTATGAAATTTTGTTTTGGTTAACTACTAACCGAACTAAATTGAAGCACTTTACTTGGTTTATTCAGTTTGATTATTATGTGGTTTATTGGATATTAACCAAATCGAATAAATCGTATTTTGTGTAACCTCGATCAAACCACGTGAATATGTGATTTTATCTCAATAATTAATTGAATACTATGCAGGTGTGTTTCACGATATAGTACGTATAAATGTGTGATTTAATAGAAAACATGATTATGACCTGATTTATATTGAACCTCACAAATAAAAATTTAAGGTTGTAAATTAATTGTATTTTGTTAAACCAAAAATCAAATACACTTTATTTTGTGTAATCGAAAATCTAATTTACAACTCGGATACGGTTAGTAATATAATTTGTGTAGCCGAAAACCAAACTTGTAATTTGGTTATGTTTTTCAGTTACAGATACAATTTGTTTTCTGGTTATTTTCGATTCTTTAACACTCCCAGTCCATACCTACACGTCTACAACTAAATGAAACAATTTAATACAACATTATAAAATGAATGAAAAACAAATAAAAAATGAAATCTTATTTTAAAAGAAAGTTATATTTTGTAATAAAAGTAAAAAATGTTGAAATTATATTTTGTAAAAACTTTTAAAAGAAGATGTAAGAAGTAAAAAATGAGAAAAAGTAGAGTGCATATAGTAGCACCCGACTCTAACTACTAAACTCAGAATAGTTAACTTAAAATAGAAAGTCAAAGAATTAACATGGCAGATTTCATGTAATTAAAGTATAACTAGGTACATTCACGTTGTCGCACGTGCGCGACAATTGTTAAGTGGGTTTATTTCTTGTAAACCCTACCAACAACCCACAAACAAAAATGTAACACAAAAAAAATCTAATACAAAAATAAAACACAAAAAATAACCAACAAACAAACATACACATGACATCAACCAATAGCAACACAACAGCTCAAACAATCAACCAATAACAATATAACACCTCAAACCAGTAACCATATCAACACAATACCGCAAGCCACACACAAAACACCATTTAATAACATCAATCAATAGCAACAGAACACCTCAAACTATCAACCAATAATAACACCACACCGTAAACCACACAAAAAACACTATTTCATAACATCAACCAATAGCAACAAAACACCTCAAACCGTCAACCAATAGCAACACTACACCCCAAACCATCAACCAATAGTAACACGTACAACGCCCCAAATCAAGCACAAAACAAAATTTCATGGCATCAACCAATATGAACACAACACCTTAAACCACCAACTTATAACAACACAACACCTCACACAACACACAAAACGATATTCATAAAGTTTGTCTTTTAATATAGTCAAATTAAATTTGTGTAGGTCAAAGATATTTATCTTTCGTATACAAATTTAACATGGAAAAAGTAATACGAAGATGTTAATTACATGTAAAACCTATCAAAATAACATCCTTAAATTTGTGAAAAACCAATTAAAATAAAAATAGAAAGATTATATTGCAATTTTTGTCATTTTGTTTTGGTATCTTTAACATGTTTAGTCTCAACCTAACACTTTTGGTTCTTGTGATTTTTAAACTTAACATAAATGGTCTCGAATACTTACTCCTTCCATGTTTCCGTTAAGCCTTCCTTATGTGCCCGCATATGAGGGCATATGAGGGGTAAAAAACAACGGGAAATGACCTATTTACCCCTCACGTGCGAGGCATGTAGGAGAGGATTAACAAAAATGTTGAAGTAGTTAGGGTTCAGGACCATTTGTATTAAATTTTAAAATCACAAGGACTAAAAGTGTTAGGGTATAACTAAACATGTTAAAGATATCAAAACATAAGGACCAAAATGGTAATTTACTTAAAAAAGCATAAAAATGTAGAAAAAATGTTTTGTTGTTAAAGAAATTGTCATAGATCCTTATATAATATAGGAAAACGTAAAAAGCTTATGTGCCATAATTTTAAAGCATCTGGCTTATGTGGCGTAATATGAAAGCTTATCTCACAATAATGATTTTTATTTAAAATATGTATATAAAATATATTATAATAAAACTAATTACATTTTTTGTTCCCTAATATTTTGAAGAATTCTGAAAAATTTAAGAGTATTTATATTTTTAACCCTCTACTACAAGGGGTGTACATGAGTCGGTTTATATTTGATAGGGTCTAAAAATAAAACTTTTTATGGATAAAGTTAATAATAACATACAATTAAAGACCTCGGTGTTTTATAAATATAAATAACATTTTTATACGATTTAAAAAAAAATAAACTACACCATTAAACTGAGCATTTTATGGTGTAGTAAATTTGAGTATAATATTACTATACTAAAAGTCTAATTTTAAAAGTATATCATGTGTTCCGGTTTACCACGGTTTTATCTCAAAACTGTTATAGATACATAAATAAATGATAAAATGTACAAAAAAATATACTTATAAAAAACATTTACATTTTAATTAAATGATAAAATGCATAAAAGTTTTAAAAATACATAAATAAACTAAGTTTTTAACTAAAAGATATTAAAGTCACATAAGACATCCTTTAAGTATAACTAAAGTTACTCAAATATAGGCTTTTAGGGTAAAATCACTAAGTTGCCTTTGACTTCACTAAAAATTTAACATTGTTAGTGTAAAAGGACTACTAATGCAACAAATTTAAAGACAAATGATGTTAATTATGAGTTTGTACATAAAGGATCGAAAGTGCAGGTTTGTATAAACATAATAGATTAAAAATGCAATTTTGTCAAATAATAGTAATAGTTATATAATGCATATTTAATACGTTAAACACAAATAAGTATATTTTTTAATATTTTTAACATTACCTTCAATATTTATTTATAGCATAGAATCTTTTAAAATATTTTTTTTATATTTTCCTTCAAACATTCATTTGTTGGACGAATATTTATTAACGAATGAACACGGAGAATAAAATATGTTTGTTTAAGTATTCTTTCTCGTTCCTTTTTCAATATAACATAACAATTTAATATGTACAAAATTTCGAATGGAAGTTTGAACTTGTTAATTTGTTATGTTTCTCCATTAGAATAAATGTTTGTTTTGTACATGTTAATTCATGTTTATTCTCCAAAAAAATATTTTGTTTATTTGTGTTTCGTTATATAGTAAAGTAATTTTTCCGTTTATTCTTTTGGGGAAACGTAACAAGTAAACATATATTTTCCTTCAAAAACCTGTTTATTGAAAAATATTTTTGAACTAATGAATAAGGAGAATAACTCGTGTTTTTGATATAACGTAACAATTTAATATGTATCAATTTTCGAACGGAAATTTGTACATGTTAATTTGTTACATTTCCCTAAAAGAATAAATATATGTTTGTGTTATACATGTTAATTCATATTTATTCCCAAATAAATATCTTGTTTATGTCTCTTCCATATATAGTAATTAAAGTAATTTTTTCGGGTTTTTTCTTTTGGAAAAACTTAACAAATTAACATATATTTTCCTTCAAATACTCGTTTATTGAACAAATATTTTAATTTACTTTAATGACTTTATTTTTAATTTACTCTTATATTTTATTCATTTTAATTTACTTTTATGACTCTACATTTTTTATTGATTCAGCACTTTACTTATTTAGAAATTGTCAAGCAACCCTATGTTAATAACAACGTATTCACAATTCTTTAAAATTTGGTTATCAAATACAACATACTTTAATTATCCACAATTCCACGTTCTTAAGATATGATGGAGACGAGGGACTTTTTATTTTAACTGTTTATGCTCACAATACTATTTTTTATTGGTTTTACGCGTAAGTTAAACGTATAAGAGCTTCATATTATTTTTCTATAACTAGTTAAACTAATTTACTAGTAATAAATAGGCAAAACCATTGTAACGAATGTTCCCTGGATTGCTAGAGGAAAAGGACAATGTCAACTCTATCATACTTCGTGCAAGAATTGTCAAATCTTTTTGGTTAGAGAAAATGTCAAACAATAGTACAAGAAAAGTCAAATAGAATCAAGAATTAATATTCAAAACGTGGTAGGTAAAAACCAAGTACATATATTTCAAGGTTGATTTGGACGACCAGCCACCATTTGAACCTGCTATATATAAATACATGCATGTATGCATGCAACCTATCCATTCAACAACATATTAAAACACATAACTACACACAAGCCAGTTAATAAGTTTCGTCATATATAAACACAGCCATGAACATACATCATGTTCTTGTTGTAGGGCTCTTAGTGATTCTTCATTTGATGCAATCGCAAGCGGCTCTGGTTCGATATAACTTTGTGGTATGCATATATTGTTTCTATTATAACAACTCATATTAGATGGTTAAATGCATTTGATTTTATGTTTTGATGGTTAAATTAATGAGTTCGATGGATATTGTGTTCGCAGGTTCAAGAAACGAACTACACACGCCTATGCAGCAGTAAGAACATCCTGACGGTTAACGGGCAATACCCTGGTCCAACAATTTCTGCTCATAGAGGAGACACTGTTATTGTAGATGTTATCAACCAAGCATCCCAAAATATAACAATTCATTGGTATAACTTTAATTACTTTATAAATTCTCTTATATAACTTAATACAACTATATATAAGTTCTAACTATATCTAAGTTATGTGTAATATTGTTAACCATAGGCATGGAGTGAAACTACCAAGGTATCCATGGTCAGACGGGCCTGAGTTTATCACTCAGTGCCCAATTCAGCCGGGTGCCCGTTTTAGCCAGAAGATAATCCTGTCGGACGAGGAAGGCACATTATGGTGGCATGCACACAGTGACTGGTCTCGAGCCACCGTACATGGTTTACTAGTCATATCTCCCAAGATTGGAACCACTTACCCGTTTCCTAAACCCCATGCGGAGGTCCCGGTCATCTTAGGTGATTGGTGGAAAAATGATATACAAGCCGTGATGGAAGACTTCATGCGTAGAGGAGGTGATCCGGCTCCCTCTGACGCCCTTACAATTAACGGTCAACCTGGGGATCGTTACAATTGCTCCCGTCAAGAAACAACCAAAGTACATGTGGATAAAGGAAAGACTTACATGCTAAGAATGGTGAATGCGGCCATGAACAACATCATGTTCTTCGCAATCGCCAACCATGAGCTCATCGTCGTAGGAACTGACGGTGCATACACAAAGCCACTAAAAACTAACTACATAACAATATCACCCGGACAAACCATAGACGCGCTATTAGTAGCAAACCAACCTCGCAATCACTACTACATGGCCGCAAAGTTCTACAACAGCAACCCTCGCAGTCTCTTCGATAACTCCACCACCACAGCCATCCTCACCTACAACGGGAAATACACTGCGTCACCACCTATTCTACCTCCCCTTCCTGCATTTAATGACCGAAATGCGTCTGCTAATTTCACTAGCAGCCTAAGAAGTTTAGCAAGCAATGAGCATCCAATTGATGTGCCAATGACATTGACAAGAAAGTTACTATATACATTGTCAATTAACACCTTGCCTTGCACTAGCAACACTACTTGTAGTGGACCAAGGGGTAATAGGTTTGCTGCAAGCATAAACAATATTACCTTTGACGCTCCAAGGACTTCGATTCTTGACGCTTATTACCGGGGAATGAATGGAGTTTACGGTGATAACTTTCCTGATAATCCCCCTTTCATGTTCAACTACACAGCGGCTAACTTGAGTACATCGTTACAAACTCCGATGAATGGAACCGAGGTTAAGATACTGAAGTATAACGATACGGTGGAGCTTGTTTTTCAAGGGACAAATGTGGTTTCGGGTGTAGATCATCCCATGCATTTGCATGGATATAGTTTCTACGTTGTTGGATCCGGATTTGGAAACTTTGATCGAAAACGAGATCCTTTGAATTATAATCTAGTTGATCCTCCACTTCAACAGACCATTGCCGTTCCTCAAAACGGTTGGACTGCTATCAGATTCCGAGCAAATAACCCTGGTAAGTCCATTGCCAAATATTTCATAGGCACATATTTTGATACCACAAAACTATAAGCCCTTATAGGTTTAAGTTTATCGTCTACTCACCTTAAAAAATATTTGATATTTTAATTTTCAGGTGTATGGTTCATGCATTGTCATTTTGAACGTCATGTAAGTTGGGGGATGGAGATGGTGTTTATAGTAAGAAATGGTAAAGGTGTGGATGCAAGAATGTTGCCTCCACCAAAAGATATGCCAAAGTGTTAGAAGATTTATAATTAATTCATTTAATTGGTTTGTAAAAATTAAGATATAATAATGTTGTGGTTTTTTTATGTGTTTCAAATTCTTCTAATGGTTTCATTTTTTAAATTACTTTGCAAATGTAATAAATTGGCTGTTTGACCTTCAATAAAGAAGTTAAGATAAATATTGTGTTGATTAATATATATATGTGAATTTGTCGCAGTTCTTCTTCATTAAATTGTGTGAATGTTTGTTAAAGTTGTAATTAGTATATGTTCATATATTATCATTTATCTTTACTATGTAACCATCAGTAACTTTGTTTTGATTTAATTGGGTCATTTTCTGCTTGCTTATTTTGGCTATATATGCATGATAGGACCTATAGAACATGCTAATATAGAGATGGCAAAATGAATGGATTGGATTGGATTGGATTGGATTGGATTGGGTTGGGTTAGTTATTGGGTTATGATGGGTTTGAGTTAAGATGAGAACAGTAAATAGGTCAAGATTGGTTTGGATTAGAATAAGTTTGGATCAAGAACATAATATATATATATATATATATATATATATATATATATATATAATTCATTTAAAAACTAACATAATTCCAAAGTTAACTTTAAACCGTCAATTTTGACGACTGCACAATTCCATGATTTCAAATTTAACGTTAAAGACTTACGTTATGAGTTGTAGTCTAATCTATTTTTAAGGTCAATAAAGGAGGGTTAAACACGTCATCTAGTACCACCGTTTACTGTCCACCAACACCATCACCGTCTATCACACCAGCATCACCATCGTCCACTACCGCTCACCATTGTTCACAACCACCACCACCACCCACCATTGTCCACCACCACCCACCATTGTCCATCACAGCCCACCGTCCACCACCACCGTCCCTTACCACTACCACCACCCACCCACTATCCATCAACGTACCCCACCACCACCATCCGGTACCACCACCACCGTCCCCCCACCACCATCCAGTACCCCCACTCATCACCACTGCCCACCACCATCATTGTTCCCCACCACCACTAGTTTATTTCAACAGATTGTAAAAGTTAAAAAACAAACAGTTTTCTTGTTGCAGACTGCAGATATTTAATCCACCTCTTCTTCTACAGATGTGGTCCACAGACTGCAGACTTTTTCATGTAAAAAAACAAACGACACCTAAATCTTTTTCTTTAATTTAACTTTATGTGATGAAATAATTTAATCTCTTTAATGTTCATTAACTTCACATCTCCCATTTTTTATTTATTAAACATTTTAAATGAATACAATAACTAAATCATATTAATATTTCATGAAAAATAATATTAGTTAAAATAAAAAGCGTTTTATTAGTTAAAAGTTAACATATAAAAGAAAAAGTAATAAAAAATACATTTAAGCTAACTTCTTTGCTCCGCCTATTCTTCTTTCTATTGAAAGATTAAGTAAAATAAACAGTAAAACAGTATAAGGGTATTATTGTAATTAATTTATTTATAATAAAGAGGCATTTATATATATTTCATTTTTAAGTTTTTTATTACATATTTACTCGGTCCTAAAAATTAATTACAAATTTTCCTTTCTAAAACACATATATTACACATTTACTCATTTCATTAAATTAACTAATTGAGTTACTATTTTACCCTTAATGAACTAATTAAATGATTATTTACATTTATTCAATTTCTACAACCATCAAGTACATATTTCTCTCAAATCTAATCTATTACACCCTTATGCTTACAAATTGTGTATATTATTTTTTATTTTTTTTAAACGACGTTACAATTCACTTATTTATTAAAGCTCATCATGGATATAACTTTATGTTTCTCTTAATCTCACCCATATATTTATTTATGAGAATTAATAGAAAAGGGTAATTTTTAATAGAATGAGAAATATGTAATAAAAACTAAGGATTGACGATATATATAATTAAAAAAGTTAAGAAGGGAAAATATGTAAAAATTCCTAAAATAAAAGGTAAAAAAAATCATTTCCCCACTTCATTTTCTTCACGACACAAACCTCCAACTCATTTAAAAAATACATAAAAGTATGTTTAAAAAACCAAAAAAGAACTAACAAATAGAAAGATCAAGTGAAACAAATGGTAAAACAGTATAAGGGTATTATTGTAATTTTCATATTTAAAACAAAAGGTAAAAAAAATTTCCCCACTTCATTTTCTTCTCGACACAAACCTCCAACTCATTTAAAAAAATACGTAAAAATATGTTTAAAAAACCAAAAAAGAACCAACGCCTAATCAACCAAAATGTTGTTTTTCTTTCACCCGTTAATAAAACCACGAAGCCTTCATTAACGCCCCTATCGGCATGGTGTGACGAGCGTTAACTGATGGCGTACATGTTAACAGGAGAGGGCGTGAATGTGTACTACATGGCCTTAAGGTGGAGGAAATGTCCACAAGATAAAAAATTAACAATATAGGTTTCGCCTGTTGAAATGGACCAACTCAATTCACTAACCCTTCCCAAACCTTGTGACAGACTGATAGTAAACACCCACCCCCCCCCCCCCTCCTCTCCCCACCCCCATAAGGTTATTTCATAAGATGATGAATTAAATAAATAATTATATTATAAAACTTAAACATTTTTAGAAATTTAAAAAAACTACTATAAGACAACTAAAAGACAACGAAAATATAAAATACGAAACAAAAAGCCTAATAAAAAAAACTAAAATTCCAAATACCACATGGTATTTTACAACTCGTCATGAGTTCATGTGTGTAAATGGTTTGCTCAAGTTGTCGTCCTTAAAATCGCTCAATGCTCTTTCTAAAAGTAGACTCCAGTTCATATCGGCAACCCATTCCTTTTTCTACATTTTTAAAAAACAAATATGTTAAAATAAAATAATAAATATAATAAAAAATAATCCGATAAATAATATAAATGATTTTATACAAGCCTATAGAATCGCGTTAAATTTCTCAACATCTCTTATCGTGGTTCGAAACTTCATGCGCAAAAAATTGGTAGAGTGTTGCAAGTTGGGGAATTGAGCCAAGAAGTATTCAGTAACTCGTCCCCACAGAAGTACCAAATTTGGAGTGTCTCCAAGATTTCCGGCATCGAAAACATGAACCCAACTTTCAACCAACGTCTTTTCTTCATCGATGGTCCAATGTTGTCTTATATAACGATCCATAATGAGAGTGTAGTGTAATGTTTGAGATTGAGGAGAAAATATGAGAATTGATGTGATTTTTTGGTTAAAATGGTCAAGTATTTATAGAGTTTTAATAGTGAAACTATTATTATTTTTTGACGTTTTAAACGGTCATAATTCCCATGAGTTGTACATCTCATCACATCTCGTAGAGGTGCTCCTAGCTTGTGTCCTTAGATGCATTAGCTATGTGACCTACTTTTTACCCATCCTAACATGTTATTCATTCTCTTTTCTATAAACAATTCAACTCATCATGACCTTAGTGAAGAACTGTTTAGCACCATTCTAACCTACTTCATTTTAAAACAACCAAAATTGATCCAAAATGATATAGGTGGGTTTGTTTTCATAACCATATAGTTTTATATAACACAAGCTTATAGACTATTGTCGTAGACAGGAGATTATCTACTATAAGCAAATCGTGTGTATCGGGTTGGATACAAAATATTTAGACAAGTGTTATACTTAAACACGATTGTTTGGTTTGAGAGGCTTAAGGATTGCAGATACTTGTAATTTGGCAAACCTCTAAGCCAGCAAATGTTGAATCAATAAGAGTTTTGATTGAGGGGTGCCACTCTTCTAGCTAATCGTGTCCGTAGGTTCGACCATAACCCATTGAAGCTAAATCCAAACCTGCAACGTGCTCGGTCTGTGATGTGTAAAAAACACCAACCCACACCATGCCAAAATGAATCACTGGATTCTAAAGGTATATTGGTTTTAAACAGTCTAAACTATCATGTTTTGGTCTCTGTCGGTCCTAACTAATAAATTTGCTGGTAACGGTCCCAACTTTTATCACTTTGACAGTTAACAGAATGTTGTTAAAAAAACTTTAACACCGTTAAGTTTTTTTTCAAATTCCAAACTGACATTTTATGGCTTTTGATTGTATGGAGAATACGAGTCGATTGATGTAAAACTTGTTGGAAATTTTGTAATACACAAATTATATTTTGTGAAAAATACAAAATAATAAATTAGTTGGTGTTATAAGTTTGAATATTTTGTGAGTTTCAACTAGTTAATTGTGTTGAATATATATTTCAACTCATAATTAATTAGGTTGACTAAGTGTTTTACTCCATGTTTATGGACAATGAATGGGGTGTTTCAACTCATTCTTGTCCTATAAATACCAAGGTGAACCTTGGTTAAAGACACACCAAATACAACACCAAAGAACTCCAACTATGAAAACATTCTCTCATTCTTTCTCTTCTAATTATTTCAACATGTAGTTGATCTTCTTCATCTCTTTTCTTTAAATATAATTTGGGTTGTGAGTCAATCCCGGCAGTACATACTGCTTCGGCTGTTGTACCCTGGGAAACAAACGAGTTCTCTTGGGAGACTCGGAATTTGTTTTAAGGGACCCGTGTTGAACACGAATCCTCAGCCATGATTTTTCTTCTACTTCTACTCATTTCTTGTATTTTATTTTATTTCAGTTGTAATCGTATTGTAATGTACTTGTTTTCTTTATTTTCTTTGTATTGTAAATGAATATATTAAAGAATTTTGTGTTTTTGTACGAACGGTTCCTACAATCTTAAAACAAATTTTTTTTAAATCACTGTTCGTATTTAAAAAAAAAATATATAGTCATTGTTCGTCTCTCAAAGTTGGACTTAAAGAACTTACACTTGACTTTTTTCTAGAACCGGATTTTATTTACAAAGAAAGTGATTCATTTTACCATTTGTTGGTTTTGATTAAGTGTAATTTTTGTTTTATGTATAAAAGCTTTTGTAGTTTTTATAAAACTTGACTCAATTACTTTGAGAGTTTTGTTGAATGGTTCAAAGTGTTAAAACAAAAAGGTTGAAAATCCAATTTTGTTGTAATTCAAAGTTTTCGAAACCTTATGTGGTTTCTAGATTAAAACCTTGAATTAACCGTTTGTCGGTTTCAAGATTAGTTTTCATATGCGTCTTAAGAATGGTTATGTTTGTGTACGCATCTTATGAAAACCGGTATTTCTTATTTGCGAGTAAGAAATCTTTCTTATGTGAAACTTGTGTTTTAACAAGTGTGTTAAAACCTAATGTTATTCTAATTAAGTATTAGAAGAGATTCTTTATAATATAATCAATTTTGTATTGATTTAGTGTTAATCTTTTAAATTTAAAATTGTTTTTTAAACAAACGATGAAATCATTATTCACTCGAAAACGTTGACAATCATGATCATTAATAATGCGTGCTTTACAAATGACCATTTTATAAAACTTTTCGTTTCAAAACATTTTGCAAACGTTTTGTTGGAACCTTTCATTACATGAATCCATATGCTTAGAACGTTTTATGTAGACTTTTGTTGACTATGTGCGTGTTAGAACACATTTACTTATCTAGCATGTGTGTTAGATATGACCTAAATTTTATGGTCTAAAAGCGTCTTATGTACGTGTTTATTCTTAACATGTGTGTTAATGATGAATTTAAACAAGAGTGTTTTATGTAAACATCTTATCTCTAACGTGTGCATTAGAAGTTATATATTCAATAATACTATTTACAATTTTGGGTATTGATTTCCGTAATCAAAACATAAAATTAAAATAGCTTATTTCAAAACTGCTAAGTGCATGTTTTGGCAAAACTAAGATTTGGTTTAGAATGTAATAAACCAAAAGTTTCACATAAAGTGTTAATATAGGTTGTTACTTTTGTAAAAAGTAACACGTCATAAAGCAATAATAGATTCAAGTTGACTATTTGATGGAAAGATAAATCTTTGTTGCTATGAACATATATAATTGTTCAAATACTAATACTTGAGAACAATTTATTATATAAACAACATGATGTTTATATCAATTTTGTTATTGTTCAAAGTGGGAGTACCACTATGGGAGATCAATTTTGTGATTGTTCAAAGTCCATATGAGTCAATGATGAAACCTTTTGAGAAAAAAAAAAGTTTATGATCCTAGATTGAATGACGGTCAATGTATGTTTATATAACATACATATTAGACATTCCTAAATATTGAGATTTTGGGATGTTGAACAACTCACATTTTTTGTTTAAATTATGAGATGAATGTTTTAAACGAATATTGGAATATTCCTTAAAAGCTGTGAAGAATCAGAATGATGCATCTTCTGTTCACATGCTAGAGTATTGTAGTCTAAAGCATGCTAGACTAGTACTTGTTATGGTGCTCTGAGGAGACTACTAACGTGAAACATTCAACTCATATACAACATAAAAGTAAAGTTGTGTATAAGATAATATGGGTGTCGTTTGTCATTCATTCATAGGAAAGTCATATTGTTTATAGAGAACTCAATTTTCTAGATCTAATCTAGATGGTAACTTAAAAGTATTTTAAAGTTTGAGATGGTTGATAAGAACCTATGACAAGGCATGTGTTACTTAAGTCGGTAAAAAAAATATATATATATTAATGACATCATTGATACAAAGACGTTGATCTTGTTCAAATCATTGATGTCTAATACTATATTTAAACATATTCTATCTAAGTGCAACAAATGTGGGGGGAAGCCATTTGGGAAATGGTATTTGAGAAATTTTCTCAAACCCGTATCAAAAGGGAATCTTTTGTTGAGCCAAATATAATGCAAATATGTGACCGAATCTACTAGTTAGACTCAAAGGTCAATTAGTTATATTTGACATCCAACCACTAATGCCATGGATATATTAGCCTTGAAATGTATTTTTAAGACTAAAATGTACCTCAAGTCGGGTTGATATATGGGGTTATAGTCTTAAAAATGTAAAAAGGCAAGATTAACTTATGAGTTAATAACACATCATAACAACTCATCTGATCAACTGCAATTATCTGTATTGACTTGACGAAGTCATAGATAATGGTTTTGGATCCAACAACTGTCGGTTGATGAGAGATGAAGTTGTGGAATGAGACTAAAGCCCATGAAAAATGGTATATGAAGGAAAACCTAACTTAGTTGACTGGAGATCCCAAGATCTAAGTTCAATAGGACAACCTACTCATATATCTAAGGGTGGTCACTGTGGGGGCATAGCTAATATACAAGTCGATATATAAGCTAATATGTATATATAAATGTTTATACATGTCCTCCTAAATTATAAAGGGAGCTTAAATACTTCCTAGTCCATTCCTATAACAACAGTGACACGTTGTGAGGCTAAGCATACCATATGGTTAATGATTTGCGTAATCATAGTAACCTTAATGCTTTTAATGATTTTTTAGATAAATCACCTATGTGAAAGAGAAGTGGGGTCGCTTCGAATGAAATTGTGGGGTGCGCAATTCCTAGAGCTTTCGCAGAACCAGGCTAGTGTTCCATGACCATAACGGACACGACAATGAGGGTTTGACCGAACCAGGGAGAGTGTTGTGTGAACTGTATTGTCGTCTCCATAGATGGTGGTTGGTTCAAGGACATCACGTATACCGAACCACTAGGAGACTAAGTATGCATCACAACGGAAGGTTCAAAGGTAACACCTACCTATCCGGCAATACTCAACCGCTAAATTATATCTAAGGAACTAGTATGTAACGATCAATTTGGATTGTTGGAATAATATGTGAAAATGAGTTTTTCACGTGAGAAAATGGGTTTTTCATTTGAGAAATGAGATTTTGTCTTTTTCCCATGTGCGGGATTGTTGGAAATTTTGTAATACACAAATTATATTTTGTGAAAAATACAAAATAATAAATTAGTTGGTGTTATAAGTTTGAATATTTTGTGAGTTTCAACTAGTTAATTGTGTTGAATATATATTTCAACTCATAATTAATTAGGTTGACTAAGTGTTTTACTCCATGTTTATGGACAATGAATGGGGTGTTTCAACTCATTCTTGTCCTATAAATACCAAGGTGAACCTTGGTTAAAGACACACCAAATACAACACCAAAGAACTCCAACTATGAAAACATTCTCTCATTCTTTCTCTTCTAATTATTTCAACATGTAGTTGATCTTCTTCATCTCTTTTCTTTAAATATAATTTGGGTTGTGAGTCAATCCCGGCAGTACATACTGCTTCGGCTGTTGTACCCTGGGAAACAAACGAGTTCTCTTGGGAGACTCGGAATTTGTTTTAAGGGACCCGTGTTGAACACGAATCCTCAGCCATGATTTTTCTTCTACTTCTACTCATTTCTTGTATTTTATTTTATTTCAGTTGTAATCGTATTGTAATGTACTTGTTTTCTTTATTTTCTTTGTATTGTAAATGAATATATTAAAGAATTTTGTGTTTTTGTACGAACGGTTCCTACAAAACTTACTTCGAAAATGCGCTTCGAACAACGAAACGGTGCTTAAATCAGATGTTTAAACCTAACGATGCTTCAATCGGATGTAAAAACTTTGTCATCTGGACCGTTTCGAGATAATTTTTAAATCAATCGACTAGTAATTTCCTGCGGATCAAAATCCTTAAATGTCGGTCTGAAATTTGAAAAAACTTAGGACCATTAATTTTTTTTTAATGATGGCATGTTCGTTGTCTAAGTGATAAAAAGTTACCTTTACTTGTCATTCACTAGTTGTGATAGACAAAGACCGAAATGTGATAGTTGAAACCGTTTAACACCAAAATACCAATTCTTAAATTGAACACCAAAAACTATACATAACATATCTAAAGAATTTCGATATTAAATTTAACAACAAAATCAATTAACAACCTCCCCCTCTTCAATTCTACCCGAATTCACCAAATCGCTTAACTATTATTTGATGAACGTTAATGGGGTTAGTGGCCCATTGGTAACATAATTGTGTTAGGAGCACTAGATCAGGGGTTTTGGTCCTGCTGACCACAAGTTATGATGTATTTTTCCTTGAAAATCAAGGTGTTGTTGTTAAAAAAAAAATGTTTGATGAGCGACTAATAAGATCTGCACCAGAAATGGGGACACGATCAGTTACATTAATTTGTGGGTGTGGGTCAATGCTAAAAATCCATTGGCTCGGCCCCTTACATAAAGCCATTTGAGTTATTGCATTTGGATTTGATTAGTCTCAATTATCAAAGACCACTTTCATAGTTCATTACTAAATCTGAATCGGAACCGAGAAAGCAACCGTCAATGATGCTGAAACTGATTTAGCAAGAACTAGCTATGGTAGAAGTTTAAAAGGGGGAAGAGTGGTCCGAATCCTGAGACTTAACTTAAGGATTTAGGGATCCTTGAAAGGACCAGGTTATATATATATATATATATATATATATATATATATATATATATATATATATATATATATATATATATATAGGGACACTCAAATGAGAACACCTCTTAACTTGAGTACAAAAAGTACAACTTTAACGAATCATAAAGGGAGTCAAACTGTTGAATTTT
Organism: Tagetes erecta; assembly: GCA_030867185.1. Classification (NCBI taxonomy): domain Eukaryota; kingdom Viridiplantae; phylum Streptophyta; class Magnoliopsida; order Asterales; family Asteraceae; genus Tagetes; species Tagetes erecta. Next base: position 20,363,245 of record CM061492.1, on the reverse strand, counting down.
TTAAAATACAAATTTACCAAAATGCTTATAATCCAACTAATTTTAACATCTATTTAAAAAAATATGATTCGTGATGTCGTTTGTTAGAATGCATATATGCACCCACAATGTGTGTTTGTGTAAAAGTAATGTGGGTGCATATATGCATTTTAACAAACGACTTCACAAATCATATATTTTTTAAATAGATGTTAAAATTAGGTTAATTATAAGCATTTTGGTCAATTTATATTATAAAAAATACAACAGTTAAAGCGGTTCCTAAGTTGTTCTCAAGTTAAAAGTGTACTCATTTGAATGGATCCCTATTATATATATATATATATATATATATATATATATATATATATATATATGTATATATATATATATGTATATATAGAGTGAGGTTCACCTACATAGTGTTATAAATCTAAGAAGGCTAAGAAGCAATAAGAGATTGACATGTGGCATCTAGGAAAATTAGGAGAGAGGGTATTTTAGTCATGCCCACTTTTTTAAATATTCTCTCTCCACATGCAAGTCACTTGTCAATTCCCCCACTTTTTTAAAACGTTTATAACTTTTACATACGACATTATTTTTTTAAACAAATTACACCATAAAAACGAGAATTTTTTTCTCTTTAAAACGCGTATAATATTGATATATAAAAAACGAACTTTTTTTTTCACAATTTTTCAGCTCATTGTGTCTAACGTCAGGTCATTGTGTCTTCCGTCAGGTCATTGTGTCTTTCATCAGGTCATTGTGTGATTGTGTCATCCGTAAGGTTGTTGTGTCATTCATCGGGTCATTGTGTAATCTTATTTGACAAGTATTACACAATGATCTAATAATAATTACACAATAACACAAAAAGTATTTCAAAGATCTTGCTCTCACATCATCCTCCTTAAAAAATAAATAAACAAAACTTAAAAAAACTACTATTTTCTCATTGTGTCTTTTTCATTGTGTCTAATTTAAAAAATAATAAAAACGGTAATTTTTTTAATTTTTTTTAATTTTTCGTTTATTTATTTTCTGAAAGAGGAATACATGGGAACAAGGTCTCCGAACCACTTTTTTCAAATTTGTTTTATATTGAGAGTTATAATTTTTTTAAAAGTGTCATTGTGTCTTTGTTTACCATTGTGTCATTCTCACACTTTGTAACAAAAAATGACGTTGTCTTTGAACATTTCTCAAACACATATTAACAATTTTTGACACGGTGATAATTTCTAAACACATAATATGACACAACAAATATTTATAATAAGATGATATTATATATTGACTTAAGAATGAATCGATAAAAGTGATATTTCACTAGTTATAATAAAACACAATCACATGATATTACACAAGGACTAGACAAGTGCTGAAATTTTTTTTTATTTTTTATATATCAATATTATACGCGTTTTAAAGATAACAAAACGCTTGTTTTTTTGGTGTAATTTAAAAAAAAAAATAATATCGTATCCAAAAGTTATGAAAGTTTTAAAAAAAGTGGGGGAATTGGCATGTGCCTTGCATGTGGAGAGAGAAAGTCAACAAAAGTGTCTATGACTAATGTACCCTTCCACCAATTTCTTTTCCTACAAATTGATCTCAACCATTAAAAGAGAGATCTAAAGGTCATAAATCCTTCTTAGCCTTCTTAGATTTCCAACACTATGTAGGATAACTCTCCTCTGTATATATATATATATATGTATGTATGTATATAGGGGGAATAGTTTTAATCCAAGAAGTCTAAAAAAAATATTTTAAACACAATTGATCTAAAAAAGATAGAATGTTAGATAATATATATGTATATAGGATATATATATATATAGAGGGAGGGTTCACCTACAAAAGATTGTAAATCTAAAAATGCTAAAAAAAATCTTTTAGACACAATGTCATATGAAAAAAATTCTAAATCGAATTTCAAAAAAGTGGCTGGAGATCTTGTTTCCCTCGTCATCCTCCTAAAAAAAACGTTTTCATTGTGTTTAAATTTATCTTTGTTGTGTCATAAGTTTATGAAAGACACAATGAGGATAAAAAAGACACAATGACATGTTAATTTTTTTATTATTTTATTTTTTGTTTAATTATTTTAAGGAGTACGACGAGGGGAAGAATGTCTCAAAGCCACATTTTTAAAATTAGATTTTTTTAATCCGTCATTATGTGTTTTTTACTTGTAATTTATCTAAAAGATTCTTTGTAACCTTCTTAGATTCTCAGGTTTTTGTTAGTTTATTTCTATTAGGTCGTTTATCTGTGGTAGACTAGTTTGTTTGGTTTGTTTTGGTTAGTTATCTATTTTGTTCACATATGTGGGGGTTTGTCCCACATATGAACCAGTGTGGAACACATCCTCACTACTTGTACTTCATTGACGGTTGTCTTTATAATAGAATCACCGGGGTAACCCTTTACCCAAAAAAGGTTGAGTTTTTCAGTTAAGTGAATGGTAGTTTTGTCTTTTTACCTTAAAGGACTATTTTTGGTAAATAACATAAAGGACCAATTTTGCAATTAACACTAAAATCTTATAATAAGTATTATTATATAATTAAATATTTAATATATGAAATACAAAGTATTATTTACGACTTCAATTATATATACTTTAAGTTTAATATTTATTTGGGAAACGCAAATGAGTTTTTTTATGGAGAGTTCACCACTTCCGGTAATACAAAAGTAAACGTCAAGTGTCGATACGTTCTCCGAATGAGGTTTCGGATATTGATTTGTTTGTTTAACATATTTTAGATTTGTAAAAGAAAATTTGAATAAATTTGGGTATTTATAGTGTTATTTCAAAATAGTCGTTATAAAAATAGTTTGTTAAATATAAGATCAAAATAGGGAAGAAAAAATCAATTTACTATATATTGGAACACACATTAACAAAATATTATTTGGAAACAAACATGAATTAGCATGTACAAAACATAACGTTTATTCTTTTTTCAAGGTTTACGCATGTTAGTTTGTTACGTATCCCTATAGAAAGAATAAACGTTTTGTTTTGTACATGCTAATTCACGTTCGTTTCCCAAAAATATTTTGTTCACGTGTGTTCTGATATATAGTAAATTGTTTTTTCTTCCCTAGTTTTGATCTTATTTTTAACAACTAGTTTTATAACAACCATTTTAAAATAACACTATGAATACTTAAATATACTATTATTTTTTTTGTTACAAATCTGAAATATGTTAAACAAACAAAGCAATCTCTTTTATATTTTGAAACCTCCTTCGGAGGACGTAACGACACTTGACGTTTAATTGTATATTCCCGGAAGTGGTGGACCCACCATAAAAAAACTCATTTTCGTTTCCTAAATAAATATTAAACTTAAAGTATATATAGTTTAAGTAGTAAATATTAAAAATATATTTACTTTGTATTTCATATATTAAATACTAGTTTAGTGACCGCGTTACGTTCGAGAACAAAATATTTAACTGATGCTTTTAAGAATATTCGTGAATTTTCCAATCAGTTTTAAGACAAAACCATGGTAAACAGAAACACATGATATATTTTTAAAAATTAGATTTTTAGTATAGCAATATTATACTTAAATTAAAGAGAAGAAAGTGCTCATGGTGTACTTTATTTTTTTTTAAATCGTATAAAATGTTATGTATATTTATAAAACATTGAGGTCTTTAAGTGCTTGTTATTATTAACTTTATCCATAAGTTTCATTTTTAAACCCTATCAAATATAAAGCGACTCATGTGCACCCTTGTAGTACGTAGAGGGTTAAAAATATAAATACTCTTTAATTTTTCAGAATTCTCCAAAATATTAAGGAAAACATAAGCTTTTTCCATTTTGCTATATTATATAAGGATTTAATTATATAATAATATTTGTTATATAATTATTAGTGTAAATTTCAAAAATGGTTGTTTATGTTATTTACCAAAATAGTTCTTTAAGGTGAAAAGACAAAACTATCATTCATTTAATTTAAAATTTTAACTTTAGTTAGTGTAAATGACTAAATTGATATAAAACTTTGAAAATAAAAATGTTATTTGTAAATTAGTTTGCTAAAAAAACCCAAATTACAATACCAATACAACATAAAAGACCAAATAGGCATCCAATCATAGTCCTCCCTTTTTGTTTCCATTGATGAACATGAAAGGGCGTATAAACATATGTTTATTAGGTGAAGTAACATGCATAAGCACATGTTGAGATAAAATCATTTGACATGGAACTTCAAAATGATGATAAAAAAGGTGAAAGAAAAGATGAATGGCAACGTAGGTAGGACAAAATGGACCTAATTAAGTTTTGTGGGAGCATGTGGAGCTCATCATATGCATTCATTCATGCACTAAAATCAACAATTTTAATATTTTACACATTAACTAAACCACCATCTTTCCCAAAATCCGATGATTGAATTATTACTAAATGAATTAAAATAATCGAATATGTTATATTTTTTACGACTTAGGTTTAGATAATGTTTGGTATACACGAATGAGAGTTGGAATAGAATTGTTAAATCTAAAATTAAAACTGAAGCTTACCAAATTAAAGATCCAACAATATTGACTTACTGGTGCTGAACACGATGCAAGACGTTGATAATAATAGACTATGGGAGAGTATTTTTTTGAACCTGAAGTTTAGTCTAATATTATTAACACAGTAAAAGTCAACAAAAGTCAACGTCAATGGTCAAAGTCAATGCAAAAGTCAACACGACGCGTTCGGGACGAAGATTAGAGACAAGACGTTGAAGGCGACGGAGTTTTATAGTTAATAAATATATTTTGTGTCAAAAAATATATTTAATCATTTTTGTCTTTTTAATATTTTATGTACTATTTATATTTTGTCTTTATGATAAATATATATTAGACTAAACATTAGGGGTTTATTTGTATAATTTCTATTTGTCATGTTTTAGTCTAAGTCTAGTGTCCTAATTGTTTAAATGGAAAACCCCAATCACTAGCTCATTCAAGCTCCATAAACTCTAATTGCCATTTACTATTTATAGCCTAATGACACTTTGGACTAATAACAATTAGGACGCTAGACTTAGACTAAAATATGACAAATAAAAATAATACAAATAAACCCCTACTGTTTAGTCTAATATATATTTTGTCATAAAGACAAAATATATATATTACATAAAATACTAAAAAGAAGAAAACGATTAAATATATTTTGTTGTCACAAAATATATTTATTAACTATAAAACTTCATCCCGAATGTGTCGTGTTAACTTTTGAGTTGACTTTGACCGTTGACGTTGACTTTTGTTGACTTTGACTGTGTTGATAATATTAGACTAAACTTATGGTCCAACAAGAATTGACCATTGTGACAGAATGAAAAATAGTGTGTTTGGTTGGTCAATGGAATTGAATGAACCATTATGAAAGAAAGAAAAAGACTTCATTTTTATTCATTCCACACCCCATGTTTTTATTTTCATTCCTTCAAGGAATGGAATGTTTTTTTTAAAACTATGACTAGATCGAACAATGACTCGACCCATGCCTCAAACCTTGCCTGACCCCATAAACCGACCCATGCCCTAACTAAACACACTCTTTTTCATTCCCTTGTAATGGTTCATTCCATTCCACCTCTCATTTCTGCATATCAAACACTACCTTAGTTTTCTTTTATGGTATATTGATTTTAGACGGTTCCAACTATCACATTTTGATTTATACTGGTCCTAACTATGAATTGGCTGATAACGGTCCCAACTTTTATCACTTTGAGCGGAAGGAGACTACGGTTCGATCGATGTAAAAGATCGGATGACAAAATTTTTACATCCAACTGAAGCACCGTTATGTTAAACATCCGATTGAAGCACCGTTTCGTCGTTCGGATTGCCGTTTCGATGTAACTTTTATATCAATCAACTCGTATTCCCCATCCGCTCAAAAGCCCTAAAACATTTGTCTTGAAATTGAAAAAAACTTTAACGTTGTTCATTTTTTTTTCTAAATATGGCCTGTTAATTGCCAAAGTGATAAATGTTGGGACTGTTACTAGCCAATTCGATAGTTGAGAACGGTATAAACCAAAATGTGATAGTTGAGACTGTTAAAAACCAATACACCTTCTTTTTTTTATAGTTTGTAACTATAATTATAAATGGATTATAAGGGATTATTTGGCAATTTCTGAATGGTTAAGTGTTGAATGGTTAAGAGGGTCTGTTTGGTTGAACATCTGAATGAGATTCTAAAACTAACAAACAAATCTCAAAAATTTTCTTTCATTTATCTTGTCCCACATTGTTGTGCGAACAAAAACATGTTATATTTATGTATGCAACAATTCATGACATGTTAAGTTCTTATGTTATGTTTTACTCTACCAGTGGGCGTAGGAGGTGCAAATATTGTTCGATTTCTTTGACCCAATGCGACGCTCGCACGACCTACGGACGCGAATGCATCTCCAAGAACCTGGGTCCGTATGAGGACAGTTTTTGAAACTGGAATCATTTTGCATTTTTTGGTCGCCTTTCCTTTCTTCCTCGTTTTTTTCTTTTTTATGTCCCTTGCCTCTGCCTCATCGCGCTCTTCTCTTATTCAGCTTCGCCGTTCAGCAATGCCCCGAGCCTGAACTGTTCGGAGCCTCAAACTCTGAGCCGGTCAGCATCATCTCGTTTAGTGGCTGCAGCCAAACACCTCTGAATTTCCCTACCTCTGAATCGGTCAGAGGTGCCTTCCTATTCAGCGGTAAACAAACAATCCCTAAATCATTACAAAATTCGATGATTGAATCTACAATGTTTTTTTTTATTTTGTATTACATCATGCTATAACTAGATATTCTTGAGAATAGTTTATGTAAATATAAGATTAGAATATAGCGCACACCATTTTAGCTCAAATGTACACAATCAATATAATATTCTCATAATTACACACATATTAAGATGTTTTATTTGGTATCAGAGGCAAGACACCTTCAATCATCACGTCTCTACCATCCACCGCCACGGTCGCCTTAATGAGATCGTTATAAATCGAACTCCAAAGCATTAAAAAGCTTCCTACTTGATCAGTTTTTGCATTTGAGGCAACTTTAGTATTCTAGATCTCAGTTTTTCTGTGAAGTTTTCATGAAACTCATCCGGTGAGATTAACAACTCATCCTTTGAGACTATTGAATGAAAACCATGCGTGAACCATTTCTCATCACCTTCAAGCTTGTTGTCTATGTTGATGGTTATTTGCCATGTCTAGAGCGCTTCTTTCCTACAAGCTCTAAGGCCCCCGCAACTACTCTACATGGATCCACAATGATGTCCAAGTTCCAATGATTATTATCTCCACCATCTCTAGAGTCTCGTTCGCCTATATTCAAGGAACAACCACTACTTCTAATCTTTGGATCTCACTTGAACATGTGTATGCCCCACCTACTACATTTTGAGAATACACGCTCATGACAAAACAACTTTGACTACAAACGAAAGGTGATGAAACACCTTGGAATTATCTTAGCTGTGCTCAGGACCATGCAATAACATTGGTAAACATAGGTGAACCGAGGCAAAGATCTAGTTCAATATGTCATCATTAGGCTTCGTGAGGAATACAACAATCTCAAGTCCCCATACTTGCCCGATCAAATCTTTTAGAATTTAGTGAAATTTATGGTCTTCTTAGTGATCATGACTATACATTCACCAAACCACCTAAGTCTTTCCTCCAACATGCCTTATTGCCATTTTTGGACATATTTAGTCCCCACAACAACTTCAGGCTGTTGAGCAAATGGCTTCTTAACTTGGCTATTAACTTATGCCAAGACTATTAGCCCTCTCACTCCCCAAGGACTTATATGGTGCTCGTCGCTCAAACAACATTGGAAACAACAATTGAAGACGTCAGGGATCCTTTCGTGGTGGTCATAACAACACCTACAACAATAATAACAACAAGGAACTCGGTCATGGTGATAAGTGCAAACAATTTGTGTGGGTATATGATCCAAACACCATTTATGGGTCATACAATAGTTGTGGATTACGACATATCCCTAGTGATTGTCATCCTTGTGATCCGTCCACTCTTTGTGCTGACAATGGCGTTCATTTGCTGGTGATCGCTCAAACTCTAGTGAAACATGCTCTGCTGCTAGCTGCTCCTGGTTACTTGATACTAGAATCTCTAACCACATTATATCAGTCTTATCGAATCTGGATAATTTAAAGGCCTACCATGGTAATGATCAACTCCATGTTGGTAATGGTACAGACCTTCCTATCCTTCGTATTGGTTCCTCAAAACTCTCATCTCAAATCACATGTTATATTATCTCTAATATTTTACATGTTCTTGTCATGCAAAAAATTTCTTCTATTAGTTCAAAAAAAATTCTTAGAAAATCATGTATTCTTTGACTTTCACCCTTTTTATTTTGTTGTGAATGACGTGTTGGTGTGTAGTGTTCGTATATATTTTTACTATAATATTTTAGAAAAAACAAGTTTTAAATTTATAAAAACGATAATATACTTTCTACAAATACTACACACTAAGCAAGTGCACATTTTGCAGTGTAATAATATAGTGTAGGTAAGATACATATATCGTTCAAGGATATAAAGGCTCTTGATATGATTCTCAAGAGGGTTTTTTTAAATTGGTTTCTAGATAATTAACAATCAGGTGAGTTCTAGATCCTCTATTTCTACCGTTTTAACTGTGTTCGGCGCGATATGCATACCAAATGAAGATTTCATCCAGGGTTGGATCCCGCTACTTTTATGGACTTTGATACATTCTTTTTCCTACATTGTGTTACAGTGTTAATGTTTGGATTACTTATGTGTGGTCTATGAGTTATATGTGTATTATATATTGCTTCGTGTTGAATTATATTATGTATAACATAAAAGATGACAGAGAAAACTAAAGAATACTAAACAGGGCCATAAAGAGAGAGGAAAGTCTTGCAAGTTACATGGCGTTGTTTTGTGACATACTCGCATGTTTAACTTGCTATATGGCATTGCCTTTCTGCATTTAAGACCTACACGTGGGGTGAACCCACTACAGGGTATTATCTTGGCATACCTAAGTTGTGCTTTGCCTAGGGCATTGCTATAGATGATAAAAGGAGAGTAAAGATGAACTATTTAATCTACCTATGTTCGATGTTTGTAAAGATGTGATTTTGCCTAGGAAATGGATGATATTTGCCGTCCTAAAAAAAAGGATGATATTTCCTAAAGAAGTGTATTATAATAATGATGTAAAACTAATACTCACTCGGCGAAGCTGACTTTTGTATGCATATTAGTTGGCATGTGAGCGGTTGAATAAAAAGGATGACATGGATTGTAAGCTACTCGGCAGCTGAAGACTGACATATGTTTTAAGAAGACTTTTTAGAATCTTTCAAGTTTAAGACAATGTTAAATGTTAATGGTATGTAATGACGTATTTATGTTTTAATACTTCCAATGTAGTTAATTTAGTTATATGAATGTGTGCATGCTAGTTGAATGTGTGTGGGTCGTCTTTCGGCTCTTTCAGATCAAAGGTAAGCGGTTCGTCGTCGGACACATTCTGATCAAATATGTGCTATTCAGCGTCGGGTGCGTTTTGGTCGAAAGTGCGCTGGTAGTCGTCGGTCACGTGACATGCGAACATGCATGGTTCGTCGTTGGGCGCGTTCTAGCCTAACGTGCGCAGTTCGTCATTGGGCACGTTTTTGTTAAAAGTGTGCGGCCCAACGTCCGGAACGTATCGATCGAATGTGCACGGTTCATTGTTGGGCACGTTCCGGTGGAAGGAACTTAGTCATACGCGTTCCGGTGGAAGGAGCGTCATTCGTCATCGAATACATTCCTGTTGAAGGTGTGCGGTTTGATGTCGGGCGTGTTCCGATCGAATGTGTGTGGTCTGTCGTCGGGCGTGTTCAGATCGAATGTGCACAGTTCGTCGTATGGTGTGTTCTGTCGAAAGTGTTCAGTTTGTTGTCGGGCACGTTTCTAGTCGAACGTTCACGGTTTGTCATCTGGTGCGTTCCGATTGTCTGTGCGCGGTTCGTCGTTGGGCACATTCCGGTCGAAATTCCATGGGTGTTCGTCGGGCGCGTTCTGGGCGAACATGGGCGGATGGTCTTCTTCGCAAGGCCCGTTCTGGTCGATAGTGTGGGGTTCAGTGACAGGTTGTTCAGGTCAAAGTGGTATGGGTCGCCATAGGACCCGATTGGTTCGAAGCGGTGCAAAAAGTGGTATGGGTCGCCATAGGACCCGATTGGTTCGAAGCGGTGGAGACTTTGTTTGAATTCCTTCACATTTTGAAAGGAATTTGAATTCTCGCAAGTAAATGAATTTCATGAAATTATTTTCATATCCAATATCAATTCATTTCTTAATACAAACACACCAGACACCACTAATGAAAATTTCAATTTCAATTCCATTCAATAATGCAAACCAAACATTTGAAGTAAAATTCAATATTCCATTAAATTTTATATCATTGCTACCAACAAACGACCCCTAAAGTTTTTTCTCATAATCTTAAAGTCATATATTCAAAATTGCAATAGATCCAAAACAAAACTTAAATGTATTTGTGTAGGTGAGACCGTGGGAGGGTAGAAATAAAGTTAAAAAAAATTGTAAAATTGATTTGTATTTTACTAGGACACATATTTGATTTTTGTTCACTAATCTAACGGTCTCATGATTGTTGATGAAAGAGATGTAAGTTTGATGAGAGTAATGGTAAAATGATTTATCCTAACAACAAAAGCTACCAAAAGTATTTTAATCATACCACTAAACTAAAGTGTAGATAGAAATAATTAATTTATATACTCCACAAGATTCGGCCGGTGGTTAATAATAGCATACATTTAATCATAAATAGGCAGCCATGTTGATCACTTGGCATGAATATTGTCATAAACTAAGTTTGCATCATGAACATTCTTTCATCACAATCCAAGAAGCAAGGCTCTCAGTCATCAGTCAGTATGACTACTTCCACACAAGCAAAGTTCCTAGGCGTGCGGAGGAGACCATGGGGACGATACGCAGCTGAAATACGGGACCCGTCAACCAAACAAAGGCACTGGCTTGGTACCTTTGATACCGCTGAAGAAGCAGCCCTTGCGTACGACCGAGCTGCTCGCTCCATGCGTGGTTCACGTGCACGTACCAACTTTGTATACTCTGACATGCCAGCGGGCTCCTCAGTCACCACCATCATTTCCCCTGAAGACCCGTCGTCTGCTTTAACATCACCACCACCACCACGGCCAGATAACAAGCTGCAGGACAATGGTCATCTTTTCATTCTAGATCATAATGCACCCTATATTCCTTTTGGTGCTAATCATCAGTATCCACCAATGTACCACGAGTGTCATCCTCAGTCTGGATATGGTACGATGGATACTGGTGCAATTAGCGCCATTGAATATCAAAGTGGGCTTCATCAACTTCAAGTAGCAGATGAATCTTATATCACCGGGACACATTTATATTCGACTTCCAATGGATTTGAATCCGCAAGAGATGATTCATTAGTACAGGGAATAAGTAGTTATCCTTGTGTTGATGACAGCATCAATGTTGGTGGTAACTTTTCAGGCAGAGAAGAAGATAATATTTCCCAAGGACAAGAAGGATTGCTGTTTGGAAACGGGTCGTCGGGTATGTCAATGCCCTTTTCCTCATATGTGGGTTTTGATGGCTACGACTATGTACACAGCCCGCTTTTCAGCCAAATGCCTCCGGTTTCTGATCCTTCTGCGGATTGTTTTTCTCTTAGTTCCACGTCTTCCTTCTTTCAGTAGCTGCTTTGTGTTTAACCACATGGCTCTTGTACGAATGTTAACGAGGCACAGAGCGTGAATGCGGTGAATTTGGCCGTCCCTCCATCCCTCCGATCATCCTGACTTGCAAGAGGAGATGCTACTTTGGCAGTGATGTATTCATTTGGATTATGTATTGTGTGAGTTTTACTTATTAAGCATGTGGGTTTTTAATGTGTTGTTTTCTTGTATCTAATTGATCCATGGTTTGTATTTGACTGTGTTTTAACACTTTGAAGATGTCTGATTAATCTGCTTCTGGGGCTCTGGGCTACCTTAACTTATATATATATAATGATTTTGTTTACTGAAATACAGTAAATAAAAAATAAACTTGTTGAGCTTGTGAGCAGAGTTAAAAACTTTAGAGTTAGGACTCGTAATAGACGTGTTCAGACTCGACCCGTTTACATCCCCAGAAAAAAAAATTACTTTGACACATATCCAAGACAGTTAACAAATACTTATGGCACATTACATGCCAATATTCTTCAATAAATCTGCACAAAAGCATTAGGCCAGGGACGATTCTATTCCATAAAAGCGAGTCCTAAACGGGTCATATCATATATATATATTCAAACCTTATCCCGCAATTACCATGGAATTTCTTTACCATCCCATGCGAAGAACTTGCCGTTATCATGTCTTTTGCTGCTATCAATGATGCCCAAGAGCTTTTGTACAGAGAATTCTTTAGTGAAGAGCTTATCTTTCGGAACATTCTTTTGGAATGGTCTAGAAAGATCCGTGTCCACCGTTCCAGGGTGCAACAAAATGCATATAACTGGATCCTTCTTTCGTGCTAATTCAACAGCTACACATTTGGTTACTGCACATACCGACAATTTACCCTTTTTAAAGCTGTTAATATCCCGTTTTGACATGTACAAAAAAACTACTCTTTTGACCAATTACTATTTTTCCATATCAGATTGTAAGTGAAAGTTCTTACACTGATTAAGTGCAGCCTTGGAAGCGCGATATGAATGCCATCCACCTAAACGGTTGTCACCAATTGAACCAACCCTTGCACTTATGTTAGCAACAACAGCAACATCTCTTTCAGTTCCAGTGCCACCTCCAGCCTTTAACAAAGGCCACATATGCTGCATTTCATAACCAGCATTCGTGTTTGTCATCTACAAGATGTTAACTCAAAATAAAACTACACAAGTTCCGCTGAATTCAAATGGTTTGATGTTACCTTGGTCACCAAAATAGGACCGACTGCATTAACTTCATAAGCAAGCAGCAACGATGATCTATCTACTTTGGTCAGTGTTGTTTCTGCGTCCAAAGTTACACTAACCTTAATGCCCAACAAAATTCAGTAAAATAATGCAAACACGTGATAAAGATTCGACGTAGTAAACAAGCTTTACATACCTGGTTGTATAACGTCGGGTATTGAAAGAATACCAGACGCGTTTACAAGAAGATTTAAGCGACCATACGTCTCCTTTACGGCCCTTGCAGTTTCCTGGAACCATACATTTGTTGAATTAAATCTTTTAACTTGTGCGAACCCGAATGTTTATTTATTCTTCTAGTGTTTATTTTGTTAAAGGCCAAGTGACAAGAAGTAACCTCTATTGTGGTTTCAATTGTAAGATCCAACCTTTGAATATGTAGTCTTTCTGCAAATTTGTTTTTTAACTCAATCAATCCTGCTGCTTGTTCGGGATTTCGACATGTAGCTACGACATGTTCTTCAGAATTTCTCTCTAGCAATTGCTTGACCTGTAAAACATACAAATAATCAAAAATTGAAAAAGAACAGATAAACATTGCTAATTGAGTCAATTTCAAAAACATTTAAAAATTTCGTCACACAATATGAGTGAGCTAATAATTGGCTAACCTGTTTAGACACGATAAGACACGTGAAGCAAAAAAGTACACTACGTATTTTTATATTTTTTTAAAAGGAAAATTGGCATAAGATAATCCCAACTAACACCTATTGGCCGAGAATAATCCAACTCAGTTTATTCCCTCCAACTTTTTTGGCCTACAATGTCCGCCGATAAGTATACTTAACGGCCGTTAACATTTTATTTAATTTTTTTCGAATTTCAAACCGATGTTATAGGGATTTTGATCGGGAGGTAGACACGAGTCAGCTGATGTATACCTTACCTGCAAGTGTTGCTCCAAATGATCTAATTCTAACATTTGATTGAAGCACCGGTAGGGTTTAAACACCCGATTGAAGACCGTTTTGTCGTTTGGAACACCGATTCGAGATAGAGTTTACCTCAATTGAATCTTTTCCTCCTCACGATCAATATCAATAAAACATTGTTTTGAAATTGAAAAAAGGTTAACAAACGTTAAATGCACCTAACGGTAGACCACTAGATGCCAAAAAAGTTGAATTTGAGACCACGGAAAGAATATACTGAGTTGGGATTATTCTCGACCAATAGATGCTAGTTTGGATTATTTTAGGCCAATTTGCCTATTTAAAATAATAAAACTAAGACCCTAAAGCTTATCGTTTCTAATCTCTTGAAACATAAACCATATAACTGTTACGCTCAAACCACAAAAACCATGTGTTACACGAGTCACTTTCATGTTTGATACTTGTGTTATTCGCGTCGTCTTTAACATGTTAAACGCTATAAGACACGATTTTCCAGCCCTAATCAAAAATAACAAAATCACTTGGCAAAACGTGTTAATCACATTGTACGAAGATTTAAAGCAATGCAAATTGATTAGAACATAGCAATGGAGAATGAAGTTTGTAAAAAGGCTTACGAATTGAAGGCCTAAGCCTCTAGAAGCTCCTTGGACCATGGAAACAGGAGGTGCGCGATTGGTTTCGAAAGTGGAAAAGGAAGATGAAGCTGTTAATTTGATGATGGATATAAGGTTTGGAGGCGAAAATAGACATCGGTTGAGAAGATGAAGCTTCATGTTCATGTTGCAGGTTACAGAGAGTGAGGTTGAATGAAGGATACACAACGAAACAAACACAGTGGCGTTCAATGCTGAAATTAAGTCTGTTTGGCGTGGATAGATTTACACCATACGACAACAAAGGGAATGGCTTTTCGTGATATAGTCGGGTAAACTTGTTTTTTAGTTCATAGAGGAAATTGCTAAAATAGTTCATGGCTTTGCACCGTTTCGACTACTTTAATCTTTATGTTTTTTTTTGTCATTTTGGTGTTTGGTTCTGTAAAAAACTGCCTTTTTGGTCCTTCGGTCAATTTTTGTTAACATTTTCTGCTAACACCAAGGGTATTTTTGCCTTTTTGGTCCTTCGGTCAATTTTTATTAACATTTTCTGCTAACACCAAGGGTATTTTTGTCAACTTACCAATTAAAAATAATTATTATTAATATTATAACATCTGCTTCAATGTTCCCAATCACCACCGCTACCAAAAGCTCCTTCAACCAATTAATCTCTAACTCACCCACCATTTTTTCCATAATATAGCCAGGGAGCCTCACCTTCTTCTCTTAATACACGCCGGACCACCTTTTGATTAGGGTTTCTTAATTGACGAAGATAGTAACTCAAGTGAGGATAAAAGCAATAAGCGGTTCAGACGATGGATTTGCAGATGATTGACGATGATGTCACCGGGGGAGGACATGATGGTCTAGCTAAGGCATGTTGTGCGATTGAGGTTGCAGTGGTGGTCGATGAGAGATGGTGTGGTGTGCTTGAGGCGGCAGCATGTAGAAAAAACAAGTTTGTGATAACGGAGTATGGCTAGATGGAACATTTGATTTCATCATTAATTTTTGAACTTATTGCTTTGTTGCAGGTGGTGGTGGAATTAGGTGGTTGTAGGTGGTGGTCTTGGTTCAAGTGGCGAAGGTGGTTCTTGATGTCTGTTGAAGGTGGTTCTCCAGCAATGACAGGAGTTTTGAGGTATGGTAGATGTCTGATGATATCTTGGTTTGGTGTGGTGGTGTAAAAGAAAAAGAAAGAACATAAGAAAGAAGAAGAAGAAATGTACTGGTGTGGTGTGATGATGGCTACTTTTAACATTTTTTTTAGATTTAATAGACGATGGTATTTTGGTCCTTGAGCATAAACTTAATGGAAATCGTTGACAGAAGGATCAAATTGACAGTTTTTTACAAAACCAAACACCAAAATGTCAAGAAAAAAAATATAAGGACCAAAGTGGTCGAAACGGTACAAACCTGAGGACTATTTTGGCAATTTACTCTAGTTTATATCTAAACTAGTTTACTCTATTGCTTGCGCTACGATCGAAAACATAACATTCAAGTGATGCTTTTAAGGATATTTATGAATGTTCCAATCAGTTTTGAGACAAAACTGAGATAAATCGGAACATATATACTTTTAAAAATTAGACTTTTAGTAGAGCAATATTATACTCAAATTTACTACAACATAAAGTGCTCAGTTTTATGGTGTAGTTTATCTGTTTAAAAAAACTGTATAAACATGTTATGTATATTTATAAAACACCGATGTCTTTAATTGTATGTTATTATTAACTTTATCCATAAGTTTCATTTTTAAACCCTATCAAATATAAACCGACTCATGTACAACCCTTGTAGTAGAGGGTTAAAAATATGGACAAAGATTATTGAAGATATGGACGTTTCGAGACTTGAAAAGAAAACCGTGAGATTAAAAAATTATAGATGAAAAAAATGAAGTTTCTAGGCAGGCGCCCATAGCCTTGTTTAGGTGCCCAGAGCTCAGGTGCACAAAATTACACCAGAATGTTATAAATTGAAGTTTCTCTATAAGAGCCTAGGATGCATCTGGAGGAATCCAGAGAATCCATGTATGATTTTTCTACGAATTATTATTATTTTGACAGGATTAAAAAGGAAAAAACCATACTTATCAGAAGTGAGTTTGGTTTTTGAAGCAAGAGAACAATTTTGGACAATGTATGGTGCACACAACTCATCAATGCATCATTCCAATCACCAAATCACTTCACGGATTCAGGAACCAAATATCAAATAATCTTCATGAGCCACTAATTCACCCGTGATCCACTCCGGGTGTAGGGTTTGTGTTAATTAATGTGTTCAACCTAGGGTTTACTCTTGTTTGATTTGGAACTTTTGTAATCATTCGGTTTCAAATGATTGCGTTGGTTTTGATTGCTTATACATTGTTGGAGACAAATTTTAGGATTTTTGCTGATTCATTTTGCAAGTCATAATTCATTGGTGAATAACCATTAATAATTGAATGTTTGGGTCTTTCATATTAATCTAATTGGTTTTTGTTTAGAATACATCTTAGCATGTGTTTTTCATTAGTTTTATTTAATCACTAAGTCAACACAGCCAGATTGTGGGTTGGCAATTACCTATCTAATAATGTTTAAACATACTTATTCTATGTAACTATCAAACTGAAAATTCATTAGGTTACGTTTTATTCTCTAAAACCTGAACCTAGAGTTGGTCATTCTTCCAATTATTGTTTTCAGATCAATTACTTTCTTTTGTATAAGTTTTGCATTATTTCTACCTTAATAACAATCAACTATAATAATCAAAGTGACAATAGATAGCAAATTAATTTTCAACAACGTTAAGTTAAAAATCAAGTTCGTTAAACACCAACCACTAATTTAACTTGGTTCGACAACTCTGTTTACCATAGCTAATCTAAGGTGAGTAGAATACACTTTTACATCTATTTTTTTATTGTTCCTTTGACATCAACGTGTGTCTTCTCTGCTATTAGTATTTCTCGATTTCATTGCTTATCCCTGTGGACAAACTAGGAATCAAACAAGTGTAAATCACACGATCATTTCCCACAAATCACAAAACTGATGAATCAAACGTGAGATAAGTGTTTAATTCTCATAATAGCCAAGGGTATCATAGTCAAGTCACTGGAAACTAACAAAGGTTTTTCTAATGGTGTTAGTGTTGGGGACTAAAATGACATCAATTTGGAAACTTTGGGATGTATATAGCCAAAAAAAGTGTAATTTTCTGCAAAATCCACCAAACCACAAGGACCATTTTTGCACTTTACTCCAAAGTTTTTTTTTAAAACTCATTAATAGTTCAAACAAACTCTGATTAAACTTATTTTGGCGGCGTTGAAACCGGCATGTCAAATTTTATGATTATAATTTTTATGGTTTTGCTTTTAGGTGATTTTAGATATGTGTTTCCAGCTCATAAATGTGTCCATTTTGTCATTGTGTATTTTTTTTTGTCATTGTATATTAGGGTTACATTTTCGGGTTTAGCTTAATAATGTGGCCTAACGATTTAGCTTTAGACTTAAGCCTTTAGTGTGTAGTTTTTAGGCTTTATATTTGAGTAAACTGTTGTTTTGGTCCTGTGTTTTGATACATTTAATATGTTCAGTCACATTTATAACAATTTTGGTCCCTGTGATGTTCATTCTTAACACAAATGGTCCTGAGTCCTAACTCCGTTCACTTTTCCATTAAAGATTCCGCACGTGCCCCACACGTGAGGAGCCAAAAAAACATTTCCCTTTGTTTTTTTACGCCTCAGGTGAGGGGCACGTAGGAACGATTTAACGACAAAGTGGATGAAGTTTGGGCTCAGGACCATTTGTGTTAAGAATAAAAAATCACATGGATCAAAACTGTTAAGATGAGACTGAACTTGTTAAATGTGTCATAACACATGAACCAAAGCTACAATTTACTCTTTTATATTTTAAGTTTCCAGTTTGTTGTGCCTTTTGTCAACATTGTGTTTGTTTTCGGCTCGTCATTGTGCATTAGGTTATAGCTTTAGGTTTTATCATTATGATATAGCTCTAGGGTTTAGATTTTGAGTTTTAATTTTATGTTTTAGAATCTACATTTTCAACTCGTTGTGTCTTCTTTAAGGGGAATGTCATTGTGTCTTTCCTGTTTTTCATTGAACTTTATAGTATAACTTTTAGGGTTTAAAATTTACAGTTGATGGTTTATGGTTTAGGATTGACGAGCCGGTTACAACGTCGTCGGAAAGAATTCAATAGGAGTTCGTATGAGCCATTTAATGAAAAAAAATCTACACTTTCTACCAAAAAAATACTTTATACTATGACTTTATCCTTAGAGGAATTTTTAGGTTACTCATCAAATAAACAAGTTTGACCCAAACTCTTCTAAAATAGACATATTTTTAATCCAAAACTCACTAAGTCTTATGTTTATATCTGAAACTCTTAATTAAAAGACTTACTTTGATTTGTTAGCTAACTAGGCGAAAGTCCCAGAATGAGAAATAAACATGTCAAACATAACTTTGTAATTATTAATTATATATGAAATTATGTGATATGTTGATTCTAACTTAAAATGTTCATGTGTCCAAATTTAACAAAGAAACTAAGTCAAAAGCATCAGCCGATGTCAACGACTAAATATAATCCCAGCCGGAATAAGCAGAAAACAAGCTAAGGACAAGTCTAAAGAGCACTGCAGCACATATAACACCCCAGCGAAATCGGACCATGATACCATCAGCTTTGGCGGCCAGAATGCCCTTGGACATCGCTCCTTACGGTTTTAAAATGTGTCATGGTAGCGAAGTTCCCCCTATAAGGCTTACTCTGTTCTCCATCCCAACCGATGTAGGATATTACATTCCACCCTTTTAAGGAGCCCAGTGTCCCCTCTGGCACATCAATTTGATCCCTAGCTCTGATACCATCTGTAATAGCCCGGCGTAACCACACCAGGATATGGTATGCTTTGGCGGCCAAAACGCCCTCAGACGTCGCCCCTCACGGTTTTAAAAACACGCCATGGTAGGGAAGTGTTCCACCCCTTTATGGGCTTTGTTATCCTTCCTAATCGATGTGTGATGTTACAACACAGTCTGAATGAAGAAAAGCTCAAGAAATAAAGACAAGAACATCAACTAAATGAAGAAAACAGTTCGGTCGAAAACATCGACTGATACTATAGCAAAGACTGAAGAAGAAACTCAAGCTCGGTCTTCTCATCCACTGAACTAAACCTTAACTAAAGAGAAGTTCAACTTCAGTTTATGTCACTCACTAAATATGACATCGACCGAACCTTAAACAATCAACATTGGTTGATGTCATCGACTAACTATGTGACATCAACCAAAGAGCAACAAATTAGAAATCAACGTAAGACAAAGACACAGACAAAGATCAAGCATCAGTAAATGACACCGACTAACGCTCATCGATCCAAGAACAAGATAGAAGACAAGTTGATGCATTGACTAAATGTTATCATCGACTAAAGAACAAAGGCAAACGCCTAGCCAATGACATTGACTGAAGAACAAGACAAATCAATGAATCGATGCCATCAACTGAACCAAAAATACAAGACAAAGAACAAAGTTATGAACTGAAGTTTAAACACCAAGACTAAAGAACTTCTCAAGGCTCAGTTGAAGACTAAAGCACAAAAACAAAGATTTAAGAACTACACTTGTAACATTATTGTTACATCAAAGGGGTAGTTTGGTCAGATTAGAATATTTCGTGACATGCCTATAAATAAAAGGTGATGCTCATATTTATGTAACTATAACCCTAGTAATTATTATCTTGTCGTTTTCGGGTGCAATCAATACAAACAATCAAACAACAAATATTTCTTGCATTCAAGCATCACATCACAAACACTATTTCATAGGATATTCAGCACCTATGGGTTAGTCTAACAAATTGGTAAAATCTATCTTGACATACCGATAATGGAATTCTCAGTTGGTATTAGAGCCTCAGCTTATTCTTTCCAAGAATTAGAACTACATTTGTTATTGCTTGTGTGATTTAAAAACAGACATGTCAATGTTTATCAATGTTTATCTTGCAAAAACTAACGAAAAATACACAAAATCTTAAAAACAGACATGTCAAACATGAGTGGATACTGTTATGAGAATGTTTTCGTGCAAACTTGTCCCAAATTTATATCTACACCAAGGTTTTTGGATTTGACGCTTAGATCTGCTTTAAGGTTGTAGATTTGAGGTTTTTACAACATTTCCATCCAACACTTCTCAAACTCGGTAAAAAAATCAAAATCAAACATAAATACACTAAAACAAGGTTTATTGTTCATTACCATCAACTTTCTGAAAAATAAATTTAAGTTGGGTTCACTCGTTAAAATCCTTGTGTTAGAACCGATTCCAGCATAAAGTCCACTCATTTCATAAAAAATATCATATTTCCTTGTTAAAATCTTCAAATGTTCATCCTATTGAACACTCATTCGAAACAAATCGATCAACATCATTTTGTGTAGATAATTTGTCTATTTAGATATTCAAAACCATCAACTAGAGCCAATTCTAGTAGTGGCAACACTTAAAGCTAAAAAAGTCACCAAAATCAACAGATCCATAACAGATTAACAGGTCAAGTTGGACAATATAGGTTATTAGATCCTGAAATATCAAGACATTCTTGTTCGATCAAAGATAAGACGTCAATGGATAATCAAGTAGGAGTTGGACCACCAGTTCTTGAAAACAAAGTTGATTTTAAATAATGAAAAATTCATGTTAACTTAATTGTTACAAAGTTTTAGACATCAATTGTTGAGGACCATTCAAGCAACAACTCTTGTTGTTAATTACGTTTCAAATACCACACATGCATTACCGGGTATGCAAGTTTGATGTAGCCCATTTGAACATGAACATTCCAGTTAACATAAAGAATCTAACACCTAAAGATGCAAAAAAAAGTCAAATTGGATGTTAAAGCATATAGTTTGCTTAATATGCCTCTAAGTCCAAAAATTCAATCAAAGGTAGAAGTATACTATTAATTTGTGTTTTAAGTTCTTTCTTAATAATTTTGTTCAGTTGATGACAAAACCTAGAAACGGTTTGGGTGACCGAAGAGAGTTGACTTGACATTGGTAAATTGGGTAATTGATTTGCTTGGTGTTGGTCCAGAAGATCGTAAATACGTGCTATATATGATATAGATCTGATCACAATCAATTGATACCACTAGATCTAGCAACAATTAATTGTGATTAATGACCAAAACTCAAATAAACAATTATAACCTAATAACAAATGATTGATTAAGAAGGTAATTAGATGAAGTAGATTGAATTAGGTGCAACAATGATATAACAGAGACAATTCCTTGCAATAAACCACCAGATTCAAACACAAGATCAAAGCACAAAATGTATTTAATAATTTTCAAAGTGTTATCTACAAAATAGCCCTAAACAACTATTTATACAGTAGCTAGTGTCGCAAGCAGTGTCGCAGCCGCAACACTGCCTGCTCGCTAGACATAGACAAGCTGCATGCGACACTATACTATAGTGTCGCATGCAGTGTCGCATAAACAAGCACAAAACATAACCAAATAGTAAACTAACCTAACTATTACAACGAAACACAAATACAACTAATCTATTGGAAGGAACGAAGGCCGGAGCTGATCCAGAAGATCCGACAGGTGAAGTACCTCCCTAGAGGGAGTATTGATGACCACATGTAGGGTGGTACTTCACCTTGTCGTTATTGTATTTTCCAATAACGATATTAACTTATTTTCTAAGACTATGTCTATGTGTCGTCCAATTAACTAACTAGCTTTATGTAGATCTAGAACCTAAACCTTGAAGGAGGTTGCTTTTTCTAAATCTGATATATTTTCTTTTAATTAAAGTTTATTGTTTTTCTTAAATAAATCAAAACCCCCAAATCATGATTAATATTAATTTTGTAATTAACTAAACACTAACCATGCATTTCCTGTGGATACGACCTTACTTACTCGTACTCACATGGGTATTTAAGTCATAAGTACTTTTTTTTATTAGCCCAGGACAACTGGTTCAAAGGTGAGTGTTTTATACTAGTAATTATTGTTGTATCACCATTTGTGGTTTCCACCATTATTATTGACCAAGGATTTAGAAAGAAAACAAAGGGAGGCGGGCATGGTACGTATTAGGGTTTAGAATGTTTAAATTCTGATAACATAAAAATGTTTATGGTATCTCAATAATTGTGTGTTTATTATTGAACCCCTAATACCCATAATATAGGGGGAGATACAAAAGAATACAATCCTCAAAATAAGGAAACGATATATGTAAAATAATAAACAAAAATAACAAGGGTATATTCAACTAATGTCTTTCTACTAGTAACAAGAACTATTAACGCAAGCATTTAATACGATGCAGTCACCGAACTGGTAGACTGACCTTGTGAATCCATAATCTAAGAGAATCCACACATCGACATGAACATAAACCCTCAAGTGCTTGAAGCCATCACTGGAAAGTGGCTACATTCCATCTGATGGCACAAAGGAACAACATGACTGGAACCAACCGTTGCACCATGGATATAGCATACTCACCAGAAAATACCAGGCCCAGAAAACTTATTGCTATACTATCCGCAATTCCTGTAACACTACCACAATAACCTGCAACCATAAGGGTCCAAATGCAGCGTGCCATTAGCAAAATGCTAAATCCCAAAAATAATAGATTGGGAAACCTCACAAAAACAACATGAAGACATTGATCCAAAATCCATAGGAAACAAAAAAACATAAGCATCATGCTGAGCAAAAAAAACACGAGTTAAAGGAAACACTAACCAATAGTAAAGTGGAAGTATCATCTTTTGAAGTGCAAGACTCAGACAATACTAATGTGTTGTTTGTTTTTGCAGACAAAAATTGTTTGCAGTCTGATTTTATCTGATTTTATGTCTGCAACTGAAGATGTGGTCTAAAGATCTGCAAACTGTAAAATATAAGATTGTTTGTTTTATAAACTGGATATCGTCTACATAAGCTGAAAATATATAACTGTCAATTTGTCACACCCCCAAAATCCACTAACGGAGTTTTACCGTTAAGTGTGTGACAAACCAGGATCTCAGTCATTAGTTACACCAAACGACACTATATGAATTTAGAATATACGTGTCTCATTAAATGAGAAAATTTAATACAGAGTTAACGTTTAAAAGTTTACGGAAGCGTAATCGAAATGTAATGTCAAAGTATTAAATGGAAACTAAATGCTCAATACACACACCCAATACGAGATACACAGTCTAAATAGTCATTAAACTCAAAACATGGTTTTTAATGCAAGGAAATGTTTAAATGAAAAGTCGTGACTCCATGCCATGTCCTAAGTGTGTGGTACCTCAATGACCTGTAAAAGTGAAAGGCTAACAAGTGTCAACACAACGGTTGGTGAGTTCACATACTAAGTATAAAATCAAGTAAGTTCAGTTGCAAGCAGAAATATAAATAAATTAAGTATGTCAGTGTAGGTAGCTAGTCTATAGTACATGTCCTTAGAGTCGTATGTATCTGACCGAAGCTGACGTATGTACACATTAAGTGCATTTTGCCTGTTCGTACATCCCATCAGGATGCACATGTATGTATGTTAGGTCATTCAACACCCGTTCGACAGGTCCTTCTGTCGTGCTAGCGCGACTAGCCCGGGTGGGGTTTGTCAAACCCAGTAATAATACTCAAAATTTCCCCGCTATTTCACAAATACTAACGGCCAACTAGGTATCCATGAGGTATTTCATGAACAAAATAAAAGTGAACTCACCTTCAGGTGCACAGCTACAAGCATCAGCAAGGTAAAAGCAACACAACATTCCTACTACATGACAAGACTATAAGTGTGTGTTTGTGCAGGTATGTAAAACCCTTGCATCCAGGCAATTCAATTGTTTACTAGTGATTTGAAAAGTTTGACTTTTGACCAACTCTGACCAAAGTTGACTTTTGTTGACCCGAGTTGACTCGATGACCCGTTGGTGACTATGAAGTGTAAATATGTTCATTAAGGTTCACTTGCTCACCTTAAGTTCATAGATCGCATTACAAGGCACGTATGCAAGGAAACCAAATTCCATTTTTAGTAAAGTTTCCATTATAAGGAATATGTGTTCTACGACATGTTTTGATCATACTAACTTCCTTAATAGGTTTACATGTTCAGCTATCCACATTTCATGCTCAAGTATCACACCTTACATGTCTAACCCTTAGCATGGACACACATTGGTACATAAAGTTCCACTTTGATATAACATAACATACACGGATATTTCAAAGTAAACATCATTCTTAACTTGTTACTTCAACACCAAGAGCATAACGACATTATTCCATGGCATCCTAGTTGGGTAGAACATAATTCATATTTCACAACTTTAATAAAGTTTCCTCTTATGGAAATAGGTACAACTAATATGATCACTAGCAATACAACACCTTTAATCCACATTCTAAAACCCAACCACTAGTTTAGAACACATATATTAATTCATCTACAAACACCCGTATGCATTTTACTAATATTTGTATCATTAAAGTTATTAATATTAGCAATTAGTTATAACAAGCATGCATCTCACTTTTTAACCATGAATCTATCATAGCAACTATATAACATACTTGCAACATCATGTAACCATGATCATGTTTAAAACAATGTATAGCAATTTCTCATGTACAAAAGATAGTATTGATAGTAACTAACCAAAACGAGTCCTAATAATCATGATTCAAGTCAACAATCATCAAAACACATATAAACAAGCATGTTAGTATTACTCTAAATTCATCATGACATTAAATTTACAAGTTGCACACATAATATAGGTGAAACACATTGCAAGTCCATTTTCAGATTTTTCAGCTTTGTTAACCGTTTTTATGTTGTAAAGAAATCAACTCAAACTAACATGAACAAGTCCCAAGTTTCACCTAAAGTTGCAATATTGTCTTAGGTTCATTTCTTATTTTATATAATATACTTGAAACCCAAATCAACTATTTATTAAAAATACATCTTTACATAAAGGTAAAAAAACGCATCTGATTGCACACTGTAATGTTTTATAAGATTTGGACGACCATAAAGTAGAATAAAAATACAAATGTTACCAATATAGAAAGTTAAGACATTAAGGTTTAATTTGGTGTAAAAATCATTCACGAATACGTTGTAATTATAAAATTATGCCCTTTTGAAGTTGACCCATTTTCTGTCCAGATTTTCAGATTTGACATCTGTTTTTGTAAAATCAAAAAGTCTAACTTATTCTTCTCTAAAAATTCATTGTTTTAGTTTTCTGGAAACTAGACTCTTTAAACTACAATCTAGGCTAATGAATGACCCATTTTGGTTCGGTTTTCAACAAGATATAGTCCAAGGAAAATCAGGTTATGAATCTGTCAAAATTCTGGTTATCAACGGTTTTGTCAAAAACAAAATCTAAATGGTTTCTTAGCATAGGTAGAACACAAAAACGATCCAACCATAAAAATTTCATCTTCTAGTAAACCCCTATGACACTAGTTTCTCTAAAAACAAAAGCCTAAACTTTTATAACATCCCCTAGTTTCTAATGATCACAATTACATCAAAACTTCATATAAATCAACAATCAATACCCAATTTTACATATAAAATACCAATTGAAGAATTTGGATGAACTAGGGTTTATGGAACATGAAAAAAAACGAAAATCTATAATGGATTGATCAAATTACTTACTTGTAATATGCTTTAGAACTTCAAATAACACCAAGATTGATCACCAATTTCACAAAAATGTCAAAAATCACAAGTTGTGTGTGTAGAGATGGTTGCCATCATCTAGGGTTAGAGGGAAAGAGGGGAATATGTTTTTTTTATTTGGTGAAATGATTTAATATAATTAAATTAATTAAAATGGTGGGTTTGGGTCACCCATGGATCACCTAGATGATCCATGGACCATCTATTAGTTGAAGTTTGCTAAAATATAAGAAAAATCCTTTATGTATTTTATAAAAAAAAACTTGATTTATAAATTTTGCCATAAAACTTGTTGAACTTGTTAAACGTTAAAATCGGTCAAATACGCGATTTCACGAAAGGTCAAGAAATTAAACACATAAGTCATATAACATATAAATTTGCTAAATTTATATTTAGTTAGCTGTTTAGGATTATTATTTTATCAATTCGTGTGCTTTTGTAATTATCTAAATTACCGTTACGTGTAATTGTTTACGTAACTAGTAGCACATTTAATTCAACTAATTAAATGTAGAGTATAGTTGCATTATTGGAATTAACGTGATTTAGGTAACGGGGTTAATCCAAAATTCTCGGGTGTCACACAATTGGTGGCCGGTGAGTGGTGGTGGCCGATGGTGCTAATTGGTGAGTAGTGGTCGAGCGGTGATGTTGTTCGACGATGGTGGTGGTGGTGGTTGTGGTTGGTGAGTGGTGGTGGCGATGGTGGTGGTGGTGGCCGACGGTGGTAGTGGCCATCAAGTGGTGGTGGTCAGTGATGGTGTTGGACGAGCAGTGGTGGTGGCCGGCGGTGGTGGTGGTACGCGATTGTGGCAGCTGGTGAGTGGTGGTGGTAGTGATAATGGGGAAAGTGAAAATAGTTTTTGTGAAGATGTTTTAAGTAAGGGTTCCATAGCTTATTTTTTGAGATTAAAAAGCTGAAATCAGATCTGTTTTATAAAAAGAAAATAAACAGCCTTCAAGGGTAATGTCTGCACACCTATAGACCTTAGCCCCCTTGAAGATGCTTGAAGAAAAAACAAACACCCCCTAAAGAATGTAACATGAATCAACATGGTAATAAAAATGACATCGTTTGAAATGCAACCAAGGTGCATAAACTCTTTTGCAAGTAGGCCTATAAACGAATGAACATTCATAAACTGGTCGTGAACTGTTCGGCCGAAAGTTCTTTTGTGTTCGTTCATTTAGCTAAATGAACAAACATAAACACATGTTGTGTTAGTTCATTCATGTTCATAAACATTTGTTTATGTTCGCTTATATTCATTTATTTATATATATTTTTTTATGTCCGTTTACTTACATATCTCTAATATAATAAAGCAAAATCAATTTTGCTTAGGTGGCATTGTTTAAGTGCTTCCATGCTTATGTGTCATTATTTGAGATTTTATTTCATAATAATAATTTTTATTTAAAAAAATTTATGTATATATCTATAATAATAATATAATTTAATAACACTAATTACATATTGGTCCCCTAATATTTAGTAGAATTTTAGCAAATTTATTTATATTTTCAACCCTCTCCTACCAGGGTGTGAATGTGTATAATAATATAATTTAATAACACTCTTTACATACTGGCCCCCTAATATTTAGTAGAATTTTAACAAACTTAGGAGTAGTTATATTTTCAACCCTCTCCTACCAGGGTGTGAATGTGTCAGTTTATATTTGATAAGAAGTAAACTTTGGGATAAAGTTTGTAATTGTCTACAATTAAATACATCGATATTTTATAACCATAAATAATTTTCTTATATGAAATTATATTTTATAAAAAAACTACTTCATAAAATCAAGCATTTATTTTTCTTTAAGTTGAGTATGATATTTTTATACTAAATGAACATTTTTTTTAAACAAATCTTATGTTTCGGTTTTACAACGGTTTTGTTTTAAACTAATTGTAACTGTTCATGCCCATATAAATATTCTTAGAATAAACAATTGGGTGTTGTTTTCCAAACCATATTGCTTCTTTCGTTATGACTATAAGACTCGTGGACCTTATTCAGGTCAAAAACACTACCCGCATATATTTTCAATATAATTAAATTTATATTTTTATGTATTTATCTACTTAGTTTAAATCTTATCATATAAGTGTTCAAACTTAAGTTTTTTAAATATTTATTTATCCATATTAACCGGTGGATTACATTGTAGTTATATTTCTCATGAGATTCAAATTCTATATTACGTATATATTACAGTGTTTTAAAAAATATATGTTTTTATTAAAGTTTTTTTTACTCAAACCCGTGTGTCACGCGGGCACTATCCTAGTATTAATATATAACTATATACAAATGGTAATTATACAAAAATTAGGAAACTTAGGAATCAATTTTCACTAATACACATTTTTTTGTGTTTATTTATATGTTTGTTTAACTACGTTTTTTTTTTTAATTTTATATGCTCATGAACTGTTCGTTTAGTTTTTAACGAAGGTTCATAAACGAACACGAACATAAACGAATGAACACAAAATCATGCTTGATTAAGTGTTCATGTTTGTGTTCGGTTAAAAATAAATGAACTAACACGAAAATGCTGATGTTTGAGTTCGTTCGGTTTATTAACAAGTCTATTTGCAAGCAAACTTGATATCTTTTGTAACCCCTATGAACCGAACACTATAACCAAGTTTCAAATGTTTGTAAATAAGACACGGACTTAATGGTCGGTATGAAGCCGTAAGTGTAGAAAATCCAACAACAAAAGAAAACGCTCGCACGTTGCGAGAGCGAACTCATATTCCTAATTTTAGAATTTACAAAAATGTCATTTTATATTTCTAATGATAAGTTTTAGTTCTTTTTTATCTTTTAGTTATTTTTTTCAACTTATAAATATAAACACGCGTAAACTAAAAAAATGTTTTGTCGCAAGGAAGACATGCATATCTATACTGTCAATTAGTTGTCCAGTATAATTATTAGTTATTATGAAAGGTCACTGATATCTTGCAAGTACACAGAAAAGGAAGCATCGCACTCACCATCCATCGTGACTTGTTTTGGAATTTAGACCCGGTCAACATTTGAAAGTTACACTAAAGACATCTAGAATCAAAGTCTTTGTAGGTTAGACCATTCGTAAGGGATATACGGGACGAGGGTTGCGAGCGGACGCGGATGAAACACCCTCCACCCTTTATAAAAAACTATTTTCAATTAACTATAAATACGAACATATATTCTTATTTTTTAGGAGTATTGAACCTTACCAGTCTCAACTATTAGTTTTTTGCCGCTACCGGTCTCAACTTATGAAATATTTGTTGGTGGTCCCAACTCCCAACTTTTATCATTGGCCTTGTCTATTCACACACCCTAAAATTCTATCCACACACCTGTTTTAAAACCAGGCGTCACGGATAGGCCTTGATGCGGCGTCTGAGTCACTTTTCTGTCAACGTCAACCGAGGAATGTCGTAAACGAGGTGGAATTCGGTCAAACCTGGACATATGCGCCGCATATATGACCTAGGCGCCGATGATGTTGTTGGCCGCATATATGACCCAGGCGCCACGCCGAGGGCCATGCGCGACGCATAAGGGTGTTGAAGCGTGATTGACTACGTTCAAGGATGTGTCTGGGATAAGAAGTAACCCAGACGCGACGCCGAGGTTTATGTGCTGCGCCTGGGGGTGTGGGAAATAAAAGCATGGGGTGTGTGAATAGGATATGGGGTGTGTGAATAGGATGACCCTTATCATTTTGGTCATTAATGGACTGCCGTTAAAAAGTTATTAAAAAATCAACAAATTTGATCAAAAAATAACAAATTTGATCAAAAAATCATCTTTTAAAAAATCAACAAATTTTCACATAAAGCACAAAATTTTACCTATATTTAATCACACAAAAAACAAATTTGATCAAAAAATCAACTTTTGAAAAAAATAAAAATTTTTCACATAAAATCACAACATTTATCTATAAATTCACATAAATTCACAACATTTACCTATATAATCACACAAAAAAAACAAATTTGCTCACAAAATCAAGTTACGAAAACTACAAAAATTTTCATATAAAAGCACAACATTTACCTATATAAACACACTAAAAACAAATTTGATAAAAAAATCAGCTTTTAAAAAGTAAAAAATTTTCACATAAAACAACAACATTTATCTATATAATCACACCAAAAACAAAGTTAATCAAAAAATCAACTTTTGAAAAAACAAAAAATTTTCACCTAAAACCACAACGTTTAACTATATAATCACACCAAAAACAAATTTGATCAAAAAAATAAACTTTTGAAAAAATTAAAAAATTTCACATAAAATAACAACATTTACCTATATAATCACACCGGGCACGAAACAAAGGCAAGGACCAAGCCACGCCACACGACCAGCTAGGGGGTGTTGGCCATGCGACGCGGCGCCCCCATGGGGCTGGTTGGTGGTGTGGTTCGCTAAGGTACGTGACCAGCTCTCCAAACCTAGTCACACGAAGAGGGTATTTTAACAGAAAGTTTTGACGTTTTTAGGGTTTTTACTATTTAAACACATCTTAACATAAAGGCAGACAATTTGGGAGATGAAAAATAGCAAAAAAAAGTGATATTGGAAGCTAAAGTGGGTCAAAAGAGGCCGAGGAAACGCATAGGATCAAAGATCGTCGATTAACATCATCTGGTTCTTAAATTCTTATTGTTTTTCTTGTTCTTAATTATGTTTCAAATCTTTGAATCTTGTTTTGGTTTCGTGATTATGATTCTTGGCTAGACTTTATAAACCGCCTAGGGTAGTGATGAACTATTGTTGAATGTTTGAAGTTTCATTGGATTATGTTTTATGATTATGGTCATTTATGATATAGTAAACTGTTTGGTTAATTCATTGATGTGTATTGTATGCTTGGTTTGACTTGATAATCTTTATTGTTCCACTTAGTCCTTGATGAATGTCGTTCAAGTAATAGGATTTCATTAGGTTACTTACTTTGTGTTCTTGGCTAGTTTGTGGTTGATTTGTAATAAAACAATAGGAACATTATTTTGAATCAAGTTAATAAGAGTGTGCAATTGAACTAAATACATGTGAAATAATAGTTTAATTGGTAGGTCTTTGTGGACTAAATTGCTAGACTGAATATTTGTGAAGAGTTTGTCTAGGTTTGGTTTGTTTCCCATGTCTATCGATGTCAAATGAAGTACCTTTGATTACCATGCTATGATGTAGGTTATCATTTAGAGGTGTTGTGTCATAATCAACTAGACAACTGTGAGGAAGTCTGATCTCATAAATTGGTTTTTTAATACCTTAGCAGAAACTCGCAGGGGTCTTCTAAAAAAGGTCGAATGTCCTAGTTGAGTTTCAGTTAAGTGATCATTTTAAGATCCTAGTTCCATAACTAAAACATGTCCATTAAACTAATATTTAAAACAATAGGGATACGAGCCTAGGTGGTTTCCTTCCATTTCCTGGTTTTAAATCTCGTCTTTTATTAAGTTCATGTTATTTAGCTTAAACTTAGTTTTTAGCAAAACCCCCCTTCAACACATTAAATATTAAAATAGTCGTATCTTTTAATTGAGTCTTAAATTAGTTGATTAACGTAATATATAGAGTCCGTGGGTTTGATCTTGGACTTACTTAAACTATATTGCACTCGATCGGTTCACTGTCGGTTATGTGTTTAGGCTAGTGTTAGGAGTCTAAGTTTATAAATTTAAAGCTTACAGTGTTTTGAAGAATTAGTTAAATAATTGTTAGTCTAGCATGCATAATCCCTATCATGAGTCTCAACACTCTGATGGGAATACCAAAAAGGATACCTACATCATTTAGGTAACTTCCAAGAGAGTTATCTCATTAGGACTGGTCAACATCCCTGACCATTAGACATTAAACTCCATAGAGAAATATATCACATGTCTTTAACCCAGGATCAGGGTGCATCTGCTGAAATTCAAGATGATCCATCTTTCTCCTTTACTCATATTCAAGAGATGGTGATTGATCTTTATGTGGATGTACCTATCCCAGATCCTACACATGAGGTTGATCTTAGTATTGAAAATATCAATGTAAAGGAGCTATCAATACTGTTGAACCATCAAATGTTCAGCAGGACAGTGGTAACATAACTAGGACCCCAACCATGATAAATCCCTTCATAGAAGTATCCATGGATTATATCTTTAAAGAGAGGAATCTTGGGTGCCAAGAAACCACGTCTGGTGGCTAGGGTGTAGAGGCTAGGCCTGAAACCTCATTTGGACCCAAATATTCCATTAATGTGGATGAGGGTAGTATACAACAGACTCTATTGGAATTGACGTAAAATAATTACCATATATATATGATCATCTCAATAATGGCTCTTAAAAATTAGAGCACTATATTGAAAGATCATGCAGAAAAAGTAGTTGTTCTAAAAGAAGAGAACAGACTGCTAAGTTTTTAGCATATAGGGTGAAAAAGTTAGAAGAACTTGTCACTCTAAAATTCCAATCTCAACTTCAAGAAGCTCAACTCTTAAGCTTGCACCAATCACCTTCTCCATCAGTTCCACAAGAACCTTTGGATGTACCTTCCTCCTCTCTTCAACTAGTGTCATTTGGAATCTCAGATGATGCTACCAAAAAGGGGGAAGATGAGCCTAAAGAATCTGATGCTCATGCTGATTATGTCACTACCGACCTTCTGTTTCACTGTCAATAAGCTATAAGAAGCATTCCTCTTCAAATGGATTTCAACTTGATTCAGTTGGGGAGTCATACTGTCACACCCCGACCAATTAAATAAATAAAAGGCGGATAATCGTCGAGACGTGAGTGTTAGAGATTGCTCATAGCCACATGACGCTACAAATTAGAGTTTTAAATAAGCATGCATCACCAAATTAAATATTACAATTTTTCCACAAGTTTGGCAAATCACAAATGACATAGCTAATAATTGTTCATTGATTTAAAATTTAGCTAGGTCCAAAAGCCTATGGTGATCATAATCTAAACGTTGGTATTCCCTGAACCATGTTAGAAAATAATGTCAACATAAAGATGTTGGTGAGTTCACATAGTTAAATACATTGGCGCAGCTAGCTCAAAAGTTGAGCCGTATCCTAATTATTTTTTTTCGTTCACACATTAATTAAAAAAATCAGGATAATAAACTAATTAATTAAAAAAATATCATTTGTCATCTTTGTTCATAACTTGAAATCAAGTCATTATGTTTTTATTTTTACTTTATCAAATGTTTCTTATTTGATCGCACAAACTAGTGCACCGTTTAAATATTCGTCATCAACTTGATTGCGTAAATCCATCTTCACAAGCTTCAATAAAAAAAACTTCTTTCAATAATTACGGGAACAACCGGTAAAACCAACGAAAATTTCATTATCCGATAAACCAAAGAAATATACATTTCATTTTTACACATAAAATTAATAATCAATGCATTTTTTTACAAAAGAACCATAATTTCTTCTATTAAAAATGTGCAAAACATATATATTAATTTGTGTAAAAAAAGAAGTAAAAGTGCCGATCAATCTGTATATAATATAGCAAAATCAAAAAAGCTTATGTGGCATAATTTTAAAGCTTTTGTCTTATGTGACATTATTTGAGAGTTTATCTCAAAATAATGATTTTTTTATTTAAAATATATATATATAAAATATATTATAATAAAACTAATTACATTTTTGGTCCCCTAATATTTTGGAGTATTCTGAAAAATTTAAAAATATTTATACTTTTAACCCTCTACTACAAGGGGTGACATGAGTCGGTTTATATTTGATAGGGTGTGAAAATGAAACTTATGGATAAAATTAATAATAATATACAATTAAACACCTCAGTGTTTTATAAATATACATAACTTTTTTATATGGATTTTAAAAAAAATAAACTACACCATAAAACTGAGCATTTTATTCTATTTAATTTGAGTATAAATTGTTATACTAAAAATTTAATTTTAAAAAATATATTTCGTGTTTCGGTTTACCACGTTTTGTTTCAAAACTTATTGGAACGTTCATGAATATCCTTAAAACATCACTTGAATATTGTGTCCCGAGCGTAGCGCGGGCACTAAACTAGTAGAATGTATATATATATATATAATAACTTAATAATAGATCTAAAAATTTAAAAAAAATCAAAAAACTAAACTCAAACCACAATTTTATTAATGGTACATGATAAATAAAAACTAAAAGAAATATACGTTTATGTTCTTTTCTCAGAAAAAAAAAAAGGTTTCTTTAAAATTATATAGGGAAACGTGAAGTTAAGTGAAAAGTGAAAAGATGGTACTGTATCATGTACTGACAATATTAATAAAATATATTATATATAGTAATTATAGTTATCATCTTCTTCATTTGCTTCTTTTATCCCTCGTGCAGAGTTTCACCATCACCGGAAAATTTTTTCAGTTATCGCATTTAGTATATTTTTTTATCTTTAATCGCTCAGGGGTATCCTTATAACTATTTAGGGGTATCTTGTATATAAAATGTAAAGAAAAAGAAAAAAAATTACACTACGTAGCAAAATTTGAGCCGTAGCCCGGGCTACCCATGCACTCTACATACATCCGCCCCTGGTTAAATACATAGATAATAGTTTATAGATCACAATGGTAAGCGATTCCATGTCCACAAAGGGTAGTGCAAATATGTAACAACACGTACGGCCTCAAGTGTACAATCAAGCCTCAACAATATAAAATGTAGTATATGATCAGCTAAGTGAAATTTGGTTCCTTCAATGAACTAGAATGCATCATTGAAGAGCCGGACTTAGCTTCGACTTTAGCACCAAAAAGGCTTTTCAGGCCCTTAGATCTAAGATGTCGTTGGGCTAGCAATAGTTAATGATTGTATCGATCATAAAATAGAACATCACACGTATACATAAAGCACAACCAAGACATAAATGGAATCACATAGTTGATAAATAGATTTTGTGCATGTGGTGTATTTAAATAATATAACATCTTTCACCCCAAAAGTGTATAAATATAAAAAGGGGTAACTCACATTAATCGGCTCCAAAATCTACTCAAGAAAATATACGGTGAAAGCCGGAAATAACTCTCGGTAGCTTATCCTATTAATCGAAAATAATGATTTTAGTCCATATGTAGTTTCAAGATCGTAGAAGTCTAATTCTTATTTTTAGTTGTTTTGCGAAATACTTATGAATGTTGGTATATTTATAAGTTTTCATAAAAATAGGTTAAAATATTATTTATTTGTAAATAACCTACCTTTAAAGATTGTTGTCATTACAAGTCGTTTACTTGATTTTTTTTACAAATACGGTATGACGTTTAAGTGGATTTTTTAGTTTTTAAATAGTGGACGAAACAAGTTTATGTGTCTAATTTTATATAAATGATACTTACAAGGGT
This sequence comes from Tagetes erecta, assembly GCA_030867185.1. Lineage (NCBI taxonomy): Eukaryota > Viridiplantae > Streptophyta > Magnoliopsida > Asterales > Asteraceae > Tagetes > Tagetes erecta. The sequence goes on along the minus strand of CM061492.1, from coordinate 20,327,409 downwards.
TAAAAATGAGTATTTTTGGTTAAGTGTACATTCACAAGATTTTATATATAAAAAAATATATACATGTTTCGTTACTTGGTTTTATAAAGTTTTTAGAGTTAATATTTGTTTATGAAAACTCTTGGGTTTTTAAGACATAAAAATGATAAAATATAATTTTTACATGTTTAGTGGGTAGTTTAAACACTTAAAAATGTGAGTTAGAGGTCAAAATACAAAATAAACAAATTTAAAAAACGGGTTATGGGGTCCGAACCCATGACCTCTAACTTGTTAATATATGCACCCAGCCACTTGAGCTGGGTGACTAACCCAACATAAACCCGGAACTTAAATGTTTTAACCTTTGGTTGTTTTGAAAATATAAAGCATTAATATGGTTTTTTTTAAATAAAAAGGTGGGGGTATGCCTGGCCGTGACTCGAACTCGTGACCTCTATGAAGTTTTGTAATGCACCCAGCCACTTGAGCTGGGTGACTAACCTGTAAATCCATCCCCCTTTAATAGTTTTAACACCTCTTTAGCAGATTCGAAAATTTTCCCATAAACCCATATGAACCCTAGTTCCTTCACATCCCAAATTGAACTCATTTTTGTAGATTTTGACAAAATTAATGTTAGGGCTTTTAATCCACACTCAAAAACGAGTACAATGATACAAGAAACTTACAAAATGGTGTGGGCTAGGTACGTGTTCGAGTGATGAACGGGTCGACCACTTTGAGCCTTTGATGCGAGATTTTTACTTCGTTTTTACGATTTATGGGTATGGGGGTTTGTTTGCGGTGTGTTTTTGAGTATGTGTGTGTGTTTAATTGCAAAATGGTGAGGTCTAGATATGGTTTTGGTTATGGTTTTTGAGTTCGGCCGAAATGGGGAAAAAAGAAAGGTTTCAGGCCAAATTTTGCTCAATTGCACGCGAATTACTCGTTTGATGTTAGCTATGGACAGATTAAACACGTTATTACCCGAAATGGGTATGATTTTGACTGAATTTTGGTTGTGAAATTTGAGCATGATGAAGATGGAGGTTACTGTTGTTGTTGCGTGAAAGGAGGAAGGAGGAGAAGGGAGTTTGGGCTTTTGACACTTTTGGTTCCCCATCTTTGCATATTTCTTTCTTCTTTTTTTTTTATTTTGGTTGTTAACAAGTATTATTATTATTACCTTGATAAGTTTTGTTTTTGTTATTGTTATTATTATTATTATTATTGTTAGTGTTTTTCACTTGCTAAATTATTTATACAATAAGTCTCATAAACTTTAAGTATTCGATATTATCATTAAAAGTCAAATTTCGTAAATGTTACACATACAACCCTGAACCAGCTGCAGAGGTAAGAATGGGTAAAGCCGTTGATGCAACATGCTATGATGATGAAGAGTAGGAAGAGAAAAGTGATTATAGAAGAGTGATGAACATGATAATGTTCTTGAAGAATGCATTCTTATACTCTCAGTAGGTAGAACAAAAGCAACCCAAAAGAAGAACATTCTCAAATCCTTAAAAAGGAAGAGAGAAGAAGAAAGTTCTTCAAAAAGAGAAATGGATTTGGGTCTTGAAGCTATAACAAAGACCCCATCTACTGAATCAGGAGATATGTTTAACATACTTATCAAAGCTGCAGAAAAACAGGCAAACATGATAAGATCGAGATCTATCATTCCAGCCACAAGGTTAACACAATAATCCAGCATAAGCAAGCTCAAGATCTATCATTCCAGTCACAATGTCAAGACAACAATCCAGTCAGGAAAAACATAATAAGCTCAAGTAATTGGTCGCGGGTGAATATGTTCAATCTAAGGTTGTTGTTGAAACAAAAGTTAAATCTAATGTGAATGCAATAGTTGATGGCCCATAAATGCCTAATAAGGTTAGACAGCTTATCATGGTTAAAAATAGTGTTGAGGATGATAAATGATGGTGGTGGTGTTTCAGACGAAAGGGTAGTCGTCGAGATGCTTTGTGGTGGTAGTGGTCACTAGAGATGCTGGTGGCGGCGGCGGATACGAGAGATCTTGGTGGTGGTGTCGTGTAGAAGATAGAGAAAGAGGGGGCAATGGAGAGAGAAAGAGAGATTTTAGTTAATTGATTAATTACTTTTACTAAATAGGTAAATTGACCTTATTACCCTCATGTGTCATTCACATGACTACGCTTAACTATCAAAATAACTTCCATTAGTCTAAAGGATGAAACCTGCAAACTTTTCTAAACATAAAGGACGTTTACTGTAAATATCTAAGTTTAAGGACGAATATCGTAATTATGTACAAACATCAAAGACGAGAAATTTAATTTGTTCTTTTGAATTATTTTGAACATATACTTATTTTCACACTGAAGTGGCAATAACAAAATTCACGACTCTTAATGTTACATGTCATTCACCATTACCCATTACTCAGTCTAACAACTCTAACAATCTAAATCATCCAATTGAGGACTTCGTCTATACTTCTTCAAGGAACCACAATGTTGTAAACTTAAAAAATTCACTTAAAAAATATATCATGCATTCACATCTGTTTGATATATATTACAACTAGGTTTAACACTTACATATACACACGAGTTAATATAATATAATAAATATTTTAATAAGTAGATAATATTAAAGTAATTATAATGATTTTCTAAATTAAACGTAAGTAACAATAATTTGATAATAGAAAATATATATATATTCATCTTCTATATTTTTAAGTAAACAAAAACTTTTTTAATTCTTTAATTTAAAAATTAAATAGGAAACCAAAACAAAAAATTGTTCTATTAATAAAATTTAAGAAAATTGAAACAAAACCAAAAGTTAACCCTTTCATTTTTCTTTTTTATTTTTCTTCCATAATATTTCTTTTTTATTTTTTTTTCTTTGAATTCTCCCTAAAACCTTGATTTATTATAGCATTTACAGTGGAGGAACCAAATGGATGTGAGTGTGGTTATTATATTTGAAGGGGTGAGTGGTTGTGAGTTGTTGTGAGTGAATGAGAGAGAAAATTTGATGGTGGATGAGAAATAAACTATATATTTAAAAATTACTATTCACCCCATATAAATTTTTAATATTTTTTTAAAGTGATTGTGAGTGTATGAGAGAGAAACTGTAATGATAAATGTCTAAATTATTATTATTTAAATAGAAAAAAAAGAAAACATAATGATTTTTAGTGTAAATTTAGAGATAGAGATATTTTCTATAATGTGAATCCTTATATAATATAGGAAAATAGACTTTGCTTATCATTAAAGTAGTTTTTGCTTACTTGGCATCATAAGAGAGTTTGTCTCACAATAATATTTTTTTATTTGAAATATGTATATATCAGTAATAATATATTATAATAACTTTAATTACATTTTGGTCCCCTAATATTTAAAAGAATCTTTAGAAATTAAAAAATATTTATATTTTAAACTCCCTCTTACTATAAATGTGCATGAGTCATCCTATATTTGATAAGGTATAATAATGAAATTTAGAGATAAAGATGTTAATAACCTACAATTAAATATGTCAATATTTTTTAAACAGACATAACTTCTATACGACATTATTAAAAAAACTACATCGTAAAACTGAACATTTAAATCTTTTTAAATTGAGTATAATATAGCTATACAAAAATAATTTTTTAAATAAAAACTTTGTGTTTCGGCTTTATTACTATTTTTGTCAAAAAAACTAGTTAGAATTATCTATTTCATAAATATCTTTAAAATTATCATTTATGTATTATGTTCTTTAAGATTGCAAAAACAAAAAAGTAATGCTCTTATATTGATAAACCGTCTGAAGTCTCCCACTAGAAAAAAGTCAACAAAATAAAAGATCATTTTTTTGTTATGATTAAATAAAAAATAAAATGTCAAAACCAAACTGCCGCCTTGGTTCATCAAAGAAACAATCAAATCAAATAAAACATATTTATTGTTTAACAACAATACATTAGTTTACTTCCCGCGTTATTCCTTCCTATCACAATCACCATCACCAACTTCAACTTTTTTCTTGTTCTATTCCTTGCTTCCATTTCATCCCCAACGACCCTTTCAACTCCACCACTTTTCCCCTAATCCACCTTCATCTTCATCTCCATCATCCCTTCAAACATCCTCGTTTCGTTTACGCGTATCGATTGCCCCCAACACAACAATGATCCACCTTCTTTCTCTCCTCTTTTTCATCCCTTTTTGCACCTCTCAACCTCCAAGATCTTTACTCATCAACTCCGGTTCATCTTCCATTTCGATACTCAACGACCGTCATTGGCTTCCCGACAACGACTTCATCTCCACAGGCACTTCCAAAAACATAACACAACCAACTTTGTTTCCAATTCTCTCGACAGTCCGGTCGTTTCCTCTTCTTCCTAACAACTTCCTACGTCGAAAGTTTTGCTACGTCGTTCCTGTGTATCGAACGGCTAGATATCTTGTTCGTACGACGTATTTTTATGGTGGAGTTAATAATCAAAGCTCTCCTCCGGTTTTTGATCAAATAGTTGATGGGACGATGTGGAGTGTCGTGAATACGACGGAGGATTATGCGAGGGGGTCTGCGTCGTATTATGAAGGGGTGTTTCTTGCTACGGGGAAGACGATGAGTGTGTGTTTGGCTTCGAATACGTATACTGAGTCTGACCCGTTTATATCAGCGCTGGAGTTTGTGTTGTTGGGTGGCTCGTTGTATAATTCGACTGATTTTCGTGGTTCTAGTCTTAGATTGGTCGCGAGACATAGCTTCGGATACAATGGATCGATATTTGGGTATGTTAGTTTTGTTAGTTGAAGAATTGTAGAAATGAAGTTGATTATATGTTACATTATTTGATCAATAGTTAGGTATGTTAACTCCATTAATTGAAGAACTATAGGCATATATTGTGTTACAATATTACATATAACTTACATTAAGTACGTATGATGAACTGGATACATTATTTGAAAGATCAATGATTAGGTATGTTAACTTGGTTAATTGAAGACCTGTAGACATGAACTAGATATCATCTTACATTATCTGATTGATAAGAGAGTAAACTGCAGTTTTGATCCCTGTTTTGATACTGTTAACAGTTTTAGTTTCATGTTAACGTACAGATTGGTTCTTGTTATTTTATTTCAAACAGTATTGTCCTGAACACTAACTCTATTCAATTTTATGTTAAATATCTCCCACACGCCCGCCGCATTTGAGGGGTAAAAATGTCATTTTTCACCTCTTTTATCTAGGTGATAATAAATGTGAACATTTTTATTCGGTCGCATGTCAAAAAGAGTTGGAGAAATGGCATTCTTACTTCGCATATGAGCGAGACTTAACGGAAAATTGAAAAGAGTTAGTGTTCAGGACCGTTTCCATTAAAAAAAATAAATCACAATGACTAAAACTGTTAAGGTGTGACTAAAACTGTTACTGGTATCAAAACACAGGAACCAAAACTACAGTTGACTCTTGATAAAATAGGTATGTTAGTTTTGTTAAATGAAGAAATGAAGTGGATAACATTTTACATTATTTGGTTGTTGAATTTCAGTTATCCTGACGATAAATTTGATCGTTATTGGGAGCCATATGGTGAAAACAGTCCTACAACATCAAGAGGAGAAAATGTATCCGTCGATGGCTTTTGGAATCTTCCTCCGTCGAAAGTGTTTCAGACGCAGTTGACAGTTAACGGGCTGCAGCCCTTGGAGATTCAGTGGCCTATTCAGCCTCTCAGGAACTCAATTTACTACATTGCACTTTACTTTGCAGATGACACTGCAGGGACATCATCAACAACAAGATCTTTGAACATTGCAATCAATAATGTTACGTTCTATGATAATTTAACGCTTCCTCAGTCTGGTGTTGCGTTGTTTGCTAACCAGTGGCCACTTGTTGGCCGTACAAAGATCGTACTAACTCCTGCAGCTGGATCAACTCTTGGCCCTTTGATTAATGGCGGAGAGTTGTTTGAGGTCATTCCTGTTGGTGGAAGAACGCTTACGCGAGATGGTTTGACTCACAATTTTGGCTAAATGTCCTTCTTTGATAACATGTTTTCGGCTCTCAAACTTGGCATGTTTATTAACTTTTGTTGTTTTACAGTCATTGGATTGAACGGTTTGAAGAACAGTTTTCAGAACCCTCCGTTTGATTGGAACGGCGATCCTTGTTTACCCAAGGAAAACTCGTGGATTGGAATTACATGCTCTTACGGAACTAACATCCGTGTGATTGGATTGTGAGTTAATGACCATCTGTGACCAGTGACCTGTAAACAGTGGCGGATCCAGGATTTATTTATTTATTTTTATTTATTTTTTTTTTTTGCAGAAACCTTACAAGCATGGGACTTTTGGGATCTCTTTCGCCTAACATTGCAAACTTAACTGCATTAAACGACTTGTACGACACTTGTTTACTTCTAATGTTTAAGTCCTACAAAATAAGAAGATTTATTGACAGTTTGACGAAATCGACAGATGGCTAGGGAACAATAGGTTGTCGGGATCTATTCCTGATCTCGCTGCATTGAAGATGTTAAAAACTGTGTAAGATCTTCATTCTGTCACTAAAATTCTTCTTTTTTAATAACAACTACACTAAAAGATGGCACAATTCATGGATCTAGCTATGATTTGTTTATTAATCTCATTAAATGCTATAAAATAAGTTCTCAAGTATCCTTAAATGTAAGATTTAAAAATAGAAAAGAAAAGAAAAAGTGATAGATGCACATAATTATTTATATGGGTTTGGTTGGAAATTGAATTGTGGTGGAAGAAGTTAAAAGAACAATGGAGCCCAGTTACTGAATGTGTTTTATGGCACCGATGAGTTTGTTTGTTTTACCCCTTTGTCTATCTGTCTTGTTAAACAGACATTTGGAGGACAATCAGTTTAATGGACCATTTCCCTCATCTTTGGCAAATATTGATACATTGCACCAACTGTAAGTACTAATTTCATAACATTATGCACATCAAATATTGGTTAATTTTGTGTATAAAAAAAACTTGATATTGAAAAAATATGTGTTGGTATGTAGTACATTGCCAAAAGTACTATTGGACTAGTTGTTATATCAACGGGCCATAATAACAGATGAAAATGTAATGATTGATTTAACAGACAAGTACCCTTTTTCCATGTTCCATATGTTCATCTATTTCATATGCTTAGTTTTCTGATTAATTAGTATCATCTTGTTTTAGGTTCTTGCAAAACAATAATTTGACGGGTCAAGTTCCAAGCGTCCTCAAAGCCAAACTCGGACAAAACTTAAGGTAACCGTTCATCCATCTTACCTTTCCGTTTCTTCTTTATCTAATATCTCACTCATTCATCCTCTTCTTCGTGTTTTTCGTGTTCAGGGTTATTCCTGGCAATCCACTTTTGGACCCATAAAAATCCTTCAAGAGTTTGATTCATGTTTTTTGATCATTCTTTTCTAGATTAGTAAAATGTTTATGCAAGTGAAGAAAATTTGTTTGTATCTATCTACTCACTTTTTTTTAACAGCGATTTTATTTAGAAAGCATAAAACAGAACCTCGCGAAACGCAAGGCCTAAGAGCTACAAAAGCCCCTATCTATCTACTCACTTTAACAATATAATCAACGAAATTAAACAAACAAAATTAAACAAACAGACCCAGCAAAATCTCAGTCATACAGTTTATCTGAAAAAACCAACTTATAAAAAAATCCTTGAAATTAATAATTAAAAAGTAGCTTAGATAACATAACACTAAACTCATAGATCTTATTAAAAACAATGAATCAAAACATGTACATCAACTAACAAAGTAAAGTAAATGAACATAGAGTTACATACCTAAAGTAAAAGCTACCTCTCCAGCATTTGTTTCCTAGTAGCTGAATAAAGAGGTGGTAGAGAGTTGTTTGTTCTCACTGCTTGAGTGCACACAGGCAAGTTAACCATTGGCCTTAACTTTATACCAGCAGATCTGGTTCTTTCAAGACCCTTTTTCACCCTCTTCACATGCTTCTCTTTTTTACTTGACTCATCATCAAATGAACAAGAAGACGACGAAGACGACGAAGTAGAAGACGAGGTTGAAAGCGCAGAAGCTCTATGTTTCTTCAACCTCAGCAACTCCTTCCATAAAACAGTACATTTTGGCGGTCTAGGAGACGGATCTTCGTCGATAAACCAGCTCATTCTATTACCATCATCAACTACTTTCACATCTTCCACCTTTGCAGCAGCCTCCTTAACTTGCTCACATTTCAAGCTTATTTTCGTAAGCTTTTCGGAACATTGCTTCTGTCCAAAAGGTAACAGTTTCCCTTCGAAAAACAACTCGTCCGCGGTCAGCATTGTTTCCGGAGCCGATAAGTTGCTTGACAGAAACTCGAACTCATGACCCGTTTTCGGCTTCTCTTTTTCTTTCTGTTGATCATGTGGGTTAATGCAGATGAAGTTTGCATCGTCGAGGAGATCGGCGGAGAACGAAATACGCGGACCGGAAGATGCATCAGGTGATTTGGTGGTTGCCTGAGGAGCTTCTAATGAGACCATTTAAAAACCAAAACAGAAAAAAAAAAAAAAATGAAGTTGTAGTTGGGTGAACGTGAGTTTGCAGTGGTGTGTGTGTATATATATTGGGAGTATGACAGATGCTTTAGTGGGGTGATTGGGTGTTATTTTGTAAATAATTTAGTGGTCTGCTGAAGATGAAACAGTTGAGCCACGATGTTGTTCTGATTATTCACTGAATATGTTGCTATGAATATATTCCGATCTAAACAATGTTGGATATAAACTTACCAAAATGGTCAAACTTAACTAACTTTTTACAAAATATCATTTGAGCTGGATGACGATTTAGGGGCTGTTTGGTAAAAGGTGAATTATTAAGTGGTGAAATGTTAAGAGATTTGAACTGTTAAAAGGCTTTATTGATGGGAGAGAGGTTGGAGTAGAAGTGGAGATGGGGTAAAGTTAGTATAGGATTTTTTCAGTTTCATTCAGTATATCTCGGTTCCTTAACTATTTAGCATTAAACTGAACCATTAAAAAGTTCTTTTAAAATGAAACAAAAGTTATGAATGGTGAATAATTAAACATTATATTGAATCATTCAGAGGTGAAATAAACAGCCTTTTAGATGCTAGTCACATATGTGAAAAATATTGCCTATCTCTTATCCTATTGGCTGGAAAATCATGGACATGGAGGTTTAAACTTAAAAGTTTATGACCATTTTTAGCAAATAATTCGTGTCTAACTTTGTCCATACGGTAATTTTTTTTTTTGTTATTGTTACCTTTTTTAGAACAGTAGTCGGTGCAACAGCCAATGACAGAAGCACTCAGATGTGTAAAAATCGAAATTGAAATCACGTCTCTAACATCAATAGATGTTTTGCATATGATAAAATTTGAATAAGGTTGTTAAAATAGAACTATAGGAGATTCTTTTTGTTTTATTAATATTAAGAATTTATCGCCAATAAGGTTAGTGGCTTAATGGTAATACATTTATGTTTAGAGCCCTAGATCTTGTGTTTAAATGCTGCTATGATGATTGTGTTCTTAAAAATCTAAGTTTTTGTTGTTAAAAAAAGTTATGAATTTATCATCTGAGTGAGGGATCCTACTTAAATCTTCTATAAACGTTTTCTAAGTCATAAAAAAATACTAATCTACCTATTCTAATAATTGAGTAACAAATACACAGGGCATGATTATATCATGTCCACCTATGATTTTTCCAATGTGTCAAACTCACATTCTTCCTATATATTATTTTATGCGGATCTTCAACTGGGTTTTTGGGTTTGAATTTAACCCGATATTTAACATATATCTTATTAATATATTTTATTATTTTTTTAAAACAAATGAAAAAAACTTGTATCATTAATCTCTATCTATATCTTATAACTACTTTTTAGTAGGATTTGGATAATTTTTTAATTTGAATAATTGTTATGAAAATACTAAATTTATTTATTTTGGATTTCAAATATATTCATTAGATATAATCCTAATTTTAATAATATTACTTATTTTAATAGTAATAATACATCTTTAATAGAATAACTAAGTTATATCAAATTTAAATAATTATTTATATTTATTTGATTTAATTTTTCTAATAACAAATCTTCTATATTAATAAAAAATATCGTTTTTATCATTCAACCCGTGTATTACACGGGAAAAAACCTAGTTATATATGAAAAAGGTTTAGTTGGAGAAATTTAATGAAATAACGAGTTTTCATTAGTTATTAAAAACTAATATTAGATTTAAAAGTCTCAACTATTTGGTATTGGTCGTTACCAGGGATGGAGCTATGAAGAGCCCAAGGGTATCTCAGGCTACCCCTCAACTTTCGTTACGAAGTATAATTTTCACTGGTTTAAGTATCATGATACAATTTTTTCTTATGGTTTTAAGTATCGGGATACCCCTAAAAAAAATTTATGATACACTTGAGCGAAAATTTTCTCACATGATACCCCTGATATTTGGTTTTGTAACCGTCACTGGTCGTTACTGGTCTTAACTATCAAAATATGTATGGTAGTGGTCCTAATTTTTATCATTTTTGCTACCAACGGACAACCGTTAAAGAATATTTAATGGCGTTCAATTTTTTTCGACTTTCAGACCGACATTTTTAAGTTTTTTATCGTAAGAAAAAACTAGTCGATAAATAAAAAAATTACCTCGAAATGATGCTTCAATCGATTGTTTAAACCTAACGGTGCTTTAATCGAATGTTAAAAATTTCGTTACTTGGAGCATTAATTGTTTCGAGATAACTTTTACATCAATCGACTCGTTTTCTCTTTCCGATTAAAAGCCTAAAACGTCGATCTGGAGTCGAAAAACCTAACACCATAAAAAAAGGTTTTTTTACATATTTCCCTTTCCTAAGTCCATCAATTACATATTTACCCAAGCCTAAAGTTTAATTACATATATCCCCTTTGACATAATAAATTACTCATTTACTCCTTCTTTTACACAAACCATAAGAAAATATAAAAATATATTTATGAAGATCATTAAGGGTAAAATAGTAAATCAAAAGGCTATTTTAAATAAATTGGGTAAATATGTAATATATATGGTTTAGGAAGGGGAAATATGTAATTGAATTTAAAGAGTGTGTAAATACGTAATAAATAATCTTAAAAAGGGGATATATGTAAATGCCCATAAAAAAATACGGCGGCCTGTTGGTGTCAAAAATAATAAAACTTGGGACCTCCGACATATATATTTTGATAGTAAATTGCTCGGACGGGAGTTATACTACAAAGTCTAATTTTCCTAGAAAGTCTAAGAAGCCATGAGATGATGACATGTGGCACTCCCTTAAAATTAGAAGAAAGGGTAAAGATGGTAATGTTTCTATATTTTAAGTTTCACCCCATTTTTTTAAACGTCCATAACTTTTACATACGATATTATTTTTTTAAAAAAATTGCACCATAAAAACGAGCATTTTCTTATCTTTAAAACGCGTATAATATTCATATATAAAAAACAAAAAAAAATCACGTTTTTCAGCTCATTGTGTTATTTGTCAAGTCATTGTGTTATTTATTCATGTCATTGTGTTATAACACAATAACCTAATGAAATAACACAATGATCTGAAATAACACAATTACCTGATGAAAATATAACACAATGACCTGATGAAAATATAACACAATGACCTGACGAAAATATAACACAACGACCTGATGAAAATATAACACAACGACCTGATGAAAATATAACACAACGACCTGATGAAAATATAACACAACGACCTATGAAAATTTAACACAACGACCTGATGAAAATATAACACAACGACCTGATGAAAATATAACACAATTACCTGATGAAAATATAACACAATGACCTGACGAAAATATAACACAACGACCTGACGAAAATATAACACAACGACCTGATGAAAATATAACACAACGACCTGATGAAAATATAACACAACGACCTGATGAAAATATAACACAATTACCTGATGAAAATATAACACAATGACCTGACGAAAATATAACACAACGACCTGATGAAAATATAACACAACGACCTGATAAAAATATAACACAACGACCTGATGAAAATATAACACAACGACCTGATGAAAATTTAACACAACGACCTGATGAAAATATAACACAACGACCTGATGAAAATATAACACAATCTGAAAAATATAACACAATGTCTTGACTAATATAACACAATGAGCTGAAAAATATAACACAATGAGCTGAAACTTCAAAAAAAAACATTTTTTATATATCAATATTATATGCGTTTTGAAGATAAAAAAACGCTCGTTTTTTTGGTGTAATTTTTATTAAAAAATATTGTCGTATGTAAAAGTTATGGACGTTTAAAAAAGAGGGTGGAATTTGAAAATGAGACAAGACTAATATACCATTGGCCTACCATTTAAAGTTCTAACTATTTATCATTATGCCACCTTATGTTTATGAGCCATTGATCTTCATTTAATATTAGATCTAATGGTCCAAATTCCTTCTTAAACTTTCTAAAAAATTTAGACTTTGTATTTGAACCTAATTCAGACGGTTATATCTAATATTCCTTTTTAAAATAGATAATTATTTGTAGTTAAGAGTTTTTTTAATTTTTAGTTAGACTTTATGGACCCATATAACTTGTAATCATAATTTTGGAATTTTTTTTAATTTATATGATGACATAAAAATGCCAACATGGCTTAAAAACAATAAAAAAAATTTAAAATGAAAATATTTATTGAATTTTCTACAAATTGCGAAGTTTTTTTTTTCTGTAAGTGAAAAAAATCTCAAAAATTTTGCCAGGGCTTTAAGAAATTTGCTCAAAATTTTAGAAGTTGCAAAAAACAAAAAAAATTCATAACAATTGTGAAAGTTTTAAAATTTGAATATACATGTATTTTTTTATTATAATTTAAATATTAAAAAACAATGTTTTCAAGTTATCTAGGTTAATTACTTACGATTAAAACTAGGGGTGTTCATTATTTGAATACCATTCGAATTATTCGAAATTCGATTCGGATCGAATTCGATTAAGGTCATTCGAAATCGACTTTCAGTCATTCGATTCGCATTCGATTCGAATAATTTTGTCGAATGTGGATCGAATACGAATATGATTTTCTGTATTCGCATTCGATTCGCCCAATTCGAATAAGAAATTTATATATTTTTTAATATATATTTTTAATATATCTAATTAATTATCTATATATGTATATGATTCAATGGGCTTGAAGTAAAGTTAAATATATTCAAACCCAACTCATTACCCAATTTTAATTGTTGTTTCTGCATATGAACATGATTTGGTGATGCGACAGCTGCTTAATTGTTGTTTCTATAGGTTTTAAACTTGTTTATAGTTTTTTTTTGGTTTAATTATGCAGTTTTAGACCTTTTGTTAAAATGCTTTTGACTTGTTGATATGCTAGTATTTTGCATATTGTTTGGGTGATGTTTTGCACATTGTTTGGGTGATGTTGTAGACTTATGTTATGTTGGTGCTACATTTGTATTGTTACTTGATGTGCTTGTTTATTAAAAATTTTTTAAAAGCGAATACATTCGAATCTATTAGAATTCGATTCGAATTCGAATAACTTAATCGAATCGAATACATAGATTTTTATTCGAATGTGGATCGAATACGAATACAGTTTTTAAAAGTCTCAATTCGACCAATTCGATTCGCCTAATTCGCCCAATTCGCATTCGATTCGAATGAACACCCCTAATTAAAACATCTTAAAGTTAACATGTTTAATTGAAACAAAACAAATTTTGAGTGACCTAATTGAAAAAAAAATATTAACAAACGAACACAGACATAAACTTTCGTTTGATATGTATTCGTGAAACTAATAAGAGGCCTTCGTCGAGTAATACTTTTTAGAATTAAGTTTTTTTCTTTCGGTGGTTTGGTCAAAATAACGTTTTGCATTCAAAAGTTTTAGAGCATTCACATCATGTTCCTTATATAATATGTGAGTGTGTCCTTATATACCCAGTACCGGTATTTTGGTACTAGTATCACGTTGGTAACAGTTTTATGTTTTTATCTTTTTTCAATAAAACTTATTCGCTTATTTCGGTTTAATTATATACTTTTTAATATAACTATAATATAATATACTTGAATATAAGAAAAAGAAATAAAAATATGGTACAAATTAATTAAAAATTATATCAAATTCAAATGACTCAAAGTTATAGAGAAAAAAATTTATAACATTGAGCATCTAAGTTGTGAGTAAGGATAGGATCTGATTGTGGTATGTTGATTGAAAAAGTGGATAAAAGAATTGATGATTGGAAGAATCAATTTCTCTCCTTTGCAGGTCGGTTGCAACTAATCAAATCGGTTCTATCTTCTATGTATGTGTATTGGGCCTTAGTGTTAAGTTTGCCAGTTAGCATCGTTAATAGTTTGGAACTGAAGATGCGATCGTTCTTATGGAGTAAATTTGAGAATGGGAAAAGTAGGTCAAAGGTGGCATGGGAGTCGGTATGCCTCCTAAAATCTGGGTGGTCTTGGAGTTCGGAGAATTAGTGATGTTAATAGGGGTTGATGGTTGTCCATATCTGGAGCATTATCACTCATAGACGATCTGTTTGGGTTACGTGTGTAACATCTGCCCCGAACCGAACCCGATTCAAACTCAAAACCGACTCGCTTTGGTATTCATATAATTAAATTATTAAATTACTCAAATCATGGTTAATCATTAAATAGGAAGTTTATAATTTATATCAAAATGATTATATAAAAAATCAAATTTGTATACATTTAATAAAGTTTTATAAAATCTATTAGGTTAGTTTGGTTAGTTAAGTTAATATTTCATTAACAAAACTAACTTTAAGAGTTGTTTATGTAAATTATATAACTTTAACTAAAACTTTTAAGCAAAATATAATATTACCTTAAAACTACAAGGGCCTTAATGTAAATTTTAATTAAATCAAACTCAAGTCACCATCAACCTTATCATCCCCGCTTTTCTTGTTTCTTTTCCGACGCATTTTCCGGCAGGTATTTCCGGTGGGTTTCGGTAAGAGCCAGCGAACTCGTTCTCACCCGATTTAACCGGTAAAACGTGTCGCACGATAAACTTCGAACCTCTATCAACTAATTAAAGCCCAAACCTCAATCCCTTAACCACAATCCGTAAATCACGGTTTCAACATAATAATTTCTAAATGAGTTTCGATTAAATCCCGCATAATAATCGAATAAATCAATCAGAAACGATCTTCTATTCATTTTGAACTTAATCGTATAAATCAATAGAGCTATAATCACGGGATTTCCATCAAACCATCCAAATCATAACCATGTATAACTCAAACCGTGTTCGATATTTTTATAACCCAGTTACTTATATTTGGCATTAGCAAAACTCTCGCACACACCTCTGTTAACCCTCTTTGCAAGCGAATCCACTCCTAACACCTAAATAAGCATGATTCAATCAACTGTTTTCATGAACACGCTTTGAACTCGCTCGACATCAATTCGTGTATGTTCGCTTCAATTACCATAGGCTTTTCAATCATCAATCTGTACCAAATGTTGCTGAGGCTTCAATTTCACCCCATAAGCGCCTCTGGACTCAGATTTGCTCAACAACAGCCGTTTTCTTCTTTTCTTACTACCATTATCAAAACATCATCGAAACAGGTAATTAAACCATTCATTTAACTCGTTCTTAATGGTGGATCATCACTCTGGCCTTCGATTTCATCTTCTGATTGTATTTAAGGTTCAACTTTGGTGATCATGGTATTAGGGTTTATATAGGGATTATGGGTTTAAGGAAGTGACGATTTAAAAAGTTTACGGTCCTGTTTATTATAACTAAAATGGCTCTGGTCTAGCGGTTGGTTCGTGTTTGTGTCGACCGTAAGGTCCAGGGTTCGAGCCCTCAATTGTGCCCTTGTTTTATTTTAATTATTTTATGACTTAAAGTCTTATTATTTATTTAATAATTAATAAAAGGTTAGTCATAAGAGTTTATAAGTTAAAAAAATGTATATGTATATATATATTCTACCAAGGTATATAAATACAAGGTAAGATTTCTTTTTATATAGTGACGTTTATAAGTTACTTTTATGCAAAGTTTCGAGTCTTAAACGTTTAAAACATATAATACGCATGAATTTTATAAAAGTTCAAATAAATACATTTACTTATGGACTTATATATTTAGTATTCTCGAGATTCAATTTAATCATGTATTATTATTATATTACGATTATATTTCAAAAAGGATTAACGTTTGTAGATTAATACGCAGTTAGTAGTTGAATTATATTATCAGTCGATTATATTTCAAAAAGGATTAACGTTCATGATTATATTATCAGTCGCGTCATGAACTATTGAATTAATTTCGTAAATAGTTAAACTTTATTACATATTAAATCATTTTAACATAAATCTATTACTATTACGTTATGATATATTTTCAACTATAACATTTAATTACTTAAACCCATATTCCCAACTAGAACCCTAGATTTCTGGATCATTTTAGCTATAATTCTAACTTAGGACGTCATCATTTAGGTGATCCTTAAGGAGTTTTCCTGATGCTTTTATTCAAGTCTCATTTTATTTCCTTTCATCAAATCAGTTATCATGTGAGTATTCATAGCCCCTTTTCTCGTTTTATTCTTTGGGGTGAAATCATGTTACCTATTAAATCATATTTATCATTTTTGTTTATTTTTATTCATTTTGCTCATTTTATTAATTTGGTTCATTATATTCAATTCAATTCATGTGTGTTATTACTTGCAATTATGCGTTTCATAGGTTGATAAACATTTATTCTAGCACAATCATTAATTAATTCAAACCAACGGTTATCAATAATAGTACTATTTGGCCTGACAAGCCCACCCCATTTACATACACGCGTGGTGATTGTAACCGACATATGCTTTTGCTCATTACGGCTTAATCTGTGTGATTAAGTGGCTGCAGTCATCTAGGTTTGATTGTGCACTCGATTTATCGGATGTGATACACTTTTTGCATGATAGGTATTAGCATGACATGGAATTGAATCATTTTATTCATTTATTCATTTTAATCATTTCAATCATTTTAAATCATTATATATATATACGTATGTATGCAAACCTGTGTTTACTCACCAGCTAATTCGTTAGCTGACAAATACTATTTTCACATGATTTCAGGTGTTACAGCGTAGTCGAATATCTCAAGATGCTTCTCACATAGGATCCATGGACCTAGTTTAATAAAAAGTTATCTATTATGTTTTGATTAATTGTCTTTGTGATTAATGTACTTGTTAACTGAATATTGGACTTAATATTATTTAATCATTTTAGTACCATGAGCTACGAGCAATCTATTCACTTACGTCCGCCTCGATGATTCCGCCATCGGTCGGGGTGTGACAACGTGGGTTTATGACTATAAAGTACACAATAATAGTTTTTGGGATGTGCCTGTTAAACGTAGTATGAGCTAGGGATGATAAAATAATGCAGATGAGGGAAGAAATACGTCCATACATCTGGAGGAAGATTGATGATGGTTCGTCAAATTTTATATGGAGTGATAATTGGTGTAATCATAGCTTGTTACGTAGACATATAACTTAAAGGGATATCTTTTGACCTAAATGATAAGTTGGTGGATCTAGTGGATAATCGCCAATGGGTGTGGCCTACCGCATGGTATGATGTGTATCCGTTCTTAATAAATGTTCAAGTTCTTGAGTTTGTCCAACAAATGAGGGAGCAGTTTGTTTGGAAAGATAGAAAAGGTTTGGATAACCATTTTTCAGCTAGTATGGTCTGGGATACAATTCGTATTAGACATTAGCTTGTTCCTTAGGTTAATGTGGTGTGGTTTCCATATTGCATCCCCCAGCATGCATTTCATATGTGGTTGGGCTTTAAGAGCAAACTCAACACTCAAGATCGCATGAAGAAGTGGGACATGAACTTGATGTGGTGTGCCCTATGCACTAGAGGGCTGGATTCTCATAAACATTTGGTTTTTGAATGTGTATATTCTCAACAGGTTTGTGAGTAGTACTGAGGGGAGGTGACGGAACAAAATTGAGGAATCTCCTTTTCATCTATATGTATGAGGAATCTACTGTTCATCTTCATAATTTATTAGTATTTTTAAAATGTGGTTGTGAATGAAGAATAAATAATAGGTAATGATAAATGTATAAAAACATATTATTCAATGAAATTTTCCCTAATTATAAGGAAAGGGGTGAGACATTGGTTGTGAATGTTTTTATTTTTCTCCTTGGGCCTAACAATATGTCTTGGTTAACTCCATCTCACCAACCCGGTTAGTTTTTTGTTAGTTAGAAATGTAAAATATACTTTTTACATACACGGTTGATTGTGTTATAAACTAATACTCAGGGTTAATTATGTAAGTTTAATAAAGTATTTCGTATTTAATAGTTATAAAACCTAATTCAGTTAATTGTGAACGATCACCACAGTTTCACCCTTAGCAACACCCAACCACAACCATCTCTTCCACAGAAACAACTTAAATCAACAAAACTACCAACACTACCCTCACACCATCGAAAGGAACGAGATTGTCATCCCCACACCATCAAAGAAGAACCCTAGACCACGTCAGTGCAGTAACCACTCCACCACCACACCTCATTTCTTGGTTTTTTCTGCATCGACTCTAGAAAGCTTTTGCATGAGCCTTCACGATGCAGTCCATGTAAAAATTCAAACGTGGTTTGGAACATATCTCTTCTATAGTTTTTTGAGAGTTTTCCCTTGACTAGTTATGGTTCATAGCATATCTCTTCTTATGCTTATTTGAAGGTTACAAGGTCTCATACCATATTCACGATCTCAATTCTTTTGTCTTCTTATCTTTTCACTAACTCTCTTTTCGGACTCGATTCCACCCTCAAAACTACCCGTCTCCACAAATATATGCATATTCACACAGAAACATAATAAGGGAAAATGTCATAGAAATGTAATCAAGTTTACTCACTGTTCCAATTAAATACCTCAAATTTTTTTTGTCTATACTAATGATTTTTCATTGAAAACCCATTTAAAAAAGGCAAATTGACTTAAAATTAGGGCTGACAATTTTGTACACGAACACGAATACAGGACACAAACCTACACGATCTTAACATGTAACATGTAAGCCCTTAACAGGTAACAGGTACTAAATACCTGTTAATTTTCATGTTTTAAACAAGTATTTACCTGGTTACCTGTTAGTACCTGTTATAATTTATTTCAAATTAAAAATATAATATAATATAACATTATTCACCATTTTTACCCTAATTTCCTAAACACTAATTTTTAACCCTAATTCTCTCAAGTCTTATTGTATCTTATTGTGTATACCTGTTAGAAACAGGTACATGTACAAGTATGTGAAACAGGTACACACGATAAGCTACAGTGTCGTGTACATATAATAGGTATCGTGTTCGTGTCTTAACAGATTCGTTTCCATCCACGAGATAGTATCCATACTTGTACTTGTTTCCATTTATTGTAAATGGAATAATTGGTGTAGTTCCATTAGAAAGATTGTTAAATAACAGCGATTGGTTCAACACGTTTAGATCGTTGTTCGAACCGGACATACCAAAGTTTTTATGCCAAAACCATGTATCTTATGACGTCGCCACCTCAAGAATGAGAGATGGGCAATTGTGATCACCTCTCAGGAATTGTCCATGCCAAGCCATTGAACAAAACCTTCATGCCTAATGTGTACAATCGACCCTTCCTATATATTTAACAATAATAATAAAAACTATATATTTAACAAGAAAAAAAAGAATTTACGAAGAATTTTAAGAAAAGTACCTAACATACTAGGAAAACCATGAGGAATCACATGGTGATTGTATAAAACTAGAACGTCATGAGCGGTTGGTCTACGCAAATATTCTTTTCCGTACAATCTAATAACAACCTCACAAAATTCTTGATGTGACACCCTACCCGGTGGCGGAAAACACCGGGTTCTCAAGTGGGTTGGATATCAAAAGTACAAAGCACATGGCATCTAAGAAGTATGTTTTAATATTATTAAGCATTCAATGTTGTGACGTAACAGGAAAATAAATAGTCTCAAAACAGTAAATAAATCCGGAAACAGAAACGTCATTGTTTTATTATTTTTAAGTCCAAGGCATCCTACGTGTCAAGCAACCGAAACAACTTCAAACGCCACCTGAAATATGATTAAAATAAGTTAGCTACGAGAATAGCTAGTGAGTAAAAACACAGTAAATAATACATAGTATGAAATCCGAGATCATTAGAAATATGTTGCGCAAGCTCATGTGTATAGCAATTTCGTCATATTACTCAACTGTGACCATAGAATCACATAGAAACAAGAAACATATACCCCGCAGGGTAACTTTTAGCAACGGATCATGAGAACCACTCATGTTACAATTAATGATAACTGTCGTCTAACCGTCATTTAACCGTCCTTTAACCGTCAATTAACCGTCTCGATAAATAAGTTATCAATAATTGTTTTAGCATCTAGAGGCATAGCAACATAGTAACAAGTATCATAGGATAGTATCAAGTAACCAACACATAGAATCAACAACAAGAATCGCCGGTATCACATCACCTAACGTGCCATAAAGTGTAGGTGGGTTTGTCAGACCGTTAGCGCTAACATCGTACCGGTGGAAATTACGTAATAATACAACTACTTTTAACTAACACACAATTTTGCATCAAGCGGCCGACAAGATTAACATATTTTATGATCTCATTTGAAAATAGAATCAAAAAGAAAAGAAACCGTAGTTTAGTAATAAGAATCATATTTCAGTCCCAAAGCAGAAATAGTAAAATGGGAAGTGAGTTTACTCACCTGAACAATAAAGATAATAGCAACGCAAGAAAGTAACTAGAGAGAATCGAGGATCGCCCAGATATTAGAATCACCTAATTAACCGGGAGAACCTAATTTAGAAACGAAGCAAGTAACGTAATAACTAGAATCAAGAAAATAGAACTTCTAGGGTTTTAGATTTGGGGTTTTAGGGTTTTAAATTATAAATTTGAAATTAGAGTTTCAAAATATAATTTGGGATTTTCTTTAGGGTTTTAAAGTACCAATTGGGAGTTAGGGATTTAAAATACAATTTGGGAATTTAGGGTTTCAAATCCAGTTTAGGGTTTCAAAATCCAATTTGGGCATTTAGGGTTTCAAAATTCAATTTGGGCATTTAGGGTTTCAAAATCCAATTTGGAGATTTAGGGTTTCAAGAACCAATTTCTGATAAACGACAACGTTTTTTTTAAGTAATATATTTTAACGGATTTTTATATAAAATGTCAAAAATTTATAATAACGCCTTTGTACCACTAGTTTCTTTTTATTAAAATAACATTTGTACAACCTTAAGAAATATGACTTAATTTAAAAGTAAAGGGGTTTAAAAGATAAAAATTAAATAAAAGTGGTCAGTGGGACTCGAACCCACGACCAAACAATCCAAATACAACGCCCTATCCGCTAGACCAGGCGCGCTCTTTGGTTATTATCTCGACTGCCAAAAGTTTTATGGGTTAAAACCCAAGAACACCCATTTCCAAACAAGCCCTAGAATCAAGAATCCCCAAAATTGATCTCGATCCGCTACTCTAATCCAAAACAACCATAGGGCTTTTAAAGTAAATCAAGTCGTGATCATTTTGATATATGCTACTTACTTGGTTTAGATCGAATTGAAATGATGAAGATGAAGGTAAGAACACGACTGCTTGATGTTCAAATCGATAGTTAGAAGCTGTTAGTATCCAATTCAACTTCCAGATTTAGTCCACATGATGAGATGAATGGAACCCCTATATTAATTTCAGATTGAACAATGCAATTTACTAGGAACAAAGGGAGTTGCAGGTTGCGGAAAGAATGAAGATCAAACTCCAAGGTTTTGATGTTTTTGACTGTAATTGATTAGCCAGGGAGCCAAAAGAACTCGATTGATTGCCTTACATGCCTTGAATTGGTTTAATTCAATTTAGAAACTGACGAATTCGTTTCGATTTTGATTCGGTGTTAATGGTGGTCATTTGATAATTAATTCATTGTTAAAACTCAATTAAATGTGATACTCGGCTTTGAATTACTGGAAGAAACGTGTTGGTGGGTTAATCTCGGTTTAAACAGCCATTTTAATTGATATGGGTTTTGAAAACGATTGACCGGTTATAGATTTGGACAATACGCTTTCGTTTGAGCAGCAACATCAAATTAAAGGTTTCAGTTGGGTTCGAGAAACACATAGGAACATTTAACAGATTTTTGTTTTGAGTAACGATGGCTAAAACCCACGGAATGGACTTGCCGGAACTCGGCATATTCCGGCAAATTGGCCGGAAATATATACGCCGGAACTGCGGGTTTTGTGGTTGGGGGGTTGGTTGAATTTGTAAGTTACATGATTGGTCCCTGAACTTTCGGTTGTTTTAAATTAGTTATTGTAAGTTTTAATAATAATTTGTAAATTGCTATTTTGGCCCAACGTTAATTTATAAGTTATATTAGTTAATGAATTTAACTAAATTGGAACGTAACAATCATATGAGTGACGTTTTTATAGTTTTAGCCCGTTTAAGCGATTTAGAGATTATTTCAAGACTTAGAAGCGTTTTGGTTTAACGTTTTCAATAATTTTCTTTTACGAACCATATATATATATTTATTTATATATATATTTTGAGATTTATTGCTCCAACAATATTTGTTTGATATACGTGAATGTGCTGTGACATAAATACGATTATTTAATTGAGACGGAAATAACGTAGGACCCAATGCGTTTATTCATAATATTAATAATAAACGTTACATTTTGAAGAAAATAAATACGTTTACAATTTAAAGGATAGCAACTTCGGGTTCGAGTCGGGCATTCGGGTTCGGGTTTGGGGCAGATGTCACACTTGAAGGCTTTCACGTGATGTTCGATCTAACATATTTAAGTATTTATCTAAGGAGTCGGGAATATTTCCATAACCTAACTGACGGATTGCGGATGTGCATTTTTGCAAACTCGAGAAGCATGTCTTATTTCTTGCGTCGAACCGGGTTTGAAAGTAATCATTGTCGTTTAGGCCACCCGGCCTCGAATAGGAGGGGGCTTAGCTCTGGATCCTCCCTGCTTGCAGAAATGAATGGATCAGAAGGGGGCTGGATTCTCTATTTCCGGGCCGGGCGGGAGGTGAAGGCCATAAGAGAAGATTGCCCTCCCGCTAAGGAAGAGGGGAAAAAGGCGCTGTCATCTATCTCGACCAGTTTCCCGAGGCGTTGGAAATCCAGACCGGCTCAGAGAACATATCCGTAACATTTTCAAAAATAGTTCCATGTTCATCCGAACACGCTCTCTAAACATCTTGGCATTATATTTCGGATCCTCAGAAAAATAATCTTCAAAAGACGATCATGAGACTCAGAACGATCGTCTCTTCTAATGTAGGTTCTTTATGAGCTTGTAGAGTCGTGAACATCGGTAGATAACAAAAAGTTGGAGACCGAAAGGATATATGCAATTTTTCGTTCACGGTTTTATTCAAGTCTTCTGAAGATGATGAAGACAAACCTGTTGTTGAATCTTCGAGTAATAAAGGATACAACATTTTTAAAGTACAATATAGAGAGATTTGGTGTTTGTGGTTGATTTTTTATAAAATGAGAGTGTGAGTTATATTTGATTTGTTTTAGTATATATATAGCAGAATTGTGTAATAAAAAAGTAATTTTTTAAAGTAGTCATTGGAGGTGGCCCCCACCATTTCAAAGTTCTTATTTTTCGAGGAGAAACATGGGGCGAAGACCCCATATCACACCCCAAAATTCGGGGTCGCAGGGGGTGGGGCGGTGTGTCCGTGCGGGTCTGAATCAGGGTCGCACCCATCCCACTTTCACTCCATCTACTCATATGGTGAAATTCTTTTTTGCTTTGAGAGCTATTTTCAGTTAGGCCCCCCGTAGTTACAAAGAGCCACCCCAAACATAAAATAATGCCCCAAAAAATTACTTAGGACTTGTTTGTTTTCGTCTGAATATCCTCTAAATCTGACAAATTTAGAGAAAGGTCGTATTTAGAGGTGTTTGGCTGAAGGTCTTAACGGAATGGAAGGTCTGAACGAGCCTCTGACCGAATCAGAGGTGGGGAGTCGTTGAACGAGCTCTGAACGGAAAGGGAAGAAGAAGAAGAAGGCGACCAAGAACGGAAGTTAGCTGACCAAAAAGAAAAAAAAAATCGTGACTCAAAAATTGTCCTCACACCCGCAGGTTGCGCGAACGCCACATTATGTCAAGGAATTTTAACCAAATATGCACCACGTGCGAGCGTGTAGATGGTAGAGTAAAATGTAATACAAGAACTTAAGATGTCATGAATAATTGCATGTATAAGCTAAACATGTTTTTGTTCCCACACCAATATGGGACAAGCTAAAAAAAGAAAAATTTTGGGATTTGTTTGTTACTTCTAGAATCTCATTCAGAGGTCCAACCAAATAGCTCATTTGAACCATTCAGTACTTAACCATTCAGACATCTTAACCAATCAGACATCTTAACCATTCAACACTTAATAATTCAGAAGTTGACAAACAACCCCTTAAACAACAATAATCTCTAATATAATAGAAAAATCAAATTTGTTTATGCCGCATCCTTTGAAATATGGCATCCGTTGAGAGTTTCTCTCACAATAATAAATTTTAATTAAAATATGTATCTAAAATATATTATAATAACACTAATTGCATTTTAGTCCCATAATATCTAGAGAATTTTAAAAAATTTAAAAGTAGTTACATTTTCAACCTTCAACTACTATGAATATAAATGAGTCGGTTTGTATTTGAACTGGTATAAAAATAAAATTATGAATAAACTGGTTAATAACATACAATTAATTGACCTCGATGTTTTTCAAGCATGCATATTTAAAAAAGCTACACCATGAACCGAGCATTTAATTTTTTTAACTTAAGTATAATATTGTTATACTGAAAAAACAATTTTTAAAAAATAAATCTTGTGTTCTGATTTTATCAGGTTTTGACTCAAAACTGATTGAAACTATTCGTACCCCATGAATATGTTTAAAATCACCACTTGAATGTTACGTTTCCGAGCATAACACGGACCTAAACTAGTTTATGAAAATAAAACAACTTTTTTATGTTGCTACATGAATGCTAGGGCCTAGGGGGTGTCTAGGCCATCCCTACACAAGTTGTGTATCCGTCACTAAATACAAGTGGCATTGGCATGCATGCAATCTCCGTCACTCACTAACCATGTTTCCATATCATGCAATTCGAGTAAAGAAATATCGATGGAGAGAAATAAAGAAATGGTGTGGATGTATTAAGATGCTTTGTTGGTAAAAGAAAATTGTCTTTTAGTTTATGAAGTAAATAATTGACCGACAAAAACTAGATTAGAGTAGGATAAGTCAAGGTTTGATCTGTCTTTATGCTGCAATTAGTGATGTTAATAACATGGGAAGACAATCAATCATATTGCATGAGGCTCACATGACTGCCATGTGCCACAACTCCATTTCCCAACCAAATTTAAATTAATCTTTCCTTAATCTCCATATTAACACCCTTAATTAACATGGGTTGTTTGCTTATGCATCCACTATGAAGCCATGTGATGATTTTCAAGGATTGGATTTTTTTTATTGATTAAAGATACTAAGAAATAAGAAGGATCAATATGTAAAGATTTTAGTTGCTAATGTGGATTAATGTATTTGATAAAGGTTTTATGTCTTAAATGATGGGAGATTTTGAGATTAAACCTACACATGGTGTAATTTTGAATAGTTTAAAAGTAAGATAGTTTGTCGATAATAAAAAAAAGTATATTGGTTTTCACTAGTTTCAACTATCATATTTTGTCTTCTACCGGTCTTAACTATTGATTTGGCTGTCAATAGTGACTTTTTTACCAAAATGGTGTAGTTGTAAAAATTATTTACTAATATGGTGTAGTTAGAAAATTATTACCATAATGGTGTAGTTTTTAAAACTTACTTCTTTCTCACTCTTATCTTCATTGGTTAGTTAATAAATGTATTTCTAAATGGACTTTTAAGTAAACAAAAGTTTTTCGAGATCTTTTAGAAATTCTTTTACGTAACTTTTGGAAATGTCTTTTAAAATGAATTTTCTAATTTCCCACAATACTTTTTTTTATTTTTCAAAATGTTGTATATTTCAAAACTTTTTTATTCGTAATATTTCAATAGAATGTTTTTTTAATATCTTTAAAACTTTTTAAACAGACATGTTTTGTATTAACTTCTTTAACTTGGTTTAGCATGTTTTAAAATTTTAATCGAGCTATGTAAGATATTTTAATAAAAGAATTTTCCAAAAGCTTTTTATTTATATTCACCACGATAAAGAAAACATTATATGTATAAAACCTACAAAAACACGTGGCAAGATTTTTTTAGAACACAAAAAATAACAAATTTATCTAAAAGAGGACCGGGCGGGATATTTGGCCGGTTCAAAACTTTAGGTTCGGTTTGGGGTTTGTGTTTTGATGTGTTGGGGTTATTTGAAGATGTCACTTTCCAAATATAAGCGAGTGAAGATATCGAGCATCATCACGAGCAAGCACGGGTGAAGACGTTCATTAATTGTATTTGTCTTAGAATATTTGTGTAATCGTTTTGTGCTTAATTGCACGTTTTTAGGTTACATTGTAAGGTGAATGGTATGAACTATAAATACCATCACCTAGGTCATTTGTTAGGTAGTTGCATACATTTCATTGAATATCCATTGTAACCTCTCTATTGATCTAATACAATTCTCCTATTCATATTATCATCAATCTTCATCATACTTTGCATTGATCTTCATGAACATCAATACGTGATCAGTGAGATTCCGCATCACTGATTGCAAACAACATCACCAAACAATCTCAGATCTAGATCCAAGCTCGCTCCCTCTAGAACTATCAATTGGTATCAGAGCTGTTGGGTGATCTTTGATTGTTGTTGTTATTGATGGAATTTTAGCTACCATTAGCTTTGATTCATGTTTGTGTAAAGAACTGCAAAGTTTGAGATCAATTGGTGAAGATTTGATTGAGTTTTTGAAGAAATTGTTCAAGTTCGTCATATTCACTGCTCAAATTTGAGATCTGAAATTTTGTTGATGTTTTGAGAAATTGATGATTGAGATATGTTAGAAATCATAATCCTAAGCCTCGTTCATGATCAAACCATTCAGATTTGTTGATTTCAATCCATATTTTGTCATTTTTGTCAAAACCCACTAGTTGTGTTCATCACAAAAAACCCAGATCTGAGTGAGATTTAGCTTGATTCAAGGTAGAAAAACTTTGAAGGAGTGTTAGAAACATCGTTCCTAAGCTAATACAAGTATTGAATTGAACAAAAACAACAAATATTGAAGAATTGATCTTGTGTTCATCACAATTTTGACTTTGAAAAGTCAATCTGATATGAAGATTTGAAGAAGTTTTCATCCGGGTGAAGATACTATTCAGCCGTGTGAAGAAGTGAAAAACAATGTTCAGCCGTGTGAACACTGTTCAGCCGGGTGAAGTAGAAGAAATCACTGTTCAGCCGGGTGAAGTAGAAGAAATCACTGTTCAGCCGGGTGAAGCACTGTTCAGCCGGGTAAAGAACTGTTCAGCTGGGTGAAGAACTGTTCAGCCGGGTGAAGAACTGTTCAGCCGGGTGAAGAACTGTTCAGCCGGGTGAAGCATTGTTCAGCCGGGTGAAGCACTGTTTAGCTGTCCCAAGTTGTTGACCCGTCTCTAAAAAAAAAAAAAAAAAAAAAAAAAGAGTCTGGAAAATCGAAAATTTCATTTTTCCAAAATTTCAAATTAATCATTTTTAGCCACCATGACTTCCCAGAAAAATCATGAAAATGACTTTGAAAATTCAAGAAAAATGTCAACGGGCATGTTTACCGTGATCCGAGAAGAAAATAAAAGAGAAGATATCAATGAATTTATTACAGAATTCAATCACATGTTTGAAACAACTTATCTTCAAGTTGCCAAAGCTTGTGATCAAAAGAGAAGAGACTTTAATGAACACACAAAACTTGCTCTTGTGAGTCAAGCAAATTCTCATGACAATCAGGAAGATGAAGAAGAATATGATTGGAGTGAAAACAATGATGTTGTTTCCATTCAAGAGATTGAAAAGAAAGATAAAGAAATTAGCAACTTGTCAGAAACCATTGCAAAGCAAGATGAGACAATTGCTCAACTGAAATCAGAAATGGAGAAATTGATGTCTGAAAAGGAATCCGAGAAAGATGTTCAGAGTTCATTTGTTGAAATGCCTGTCAATGTAAGAGAAAAGATGTGCACCAAAGAATGTTTTCAACAATGTGAACACTACAGAACATATTCTTACAGGATTTGGGATAAATTCCAGGATGAAGAGAAAAGGCACAAGAATCTCCAAGAACAACACAAGACATCAGAGCAAAGAATCACATCTCTCGAAGAGTCACTCAAGAAAAGTGAAAGAGAAGCAATGAATGTCAAGAATGAAGCTGCAAAATCAAATGAACACTCATCCAGTGTGATCAAAGATTTGCAAGAAGAGATTACAGCGTTAAAGAAACTCTCTGAAATGGTTAATTCAGAAAACAGCAGTCTGAAAACCAAGCTTCAAGAAGAACAAGAGAAATTCAAAAGTCTTCAAGAAGATCACAAACTGTGTGAAGACAGATTCAAATCTCTTACACAGAATGTTGATTCAATGCTTACCGAAATGCATCATCTGAATGTTCAACTCATGAAGCTTACCGATAAACTCAACAGATCACAATCTGATCTTGTGCTTATCAAAGAAGAAGTCGAAAAAGAAAAGTCTGTTGAAAAGAAAGATGAGAGATTAGTGCCAACCGGAATTGTTGGATCACTATCTTCTCAAGAAGAAGAAGAAAAGACCCAAGAGTTTCAGTCGAAGAAGAAGAAGAAGAAGGTTAGAAGAAAGAAGAGCAAAGCCAAGAAGAACAAGACAAAGGCCGCTTCATCTGATTCTACACCACAGACTTCTACTCCAAAGTCTCAAGATTCCGAATCCCCGAGTGATTCAAACAGTGACGTATACTGTTTAATCTGTGACTCTGAAACTCATCATATCTCAGATTGTATTTTCAGTCAAGGTGTCTTTCCTTTTGGTTCAAAAGCCAACAAGTTCAAGACTCCAGCTCCTTCAAGAAAGATTCAACAAGATTCAGAGGTCAAAGCTTCTCAGAAACAACAATCTTCAACAGCAAAGACTTCTCAGAAGAAAGGAAAGAAGTCTCCCTTCAAGGCTCATCAGAAGTACTGCGAGATATGTGAAATGTACAATCACACGACAACGGAATGCTACTACAGCAAGTACTGCACCAACTGTCAGATGTACAACCACGACACAATGGAATGCTACTACAACAAGTATTGCTCTATTTGTGACATGGTCAATCACAACACATCCGAGTGCTACTACAAGCCGAGAAGGTCAGTCCAAAGAAGTTCATCATGTGCATATCCTTCCAGGTATTTTTCTAACTTTAACAGATCTAATCATAGACATTCGTTTGATGAAAATCAACATGTCAATGATTCATGGAAACCAAAGTTTGTCAAAAACAAAAAGAGAAATCATGATTTAAATGATAAAATGATTCCAATAGTGAATCAATCTTTGAATAAGAAATATAGTCAACAAAACCTGTTTTTAAAAGAAAATCACAATTTGTTTGAAAATGACTATAATTACTCTTTTGACAAACAATCCATGAAAGAATATGAAGGTACAAATTACATTGTATCATCAGAACCACCACCTGAAGGTATTCCTTGCACTTATGAGAATATCTCTTATGTTGATGAATTTGGACGACCCAAAACCGAAATGGTTTGGGTCATTACCTCTAACTGATTTGTTAGTGTGTTAGGGACAGTTATGGAGGCCGGTCAAACAAAGAAAAGAAGACCGTGGCTGATCCCTTATCATGACAAGATACCGAATCTTGTTCATGATGCTTTCGATGCAACTGACACCAAATGGAGTTGGAAACAAAAAGGAATCATTGCAGGATTTTTTTAAAAAAAACATTTTCAAAAATCAAACAATGATGGCAGTGCAAGAAACAACCGATGTTTCATTTCGTCTGTTTAGATTAAGTATATTGCATGCACTCTTCATACGTTGATAACATATCTGCCATTTTCTTTTCATTAAACTTTCAATTTTCCAAGAAATTTAAAAGTTTAGGGGGAGAACTCATTATTAAAAAAAAAATGATAAAACCAGAAAAATCCAAAAATATGTTGAATCTACTTGCACGTACATGAGAAATGATAGATACACTAGAGTTATTCGACACATCATTTTTAAACAATAAAGACTGAAGTGTGAAAATTGATGTGCGAGACGGCTCAGACAATTATACTGAACAAGTATATTCTTTGATGATTTAACTAAATTCTAATGAGTTTTTGTGGTTGAAACGTCTTAGTGCATGTGAAACGTTTATACAAATCAAATAGATATCTTGTGACGCAACGATATACATCGGGTAATGATGCAATCTATTCAGTGTGATGAACCGCATCGTGAGCTTCTTTGTTGTGGTACCCACAGACCTGAAGTCTCACACGAAGTCTCTTTTGAGCTTCAAGATGCAGCAAAAGATTCCAAAATGGAACAAAAAGAGTCCCAAATGTGGACCGTCACCAATCAAATTCCAAAATGGAATTCAGAAGATTCCCAAGGGGAACAATAGGAAAAAGAAAAATTCCAAAAAGGAATTCAAAAGAAGTCCCAAAGTGGACCAAATCCAAATAGAACCCAAATTCCACACTGTTTATGATTGTAAGTGACCTGACGTGTTGACTTGATCTCAGGATATTTAGATGAGGTGTATAACTTTCTAATGTGCAAAGTATGGGTCACTCAAAACTTATTCCTAATTAACCTAATTGATCATCAAGAATAGAAAAAGTAAGTGTGTCACTTCGAGCTAATTGATTTGTTCAACAATTCATCACTCAATTACTTCACAATTCAAATGTCTATTCTCAAAAACAGCAAAACATGTGTTGTATTAATTGCTGGTATGATCTCATTGCAGGTTATAGATTCAGAATGTAAAGAGAAAATTCCAAAGAAAATATCAAAAACATTAAAAAATTCAAAAACACCAAAAAGATTGTCATTTTAATTTTTTTTCTTTTGTTTTGGCAGATTAACTTGTGTTATTGATGTAGGAGTTGTTCATCGAGCAATATCTCATCCGATTGAGAACTTAATCTTTACATTGATGATAAATGCACATTATTGCCTGAGTTTTAATGTTTTTCTTTGAGTTGCAGGAACAAGTTTCCATTGCAGAACAAGTTTCCACGCGACTTGAAGATGTTCCTGTTCAAGGCTGATTCCAGTCCAAAGATCTCCAAGTCAGATTGCTGAGTGTTAAGAATCCTCCTCTTAATATCTCATACACAGATCTCGCTAACCTCTAAAGCAAAAGTTGAGGGGGAGTATTCTAATTCAAAGAAGTCTTCGCATTCTACTTCAACCGTTGAAGAAGATCCCGTTGCTGATATATAGATTCACCGGAATCTACTCTCTACTTATTTCTTTCCATAGCCTCTGATGTTACTCAAAAGGGAGAGAAGGATGCAGATTGCTTGTTGAAAGACCGAGTTTTGGCAGCATCATCTTAGGGGGAGTACTGTTGGGTCCTCTTGAAGATAATGCATACCAAAACTTTAAATTGCTCTCTATGCTCGCCATATGAAGATTTAAGCTGATATGTCAGATCTGTAAAGTGTCATCTTAGGGGGAGTACTGTTGGGGTTATTTGAAGATGTCACTTTCCAAATATAAGCGAGTGAAGATATCGAGCATCATCACGAGCAAGCACGGGTGAAGACGTTCATTAATTGTATTTGTCTTAGAATATTTGTGTAATCGTTTTGTGCTTAATTGCACGTTTTTAGGTTACATTGTAAGGTGAATGGTATGAACTATAAATACCATCACCTAGGTCATTTGTTAGGTAGTTGCATACATTTCATTGAATATCCATTGTAACCTCTCTATTGATCTAATACAATTCTCCTATTCATATTATCATCAATCTTCATCATACTTTGCATTGATCTTCATGAACATCAATACGTGATCAGTGAGATTCCGCATCACTGATTGCAAACAACATCACCAAACAATCTCAGATCTAGATCCAAGCTCGGTTCATCTAGAACTATCATGATGAACTAGTGGGTTCGATTCACAATTTTAATATACGTTTTGGATGTCAACCATTTCCACGGTTCAAACAACACTCCGTCGTGTCTCTATAGAAACGTAATGCTTTCTTTTTTGGTATGAATTTAAATAAAAAGTTAATGAAAAATTCTTTTGTTAAACATTATATAAATTACTCAATTAAAAAGATAAAACATGTTAAAACAAGTTAAAGAACTTAAAATAAAAATTATTTCAAAACGTTTTAATGATATTAAAAAAAAGTTGAATTGTAATACCACAACTAAACGTTATGATTTGAAAAGGTAAAAAAATATTACTGGTAATTTAAAAACTCTAATTAATATACATTTAAAAAATTTAAGTAAAATCATTTCTAAAAGAATTAAAAGCATTTGTATTTGAAAAAATCTATTTAGAAACACATTTGTAAACTAACCAATAGAGATATGAGTGAGAAAAAAGTAAGTTTTAAAAATTACATCATTATGGTAAATAGTTTTAAAAACTACACCATTATGGTAAATAGTTTTCAAACTACACCATATTGGTAAATAATTTTGTTAACTACATCATTTTAGTAAAAAAGTCGTCAATTGTCCTAACTTTTATCACTTTGGCAACCAGTGGTCCGTCGTTAAAAAAATTTTAACGCCGTTAAGTTTTTTTCAAATTCAAGACCGATGTTTTAGGCCTTTTGATCGGAAAGATAATACGAGTCAATTGATGTAACAGTTTTCTCGAAAAGGCCCATTGAACGATAAAATTTTTACATCCGATTGAAGAACCGTTAGGTTTAAACTTTAAACACCCGATTGAAGCATTATTTCGTTGTTCGGAGCGCTGTTTCGAGGTAATTTTTCCATCAATCGGCTTGTATTATCCTTCCGATAAAAATGCTTAAAACATCGGTATTGAATTTGGAAAAAACTTAACGGCGTTAAAAAAAATTTAACGACGGACCAGTGGTTACCAAAATGATAAAAGTTGGGACCGTTAACTACCAATTTAATAATTGAGCCCGTTGACAATCAATTGAATAGTTAGGACCAATTATAGTGATTTTGGTTATTATTAAGGATATTGAAAATCAAATCTTAGTATGACTTTTACTATAAAAAAATATTTGTCAAGTTAAATGATAGAGTTAAGTGCAATTTGCACCCTTGTGATTTACATCAAAAAGCACTTTGCAACTCCGCTTAAAAAGTTAGACCGTTTGCAACCCTATGGTTTTCAAAGTGGGTCATATGCACCCCTCCATTAAATTGACCGTGAGTTGACCGTTAGTTTAAAGGGTAAATTACCATTATACCCTTCCTTTACACTAATTAAAAAACTAATAAAAATGAAAACTCACAACTACCCATGATCCATCTCACTATCTACAGAGCCACCACCGATTTCTCTAACCCACAACACCATTGCCTCCTCTAATCCTTTACCTCCACCCTTGTTAATCTCTGACATCGCAAGTGCCTACCTCCCATTGAAATTGCAAGGAAAACATGAAGCGGCAAGATTTGGAGACCTTTAACCGATGCAACCAAGGAGATGAAGACGATGACTTATCTCGTTAGCATTTTTTAAGAACCACAAAAGAAAACAAAGGTGTCACTTTACGTTTAAAGCTTCAAGAACGATGTCCTCCAATTACGTTTAAAGCTTTCTTTTTTGACACATGTGAATTTGAAAGACTAGTACCTTTTTAATTTAATGAATGTTCAAATTTGCATTGGTTTTAAGTTCTTGATGGTATATTGCGACGTAAAGGAAAGCAATAGAAATTCCATCCAACTACACTTTTCATGTTGAGAGGAAAAATCAGTGATGGTGAAAACCTCGTCTAACCCTAACCACCAATCCATAGTTTACTTTTTGAGGGATTTGGCAAAATAGCAAAATCGTAAAACTCTAGGTGATTGATGGATGCAAACACGTCAGATAAAGATGAAAGTGTTCATGTGAGTGCGATAAAGAAAGATCGAAACGGCTGTTTTACCAAATAGAGTGGAGAAGGTTAGAAGTTAGAACAAAGTCGATGGATTCAAACAGGGGTAGTCTTTAAGTTTTAGGAGTATCCAAATGTCTTTTTTACCCTTTAAACTAACAGTCAATAAACGGTCAACTTAACAGAGGGGTGCGAATGACTCGCTTTTAAAAACATAGGGTTGCAAACGGTCTAAATTTTCAAGCGGGGTAATTGCAAAGCGCTCCTGAAAGTAAACCTCATAGGTGCAAATTGCACTTAACTCTAAATGATATGTTTAATCTTATTAAACTAAAATAATTTCTATTTGTTTAGCTGTTACTATCATCAACTTAGTATATTAAACGTATTTTTGTTTGGATTTAAATCTAGAACCTCCTAATAAAAATAAAGCGTTTAATATTTTCTTTAAACCACTACACAAACGGATTATTATTAACTAATTAAAAGGTAATAAACATCTTTCTTGTGTGATAGTAAAAAACCCTTTTTAAAACTATCATTAGTTTTACCCATTGTAATAATAACAATGTTTTGAGATGCTTTTTCTTTAACGGAGCACATGATCCCTATTTGCCCACCAAGCAAGAGCTTACCCTTTAATTTTGAGAGACACGTAAAGTTATTAAAGCTTTAAAATAATTTGGGCTGTCGTATATATATTATTTTAAACTTACATGTCTTCTTAATTATTTACTAGTAACTACGTTTAAGACCGGACCATGTGTTGTAGTAGCCGGATCATATAGTCGGGTTTTACGTATGCAACCTAGCTTGTTACATGCTTTGACAAAAAAAAGTCCCATTAACCGTACATCACGGTGCAAAACCGTAATATGTCACATATTAATTAAAAAGCAACGAAATATAAAAAGTTAGAGGTCAAACAATCAACAATATTGAAGTCGTACTATATGTCAAAGTAGATTAAGAGATCAAAGTCAAAAACTCATCAGGGGCTAAAATAATAATTAGTAAAAGTCAGGGATTAAAACTGCAAATACGTCAAAAGTCAGGGATTAAAAACGTAAATACGTCAAAGTAAAAAAAATTTAAAACACCACAGGATGTCACGTGGTTGGCTGGTGCAAAGCTCAAGTCTTGTCAATTAGTAAAGATATAAATATAAATACAAATTTATAGCCACAGTTTATGGATTTATAAGAAAGAACTATGATTGTTATGCTATTTTTATTTTATTATTAAAAAGGGTCTGAAAATAATTACATTTTTTATTCAGGCCTTGAAATAATTTGTATCTAATCACGTTTTTTTTTATCATTTTAGAAAGATTGTTGATATTATTTCATAAGAAACTATTATACAAGAAAATTAGAACAGTCATTTATAAAGTCATTTTTTATTGACAAAAATCTTATAAGATAACGCTTTTTTGTATTTTTTTTAATCAATTATCTTCCTTAAGAAACATTAATAAGCTTATAGTGTGGCATGACTAATTTTTTAGTTTTTAATATTTTTAATTAATTAAATTATTTTAATACTAGAGTGTTATAATAAGATTAATAGTAAATGACAGTTTTCATTCTTAAGTTTTGAGTATGTTAATAGTGTCAGGAAAAATGCTTAACAATTTATGTTCTTAGAATTTTAACTTCTAACATTTTTCATTGAGGTAAAATCTTTTTTTATCTCTTCTTTGTCCTCAACGGTGTAAATCTATGACATATTTCACCAAAAGTTCAGACGATAATTAGGCGTTCCACATTATGTAATATAAAAAAATTTAAAGCCCCCGTTCGAGGTGACTTTTACATCAACTGATTCGCATCCTCCTCCTGATCAAAAGCCCTAAAACATTAGTTTCAAATTCGAAAAAAACTTAACGTCATTAAATATTTTTTTAACTGGAGCCCTTTAAAAAATATGTTTAAAAATGAGATCTCTAGAACGAATTTTCACCATTGGGAATTTTTCCAGCCAACAGATGGAAGTTTGGGATTTTTAAAATCCAATTTTCCTTAATAATATTCCTTCTGTTCTATATCATCAAGTCACATAAGCTGGGTAAAAATTCAGACAATAACTTATACTAAAGACCATGACCATCATTCACACCATATATATATACTTCAACATCCTGTCCTATGGTGATTAAAATACCTAGGACTATAACACTCTTAACATGTTTATGTTATGTGTTGTCCGGTGTCGTTTCTTACCCATTCACGTAAAAAACCAAGTTAAACGTTACAAAAGTTTTAACCAAAGCACAATATACCACAAATTGTTATATATAACGAATGTTTGTGTTTTACACAACAGTATCTCATAATCTGTTCACTTTAAACAGCTCTTCGCCCCAACGACTCGGATGCTGCAATCTCTTCGTACATATTTGCTATTGCTTTTGCAAAGTATGCCTTTGCTTGTGGCCTCTTGATCTGCACCATCATAATGTCATATATGTTCAGTTATTACTTTTCATTTTGAACCATAATACATTTCGTATGGGTCAGACCAGATTTGGTTAACTTGAAACACTTTTTCTTCGAAACATTTCACTGCTTTATATTAATTGCTGCTTTGATCAGGTTTTGATTAAGCTGTTCAGGAGGTTGTATGCACAAAAATAAGTTTTGGGAACCATTTTAACTTTATTCAAATCTTGTCTTGTTTTTTATTTTAAGCTGGTTTTTTTTTCTTATTTGACCTTTTTGACCCGTTTCACATGAAACAAAACTCGTATCCACTCACTCATAAGTAAAAGGGTC
The DNA here is from genome assembly GCA_030867185.1 of Tagetes erecta. Classification (NCBI taxonomy): domain Eukaryota; kingdom Viridiplantae; phylum Streptophyta; class Magnoliopsida; order Asterales; family Asteraceae; genus Tagetes; species Tagetes erecta. Next base: position 20,290,281 of record CM061492.1, on the reverse strand, counting down.
AAAATTTGTGTGTCCTGATTTGCATAACTTCAAAAGAGTAGACTTTTTTCCTTATGGACTAAATGCATACTTTTGAAATCTTTTTCCAAAGTAAGATTTTTTTTCAGTGAAAGAAAAAGTTTCGTTTTCTTGAAGTGTCATGTTGGTAATTACCTTAAATGTTGGAGTGAGCAAACCATTTTCCATGGTGAACGGTTCAGCTACCAAAGTGATGGATCTTGCAAATTCAAAACCTCTCAGCTGCATGGCAACAACATTGTTGGTGAAATCGAGCATAGGTGTTGCGTTATTCATAAGTAATTTATAAACGCAAAGCTAATTTGCTAAAAAGAGAAAATACAGATTAATGATCAAGATTAACTCTAGATGAGGGTTAATTTGCGAATAAATGTAAGTATGTAACTGAGTAGGCTAATCAAATTGATTTAAAACTTCATGATCCCTCAAATGTGGGTTTGTCTTCTTTAAAAGTTGCATTTCCATCCTTATACTTATTAATGGGTTAACTCGGTTATAATTTTTCCCTAAAGGGTAGAACAAGTAAATAATAAAAAATAAAAAAAAGCGATAAGAAGATGTCAAATGGGATTTTTCTAATAATATTTGAGAAATTAGTTATTTATAAAGAATTCAACTGATTCAGAAAAAAAAAAGTGTTTGGGATCAACCTAACCCCTTACCCAACCCGTTTGACCCACCCATTTGCTACATATAGCCTTCCAAGATACACAAAACAAAAGCGCGTTAGCGGTTACCTGAGCTTCCTTTCCAACCGCATCCATGTCAGCAAGGACAGCTGCCTTTGCGCGTGGCTCATTGCACAATTGTTCCAAGCTTTCAAACTTCATCACAAGTTATAGAGTAGTTTTAATATATATAACCTCAAATTGTATACTTTTAATCTTTTAGCATTAAAATGTATAAAAATAAAATGGTCACCTTTATTCCTTCCTTTGCAGCCCATGATTTGAGCATATCAGGGTCCACACAGACAATAGCTACTAAAGAAGAGTTGAAGCTATCACCTATTTTCAACAATGATAAATAAACAAATGATAAAAAAAACTTATACCACTAACAAAACGATAACCGACTTAACGGAAGTACTCGTAGATTTCTTACCATATACAAAACATTGTGCCACAAATTTGCACTTGGCGTATACGTTCTCAATTTTTTCAGGAGCTATGTATTCTCCTTGTGCCAATTTAAAAATGTTCTTTTTCCTGACATTAAGAAAGTATAATTAGATCGATACTTATAGGTCGCAATCCTATTGGTGGTAAATTCGGCCCGATTGCTTATGGATGGATTGATTTAGATTAGACGTTATATCTAACAGGTCAACAAAAAGAAATTCAGTTAAAACCTCCTACATTATTGAAATGAATAGTTTTTGTATTCATTTTTTTCATGCATCGACCGAAAAAAAGTTATATGTTTTGGCATAAATGGTCTCGACATACAAAATTCACCCGTTCTGACATGAACATATATGATCCGTTGTGTGACATGTTCGACACACACTTTATTTCAACTGTAGCAATTTCATTTAATGTATTATATTATTACATCTTACCGGTCAATGATCTTTAAGCGGCCTCCAGGTGACCACAAACCAATGTCTCCCGTATGAAGCCATCCTTCTTCATCGATTACTTCTCTCCTGATCAAATTAAATAAAAGTTAATTAAACAACCAACTCAACACTCCGTCTGCTACACACATATAAATATACACAATTAACAAGCAGAAGACGGTAATTGAGACGTGGTTATACGTTTGCACTTCATCTTTGTAGTAGCCTTGAAAGACAATTGGTCCCCTTACGCAGATCTCTCCACGAGGATACGGTTGATCATCAGATGTATAGTTCATTTCAGGAACATCCACAAGCTTCACTTCTGAAAAAAATAAACGGTTTGCAAAGGTTGATGAAGGATTTCTTTCCCAAACAACTACTTGTTACAAATATGATAGTCATTTTGTTGATTTAAGATGGAAAATATCCATTAGTGATATTCTTTATTTCTGAAAATATAGACCAACGGGTTAAATAGATCATAAATATCCTACGATGTATTCATATAGTTACAGCCTCTATATTAGTTTAGTTAAAAAACGTCCAAAAACCATTAGCAAAATATATAGTGATTGTAATTATATCTAAATAAATTAGCTAAATATCCATTAGAAAAAAACTAACCACAAGCAGGATTGGGCGAGCCTACATGACCCGAGGAGACATCTTTCTCATTCATAAAAGTTATTACACAAGAACTCTCGGTCATTCCGTACCCCTCCATTACCGGACAACCAAAGCACCTGAAAAACAATTTATTTTCTTTTAAGACTTTAATGATATAAATTTAATACAAACCACAACCACCGAAATCTTTTCTGATAGTGATGAAAACTAACTTACACTTTTAGGAAATCCATGACATCAGCAGACAAAGGTGACGCCCCTGAAACCATAAAACGAACACGTCCACCAAGTTTCGCTTTTATTTTGTCGAACACTAATCGGTCCCACATAGGGGATGCGGTCTTGCCTAAAAAATGAAATAAAATATCAGCTATCAGTAATCTTGAAATATTAAGTCCAGGCGGTCAAGATAATACAAACTTAATGGATTGCATTTGCTATAAATATACGTAACCGATTTCTACGAATTGAAAAATTTCTAGTTTTATATATAAACTTTTTTATAAACATCTTAACATTTCTTATAACTTCATTAATGATGCAAGGCACATGCTACCTTTAAGCAACGCTTGCCTCTTTGCATTATATGCAGCATTAAACAGCTTCTCCCTCAAACCACCAGATGATTTCACTGCATTTATAATGCTGCAAAAACCACATGGCTGAGTCAGCATTTAATAAGCCATATTGATTGCAGAACAAAAGCATAGCGTTCATCATACCCGTCATATACTCTGTTATATAATCGAGGAACGCTGCAGAACACAGTAGGTCTTAATAAAGCCATGTCATCCAATAACTTCAAGCTGTCCTACAAGAACGAAAATACGGCATAAATAAATTAGTATCACAAGCTTACGAATGAAAGAACGAAAACTTGAGTTTCTTACTCCTTGATAAAATCCAACTGAGCCGCCATAGTACGCCAATATTATCTGGTTGGATCTTTCATAGATGTGTGCCAACGGAAGATAAGATATATAACTGTTCAAAAAAATAAGTTAAAATGAAATAATGATGAAAAAATAGCATCTTAAGAAATATGAGCGAGCCCATTAATACTCACACATCCGATGGATAGAATTTAATTCCAAGAGATCCACCCGCCACATTTGCAATGAGGTTTCCATGGGAAAGCACAGCCCCCTAAACACGTAACAAAACAAAAAAGTTCCCTTTTGTTAGCAGCGTACGCCCCCTAAACTTGAGTAATGGTTCTCAAAGTTACCGAATAAACAACAAAATAGATACCTTTGGTGTACCAGTGGTACCACTTGTATAGCATATTGTAGCAACATCCTCGGGTTTTGGTGGACAAAAAGGGTAATGGTTGCTACTACCCTAAAAAAGCACAAATTCATTCGATAAAGAAATTAGTAATCAAAAGACAAGAATAAATTTCATGATATAATTAAGAAATGTTGAATTACCTGAGTAATTAGTTGTGAAAATGATACAACCTTCACCCCTGTCGTTGATGGAAGCGACGGCATCAGTTCATCAACGCCTCCAACCACCTACATTATCAGTAGACAGGGTGCTTGAACGTTTGAATAGTTGGAAATAAAAAACTTTTGTATAAAAAAAGAAACCTAATCATTAGATGTCGTACCACGATCAAACGGACAGAAGGAATCTCAGACAAAAAGCTCAGCAACTGAAATGCCAAAATGTTAGGCACATATGCTTCAATTTGAACCAAAATTTTAATAGCCGAAAAGGTGGAATTGACTAATAAAAAAATTCTTAAGAGCACTAAAGTAAGTCATGAGCATATAATACTTTAAACACCCGAGCCACTAATAAAGAAAGCATATTAAACATACACTTTGCAACGTTTGTGGCACACAAAATATGGCTTCTGCAGAAGAATGATTCACGATATACTTCACAGCATCCGGGCCTACAAGATTATGCATTAACTACACTTTTACCCATCTTCGACATAATAAATGAGATTAAAACCTTAAAATAAAAGTCACGCAGAAGACAAACCAAGGGTATCGTATAAAGGGACAGATACGTATGAATATGCAGAGCAAGCATGATCAACAATTAGCCACTCCGGTCTGTTGATAAAGTATATGCCAATACATGATCCCTGATGCAATATTAACCAATTGAACATATTAATAAATTAAATAAATATATAATTTGATCCAAGAAATTACTACCTTTGCTATTCCATGGGCCATTAATCCGGAACCAATAGCAGTCCTAGCTGCAGCTGCTTCCCCATAAGTCGTCCATATGTATCTAACAAAAGACACATATTGATTTATTAAAGTCGTAAATAAACATAACTTTAACTAATTAACTTACTCTCCAACAGTTCCATCTGCTCGAATCCGTGTACCCAAATACTTGTAATCTCTGAAGGTTTCTGATGCATACCTATATAAAAAAAAGTTGTCAAAACACATTAAAGCTTTCAAAATATAAAACTAAACAACAATCACTGTGAATTGAAGTGAACATACACAAAATTATCATGCAAGGTACCAATTTCAGGATGATCAGGAAATCTAGTAACCAACTTCAAAGGAGAAGTTGCAGATCTGTCACAAAAAATAAAACATTTTTCAAAAGCTTCTTTAATCAGTCTAATCTTTAACTGTAAAGTAAAAAAAAAAACCATACCTGTAAACATTCCACTTTCCTGTCTGCAATTTTTCTGGCAGAATAACACTGTACCCTTGTTCTGCAATTAAATCAAATTCAGTCAAATCCCATTAAACTAAATTTACAACTAACTCAAACGGGCAATACGTTGTGCCACAATAAGCAGTGCTGATAACCCTTTTCCCTAAAAATGTACTTTTTAGTACGGCCTATGACCGAAACACTCATTTACAACCAAGCCAAACAGACAATAAGCTGCACCGATAACCCTTTTCCCTAAAAATTTACTTTGTTTTAGAATGACCTATGACCGAAGCAATCAGAGGTGCAAGGACTGATATCGAAACCCCGCCCCTAACATTAATAGGTGCTTTTTTGTCGGTATTGGGACTCCCCCGTTACTCCATATGCAACGGAGGCTCACCGCAACCCTCCTTACAAGCAGCCAAGTTAATCGGAGTCGAAACCAAATATACTTGATTCCCCACTTTTGATCAAGAATCAAGAAAACCCAACTACTTTTAACCAAGAATCAAGAAACCAACTTTTCAAAAAGAATCAAGAAACCCAATTTGATGTTGATCAAATACTTGAATATAATAATAATAATAACAATTATACCAGTGAAAAACTCTCCGGCGGTGGGGTTGGTTTGAAGGAGTGAATGTGGATCGGAAGAGATAATGTGGCTATGAATTGCTTGAAGACGACGAGTGGCTTTAAGCTCCATTGAAATTGAAGGTACAATTATCCTGTTCTATTGATCGAAACAAAAACAAAATGAAAAAGCAATGAGCATTTATTGATTTGATTTGATTTGGTATATAGTAGAAGATTGAAAGGGTGAATGGTGATTTGTAGATTTTGATGCAGTTAAAAAGGGGGATGGATAATTATTATTATTATTATTGATATCAAATTTGTCTTCTACTTTTGGAGTATGAAACGGAGATGGGGATAATGTTCAAGATGTGTGTGCCGGCAATACAATAGTCAAACTTTGGTGATTTTATTTTGTTATGTCTTATAAAACTAATACTCCCTCCGTCCCATTAGAAGTGTCCATATTGCCTTTTTTAGTTGTCCCATTTAAAGTGTCCACTTTTAAAATTTATTGGTAAACTTCCAAATTTGCCCTTAATAACATAAAACAAACAATATGATGGACCCACAATAATATTTATTGTCAAGGGTATTATTGTCAAATAACAAGCAAAAATACCTATCATTTAATGTGTCTAAAACTTTGTGTTTTTCAAACTAGGACATTTCTAATGGGACGGAGGGAGTACTAGTTTGTTTGTAGGTTAATCATTAGTATGTTTACATATTATTATTACTACTAGCTTTAAATGACCACATTCATACAGAGACAATAAAAGAGACCAAAGTTGATTAAAAGAAAAGATTACACAAAAAGATTCACCTCACTCGAGATGACAAATCTTCTAGATTTAATTCGACATAGAATCTCTTAGAATTTAACTGGATAAGATAAACAAAACGCAAGACCTGATGATAGTGTATACGTAAATCGTATCCTTAACCGACAAAACATGATTTATTCGGTTCGGTTATCTGAATAAACCGTATAATAGTTGGTTTCATCGGATAACCACATCGAATAATCCTACCAAAGTGGATGAATTCGGTTCGGTCAGGCAAAAAAAAACTTCATAACCAAATAAACCTACTAAGGCGGTTTAATTCGGTTAGGTTAGGCCAACAAAATGATTTCACGACCGAATAAAAAGATTTTATAACCGAATAAACCGGACCGACAAAAGGTTAATCACACCATTAAATACCGACATCAAACATTTTTTTATATACACATATTATTAATTTCATTTAGGAACACATTTTTTAATAAGAACAATAAAAGTTTGAGGACAGATTTTAACAAGTTTCAAAAATGATTTAAAAGACAGGGTGTAACAAGTAAGAAGAGGGGTGTGTATAGACACACCCTTTATTTCTACTAAGAACGTAACTGCTTGTAACTTCGCACTACTCTTTATATAATTAATTTGATTAATGCCTTTGACCGCACGATTCAAAATGGGTGGGATGTATCAAATAAACACATCACAAACGAATAAAAACCGTAAAAGAATCAAGGATGACACATAACTCGAGCTTAGTTATCATGACCATAAACATTCTAAAACGTAATAATAACGAAAATATGAATAATAAAAGGTTTGGCTTAGATTTTTAACAAACTATGGAGTAAGCTGTAGGTTTAGTCCTTGTGTTTTGATAACATTAATAGTTTAGTCTCATCTTAACAGTTTTGGTCCTTGTGATTTTATTTTCTAACACAAATGGTCCTCAACACTAACTTCATCCAATGCTCCATTAAGTCTTCCTCGCATGCAAAGTAAAAATGACAATTCTCCACCTCTTTTTGATATTATGTCATTGTGTTATATTATAACTTGTTTTCGAATACAAATTAAACATACCTAATAACATAATATGTCAAATCTTATAACTCGTTTTCATTGTTGACATAGTCATATGCCATAACATAACATCTCAAATCCATTAATTGTTTTATCTGTGTAACATCTCAAATATATTGTAACTTCTTTTTCATGTTTTAGCTCATTGTGTTATTCGTCAGGACATTGTGTTATTTCAGATCATTGTGTTAGTTCATCAGGTCATTGTATTATTTCATTAGGTTGTTGTTTTATATTATAACTTGTTTTCGAATACAAACTAAAACATACATAATAACACAACATGTCAAATCTTATAACTTGTTTTTATTGTTGACATAGCCATATGCCATAACATAACATCTCAAATCCATTACTTGTTTTATTTGTGTAACATCTCAAATATATTATAGCTTATTTGTTTCAGCTCATTGTGCTATTCGTCGGGTTATTGTGTTATTTCAGATCATTTTGTTATTTCATCAGGTCATTGTGTTATAACACAATGACATAATATAACATAATGACCTGAAAAATAACATAATAACCTGACAAATAACACAATGACATGACGAAATAACACAATGTCCTGACAAATAACATAATGACCTGACAAATAACACAATGAGCTGAAAAATGTGAAAAAAATTTGTTTTTATATATGCATATTATACGCGTTTTAAAGATAAGAAAATGCTCATTTTTATGGTGCAATTTTTTTTAAAAAATAATGACGTATGTAAAAGTTATGGACGTTTAAAAAATTGAGTGAAACTTGAAATATAAAGACATTACCAATTTTACAATTCTTTTTAATTTTATGAGAGTGCCACATGTCATAATCTTATGTCTTCTTAAACTTTCTAGAGAATTTGAACTTTATAGTATAACGTCACTCAATGTTTTAAACACCGGTTCAAACCGGCCGGTTGAACTGGTAATCGTGCATTTTGCCGGCATGATTTAGGTCAGTATGTTGTGTAACCGGCATGTATGATGTATATCATGCCACCGAAATGTTCTGGTTAAACCGGCTGAACCATTAAACCGGTTTTCATTTATCTCATTTTTATAAAAAATACGTAGTATTTGCAAAAATAGCCTCGTTCATCGGTCATCAATCACCTCGTTTCTTTTGTACATGACCAACCATCGATTAATTTGGGCATCCAATATCGTATTTGCTGGTTTCAATTTTGACTCGATTAATTTATGAGTTTTTTTCCCAAAAAAATTCTCAATTGAAGTTATATTTCTCTTATTTTTCTCCAAACATCGTATTTGCAAGTATTATATGTTAGGGCTCGAATTCCGGCTATCGAGGATGCAGTATCCTTAATGCGCTAGATCCTGTATCCTTAGAGTTTGAAGAATTTAGGATCCTTAATGCTTATAATTGTCGAATAACTAACATTTGTCTTCTGTATATTTTATGTGTTTCAACTGCAAGTAACGACTATATGACTTAGTCCACCACCAAACTCGGTCAAGATGGTTGTGGAACAAGCTGAGAACGTGATCAAGCCCATCAACGGCTTTATGCTTATTTTTAGGAACATATTTCAATTAGTTCAAACTATATAATGAGGCTATGAGTAAGCTTAACACACACGTGATCATTCACACTTCTTCGTCTCTCTCGACTGAATTCTCTGCTCGCACACACATTTTTGTACCAAGCTGCCATAGTTCTCGAGTTGTACTCGTTGTTATTCTTAATATAGTGGTGATAGACATTTGTCATCACCCGAGGTTTTTATGCCGGCGATCCTTAAACGATCAAGGTTTTTCCTCGTATAAATCCTTGTGTTCATCATCTATTTCTGCTTATTATATTAAAACACACTACATCACTTTACTAATTTGGTTTATCAATTTTGGACCAAAACATTATACATGAAATAAACTAGTTGATTCGTTTTAAACTTTGTTGGGAAATAAAGTAGTTTTGAAATTTTTTTGGGATTATTTTTATCACGGGTTAACTTTTAGATTATTTTTATCATTGAATCATGTATTTTTTTTAATTTTCTTTGAATAAATGTTGTATTTTTAAAGAACTATAGGGTAAATAGTCACTCCGGTTAAACCGTCCGGTATAACCCGGTCTAACCGGTTGAACCATTTCTAAACCCAATCCGACATGATTAAAAAACTGGTTTTTAAAACATTAACTCCGCTTTATTATCTAATTACTCACTTATTCATTTATCTATTCAACTAGATTTACGACCAGGCCGCGCGATGCGGCGGCCGGGTCTCTTGTTACGACGGACACGTAAGGATTTTGATCGGTACCATGCATCGATCGGCATCGTCACTTTGTTACATGTGTTACTACGGACACATTATATGTCTTGAACGTCGCGGTGTAGTGTAGTGTATCGCTTACACGTTTTACGTTAGTAACATTAACGTATAATGTCAACGTGCGACACAATTTGTTTATGACTTAGTTACACGTGTTATTAGTTAGGTTTGTGATATTAGGTGAAAAAAGGTAAAGACATAACCCAAAAGATAAAATGCCAAAAAAAAAATTAACTTTATTGTCAATTGACTCAATTTTTGAAATGAAGGATCGAACACATAACCTACAAGTTAAAAAGGAGAAGTCATTCCAATCCACCAAATACACTTATTGAACAACAAATGAAACATGTAGATATATAAATAGAAGAATAAAAGACAAAGAATAAAACAAAACTTTACTAGCGACCTTACATATTAGTAATTATATAAATATAAATTACTATTTACGTAGTTAGTTCATCAATAAATTGTTTACTATCAAGTTTATTAAGTTATATTATTCTTATTTAAGCATGTTTTTCTTTTTAGTTCAGACATTGAATTTGAATCGTTTAATATTTAAAACCCATTTATCCACTTTTACCTTAAAACACCCTAAATTCATTTAGAAGCCCTAGTTCTTAAATCGTTCTTAGAATTCTAAGTACATTGCCCTAATATAAGTCATTGTTCCTTAGTTTAATTCGTAAGAAGATCTTCCGGTGCCTTAATTCAAGCATTCTAGTTTCTCGTCATAACCTATTATTAATCATGTGAGTATTCAAAGCCCCTTTTAGTTTTATGTTTTTGGATGAATCATGTGATCTATTTAAACCAATCTTTATTCATTTTTATTCTTGTTATTCAGTTCAATTTATTTCGTGTTCTTACTTGCAATTATGTGTTCATAGCATGATAAACGACTTTATTCTAGCTATATTTAATTTACTCAAACCGACGGATATTCAATGACAGATCTATTGGCCTGAAAACCCAACCATATTACATCTGTTATGCCTTATGATCGAACTTACTTTTTTACTCTCGATTACACTAATGCAACTTACGACGTCAGTCATGTGGACTTCAAGTTCTAAGGCATAATGTCTAGTCCAAATTGATTTCTCAAGTTCCAAATTAAAATTTTTATTCATGATTTTCAAATCTTATCATACTCTTAGTCTTCTAACCTTTGCACAAATGTTCACCCGGAAGTCCTTTAACTCTCGCAGGGAAGTCCACTTGAAACTTAGCACTGTAACCACATTGTGTTATGCGAAATTGACTTTTTTCACATGTGAACCTTGTTCGGATTATTTTAGTGACACAAGCATGTTTCCAAGTCTATGCCATCTACTTTGTTGTATATAAGTAGCTAGCTACCCAGTTGAGTTTTAAAACCTCCTTTTAACTTACATTGGGGTGGTATGCATAAAAGGTTATAAACAAGGAATGTTAGATGCAAGGTTTAATGGTTAAGGAAAGGGTAAAGTTGATATATGCAAAAGTTAACATATATTTTTTTTTTGTTAAATCTTCCCATTTCCTAAGTATTTTGTTACTTCACTTTTGAGAACAATCCTTAATTGTCTTATTTTGTATTTTTAGGCAAACAAAAGTAAAAAAATCACAAAAGGAGCAACAAGAAGTAAAAAATATAATCAAATAGACAAAGGTGAGGCCGAGTTAATCCTTGCGCTGCAGAACGAGGAAAGCAACTAAACATTTGAAGATTTTTGAAACATAAGCCAAAATACTCTTTATGCTTTAGTAAACACGCCTTTGTGCTTATTTTGAAGCACCAAAGAAACCACGCCTTGTACCTCTTAATGAAAGCCCTGTGAAATTCTTGTGTGTTAGATCGTATATAAGCAAAGTAGTGGAACAGACACTTGACAAAAGTAAGAGGATAATCCTAATTAGCCTCAAAATATTCACACATCCATATCACGTAAGGTCTCAAAATGCATGTCACAAAGGTTCTAAATATGTAATGCTAAGGATGAATATCGCCCTCTATATCAAAAGAATGAGCCTATAAAAGTATATGTAAATGATATGCCTGTGGAAGCTCAAATTCTCACATGGAACTAATGGAATATGGTAATAGTGTCATAGTCATGTATAATCTCGTTTTTTCTACTTGTCATGCCTCCACGTTTTCTTATTATTTAGTTTTTGATCTAGTTAACTCAAAGGTGTTTTTGAAAAAGGTTTTAGATTTTTTTTTTATTTTTTTAGATTTAAGAAGATAAAAACTATTACTGACTGGTTAAAAGCAACGAATTAAACTTTTAGATCTACCCTATTAAGTGAGACAAGCAAGTAAGTGTTCATAATTTACCTTCACCCGACACTAAGTTATGCAATATTTACTATCCCGGCCACGCTTAAAGTGTGCATTGTCCTCAATCACTCAATGTACTAATGCATGTAGTAAAACATAAAGTGGGAGTATAAAGGTAAAAGAAAGGCAATACACCACGGGTTTTGTTGTCTTCAGTGTAGTTTGATAATAGAAGGTAGTGCTAAAACTCCAATGCTTCAAAATCGGTTGCTTCTGGACGTCTTTAAAAACCCGAATCTTTGCGCCAAAGATTTAGTATGGATAGATAAACTAGAGCTGGAAAGGAAAACAACTGGAAAAAACTATAAACCATAAATAAAAACCTGAAAAATAGAAAATAAAAGGTTAGAAATAAGATAAAACAAAAATAAGAAATTAGTAGTTCCTAAAGTTGAGAAAACTTACCTGATGACAAAAATAATTAAAGATGAGGATTAAGGTGGTTTTACCTCGGTATGCAGTAACTTCACAAGCTAAACATAAAAGAAAAGAAAAGAAAATAAATCAGTGTGTAGCGTTATTCTTCAGTACGTATGATAGTTCTAGAGGGAGCGAGCTTGGATCTAGATCTGAGATTGTTTGGGGATGTTGTTTGCAATCAGTGATGCGGAAACTCACTAATCACGTATTGATGCTTGAATGTTCATGAAGATCAATGCAAGGTATGATGAAGATTATGATAATATGGATAGGTGAATTGTATTAGATCAATGGAGAGGTTTCAAAGGATATGGAATGAAATGTAGGCAACTCTTTTACAAATGACCTAGGTGATGGTATTTATAGTCTATACCATTCACCTTACAATGTAACCTAAAACACGTGCAGTTAAGCACAAACGCGCATTTAAGCACGAAACGATTACACAAATATTCTAAGACAAATACAATTAATGAACGTCTTCACCCGCGCTTGCTCGTGATGATGCTCGATATCTTCACTCGCTTATATTTGGAAAGTGACATCTTCAAATAACCCCAACAGTACTCCCCCTAAGATGACACTTTACAAATCAGGCATATCAGCTTAAATCTTCATGTGACGAGTATAGAGAGCAACTTAAAGTTTTGGTATGCATTATCTTCAAGAGGACCCAACAGTACTCCCCCTAAGATGATGTTGCCAAAACTCTGTCTTTCAACAAGCAATCTGCATCCTTCTCTCCCTTTTGAGTAAACATCAGAGGCTATGGAAAGAAATACGCAGAGAGTAGATTCCGGTGAATCTATATATCAGCAACGGGATCTTCTTCAACGGTTGAAGTAGAATGCGAAGACTTCTTTGACTTAGAATACTCCCCCTCAACTTTTGCTTTAGAGGTTAACAGGATCTGTGTATGAGATATTAAGAGGAGGAATCTTAACACTCAGCAATCTGACTTGGAGATCTTTGGACTGGAATCAGACTTGAACATGAACATCTTCAAGTCGCGTGGAAGCTTGTTCTGCAATGGAAACTGTTCCTGCAACTCAAAGAAAAACATTAAAACTCAGGCAATAATGTGCATTTATCATCAATGTAAAGATTAAGTTCTCAATCGGATGAGATATTGCTTGATGAACAACTCCTACATCAATAACATATGTTAAACTGCCAACACAAAAGAAAAAGATTAAAAAGACAATCTTTTTGTTGTTTTTGAATTTTTCAATGTTTTTGATATTTTTTGGAATTTTCTCTTTACATTCTGAATCTTTAACCTGCAATGAGATCATACCAGCAATTAATCCAACACATGTTTTGCAGTTTTGAGAATAGACATTTGAATTGTGAAGTAATTGAGTGATGAATTGTTGAACAAATCAATTAGCTCGAAGTGACACACTTACTTTTCTATTCTTGATGATCAATTAGGTTGATTAAGAATAAGTTTTGAGTGACCTATACTTTGCACATTAGAAAGTTATACACCTCATCTAAATATCCTGAGAACAACTCAACACGTCAGGTCACTTACAATCATAAACAGTGTGGAATTTGGGTTCTATTTGGATTTGGTCCACTTTGGGACTTCTTTTGAATTCCTTTTTGGAATTTTTCTTTTTCCTATTGTTCCCTTTGGGAATCTTCTGAATTCCATTTTGGAATTTGTTTGGTGACGGTCCACATTTGGGACTCTTTTTGTTCCATTTTGGAATCTTTTGCTGCACCTTGAAGCTCAAAAGAGACTTCGTGTGAGACTTCAGGTCTGTGGGTACCACAACAAAGAAGCTCACGATGCGGTTCATCACACTGAATAGATTGCATCATTACCCGATGTATATCGTTGCGTCACAAGATATATATTTGATTTGTATTAACGTTTCACATGCACTAAGACGTTTCAACCACAAAAACTCATTGGAATTTAGTTAAATCATCATAGAATGTACTTGTTCAGTATAATTGTCTGAACCGTCTCGCACATCAATTTTCACGCTTCAGTCTTTATTGTTTAAAAATGATGTGTCGAATAACTCTGGTGTATCTATCAATTTTAATAATGATTTCTCCCCCTAAACTTTTAAATTTCTTGAAAATTGAAAGTTTAATGAAAAGAAAATGGCAGATATGTTATCAACGTATGAAGAGCGCATGCAATATACTTAATCTAAACAGACGAAATGAAACATCGGTTGTTTCTTGCACTGCCATCATTGTTTGATTTTTGAAAATGTATTTTTTTAAAAAAAAAAAATATTTCTGCAATGATTCCTTTTTGTTTCCAACTCCATTTGGTGTCAGTTGCATCGAAAACATCATGAACAAGATTCGATATCTTGTCATGATAAGGGATCAGCCACGGTCTTCTTTTCTTTGTTTGACCGGCCTCCATAACTGTCCCTAACACACTAACAAATTAGTTAGAGGTAATGACCCAAACCATTTCGGTTTTGGGTCGTCCAAATTCATCAACATAAGAGATATTCTCATAAGTGCAAGGAGTACCTTCAGGTGGTGGTTTTGATGATACAATGTAATTTGTACCTTCATCTTCTTTCATGGATTGTTTGTCAAAAGAGGAATTATAGTCATTTTCAAACAAATTATGAATTTCTTTTAAAAACAGGTTTTGTTGACTATACTTCTTATTCAAAGATTGATTCACTATTGGAATCATTTTATCATTTAAATCATGATTTCCCTTTTTGTTTTTGACAAACTTTGGTTTCCATGAATCATTGACATGTTGATTTTCATCAAACGAATGTCTATGATTAGATCTTTTAAAGTTAGAAAAATACCTGGAAGGGTATGCACATGATGAACTTCTTTGGACTGACCTTCTCGGCTTGTAGTAGCACTCGGATGTGTTGTGATTTACCATGTCACAAAAGGAACAATACTTGTTGTAGTAACATTCTATTGTGTCGTGGTTGTACATCTGACAATTGATGCAGTACTTGTTGTAGTAGCATTCGGATGTCATATGATTGTACATCTCACATATCTCGCAATACTTCTGATGAGCCTTGAAGGGAGACTTCTTTCCTTTCTTCTGAGAAGTCTTTGCTGTTGAAGATTGTTGTTTCTGAGAAGCTTTGACCTCTGAATCTTGTTGAAGTTTGCTTGAAGAAGTTGGAGTCTTGAACTTGTCACCTTTTGACCCAAAAGGAAAGACACCTTGACTGTAAATGCAATCAGAGATATGATGAGTTTCAGAGTCACAGATTAAACAGTAGACGTCACTGTTTGAATCACTCGGGGATTCAGAATCTTGAGACTTTGAAGTAGAAGGAGTCTGTGGTGTAGAATCAGATGAAGTGGCCTTTGTCTTGTTCTTCTTGGCTTTGCTTTTCTTTCTTCTAACCTTCTTCTTCTTCTTCTTTGACTGAAACTCTTGTGTCTTTTCTTCTTCTTCTTCTTGAGAAGATAGTGATCCAACAATTCCGGTTGGCACTAATCCCTCATCTTTCTTTTCAACAGACTTTCCTTTTTCGACTTCTTCTTTGATAAACACAAGATCAGATTGTGATCTGTTGAGTTTATCAGTGAGCTCCATGAGCTGAACATTCAGATTATGCTTTTCGGTAAGCATTGAATCAACATTCTGTGTAAGAGATTTGAGTCTATCTTCACACAATTGGTGATCTTTTTGTAGACTTGCATGCTTCTCTTGTTCTTCTTGCAGTTTGTTTTTCAGAGTGTTGTTCTCTGAATTGAACATCTCAGACAACTTCTTCAACTTTAGAATCTCTTCTTGCAAATCTTTGATCACACTAGATGAGTGTTCGTTAGATTTTGCAGCTTCGTTTCTGATGTTCATTGCTTCTTTTTCTTTTTGCTTGAGTGAAACTTCAAGAGATATGATTCTTTGATCAGATATTTCATGCTCTTTTTTCAGATTCTTGTGCATTTGCTCTTCCTTCTTGAGTTTATCACAAATCTTGAAAGAGTATATTCTGTAGTGTTCAACTTGTTGAAAGCATTCTTTGGTGCACATCTTTTCTCTGACTTCAATGGGCATTTCAACATACGAACTCTGAACATCTTTCTCGTTTTCCTTTTCTGACATCAATCTCTTTATTTCTGAATTCAGTTGAGCAATTGTCTCATCTTGCTTTGCAATGGTTTCAGACAAGTTGCTGATTTCTTTATCTTTCTTTTCAATCTCTTGAATGGAAACAACATCATTGTTTTCACTCCAATCATATTCTTCTTCTTCATCATGATTTTCATGAGAATCTGCTTGACTCACAAGAACAAGTTTTGTGTGTTCATGAAAGTCTCTTCTCTTTTGATCACAAGCTTTGGCAACTTGAAGATAAGTTGTTTCAAACATGTGATTGAATTCTGTAATAAATTCATTGATATCTTCTCTTTTATTTTCTTCTCGGATCACGGTAAACATGCCCGTTGACATTTTTTCTGAATTTTCAAAGTCATTTTGATACTTTTTCTGGGAAGTCATGGTGGCTAAAAATGACTAATTTGAAGTTTTTGAAAAATGAATTTTTCGATTTTCCAGAATCTTTTTTTTTTTTTTTGTTTTTGTTTTTTTAGAGACGGGTCAACAACTTGGGACGGCTAAACAGTGCTTCACCCGACTGAACAGTGCTTCACCCGGCTGAACAGTTCTTCACCCAGCTAAACAGTTCTTCACCCGGCTGAACAGTGCTTCACCCGGCTGAACAGTGCTTCACCCAGATGAACAGTGATTTCTTCTACTTCACCCGGCTGTACAGTGTTCACACGGCTGAACAGTGTTTTTCACTTCTTCACACGGCTGAATAGTATCTTCACCCGGCTGAACAGTGTCAAACTTCACCCGACTAACACTTGACACGGCTGAATAGTGTATCACCCGGCTGACAACTTCTTCAAATCTTCATATCAGATTGACTTTTCAAAGTCAAAATTGTGATGAACACAAGATCAATTCTTCAATTTTTGATGTTTTTGTTCAATTCAACACTTGTATTAGCTAAGGAAAGATGTTTCTAACAATCCTTCAAAGTTTTTCTACCTTGATTCTAGCTAAATCTCATTCAGATCCGGATTTTTGATGAAGAACACAACAAGTGGGTTTTGAGACAAATTGACAAAATATGGATCGAAATCAACAAATCAGTGATGTTTGATTATGAACGAAGCTTAGGATAGTAATTTCTAACACATCTCAATCATCAATTTCTCAATATCATCAACAAATTCCAGATTTCAAAATTGAGCAGTAAATATGACGAACTTGAACAATTTCTTCAAAAACTCAGTCAAATCTTCACCAATTGATCTCAAACTTTGCAGTTCTTTACACAAACATGAATCAAAGCTAATGGTAGCTAAAATTCCATCAATAACAACAACAATCAAAGATCACCCAACAGCTCTGATACCAATTGATAGTTTCAGAGGGAGCGAGCTTGGATCTAGATCTGATATTGTTTGGGGATGTTGTTTGCAATCAGTGATGCGGAAACTCATTAATCACGTATTGATGCTTGAATGTTCATGAAGATCAATGCAAGGTATGATGAAGATTATGATAATATGGATAGGTGAATTGTATTAGATCAATGGAGAGGTTACAAAGGATATGGAATGAAATGTAGGCAACTCTTTTACAAATGACCTAGGTGATGGTATTTATAGTCTATACCATTCACGTTACAATGTAACCTAAAACACGTGCAGTTAAGCACAAACGCGCATTTAAGCACGAAACGATTACACAAATATTCTAAGACAAATACAATTAATGAACGTCTTCACCCGCGCTTGCTCGTGATGATGCTCGATATCTTCACTCGTTTATATTTGGAAAGTGACATCTTCAAATAACCCCAACAACGTACTCGAAGTGTCAGAATTCCGTCTCCCATATCGAACACGTACTGCTTGCTCTCGCGGTAGCTAAGAATGACGACCAAGAATGAGTGAAATGATGCAACCATCTTCCATTTCCATAACTAAAAAGTTCACAGGGAACACAAACTTTCCTATTTTTATCAAGAAATTTATAATCACTCATTCGGGGAACTTTATAGTTCCATTAGCCAGTTCAACTGTGGTTTGAATTGGTTGTGGATTTCTGATTCTGAGTTTGCTGAAGATGTTATATGGCATTTAAATTGTCTCAAAACAAATCCTTTATTCTTAAGGTTTTTGTATAACTTCAGGTCTTAGAATAGTTAGTTTTTATTCATTTATTAAAGTTTTTTTACTTATTCATGTGTTTAATGGGTGTCTGTGTACAAAGAAATGAAAACCAAGCTAAAACTATGAAGAAACGAGCGCACGTGAATACACCACAAGAGCTGAAAAGTAAAACGGGGATATCTCGACCTAAAAAATGAGTTATAGGACCCATAAAATATTCAATGAGTTATAGGACCCATAAAATATTCAACTTACCTTAAGATTAAAACCCTAGTTTTTTGGTATTTAAACATCTTTTCTCCACCACTTCACAACATCTAGACTTCCATCCGTTCCAGAGCATAGAAGATGTGATTTTGAGCTTGAAGAAGATGCATAGAAGCAAGGGAGAAGCTAAGATTGAAAATTGGATCATTGATCAAGTTACGAACGTTGATCGGTTTATGCTTTCATCTTCAATTCGGGGTTCTATACTTTCAACTCATGTTTTGTTTGATGTTTTGATTTGTTTACTAATTTCAAACTTGATCATGAGTGGCTAAACATCTAGACTACAAGGTTTTGATGATTGTTTGTTGATATTGGTTGATTTCAGATTATGATTTTTTTATGGTTTGATATTAAAGTAGAAGATTGGGTTATTGCTGGGTTGACGTGTTCATGCATATTTGTTATTGACTGGGGATTGAATTATAGTTCCACATGCGTTTTAGTTAATGTCTTTCATGTTTGAATGTGTGGTAGGTTACCTACTGTGTGCTTGTAACTAATTTATGAGTTAAAGTATACATAACTCACAGGAATGTTGATTGAGAACTAGTTGGTATCAAATATTCATAAGTTGGCATCTCTGTTTATAGGTGTTGCGTGCTCTGAGATCACTTGAGTGTGTTTACGCTCAAGTGCTTTTCTCCCAGAATGTTAAAACAGAGGTTGGCATCTCTATTTATAGGTAATGAGTTAGGTAAGGAAACGAATAGTTTATTCGTTTCCCACTTGTTGTTCCAAGTGGATCAACTGGATTCCTTATCTTCATCGGTAATTGGACACAAGTTGTCTTGTTGCATTCAAGTTAAGGCACAGGAGAATGTTTTCTCACAAGTGTTCTTTGGGCCCACCGAATCACACTTCTATAACCATGTGATCAAGTTGAATGCTCCAAGTATACCTTCTGGAAGTATGACTAACGTTAAACTTCCGCTTCTAACATCAAAATCAGCAAGATCTAACTTTCTGGCGTTAAGGATGCTTTTTGTCAGACGCGCCAGAAATGATTTTTCTCGTGTCAGACGGACTTCCATTTCTGCCAGATCTGTTTCCTTGGTGTTCTACGTAGGGGTGTACGCGGTCCGGTTTGTACGGTTTTGGGATAAAACCGTAACCAAACCGTTACTTGCGGTTTTTTACCATTAAAAACTAAAACCGAACCGTTTAAAGTAAAATTCCAAACCTAAACCGAACCATACGAACGGTTTGGTCCGGTTTGGATTTGCGTTTTGAGCTTTATAGTCCAAGTTTAAAAGCTTTAAAAAACATCCCAAAATCTTGTTAAAATCTTATAATTTTTGAAAAGTATCGATATTAAAAATGGATTATATATCTGAATATTGCAATATTATCTATGTTGTAACAATATAATGATAGTATATGTAATATATATAATGATAGATATAATGATATTATATATATGTATGATCAATATACTAGTTATGCCATATTTTAGCACCAACAAACTAATACATATTTTAATATTTTACTTACAAGAACTCATATATGAGTTATAATATATATATACACACACACACACGTGCGCGTACGGTCCGGTACGGTTTTTTACAAACGGTTTTTGGTATACACCGTAAACCAAACCGTTCATAACGGTCCGGTCCGGTTTTTTGTATAAATATAAACCGTCCGCAAAGCCAAACCGATGACCGGTTTGGGCGGTTTCGCGGTTTGAAACCGAACCGTGTACACCCTTGGTTCTGCGTTCTCTTCACTTGATGTTCTTGTATTTCGTCAACACTTCTAGAATCGAGTCCTAACACTCGCCGACATAGATGTTTACTTTATCTACTCACCAACTTTATGTTGACACTTAATCATGTATTTCTTTCATAATTGAAGAAGGTTAGTTGCACATTAGGGCATACATGCATAGGTCGCAAGAAACATTTAAACAATTACTTTGCTTTACTACTTTACCATTCTATTGGGGTTTTTTGGCACATGTCTTTAGCACAATTACTTTACAAATGATATTTACAATAACTTATCGGCTACACTTCCGCATACGTTTAAACTAATACTCTGGTAAGTTTTCCCTCACTTATTGAGGTATGCTAGTTTTTTAAATGCATATTAGAATCATTTGATGTAACTAACGAACTGGATCATAGTTTATCACTCGCCTAATGGTAAACCCCAATTGTGAAATTTTAAGGTGTGACAACCGACCACTGGTTGTTGTTGTAGAGCCACCACCTAGCCCTCCTCCTAATGATGATTTTACAGATATTAGTGATTCTGATAGTCGAGTCGAGCAACTCCCTGTTGCAACTTGCCATGCTCCAACCATATGACGTCTACCCCATGGTGCCTGGATCCAAACACCAAGAGACATGTTAGCTAGGAAGATCGCACACACCATTGGGTAATGCTCATAGGGTATCCGGATATTTAGGCGACATACCACCTTATTCATTGGTCACCACCACCACCACTAGTCACCACCACCCGCTACCATAATTGACCACCCATCGGTCATCATCGACCACTATTACCACTACCGGCCATTATCACCACCGTATTTGTATTCTGTTCCTTCTCGTGTTTTCCCGCATACTAAACAATACAAAGTAGTTATTGTTTCTATTTTGAGATATATATGGTATATAATTCATTCCATTCAAACATAGTAACCAATCATGAGAAAGAGAATGCAATGATCCATTTTATTTCATTTTTCATTTCATTCTCTCATCCATTTCCCCTTAACAAAAGACCTAAGTTACTTCGCGATGTGACTAATGTTCTAAAATAACACACCTATAGTGTATACGTAAAAAAATTAAAAATTTGGGGCTAGTCATTAGCCGCTAGTGTATGAAAGGTTTAAATATAGTGCTCTATGATTTTGGGTGTTACGCCACTCTATTGAGAGTCAGAGTCTGATATATACACCAATGTTTACGTTTGTTTAAAGATTATGTATTCAGCTTGGATATAATGCTTTTTATGTAATTGGAAGTTTTTTCATTGCATATGAATGAAATTCTACTATGCTATAAATGTATGAAACCATCCATACATATAATACCTTTAAGTAGGGGTGTTTAAAATCGGGTATTTGGATTTCGTATACCCGAAATTTCGGATAGTGATTTTCACTATCCGAATCTGAAATTTCAGATATGGATTCGGATAGTACTCAAATATCTGATTCTTTTTCTTTTTTTTGCATTTGTATTTGCATTACATTCAATCCAACATTAGCCTTAATGTTAAGCTAATAACCAAAAAAGTCTTAAGAGAATTAAAGTTAAAGTACAAATATCTAAATAATCAATTGTTTCAATCAAACATCAACCCTAAACGTTTCAAGACATTCAAATAATCATCCATTCTTCACATCCGACAAGTCCGCTACACGTATCATAACCACGACCTATAAGTCGACGACAAAAAAACTAACTAAAAATCAAACATTGGAATTTTAGTAGACATGAATACGTGATTATGAAGTTTTTCTGGAATTCCTCACACTTTTAAAAACTAATAATTAAATTAAATATAAGTTATGTTTCATTTATTAAAGAAACTAATATAAAAAAGACTATAAAGAACACTATAAAAAAATACAAATGCTTTTGTAAGGTAAAAACGTGATCGGAGGCGTTCCGGTGGGTTGTCGACTTGTCGGAGCGTACGTTAGTTGGTCGTCGGAGAGCGGAGGGTGGAGGCTGTGAATCGTGAATGCAATTGGAATACTAAATACATGTTAACTTAAGAGTTTAGAAACATAGTTTTATAAATATATAGTAAATACATAATTTTTAAAAAAAAATTATTTTTCGGATAATCGGATAATCCGAATATCCGAATTAGTTCAAAATCACTATCCGAATCTGAAACTTCGGGTATCCGAAATTTCGGATAATTCGGGTTTGAAATATCAGGTTTTCGGATCGGATTTTCAGATGCAGATATTTTTAACACCCCTACCTTTAAGAATCAAGGCATCAAATATTAAATAAAACATATTAATTTTTCATTATTTTGTACATGTCTTTCTTAGACAATGTAAACCAACTCTTCAATTCAATTTGATAAAGATGCGTCTAACCCTTAACAAGAGTTAATTTCATTCCATATACTGTACCTAGTTCGACCTCCCCTCTACGAACCCCCGTTGTTTATAAATAATCGTTTCTCTTCCCCCTATCATTTTTATGATTATCGTGCAGCCTAAATTGATAAGATAATCAATGGATAAATTGATTGGGCCGAATGGTTACACAAAAATTGATTTGATTGATCTAAGTTCATACCATTTATTATTTATTAATATTTTTGTTTGGGCAATCGGTGAATAAAATCAACTGAAAAATGGAATCATTCTATAGAAAAACTTTTTTTTAATAATATTTACGTAATACCACAAGACTTCTTCGTCAAATTACGACTCTGAATAGTGAATTTTATTTAGAAGGGAGCTCGTTTAAACTTAGGTCTATACGAGGTTTTTGCTTTTCGATATCAAACGGCCTAAAAAAATCGGTGCGTTGACTTACCTAATATAACATTATGACATTTCTAATTCAGTTGTCAAATATAAACTAAAGAGAGACAGTAGAAGGTTAAAACTCGATAACAAAAATAACTAACAGGCAAATTATTACATCGAGGCAAAATTAGACGACAAATACATCGTTTTATGAGTATGATATCGACTTTTTTTTTGTTGTTTCTCACAATTTTTGGAACATTAGACATTGATTTAAATATAATATAAATTAAAATATAAAGATGTGGATAGAGACGACAAATTGAAAATAACAATATTCTAGAAACATTATTTGTATTATTATTATATGAAAAAGGCAAAAATACTATAAAAATTACAATATTTAAGTAGATGTGACGGAGAAAACCATGAAATGAATGTATATACTTTTTAAGTCCCTTTTTGGTGTTTGGATTAAACTCAATAGTTTTAAATGTAAAAGTAGGACCTCACTTTCATTTGTGTACTAGGTTTAATACCTGTGTATACATACAGGTTGATTTATACACATTTTGATTTATACACAGATTATCTAAATTACGTATCATTGAGTAAATAACAATAATTTGATAATACATTCATCTTCTATAGTTTTTATGTAAGCAATTTTTTTAAATATTTTAAATTTAAAACTTGAATGAGAAACAAAAAAATGATTATAAATGTATTATTAAATAAATGCATTCATCTTCTATATTTTTTGCTTCATCAACTAATGGATGGTAAATTCCCTCATAAACTTCCTATTATAGAACAAAAAAAAAATTCCCCCTAAAATTTACCTTCCCTAAAACTTTGATTTATTAGATAGATTCAATGGATATTGGATGATAAACTCCAAATAAAATCATGACACTAATGTAGATGGTGTGGTTTGGTTCAGTAAAGATGTTTAGAAATTAATTCTTTAATCAATATGATAATCAAATCTTATTTTTTTTTATTAAAATAACTAGTTAATATTCCCAGGAATTTTTTAGCCTAGTGATTAAAAGAATTGTGAGAAGCTTTGGCTCTCTTGAAGATTCTGGAGTGATATAAACTGCTCTCTTTCTAAAAAATAGCTAGATACTTTTTTTATTAAAATAAAATGTTAACATATCAACTTGTTTAAAGTCATTGTATTTACAAAAGCATTCATCATCCGTTTAACTCGTTTAAAAATTTATCACAACTTATCTATAATTATAGGTGAAAAAAACCGGGTATGAAACCCAACTCAATAGAAAACATCCCAATCGGGTATGCACCATGCATGGTTATTGAAGGACCAAGTTCATACCCAAGCTAGCCTGTAGGGTTTGAGATAGGTATACATTTCACATAAGTAGGTTTAAACTCGGGGTTTTTGAATAACCGTGTAGAATACCCAACTCATATTGGGGTACACACAAGATCATCTGATCTAATGGCCGGATACATAATACCCAAATTTTACCATGTCTCCGCCATCCTCGCAACTTTTATCAAATGAATAAAAACCCTTATGAAGCGGAGACACATGTATAATGGAAGGCGACAAGAAAAACAATGGTCGTTGAGTCATTTGTTGAATCAATACATAGGCATCTGAATTAAAGACGCAAGTACATGGAACTCTCATCTAAAATCAAACTCGAACTATCTGTTGAATCAAAAGAGACAAGAGTGAGTGAGTGAGTGAGTGAGTGAGTGAGTGAGTGAGTGAGTGAGTGAGTGAGTGAGTGAGTGAGTGAGAGAATGAGAGATGGTATAAGGGGGAGAGACAGAAGAGACACTGGATTTATGACGACTGGAGTTTTTTGGGCATAAGTTATAGGCATAAGAGATGTCAAGGGTTTTAAGAGAGAAATAAGATGAAGAAAAGAAGATCATGTGTTCAGTTGTTCATGTAGATGTAAAAAACAAATAAAAAACTTAATTAACTTTTAGCTCAGCTGAGTGAATAACAAATTCAGTTATCAAATCTTAGCCCATCTTTTGTAAGTCAGTTATATGAATTTCCCCTTTTTTCGTTACAATATGTAGGAACCGTTCGTACAAAAACATAAAATTATTCTATAAATTCATTTACAATACAAAGAGAATGAATAAAACAAGTACATTACAATATGATTACCACCGGAATAAAACAAGATACAAGAAAAGAGTAGAAACATAAGCATAATTGTGGCTGAAGATTCGTGTTCAACACGGGTCCCTTAAAACAAATTCCGAGTCTCCCAAGAGAACTCGTTTGTTTCCCAGGGTACAACAGCCGAAGCAGTATGTACTGCCGGGATTGACACACAACCCAAATTATACTTAAAAGAAAAGAGATGGAGAAGATCAACTACATGTTGGAAAAAACTAGAAGAGAAAGAATGAGAGAATTTGAGAGAGTTGGAGTGCATTGGTGTTGTATTTTTATGTATTTTCAACCAAGGTTTACCTTGGTATTTATAGGACAAGAATGAGTTGAAACTCCTCATTCATTGTCCATAAACATGAGTTGAAACATATTCAACATAATTATTAGTTGAAACATCTATTCAACACAAATAATTAGTTGAAACCACAAAATATTCAAACTTATAACACCAACTAATTTATTATTTTGTATTTTTCACAAAATATAATTTGTGTATTACAAAATTTTCCAACAATCCCCCACATGGGAAAAAGACAAAATCTCATTTCTCAAATTAAAAACCCATTTTCTCACGTGAAAAACTTATTTTCACATATTATTCCAACAATCCAAATTGATCGTTACATACTAGTTCCTTAGATATAATTTAGCGGTTGAGTATTGCCGGATAGGTAGGTGTTACCTTTGAACCTTCCGTTGTGATGCATACTTAGTCTCCTAGTGGTTCGGTAGACGTGATGTCCTTGAACCAACCACCATTTATGGAGACGACAATACACTTCACACAACACTCTCCCTGGTTCAGTCAAACCCTCATTGTCGTGTCCGTTATGGTCATGGCACACTAGCCTGGTTCTGCGAAAGCTCTAGGAATTGCGCACCCCACAATTTCATTCGAAGCGACCCCACTTCTCTTTCACATAGGTGATTTATCTAAAAAATCATTAAAAGCATTAAGGTTACTATGATTTCGCAAATCATTAACCATACGGTATGCTTAGCCTCACAAGATGTCACTGTTGTTATAGGAATGGACTAGGAAGTATTTAAGCTCCCTTTATAATTTAGGAGGATAAGTATAAATATTTATATATACATATTAGCTTATATATCGACTTGTATATTAGCTATGCCCCCACAGTGACCACCCTTAGATATATGAGTAGGTTGTCCTATTGAACTTAGATCTTGGGATCTCCAGTCAACTAAGTTAGGTTTTCCTTCATATACCATCTTTCATGGGCTTTAGTCTCATTCCACAACTCCATCTCTCATGTTGTTGGATCCAAAACCATTATCTATGACTCCGTCGAGTCAATATAGATAATTGCAGTTGAGATGAGTTGTTATGATGTGTTATTAACTCACAAGTTAATCTTGCCTTTTGTCATTTTTTAAGACTATAACCCCGAGTATCAACTCGAACTGAGGTACATTTTTGTCTTTAAAATGCATTTCAAGCCTAGCATATCCATGCCATTAGTAATTAGATGTTAAATCTAACCAATTGACCTTCGAGTCTAGCTTGTAGATTCGGTCACATAGTTGCATTATATTTGGCTCAACAAAAGGTTCTCTTTTGATACGGGTTTGAGAAAACTTCTCAAATACCATTTCTCAAATGGCTTCCCCCCACATTTCTTGCATTTAGATAGAAAATGTTTAAATATACGATTAGACATCCATGATTTGAACAAGATCAACGTCTTGTATCAAAGATGTCGTCAATGCTTGTTTGCCGACTAAAGCAACGGATGCCTTGTCATAAGTTGTTATCAACCATCTCAAACTTAAATACTTTTAAGTTATCATCTAGGTTAAATCTAGAAAATTGAGTTCTCCATGAGTTATATGACTTTTCTTAGATTGAATGACAACTGTCATTCAAATTGTCTTATACACAACTTTACTTTTATGTTGTATATGAGTTGAATGTTTCACATTAATAGTTTCCTCAGAGCACCATAATTAACAAGTACTAGTCTAGCATGCTTTAGACTACAATACTCTAGCATGTGAACAGAAGATGCATCATTCTGATTCTTCACAGCTTTTAAGGAATATCTCAATATTCGTTCAAAACATTCATCTCATTGTTTAAACAAACAATGAGAGTTGTTCAACATCCAAAATCTCAATATTTAGGAACGTCTAATATGTATGTTACGTAATCGTACATAGACCGTCATTCAATTTAGGATCATAAACTTTTTTTTTCTCAAAAGATTTCATCATTGACTCATATGGACTTTGAAGAATCACAAATTGATCTCCCATAGTCAAAATCTCAATATTTAGGAACGTCTAATATGTATGTTCGTAATCGTACATAGACCGTCATTCAATCTAGGATCATAAACTTTTTTTTTCTCAAAAGATTTCATCATTGACTCATATGGACTTTGAAGAATCACAAATTGATCTCCCATAGTGGTACTCCCACTTTGAACAATCACAAAATTGATATAAAACATCATGTTGTTTATATGGTGAATTGTTCACATGTATTAGTATTTGAACAATTATATATGTTCATAGCAACAAAGATTTATCTTTCCATCAAATAGTCAACTTGAATCTATTATTGCTTTATGACATGTTACTTTCACAAGAGTAACAAACTATGTTAACACTTTATGTAAACTTTTGGTTTATTTCATTTTAAACCAAATCTTAGTTTTGCCAAAACATGCACTTAGCAGTTTCGAAATAAACTATTTTAATTTTATGTTTTGATTACGGAAATCAATACCCAAAATTGTAAATAGTTTTGTTGAATAAATAACTTCTAACGCACATGTTAGAGATAAGATGTTTACATAAAACACTCTTATTCAAATTTATCATTAACACAAATGTTAAGAATAAACGCCTACATAAGACGCTTTAGACCATAAAATTAAGGTCATATCTAACACACATGCTAGATAAGTAAATGGGTTCTAACACGCACATTAGTCAACAAAAGTCTACATCAAACGTTCTAAGCATATGGATTCATGTAATGAAAGATTCCAACAAAACGTTTGCAAAATGTTTTGAAACGAAAAGTTTTATATAATGGTCATTTGTAAAGCACGCATAATTAATGAGCATGATTGTCAACGTTTTCGAGTGAATAATGATTTCATCATTTGTTTCTAACAAAAAAAAACGATTTTAAATTTAAAAGATTAATACTAAATCTATACATACTTGATTATTTTAAAAGGAATCTCTTCTAATACTTAATTAGAACAACATTAGGTTTTAACACACATGTTAAAACACAAGTTTCACTTTCACATATGAAAGATTTGTTACTCGCAAATAAGAAATACAAGTTTTCATAAGATGCGTACATAAGCATAACCATTCTTAACACGCATATGAAAACTAATCTTGAAACCTACAAAAGGTTAACTTAAATTTTGATCTTCAAACCACACAAGGTTTAGAAATCTTTGATTTAAAATAAAGTTTGATCTTCAACTTTTTGTTTTAACACCTTGAACCATTCAACAAAATGGTTATAATGATAATAAACCCACTTTTGAATGCAAAAGTAATTGGGTCAAGTTTATGAAAAATTACAAAAGCTTTTAAATGGTAAAAATTATAAAATTACACTCAATCAAAACCAACAAATGATAAAAATTGTAAAATTTGAATCACTTTCTTTGTAAATAAAATCCGGTTCTAGAAAAAAGTCAAATGTAAGTTCTCTAAGTCCAACTTTGAGATACGAACAATGACTATAAATATATATATATATTTTTTTAAAACGAACGGTGATTTAAAAAATTTGTTTTAAGATTGTAGGAACCGTTCGTACAAAAACATAAAATTATTCTATAAATTCATTTACAATACAAAGAGAATGAATAAAACAAGTACATTACAATATGATTACCACCGGAATAAAACAAGATACAAGAAAAGAGTAGAAACATAAGCATAATTGTGGCTGAGGATTCGTGTTCAACACGGGTCCCTTAAAACAAATTCCGAGTCTCCCAAGAGAACTCGTTTGTTTCCCAGGGTACAACAGCCGAAGCAGTATGTACTGCCGGGATTGACACACAACCCAAATTATACTTAAAAGAAAAGAGATGGAGAAGATCAACTACATGTTGGAAAAAACTAGAAGAGAAAGAATGAGAGAATTTGAGAGAGTTGGAGTGCATTGGTGTTGTATTTTTATGTATTTTCAACCAAGGTTTACCTTAGTATTTATAGGACAAGAATGAGTTGAAACTCCTCATTCATTGTCCATAAACATGAGTTGAAACATATTCAACATAATTATTAGTTGAAACATCTATTCAACACAAATAATTAGTTGAAACCACAAAATATTCAAACTTATAACACCAACTAATTTATTATTTTGTATTTTTCACAAAATATAATTTGTGTATTACAAAATTTTCCAACACAATACTAGTGTCGTAGAAGGACAGGATGTACCAAATGTTAGCTTATCCTCTTCTGAGAGTCTTGGATCTAAGATGGTGCAAACAGAAGTAACTCCTCAATCTAACATGATGCAAAAATATATTGTTAGATTAAATGTTTTAGCGCTCATAGTTATTTAACTTTGCCCCTTTATCATTACAATTTGTAGTTAAATTCTTTGGACAATACTAATGTTGCATAAGGACTCCTTAAGATGGTGCAAACAAAAGTCACTCAAGCTAATGTGGTGTCAAAAGATATGGTAATTATTTGACTTTTTAACGGCTAATTATCATTATAATTGCTCATTTTGCATAACTTACTCACTTTTAGGAAAATGTGAAAATCGGAAAAGAAGACCTTCTATCTACACCAACTGAGAGTCGAATTCCCGATCCATCTCGTGAAGAATCAACAAAACTCCCACAAAAGGTAAGATATATGACGCGTTAATTTTATTTTATATAAATTTCCATGTGATTCTACAATTTACTTGTCAATGAAAAACAAACCATTTTTACCAATAGATATATAATTGCTATAGAGTTGTGATTGATAACACTTTAAAGCAAAATACATTTTTATCGATAGGTTGTGGAGGCACTAAATAGTTTTCATGGGGATGCACTCAAAACTAACCAGCTTGTTTGTTCCTTAATTAACCAACTATTCATATTTGTTATCGTGTTTTATTACTCCACTAAGTTTAATACTCGTGTTTAAATAATAATATTTATAAAGAACTCATAACTATTATGTTTAAAGATTTGTAACTATTTAATATTAAAAAATTTGGCTCCATCAATTCATGCATGATGCAAACTTTCATTTAATTTTTATTACTCCAAAACTTTCTATTATAAAACAAAAAATTTCCCTCCCAAAAAATTACCCCTAAAACCTTAAAATATTATATAGATGAATCAAATCTACCATCCAATAGAATTGCAAAAAAGCAAAATATATGTTTTACAATAAATACCATGAAGAAGAAAACAACGTAGAAGCATTAATTCTCAACTAGTGGTATTCGCTAGCTCGCGCGTTGCGCGAGCATTTTTGGGTTCTAGTAATGAGCGTATCGATGCGATGTCTTTCACAATGGTACATGGATTTGATAATAGATAGAGCTAGTAAATCGTTTCTTCCCTCGTAGGAACTCGGTCTCTCTAATACAATCAATATGGTAGATAGATCGGATAGAAGATCAGCAACTAATCTGATACTCTTAATGTCTTCGATCGGCTTCAAAGCTTTTTTCACTTAGCGCTTCCACTGATGCAACAACCCATTATGTTGAATCTTTGCTCGTCTAAGTACTTTTGCAAGCCACTATAATAAAGGGGATGAAAATAAGCAAAAGAAATTAATATATAAAGGGTAAAGAAAAAATAAATACCCAACATAATTACCATTTAAGCAAGTATTTGTAACCATACCAGAAATAGAAGCAAAGCTAGTCTTTACCCATGGTTTAACCTGATAGAAAATAATTATTATTTAAAAAATAACAATGCAAAGCATAATTCAGTATTCTGTCATATAACTCGGTTACAGAAGAAATTACAGTTGTGATTTCCCATTAGTTGTGTACCTAAATACACTAAGAATACTTTTTTAAGTATGTGATGTGTTTCAAAAGTGATTGGCAATATCAATAACCAAAACCAAATAATAAATAATCAGCGCAACATGAAACATAAAATTTACCTACAACGATGGCGTGAAGGAGCAAATTATTAGACGGCGAGAAGCAAACAATCACAACTGTATAAAAATACCATCATCGTAAAACAAACCATAAAAAAACACCTTTGGTTCTCGGATCATAAGATGTAGTTTTATTATATACTCATATCATGATTAATACAAATGGACTTTGATTGTTTATACCAACTCCTATCTCCCGAATTTGCAAAAAGGCTATGCATATGCAAAAAATAAACATAGGTAAAGCGAAATAAGAATAACAGAAATAAACTGATGATCGTAAAAGAGACGACATGGATGCTCATGAATTCTCAATTTCTCCAGGTCATGTCTGATGTCTCTAAAATAACCAGCTCAATGTTCTGTTCTTTCCGATAGAACATTCAAAAGAATGACCCTTACACTACATTAACAATTTCACCAATCTTAATCATTTGAAACCAAAACGTTATAAAATCAAATTTCTTAAGTTGAGCATACCAAAAAAGCAAAATCTTAATCATTTATACATTCCTTCAAATGATAGTTTCAATCTGGTACCAAAACTGAATCATAAGCAATAAAACACACACACGCACACATATATTTTGACGGGATATGTTGGTTTAGCTCCACTTAGAACTCACTCACCATAACCATATATCAAACAGCAACAGGTAACCTTATAAAGAGGCGAAAAAAAGTCAATGTTGACCAATATGAGCAAGCACATTAGCAAGTATTTACTATAAGCAAATAAACAACAACAACAAACGTCCTAATTACATTTAAACCACATTTGACCTTTGTGGGTTTTGTAGATAAAAGGATTTAACACCAAATGAAAGCGATCGATGATACGTGGAACTGATTTAGCCACATAAACGGTTTACCTAAAAACACCAACCATCAAAACACACAAACGGCGGGACATGTAGAAAAACCGTATTTGCACGTAGCAATTCAGGTCACTGCAAATAAAAAGACATATTTTGTAAACCAAATAACATAAGTATAGAAGTTTAAATACAATGGTTCATGAATGACAAACACGTGACACTGTTAGTGCCTCTGTATTTAGTTATTATATGAGTAAATTTGGTGGAAGATAATATCACACAATCTACTAATGTGGACACAAAATTTATGAACACTGTCAATTTCGTAAATTAGTCTCGTTAGTGTTCTTATTTGTCCTCAATTGATTAGTAAAATTATCTTATTTTTGCAAAGGACTACAAGATCGATCATATGTTCACTCAAGATAACACTAAGTCATTAACACAATATTGCATGTTAAAACAACCTACTTTAGAATACAACAGTCAAAGAATAGCAAAATTTAGGCTCTTATTAAGGAAATAACAATGTTATATACCTGTTAAAGTGTAGTAACCATTTGAAGATCGATAATAAAAGGTATGGACAACCTCACAGCGTGGGCACATGCAGTTGTGCTTATCGCCCACCGGATACCACCACACACGTCACCAAAATCCACTTCCTAGGTCTAATAACCACCAGCAAGGGTTTTAAAGAATCAACACTCCGCCGCTGGATACCAGCAAGGGGGTCGCCGGAATCCACCATTGTTGCTACACCTACCACCTCGCTTCGTAGATCTGGAGAGAGAGGGGAAACAGTGAAAATAGTAAGAGAGAGAGAGAGAAGACAGGATGATGAAGCGGCAAGCTGAGCAGATTCTTACGTGTCTATAGAGAGGAGGAGGCAACGAAACACGTGGAATGCGGTTGTACCTTATAGCTACCCAGTAGTACTTTACTGTACTACTATTCATTTTCCTCACATATCACTTGACAAATCAATATAAAGGAGAATTCTAAATCAAACTGAAATCTTAATAATAGAATTTACTTTAGATTTAAATACATAAATAAGGTCTATAAGGTCTGTGGTTTATTCTTAGTAACATGTTTACGTATTAATTTTTTTTAGTTGTAAGGTCGAGTATTGGTCTTTTAAATTATAACGAGTTTGGATACTAACACTAACGGAAGTTAGTTTTTCTGTTAACTTGAAGGGCAATTTAGTCATTTAATATATTGGACTAATAATATAACTAGTAGAAGGACCATTTATGTAAACATATATATCTAGGGACTAAATGTATAAACATCCAAATTACATCCATCTATCCCCCTCTTTCACACACTCACTCTCTCTCACTTCTCTCAACAACCACTCCAAAGTCTTCAAACTCATCTTCATCCCAATACTCAAACGATGTAGTGGTGTAGGGTTTAGGGATGAGATCGGGATCAAATTGGGGAGTAGGTGGGCCGTAATGAGATTCGGGATCGGAGGAGGTGGAGAGGGTGGTGAGCGGCGGGGGAGGTCGGAGAGAGGTGATTGGAAGATGATGGAGTCGTCTTCAAGGTCATCGAAACCTTCGAAGTAGGGATTAGCGGTGGCGGAGATGGAGATGTGGTTTTTAGATTTGGTCTCCGACGGTGATAATGGTTGGTTCATGGTGGGCGGCGGCGACGGTGACTGAAGAGGAGGCCAACGGTGGTGGCTTGGGTGTGGTTGTATTGAATGGACGATTAAATATAATATAAAAACCAGTCCCTCATCAAACCATCTTGATAAGTAGCAATCCATCGTATGTGAAGTGACTAAATTGCCCTTCAAGTTAACGTAAAAACTAACTTATGTTAGTGTTAGTACCCAAACTCGTTACAATTTAAAAGACCAATACCCGATCTTACAACAAAAAAAAATTAGTACCTAAACTTGTTACTTTGGATAAACCACAAACCCTATTTGTGTGTTTAAGTCTTTACTTTATTATTATTATTAATAAAGTTATTTTTTATTTTTCTAATGTTTAAATTCGTGCTAGTTATTGTATAAGATGGTTTTTAACTTTTCTTATGTTTAGTATTGGCCAATCACCAATAGTTGGGGGTATTAAAATTCAATAACCCTTATTATTAACAATAAAGTGATCTTTAGTTTTTCACATGTTTAGTGCTAGTTACTTTTATTTTACAAAACATTTTAAATAAAATGGTTAATTACACGAACCTGGTCACATATAACCTCTTGTAAACATAGGTGACCAAATATTAGACGATAGTCACGCTCATAGTATGTTCATGTGAAAATATAAGAGGAATGAGAGCTATCATGTGGTCGTTGCAAGCCTGTAGTCACACTAATAATTACATTATTTTCTTACGTGTCTAAATAAATTCTTTAGCCACACTACCGATTTATTCATGTGACTATATAATAGAAATGGACAAAAATACAGTATTTTTTAGTCGGTGTTGCTACCCTTTAGCCACATTTATTGGAACATGCATTTGATTACAACAACCATTTAGCCATGATTTATTCCAAACTAGGTTTAATACCCGTGTGTTACACACGGGTTAAATAGTAATATTTATAAAGAAATTATAACCATTATATTTAACAATTTGTAAATATATAACATTTAAGGAGTTGGCTCCATCAACTTGCATGATGAAAAATTTAGCTAAATTTTACCTCCCAAACTTCCTATTATAGAAAAAAAAATCCCTCCAAAAATTGCCCCTTAAAAGTTTAATTTATTAGATAGATGGATGTGGCAAAAACACTCTTAGTGACTATATAACTCAAACAACCATAAGTAAAATAAATTCATTCGTCTAGTCCTACCCTTAAGCCATACTTATAGAGTCAAAATGTTTGATTCGACATCCATTTAGCTACGGTTTCTTCGAAATGGATGTGGCTAAATCAATCATTTTTGTAACTATTTAATACACTCTTAAACTATATTTACGGGGTCGTTGCTACTTTATAGTCATATTTGGACAAAATGCTTGATTACAATCTACCTTTTAGCTATAGGATTTTGAAATAGATGTGGCTAAAAATAGTTTTTTTGTGACTATAAAATACAAACGACCACACTTACAATATATTTATGTGTTTGTTGTTACCCTTTAACCACACTTCATTAGAAAAAAAGGTGGTTGATTCCAGCAAAAAAACTGGTGATACATTTTAGCTATTTTTTCAGGTGGTTACAGCCACTAAAACGTGAGAGTAACCATTTGATACCTAAAATGAATAGAGCTTTGGTCACGCAAAAGCTGTAAAAAAAAGTGTGGCCAAAGGCATTATCTGGCGCCGTGTAATGTAAATTTTCTATATACCTATACTTAAATAAAATATGCTATTAATACCCAATAACAATAGATGGTATATAACAAATACAAACAACACTAATCGGTTCCGTACCCTACTCTAGTTACGGCACATATAGTTGAGTTTTTTTCCCCAATATCCCTACGTGAATCCTACGTAATTTATACATTCTAATAAAAGATAGTTTTTGATACCACATGACATGCAATGGATCCACTGTTGGCATCATTTTTCCGCTCAATATTATATTACATATTTAATCTATCTATATACATTCTAATAAAAGAGTGTTTTAAAGGACACATGTCATCCATTAAAGCCACTAAGAAAATAGTTTTTCCGCTCAAAATTTTTATAGCATTTTTATTAGATGAAAATTTAAATTCTATAAGTAATTATTTTTTAATTAATTCTAAATTTACAAGGCAATCAAATGAATTTTTTTTTTTTCCAAAAATATGTTATGCTTTGAATTGATTTGTTTTGAAAATATAAAACTTATACTCCCTATGTTCCAAAAAAAAATGCTATAAACTTTTACTCCCTAAATTCAATTTGTTCGATTTTAATTAACAAATAAACTTTATATTTTGTTCCAATTAGGTCAGTTAAACTTTGTTTTGTTTCAATTAGATAACTTCAGTTTAAAATATGTTCTACTTCTAGGTAATTAACTTTATAATAGGTAAACACTGATTTTAGGTGAATTTGGGACACGTTGTTTGATTTTTTCGGCTATCAACTATATTTCACAGTTTTTTATATGTGTTTTTTTGCCATCAAATTTTTTGGGACCTGTTTTGTGAATTTGGGACCGGTTTTTTCTGCCATCATTTTTTTTATAAAAGTTTCACAAATTTTTAAATTTTTTGCATTTTCTAAAGAAAATGACACTGCTTATAGACTTTTTTACAAAATTATGAAAAATTTTGCAAATTTTTTTTTTAATTTTTAAAATTTTTGGAAATATTTATTATATTTTATTTAAATTGAATGTTACAAGCTTTGCTTACGGTTGGTTGTGGGAAATTAGAAACAATGTTCTTTAAGTTGTCCCTCGGAAAGTTAATGTTTACATATTATACAAGTTAATTACCTAAGATTGAAACACGTTTTTAAAGTTAAGTTATCTAATTGAAACAAATAAAGTTTCAGTGACTTAATTAAAAACAAAAATGAAACTTGGTTAATTTTATCTGTTTTCTATGTCTCTATCCGTGTAACACACGGGCGTAAAACTAGTTATAAATATTTAAGTTTATCGTTACATGTGTCTAACTTGATAAAAGAATTAAGGACATTGGTTTGTTCACTTGTTGGTGTATAATGTAAACTTTAATTAAAAAGATTGATATTTAAGCGAATAAAACATATTATAAGTTTTGAGGCTATTGTTAAAACTTGTTAATCACATCAGGAAATAATATGTTATCCGGATCTTTTTTTATTTGTTCAGAGAGTTCAGTTTCATCTGTTTTTTTGGCACCTTCTCTTCCTTATCTTCCTTAACAAAAGTGCTGACACATGAATAAAAACATATTTTCTCTAATAAAACTGAGTTTTGGTATGCTGTCGTTGTTTCACTTGTTTGCACTTTATACATACAACATCAACCTATCTTCACTGTCATGGCTTCAAACAAGGAACTAAGCTACACGATCCCTCATTTACTTCGCGTATACAAAGACGGAACCATAG
Source organism: Tagetes erecta (assembly GCA_030867185.1). Classification (NCBI taxonomy): domain Eukaryota; kingdom Viridiplantae; phylum Streptophyta; class Magnoliopsida; order Asterales; family Asteraceae; genus Tagetes; species Tagetes erecta. The sequence goes on along the minus strand of CM061492.1, from coordinate 20,252,901 downwards.
AACGGTTGATGGTTTCACCATACGCGCCACCATCGTTACAACAACCAATAGTATCCTCAAAAGACGTGGTCATTTCTCGTGATGTATCTGCCCGTCTCTACCTCCCAAATCCCACATCAAATTTCAAAAAGCTCCCCATTTTAGTGTACATGCATGGAGGTGGGTTCATCATGGGATCAGCATTTAGTCTCCAAGAACAAAACTATCTCAACACAATGGTTTTTCATATCAATGCACTTGTCATCTCAGTGGAGTATAGATTAGCCCCAGAGAATCTCTTACCAACCGCGTATGAAGATTGCTGGACCGCACTTCAATGGGTCGCGTCCCATTCAACGACGTGTGGACGACATCAAGAGCCTTGGTTGGTTGAACATGGTGATTTCGATAGACTATACATAGGTGGAGATGGTTCGGGTGCTAATATTGCCCACAACTTGGCTCTGAAAGCAACGAAGGAACGTTTGACGAATGACGTGCAAATCTTAGGTGTGTTTCTTGGTTGTCCATATTTTTGGGGGTCAAGGAAGTGTGATGAGAGTTTGGCATATAAGTTTTGGATGCTAGCACACCCTCATGCGCAAGGCGGGATTGATAATGTCTTGATTAACCCGTTTGTGGATGGGAGATTAGAGGCGGGTTTTAGTTGCATGAGGATGCTGGTGGTGGTTGCGGAGAAGGATCCGACCCGGGAAATTGGTGTGAAGTACTTTGAAGGTGTTAAAGAAAGTGAGTGGGATGGTGAAGTTGAGATTTTGGATATTGAAGGAGAGGGTCATTGCTTTTATGTTGTTGATAGTAGTAATGAAAAGGCTAAGATTGTGATGAAACAGTTGGCTTCTTTCATTGTTTAAGTTTGTTGTTTAAATTGTTTCTCAAAACAAATTTGTGAAGTTTGTTGGATCATTATTGATATGATGAGTATGTTCATCTAGTCTCTCATAATCTATCTGATGCCCAAACATTCGTCCCACTACTCGTCCCAAATGTTTCCAGTTTCAGGTTTACACGTCAATTTAGGGTTTGTTTGCCATCGGGTGGAGATATCGCCTAGTAGATTGGTCGATTTAAGTAACAATGAAAAACTTGAAGCGTCAAGTGAGAAACCTCTTTCGTCCATTTCCTCTACAAACTTCATAACCATGTCATGTTGTTGGTTCTTTAAAAGTCCTTGTAGTAAAAGATTGTAAGTCACACTATTTGGTACACAACCTCTCTCTTCCATTTTTAAAAATAACTCTTTCGCTTCGCACATTAAACCTTCCCGACAAAAACCGTTAATCATCACATTATACGTCCTAATGTTAGGTTGCAAACCTTCTACACTTAGGTTATTGAAAAGAACCTTAGCAGTATCAAGCTTCCCACATTTACTTGCACCATCAATAAGGATATTGTGCACATAAATATCTAATTTTACCTTGTTGTCACGTATCGTATGGAACAAAGATAGCGCTTCATCCACTTGGCGGTTGTTGCATAGACCGTCAAATAATATTCCGTAAGTGTAAGCATTTGGAAAACAACCTTGTGCTTGCATCTCATTAAAGAGTTCGCGTGCAGCATGACAACGTCCCGCCAAAAACAACCCTTGTAACATGGTACTGTAAGTGACTATATCAGGTTTCAACAAACTATTATAAGTAAAAAGATCAGGGATTAGACCTCTAAACCCGATTGCATCAAAAACTTCTCTTGCTTTGCTCATTTCACCTCGAAGACAGTACACGTCAATAAGTGAATTGTATATCACCACATCAAGATCCGTCCCTCGTTTGATCATGAAACCAATAAAACCCTCAACATCTTCTACCTTTCCTTCCTTGGAAAGTGCATCAACTAATACGCTAAACGTTCGCGCATTCGGAGAGATCATTTTGGCCTCCATCTCTTTGAGCATTTTAGATACGTCACTCCAACGACCCAAGTTACAAAAACCATGAATCAACGAGGTGTAAGTGACAATATTAGGTGGGATGCCTTCATGGAAGATCATTCGATTGAAAAGCTTTAAAGCATCATCTACCATTCTGTCCTTGCAAAGACTATCAATTACAGTGTTATACGTAACAACATTAGGTTTCCAACCGCGTTCACCCATTAATCCAAGCAAATAAACGGCCTTAACATTATTTCCAACCTTGCAAAGACCTTTAATCACTATGGAGTACATAACTACATCAGGTTCACAAAGTTTTTGTTTCATAAGCTTCTTGAAAAACGCTTCCGCCTCAATAATCTTACGTTCTAAAATGAGTCCATTTAAGAGGGTATTAAAGGTGCAAACATCAGGTACAACAGCATGTTTGAGGCCACAACCTAGTGCTGCAAAACCCTGGGACGTGCGGTTCAATCGGCAACAACATTTGATCACAATGTTCATTGTGTACACATCAAAAGGAACATGAAGGACACACATTTGTTTGAAAATATTTATAGAACAAGAATAGTGGTTCATGTTGGTAACAACATTTAACAACTGGTTGAATTCAACAACAGATGGTAGATGTTCCCTTTGAGTCATTTCGTCGAACAGTTTGTAGGCATCATCAAGATTAGTAAATTTTTGTACGATGGGTTGCGAATTATCAAACAATGTTTGTTGGGTTGAAGAAGATTGTGTATGAAATCGATTTAGAAACGTTTTGGGTGGAGGGATTTGCGTACTAGCACCAAGAAATTGGTTGAAAAGATAGGAGGTAGCAAGAGATTTAAAGTGGGTTGAATTCATTTTGATATTAACAAAAACTTCAAATAACCAGTCTATGGCGCAAACAAGTTTAGAAAAGGAAGCAAAACAAAACTTCATAGTTAATTACAAAAAGATATATTAGTTTTTACTGGTTTTAACTATCACTTTTTGACTTCAATTGGTCACAACTATTGAATTGGATGTCAACGGTCCCAACTTTTATCATTTTGGTAAGCACTGGTCCGTCGTTAAATTTTTTTTAACGCCGTTAAGTTTTTTTCAAATTCAATACCGATTTTTTAAGCCTTTTGATCGGAAGGATAATACAAGTCGATTGATGAAAAAGTTACATCGAAACAACACTCCGAACTTAAATTTTTCCCTAGTTGAGTATCTAATATTTTAAAGTTGTAACACACATGGGTATTAAGCCTAACGACCATTGTTTTTCTGTTAAAAAAGAATATTCTAGTCATTTCATATATTAGAGATTATTTTTACTCTTTAAGAAAACCTAAGGACTATTTGTGTAATCAACACCGCCTCTACTCTTTAAACCAGTAACCACCATAAAAAAACCAATCACCACCACCACAACTTTGACTCGTTTTTTTCCAACCAACATCAAGCTACCACCAAGCCACCGGTTTAAAAATCATAAGAAAAATGTGCTATACATTCATCTTCCAACATCAAGAAACCACCACCACTCGTTTTTCGAACCGGATCTGATATGTTGTCCATCATCTTCCAACATCAAACCACCACCATGACCACAATGAACAAAACATTGAAAGATAAAGATCCTAGATCTAATTTTACGAACCAGATCTGATGTCCTCTCTTAACCCCACACTACAAGAACAATCAAAACCACCACCGCCATCGATTGTCGACGACCACCTCTATAATCGAAAACCTCTTTTGCAGCCAACAACCCTAATCGAAGCCTTACATATGTAATTACGTTCGAAGGGTGTGGCCGAACGAGAGGGAATGATGGTGTTCGAAGGAAGTGATCGGTTCATTTTAGATGAACATTAGTTCATGTCAATAATCCAGTAGTTGTGTTGATATAATTACAAAATATATTCCGTTGTGTCGTTTATATATTTTGTAGGTTATGAAGAAAACATGTCAGAACAGTGCAATTATATCAAGTTGAACCGAGTCGAGTCGAAAGGACTAGAAATGTTCTTCACATAAATAAAGACAATTAATTGTAACTGAGAAAAGAAAAATAAATGTAACAGAAGTCAAAGTATGTTATTCTTCTTCGGAATGGAAGTCCACGCACAGTAGCATGATGATTAAGAAATCATATTGGGCCTAAATTATGGACAAATAACATGGGCTAGTTTAAGATTGATGAATCATATAAAAGTGGGTATTGGGCCCATAAGGATAGAGGGACACAAATTCAGGAAAAAAAATAAGGGGGGGGGGGAGGGGGTTCGGATGAAAAAAAGAATAGAAAAGGGGAAGGTTGGGAGGGGTAGCAGGCAGCAACTTATCATCATCGATTAACATCATCATCATCTCATATCCATCTACATCATCATCATCATCATCTCATATCCATCTACATCATCATCCTAGCAGCTACACCACTGAGGAAATCAAGCACGGACTGGATCAACGACAACATTATTTTGGAGCTTTACTTCATATTCGAATGAAGCCTTTGACAAAGGATTTGGAGTATTCAACTCTCTCTATCATGATTGGCTAAACATTTCGTAGTCATTCCAGAACGAAGGGTTTTTTATTTTAGTTGTTTGAACCTATATATGTTTAGTTTTCATTATTGAACCTATGATTAGTTGTAAACTCTGGCATGTTATAGTTTTATAACTAGTTATATGTGTTTGATTTCACATTGATTCGACAGACAGTTTATTGTACGTCACCCGAATGTGTCCAATACACCCCTAGTTAGTTTAGTTAAGGAACAGAGTGTGTAAGTATATGAATTATGCTCTAGGTTAGTGGTAAAATTGAACTAGGTCATATCTATGTGACTAAATCAATGTTGAAATCAACATTATTCCTAACAACTTGTTGGTCCATGAAAACAGTAAATCGTGCTATATATGATTTAGATCTAATCACAATCAGTTGATACCACTAGATCTAGCATCAATTGGTTGAGATTTGTGACCAAAACTCACACAAACCATTATGACTCATTAACAAATGATTAAGTAAGAAGATTAGTAGAAGTAGATGAATTAAGCAATTGCATCAAAGATATAACAGATCCAATTCCTTGCAAACAATCAATAAGGTTCGAACTCAGTATCAAAGGGAGAATTGTATTCAATAAAGTTCCAAAGAGTTATGTACAAAATGCCCTAACATAACTATTTATACAGGTCATAGTGTCGCAGGCAGTGTCGCAGACACGACACTGCCTGATCGCTAAGCAAAGACAGACTGCATGCGACACTATAGTGTCGCATGCAGTGTCGCAAAAACCTGCACTAAAACATACCAAACAAAGACAAATCTAACTATTACAGCGGAAATGAAATACGACTAAAACTATTACAAAGTAAAACAAATACGAATAACAACAAGGTGAAGTACCACCCTACATGTGGTCAACAATACTCCCCCTAGGGAGGTACTTCACCTGTTGGGTCTCCTTCTTCAGCTCCAGCTTTTGCCTCCTCGAACATCTGAGTCAGTTCTCTGACTTCTTCATTCAGCTCCGCTTGCTTTTGTACCTTTTCAGTTAGCTCCTTCACTTCTGCTCTAATCCCACGAGCCCTATTTGCTACTCTCTCGAACAAAGCAGCTTCTTTTCTTGTGTCAGCTCCGGCTCCAACTCTAATCGAATTCTCGCATAAAATCTTCAAATCATCGTCGGAGAAGCCAAACACCTCCATCGGATCAAATATCCTCCATTCAGATCCATCCTTTACTCTAATCACCGCCTCCCCTGTTTAATTGTCGTAAAACCATTTCTTAAAATCCATAAGTCTCGACGGGCTTGGATCTGGAACTCTCACCCTCAACACAGTCTTGATCGGCTTCATTTTCAACACAATCTTTCCTTTCCCAGTAACCCAATCCAAATCCTTCTTTGAACGTTTGCGCTCCAATTTGTTATACCCAAAACTCATGAAATTATCTTTCAGCCCTGCCTGAATCTCTTCTTACAACAGTTTTGCACGATCATTTTGATCTGCATTAATCAAAGGTAGAACCGCCAAACGCCTCAAATCCCATTTTGGGAAAGTTTTGAAATGTTTGCGGTTACTCACATAACTGATCCCTCCCCCTCGTCTCTTTATCATTAACTTTTGAAGCTCCATACTGTATTTCCAGCTGAAAATCTTGTTGTCAGTGTCTTTGGGGGCAGGGGCATCCATGTTTTGAAATAGAGGCGTGACGTATTCAGGTTCATCAACCTTCTTGAACCAATCTGATTTGTCTAATTCGAATACGTCACCCTCGGCTCCACTCCTCTGAGCCACATAAATCATTTCTTTCTCGTCCACCTCATAGAACTCGGGTTCTGAATCATAATCAATCAATTGTACTTCTTCCTCTTCTTCATCGACTATCTTCAGTTCAACCTTCTTTAAATCTTCCGCTACTACCTCATCTCCTACCAAGTCAGCATCAATATCGAAACAGAAATCATCAGTAATTTCTGCTTCTTTTCCAGTAGAACTCGCTCCTGCACCACTAAAACCAGCAAAATCTTTACGACTTTTGGCAACTTGTACCATCTCCTTCAAAGTTGAGTATTTTCCAACATTTACCATCTCATTAATCTCATTTTTGGTCTCTACATTCCCAACTTTTACCTCCTTCTTTACCTCATTCAATTCTGTTAACAATTTTTTGATAAGAACTTGTTGATCCAAAATGATCCTCCTCAAATCATCCATTTCAGACTCCCTATGCCTCTCCCTTTCTTCAGCATTTATCAATATTGTTTTTATCATACTTAGCTCATTTGCGAGCGACGTATTCACCCCTCGAATCACGTCCTCGTCAAGCCCAGCAAAACCTTTTTTCTCCGGCTTCTTTGTGAATGATTTTCGTACCGTCTCAGACACCTCTGGTTCCTTTCCTTTTGCCCTCCTGACATCAGTATTAGCAGCATCAGCAACCTTTCTCTTTTTCTTACCTTTTGCTTTGAAAATCTCGGCTTCAATTTCGTCGATTTGTTCTTCAAGTGGCACCGCTCTTTTTCCCACGAACTTCTTTCGCTTTTTGATATCTTCTTTGATTTTGTCTCTGAGCTCCTCAAATCTCTTCTCCTCAGAAATCTTCAGTTTTTCTACATAATCCCACCTTCGTCTGTATACATATTTCGGAAAAGATAAGTTATCTTTCCCGAAACGTCATGTCTGGTTGAGGAGCAATCAGCAAAAATTCTAACATTCATCTTTGTTAGTATCAGAGGGTCACCCAGCTTCTGTAATCCTGGCTTCAATTCATCGATGAAAATCTGGATAGATCTTGGGTATAGCAGCCATTTATCCTTCTTTTCATCAGTAATATTCTCAATCATATATTCGAAAATCATTTGAGGGATATTTGCTTTATCACCTCGGCACAGATTCAGCACCGCACGTGCCCACTCAAAATTTAGACCATCAGTTCCACCCTTCCGATGATCTAAACAAACGATGATAACATGAGCGATGAATCTCCATTCCCTCGACAAATAGGACTTCTTTATCTCTCGACGCTCCAGAAGTTCTTTACCTTCGTAACCCATCTCCAAAAATCCTTCATGCACGTCTTCCAAACTCAACAACATTGGAGAGCCAACGTCACGTTCCATTCTCAGCATTTGAGCAATGGAACGAACAGTAAGTATAATATCCTCTCCCATGACTCTAGCTCTAATCTCCGCTAGTTTAGCATTGAGGTTGTATGTGGCTGATTCCCAAAAATCTCTGACGTGTTGCTGATCAATAACCAAATCCTTCGTGACCGCATAAAATATGGGAGATGCTTTCAACCAGGATATAGCATCACGAAATCCAACAGACTTAGGGTCCTTATCGTTGAGATAAGCGACCACGTTCGACCGTTTGTCGAACTTCATCGGCGCCCGAGGTTCTGGCTCCATGATTGACTCTGAAAAACACAACGGAGATTAGTTAATTATAACGAAAAGTAAAGATAAAATAAAATAATAAAAAAAACAATAATAAAAAAAATAATGCAGTGTCGCAAAGATGCGACACAGTAGTGTCACCACAGTGTCGCAGGTTTATCGACATTGTAGTGTCGCAACAGCAGGTCATGTGCATCGACACCACAATGTCGCAGCATCCCAAACTTCCGACACTACCAACACAGTATGGTCAGAATAACCTTGGTAGTGTTGCAACTAGGGTTTGAACTTTCGTTCAATGTCGCAAGAAGAACAGTAGTGTCGCATAAAACGTAAAAAACCCAACAGTCAACCACATCAAAACCATATCAGATCAAAACCAAAAATCAATACAAGGCAGACGAAGGTTCGAAACATATAGTAGAAGAAATCTTACCGGTTGGAATCAGCAAAAAAACCCAAAAATGATGGATTTGAAGTTAGTGTGTGTTTTAGGGTTTATAGTCGCCTTTAGTGTCGTGTGAAGAATAAATTTGAAAAGTGAACCGTTTGATCCATATCAGATGGATATAACACAACAGACAGTGTCGCGTGTCCGACACTATAGTGTCGCGAAGATTATAGTGTCGCATAAATCAAAATTTTCAAAAGAAACTTAAGGAAAAGAAAAAGAAAAGAAAAGAAAATAAAATAAAAATAAAAATAAAAGACAAATCTATTTAGAATTACGGATATTTTAAAATAAAGTCAGACCAAACAGATGTGAAAAATCTAATGTAACGACCCTTTTATATCACGAAACATCAGAAAGTATCAACTCATTATAACAAAGTGAATCAAGAAGGAAGTCGAAACGAGTTACTATCAACCATCAAGAGGAAAAAGGATCTGCAGAGATTGTCAGTATGTTTGTCCTCTTAAACCCATGCCTTCTTCCTTTCAACAAAAAACCTGTGATGATCTTATCATGTTTTAGGTTCGATTTGAAGAAACTCTTGCAACTCGGTCCCCACAGACATCTTGGTAAAGAAACTTGTCCTATCATCAGGGTTTATAGAGCAATATGATTGACTTTGCTTGAATTTCATGAATCAAATTTTGAATATTGATCAATTTATGAGCCTCTTTTGACATTCTGCAATTTTGCATTTTTGGGAGTGGAGCTTGTCAACAATGATTCTTTTGAACACATTGCGACTTATTATTTGGGAAACTCAACTGATTAGAGCTCCAGGTCTATACCGACGTATAACAGAGGAGATAATCATTTGAGCATGCTCGGCGAATCTTCAGGTCAATACTTCCGTATAGCAGAGAAGATCCACCAACTCCAGGTCAATACTTCCGTATAGCAGAGGAGTTAAGCACTTTGACTCAATACATTCTGAGGAATTAACAAGTAACTCACTCAGAGGCTTTTCTGAAGAGCAACACTAGCAGCTTTTTATTTTGTTTTGCTAACTAGAAACTCAATTCAGGGCTAGGGTGTGGGTGATTTGGGATGTTTTGGGAAAATCAAAGCAAAGATTTGACACTCTCAACCCATTTCTGACAAGGACTTGTAACTTTGTGAAGGCCAATCATGTCAAGGAGATAATCCTTATTGTCGAGCTCTTATTGAATTAAGTTTGATCACAAAATTGTTGTCTAATTGTATTCGGGCTGAGCCTACTGACATATCAGAGCAGATCTCTTTCCTCCTTTTAACGCCATCAACTCATATCAAAATCCTGCAAGAAACAAATGGTATAGAATGAGATGAATCGATTGTAAATTTGTAGTATTTTACTCCCCCAAAACTTTCAGTTTCGCAAAAACGGAAATTTTTTTCACAAATTTAAGAAGATATCAGATCAAACACATAAGAATGGCCGACATTATTAGAAAATATAAGTAAGAAAAACAGATTTTTCTTTCAGTTTCACCCCCTTTTTTTTAAATAGAATAATAAAAAAAAATTAGAAAGAAATAATCCTTAATCAAAAACCCCGAACACCGCAAGTGACTACACTATCTCCATATCGTAACAACTCTTTTATTTAACTTTACTTTTTATGTCATTAGTTTACAAATAACCAATCAATCAACTTTTACAATTTTCTTTTTTATTAATGAAAGTTAGTAGATAACCACAAACACTCATCGTGGATACAATACTCGTACTTGCTCTATCTAATTAAAAATAGAAAAAGGTAATAAAACTCTTTATTTTTGGCCTGGGCTTCGACACCGGTCAGGAAGTCAGATGGAGAGGTAGGTGACAACTGGTGGTGGTGGAGGTGCGGTGGCTGGGAAATAATGAAAATGGAAGATAGGATGGATAGTGGTTTGGGTTTTGACTTATTTCATTATAAAAAACTGCATAAATGGTCTTTGTTTTAATTTTTTAACTTTTAGTCACTCAAGGGGTATTTTAGTAATTTGAGTCCAGTTAGGCTTAATACTCATGAGACCTTAGTGTTACAATTTTAAAACATTCAGGGGAAAATTTGAGTTAGCACTCAAATCTGGGATTTCTAATAAAGTTTAGGTATCCTTTGTGTAATTAACTCAAAAGTATAAGAGCATTTAATAAAAAAAACATGGGTTTTTTTTTTATATTTTAGGAACTAGATTAAACCCGTGTGTTACACGGGTGGAGTGGAAACATAAAAAACACAAATCTAAAACATTACGAAAAATTAACATTTGAAAATAAATTACACATTACAAGAAAGATATATGAAAATAGAAACATAAATTGCAATCAAACTCTAACTTGAGCTTTGAACAAAAAGATTTAAACAACAAATATACTATTAGTACCAAATTAGATATTTACATTTTTAAACTGAGTATCTTACAAATCCTACCAATTAATTTAAAAAGGTTAAGAAAAACAGACATATAAATAATTCGGTAGATATCCAAAAACATTCACGGTGGCACTCATATGTACCGGTCGAGCGTACGGGTCGGCATGCATGGGACTATGTCATAAATTGCGATGCTTTATTTGTTTAAGTTGTTTGTTTTCGTATTCACAGTGATTTCAGGGATGTAAAAAATGTACATTGAAACTTTAGAAGAAAAAAATATGGTTGATTTAATGTTATCGATTTCTTTCCATGCACAGCTTAGAAAAGAAAAGTCTTAATTTTGAGCAGGAAAAATGCTCTAACACCTCTCCAATGACACGTGTCCTCCAAACCCTCTTTTATTAGAATGTACAGATATAGATTAGTTCTTAGAGGTTATGAGACCATGTGTAGTGGGGCGTTTTCCCACCCAAGACGTCCCCATAGCGCCCCAAAATCACGCCCTAGAGCATTTTCAATGTGGAAATTGTGTCTAGACGTTTGTAGGAAGCGCCCATTTAAACATATATTGCTGTCAAATGTTGAGGTGGAAAGAAAAAAGTGATTTTTTGGGTTTAACCACTACACATGGTTTAAGTAGCAATGAGAGAAAATTTTGATGATGGAAAAAAGCCGGTATATTTAGAGAAATATTGTTACATATAAATGTATAAAAAATATTATTTAGTTAGAATGAGAGATAAATAATTGTTTTTAGTTTTTTTTTTTGAACTACAATACTTTTATTAGAAGGGGGAGCTTAGCAAGACGCTAGGACCCGGTAAACGTCAAACAACTATTACGATGGAAATCTCTGAAAATAAAAAGAACACCAAGACTGTCAAAGTAAATCACCTAGCTTCGCTCTATTTTTAACCAAGCAAAGGCTTGGAAATTAATTTTATCCACCACCATATCCACCTCTAGGCTTTTGACATTGAACATAAAATTATTGTTTTTAATATGATTATAAAGATAGAAATAATGAATAGGTTATGAATATTTTAATTTTATGTAGTTCTTAAAGACAAGAAAGGAAATCAAAATTAAGATTTTTATGTGTTTTTTTCTTGCTGGAAAGTTATAATTTTAAGTACAACTAGGTAATTGTTCTACGCCGCGCGATGCGGCGGCCGGGACTTTAGTGTCGTAGTTGATGTGGCGTCACCATTATTTGATAGCGACACCATTGATCACCTTCAAGACCTTCCAAGACGCATCACCCACGTATTAACAACAGGTCAAACCAGATTAGCTACGACTCGGAAGTCGTATACCAAACAAAAGATAACCAATTATCTAATATCTAACTTTTATCATTTATCAATAATCTAAACTTTCCTATCTGGCATCATCTAGCTTTTAGTAATTTGTGTAGTAATTGCAACCCAAAACGACCTGTTTGACTCATTTTACTAATTCAATCAATTTCACCTGTATCAGTAATCAAATAGCTACAATTTCAATTGACCTATTTCATCTAATTGTGACTTTTATCTAACTGCTACACAAATTGACCTATATGACTTTTATTTGGCTACTACAGTGATGTCCATTTATCTAAATAGTACAACCTAGATCGACCCAAATCGGCCTGTTTGAGTCTTTTTATTATTAACTCAATTTATAAATTGAGAACTTAAACCATAAGTCCAAGAACGAATGCAGACCAATATCAAGAATCTGAAATCACATTAAAAACACGAACAATTTCCATCTTAACGCTCCAAATATAAAAACCGTGTGCAAGATAAGCAGCATAACAATTTCAATGACCAAAGTCACCTGAAAATGCAGCAGGTGAAAGGGGGAGAATCACGATTGAAGGAGAAGGCGTTGAAATCTACCTGCAAAAGCTAAGAAACATGGTAAAAGGTAACTCGGGTCATCGTCGGAGCCCATCACCGGAATCGATTTCCACCACGGTGACTGTCAACATCATTAAATACATTTGAGAACGATCTCAACCACGGTGGCAGATGTGGGTGTTCTTGTGGAAGCCCTTACCACAGGCGTCAGACGGTGCAGCGACGAATCATGTTTATCCCGTGTAACTGGTGGTTGTTGGCCACCATAGCATCGCTGCGGAGCCACCAATGGCATCATAGATGACCATCTGACCATCACCAAATATCGCCGCCGTCCACCAATGATACCATCGATGATCTTCGAGAACTCGCCGACATAGCTCTCTTCCTTGTTATGTAGCAGGTGATCGCAAACTAAAAAGCCCCAAAATATATGCCGACAAAATACCAGCAACGCTTACCTTACTTGTACCCTAACGTTTAACAGTAGTACATCACTGTACTACTGTTCATTTCAGGTTGTCTATCAATATAAAGGATAATGTTATATTTTTTTCTTTAATCTTATTTAATTACATATTTATTCAATCCATAAATTCAAGCATATTTTTCATTTCAAATCCTTCTTAGTTGTATATTTTTCAACTCAAAAATCTATATGCATATCTCTCTTTCCAAACCTTTTTAATTCTTAAATTTACTCATTTTAAATTTTTATTAAAAGTAGTTTATATAATAATTACTAGATTAATAACCCGTGGTACCCACGGGTTTAAAAACATATATTTTTTATATTAAAAAATGTGTTATTTAGCTGAAATTACGCAATGATTATAAAAGTTACAAGATACCAACAATCACATGAGTAATGGAAGATGACAACAAATGCAACTAATAAGTCAACAATATATTGAGAGTAAGTAAATAAACAATATATTGTTTAATTGTTAGATTAAACACAATGATAACTAAATGAACAATAACATATATTCTTTGATTGTCTGATTCAACACAACAACATATTATATAATATTTAAAATCAGGCTTTTTTATTGTCGGATTAAGTATATTATATTTATCACGTTATAATTTTCTTTATCAACATAAAGGAACTGTATTCACAAACGCCCATCTTTTCTGAAAAGATAATTAACAAAAATTTTGTCATACTAACATGTACCGTAATTAATTAGTTCTGCACAACAATATCTAATTCACGCTTTTCCAATTTGAATGTTATTTGTAATCTTCAAGTGATAAAATATGTCACCAGTTAACAGTAGTTAACAGTACGTGAATCAGCTCTAATTGCTTCAAATTCTTCTGCAAATTCCTAGTAAAGTCAGTAGACTTTAAATGAGATTTTACATCATTGTTGATTCAATCAAGACGAAACATTGTAGTTAACCAATATGCTTATAACCAAGATGAAGCATATGTGGATTTTACCTATTTTTCACTAATGTCAGTTTTTAACTGATATTAGTAAATTCAATGTTTTCAACATTCAAATTCAAAATTTAATCACAAATTTCAATTCACATAATAAATGAAACTTATCAAAAGGATTGTCGAGTTGAATTAATATTAACGAATTCAAAACATACTAAATTTACAAAATATAACTTACTGATTTATTTAGCTCATATAGAATTGAATAGCATCATTAGCATCAATAGTCATTACAACCATTTGTCTTCGTTCTGCAACTGCATCTTTGAATTAGTTTCAGTCATCTTCATTATGACATAAATTATGATTTATTATGTCACATAATAAATCATACTCATCTTCTTTTAATTAATTTCAGCTACATAATATTGTTTGCAAACTTCGACTTCTGCAATAATTAAAAAACTGAAACATTAATAAAATTAATAATTAAAACAACATATTCACTAACGTCAATTGACATTAATAATTTTTTTTCCTGACGATTGTGACATATTAAATCAATGTTTGACTTTGATTGTTTTTGTGTGCAAGATCAAATTTATAGTAAGAGTCTTTAAAGGAGGTAATACTCACATTTTACCATGTGGTAATATAGCATGTTATTTATAATTCCGAGTCAAAATTAGATGTTAAAAGGCAAAAAAACTTTTGCACTTCATGTAATAAAATAAATAAATGTTAAATATGCAAGGACATTCCAACCATTTTTTAGTTGCACATATTATGTTTCAATTTGATACAACTCCATTGTCTATTTAGCAATAAAGAAAATTTCTTCTCTGCAACTTACTAAGAAGAGTTAGCAATTTAACCTTTCAACGCCCTTTTGTTTGGAATTTCAATTTGGTTTAGCTTGATCCACTCCTTGAAAGCATATGTAGTAGCCTTGAATTATCTACCACAAAAACAACATTCTAAATATAACTTTGAATTATCCACCGCAGCAACAACCATTCTAAATAGCTAGAATGTTAGGAAACTTTTATGAAAAATCAGCTTGAGTAATGCAATTATCAGTCCGTTGGCATCTCCTTTCTATGCCTATTTCTTGGCTCTTGTTTCCTTGCTCTATACTATGAGTAATGCAAGTATGCAACCAAAATATGTACAAAGATCCTATAACCAAATCTTCTACGCAATATCTCCTAATAGTGACATCCATAAAAATTACCAAGGATCTTCTTGATCGGTTTCTTTTCAAATAACACATTTTATGATAACTGGGATTTCATTCAATAACTAACATACTTGTCACTTTCTTTGTACTAAGCTAATCTGACTGAATACAATTATCCACATAAAAAAACTATTAAGTTCATATTAATACTCATATTTGATATACCATATTCAAATAACATTTAAGAACACATGTGGATTCTATTAATTCAAATAATCACTCTCTTTGAAATGGTTTAGCCATAATCAATTATCAGTTAAGGTCAACTAAAAAATAACAATATAGCAACTTTCCGTTATACACATTATCCAACTAAATTAGAAATTATACTAAATACTTACAGGCCATTGAGATGATCACTCCCATAACTGGTACACCTCTTAACTTACAATTAAGACAATAATCTAACCCATGTGTTGCCCAAGCTTGTAGTCGTCTCTCTCTTTTCTTCTATTCCTTTAACAAAATTCCATTGTCATCAACATTTAACACGGATAATAATAATGAAAAATAAATAATAATAACTTATTTATCAAGTTCATTGCATCTATCATTCAAAGAATAACTTAAATACAAGGTCAATTGTACAAATAAATTGGGTCCAATTTTTGGTTAAAAAATTTAGGGATTTCCAACAAATGTTTAATTTTAGGGCTATATTTAGAAACAAATATGAAAGCAATCGAAGCAAAAAATGATTTAAGAATTAAAATTCATCTCTTTGTAATGAAACATATATTTGGGGTGGGTTTCGGTTAAATATGTAAAGAAAAACATATCCTGTGTAAAATTGAGTGGAATCAAACTATGTTACCTGAAACTTGAAATCATGGAAGTGGATTGAGAATCAGACAGAGGTGGATATACATCGGCGATGATAAGTGATAACCAGACAGAAGAAAGTAGTGAAAGCGATAAAAAATGGTAAGAAATCGTTATTGTTGAAATCGAATAACTATCTTCAATCTTGAACAGAGCAGTCGATGACGGTGATGCAGAAAAGAGGAGGAAGAAGGGATAGCAGAGAGAAAAGGAACAATCATGAGATGGAGAAGGGGAAGATAATGGGACGGAGGCGATATGGAAACAGGAGGAAGAAGGGATGGCAGAGAGAAAAAGCGATCTAGGGTTTGTGTTGTGCAAATGTGGTAATATCAAGGATCCGACTAAGTGTAACGGGTTGACCCACGAGGATCCGCGTGAAATTGCTGAAAATTAACCAGGTTGCGACACGTGGCAAAAGAGTTTGAGGAGGATTGTGGAAGCGACATGTGGCAGTGAGTTAGTCATGTATTAGTATATGTAGATTTTACCATTACATTATACTAAAACTTTTATATTGGATTTCCGGTCATTCTAACTAGTTTATATTGTGTTTTTACTAATTTCTTGCAATTTTTCTAACATATTTGTTTGGAGTATTGGATATTAACGGACCTAACTATTAGTTTTTGGCCGCTACCGGTCCCAACTTTCGAAATATGTGCTAGCGGTCCCAACTTTTATCATTTTGGCCACTAATAGACCCGCGTTAAAAAAATTAACGGCGTTAACTTTTTTTTTTTAATTTTAGGTCGACGTTTTATGGTTTTTGATCAGAAAACGAATATTATTCGATTGATATAAAATTTACATCGAAACGGTGCTCCAAATGACAAAACGATGCTTTATCGGGGTGTTTAAACCTAACGGTTCTTTAACCGGATGTACAAGTTTCGTCGTTTGGATCATCATTTCGATGTAATTTTTATATCAATGGACTCGTATTCTTATTCCGATCAAAAACCATAAAACGTCGACCTGAAATTCAAAAAAAAAAGTTAACGCCGTTAACTTTTTTAACGGCGGGTCCATTAGTGGCCAAAATGATAAAAGTTGGGACCCCCAGCACATATTTCAAAAGTTGAGACCGGTAGCGGTCAAAAACTAATAGTTAGGTCCGTTAATATCCAATACTCTTATTTGTTTTAGTGTTTCGCTAACTAGTTTTTTTTTGTGTTTTCATTGTTTTTTTTGTTTGTACTAAAGTACTTTTTTTTATGTTTTTGACATTTTTTTTGGTATATTGGTTTTTACTGGTCCCAACTATCACATTTTGTCTTCTATCGGTCCCAACTATTGAATTGGCTGTCAACGGTCCCAACTTTTATCACTTTGGTAACCACTGGTCCGTCGTTAAATTTTTTTTAACGCCGTTAAGTTTTTTTCAAATTTAAGACCGATGTTTTAGGCCTTTTGATCGGAAGTATAATACGAGTCGATTGATGTAAAAGTTTTCTCGAAAATGCTCTATGAACGATAAATATTTTACATCCGATTGAAGCACCGTTAGGTTTAAACACCCGATTGAAGCACTATTTCGTTGTTCGGAGTGCCGTTTCGAGGTAAATTTTCCATCAATCGACTTTTATTATCCTTCCGATCGAAAGGCCTAAAACATCGGCCTTAAATTTGAAAAAAAACTTAACGGCATTAAAAAAATTTAACGACGGACCAATGGCTACCAAAGTGATAAAAGTTGGGACCGTTGACATCCAATTCAATAGTTGGGACCAGTAGAAGACAAAATATGATAGTTGGGACCAGTGAAAACCAATATACCTTATTTTTTTTAAATATCCAAGTTATTCTAGTAATAACAATTATAAAGAATTAGGGTGACAATTATCAAAATTAGGTAACATGGTAGATGAATGTTATTTGAAAAAGTCTAGACAACAATAACTCCTCGGGAAATCAACCTAAGGGAGGTGGGAGTGGTGGGCGAGGTACACCAGACGAGGTAGAACACAGGTGGGAGAAAGGAGCTCGTGCACGAGCTTTCTTCCTCGGCAAAAGGCAAAACAAGGTGTGAATGTGAACGACGAGCTTGTGTAAGTGACGAGGTTGACACCGTGTGAAACGAGGTGGGAGCGAGGTGGTAGCTCGTCTAACCTCGTTTCCACCACTCCGTTCACCCTAAGGATAAGCATTTTAAAGTTACATAAGTTTTCTATCTATGGTAATTTAAGTAACATGGTTTTCTATACGAGACTTGAAGTTTTCGAAGTATACTTGGTAAAGTCATTTGAAGTAAATTTTGAATAAACATAATTATTTAATGGATTTGATACTTGATTTTGATGAATGACTAAATTATATGTTTCGATGAATGATTATAATAATAATTCAATGAGGGATCATAATATATATATAACTATAATTTGATAACTAGTTATACCAATTATAACTAGAATTTGAGTAATGAGTATAAGTATCTATCTAATAAATCAAACTTTTAGAGGATAATTTTTGGAGGGATTTTTTTTTATAATAGGAAGTTTGGGAGGTAAAATTTAGCTAAATTTTTCACCATGCAAGTTGATGGAGCCAACTCCTTAAATGTTATATATTTACAAATTGTTAAATATAATGGTTATAATTTCTTTATAAATATTACTATTTAACCCGTGTGTAACACACGGGTATTAAACCTAGTCTATATAATAATTTAAGGTTTTAAGGACCTATTTTAGAGGGAAATATGTTTTTATAATATGAAGTTTGGGAGGTAAAATTTGTATGTCATTTTTCATAATACCAAGTTGATGGAGCCAAATTATTAAATATCAAATATTTATAATTACTTAAAATAATGTTATAATTTATTTATAAATTTTATTATTTAACCCGTGTGTAACACACGGGTATTAAACCTAGTATTTGATATATAGTTATTGTTTAATTAACTCTAAGGATGATAATAATTATAATGCATATTTATTATTTTAATGAATCGAAGAATGATAATAAATAATTACTATTTAAATGATTCTGGAATAATAATAATAATAAATAATTATTATTTTAATGATTCAAATGATTCAAATGGTAGTTTTTTATAAAACCAAACACAAAAACGTTATAAAATAGCATAAGGATTAAAGTGGTCACATCTGTACAAACCAGAGACAATTTTAGCAATTTACTCTAGTAATTATAATAAATTATTATTCAAGTGACTGATAATAATTATAATAAGTATTTTTTATTTTCGATAAATGAACATTTATAAAAAAAATTGTTTAAATGTTTTGATAATTAATATTTATAATAAATAATTATTATTAAACTAATACGATGAATGATACAAATTATAATAAATTTTTATTATTTAAGTGATTTGATAATTGATAATTGATAATTTGTTAAGTTGTATAATGTTATATTTTTCTACACCTTAAGCCAAAACGTAAAAGCGAACAATACCATAGTACGGTTGAAGTGGATTGCTTTTCGGAAGGGTATAAGAGTTAGGTTTTGCACTGATGTGTCAACGAGAACACTAGGCTCCCTGATGGGGGTGGATTGTAATATTCCAAATTGGTTGAGAAGAGAAACAACGCCTTTCATATATGAGGGTAAGCCTTTCATATATAGGGGTGGATATCTTCCTTACCATGACACGTTTTGTTGGTCCATAATGATCGTGATTTCAGTGCTTTGTTGACTTGTTTAACACAAATATGTCAAATAC
Organism: Tagetes erecta; assembly: GCA_030867185.1. NCBI lineage: Eukaryota > Viridiplantae > Streptophyta > Magnoliopsida > Asterales > Asteraceae > Tagetes > Tagetes erecta. The sequence continues at coordinate 20,233,330 of CM061492.1, read as the reverse complement.
TTGAAGAACAAAGTGGATAAAGTCCAAATAACCCAATATCAAGATCTAACACATAATCGAGGTAAATAAGCTACAATGATGAAAGATATAAGCTCCTAGCACCTCAATTGAACGATTACACAACACAAAATGGTAAGAATTCGTCTGAGTAAAAGATGTGCAAAAGTTGTATAAAGTTGTAGATAAGGTTACAATATATAGTGATGTTAGGTTCGCTGATAGATTCGCTCTAGCGAATCTATCCAGCGAACCAACACAGGTTCGCTGGGCACATAGGTTCGCCCAGACGATACCTAAACCAAAAGACATGTTGGCCTGCGGGCGAATCTATAGATTCGCCCGTAGGTTCGCTAGAACTAATACAATTACAATACAAACAATTACATACAAAAGTAGCACCGACAAGCCGGTGGGTCCAACCTATACATAGTAGACTATCAATACTCCCCCTAGGTTGGACCTCACCTGGGGAAGTCTTCAGATTAGCTCCTGTCTTGTTGGCTTCAAAGTTGTTCAATAAAAGCTCCTGCCCGTTCTTTGATCCCGGCCTTTGGATTTGTATAGTCTTCAATTCCGGCCTCATCTTCACTCAGATTTAACATAGAATCCACAAACTCTGTTTCTGCGACCTCTGTATCAGGCTCAGGATGAACTGTCGTTTCCGCCTGATTTTCAGCTGTAGGCTCCTCGCTTGCAACCTCCAAGTCAATCACTTCAACTGGTTTTTCAAACCTCTGCTCTATAGTTCGATCAAGTTGTCTAGTCAAGTCATCCATTTCCAGTTTCAGATCATCCGACCTCCTCAACCTCTCATTTACCTCCTTCAGCTCAGCACGAATTCCCCGGGCTTTATTAGCAACCTTCACAAACAGGTTTGCTTCGGCAGCAGTGTCATCTCCAGCCCCGTGCTTAATTCTTTTTTCACACAAAACCTTTAAATCTTCATCACTGAAGGAGAAGACCTCCATAGGATCAAACAACCGTATTTCAGGACGGTCTTCCCCTTTAAGTCTGATAACAGCCTCCCCAGTGCTATTGTCATAAAACCATTTGCTGAAGTCCTGCAATCTGGGTGGCTGAGTTTCTGGGACCCTGACCCTTGTCATTACTTTAGGAGCAGCAACCTTCAAAACAATTTTCCCTTTCCACGACACCCAGTGTTTGTCCTTCTTCTGTCTCATCCTCTTTGGCTTTTGATAACCAAACTCAACAAAATTTGACTTGGCAGCTTCTTGAATAGCAGCTTCGAACGCACAAGCCCTGCCACTGTCTTCTTTCCCAAGTAGTGGCAGCTCTGCCAGTCTCCTCAAATCCCATCTAGGAAAGGTGGTGAAGTGCTTTCGGTTCTTGACATATGTGATGTCACCACCCCTCCTTTTAATCATGTACGCCTCCACCAAACAGTTGTATTTCCATGCAATAATCTGTCTATCTTGCTGTTTGGTGGTGGGTTCGTCTAGATGTTGGAATATTGGTACCTCGGGCACCACAGCTTCCTCTTTCCTGAACCATTCTGATTTGTCTAACTCAGCGTGTTCAAACTGGTAGCTCATTTCCTTATCCTCCACTTTGTATACCTCAGGCTCATCCTCAATGTCCTCCTCACTTTCAGCATCAAAATCAGTGTCAGGTTCATCCACCAAAGTATAATCCACACCGGATCCTCCAACAACTTCCTCTCCTTCAAACACATCCAAATTTATCCCCATCTCTTCATCAAACTCTTCCTCTACGGCCTTTCCCTTTCCCTTATTATCAAAATCAATGTCCATTAACGGATATTTTGTAATATCCGTCAAGGAGTTCAGTTCGGCCTCAGTCATAGCTGGTTCAGTTCCAGCATTCTCCTTCAAATCATTCAGTTCTTTGAAGATCCTTACAATCAAACATTGCTGGTCCTTCATCATACGACCCATCTCGTATATGACAGTGGATTTCTCAGCGTCCTGTTTCTCCAGTTCTTCATGTCTACCTTTTAGATCAATCAGCTCAGCCTTTAAGCTTTCAATCTCAACCCTCAACTCGTTACTGGACCCAGCAGATGTACCCGATGTACCCCCAGTATCATGCCTAGCCTTCTTTGAACCTTCAGGTTGAGTATCAGACTTTCTCTTCGTCCTCAGTTCTCTGCCGGCATCAATCTCGGCCTGGATCTCATCCACCTCTCTATCAAATGAATAATTTTTATCTTTAGCATAGGCTTTCCTCTTCTTTATCTTTTTCTCAATCACTTCTATATTCTCGCCTCCCCGTTTTCTTTCCGACTCCATCAACCTCTGAATTTGCACCCATCTTTCAGCCGGGTACATGTTTTCCCACAAATACGTAGTTCTACCAACACAGTCCGCCCGCACAGATTTACAGTCCTTAAAGATCCTTGGATGCATATCCCAGATTTCCAATTCTGCACCCTCCACCGGCAGATTTGGTAGTTTATCATTCAGAATCATCTGAATGAATCTGGGATACATAAGCCATTTTGCCCCCTTGCTGGCATGGATGTTCTCGAGCATGTAGGTGTAAATCAACTTAGCAAGATTAGCTTTTTGCCCTCGGCAAAACAGCATCATCGCTCGAGCCCAGTCCAAGTTCAATCCGTCCGTACCCCCTTTTCGGTGATCCAGGCACATAATGAACACATGCGCTATATATCTCCACTCCTGGATCAGGTACGACTTCACAAACTCCATTTTCTTTTCTCCTGGCATCGGACCCTCATACCCAGCGATCCGAAATGCCCCGTACACTTCTTCAGCTGTCATACTCACCTCTTCACCGACATCATCCTCCAGCCTCAAAATTCTAGCCAGATCGGCCTCAGTAAACGCCAAGTCTTGGCCACAGACATTTGCACAGATACGTGACGGCTGTACCGACACGTTCATGACCGCAGTTCGCCAGAAATCCCGAACGTGCGTCTCGTATATGGTGGGTGAGTGAGAGATGGCATGATGAATGTGTGACGACTTCAGCCATATGATTGCATCTCTATAGCTCACGGCCTTCTCAAAATTTTCGTCGAGTAAAGCACACATGTTGTGCTTCTTCTCGAAGAATAATGTCGACATAGTGCCTGAAAAATAAACGGAGATTGATCAGAAATGAAAATTTGAAGAACAGAAAATAGATTCGCTGGATATTAGGTTCGCTGGTATAGCGAACCTGAGATTTTGGCACCTGAACCCATAGATTCGCTGACATGAAAAATCAGTCATTGTTGTCGAGCGAATGTATAGGTTCGCTAGAAACTGTCGGGCGAATCTATGTTGTTGCGCGGGCAGCATAACGACATAGATTCGCTCGAATACTTGAACTTTCGTTCAGGTTCGCCAGACGAACACTTAGGTTCGCTGGAAACCCTAGCTTTTGAAAAACGGCCAGAATCTCAATCAATCAACCATTAACAGGCAAATAAAGCAACAACAGGTCAAAATAAGCAGTAAACGAGGCTACTAAGAAGAAAAACCCTAACATTTAACATCAAAACAGTCTTGGATTGACATACAATCACACAATAACAGATTTAAGAAGGTTTATGATGCGATTAAGGAGTCAAAACATTGATTAAGATGAAATCGAACACATACCGAACGCTTAAATGGTGTTTAATGTATGAAAAAGGCCGGAAATAGCAAGAATCGAACGTTGGTCGGTTTTGAAATGAAAAGCGTCTTGCTACAGTACAGATGGACAGCGAAAAAGTGAGAAACATTCGCTGTCACTGTATATATATACAACCATAGATTCGCTGGCAGACAGACCAGCGAACCTTAGGTTCGCTGGAAGACCAAAAGACATAGTCTCCGACTGGTTCGCTAGTAGGTTCGCTGACACATAAACAAGGCTGTTTCATGTCAGCGAAACAAAGAGAGTCCGGGCGAACCATGGAGGCCGAGCGAATCTGTAGGTTCGCCACAGATTCGCTAGACAAGAAAAATATTTTTGGGTTTTCTTAAATTTTAAAGTCTTTGTAAATCCGTGAAAACGTCCCACGACATCAAAGCCCCAAAAATAAACATATATACATATAATCCTAAAAATTAAAATTTAAAATTAAAATAAAATAAAATAAAATAAAATAAAATAAAATAAGTATAACAGGAGACGGATTTAAACGCAAGAAAGGATATTTATTCTTCATGATGTTTTGAGCAGAATCCGGAGAATCATCGATTGGCGGGATTGCAGATATGTTTGTCCATTTAAACCCATGCCTTAGTCTTTTCAACAAGAGATCAGCAGCTTCTTTTATCATGTTTTCGGTTTGATTGAAGAGTCTCTGACAACTTGGTCCCCACAGACGTCTAGGTAAAAAGAACAAGTTCTGTCATCAGGGTATATCTGAGCAATACGATTTACTTTGCTTGAATTTCAATGATCAACTTTTGAATGTTGACTTTAGACACTTGTGCAATTTTTGCATCTTTTCTTTGTGAGTGGAGCTTGTCAGCAATTGATTCATTTTGAATGCAATGCGACTTATTATTTGGGAAACTCAAATAGTCTAGAGCTCCAGGTCTATACTGACGTATAACAGAGGAGATAAACATTTGAGCATGCTCGGTGAATCTTCAGGTCAATACTTCCGTATAGCAGAGAAGATCCACCAACTCCAGGTCAATACTTTCGTATAGCAGAGGAGTTAAGCACTTGACTCAAAACGTTCTGAGGAGTTAACGAGTAACTCACTCAGAGGCTTTTCCGAAGAGCATCCCTAGCAGCCTTTTTTTTTTTTTTTTTTTTTTATTTTTATTTGTTTTGCATACTAGAAACTCGATTCGGGGATAGGGCGAGGGTGATTTGGGATGTTTTGGGAAATCAAGACAAAGATTTGACGCTCTCAACCCATTTTTGACAGAACCATAATCTTTGTGCAATCCAATCACGTCAAGGAGATAATCCTTGCTGTCGAGATCTTGAGCGTTATGTTTGGCTGCATAATCACTAGTTTACTTCGTTTTCGGGCTGAGCCTATCTGACATATCCCAAACGCAATGCTTCTGACCTCCTTCAACGACTTTTCAACATCAATCAAAACGGAGATCCTGAAATAGCAAAATTTGAAAAACTATAAATAGTTTATCTTTTATATATCTCCCCCAAAATTTCTATATAATAGCCGTCTAATTAAGAAATTTTTGTTTTTCAGATTTTCTAAATATATATATATACAGAATTTAAAAGAAAAAGAAAAGAAGATGAAATAAAATAAAGAAACGGAGCAAAGAATCGAGTGACCCACGGATTTTTCAAAGAAGATAAAGACCCGATTATTTACGAAGAACAGATTATTTACATATTTACAAAAGGATTCTCACAGAAAAAGGTTTTTTTAAAAAGATATAAGTCCAAGCATGGAGATCAATTCATAAAAACGTGGTTTATCAAAAGTTTTCGTGAAAAGATCAGCTTTTTGCTTTCTGGTTTCGATAGGAATAATATCTATAAACCCTTTCTCCTGTGCATCCCGGATTGCATGAATTCTTGTTTCTATGTGCTTGGTTCGAGTGTGATGAATGGGATTCTTGGCGATTCCAACAGCAGCTTCATTGTCACAAAAGAGTGGCGTGTGAAGAAAGTTGATGCCATAATCCATCATCTGATGTTGAATCCACAGCACTTGGCAACAGCAACTTGACGCAGCTATGTATTCTGCTTCTCCTGTGGACAGGGAGACGGTTGTTTGCTTCTTGCTTTGCCATGAAACAAGACATTCTCCAAGGTATTGACATCCACCGGTGACCGATTTCCTGTTAATCCTGCAACCAGCATGATCACTATCAGAAAAAGCATGTAAATCAAAGTTCCCACCTTTTGGGTACCAAAGTCCCAAACGAGAGGAACCCTTAAGGTAACGGAAAATTCGTTTGACAGCTTTTTCGTGTGATTCTTTTGGATTTGCTTGGAAACGAGCACAGTAACACACGGCAAATGCGTGCTCCGAGACGAAATGACACCTATATGTTGAATATGGGTTCAAAGGAATCAAATTCCACCGTGACATGTCTCCTGTCTAAAGCATCATCCTTTGAATCTTTTTTGTGGCATAAACGTTTAGGACACATCAATTTTAAAATTCTGAATAAATTAGTTAAGAACAATTTGGTCAGGGGTTTACCACAAAAGGATTTTTCTGTGGTGGAGAAATGCATGGCTTGTGCTAAAGGAAAACAGCACAAAAAGCCACATAAACTCAAAATTACAAATACTATCTCAGAACCCCTCGAATTGTTACATACTGATTTATTCGGACCAATAAGTGTCAAATCAATTGCTAAAAAGTCTTATTGCTTGGTTGTCACAGATGATTACTCTAGGTACACCTGGGTAAGATTCATGGCGAACAAGAGTGAGACCGCTGAAGAATTGATGAAGCTGATACCTCTAATAGAGGTTCTTGGAAAGAAGAAGGTTCAAGCCATCAGAAGCGATAACGGAACTGAATTCAGAAACCACATCTTCAACTCCTTCTGTGAACAAAGGGGTATTCTCAGACAGTTTAGCGCTGCTCGAACACCACAACAAAATGGTGTTGCTGAAAGAAGGTTATTTGGACTTTATCCACTTTGTTCTTCAAGTATTTGACATATTTGTGTTAAACAAGTCAACAAAGCACTGAAATCACGATCATTATGGACCAACAATATATAGTGATGTTAGGTTCGCTGATAGATTCGCTCTAGCGAATCTATCCAGCGAACCAACACAGGTTCGCTGGGCACATAGGTTCGCCCAGACGATACCTAAACCAAAAGACATGTTGGCCTGCGGGCGAATCTATAGATTCGCCCGTAGGTTCGCTAGAACTAATACAATTACAATACAAACAATTACATACAAAAGTAGCACCGACAAGCCGGTGGGTCCAACCTATACATAGTAGACTATCACGTTTTAAAACCATGAGACGTCCAGGTTTAGTCCCGACCAAAGCGGACAATATCATGGTGTTGTTACGCTGAGCTGTCACAGCTGATATTATAGCTAGGGTCGGGCCAGTGTGCCAACGAGGACGATGGGCTCCCTAAGGGGAACAAAGCCTCCCTTATAAAGGGGTAATACCTTCCCTACCATGGCGCTCTAAACCTTGAAGGACGAGCATTCAAGCATGTGTCATCGTCTATACGGACAATATCATAGCGATTATATTGGGCTGTGATACATAGCATGGTCGCATGACATTCATGTTTAAACAATTTACTATTGTAAACTAGTTTTCACAGTTTGGGTGCGTGTTTTAAGCATTTACCGTACATTAAATGGTGTCGACATTTACATTTCGTTTACGCTTTCGTAAAACTTTTAAACATTAAATGTATTTTTTCTCATTTAGTGAGACATATTTGTTTTAAACTCATATAATTAATTTCGTTTGGTGTAATTAAAGGTCTTGGTTTGTCACACGTCTGATGGTAAAAGTCTAGGGCTGGCAATTTTGTACACGAACACGAATACACGACACGAACCTACACGGTCTTAACAGCTAACATGTACTAAAGAGGTAGACATGAATCTACTTGTTAATCTTCGTGTATTTAACAAGTATTTACCTGTTAGTACCTGTTAATACATGTTATGATTTTTAAATATTAAAAATATAATTTAATATAACATATTTACCATACTTATAGACAATTTTTATTTTACTAAACAGGTTCTTGAATACTTGTTTTAAAACAAGTCTTATCGTGTATACCTGTTATAAACAGGTACTGTAACACCCTAGGCAAATCCCACATCGGCCGTGGGCAAGAGAGATAGGATTTATAAGGAATGTCCGACCTCAAATACCAACAACGCGTTTTGGGACTTAATGTTAGTGGATGAGTGGAGAACTCCACAGTTAAGCGTACTCGGATGACATCAAACTCAGGATGGGTGACCATCTGGGAAGGGTTTCACCCGGGCAACCAAAAGCAAATCTGTGAGCTCTAATGTAGTAAAGCGGACAATATTGGTGGTATGAGGGGTCAGCTGTTACAAGTGGTATCAGAGAAACTCCTGTGCCGTTCGGGATGATGGGGCAAACCTCATCGAGGATGGTGAGTCCCCGGGGGTGTTCAAAGGGACACCTTAGGCAAATCCCACATCCAAGAATTGGATGGTGGGGCAAACCTATCGAGGACGATGAGTCCAAAAAGAGGGGGGGTGTAACACCCTAGGCAAATCCCACATCGGTCGTGGGCAGGAGAGATCTGGGATTTATAAGGAATGTCCGACCTTAAATACCAACAACGCGTTTTGGGGCTTAATGTTAGTGGATGAGTGGAGAACTCCACAGTTAAGTATGCTCGGATGACAGCAATCTCAGGATGGGTGACCATCCTGGGAAAGATTTCACCCGGACAACCAAAAGCAAATCCGTAAGCTCTAATGTAGCAAAGCGGACAATATTGGTGGTATGAGGGGTCGGATGTTACAGGTACAGGTACACCTAATGGTAATAGGTACATACGATAGCTTATCTTATTGTGTATAGGTAATAGATTTCGTGTTCATATCTTAACAGGTACTAATATATACGATTTGTCAGCCCTAAGTAAAACTCCGTTAGTAAAATTTTACGGTGCAAGTGTGTTTATTGATCATTTGTGTCCCTTCTTTGATTCTTCATTGTATGTTTGTTTATTATTATTTATTAATAGGATAGTGAGCTTAGTAATAATTAAGCTTCTACATCAAACACAATCTATAATAACAGATTCAATGCAGATATACAATTAACAAAAAATAGCAGGGAATTAAAACAATCATTAAAATAAATTTTATTATTCTCAAATTGAAGTATAGATCTTTGTTTTAACATATAACGAATTACAAACTTGATCAACATCCACCAAACTAATATATTATATATCTACTTAATTACTTTTCTTTTTCCGTTAGCTAGATCCATAAAAGCCTTAGTTACCTACAAATCAAACTCCATATAAAGTACGTACGTACGTTCTCAATTATTTATATGTCACAATAACATCATTAATTTCCTATAAGTAATCATGCATTTACGAGTGATTGAACCCATTCTTCTTGGCTAAATCATCTTGCACAACTTCATCATCATCCATATACCTCTTCCACAACCAATGCTTCTTCCACACCCTATCCGTCATCTCTTCGATCGGTATGTTCTTCGTTTCCGGAACCAGAAACCACACAAAAATCGACATAATAATCACCCAACCCGAAAAGAACAAGAACATCCCGTACTTGAAATGGCAAAGCATCGACAAAAACGCTTGCGCTATCACAAACGTGAACAACAAGTTTATGCACACTGTCACACTTTGTCCCGCTGATCGTGTCTCTAGTGGGAACGTCTCACTCGGAATTAACCAACCTAACGGTCCCCATGACCATGCAAACGCGGAAATGAACGTACACACCATAATCACCACCAACACCGCGAAACCAGTGCCTAAGTCATCCGACGTGTCCGTGACTTTAAAACCGAGTACTATTGCAATGACAACTTGTGCAAAGAACATTTGTACTCCAGCTTGTAGTAAAAGAAACCTACGACCCACTTTGTCGACGCAGTAGATTGATACAATCGTCGATACGACGTTCACAGCTCCAGTAATAACTGTGGAGTAAAGCGAGGCGTCGTTCTTGAAACCTAAGGTGGTAAAAATAACCGGGGCGTAGAACATTATAGCGTTGATGCCGGTGAATTGTTGGAAGAATTGTAACGCGGCAGCGATGATGAGTTGAGGGCGGTTTTTCGGGAGGAGGAGGTTGCGGAACGGGTGTTTAACTTCTTTAGCTATGCGACTAACTTCAACGAGCTCGAGGTACTCAGGTTCGACGTTATCGGTTCCACGAATCCTTTTGAGAACTGCTTTTCCTTCTTCTAGTTTGCCTCGTTCGATCAAGCTGTTGGGCGTGTCGACCACTAATAGTGCGCCGACGGTTAGGAGCAACGCTGGGATCCCGGCTAACCCGAGGGAAAGTCTCCAGCCCCAACCTCCTTTAATTCTAAAGAAACAATAGAGCATCATAATGGTTAAGATGGTTTTATAAATATAAAAAATGGTTTTTCACAAGACAAAAAGTTATAAAAGGGTCTGAATCCTAGAACATATAAATTGTGTTGTCTATTTAGAGTAGAAAAATGAATTTGTGTTAAAAAATAAAAGTATAAAGTCAGCTTGAACATAAATATTAGATGCATATTTAATAGGGCGTTGATCGATGTTCTAAAAAAATTGAAGGAAAAAATTTAAAATATTATTTTTATCATTTTATTTAGGTTGACTTGAAAAAATATATGTAGCCGTCCATTTTCAATAGGGGGTCGATTATTAATATTAACCAGTTATATTTTACTATGTGTAAAAAAATGGAGCCGATCATTTTTAAAAGAGGAGCTATTTGACCATGTGTGTACGGGTGATGATTAAAAGGCTCCCATTTTGAAAATGGTCGGCGCCTTTTTTCTGCACGTGGTCAAATCTGATTTGTTAAAAATAATAGCCGGCTTCTCTTTTAAAAAAATTTTCTAGACAGCTTTTGGCAAGTCAATGAGAACATTTTGAGAAGTCAACGGTCAAAATGAACATTTTTTTAAAGTTCCCCAATCGATTATTTGAACATCATCTTTGGTCTCTTTATACATACGTATATATACATATAAAGAGAGGAGAGTGTGCAAATACCTTATCTAGATATATGAGCGTTTATATAACCAAAGCATTTAACATCACAAGTATTTGGGTAGATTTATAACTTTCTAATGTAGTTCCTAGCAATTATAACTTTTGATGTTTAATTTAACAACTCTGATCTATCTAATTAATGTTTAATTTTATCTTATTACAAACTGTTAAAAGTTGATAAGTTTATTTCATGATCACTTCTATAAACTGAGACAAAACAAACTTTGTAACCAAGTTTGGTTCACTCACACCCAGACCAAACTGCCAAGTTAAATGTTGAGGGGTTCACCATTAGTGGTCCAAACCACACGCAAAAACCGGCAAAGGGTCCAGTTCCCGGTTGGTTTAGGTACCACAAGACTTTTTGTATGTGAATTGACTACGAAAGGTGTTGGACTTACTTTGCAGTGCCGTAATTGACAAGGTTGGCGAAAAGGATCCCGATTGTGACATTAAGTTGAAACAATATGTTGAGGCCACCACGTATCCTTGTGGGTGCTATTTCCGAAAGGAAAACTGGAACAGCCTGCATCCAACGATCATTTAAGTCGATTTACGTCACAAACAAACTTTAGACTTGTACTGAACTAATCAGGTTTTTTACGTGACAATTACATTAAATAAACAGTCTCCTTTTGAACTAATCATCCCACTAATCATGCTATTTTTCTTACTTAGAACATGGACTTGTAGCCTACCTAACATCAGTTATGTCATGTAACATCACACTTTATTACATTTATTATTATAAAAGATCATTTGTTGCATTAGTTGTTAGCAAAAGTTACTTACCCAAACTTGGCACCGATATGTGTTTATAAAACGATTGAAGTCTATCAGATAGTTTAAACCCGTGTAAATATTATTTGATTTAAGTCTTGTTACGGTTTGAAAAACCAAATTTCACATTTTGGTTTCTACTGGTCCCAATTACTAAATTGGTTGTTAACGGTCTCATCTTTTATCATTTTGTCAACCAACGGTCCTTTGTTAATTTTTTTAATGTTGTTAAGTTTTTTTTTCGAATTCAAGACCAATGTTTTAGGCCTTTTGATCGGAAGGAGAGTACGAGTAGATTGATGCATGTAAAAGTTATCTCGAAACGGCGCTCCGAACTATAAAATTGATAAATTTGATTGAAGCAGCATTAGCTTTAAACACCAAATTGAAGTATCGTTTCATCGCTTGGAAAGCCGTTACTAGGTAACTTTCCATCAATTGATTCGTATTCTCCTTATCAAAAGCCCTAAACACATCGGTCTTGAATTTGAAAAAATTTAACGAAGGCATGTTGGTTGCCAAAGTGATACAAGTTGGGATCGTTACCAGCCAATTCGATAGTTGGGACTGATAAAACCAAAAAGTGAAAGTTGAGACCGGTTAAAACCAAAAAATAAAAGTTGAGACCGTTTAAACCAAAAAGTAAAAGTTAAAACCGTTTAAAGCCAATATATCTTTACGAAACCAGATTTCACATTTTGGTTCTCTAACTTAGATCCAATTACCATACAAACTTAACCACACGTATAACTTTATTGGTTATTTACTTTTTTTTTACTATAAAGTTATGGTTGTTTGTCATATTCATTAACCATATCTATTACTTATTTATTTATGTGTGCATATCTCCAAACAATAGCTTTAATAAAAAGATAGAGATGATGATGATATAGTAAGATGTGGATCTATCTTACTTACATAAAGTTTATTTTTAGTTGAAAACAATAGCCTAGAGTCACAAGATTTATGACCCATGAGCATTACAATATTCAAAGCATGCTCCAACTAGTGGCCCCAAACATGTCTTTGATTTTGATTGTCAAACAAAACCCATGATTTGATGAAACCTTTTTATCTTATCTAGTCATACATACTCCTTTAAATAAGGCTGTGATTCATTCAATAAATTATAATACTTATCAACATGTCATGTTTTAATCTTATGCATTTATTGTTTCATATAAAAGTCACATACACAACTAAAAGGATTTGACAACAGGATTTGGTTATACACTTTTACTAGAAAGATAATATCAATTATCCACTTTCAAAATCTTGAATAAAATAAAGTAAAAAGATAATAGTCACTATATTTAAAAATTTATAAGTATTTTATATTTAAGAATTTATAAATACTTTTATAAAAATACTATTAATAACAAACTTTTGGCTTCATCAACCTCATACTCTGTGTTTTCCCTCCTACATTTTTTTAGAAAGCAAATTATTTTTTCATTTAAAAAAATAGAACTCAAAAACCTTAATTTATTTGATAGATTTTATCTAGAAAAAATCATAATATCAAGTATACTTTATTTTGGTGTAAGAAGAAAAATATAACAATTATATTTTAATTTCTATTTGAAAATAGTAAATATGATCTTTAAAGTGTTTTAAATGAGTTTATTTGATAATATTTTTTTTATCTATGTAGTTAAGTAGGTATAATATCATATAATGTTTTAAGACTATAATGTCAAATTGAATTAATAATTTATTATTTTCTGAATCTAAAAGGCAAAAAAAGTGCCTAACTATGGGACCAAAAATCAAGTGTGCCAATATTGACTATATATATGCCTACGTATGATTGAGTTAAAGTCCATTTTAGTATCTTAGTTTGTTGAGATTATATTTTTCTTAATACAAATGATTGACAGATCAATTCAATTTAATTTATTTTATGGTATGTTGTACGTTATTAAAAATTAATTTTATTTTATGTTATGTGAGCTGTATTTTGCTCTTAGGCCAACTTAAACTACTAAAACGGTGGACTAACAGCCAAACAATCACCAAAACAAAATTCAATGAGACAAAGAGTTTCATTGTCTAAGAAACTTTAATAAATAGATACATTAATTAACTAAATAGACCAGCCAGCACATAACATCTTTAGCTAAAAATATCTTTAAATTAACTTAACGTCGACCAAACCATTTGAATCGAATCAAATCGGTTGATTCACCCAATTTGATATGATACCTATGGTTTTCGCCTTTCGGTTTGAAAGATTAGTTTATCGATTTAACTAACGACCTATTTATCATATTTTGGTTTCTGACGGTTACAACTATTGAATTGGCTAGCAATGATCCCAACTTTTATCACTTTTACAACCAACGGTCCATCGTAAAAAAAATTTTAACGTCGTTAAGTTTTTTTCGAATTTAAGACCGATGTTTTAGGCCTTTTGATCAGAAGGAGAATACGAGTCGATTGATGTAAAAGTTATCTCGAAACGGCAAACGATAAAATTTTTACATCCGATTTAAACCTTGTTAGGTTTAAACACCCGATTGAACCGCTATTTCAAGGTAAGTTTTATATAAATAGACCCGTATTCTTCTTCCGATCAAAAAACTTAAAACACAGTCGAATTCGAAAAAAATTTAATAACAGACCGTTGTTTGTCAAAGTGATCAGAGTTGAGACGTTGACAGCCAGTTCAATAATTTAGACCGATAGAAACCAAAAGATAATAGTTATGACCAGTATAAACAAACTATTAAAAGTTAAAACTCATAGTGTAAACCAAGCTAGTTTTTTTATATTTGTCATTTTAATACCTATATCCGTTTGAAAAGTTTAATACGAATTAATTTGTATTTTTTACGTAACTAGTTTAAACCGTGAACTAAACCGTTCTAGCTAGCCAGTTAAACCAACTTAGCGATATAGTTATAGTGTAGCGTCGTAGCGAAACTAACCTGGTTAGCGAAACCAACCCCACAACCAAGCAAAATCCTTCCAACAATGAGCATAGCAAGGTCCTGAGCACCGGCATTCAACGCAACTCCGATGATGAAGAACACTCCGGCAATCAACATCGTCAGCCTTCTTCCGAGTCGTCTAGTTGTATACGACGCAAAGAACGTTGCGGTCAGTCCCGCTAGATACAAAGACGAAGTGAATAACTGTAAGCCTTGATTGTCATATTTGCAATAGTTACTACCAAGATCCCCATCTATTGTCTTCCTATACACCACCGGAAAAAATTTCTTCAAAAAATCGGGCATTGATGTCACTCCGCCTGTATTTATCAAATCAAACGTTAGCGGTGACCAACAAGGACATTGGTCCATAAAAAAAATATCATGGACTGAAATTATTGTAAGATATGAGTAACACTGAAGTATCTCATGTTTAGTCAGTTACACATTAACAAATAATTGCTAGATTTGGACGATAAGTAATAAAACTAGTTTTTTTATAAAACAGCAACATCTAGACTTTTTTTATATTTAAAATAAATAAAAAACTCATCCATATTGTGATATGATATTTCCTCAACACTAGACCAAATAAGGAGAAAAAGGCAAATTAACTTTTATCATCAATAATATCTATTACTATATATATAAAAAAAATGAATTGGAGGAGATGATCAAAAGTCTAATACATACCCGAAACGCCGACATCGTAACCAAACATAAGGCCGCCAGTAGCGGCCATAATGCACGAGATGATAACAATAGGCGTGATTTTGGCTTCGAATTCAACTCCTCCGGCCGCGGCCACCGATAAGCCTCCACCAGCCATAACTAAAAGGTTATATTGTGAAAGATGGTGTTTGGTTATGTTATCCGGTTAATGAAGGGGTTTAAATAGACCAATGTTGTAGGAAGCAAAAAACAATTGTGAGTTCATACAAGATGTGGGACCCGGTTAACAAATGTTGACACGTGTACCGATCATCTTTTTTCCTCCATGTCGGCTCTAAAAGTTGTTGCAATATTCGCACGGATTTAGATACTCTAAATTTTTATTAATCTTTGAATAAAAACGAAATATTGATCTTTTTTTTTTTAACAGAGACAAAATTGTCCAATTAAATAGCATTAAAAATAGGAGGTGATGTACTTCAAAGTTAATAAAATTACGAAATGTTAGATTTAAGTCATACATGTGATGATGAAAAAAAATAAAGTGTTTAAGTTGAATTAAATTACTTTTTCTTCTAAAATATGTTTTAATTTTATGAAAAATTGAAATGATTATGTGGATCAGTTATTTATGAATTATCTAAATTGTCGATAAAAGTATAAAAATAACATTAAAATGTAACCAGTGACGAAAATCGTCTAATAATGACTGTGGTTTGATGGAGAAGACGTAATTTGTGAGTTAAGTCTTACGTGTTTTGGTTCTAAGACCATGTGTAGTGGGGCGTTTTTGCCCTTCTATAGCGCCCGATAGCGCCCTAAAGCGCCCCCTTCCCATTACATAGGGGCGCTATGGGTCAAAAAAATGGGTTGGGGCGTTGCCTACAAAACGCCCGGAAATTTCAAAAATCAATATCTACCCACATTTTCATTGGTCAATTCTTTTAAATATAATAATTATATTATATAATGATTGAGAGAGGCTTTTTCCATTACACCATTTTTAGGTAAAAAATTCTTGATGAGATGGCTTCTAAGTGCCATACAAAGCTCCTTAATTGGCTTTGTCCACTACACATGGTCTAATCTTAGTTGTATAGATTTTAAAGAGACATGTGAAGTAGATTTTGATTGAAACAAAATAGCATTAGACTAGGGTCCCCAATAATTGAAATAATATTTGAATAAAAAATAAACGTGTAGAAATCATTTTTGTATAGTTGGATTTTAATTATTTTATATGTACATATCGTGTCAAGGATATTGTCAACGATATTTTTGGATTCGAAATATTTCACCTTTCTTATTTAATTTAAATGTAGGTAATGTTTTATTTAACATAATTAAACGTGATAAGTGTGGTCAGCGTTATGAATTAGTATATAGGCTTTATGTTTATAAACACTATTGTACATGTTCAACTTTAATCTCTTCCCGTCCTACACATTCCCAAAAAAAATGAAATCGGGTGTGGATATGCTTCTTTCTTATTCCATGGAACATCGTTTTTTTTTTCACAAAGTGTAAGTTCAGATGAATTATCCACGTATAACTGCACCTTTTGCGCATTGTTTTCTCCAATTAACAGTTTATAAAGAAAATTCGCCTAACACACAGCTGGAGTGGCTGGCATGTGTAAGTGTTGCATATTTTTGTGAGCAATGTTACGAAACTATCACCGATAAAGAATCACGACAACACAATTGGTCTTCAACACATTCTAATACTCGTTCAATTTGATGAAGATTACAAGATTAGAAAATTTTTATAATGGGTAAACTGTAAAGTAGGCTCGATTGGTTCAGTGAAAATAATGGGTGGGGGGGACTTGCTCGTCATGAATCCATTGTTTAATCAAATCTGGTAGCCATCCCCAACAACGTGTGCTTCCTTTATAGCAAAGTCTCTATGGTTCACCACCTACGCGGTTCGTGATGGAGAAATGATGATGAAGATATACCTACAAGTAAAATGTGTTTATGTGTAAGTCTTATGTAATGGTTCACAAATAAGCCATATAACTGTAACTAATGCAGTGATAATCTAGAATGCTATGCAATGCAAATTTAGTTCACTATAACTAATGAGTCTGATACCAATCTATCACACCCTTAAATTCCACTTAATAGATTTTTATTGTCAGACGTGTGACAAAACCAGGATCCTAGTCATTAGCTACACTAAACGACTCAATAAGAGTTAAAAACTTCTGTGTGGCAATAAATGAAAAAAGTTACCAGAGTAAATGTTTAATATGCAGTATCGTAAGGGACAAATTAATGTCCAAACCATTCAAGAAAGTAAATGTGCTAAGGACATGCGCCTAAAGACCCAAACAAAAAGAGAAAATGTAGTAACCCAAAAGCTATTTTTTAAATGTAACATTCGACCCAATGATGCATGTCCTTATATGTGGCTAACCTAGTCGACATGTGAAAGAATGACTTGCTCAAGTGTTAACATAAAGTTGGTGAATTCATAAGTAAGCAAAACTACAACTAAGTTTCATAAGCAAATAGAGTAAACAAAGTATATCAGCGTAGGTTGCTAGCCTACACCATGTCTAAACCAAGGCACATAAATATATAGAACAATTAAACACCCATTCTACCTTAAGTCATGTTTGTGCGACCAACCCGTGTGAGGTTTGGCAAACTCAATAGAATTGCTAAGAATTTCCCTGCTAATTAACATTAATTAACCATTTGAATAGTAAAGACATTTAAAAGAATACACTACGTACGGATGTGATCATACAGTCTCACTAGATCAGTACAAGTTTGGAGCATGTAAGTAAAAGAGTATTGACACTCACCTTTAGGAGCACAACTACTAAAAACAGCAATGTAAAGCAAACACAGCGAATCCTATAAACAATAGGTCTATAAGTGTGCGTTCCAGTAAGTTAAATAAACCCTAAGTATCCAACAATTCTCAGCGTTTAAGTGTAATTAGAAAGATTAGACTTTTTGACTAACTTTGATCAAATTTGGCTTTTACTGACTCGAGTTGACATGACCACCTGTTGGTGACCTGTTATATGTATTAAAGATCCATTACATTTCTTAATCATATTAAGCAGTAAGATCACACTTAACACACATATGCATACAAGTTCAAACTTTATTCTCAATAACGTTTTATGACTACGATATGTCAACCAAAGAAACGTGTTATCCAAAATCTTCTTTATCACTCCGTCTACCGACAGGGACTTCGACTTAAAAACAATTTCGTTTCTAGCCAGCCACACTATTACATCTGCCCCGAACCCAAATCCGGATGCCCGATTCAAACCCGAAGTTGTTTATCTCTTAATTGTAATTCGTATTTATTTCTTCGAAATGTAACGTTCATTAAAATTATGAATAAATATGTCGAATCTTTACGTTATTCTCATCGTATTTAATCAATCGTATTATATCTCAAAACATTTAAAGTATACTAAATAATCAATATTCATATTATTTAAATCCAAATATATATATATATATATATATATATATAATGCTTTACAAAAGAAAACTTATTAAAAACGTCAAACAAATAACGCTTCTAAGTATCGAAATAGTCTCTTAACGTCACAAACGAGCATAAGTTATAAAAGCGTCATTTCTGCAAACGTTTCAATTTATTTAATTAAGTTAGTTAATTAATATAACTTATAATCTAAACTTTGTGCCAAAAGTGTAAATCTTGAAACTTAAACTAAAGTTATAAATTCAAAATAAAGAAAACTTGAAACTGTGGGGGGCTGTGGTGTAACTTTTGATTTAACCCAAACCAAAACCCCCAATCTCCCGTACTTCCGGCGAGAGCTCCAGCGATGCTCCGGTCGCCCCTTTTGACCCGTTTTGACCACATTTAAGCACCCAAAATCAATCCGGAAACCTTCTAAAACTATTTTTGAACCCGTATCAATGTCTAATCGCGCGATTACAGTTGTTTAACGCGTTGATTTGGACTAAATTTGTAAACCCGAAATCACTAAATAAAAAACAGATCCAAACTTTACATTCACAGAAATTCCATCGACTTACACATTCCCTTTTCACGCGCAATCACTCTCCATTGTTCCAATTTATCGCTCCAGTTCTCTGTAATCGGTAAGTGTTTCTCCTTCTTTTTCGAACCTGTTCATCAACTTTTGACTACCAAATCTTTAACTAAAACTGAAATTGTGTTAGGGGTTTTCATTTTCGCATCACGAAGGTCGTTCCTGCAAGAAGAATCGAGTCCTAATCACCTCTACATACCATTTTGATCTCACAACCGCCACTTTGTTCATCTTCGATCATCATTTCAAATCGTTCGAATCTAGGTATGTTCTTTATGTCAAAACGATCGTGTTTCCTTGTAGATTAAAAGCCCTAAGATTGATTTGGCTTATGATTAACAGATTTAACGAATTGAACGGTTCTTTGAAACTAGGGCTTGATATGATATGGTTGTTCTTGGTAAATAAAAGATAAAAGGATTTCAAAACAGATTATTTCAACAAAAATAGATCTAGTCTAGTGGTTACACATGATGGTTAAACACGCGTAGGTCACGAGTTCGAGGCCCAATGCCTCATTTGCTGATATTTTTATATTTTACACACTTTAAACATTAACCCTTAATTTTCTAACAACCTAAATGACACATTTTGAGTTAAATATTATTCTAAGGTTTAAAAATAT
Source organism: Tagetes erecta (assembly GCA_030867185.1). Classification (NCBI taxonomy): domain Eukaryota; kingdom Viridiplantae; phylum Streptophyta; class Magnoliopsida; order Asterales; family Asteraceae; genus Tagetes; species Tagetes erecta. The sequence continues at coordinate 20,213,605 of CM061492.1, read as the reverse complement.
AATTTTTAATACAAATATGCAAATAATAAGGTTTCATTGTTATAATGAAATTATACCAATAATACATATAAAAACTAACAACGGTTTCGTATAAAATATAACACGAAAATACGATTACGTTTCGTACCAAAAATCTCAATTTATAATCTAAAACTCTAAATCCCAAATCCGAAACCGTAAATCTCGGATTTGTGATTCTGTTGCTATTGTTTCGTGTCTAAGTAGGATTTTTCCCAATTAATTAGGTGGTACCGATATTTGGGAAATTCTTGGTTCGTTATAGCTGCGTTACTTTTTCAGTTATCTTTGCTTTACGAGGTGAGTAAACTCACACCCCTTTTTACTGTTTACGTTTTTGGGGCTGAAATACATGTTCTTATAATACTACGGTTTCTTTTGTTTTGTTTCTATTTTTAAAATGAGATCATTAGATGTGTTAATCTTGTTTGGCCGCATGATGCAAAATTATGTGATAGACAATAGTACTTATATATTCTTGTAATTTCCACCGGTACGATGTTAGCGTTAATGGCTTGACAAGCCCACCTACACTAATAGCCTGATAGGTGATTTTAACCCGGCGATTCTATGTTCGATTCTATGTGTTGGTTACTAGTTACCATATGTGATGCTTGTTGCTACGTTGCTATGTCCCTTAGTTGCTTAAACATTTATTGATAACTTATATATATCGAGACGGTTAAATGACGGTTAAACGATAGTTATCAGTATTTGTAACATGAGTGGTTCCTCATGACTTGTTGCTAAGAGTTACCCTGCGGGGTCTATGGATTCTTGTTCTATGTGATTCTATGGTCATGGTTGAGATATCTGATGATATTGCTATACACATAAGATTGCAAAACATATTGATAATGATCTCGGATTTCGTATTACGTACTATTACTGTGTTTTACTCATTAGCTAACTTATTTTACATGTATTTCAGGTGGTGTTTGAGACGGTTATGGTTCAAGATACTTAGGATGCTTTGGACCTAGAATAAATAAACATGATTTTTTTGTCGGCTTTTATTACGATTTTAAGACTAGTTATTGCTTCTTTTATGTCACAACATTATTACTTTAATGATATTAAAATATGCATTTAGTGCCATGTGCTTTGTATTATTGATATCCAAATCACTTGACGCGCCCGGTGTTTTCCGCCGCCGGGCGGGGTGTCACACACACTAACCACACGATAGCCATTAAAATCATAGTCGCCTTGCTCTTGTCCCTCTCCGAGCCGATCATCTCCTTCGACCTATCAATCCACTCCCTAACTGAAACCCCCCGGTCTTCATGCCACCCACACCATTTTCAGACCTTATCCCAAACATTAGAAGCAAAATGGCACTGTGTTAACAAATGATCAACATTTCAGGCTCATTGAAACATAAGGAACATTCCACGAAATTCATCTGAACTCCACGGCTAACTAATGTTGTCTTACACAGGATTTGCCCAGCCTAGCATTCCAAATAAATCCTCTAGGCACCATGTAAATCAAATTTCCTGGATTCAAATCGACAGGAGCCCGGTTTGACTCTAGCATTTGGCTTAGACACTTAACCAAGAATTTCATAGAGTCATCACCCTCCACTTCCAATCATCTTCACATGATATTCTTTCCTCACATGTGTTCATATTATCTTTGAATTTTGTTCTAATTAGAGAAACATGCACATTAATATAAAGGTAAATTTGTGTCATTCCCACAATAATTCTCACAATCATCCCAATATTAACTTCTTATAACCAAAAAAAAAATTAAACTCAATTTGAGAATCGAACTAATGACTTGTATGTTAAATACATAAGTTTTAACGATAGACTACACGACCTAGACTTGTTTTTGTTAATCATTGAAACTCGTAATATATATTCATACATTTATGTTTTTATTTGTTTTCTTTTTTTCTTATTTTAGCTTTAAGATTTAGTTTCTATGGTTCAGTTTTAAGGGTTAAATTTTGGGTTAGTTTTACCATTTTCAGTTTAACGTTTAGCCTTTTTGACTAGATTTTATCATATAGCATATATATTTTTCAAACCGTATAATATACGAGTTACTAACTTAGTCTATACCTTCTAATAAAAGGAAGTTTTAAAGGACACGTGTCAATCATTGGAGAGGGTGTTGGGGCATTATTCCCGCTCAAACTCAAAATCTTCTCTTTTAAGCTATGTATGGAAATAAATCGATAACATTAAATCACCCATAGTTTTCTCTTTCAAATTTTCAACCTACCTTATTTACACCCCTAATATCATTGTGAAAACGGAAACAAACAACTTAACAAATAACTCATCGCAATTTACAACCTAGACCGATGCATGCTGACCTGTACGCTTGACGCGGTACATATGAGTGTCGCCGCATCTGGATTATTGGTATGTATGTTTTTCTTTATCTTTTTATACACTAATTGGTAGGATTTAAAAGACACACATTTTAAAAGTATCGATATCTAATTTGGTACTAATAGTGTATTTGTAGTTTAAATCCATTTGTTAATTCGAGTTTAAATGCAATTCGTGATTCTATTTTCATTGATCTTTTATGTAATGTGTAGTTTATTTTCATATGTTAATTTTTCGTAAAGTTTTAAAATTATATTTTTATGTTATACCCGTGTAATTTACGGGGTTTAATCTAGTCTATAAAATATAATAAACAAAACCTATTCTTGCCATGTGTTAAATTTTTAGCATATCTACCCCTTTAAAGGCTTACTTGGCATAATGTGATTATACTACTGCTGACTTGTCTTCCTCTCCTATATTTCACGTTTCTTTTGTATTTTGAATTTAGGGTTTAATCTTTTACATAACAACAGCGGCAAATGGGATCTGAATGCGATTTCAAATCCACGATGCAACAGGTTTCAATCATCTTAATTCACCGTTGTTTATCCATTAGGGTTCGACGATGAAGATTATGCCAGATTGAACGATCTATTGAGATGGCAGCGGAAAATCGATTATCTAACATGGGTTTTCATCAATCTAATTGGGTTTTTTTTTCCATTCTCGCGTGTTCTTTCGTATTATCAGTGAAATCCAATACATAGGAGGAACGATCGGGTATGTTTTCATCAATGGTTTTCTTTCTCTCAATTTGTATTATCATATTTAGGCTGTTTGGATTTGTTTGCTTTTTAGTTTTTAATATTTGAGTCAAATGGATTTACGTTGTTGGTATTTGGGGTTTATTGAAAATCAGTTTGGCTAAATCTCTAAATTTGAAATTGGGCATTTTAATTTCTGTTTAGAGATTTAGTACATGCAAAATACTTATTAGTTACAATCAATTAGATTCTTGGTTAACATGGATCGTCTTTTTTATGCTTTTTATGTGATCTGCCAGTTATGAAGTTCATCCTCTAATTAGGTGTATAAAACCATTTTAATGGTGAATTACGTGTGTACTTTATGATGCACATAAGGTGTTTGATGAAATGCTAACAAAGACATTAGACTCATTTTTATGTTTCTCATGTTTGATTGTTTTTTGTTAATGGTAATGATTATCTAACATATGAATTATTGGTTTGATCTTACAGGGATTTCAGATTTTGTTTCTACTATATAAAGGTTTGAACTTCCTATTCGTTTTGATTTGCTATGTTTGTTAGTATAGATGTCAACGTACACAAATTTCATATATAGTGAATGTGGTCCAGTTTCTTTTTTCATAATCCATATCTTTCTTTGTATTGAATTTAATAATCATTTGCTAATCTTTTTATGACCATAAAATAGTTTCATTTGTATTGTAATAGTTTATTTAAAAAAAAAGTGTACCTAACATAGTAGTTGTATATGCAATGTAATTTTTGATTAAAGTACAAAAACTAACTGATTATGCATGATTTCTTATGATTTTGGTATAAACTAGCTGTAATTTTGGTATGATTGCTCTTTTGTTTGTGTTTATAATCCTAACAATTTTGTTTTTTTCTACCAGAGGGTTAGTGATAGTGTTGCAGGAAGGTACAAAGGTTAACGGCGATGTAACTGAATGACACAGATCGTTGTTGAAGATCTTTGTTGAAAGGTTAAGCACATATCATCATCGTTGTTGTAGATCATTTGATTCTAAAATCGAACGATTAAAGTAATGTATCATTAGGAAGGAGAACATACTTAAAAAAAGAAATTCATATATATATCTATCTAATAAATCAAACTTTTAGGGGGCAATTTTTGGAGGGATTTTTTTTTATAATAGGAAGTTTGGAGGTAAAATTTAGCTAAATTTTTCACCATGCAAGTTAATGGAGCCAACTCCTTACATGTTATATATTTACAAATTGTTAAATATAATTGTTATAATTTCTTTATAAATATTACTATTTAACCCGTGTGTAACACACGGGTATTAAACCTAGTTAAAGTAATATATATATATATATATATATATATATATATCATACTTTATAACAGTTTTTAAATTTAGTTGAAGATCATCTGGTTAGACTTCCTGCTTTAAGGATTATTTAGTTTTGTTCTTATTTAAAGTGATCTTTGTTAATTACTTTTGGTCCATTTCAGATCATATCAAATCATTTGTGTTTGATCCCTACCAAACATGACCCGTTTTAACCCATACTAATTAGACAAGAAGAATATGAACAAGGAAGTTGCTGTTAATGAATTCTGCAGCTGTTGAGGCTATTGAGGTAGTCAAACATTCAATGTAAGTATAATTTTAAAATACTTCATTTGGTTCATAATTAGCAGTTTTTTATGTTAATCACTCATTTTCATACTTACCCCTCATTTTCATAATTAGCAGTTTTAACCTTGAGTGTGTTTATATACCAAGCCACATATATCAAACAAATTTAGCCAAAATTGTGTTTTAACTTTTGAGTTTTAAGCTACAATTTGAGTTTTGATTGATGTTATAAGACTTCAAAAGTCATATTTTCTGTATTGCATAAAGAAATAAAACAATTAAGCAAAAACTTTAATTTTCTGGTTATCGTGAGCCTGCATCAAAAATTTGTTGTGGATGTAGTAATTTGCATCAATTTTGGCTGATTTTAGTTACTTTTTGTGGCTTCTTATGAAATAATTTAGTTTTATAACTAAACAAGTTTTGATGTTTTGTATAAAGCTGCATTTTATTTAGTCTTGAATGAAGTAATTTGCATCATCTTTGCTAATTTTAGCTGTTATTTGTGGCTTGGTATGGAATGGTTTAGAAAGTTTAGTGAATCAAATAAAGTTTGATTTTTTTTAACAATGTTGCATTTAATTTAGTCTTGAGTGAAGCAATTTGCATTAATTTTGGCTAAATTTGTTTGATATATGTGGCTTGGTATGAAATGATTTAGAAACTGCAATTGATATTTGTCGCTGAGTGATTCAGAAAATATGTTGAATTTAATAAAGTTGGGCTTTTTTTTTTGGATAAAACTGTATATAAATTAGTTGTTTTTGGCTTTGTATGGAATAAGTTATAAATGCGTGTAGACTCGATTGAAGTTTGATAGTTTTTTGTTAAAACTACATCTGTGTTATTGTAATTTCTATAGTTTAAGTTCTGTGTTGCTGCAGCATCACTATTTTGCAAGGATGGTTAGAGTTAGTGTACTTAATGATGCTCTTAAGACCATGTACAATGCCAAGAAACGAGGCAAAAGACAGGTCATGATTAGACCTTCTTCGAAAGTTACCATCAAGTTTCTTATGGTTATGCAGAAACATGGTTTGTTTCTTCAACTCGAACGTTCTATGAATTTTAAACAATTTATATTCACAAAACACATAATCAAGTTGTTTATTGTAATTTATTTGTTGCAGGTTACATTGATGAGTTTGAGTGTGTTGATGATCACAGATGTGGTAAGATTGTGGTGGAATTGAACGGAAGATTAAACAAAGGTGGTGTCATCAGTCCTCGATTTGACGTTGGTGACGTTGGTGTTAAGGAAATCGAACCATGGACTGCTAGACTTTTGCCATCTAGACATGTACTTAAAGATAATTAGACTTTATATGATTACCTAATTCAAGTGCCTATGGAATTTCTATCCTATTTGTATAAAAACTTTGTTATTTTGGCTGTTTCCTATGATAAATCTTTAAGTAGTTAAAATTTGCTGCACACTGTATCATATGATTAATACAACTTCAAACCGAAGAATATAAGTAAAACTGTTTGATTATTGTACTATGCATCATGCAGTTTGGTTACATCGTGTTGACTACATCAGCTGGAATCATGGATCAAATTAACGGTTGTGGCTTTCATGCTTAATTATATGTTGTCTCAGGTGTGTGATTGTATATCATTTGTTAAATTTATTTATATATATTGTTGTATGTCTAAATAATTTGATTGAATCATTGTTTATAGTCTACAATTGTTTTTTTTTGTTTGCTGACTTTATGATCATCAAGGAAAAATATTTTGGCAGCTACTTTTTACTTTTATATTGAAAGTTACATTGCTCGATTCTAGGTAGATAGTTTTTATGTCCCTTTTGATAGAGTGATCAGGAAGAAAAACTTTCTTGCAATTAGGCTATTTTTTTTCAGGTATTGATTAGAACCGACTGCTAAATTATTTTTTTCAGGTATTGATTAAAACCGATTGCTAAATTATTTTTTCTAGGTATTGATTAGAACCGATTGTTTATCTGTCAACCTCTTATAAATTATTTTATCATGTTTCATCAATCTTCGTTTTAGGTTTTTTGTTTCATCTACTCTTATTGTTTATGAGTTTTTCTTTGTTTATCTTATCAACAAATGTCATTGTTAAGGATTTCTGGTTTTCATAAATTTCATAATACAATATTCTATGATTATTGGACTTCACATAAGGAAGTATTTAAAAAGTTGTAGCTTCGATTGAGAGGTATACAATTGAATAGTTTAATATAAAGTTTTTAGTTTAACTATTTAAATTATTCTAACTAATTCCCGTGTTAAACACGGGTCTCTAACCTAGTTATGTTAATATAATAATGTTAGAAATCGTTTGTTTATAGTGTCGTGTAATTTTTTCCCTTAAGTACCCAATTTTAACGTGTTTGGTCGGTAATTAGTTTGATGGAAATGTAAATAGAATTGCCAAATTAAAATTCTCTTCATCTCCCCACAATTTTAAAATTTGTAACTTTCCTTTTAAATATGGAAGGGGTCTTCAATTTTATTTAATGCGTGATTTAATTGTACCTAATTTTCGAGTTAAATTTCAATCCCTTTAACTTCTACAAATTTCACAAACCACACACGACTTATTTACTTTGAGAGCAATTTTTTCAGGTTCGGATTGGTTCGGCCGGTCGAACCGGGATTCGGGGGTGGACCGTGCCGAACCATATAGGTTCGTTTTTAGTACAAAAGATCGGCCGGTTCGAACCGGTCAACCGGTTGAACCGGGATTCGGCCAATTCGGACCGGTTCGGAAAATTAATTTTTTTAAAAAAATTTGACTTTATTTGGTTAAATTTGTGATATTTTTTATTTGAATTAAGTTTGGTTAAGGTTTAACCTTTAAACTTTGGATAGTATTGTCTCTGTGTTGAAGTTTAAAACTTAAAAAGTTGTTTCTGAGTATCTGACTTATATTTTAAGTATATTAATACTTTAGAAAAACATATATAATTATTTATTATTTATATGGTTCAAAACTGATCCAACCGGTTCGACCAGTCCGACCGGTTTAACCACTGAACCAGTAAGAACGTAAGGCGACCGATTCACTGTCCGATCCGATCCTGAAAACATTGCTCGAGAGATTATTACATGTAAATGGGAAATGAGTAAATGACTATGCCAAAAAGTCAACAACGTTGACTGGCTTTATCATTTTTTTTTTTGAACGGCTTGACTGGCTTTATCTCTCCAAGTTGCACACTTCTGCCTTTTTGCCGATTATGACAACCACTTAAAACTAGAGGCGACTAAAAATCGGGTATACAAAATACGATTCAAATCAACGGGACAAAAGGTATAGGTGCGAACACTTTTTTTTTATTTTTTAAAAGCGTAGCAGTTTATAATTATTGATTTACTAGAACCTAAAACTTTTAAGAGAGTCAAAACCACTCGACTCTCTTTTAACCATATGCTAAAAGATCATTAGCGGTGCGAACACATTTAATATTCTCTTTTTAAAACTTATTTAGTTTTATAATATAAAAAAAACTATTCATCTACTTTTACTATGCAGTTGGGTTTATTGCTAAACTAGGTTTAAAACCCGTGTATACACACAGATTAAAACTCGTGTATACACACAAATTAAATTTAAATATATGAATAAAAAATTAGAACCTACCATATTAATCAAATCACATAAAATCAACAATTATATTCTTATTTTTATCGTTTAAAATCGGGTAATTTCAACTGATTGTTGATTTGTTACTAAATAATTGTTGATTTTATCAGCGGCAAGTTTAAGTTAACTTAAATCAACTTTAAATTATGGAATCAATTATAATAATCATCTTTGACTTAAAATCAATTGACGACTTATATTTTGGATACCTCCAAAATCATTTCCTGCATTCATTTAACTAGTTGTAAATTTCTTTCCATCAAAATTGATTCATAAAACCTCGCTCAAATTTTCTTCCCTCTCAAATGTACAGCCCAAATGGGGTTTTTTTAGCCAATTTTACTGCCCAAAAAACTCTGCTTTATTAGATAGATATGTCTCGATTAGAGATGGAATTTAAGACCTTATTGTTCTTAAATTTAAATCATAATCTTTGCGATTTTCTACTACCTTCATAAATTTTATCCGTATGTTACACGGGACGCCAACCTAGTTTATAAAATACAAGCATACCTAATTTAATAAAAAAAAATTAAAATAACCATTAACCACAATATGTTCAAATAAAATTTATTTTAAAAGTAACAAACCTTGGGGGCTTGATTTGTGTATATGTAATAGCATCATAAAATTTAAATAGATAAATTAAATTCCAATACCAAATAATTTAATTCTAAACATAATTACAAAAATAAAGTTAAAGTAAATAATTACTTTATTAAATTCTAACTTTGAAGGTCGGTGAGACGCGTCGTGACCAAAATCAAATTTTTCTATTTCACCCTCAACTTTTATATAATGTCATTTCCAGCCAATAAACTCAACTTTGACATTTTGCGATTTTAATACCCTGATTTTGACTTTTATCATTTTGACATTGATAAACTACCATGTTTATAACTTTTAACCTCTTACTCTGCTTAGACATATTTACGACTTTGATTTAACTGTCATTTTTACTATTGAGTTTGAATATATCTCCGTATGTTAATATGTGACATAGTACGACTTTACATCGTAATTATATTTTTTTATCAACTCGTGAGACGAATTCACATACATGAGTTCCAGCGGTCGCATCGGGCGGCCCGATGTTATAACTAGTTTTATGTAAATTACTATATATCTATTTTAATAATTGAGTAACTCATCCACATGTCAACAATTTAACTACTTCACATAGGAATTTGCTTAGGTGTCATGCTCTCATTTAATTTGATGTAGGATTTGAAAGCGGGTCATGGTATGCTCCATATTCGAAATAATCCGATATGTTCAAATAAAAAATACCAATTATCATGAATTATCTATTAAGTCGATATGTTCAAATAAAAATTTTACCAATATCATGATATATCCCTTAATCCGATATGTTCAAATAAAATATTTGCCAAATATCATTAATTATCTTATAACCCGGTATGCTCAAATAAACAGTTTACCAATTATCATAAATTATCTCCTAACATGATATATTCAAATATAAAAATTATCAATTAGCAATTTATTATAAATCGTGTCCTTTATTTTAGTAAATGATTTTTGTTAGGAAAATATTTGTAAATATCCAAACCGGTTTAATAAAAATATGTTACAAAATAAAACTAATCCTTATATAATATAGCAAAACAATAAAATCATATGTGGCATATTTTCATAACTTTTAGCTTATATGGCATTATTTGATATTATCTCACAATAATAATTTTTTTATTTAAAATATGTATATAAAACTTATTATAATAAAACTAATTACATTTTTGGTCCCCTAATATTTTAGAGAATTCTTAAAAATTTAAGAATATTTACATTTTTAACCATTTACTACAAGGGGTGTACGTGAGTCGATTTATATTTGATAGGGTTTAAAAATGAAACTTATGGATAAAGTTAATAATAACATACAATTAAAGACATCAGTATTTTATAAATATACATAACATTTTTATGATTTTAAAAAAAATAAACTACACCATAAAACTAAGCATTTTCTTCTCTTTAATTTGAGTATAATATTGCTATACTAAAAATCTAATTTTTAAAAATATATCATGTGTTCCGTTTTACCACGGTTTTGTCTCAAAACTGGATAGAACATTCATGAACATCCTTAAAAGCATCACTTGAATTGTGTTCTCGAGCGTTGCGCGGGCACTAAACTAGTTAAAATATATAAAATCAAAATCTTGTGTAATATTCGGATACTAAATATTACAACTACTTTTATGTTTAACTAGTTTTATATAAATTACTATAGTTTAGATATTATACGTAGAAAATAGGGTGGTGGGGAGGGGGCTAACCGAGGACCCACGGCACCTATGTCCATGAGTTCCCGTGGGTGTGAACGAAAGTCGAAGCGGATGTTGGTGTTATTGAATATTCATATTCATTTATTACTACTCATGTGAATTGAAATGGAGTTAACAAAGAACCTAGCAAAGTTACAGGAGAGTAGAGGTGACCAAAAACCGGACCTGTTGGTTTTACCTGAAATAAATAAATTTTTAAAAAACCAAAAATCGGTTTTTAAAAGGCAGAAACCGGTTTTAGAGAATGCTTGGAACCAGTTTTAAAAAGTCCGAAACTGGTTTTTACAAAAGCCAGGAATCCGTTTTAAAAACCAGAACAAGAATATTTTTAACGTTAATATTATTCTCCCCGTAACTTTTGAGACTTCACATTCTATAAATTCTAATTTTGAAGGTCGGTTACCCGACCTTCAAAATTACTTATTTGCCCCCATCTCAATTTTACAGTTTAGGCTTTTAGTTTAGTTAATTCTACACTTTTGACCCCTAATTTAATTTTAACATATTTACGACTATAACCATTTATTCTACTTTGACATATTTCTGACTTTGACCTCTTATTTTATTTTGGCATATTTACGACTTTAACTATTCGGTTTTACTTGGTCATCATTTTGACATATGTGTTAGTCTTTTAATATGTGACTCATTATGTCCTTACACCGTAACGTGAGAGACATAAAACTTTTTTAATCAACGTGTGTGATGATGTCAAATACGCAAGACCCGACCACCGTATCGCGCGACCTAGTCTTTATATCTAGTTTCTTACCATTTTATAATGGTAATATAAAATGTAGTCTACACAGAGATTGATTTTTACTTTAAGGGATTTGTAACCCTTAATAATATTCCTAATGGGTTAGTTTTTGTCATGGCAACAAAAAAAGCATCCATGACTATTATGAAAAGAATGGGAGACATCGGATCACCTTAACGAGCTCACGACTTATATCAAGTGTTTGGGTTAAATGGAGACCTATGCAAGACAACTTTGAGTCCGTTTCCGTCAAATGATGGAGAAGTTCAATATGATCTAGAATGCTAACGAGAAAATCCCAATTCACTGAATCAAACGCGTTCGTAAAATCATATTTAAAAACAAGGGCTTCTGTTTTACCATTTTTGAGCTAGGTGGGTAATTTCTTTCTTAATGATCAGTGGTCCATCAAGAATAGATCTTCCTCGGATGAAGACTTATTGGGATTCACTAATGACGAAACCGACTACACATTTTAGATGATTTGCTAAGATTTTGGAGATGATATTATCGATTGAACCAACTAAACAAATGGGTCTGAAGCCATCAAGATCCAACGGGCCCTTGTATTTTGCAACTAGGCGACGAACGAGGAATTGCAACCATTGCTTATGAGGCCCGTGGAATGTAAGTGATCAAAAAGATCTTTGAAATCATCTGATATAAGGTTCTAAAACATTTAAACAAAATGGATATTTAAGGCGTCGGGTCCTGGATCGAGCTTTATCCCTCCTACATTGTCAAACACCATAAATGATCTCAAAGTAAATAAAAGACAAGAAATGAGATCAAATTAGGTCTGATATAAAAAGAGAAAGGGAGAGGGAGATTGAACATCTCATTAATAAACATGGGATAAGTTTTTTCTTGAAGTGCTAGAAGGCTTTATTCTAAATTTTATCCGGATTGGTTTGCCAAATGTCATTTATATAAAGACCACTTATTCTTCATTTTGCTTTGTTGCTCTTCATTATTCCATGAAAAAGGATGAGTTTTCTTTGTCCTCGATAACCCATTTGATATGAGATTTTTGTTTGAGTTTAATGATATCATCCATATACATTTGTACCTCCATGATGTCTTTCACAACATTCTCGATGAAAAGAGTCTTGTTAATTATGCCTCTTGTGTAGCCATTTTTGGTCAAGAAAGTTGAGAGTTTCATACCACTTTCTAGGTGCTTGATGTAAGCCATAAAAGGGTTTTATCAAGCTTGCAAACATAGCGTGAAAACTTAGGATCTTCAAACCCAAGCGGAAGCATTTTCAACTTAGTTAGGCATTCACATAGTTTAAAATGCATGTCAATTTGTTTGTTGGGATGTAAACATGTTGATATATGTAAGGCTTGTGAATTGGGTATGACTTTGGACTTTAATCAACATTTGGTTAAGAAGTGTGTATGTGTGTGTCTAGTTAGTTTTTGTGATTAGTGTGGCAAGTGAGTTTGCTTGAGGGCAAACAAATGATAAATGTGGGGATATAATATCCATGGTACCTCCAAGTGTTCAAATATGGTATTTTATCATTTTCTAATGTTAGAATATCATTACTTGGTAATAAATTTAATATATGTAGGTTTAGTGCAAAGATTGATGATTTGGGAGATGTTTGGAGGCTAAAATGATGAAATAAAGAAGCTGAAAATGGGCTTGCGTATCATGTGTTGGTGCCAGCGTATCATATGCCAACAGTGTATGGTGGTGGCGTATGAAGGACGTATGACAACAATAAGTGGAGTATGGAACTTTGAAGGTGGCAAATGAGGACCAATGAATTGGTCTTCCTGAATCCATACACAACAGTTTTGGTTCTTCCAACATGTTATGGACTCTTGATCAGTTCTTTTAACCTGCTTGATGAGAATGGGACAACAGCCTAATAACGAGTCATCAAAGTCCCCATGAAACCTTAGATACTGTGATAATCCTCTCGAATGACTCGCTAATCTTGTTGAAAGTGACTACATATCTAAGGAGAATATGGACATTGTAAGGTCAGTGAGGAAGTCTGTCATGTTACATATAAGCATTTGTGAATATATTTGACCATTAGGAATGTTTGTTTTGAGTGTGGAAGTCTTAAACATTTGCGGCCGAGAAGCATATATTTAAAGGAGTGTTGTAGTTGATTGGTGCGAGTTAGGTTTAAAGTTGAGGCAACAGAGAGTGTGATGGTATGTATGAGGTTGGGTCTAGTTGGAGTGGGTCGTTTTTGTTACACATAGTCGGGTTAACAAACACTTTGACCTCGTCAAAATTTAGGGTATTGAGCTACTAACGTAAGGATTCAGGATTTTTTTACCAAAAAATCCGAGAAAGCTGAAACATTTACCGTTTTTCGTTCTTCATGAAAATTTTTCATTTATAGATAGATTTATTTTTTTCCTTATAAATGTTAATTTCTCATACAAACATAAATCTAATATGAAATTTCATAGTTGAGTTTAGGGTTAAACTCATTTAGAGAGTACTTTGAAAGGGAAAATGTCATAGAAACATAACTAACTTTCGATTTTGTTTCAATTAAGTCACTCAAACTTTGTTTTGTTTCAATTAGGTAATTTATCTTTAAATTTTGTTTTATTTAAGTCACTTAAACTTTGTTTTGTTTCAATTTAATAACTTATCTTTATGTTTTGTTTCAATTAAGTAACTTGACTTTATAAATTTGTTTTAATCATAAATAAATAACTTGTATAGCATGTAAAAATTGATTTTTAACACACAAATTATAATTAAAAAAACATTTTTTTGCCATTTTTAAATTTTTTTTGGAATTTGTATAAATTTTCATTTTATTAAAAATGTTTCATAATTTAAAAAATTAATATTCACATATATATATAATTGAAATATTAAAGTAAATTTAAGTTATCTAATTAAAACAAAACAAAGTTTGAGTGACTTAATTGAAACAAAATTTAAAGATAAGTTATCTAATTGAAACAAAACAAAGTTTGAATGATTTAATTGGAACAAAACTTAAAGATAAGTTACCTAATTGGAACAAAACAAAGTTTGAGTGACTTGATTGGAATAAAATCAAAACTTGGTTATCTAATTTGAAATTTAGCATAAAAAACAAATTTGAAACTCTATTTTGACTTTTCTCTTCATTTGTTATCATTCATGACTTTCATTCATCTTCAATATAGCAAGAATGTTGGATTGCTTATGATTAATTTAGTCCTCATTTGTCTTCAATTATCTTTCAGGATAACAAGTTCGTGTACCTTTCTATTTATAGTGTTTTGATTTGTTGTTTATCTTCACATGTCTATTTTTATCGATTGGAATTGGGAATTTGTATTTGAACTTGTTCTTTATTGACCGTAAGTTTATAGTCAAATATGTAAAACAAATTTGGTTAAAAATGAATATGGTCATGTCAATCTACAAATGCGCGAGTCGTATTTAGTCTCATGTGTCCAACACAATTTTCATGACCCGTCAATCAACAAATACAACTCATTTAACGCCTATAGAGTAAGGCTTACAATAGGGACAAGTGACGTCCATATATGTCTTTTTAACCACAAATTTTCGATTTTATAGGATAAATATATCATAACCTACGACCTTCGGTTTAAAATCGCTACTTATATACAAAGCGGTTTTAAACCTATTTCTATTCATTTCTGGTCCAAGGGACAAGTGACGTCCATATACTGTCTTTTTAAGTAAACACTTTGTTGTTTGTGTAAACAAAATTCTACAAACTTTACCTCAAAAAGATATGTGTATGACTTTTATGTAGAAAATACCCCTCTTTTCAACATGATAAGTTTAGTGTTTTTTTGACTTTTCTTAGTCAATTTTATCATCTTTGTTGACCTCATGTATTTGATCCTAAAAGCATCTCTTTCCCTATCATCTACGCTTTTTTTTCCTCCATTTACATGTAAAATTAAAGTTTATTGAGCTTATTCATAAATATTTCATTATCTTTTAATTTTATTCGTTTATCAAGTATTAAATATAAACGTAAAAAAATTGCTAACTTTTACGTGAAAATTAAAAAAATAGTAAAAATAAATGATTGCCTCCTCATGGTCTATCGCTAGTAAAATTTTACAGGGAAGTTCTAGTAAAAGACTTTATAATTTAAAAGGTCGTAAAAAAGTGGTCAAATTAACTCTGAATGATTTCATTTCGGTGGCGTCAGAGTGTTATTGTCGAACATTTCAAAAACCGTATTTGGAATGATCTAACCCCTCACCTTCACCGCAAAAAACATAACCCCCCCCCCCCCCAAAATAAATAAATAAATAAAGCATATAACTAGTGTTCCCGAGTTTACTTAAGTAAAGAAAAGAAAGGAAATGGAAGGAGAAACAACTTCTTTTGTTCCCGAGTTTCATTAAAGGAAGAAATTAAGAGGAAATAAAAATAAGTTTGTTCCCGAGTTTCATTAAAGGAGGGAAAAGAAAAGAAAAGAAGAAAAAAATGATAGGAAATGGTTTCCCTCTATATCGGAAGGAAATTAAAGGAAAGGAATGGAATGGAAAGAATAGAGGGGAAAGGAATAGAAAAGAAATGAAGAAATCTCATTCACTTTCTTTTTCTTTCTTCGTTAAGTGAACTCGGAAACACAAACTCTACAACTAAACCCTCTAAACTCAAAAAACTAAGAGGTTGTTTGGCAAAGCTGAATGATTAAGTGATGAATGGTTAAGAGGTCTGAATGATTAAGATGTCTGAATGGAATGGTTAAGTGTTAAATGGTTAAGAGGTTTTGTTTGGTTAGACATCTGAATGAGATTTCTAAAACCTTTTTATTTAACTCAATTTGTTTGAGACCTATTAATTTATTTGTGTGTCATCTATCTAATAAATTAGAGTTTTTAGGGGGCAATTTTTTGGGAGGAAAACATAATTGATTTTATAAAAGGAAGGTTGAGAGAGAAAAATTGAGTAAGAGAGTTAATAAAGACAAAATTTTGTGATTAATAATAATTTACAAAATTATTTATAAATTTTTAAATATAATAGTTATAATTTTTTAATAATATTTTAATCAACCCGTGTGTAATACACGGGTGTTAAACCTAGTTGTCATTAAAATCTGTTTTTTCTTAATTCTTCTTTGCCACCCCCTTTTTCGCTTCACCAACACCCAAGAAACCCTATTTCTATTTCTTCTTATTTCTTCTTGCCGCCTCCCCCCTTTTCACTTCACCAACACCCAAGACTCTTCATCGTCGCCTTTTACTTCACATGCAATCTTCATCGCCCACCACCATTGTTGTATTTTGGTCGCTACTCGTCGCGAATCTCGTCTCCACACCCGTTCAGACATGCTGTTGCGCCGTTCGGACATACCGCTGCCTCTTTTTCGCTCAGACGTGCGTTCAGATGCCATGTCTGATTCGGTCAGACCTAGACCACCAGCCAAATGCTCTGAACCAGCGTTGCCTCTGAATTGTTCAGATTCAGAGCTGATTCAGAGGTAAACAAACAGGGCCTAAAAGATTGTAAAGTTCGATGAGACGGTTCCAATGCTGCCGAAATGAGGTCAATTGGAGTTCATTTGACATTCTTCTTACGACTTTATAGATTTTAAAAGATTTTGTATTTGAACCTAACACAAAATTTTTCTAGGTGCATGCATGTAAAAACAATAGCAAAGCAAACTTATCATTCCACAAAGGCAAATGGATTTTAATAATCTTACTGCGGCTATTTGGCCGGTAATATTTATGTAGCTCATGGTTCTTTCTTGGATCAATATTCCAGGTGATCTAGATAACTCCCAAACATGCAGAATACGTCGGAAGTTTCTCGTTGATACGTGAAATAATCAAACACACAAAGAATAACTTTTAATCTTCTTCTCTTTGAGTATCAATAGGTTCTGCAGGTTACAAGATGGCTAAATTAAAATATAAAACCTAAAAACTGACTTATATCCAAAACCTAAAGCGTATTAGGTTTTAGACCTACTAGGTTTCGCACAAACCAAAACCTATTACAATATATCAGACATAGTTACATATAACCAAGACACGAAGTTGAAGTTTCTTCAAGGTGTTGTCACAATTTATGCACCATGATTGTTTAACTAAGTTTATTCCCTACAACGATCCTATTTTAAATGTTTTTCCTACAGTGGTTTGTCGTTTACCTTTAAGTTTTATCCGAAGTTCAAACTGACGTTTTAGAGCTTATGATCAGAACGAGGATACGAGTTGATTGATGTAGAATCTACCTTGAATCAGTGCTCTAGATGACGAAACTGTTGTAGGAAACGATAAAACTTACACCGATTGAAGCATTGTTTCGTCGTTTAGAACACTGTTTCCAATTAAGTTTACATCAATCGACTCGTATCCTCCTTTCGATCAAAAGTTCTAAAACATCATATTGAAATTTGGATAAAACGTAATTGCGTTAAATATTTTTTTAACTATGAGACACAAACGATGATGAATACAACATATGGTTGGCCGACTCATCCACCCGACACACATTGAACAATCCGAGCTAAAGAGACCCCTTTGCCATCAGCCCCACTTTAGCGAGGATTCTCCTGATCCAAGCATGCCATATGAAGCTTTTAACCCTGATCGGAATCCAACGACACCACCACATCAGACTCAAATCCTGCAGGATCCTATTGATCTCGAGAGTTCTCCTAAGGGAGTTGACCAAGAAAATCCCCGAGTCGTCCCCGTACCACATCCATTTGTTTTCACCTAAACCAAATTAGAAACTCTTAATAAATCATAGATATGAGATAAGTTGGCAGCCTCTTATGCATTCTTAAGCCCCCTTTTTCAATTCTAGAATCACAAGAAACCAAAGCTCAACATTACTAGTCTATCACTAACTTTGTATTTTCATAAACGAATTAAGATTAATATTTTCCATCCCGCTGAAATTTCCGACTTAACCACAATCGCTTGGAACTTTCACTACAAACATTATACTTCCCACTCTAGTCCACCTAGATCTTTGAGAGCGATCACATGTTCTCATTTTACCCACAAAATACCCCGAGACCTATCTGAACCACCCCAAAGAAATCACTTGGGTCGAAACTTTAAACATTGGTAAGTAATATAATGGAAGACTACCCAACACCGCTTTCACAAAAGTTAGTCGGCTGCAAAACGAAAGAGTGTTAGCCTTCCGGTTTAAGAGTTTACTCTTGAATTTATCAAAAACCGCTTTCCAGGATCCCGACTCCTAGCTTGATGTCGTGCACATCAATACACACATCAAAGAAACTACTTTTATGGAAATTAATCTTTAAGCCTGATGATAATTAACACATTTCAGGATCCTTCCAAGATTTCTAACATTGGACATCGCCCATTCTCCCAAAATTAAGGCATTGTCCGCGTACAACATATAGGAGAGCACCAAACCCTTGCTAGGGATTCGGACATCCTAAAATACCAGTATTGACATCCGAGTTCATGGAAACGTAAAACGCTTCCATGACAATAATGAAGAGAAATGGCGAGAGAGTGTTTCCTTGACATACCTGATACCCATCTCGATGCAACAAACTCCCGAGTCTAAAATTTTCAATTTATCATGTCATAGGCTTTTTCATAATTCATTTTGTATAAGATAGATTTATAATAGGGATTTGTCATACGTGCAATCCAGTACCCCTAAAATATTGGGTACCGATTAATCACCTATTTTCTATGTTTGATATGATTAATATAGGTTAAAAAACAATATACCTAATAAATCAAGTTTTAGGGGGCATCAAAACTTTTTTTTTGGGGGGGGGGGGGAGGGAGGGAATGAGGGGGAAATTAAAGGAAGGAATAAAAGGATGTTTGAGACGGAAAAATTGAGTGGAAAGTTGATAAAACAAAAAAAATTGTAATTATGCTGTTTTTTATAAAATATTTACAAATCTTTAAATATTGAATATTTATAAATTCTTAAATATAATACTTATAATTTTTAAAAATATTATTATTTAATCCGTGTGTATCATACGGGAATTAAATATAGCAATAAAATAAACTTAGGACGAAAGACAAGATAATAATCATCAGGGTATTGTCATCATAAGTCAAGACAAGTCTTCCTTAACTGTAGAAGGAAAAAGACTTTACACTTAAACACTTCAAATATTATCATTGTTAAGTAGTGTGATTGTGGAGTTTCAATTGCGTATCTCACATACTTTCTTCACATGTCATCTCCACTATTTGCAAACCTAATGAAACTATCTATGAAAGGGGATCTTATTTCATAAAAAGCAATTTAGAATTTAGAATAAGGTGGTTAGACACAACTTTCATTTCAAAAGTGGAAATCATGACAACATTCTTGCTACTCAAGGTTGGATCCTATATCATCTTAAGTAGTTAAAGCTCAATGCCATCTTTGTCGCGACTAATGTATGTTTGCTCACACGACAAATCATACTCGAGATTTTTCATATGGTATGGTGCTCCCTAGTTACGTATTACATTTTTTTACAGCGAAACGAATAAAGCCCATACGCTCTACGAACACAGACAGCGCAGGCAAACCCAGAATCACCTATTTTTGGGAAAACCCGACTCCAATTCGAGGGAAACCCACTAACATGCCCGCACGTAGGCACGACAACAAGCTAGCGGTAAAACCCGCTTGACTCAGATATCGAACTTATATAGTCACAAATCTCCATCCATTGCCCCCTTCCAAAACAGTGCTTGTGGGAATTAAACTTGTGTCTTTTTTTAAGAATCTAAATCTCTTACCACTACACCACATTAAAAATTGCAATTCTACTATATTTTGAAAAACCAAATATTCCACAATAGTTCATTCGCCTTTTTTTATTTTTTTTATTTTGTTTTAAAATTTATGTTTCTTTTTTTAAACACTTTCTTTTTCTTTTTTAAAACGCTTTCACGACTTCACACCACAATGTGGGAGGTGTAATACTATTTGTTATGTAATATGTATACCTTGAACGTAACACGTGTAACAAAGTCACAAACGAGTCATGTAGTGTCTTGCCGTCCTCGCATCACATGACAATGTGACCATCGTAAAGCAGAGACATCACATGTTAATGACACAATTGTTACGCATGTAATGAAGACACAAAAACGACGTTGCCATCGCACTGCATTACACGTACACCAAGTAAGACCCGTGGTCATGTCATAATCCTATTTTTTCTAACAATCTCCTAAATCTTTCCATCTAACCATTAGAATATATTAAGATTGCTTTATTGCTTGAATTGGTAAGCATCTTTAATTCCGAGAGGAAAAAAGAGCTTGTTTCATTCTTTCTGTGGTAACTTTCACCGTCCATTTTATTTGAGTAGTTTCTGATTTAAAAGCTTTCTTAAAAGAAGATTTTTACATTTTAAAAAAACAAAAACTATTATAAAACTTGGATTTAATGAATGAATTGGTATATTTATAAAACTTACATTAATTTGTTTCTATAAAATTTGTTTCTAAAACTTAGATTATGTGAGGTTTTGCCTCGCCGTCTCTTCTTTTTGTTGTTGTAGCATTTATATGACAAAACTTTCAAACTCGGTATGGTTCGCTAAACTCATTCTATGAACAAATTTTGTTATCAATAAGTGTCTTATCAATAAGCCACTAATCTCATTGACATATGCGTATAGTATCTAAAGACTGTAACTCAATTGATGCCAATGTAGTACATAAGTTTGTGTGTTTATATTTACATGCTCTTTCAACTTATCCTGTAGATAATGAATGCATCTTACATTACACTAAATCGGTAAACCCACAATTATAAACAAAATAAAAACAATTTGAAAGCCCAATTAGTAACCTAATGCATAGCCCAGTTATCAAATACCCAGTTATCAAATTTACTGATTCAAATAAACCCAGTTACCGATAATAAGAACCTTATTAGCGTCAATATCTGGGTAACTTTATTAGGGTCGATATCTGAGTAGACACGTATCAAAATAACCAATTAACCTGCTATAAAACGAATATAAAACGAAAATATAGATACCAAAAGATCTTTTAGCCATAGTGAAAAGTTGCAAACTTTCAAAAAGAGATGCCTTGAAGATGCTCTCGTAGTCACAAACGAATCACAACTTACAAGAGATAGACTACTTTAACAATCTACATAATGTTGCCACTTCAGTTTTGGCAAAATAAAATGCATCAAACGTTAACCACAAAATTGCAAAATTAAAGATCAACCAACAACTAATCTACAGATTAAATCAACAAAATCGAAAGGGTTCATTTTTATGTGCCTACATACATATACATATATGCTTTGCATATACACCCTCCCATCCCACTTGTCTTATATAATATATATCCAAGAACATTGAAAGAGTTCAAAACTCTCATCTTTTAAAGGGAGAAAATTTACCAATAGAAACAACCCCCCCCCAAACAACAAAACCAAAAAAAGGACTAAAAGCTAAAGCATCTAACTTCTTTATCCAGTTATCCACCAAGCCAAAAGGCCCCTTCAAAAAATAATGTCTGGCATCATCGCTTGGAGATCTTCACGCCCTGATATGTTCAAAAAACTTTGTTCAAAATCTACTTGTCATCTTCCAAGACCAACCTGGCCAGACCCATCATACCATCACAGCTCCGCCACAACTTCTACTTCTCAGGCTGCCACGTACGCAAATTGTCATTTCCTGGTCAAACTTTCTCATAAACACAATATCCAAAATTTAAATTCAAAAACTAATCCAACAAACTTCTGACTGTTATTTGACTTATTTCTCTAAAAAACTCAAAAGCCAAAATCAGAATGAAATATATTCCAAAATTGAATCAAATAATAACTTTCGTTGAGCTTACAGATAAAAATACAAGCTATAAAATTTGCCTACTCACCAGCAGGTTGTTTATGCTCCGCAGGTTTGGCCTGAACCGCAGCAGCAGTAGCTGCTGCAGTAGCATTATGAACGTACTGAGGTCCTGCAGGCATAGAAGACGGTGGAGCAGCTGCATGTAGAACCCCTTGCTGTGAGGCCAGCCCAGCACCACCTTTTAAATTGCTAGTTGCAGCTGCGATTGCTTTTGCAGGATCAGAAGTTGTGGTATTTGCTAGTGTCACAGGCGGGCAAAGTGATAGCATGGCACTTGAAGATGATGATTGCTGTTGTGATGATTGTTGCTGCTTTCTTGGAATATAATACCCTGATCCCGCTGTTGACCCGACAGAATGCTGTTGAGCCTGAGGTGGTTGGACTATGTAAGGTTGGGTGTACATCATTTGTGCATACGCTTTAGCTTGGGCTTGCTGCTGAGGTACTTGCTGCTGCTGCTGCTGCTGCTGTTGCTGCTGTTGTTGTGGTACTTGCTGCTGTTGGGTGTACATCATTTGTAACGGTTGCTTGTGTAGCTGTTGAGATGCTTGCTGCTGCTGCTGCTGCTGCTGTTGAGATTTATTAGAACTTGTATTGTGAGGGTTTCCGAGGATAGAAGGTGAAGATTTATGGGTTCCAAATTGAGAAATTTTGGGTTGTGATGAAGAAAGAGTAGCCGTAGGAGAGCCAACTAACATTGGCGGTGAAGGGGACTGGTTACCACTGTTACTACTAAGATTGTGATTCTGTTGTTGCTGCATCATCTGTGTTGATGTGGGGGATTGCGATTTCTGATTAGGAGCAGCCGCACCAAACGAAATTTGAGTGTGTGATTGTGAGTGGGACCTACTAGACTGTTGCTGCTGAGTTTGATGCAGGTACTTGAGGGAAGATGTGGTCGCGGAAGCAAGGGAAGATGGACCTTGAGAAGTGGTGGGACCTCTGACTGAGTTCCTCCACTGAGGAGATTGAACCGGACTACCATTCGTGTTGCTGGTTTGGATAGGAAATGGAGACATAGAGTTAGGGAACTTGCCAGTCACTGAAGAAGATGAAGTTATTAAATGATCTGGGTATACACTTCCATTACTCGATGGGGGTTGATTTTTACTTCGAGCATTCATGCTCTGCTGCTGTTGGAATTGACCATGTAAATGATGGGAAGATTGAACAGTAGCTGGAACAGAGGTTGAGATTGGAGACCGGGTTGACCGATTGTTAGTGCCAAGCTTTATGTTCCTTGAAGAGCTGCTATCAATCACAGAAGTGCCAGAGATAGCTGCTGCTGAAGAACCAGAGGCATCTGTTGCAAGGTCTGGTCTTGAAAATGCAATGGACTGCCCGGATTTGGCAGTCAACCCGGAACTGCCCTTTCTGTCCTCATCAACATTGGAAGATTCACGGCCGGTTGTTTTGGTAGCTTCTTCGGATAACCTGAAATCCTTCTTCTGGTCCGGATGATGAGCTGATGCTGCTGCTGCAGGTGGTGTCATCATATGATGATAACTTTGTCTTATTGATTCTGGTAAGCTTTGGAAAATTGCATGGTTTTGAGCCATGGGTATGGTACCACTAGCACCATTCATAGGAGCAAAAGACATGGCAAATGCTTGAGGCGACAAAGATGATGACTCGGCACCAACTCTTTTTAGTAACTGCTGCTGAGATTGCTGTTGTTTCTTGTCATTTGAATTGGTACTAGCAGCTTGAGGGTACATCATAGCAAAGTTCTGGGAATGAACAGGCATGGAAAAATTATGGCCATAAACACTCATTGTGTTTGTTGCTGCTCGTGAGCCTCTGCTATCAGCAGTTGAAGGACTATCCTCACCACCAGTTACCTCATTTTCAAGTTGCCGTGCTTGTGGCGGTTGCTGTGAGCGGCTTTTATGGTTGGCAGGATAGCTGTTGTGCAACCCCCCACCATTCCCAATAGCAGCAGCAGCACTCCCATCCGGCCTCTGTTGAGCTTGCAAATGTTTCTGTGAAGACGAAGTAGAACCACTACTGTTCTGGTGGGTTTGTTGGGACTGAGTTGGTGGGGTAGGCTGCTGAGGTGCTTGTTGAATTTGTGACGGGTGCATCATTTGTGAAGAATAGAAAGGAGTATTGAAAACAGGCATGGGTTGGGCATGGGGATGGTTGCCTCTGTAATTTGGTGGGCCACCAACCGCAGGTATTTGAAAGGCGTAAGGGTGATTCTGCATAATTGCCAAGTATTGTGTTTCATTGGCACTCATATTGGGGTAATTGAAGCTCAATGCAGGAGCAGCGGCTGCTGTAGTTGAAGAACTCACAGCGGCTGAATTGGCTGAACCTGAAGCAGAACCCAAACCGCCTACTGTCGTGCTGCTGCTAAGCTTTGAAGAACCAGGTCTTACAGAAGCAGAAGCCGCCACTGCTTGTTGTTGGTTAAAGGGGAAGATGAATGCAGGTCCATGCTGCAAATTCAACACAGCAACAAAACAAAACAAAACAAATAAATTTCCATACATGCATGTTACACCTAGAGTGAAATTTGACTGCAACTCACAAGCATGTTGTTGGGAGTGACAGGAGGCATGGCTTGCTGAAGCAAAACCGGTGGCTTTTTATGGACTGCGTCAGAGATGATTGTGGTTTGAGAAGACTTGATGTCCTTTCCGGTGGTATGACCTGGAAAGATGGTGTCCTTTTTGTCTTGCATCGACTGTGCTATGCTTGCATGTAGTTCGGTGGAAGGCATGCCATTTGGATTTGCATGTTTAGCACCAAACATGGGTGCTGCAGGTCCAGATGCAGCTGGCCAAAACGGGTTCATCTTCATGAACTGCTGAAGATAATGAATGTTCCTTGCAATGTAGCAATGTGTGGCACACCTTTTTGGCCTTGGATGAGTAAACAATGGCTGTGAAGAGTACAACATGTAACAGCCAATAAAGTACACAGAAAAACCAAAGCAATTAAGTAATTCGGATGTTAATGAAAATAAATATGTTACCTGAATCGGTGCAGAAGACATTGGGTTCCCATCCATGGATATGACTCCCTGCAAAGGTGCCACAAACCTGCTAATTGTTTTATAATCAAGACTTGTTTTATTAATTCATTAAAGATAAAAATAATGACTTTTATGAGCTTACCCCATAGGGGGCCAATTCGCCACCGACATGGGCCCTGGCAAAGAAGTTGGTTGAGCTGTGATCACAAAATGGACAAATGAGTGGAAATTTGGGAGTAGATAACAGAAGTGAGATCTCAGACATTAAATTACCGGTCTTCTCCGTTTGAATCTCAGATTTAGTTGACAACTGCTGGTGTTTAAGAGCTTGATGCAGTGATTTGTTGGTGGCAGTTTCCTTATTGGGTTTTTCAAAATCATTACAGAGCTCCATCTTCTTTTCTTCATTCACGACTTGTTTTGATGATTCTCCAGTTTCATGAACATTCCCTGCCTTTGACTTTTTCTGCACCTCGGTCAAAATCGTCACCTCTTCCTTGTTGTCATCTTCCTTCTTTTTCAACTTCTCCGGAGAAGGCTTTAGAAAGAACAAAGAGTCAAAGATTTGAAGTAAAAGATTAAACTATGCAGATAGTCAAAGAAAGATGCTATCACATGAGTTACCATCTGCTTGTGATTTGAAAAATCAATATCGCCATCAATTTCCTGAGATGGTCTCTGTTGAGGAGGTGGAGCCTAAAATTGGAACCAATAGAAAGAACCCCATAAGAACATCATCATAGCCAAATCAAGAAACCATAACTTGATATGTGTCTCACCATCAGATCTATTTCAAATTTCTCTTCCTTCCCACTTTCAGTCGCTAGATTAGCTTCTTTACTGCAAAAACATAACAAAAAAGATCAATGATTTAAGTTTAGATTTTGTATATTAAATACACCAAACCAAAAAAATTTACTTACAGATCGGATGCAGGTGTCGTAATCACAGCTTCAGTGTTACTATTTCCGTCAACAGCTGGAGATATCTTCACCGTCTCTTCTTTAGTCAACACATCACATTTCCCCTCATCTTCCCCAGGCAAAGTAGTGAAACCAAAACCATTTTCAGCAGCTGATACTGGGATGCTACTGTTTTCCAAATAAGAAGAAGAAATTTCCGTCTTTATTGAAGAAGAAAAAGCTGGATTTTCTGACACTTGCCGAGGTTTCTTCCTCTTTGGTGCTGTAAAATTGAAGATTATAAACCCACAAATGAAAAAAAATATATATTTTTCAAGTTCTTATTATGCCTTTACCTACTACTGTTGATGAATTTTGAATGGCTGTTGAGTTTGATCCAGGAGATGAAATTTCTTTCTTGGATGATGGAGCTTGTGATTGTGTCATGAGACCATATAACACCTCTGCTATCTCAATTTCAAGCTCCTCTGGATTATTTGAAGATGATGATTTTGATGATGATTTTGGTGGCCTTGGTTTTGAACCTCCATTAGCCTTCTGCAAAACAAGTCACAAAACTTATTTCACATAAAATTTATCCTGTAGAAGACAACACAAAGACAAACACAAACACAAACCATCTTCTTCCGAACTGAAACATGTGAAGATGAAGGCGACGGTGGAGCTGCCGCTGCCGGCGCCGGTGAAAGATTTGAAGGTGAAGGTGAAGTTGAAGACTGACGGAGAATTTGTTCTGTTCCACCTCCACCAGAAACCCATTCGTGAGACCGCTTCACAGATGCTGCAAATTTCATTTCAAGAAAACACAATCAGACATTTTAATTACTCCAAAAAACACTTAATTGAAAAACTATCTCCTTTTTTCTTACCTGATGAGCGAGCTTTTCTCGGTACCGCTACACCGATCATCTCATCGGCACCTTTAGGCGCTGCAATAGAAGCCCTAAACACTTTATTCACACCTGAATAAGGGAAGCTCTTACGCTGATGATGATGATGATTATGTATCTGTTGCTGTTGTTGAGAATAATAATTATTATTATTACTATTACTATTAACAGATGAATTCATCGGCATCGGAGGCAACATCCTCAATCCACCGCCATTTTCATCATCTTCTTCTTCATCATTAACACTCTCCTCATCCTCAGACGTATTATTACTCTGAACATTCAACATCCTATTTTCTCTCCTCCTTTTACTCCTACTAGCCCGCTCACGTTCCCGATCTCCTCGATCCTTCTTATTAACAACCACACCTCTTTCTCTCTCTCTATCTCTATCTCTTAACCTACTTGATTCATGTACCTCAACACCTCCATCTTCATCTGCAACAAAACAAAACAATCACCGTTAACAAATTCAACACCAAATTCGTAACCAGATCTGAGAAAAACACAAAAAAAAAAAGTTCCAAACCAGGTGAATCTCTTAAACTGTTGCTTCGATGTCTCCGTCTAGACGATGATAAACCATTAGACGAAGGAGCAGCCATGTTATTGTTACTAACTCGTCTTCCTTCTCTATTTCTATCCATCAATCGATCTATTTAACGTCAGATCTACTACTTGTACTGTTGTGTATATCATCACAACTCACAAACTTTCATCAATCATCATACTCATACACGTCGCCGGAACAATAAAGTCGTCAACTCCGGCGGATGTTCTAACACCGATACAAAATCAAAATTGATATTTTCTTCTTGATTGATGATGATTCACTCACAGATCTGTTTACACTCTCTCTCTCTATCTCATCTCCTTTGCGGTATATCACTCTCAACATAACCTGTTTCCAAACCTAATGAACGGCTCAGATGCGTTCTGATTCCACGTATGCAGTGATCTAGACCGTGTGTTACCACTAGCTCATCTGACGGCTCTATTTCGTTTGGTATCTGACATGGCTTTATATTATCCGTCAGATATTTTACCAACACGTGGCTGTCTTTCTTTGCTTACTCGACAAGCTTTCGTCATTTTTTAGTACTGTATATTATTAAATAAATAAATAAATGAATTTAAGTTTTGGTAGTAATAAAGGCGTAAATGAATATGATAAATTTCACTTGCCAACAAAACACGGAGGGTTGATTGATTGAAAGTCTAGAGATTTGAATGTTTGGACACCAAACTATTTTTTGAAAGCTACGGGCTATTTTTTTAGATGTGGTAAATGGGTGTTTTACCGTAAATTTTTATCACTAATTATTTAAAAAAATATAACTATTATATTTAAAATTATGAATCCTTATATAATATAGGAAAACATAAAAAGTTTATGTTGCATAATTTTAAAGATTCTGACTTATGTGGCATAATATAAGATTTATCTCACAATAATGATTTTTATTTAAAATGTTTATATAAAATATATTATAATAAAACTAATTACATTTTTAGTCCCCTAATATTTTAGAGAATTCTGAAAAATTTCAGAGTATTTATATTTTTAACCCTCTACTACAACGGGTGTACATGAGTCGGTTTATATTTGATAGAGTTTAAAAATGAAACTTATGGATAAAGTTAATAATAACATACAATTAAAGACCTCGGTGTTTTATAAATATACATAACATTTTTATATGATTTAAAAAAAATAAATTACACCATAAAACTGAGCACTTTATGGTGTTGTAAATTTGAGT
The DNA here is from genome assembly GCA_030867185.1 of Tagetes erecta. Classification (NCBI taxonomy): domain Eukaryota; kingdom Viridiplantae; phylum Streptophyta; class Magnoliopsida; order Asterales; family Asteraceae; genus Tagetes; species Tagetes erecta. Next base: position 20,184,865 of record CM061492.1, on the reverse strand, counting down.
TTAATATTGCTATACTAAAAGTCTAATTTTAAAAGTATATCATGTGTTCTGGTTTACCACGGTTTTGTCTCAAAACTGATTGGAACATTCATGAATATTTTTAAAAGCATCACTTGAATGTTGTGTTCCCGAATGTAGCACGAGCACTAAACTAATATTTAATATTTAATATCATTAATTATAAAATTTGTCTCAATCAACTCTTTCACTCCATTTTATTCTTCCTACATTTCCTTTTATTCATTCTCTTAGTTTCCCCTCTTTTCCCACCAAAAAAGTCATTTGTGCCCCGCATAAAACTTTAGATATTTTATATAGACTAGGTTTAATAATATGTGTAATATATAGGTTAACTAGGTTTAACACCCGTGTGTTACACACGGGTTAAATAATAATATTTATAAAATCATAATCATTTTGTTTAAAAAATTAAAAATATTTAATATTTAAAGATATTTTCTTTCATCAACTCATGCATGGTATTTCATATCTTCCCTCTAAAACTTCCTTTTATAAAAAATTCCCCCCAAAAGTTGCCCCTTAAAACCTTGAATTATTATATAGATAATAATATTTATAGAGAATTTATAACTATTATGTTTAAAGATTTTTAAATATTAATATTCAATTATTTGGTTCCATCAACTCACTAGGTCTAATACTCGTGTATATACACGGGTTAAATAACATTTTTAAAAAAATAAAAATTATAAAATATCATTTATATAACATAATCACATTTATTATGTCTTAATAAAATATTTGGTAATTAAAAAACGAATAACAATATTATAAATCATATTACTTCTTAGTCATAGACTCATAGTAACAAATATTTAGTAAGGAATGAATTAAAATATTTTAAAACAAGTAAAAAAACACCGGTAAAATTAAAATTGTTGTATTAAAAACAGAAGACTCTTGTGTCATTATTCAAACTATAGATTAATTACTGAAATATATGTTTCAAAGGGAATTTCTAGGAAAACTATAGTAAAAAAAATGAAGAGAGATTTGCCGATGTTAAAGCAGAAAAGCTGAGATCTTCTACAACATTAAATAGCTTTACGGTTAGGCTTTTATGGGGTTTAGAAGTTTTAGGGTGAGGGGTTTTTGGTTTTGGGGTTTAAATTTCTCGATTAGGTTTTTTGGTTTAGTTTTTTAAAAGAAATTTTCTTTTTCAAGTTTTTTACCCATGTAAAAACTAAAAAACAAAAAGTTAATAAAATGTCAGTTATCTTACTCTTTATTTTAATTGGTCTAAAATAATCTCAACTAACACATATTAACCGTGAATAATCTCAACTTAGTTTATTCCCTCAAGTGATCCCAAATCCAACTTGTTTTCCCTCAAGTAGTCCGCCGTTAAGTGTACTTCAGGGGCGTTAACTTTTTTTGTATCAAATTTTATAAGGAGGTGGATACGAGTCAATGATGTAAACCTTACATCTAACTAGAACACCGATTCAAGGTAAGGTTTACATCAATTACTCGTATCATCCTCCCCACCAGCACCTACCCAACCTAGAGTAGCTAGGTGGGGAAGTATGATTAATTCTTGTTCATACATCGGCTTTTCTAGTATGAAATGAGCACTTCAAATAGATTCTTGAAGTGTAGTGTTTTCCCGAAATGGGAGATGACGGGGTGGGTTGGTCTTTCGACTTTGTTTTTATAGTTATTTCACAACAAAAGTTATATAACTCAACTACTAAATAACTAACTAACTAACAATCGAACTTCATACTCATTTACGTATATAATTCACATAGTTAATATCCCGTTAATTTTTAACAACGTTCGTGAGTCACGGACTAATAATTCACCGAGTTACTGATTTTTTAATGTCAATCTTTATCCCGATAATTCCTCGAATTATATCACAATTTATTATAATTAGCACACTTAGGGGCTGTTAGGCAACGTCTGAATGGTTAAGTGTTGAACCAGCAAGAAATCTGAACCAATAAGAGGTCTGAACCAATAAGAGGCCCGAACCATTAATAGCTAGTATATTGCTTAACTATTCAAATGCAAATTTCTGACCAATTCAGACAATAAGTCTTAACCATTCAGACTCTGTATATTGCTTAACCATTCAGAGGCAAATGTCTTAACCATTCAGACATCTACTCCTGAAACAAACAGTCTGAATCATTAAGTGTTGAACCATTCAGACATCTGAACCAGTAAGAGGCTGAAACAAACAGCCCCTTAACTTATTTTAACCAATGTAATGAATTAACAAGTGTTGTTAAATTAAAGGAAACTAACAAAGTTTAGTAAAGTTGAGTTAGCGAAGTTAATCTAAAAGTATTATGTGTCACAACAATAAAGGAAGTGGATGTGGACTCCTTATATTTTTCTTGGTAAAAAAAAACCACAGTGAGAGTAAAAATTTGAGTTAAAGCCCTTATAAACCTTAAAAAAACCATAGCCATAAACAATTGTACTAAAAACAATAACACTTATATTACTTAAAAGTATAAGCTACATGTACCTTCTTTTACTATTCATGAACTTTTTTCTATTAACAAATAAGGGGATATTTAGTAGCATCTGAATGGATAAGTGCTGAATCAATAAAAAGTCTGAATCATTAAGTGCTAAATCAGTAAGAGTTCCGAACAATTAAGAGCTAGTATATTGCTTAACTATTTAAAGGAAAGTGTCTGACCAATTCAGATAATAGCTCTTACCATTCAGACTCTGTATAATGCTTAACCATTTAGAAGCAAATGTCTTAACCATTCAGACATCTGCTTGTGAAACAAATAGTCTGAACAATTAAGTGCTGAACCATTCAGACATCTGAACAATTAAGAGGCTGAAACAAACAGCCCCTAAGTTTAGCAATTTTAAAGATATTCAAGATTTAAAATATTATAAACACTAGTTTAGTGCCGACGCTATGCTCGGGAACATAATAACCATATGATTTTAACGATATTCATGGGGCGTGGAAGGTTTCAATCAATTTTTAGATAAAATCGTTATAAAACCAAAACACAAGATTTATTTAAAAACTGATTTTTTTAATATATCAATATTATACTCAAATTAAAGATAATTAAATGCTTAGTTTTATGGTGTAATTTTTTAAAAAAAAATAGTATCGTGTAAAAAGTTATGGATGGTTAAAAGATACTAAGGTATTTAATTATAGCATATTATTAATTTATTTTTAAGTTTCATTTATATACCTTATTAAATATAAACCGACTCATGCACACCCTAGTAAAAAGGGTTGAAAATGTAACTATTCTTAAGTTTTTCTAGTTTCTGCTAAATATTAGGGGTTCAAAATGTAATTCGTTTTATTATAATATATTATAATATCTTCTATATAATATAAGAAAATGATTTTTGCTTATGTGTCAACCATTTAGGTTTGTTTTGCTTAGTTGACATTATTTGAGAGTTTTTCTCAAAATAATAACTTTATAATTAAAATACGTATACATAATCCTTAATTACACATTAGAATAACATTAATTACTTTTTGACCCCCTAATATTTAGGACAAACTTGAAAAACTTAAGAGTAGTTACTTTTTCAACCCTTTTTTTATTAGGGTGTGCATGGATCGGTTTACATTTGATAAGGTATATAAATGAAACTTAAAAATAAATTAGTATAATATTATAATTAAATATCTTACTATCTTTTAACTGTCCATAACTTTTTATACGATATTATTTTTTTTTAATTAAAAAGTAAACTGAGCATTTAATTCTGTTTAATTTAAGTATAATATTGCTATAGTAAAACACAGGCTTTAAATAAATCTTGTGTTCTGGCAACATAAAACTAAATATTGTATTCTCTTTAATTTGAGTATAGTATTACTATACTAAAAAACTAATTTTTAAAATAAATCTTGTGTTCCAGTTTATCACGGTTTTGTTTCAAAACTGATTAAAACCGTCTTAAATATCCTTAAAATCATCACTTGAATGCTATGTTCCCGAGCGTAACGCGCGGGCACCAAACTAATATTATATAGAAGATATTGACAAACGAGATAGTTAGCAATGCTAAAGATATTCTAGATTTGAAGGGAAATTGGAAATTTAGATTTTAATAATAGTGTAATGACAAGGAATTTTATATTGAATTGAATAAACTAATAAGAATTTGTCGCTTTCACTCTACCTAATATTAAACAGTATTAAATTACATTGGACGACTCGATGGCTAAACTACGACCATATTGCAATAAACAAAGTCGATAAATAAAAGATATGATTAATGATAAAATATGTTTGTTTAGTGGTCGATAGGAGCAATCTAAGGGAATACATGGGGATACTCATGCATAGTTTAGTTACAAGCATAAGCATATCTGGCAAGCAACTTATAATAATAAGTTGATTCATTCATTATCAAATTGATGATTCTTTTAATATACTATATATTTATTTTTATATTATTTAGTTTAAAGGTGGGTCATTGCATATCATTCTATTAAATAATCCAATACTCAATTATATCTTTCAATTATAATAATTAACTATTTATTTCTATATCAGCATTTTAACTATTATACATATGATTTTGTTTAGTTGTCATGCTTTAATTTAGTTTGATGGAGGATTTTAAGGCGGTATATGTTGCATATTTGAAATTACCCGATGTGTTAAAAAAAATTCATCAATTATTATGAATTATCTCATAACCCGATATGTTCAAAGAAAAAAGTTACCAATTATCATGAATTATCTTCTAACTCGATATGCCCAAATAAAAAAATTAACAGTTATTATAAATCGTCTCCTTTATTTAAGACTTTTGCTAGGAAAATATTTGTAAACATTCAAATTGATTTAATAAGGGATATGTTAAAAATAAATTTAATACCTAAATTTAGTTGAAATCTATAAAACTAAAATTTCATTTTACATGATTACTAATTTAGTTTAGAATAAAAAACTGTTTGATAGAAATTAAAATTATACGAGTTATCTTGAAAGAAATAATCTTAAAAATATATTAAACATGTGTATTTTTATTGAATTTTTATAATCATAAATTGTGTGTTTAAATAAATAATACTATGTGAACTAAGGTGTTGTTTAATAGTTTTTTAATGAATTTATTAAAAAATTACTTTTGAATCGGTAAGTTGTAAAGTGTTTGGTTCACTAAAATAACATCGAAATTGTTTAGTTGACTTTTTAACAGTTAAGTGATATAATGATGTTGAATGGTTAAGAAACAAATTTACTAGTGCTATAATAAACTTTCTTTCATCCTAAAACTCAAGGCATCATCCACCACCACCGTCAACTATCACCACCACCCACAACTGTCAGTCGCGGCCACCCACAAACACCAGCCACCACCATTAGTCCATCACCACCCGCCACCATCAACCACCACCATTACCACCCGCCACCGTAACCACCATCATCACCACAATCGCTAAGCACCACCACCAACAACAACCACCTTTCATGGCCACTAACCACCACCACCCACAACAACACCGCCAATTACCAGCACCAAAACCCACTAACATCGCTAATCACCACCACCTTGAGTGTATCAATACTTTACATCACGAGATTGCTAGTTAGTAGATACATTTGATGTTTTGTATTTGCCTTTTATAATTATGCACCATTCAATATAGTCATTCACAGTTCTCACCAAACGAATACATTTCATTCGATAAAAAATTGTTCAGATAGATAAAATAGCCATTTTGCACAGTTATTCGGCGGTTTAGCCAAATACACTACTAGAGCATATTGGCTCGTAGCCTCTTACATGGTAAGATGTCTTACTGCTTCAGCACTTACTGGTTCATTGGGTGCCAAACAACCTCCAAGTAACACGAGAAATAAATACTTACATTAATGTATGATTATAGTTAATCGTTCTATCCGCTTCTGGTAAGTTATTCAAACAAATAAATTACATGTAAAAAATTTTTTTTTATAAAAAGTGTCTTTTCCTACAAAATGGAGGTGTAACTATCACACAAGCAAGTAGAATACTTACATAAGTGGTGAATTCGTCAAGGAGGAGTGAAAGTATCACACAAGAGTGAAATAACTACGCATGAACTTCATACGCACACATGGAAAATTTCCTTTGTGCAATAACCTTCTCTCTCTCTCTCTCTCTCTCTCTCTCTCTCAAACACACATATATGTAGAGAGGTTTCGTGGGGAGAACACTAAATATTGCGTGAAGAAACTAAATTCTTCATTTATTCAATTAAAAATATTAAAACATGTAAGTAAAATGATTGAAATGCAACATTTGTTCATCAATCTTAAAATTCAAAAATAAAATTTGAATACTTTGTTTATCCTACACATATGTAGGTAACTTTTAAACATTAAAAACATATGAAATAAATATTTTTATTAACTTTTTTATGTACATTTCATACACATATATATGTCGTCTCTGGCCTACAGGGAATTGTATATCAAGGATATCAAAAGATATATCAAGAAAGGCAAGAAATAAACTCCCAATGTTGCCAAAGCCAAATGGGAAGCAATGCAACTAAAGAAAAGAAAGAACCCATCCAAAGCTGCTTGTAAACCCATGTCTTTTACTATGACTGATTCACAATCATGATTCAAATGACAAAAAGCCTGCATAATCTCTTATCAGAATCAAAATGCACACAGACCACACAGTCAATGTATTGGAAAGAAGAGAAGAGAATATCAAATGACTAAAAAATTTATTGAGTCATCTCATTCTGAACAATCTCAGTTCTCTTTTCAACTACAATCGTTTGTAATCAATCAACACCATCACCATTTGCTCCACCTGATACAGCAGACAAGCAATCTGCTTAATCATGTACTGACTCCCAATTACCATCATTCTGGAATTTTCATCTAATAAATGAATCTTCAAGTGATCCAACACAATCTTCCTCTCCAAACAACTCTCCCTCTACACATAAAAGAACAAGACCCTTGGTTGGGATTATGAGCTAAAGACAAGAACCATTTTGATCAATAGGAAAGATGGTAGAAAAAAAAAGATTTACTTCAGAAGTGGAGGTGCTCAAACTTGACATATCTGATCTAAAACGACATCACAAGCTGACTTGGGATGGTAATAATTCTCACTACAATTCTCTTGCATCAAAACTGTATTTTATATTCTCCAAAGAAAACTCAATATTTGAGAAGATGGCTCAAAGTGAAGGAGTGAAGCATATCAAACCATTGGATGTTCATGATGCAATCTTACTCTAGAGGTTTGATGCTGCAAGAAATAAGTTTATACTCTCTTTCTCTGGCGTTGGTAAAATTAAACTGGGTAGACAAATTGTTTGGACTATCTTCTCTAAAACTTAGAAACCTTGCAGTCATTTTTTTGATAAATCCCTCTGAAGATCAGCATGTGGAAGCTACATCTCAAATAATCAGAACAATATGTAGATTGAGAGAAAGAAGAAACAAGTAGATTGTTTTTGTATAATCACCTTAGAAAAAAATTGTTCGGATACAAGGATGAGGCTACCTAAATCACTTTGAGTGTTGAATATCATTGCATAAAGCTCATGAAGATAAGTCCAAATGATCACACAGAGCTGAAATCTATGTGATCTTGATCCATCTGCTGAACAACTGTAGCATGCATGTATGTCCTACTCGTGCTCGTGCTCTTTGAAACAGTCCAAAATAATAAACCAAATTAATTAAATAAAGTAAGTAATAAATATAGTTTTTGAAACAGTCCAAAAGACGACCCAATGCATGCATGTCCTACTCGTGCTCGTGCTCTTTAATTACCTGAGAATACATACTAAAACGGTCAACACATAATGTTGGTGAGTTCAATGAGGTTTGTATATAAATAAAGGGTACCATTTATAACACAGATAAACAAAATCTATTTTATTAGGCGGTTTGCAAGACCGTATGCTTATTGCTTGTCAACACGTCGAGATGAAAGCTGAATGTTACTTTTGCCTTGTCGCCATCTAACCAGGATGACCCATAACCTTTAACGACAATTTGCACCACATGACGCCCAGCCAAGGGTGGGGTGCCCGTCGCAACCCGGTAGTACTACTCAAATTTCTCCACTATCATATATTAATCAACCTTGAATATATATATATAAGGACTTGAATGTGGTTCCAATTCGTGTAAAACATTATAAGCCCTAATAAAATTACCATTATAAAATCTTGCTCGTAGGAATTTATACTTTTACCAAAACTTGCTCGTAGGCCCTACCCGGAGGTATAAAATGCAGCCTTAGTTGGCCCCGTCCGAAGGCATAAAGTTTTGCCCGAAGGCCCTGCCTGAAGGCATAAAATGGTATGACTCCTCTGGATAAAGATTGGCAGAATGTCTCTGGCCAATATGGAATTATACATCAAGGATATCAAAGAGATATCAAGAAAGGAAGGAAATAATCCCCCAATGTTGCCAAAGCCAAATGGGAAGCAATGTAGTTGGGGAAACAAAAGAAAAAGAAGAAACCAACCAAAACTGCTTGCAAACCCATGCCTCCTCCCATGGCTGGTTCACGATCTCATGATGATGATTCAGATGACAAGAAATCTCTGTCATCTCTTATCAAAGTCAAGGTGAAAACAGTAAAAAAGATTGAAAAGAAGATTAGAAAAGATCAAAAGACTGAAGAACCTCTTGAGTCATCCCCTACTTTAACAATCTCATATCTCTCTTCAACAACAACCATATGCAATCCAATCAACATCCGTTCACTCTCAACTACCATCTTTCAGGAATGTTTATCTCATAGATGAATATTCCAGTGATTCAACAATCTCTTCCTCTCCAAACAAATCACCTTCTGCATAAAAGAGCAAGATCTTTGAATGGAAAGATTTACTTAGGAAGTAGAGGTACTTAAACTTGACAAATCTTATCTAAAAAGACTCCACAAGCTGATTGGGATAGTAATAATTCTCATTGCAGTTCTCTTGTATAAATTTTTTTTATCTTCTCCAAAGAAAACATAGCAGATGAGAAGATGGCTCAAAGTGAAGGAGTGCAACACATCAAACCATTAGGTGTTCATGATCTAATTTTACTCTAGAGGTTTTATGTTGCAAGAAAGAAGTTTATGCTCTCTTTCTCTAGCGTTGGTGAAATCGAAATGAGTAATACAAATTGTTTGGACTATCTTCTCTTAACCATAGAGACCTCGTCAGCATTCCTTTAATAAATCCCTATAAAGATAGCATGTGGAAGGTATAGTTTAAATGATCATAACAATGTGTAGATTGATAGAAGGAAGAAAAGAGTATTTTGGTAGCATCAACCTAGGGAAATTTGTTGGAATATAAGCATGAGGCTACCTAAACCTCTAAGTGTTGGGTGTCAAAGAATCAAGCTCCGAAGAATAAATCCAAATGATTATACTGATCATATGCTAAAATCTGTTTGATCTTGATCCAGCTGCTGGACAATTGTAGCTGCTGGCAATACAGCTTTTCTACAGACAGTTTCAACAACTGAAGATCTTTAGCACGAACATTTGTGTCAGAGCTGAAGAGTAGCAGAGACACCACAACTTTCAGCAGATGTTGAATATCTGCAAAATCATTTTCTTTTATATAGTAGTATCCAATAGGATCTCATATTTATGGTATGTCATGTTAGGGTTGATCAATGACTGTAGTTTGCCATTAGTAATATATATCTAGAATAGATGACTAGGATCAATTCTAGAATAGTATAAATAAGTCGCACTCATGAACGTTTGTGACTAAGCCTGCTAATGTAATCATTTGGTTCAAGGTTAATTTCAATAGAAATGAACATTGATAATATAAACTGTGTCCACTATTACATTGCTTATCTATCTCTTATGTGTGCTTGACCAAACAATATCACAAGGATTCCACACTTGTGATTCTACAGAACGATTGTTTGGCACGATCCAACAACCGACCATTTGGGTATATTTCATCCACGAGATAGTAATCCATACATGTACTCGTTTCCATTTATTGTAAATAAACAATTGGTGTCGTTACATTCTAAAGATTGTTGAACCGGACATAACAAAGTATGCATGCAATAACCAGGTATCTTGTGATTTCACCGCGTCAAGAATGAGAGTTGGGCAATTGTGATCCCTCTTGTGAATTGCCCACGCCATGCCATTTAACAATTTCTCCACTCCCAATGCGTACAATCAACACTTCCTATATAATTTAAAAAAGAATAAAAAATTATATGTTTAACAAGAAAAAAAATAATTTACGAAGAGTTTTTAAGAAAATACCTCACATGCCGGGGAAACTATGACGGGTCGCATGCTGATTGTATAAAATTGATACTTCGTGAGTGGTTGGTCTATGCAAATATTTTCTTTCTCGTACAATCTAATAACACCTTAACAAAATTCTTGAAGGCTTTCATGTAATGCCTGATCCGACATATTAAGTATTCATCTAAGGAGTCATCAACATTTCCATAACCTAAATGACAGAATGTGAATGTGTATTTTTTGAAACTTGATAAGCTTGTCTTATGTCTTGCGTCGAACCGGGTTAGAAAGTATTAATTGTCGTTTTCCATATCTGCAACTATTATTTAATAATAGTTCATTGTTCATCCGATAAGGTTATCTAAGCATCCTCGCGTTAAATTTCGAATCCTCAAAAACTAATCAGCAAAACGACGATCATGAGACTCACACAATCGTCTCTTTTAATGTAGGTTCTTGATAACCTTGTAGTGTCACGAACATGGGTAGATAACACAAAATTGGAGACCGAAATGATAAATGCAAAATTACGTCTACGGGTTTCATTCGAGACATCGAAAGAAGATGAAGAAGAACCGATGATTGAATCTTTGACTAGCCATGTATGCAAACATTTTTTTAGAGCAAGTGTTTTCTTGTGTAACAAACATAAATGGCTTCAATGAACGTCCGCCTAACGGTTGCTTTCTTTTTAGGTATATTGGTTTTTGCTGGTCCCAACTATCACCTTTTGTCTTCTACTGGTCCCAACTATTGAATTGGCTGTCAACGGTCCCAACTTTTATCATTTTGGTAACCACTGGTCCATCGTTAAATTTTTTTTAACGTCGTTAAGCTTTTTTCAAATTTAAGACCGATGTTTTAGGCCTTTTGATCGGAAGGATAATACGAGTCGATTGATGTAAAAGTTTTCTCGAAAAGGCTCTCTGAACGATAAATTTTTTACATCCGATTGAAGCACCGTTAGGTTTAAACACCCGATTGAAGCACTATTTCGTTGTTCGGAGTGTCGTTTCGAGGTAAATTTTCCATCAATTGACTTGTATTATCCTTCCGATCAAAAGGCCTAAAACATCGGTCTTAAATTTGAAAAAAAAATTAACGGCGTTAAAAAAAATTAACGACGGACCAGTGGTTACCAAAGTGATAAAAGTTGGGACCGATGATAGCTAATTCAATAGTTGAGACCAGTAGAAAACAAAAAGTGATAGTTAGAACCAGTAAAAACCAATATACCTATTTTTAAAGGCTCAAAGATATAAGACACGTCAGCAGCAGTGCTTAGCATCGCATAGCTTATGATAAAGTATCGTTTTGGAATATAAAATACTTTATTTTGTTATCTGACTTTTCAACTACAAACTTTAATATCATAAATTTGCTTTCATTTTAAATATAATTATCAAGACCTTGGAAGCTACGTTGTAAAATATATGAGTATTAATTTACCACGTAATAATATATTTAAGCAATAATAAAAGAAGGAAATTTGGAACAATCTTTATCTTTATAATATAATAATTTAAAATATTTTTTTAATATTGAATGTTAAAATATTGAGAATACGTTTGTATTAGTTAAGAGTTTAAAATTGTCAAGTGGGTTGTTTTTAATTCGTATAAGTTTTTTTAATTATAATAGCACCGATTGGATTAAGATTTGGTGTAACATTTTAGTTATTTAATTTATAACTTTAGATGTTGCTTTATGATGTAAGATTCATTGTATAACGTTTATTTTTTTATTCTTGTTTTTAATTTTTATGTTTCATGTGTTTTAACTTTTAATACTCCTTTTCTCCCGTAACTTAATTAGCATATAACTCTCAATTGATAACCGAATTAAATAAGAAAAAAAAATGTGTGAATTTAAAATCTGAAAGGTGTGTGAGATGAAGTTTGCCGTTCAAAAAAGTTATAAAAAAGGTGTTCGAGATTATAAAATGTACTATTGTTGCAAAAATTTCTAGTTCTCGTCTCTATACTTCAATGTGTATTAACAGAACTTAGACTAAGTTTTTATCCTTCTACCCAGTGTTCTTAAAATCGGCCTAGGCGGCCGATTAATCGGTAATCGGTAATCTCATCTTGAGATTTTCTATAATCGGTAGGCGGTTCTAGGCGGGCTAGGCATGGCTAAACGGTATAATCGGTCAGTGAAAGTCAAAGCACTTAAATGGATTTTAAACAATAATTTTTTTTTTGTTTTTACCCGAACTAATCCATAACCCACATGTTTAATCCTGAAATCCATAACCCTAGCCCTAATATCACGATCTGAACTTCTGGAGTAAAAGACAAACACCACCAGCAACCCAGCAGGGCAAAGGACAAACTGGCAAAGACGGCATATTTGTTTCTAACCCTAATTTATTGTTCGCTAGCCCTAATTTCATTTCATGTTCATTACTGATTGTTCAGTTGTTACTTAATGATGTGTTGCTTATTGATTGTTGATTTGTTAATGATTGCTTGTTTCTTGCTTAATGTTGGTCAGTGGTTGTTCAATAAAGAGTTAAGGACATGTTAATTAGTTAACTGAGAATTCAATTTAACATACAACAGGTTTGTTGTTAAATGTTAACAAAGAGTCAATGATTGTTCAGTTGTTCATTGTAGTTCAGAGGTTCATTTGTTAACTACTACTTGATATTACCTTATTACATGTTAATTTGTTAACTACTACTTCAAGTTTCTTATTTACATGTTAATGTTAGTCTCATCGATATATGTATATAACACTCTAATTTACGTACAAAAATAGCAAACTGATTAATCTCGATTAATCCTGATTCGTAGCTCATCGTCGACTACCGCCTAGTGAATTCTACAACACTACTTGCACGTACAATTTAACTAAAATTACTATCCTATAAAGTTTTTCTTCTATTTTTTAGAAGCCTTCAAATTTTAGTCCACATATCTATAATTTTATATCTGTAATTTATAGGGTCTATGAATGGGTAACCCCAATATAAGAAGTATATTCTTTACTTAAAAATTTAAGATGTGAAAATAGGACATCAATATATGGTCAAATAGCACAAACTTTTAAATTACTCTTAAAATGTTGAGATTAAATGGGTATATGAAACCTAATGTAAGAGCATTCACAGTTGTTTCTCATTCAGTCATCTACGTATCTATAATCTTTGGGTTTCTGAGTAGGTGAACCCAATTTAGGGTAATATTATATTTTCATATAAAAATATAGTATACGCGAATGAGGACATGTGGACCATGTGGTATCTTATGTATTTCAAATTACACAATTTTTCATATTTCTATTAAAGTTTGGAGATAGGTATATGATGAGAAACCTACTATGAATGCTCTAGTACAATAATCTAGGTACGTATGCATGTATGTGTGTGTGCATGTGCGTGCGTGATATATAGAGATAAAGTTAACCCTAATAGGTTTAACTATAATGGCCTGAACCCTATAAATCTTGCATTACAATATTTATTGCACCCTCGCAATTTGAACAATAGGAAGATGGGCATTTCAACTAGAGCGAAAATTAATAAGCTAAGATGTTGGCAAACCTTGGTGAGGATATCCACACATTGAAGGGTTGAAGGAATATAGAGAACATGAAGCTTGTTAGGATTCTTGTGTAACTTTAATAAATCACATTTGGTAGAGAAATAGTCAAATACATGAAATATTCTTTATTCAAGCACAAAGAAGCCCCACCATGACTCAAGTTGAAAGAACAAAAAGAAGAAAAATATGATTCTATATATTTGTATGAACTATGCTAATTTTGACGCCCTTCTGTTCCACAGCTTCTTGTAAGTAGTGGAACTTCCTCTATAAATTCATGGTGCTATGATGTGACCTCGGTTCTTTTACTTGCATAATCTCATCAGCCTTGCCACAAAATATCTCGATAAAATATGTTCCTTAATATGCGACATCACCTCAAGATGAACAATCAAGTTTTTTTATCTACGTTTCTTCCTTATCTATTTCCGAGGTGATAATGTAATAAGACTCAACCGTAGAGTGATAAACCACACTCTGCGTGGTAATCCTTTATTTAATTGCTCATTCACTAAGAGTGAACACATATCCTATCTATGAGCAAGAATCATCTCGATCGGTCTGGAACTTAGCATATGTGACATCTTATTGTAAACTCTTCTTCCAGTCTACTATATATCAAGAACATAATCTTAGTACTTATGAGCTACTATAGGACATTCTTGGCTATGATCCACTAGTTTTCTTCGTAACTTTGTTGATATTTTCTTATTAGCGCGTATGACACATCACATCTTTTGCATAACATGACATGCATTATCGATATACTGTGGATGCATATGCAACTCTTTCCATCTTTTTAATGCATGCATCTTTCTTGAGACATTGAAATTTGTCAAAGATCATCCTATGTAGCACAGTTAAGATTCCTCGCTTAGAATATATCATCGAAAAGCATCTCACGTACCACAGTTTAGCTTAAGCTAATAAGTTGCTTTTGTCTATATTTGTATATCTTTATATCTAGAATATAAGTGGCCTTGCCTTGTTATGTCATTCCAAAGACTTTACATCTTGTAATATCTTAACTTCATTTCCATTGAGTAACTTGTCATCCATGTACAAGTTCAAAAACATGACTACGCTCCCACCAACCTTCTTGTAAACACATGACCCGTTATAATTATTTACAAAACCAAACTCTCTGATTTTCTTGTAGAGTCGAACTTTCTAGCTATGATGCCTTTTCCGGTCTATACATGGACCTCATTAGCTTACACACCTTATTAAGATGTTTAGGATTTGCAAAATCTTCTAGCTATCTTCAACTAGATATACATTTTAGAAAGTTGTTTTGACATCCATCTAACATATCTCATAGTCATAATACACTACTACGACAATCAATATCCTGATAGACTTAAGCATAACAACCGAAGAAAATGTTTCAACAATAAATCCTTGGAGTAACCACACACATCAGTGTAAATGAGACCTAAATATCCAAGGTTCTCTCAACTATCCACGAGATATATTTGTCATCTTGCCACTCAAGCATGATTCATGAGTGTTGGTTATGAAAGGATGAAGCTACCTAAAATACTTGTTGTTGGTTGTTATGAATCAATCTCATGTTGAAAGTCCAAGTGTTGAATACACATGTCCACGTGCTAAAGACTGCGTATGCTGCAAGCCTACGTCAGCTAAATAATTGCTTTTATTGGTGGAGACTTCCATATGCTATTGATCTCCAAAAGATACATTATGACAGAGCTGAAAAGTAGGGAGACACCACAACCTTTGTGTCTGCCGAAGATCTGCAAATAGTGTTTATTTTTTTCTTCGCCAATAGCATTACATATATGTGGTATGCCAGGAAGTGTATGCTGTGGTTTAACATTGATCACTTGTCTAGAATATAGGGCTATGATTAGTTCTATTATTACTTTTATCATTGTCAATTTGACATCTTCACTTCTATGTTTCAATAGCTTACGTAGTTTTATTATATATTTCAAGGTTTTATTTTTGATTTCTAGTTTATAGGCCCAAATAGGTCCGAAAAGCCCAAACTGTGAAACCAAACCGAAGCCAAACCGCTACTAATGGTTTGGTTTAGTTGGGCTTCAAAAATCAACGGTTTGGCTTTGGTTTTCATTATCCAAAAACCGTTCTGAACAGTTTGGTTCGAGGTTTGACTTAGAAACCGTCAAAACCGGACCGTGAACACCCCTATATGCATCATATCATAGTTATGTTGAGTTCATGGATACCATTCAAGAAGCTCAAATCATTATTGACAACAATGTTGGGATTAGAATGTTCATGAGAACTCTCCTTAAGTCTTGGATCATCTACATTTTGTCCATTAAGTGCATGCCAAATGAAGATTGATGTAGGTGAAATGATATATGGAATGCTAAGTGTATGCCAAATGAATATTGACATGAATATTGATGTAGACAAAGAAGCTCATGGCAGATCAGTAAATCTAACCCAACAAGGTCACTTGCACTACTTGTTCCTCTCACTGAACCAAGTTATCTTGCTCCAATAGTGAATTCTCAAATGCCAATAATCGCATTCCTTGACTCTCCAACTACTAAAGCAACCCCTAACTCATCATTCAGCAACATCACCATCAAGTCAATCTTCATCAAAATTTACAAATGTTGCATTTGTATATGTTGATCAAGCAGGTTTGCTTCATCTATCAGATGAAGATTTCAAGTGCATTCATCTTGATGATCTTAAAGAAATGGATTGACCTAAGGTGGACAATTACGAATCCTTGAATCAATATCAAAGGTAACCATTTTCAAGGCGTCAAACCAAAGAAAGTAGCCCTTATGAAATAACCTAGCAATTATTTGCTTTGTTTTCGATGTAAAAACCAATCTTATAAAACCAACTTTGTGACCAAACTAAACAAAGATTAAGATTGACAATCTAATGCTACTTTATCCTCGGACAATACTTGATATCTTGCATTTACCATATTACATTAACGAGGGGTGCTTTTGCTCTATTGTGTAGTATTACTAACCATAGGTTATCTAGTTTATAAATTTAAAGCTTAAATTTTATTCTTAAATATTTAAAATATATATACCAAGATTGCACACTAGAAGCCTCGTCTAAGTGTGAAATATATCATTCATATAAGCCAAAATGTCATAATCAAAGTAATACATCATGAAAACCTTGTTGATTTTAATGAGATACTTAAACAATATTCTAGTCAAAGTACATCACAAACATTCTCTAGAAGGGGTCGAATGAGTTTTCTTAAAGTTTTCTTGTAACTATTACTTTTAAAACAATAAACATTGATTATTTACCGACCACTTACCCAAGCGATCATCTTCAATCCTCCATTAGAAGGAAATCTATGTTAGTTGAGAAAACTCCATTGTTCAAATAGCCAAATCAAACAATAATGGGGATAAATCTCCAAGTTATTACAGCACAAGAATAAGATGAATATATGATAGTTAAAGAATAACTTTTTTTCTTTGGATGTTTGCATATGAAAAATGTTTACATATGAAAAATGTTTACATATGTAAGTATTTATACCCCAAATGGAATCGAAAAATGTTTACATATGTAAGTATTTATACCCCAAATGTTTACATATGTTTACATATGAAAAATGTTTACAAGTTATTAATCTTTGATGTAGAATCTCTCTCTTAAAAGATGTTTGCATATGAAAAATGTTTACATATGTAAGTATTTATACCCCAAATGGAATCGAATTATTTAACTAAAACGAGTATGACGGTTATGAATACCAGTTTTTTGGAAACGGTGGTTGGCTAACGGTAAGCTTGTTGCACTCAAGAGGTGCAATGCAATAACCGAGTTCGAAACCCCGAACTGCTCCAGTAACAGGCACTTATAAGCAGCCTAGTGTGACTCTCCAAAGCTGCAATCGCAACGGAGGCTCATCCCAACCCTCATTTCGGGCCAAGTTGGTCAGACCGAAGACTCGTCAACCAACCGCTCCAAGGAGTAAACAATTGCATGAACTTTTAACTATTCCATGTAAAACCCTTCGGCTCAGACTCAAACCCGAGTTACCTCAAACTTAAGCTTCATTACCATGTCGTTAAACAAATAAGTAGAGAGTGAGATTTAACTTGGGTCTTTAAGGATTTCAATCTCACTCCACCAAATGAACTTTGGCAATTATGAATACCAATTGACCAAGTTAATTCATTTTGACCCATAATTAGTTCTAATCTTATTTTATGCAACTCTAAAAGAGAAGTTGGGTGGCTTTTTTCACCGCCTTCTCTTCTTCCCCTCCAACTTTCATAATTGTCACTTTTAACATGTTAACTCAATTTTGACATATATACGATGTTGATCCTCCAACTTTTACTTATTATCATTTTGACTGTTAATGACCTACCCAATTTACGACTTTGAAACTCATACTTCACTTTGGCATATTTGCGACTTTCACCCAAGGGTTTCACTTAGTTGTTACTTTTACTACTGAGTTTAGATACATCTTCGTCTTTTAATATGTTACGCATTACGTATTTACACTGTAATAAAACTTTTTTTAATCAAAGCATGAGAGGAACTAGTTATGAGAGACTCGGCCGCCGCATCAAATGGCCTAGTTTTATAACTAGTTTCTAGCTAAATAATTATTAAATAATAATAATAATAATAATAATAATAATAATAATAATAATAATAATAATAATAATAATACAATACCATAAAAGTATAGTTTACTATTCTAAATTTATAATCTAATAGTATATAATATATAATTGGATTTTTAATACTATAGAAAGAACATTAGATATAAGGATATAACTCTAAAGTTAAAGGTAGGTGACATGACAAGTGTTACCGTCTTGTTCATCAATATATTTTTTTAAAAAAATTACATAACTACGGTTTTGACCCCCCTTTCACGATTTTGACTTGACGGCTTAACAAATTTACAACTTTGACCTCTTACTATATTTGATATAATTACAATTTTCCTCCCTAACTTTCACATCTAAGTTTGGATAATTCTTCGCCATATAATATGTTACTTTACATCGTAACATACGAGACATGAAACATTTTTATCAACGCATCTTGGCTCTTGCAAAGTCTCATACAACAAATTCGTCCACATTACCCGACTATTGTATTTTGTGGTTCGGTTTTCAATCTAGTTATTAAGTGGTAGAAAAGGTGAATTGATTTGATGTTAAGAAGAAAAAAAAAAAGGGAAGGTTAGAAGAATATGAAAAGAAATTATGGGAAGGAAAAAGACACTTAAATACTAAAAGGTAAATAAAAATTTATATACAAAATCTATTAGGCTCATACACATTTCAAATCCATAAATTAAATTTAACTTAGAAATAAAAAAGTGCTAAGAAAGTCCACAAAGTGCGACAAGCGTGTAATATCATACAATAACTTTTATCCCACTTTAGATATTTTATTACTAAAATAAATAATATTTTACTTATATCATAAATAATTATAATTTAATAAGGTTATCTATCATGACCTTAAAGAACAAAACAAGTGGGTCCTATCTTTACTTTTAACCAGGGAATCCATTGAAATAATGCATATAATTAACATAATAATGATATAATATTGAATTTTATATTGTTTGATAAAAAGCCACTCATGGATGTAATATTAATTTAATAATATTATTTTAATGCAGAAAAACAAAATAAAATAATATTAGATTGAAATTAGTATGGAATAAGATATTATTTTATATATTGATAGTGGCACACGACATGTTCACTCATGCTTGCCAATGATATAATATAATAAACCTATTAACTAAATGAATATATAATTATAAATAATATATATATTTTTTATTTTGCAAGATCCAGGTTTACGTGTATAGCAGTGAGTTGTTTAATGTGTGTGGAATTTTCTGGGAGTAGGGTTTTGATGCCACGTCAGCAAACAACTCTTCTATTCAAACTTAGTTCTCATCATGGCTCTTTCATCATGTGCACAAGCTCCAATTTTTCACCGTCAAATTAGAAAATTTAAGATAATAATAATATAGATAATAAGTTATGTTTTATTATTTTAATTCTATTTATTTATATTTATATCACTCATTAACTTGTGTGATGGTAATGTTCTTTGTTTTTATTATCTTACTAGATTAATACTCGTATACTATACGAATTTTAGTTTTATAGGTTTAACTCAATTTAGATATCAAACTTATTTTTAACATATCTCTTATTAAATCGATTTGGATATTTACAAATATATTCATATCAAAAATCATATGTTACAATAAAGGATATGATTTATAATAGTTGGTAAATTTTTATTTGAACACATTGGGTTAGGAGATAATTAATGATAATTGTTAATTTTTTTATTTGAACATACCGAGTTAAGAGATAACTAATGATAATTGGTAAAACTTTAATTTGAACATATCGGGTTAGGATAAATCATAATAATTGATAAGTTTTTTATTTGAACATATCAGGTTAGGAGATAATTCATGATAATTGATACATATCGGATTAAGATATAGATCATGATAATTGGTAAATTTGTATTTGAACATATCGGATTAGGAGA
The DNA here is from genome assembly GCA_030867185.1 of Tagetes erecta. NCBI lineage: Eukaryota > Viridiplantae > Streptophyta > Magnoliopsida > Asterales > Asteraceae > Tagetes > Tagetes erecta. Next base: position 20,164,547 of record CM061492.1, on the reverse strand, counting down.
TAACTGACGATAATTTGTGAAATTTTAATTTAAATATATCGGGTTAATTCGAATATGGAGCATACCACCCGTCTAAAAATTCTCCATCAAATTAAATTAGAACATGACACCTAAGCAAAATCCTATGTTGAGTAGTTAAAATGATGACATGTAGATGAGTTACTTAATTATTAGAGTAGGTATATTTTAGTTTTACGGTTTTACCATTTGATGCTACATTTGAATTTATTGATATTTTAATTTTAGGTTTATTACTATACCTACGCCTATATTCTTTGAGGTTTCATATGATTGATTATAAATTAACTAAAAATAGTTTTATGTGTCTGCTTGCGCGTTTCGGGCATCAGGTCTTTATTTATATGACTTCATCACACATGTTGATAAAAAAGTTTCATACCATACATGTTACGGTGCAAAATTATAATACATAACATATCAAAATATGGGGATAAATTTATAGAAACATAACCAAGTTTCAGTTTTGCTCCAAATAAGTCACTTAAAGTTTATTTTGTTCCAATTTGATAACTTAACTTTAAAAAGTATTCTAATCCTAGGTTTTTAACCTGATTAAAAAGTCAACATTGATTTTTATTTTTTAATATTTAATTTAAAGTTATATATATTCACGAAAAGTTATAAGAGCTGAAAATAAAATAGCAAAAAAAATTATAAACGTATAAGAATCTCAAAAATGATGAAATATTTAAAAAAACGCAAAAGGATAATTTAAAATGATTTCGCAAACTTATACGGTGAATGAAAAAATGAAAGTTGTGTGTATAAGTTTATGAATTTTCTTTAATTTAAAGTGATTTTTTAGTGAATGAAAAGAAAATATTAATTAATGTGTATACAGATAGGTTTTTTAATCTTTTTTTATTTCAATCGAATATTAAAAAAAATAAAAATCAATCTTTACCTATTATACAAGTCAATTACCTAAGATTGCAACACTTTTTAAAGTTAAGTTATTAAATTAGAACAAAATAAACTTTAAGTGACTTAATTGGAACAAAATTGAAAGTTGATTATGTTTGTATGACATTTTCCCTAAAATATGGGTATATAACAAAGGTAAATGCCAAAATTAAACTAAGTCAAAACCGAATGGTCAATGCTAAAAATATGTTAAAATAGAATAGTAGGGTCAAAGTCGTAAACACGTAAAAAAATTTCATGTCTGTTGTAAATTACGGTGTAAAGTCACATATAAAAAGACGGAGAAGTATCCAAACTTAGATGTCAAAACCGGAAAGCAAAGTCGTAAATATGCCAAAGTAGAATAACGATTCAAAGCTGTAAAGTGACTAAGTCATTAGGAGTCAAAACGAAAACAAGTCAAAGTCGATGGTCAAAAAGATAAATATGTCAAAGTCGGGGGTCAAAAATGTAAACATGGTTAAGTCGAAGGGTTAAAAACGTAAATACATAAACATTTAAAATAAAAAATAAGTAACAGAATCATTCGGTGACACGTTTCGGTGTCACCGAACTTTGAAAATATAGTATACTATAGTTTTTGACATCATAACACGCATTAACAACGTTTTCGATTTCAACATGTACGTCACGTTGTGACGGTGAGAGATATGAAGGTTGTAAATATTTCAAAGTTGAGTTTGAGGTTAAAGTTGTAAATATTTCAAAGTTTAAGGTCAAAACTTTAAATAACTAACAAATTTTACCTAATGACATTTTTATAATTTGGTAAAATTTGAGGTCGGGCCACGTAGTTGAGTCTTACGTATGTCACTTCGTCACATGCATTGATAATAAAAGTCCCATGTCTCGCACGTCACGGCACAAAACCATAAAGTGTCACATAATAAAAAATGACGAAATATCAAATGTTAGAGGTCAAAACGATTACAATACTGAAGTCGTACTATATGTCAAAGTAGAGTAAGAGGTCAAAGTCGAAAAGTCAGCGGCTAAAATGACAATTAGTAAAAGTCGAGGATTAAAGTTATAAATACGTCAAAATTCGGGGATTAAAAACGTAAATATGTTAAAGTAAAAAAACTAAAATGCCACACAGCGCAACACGTAAACGTTAGGGGCTAAGTTGACAATTAGTAAAAGTCGGGGATTAAAACCATAAATACGTCAAAAGTCGGGGATTAAAACCATAAATACGTCAAAAGTCGGAAATTAAACCGTAAATACGTTAAAGTAAAAAGTCTAAAACGCCACGCCGTATAACACGCAAGGCCAGTGCAAAGCACTAACCTTGCAAAATAGTAGGTATTAGTAAAAGTCAGGGATTAAAAGCGTAAATACATGAAAAGTCGGGAATTAAAAACGTAAATACGTTAAAGTAAAAAGTTTAAAACACGACGCGACACGACATGTAAGGCCGGTGCAAAACACCGACCTTGCAAAATAGTAGGTATAGAAATAATTTCGTTTTAACTATACCATGCCGATATTTTTTTAGGTATTTTTTTATTAGAAGAGTTTATTTTTATTATTTGAAGTATCCTATTTCATTTAACACATATATTGTTTTACTTTTACACCTTTATACTAAATAAATTGGATTTTATTAATCTCAACTATTATCTATTGGTCATTATTAATCGTAACTTACTGTTAGAGTATTAGCCATTATTAATCATAGCTTTTACTTAAAGAGCCACAATTGAGCCTCTTGTTACCCTTGACAAACTCCGTCTAAAATTGCTGACATGACATTCACATGACAATTGACATGTTTTTTTAAGTATAGTATATAAATGGTTAAGAATAAAGACTCCAAAAAATGTTAGCTGCCAAATAGATGCCACATCAGAATTTTAGATGAAGTTAGTCAAAGGTAACGAAATGTTCAATGATAACCACTTAATTAAAAATTAAAATTAATAATGATTAATAGATAAAGTTATGGTTAATAAAATCTAATTTAACTATATTGAAACACAAATGTTATGAATCGTGTTTTGTGTGTTAGATGAGGTGTAGTGTGATCATTGGTTGATGGCTTGAGTTGTTGTTTCGTTATTGGTTGTTTTTTGATTTGTTGTGTCGTAATTGGATGTGGTGATGTGTTTTGGTTGTGTGTCTAATTTTTATTGGTGTTTTCTTATTGTTGTTTTATTTTGAATTTCTTTTTTGCTAATTATTTGGATGGTGTTGTGTTTTGATACTTTTAGTTATTACGTGTGTTTTTGGTGTGTAGGTGTCATTTGGTAACTTTTTTTTGTGCTTTGTATGCCATGTATTTTGCCATTGAACCATGTATATCAACAAACTCAACTACATATATCAATCAATTAATAGAGATTATTTCCAAGTAATTGCAACATCTTCCTCCATCAACATGCTCAAGAGACAAAAGGAAATTGTAACAAAAAGAAAGAGACGACGAGAACCTCCGCATCCAGGTGAGCACCGTTGGTGGTAACGACTCCAAAACAAGACCCACATGTTTATGGTTTGGCTTACATAATGATATAAAGTTAACTACGTTTAAGCACAAGTAAATGAAATTCTGTCGCATATTACGCTTGTTTATTTTGATCCTAAAAGTGAAAGCAGTGAGCGGTAACAAAAATAACAGTTTCATTTTGCCCTCACCACCAAGTGGCCATCTTCATCAACGGACCTCACTGATTGAAATTCGCCCAAATCTCATTCTGTTCGCCGGAGGGCCGTCGACGGTCATCATCTCCGGCCATAACACTAACCGTCATATGCTGTTTGCACCTGTTCTCCCCCTCTCTCACCATTACAGATTTAGCCCTAATTTGATGAGCTTTAGCATCCCCTATTATCTCGAAACCAACGAGGTTGCAAAGCTGAATACAATAAAATTTTGAACTCCGACATTGAAATTGATTTGCATCCTGCTTCTTGTAATTTGGATATGGCTTTGCTGATCGCCATTGAAGATTCACATCTTCTGTTCCATCGGCGATTCAGCAGAAATTTACAAACCCTAGACTCTATCAAAGACTGTAAGGGCTTTTTTTATTATTGCAAACACGTACTCTACCACAAATCTCATGGATACAAGGTAACCAGCACCACTTGATTTCGATTTCATTTGAGTTTTCGGGTCAGGGTTTAGTTATCTGAAAGATAGAACTGAACATTTGCAGGATATATAAGTTGTTTGCATATGCCTTTAATTGCAACCATTGGGAGTAAATATCAACCCAAAGTAGACGATTGGCCTCCACCTGTTAAAGAAAGATTCAAAGCGTAGAAATGATCCTGAGCTTGACTGCATTCTTAAACGTAGTTTGGAGCGATTGAAACTTATGAGGTTGGTTAGGCATCCTAGCTTTATCTTGCTACTAGGTTTAATACCCGTATGTTACACACGGGTTAAATAGTAATATTTATAAAGAAATTATAATCATTATATTTAACAATTTGTAAACATATAACATTTAAGGAGTTGGCTCCATCAACTTGCATGGTGAAAAATTTAGCTAAATTTTACCTCTCAAACTTCCTATTATAGAAAATTAAATTTCTCTAAAGATTACCCCCTAAAAGTTTGATTTATTAGATAGATGTAATTGTATCATTTGGTTTATTGGAAGTTGATCATATATTGTGCGCGAAATACTGCCTGAGTTTTTCTAGTTTTCCTTTATAATATAACCAAGTTTAAATATCATAGAGTAGTGTGATTTGTTTTTTTAACTAGTTTTAGTTAGGGGTGTTCATTCGAATCGAATGCGAATTGGGCGAATTAGGCGAATCGAATTGGTCGAATTGGGACTTTTAAAAACTGTATTCGTATTCGATCCACATTCGAATAAAAATCTATGTATTCGATTCGATTAAGTTATTCGAATTCGAATCGAATTCGAATAGATTCGAATGTATTCGCTTTAAAAAAAATATAAATAAACAAACACATCAAGTAACAATACAAATGTAGCACCAACATAACATAAGTCTACAACATCACCCAAACAATGTGCAAAACATCACCCAAACAATATGCAAAATACTAGCACATCGACAAGTCTAAAACATGTTAACAAAAGTCTAAAAGTGCATAATCAAACACAAAAAAAGACTATAAACGAGTTTAAAACCTGTAGAAACAACAATTAAACAGCTGCTAAAGCACCAAATCATGTTCATATACATAAACAGCAATTAAGACTGAGTAATGGGTTGGGTTTGGGTATTTTTAACTTACTTCAAGCTCATTAAATCATATTCATATATAGATAATTAATTAGATATATTAAAAATATGTATTAAAAAATATATAAATTTCTTATTCGAATTGGGCGAATCGAATGCGAATACAGAAAATCATAATCGTATTCGATCCACATTCGACAAAATTATTCGAATCGAATGCGAATCGAATTCGAATGACTGAAAGTGGATTTCGAATGGCCTTAATCGAATTCGATTCGAATCGAATTTCGAATAATTCGAATGGTATTCGAATAATGAACACCCCTAGTTTTAGTCAACTCTCACTTTCAACACAACATTATTGTTTACTTAAATTCCGCATATTGATCGTGCTTATTTATCTACATATACATAATTTTTAAAATTGACTCGTCGTAAAACCCAGACATATTGTTTTTTTCTCGTATTTATATTTGTGTTTATATTGCCACTAGTTTAGTGCCCGCGCTACGCTCGGGACACAACATTCAAGTGATGCTTTTAAGAATATTCATGAACGTTCCAATAAGTTTTGAAACAAAACCGTGGTAAACCGAAACACGGAATATATTTTTAAAAATTAAATTTTTACTATAGCAATATTATACTCAAATTAAAGAGAATAAAATGCTCAGTTTTATGGTGTAGTTTATTTTTTTTTAAATCCATATAAAAAAGTTATGTATATTTATAAAACACTGAGGTCTTTAATTGTATATTATTATTAATTTTATCCATAAGTTTCATTTTCACACCATATCAAATATAAACCGACTCATGTACACCCCTTGTAGTAGAGGGTTAAAAATATAAATACTTTTAAATTTTTCAGAATTCTCCAAAATATTAGAGGACTAAAAATGTAATTAGTTTTATTATAATATATTTTATATATATATTTTAAATAAAAAAATCATTATTATGAGATAAACTCTCAAATGATGCCACATAAGCCAAAAGCTTTAAAATTATGCCACATAAGCTTTTTTGGTTTTGCTATCTTATATAAAGATTTCTAGGGTTTTGTATTATGATTTTTTTCCAAGTTGTATATATATTTTTTATAAATAAATATACCAGCCCACCGAATTTGAACAAGGGTGGCGACCAAATGTTCTACTTCTACATGTAAGCTTGGCCACCTTCAGCGTCTATAAACGATAATGTTGATGTTGGTGAAGAGTAACGAGAACTCAAGAAGGGATGGCTCGGTTAAAAGATATTTTATCTATTACTAACTAAAAATAAACATCGGTCTTGAATTCTCTAAAATATTAGGGGACTAAAAATGTAATTAGTTTTATTATAATATATTATATATATATATTTTAAATAAAAAAATCATTATTATGAGATAAACTCTCAAATGATGCCACATAAGCCAAAAGCTTTAAAATTATGCCACATAAGCTTTTTTGGTTTTGCTATATTATATAAAGATTTCTAGGGTTTTGTATTATGATTTTTTCCAAGTTATATATATATTTTTTATAAATAAATATACCAGCCCACCGAATTTGAACAAGGGTGGCGACCAAATGTTCTACTTCTACATGTAAGCTTGGCCACCTTCAGCGTCTATAAACGATAATGTTGATGTTGGTGAAGAGTAACGAGAACTCGAGAAGGCCGGGATGGCTCGGTTAAAAGTTATTTTATCTATTACTAACTAAAAATAAAGATCGGATCGCGTGATGCGGCTGTTAGGTGTCGTGTATGTAACGTCATCACCCGTGTTGATAGAAAAAAGTTTCATGTCTAGAACGTTTCGGTGGAAAATTAATACTGGAGGGTCAAAGCCGGATATATATCAAACTAGGTTAACCCCCCGTGTGTTCACACAGGGTTGAATGATAAAAAAATATATATATATAATTATATATCAATATACTTGGTTAACACCCATTTGCATGCATGAAAATAATGTTTGCCATTGTTTAGTAATTTTGGATGGATATCAAATCTTTAACTATTAAAATGAGGATGAATATGGTGGTGACACGTGGCGCAGTGTGGTGAGAGGGGTTAGCGATTTATTAGAAGAGGAGATTAGAGTAGAGAGTCAAACTAGTAAACATGTTAAAGTTAAGCTGAGATACCAAAATGGTACAATTGTAAATAACAAAGAAAAGAAAAGCAATTAAAAAATCTCCAAAAAAACAACACCAGACACCAGTGACCAGACTCGAACCCGGGACTTCTGGTAAAACCCTTTTACACATTGCTCTCAAACCAGCTGGACTGTAATGATCTTTGAGAATTAACCGAAACAAAAAGGTATATATGCAAAAAGCATTCGAAAGTGTTTGAGGTGACTTTTGGTGATACAGACACTAAAGTGTTTAGTTGGGAGTTATATTGGCCAAAGTGATACTTGAGGGTGACAACGGTTAATAATCAATAGTTGAAGGTGATTAAATCTAATAAACCTAATTTTCATGACTTGATAACTACTTTTTGGTTTTTCTTTTGCTTGTTAATAAAATGTTGCATGTGAGTTAATTAAAAGCAGTATTTAAGTAGGTTCAAAGTGGAAAGAAAAATCACCGAACAATACGTAAAGATTTTATAAGTAAAATCACCACACAAAACATAAAGATTTGTAGTCAAAAGAAAATAAAAACATAAAGATTTAAGTGTCTGGTTCATATGCATGTTAACTCATTCAAGATATATCTACTTGTTAATGTTCACCACATGCAAGATTGTTTGTGAGCGATGATAGCAAAGCACAGAACAAATAATTCATATATATCAAAGTATATTGATTTCTACTGGTTTGAACTATTATATTTTAGCTTCTATGGGTTTCAGCTATTGAATTGGCTGTCAACGCTTCAACGATCCCAACTTTTATCATTTTGACAACCAACGGTCCGTCGTTAATTTTTTTTAACGCCGTTAAGTATTTTTTCGAATTCAAGACCGATGTTTTAGGCCTTTGATCGTAAGGATAATACAAGTCGATTGATTTAAAGTTTGCTCGAAACGACTCTCTGAAGGATAAAATTTTAACATCCGATTGAAGCACCATTAGGCTTAAACTACCAATTGAAGCACCGTTTCGTTGTTCGGAGCGCCATTTTGAGGTAACTTTTCCATCAATCGACTTATATTATCTTTCCAATCAAAAGGCTTAAATATCGGTCTTGAATTTGGAAAAACTTAACAACGTCAAACAAAATTTACAACGGACCGTTGGTTGCCAAAGTGATAAAAGTTGAGACCGTTGACAACCAATTTAATAGTTAGGACTGATAGAAGCTAAAATTGTGATTGTTGAACCGGTAGAAAGAAATATAACAATGTGTCATTATGACAATGAACTTAGGGTTATTGGATTTAATCACCTTTAACTATTGGTTATTGGCCGATGTCACCCTCAGGTATAACTTTGGCCAATATAACTCCCAACTAAACACTTTGGTGTCCGTATCACCAAAATTCAACCAATTCAAGTCACTTTTGGTTAACTTTTGATTATTTTTTGGTTAGCTTTTGGTGTTACGGACACCGTATCACCAAAAGTTAACCAATTCAAATCACTTTTGGTTAATTTTTGGTTATTTTTTTTTAACTTTTGGTGATACACACACCAAAGTGTTTAGTTTGGAGTTATATTGGCCAAAGTGATACTTGGGGGTGACAGCGGCCAATAACCAATAGTTGGAGGTGATTAAATCCAATAACCCATGAACTTATGAACACATCAACGAGATAAATAAATAAATAAGAGTGTTGTTGCTTGACATGGCGATAAAAAAAGTGATAATATTTTTATAAAAGATAATAAAAGGAACTAACAATTACAAACAATATTAATTAGATTAGCACAACACATTCATTTGTTTGGACATATCAAGTGGTCTCTTATAATTTAGTTAGTTAAATTACTATATTCAGTTTATCTACCCCATGACAATAAGGCAACTTCAATATCTCCACCCTATGAGAATTAGGGATTTTCAATATCACTACCTATCACAGTTAGATAATTAATAATGACAATTACATAATTAACATGAACAAAAGGCTGGTATTGTAGGTGAGAGTCTTGGAATGGAGTTCATACTTCATAGTTCATACCAAGACATTTATGGTTCAAGTTTTTTAATAGACAAACTAATCTAAATTTTTAAAACACAATCATTTAACACGAATCCAACCCTAACAACTCAGTCACATATGTGACTAAAGCATTCCCAACTTATCCTCAACCATTTTTTTATAATTTAACAAAATAACTTAAAAACTCATTACACCTACCATCAGTAATTTTTAAAAGAAAACAACAAATTCATGTAAGTGAAAAAAAAACACCTACCATCATTTAACACGAATCCAACCCTATTTACGACATATACATTTTTTAATATATTTTGTTAGTCGTTGTAAGTGAAAAAAAAGAGAAATTTTTTTAATCAAGATGCATTCTTTAATTGAGTATTAGATATGGGAAATGAGTAAGGGCGACAATACGATCTAATACACGATTAGAACGAGACATTGAAATAATAGGGTTTTTAATTGACAAGTATAACCCGTTTAAAAAAGATGTGGTTAGGCTGGGCGACAACCCGTTTAAGTTTAAATATATTTTTTTATTTGTCTTCTAGAAATAAATGTTCAATTACTTTTATTTTTAGTATTACAATAAAGAAAATTAATTTATACACAACTTTTTTTTCATTTTCATATGTAAGTAGTTTACTACCTTTCGCTTTCTATAAATTACTTTGATTTGGATTATGTACTTTATGGTATGATATTTGATTTTAGTAATTATATAGTTATTTATATAACTAGATTTATATTGTCTATTGCGTATAGCGCGAGAGTTGTTATTATGGTTTACAATAAGTTTTATAGAATGACGGTTTGCAAAGCTGAAAAACTATTGTACTCAGATGGAGTGCAATTCTATACAAAATACAGTAACAACCGGCATACGCATACGCATATGGTAACAACTGACATTAACATCGTCTGATGGTCAGATACTATAACGTGACAGAACGACAAAGGCAAGGATCAAAATTCAAATTTATATCACATGCATCAAACACTTGCACTTAGGATTGCAAACGAACCGAACTTTCAGTGAACTGTCCATGCAGCGTTCAACGGAAAGTTCGTTTGTGTTTGTTCGTTTAATAAACACACGAACACTAACAAAAAATTTCACTTGTTAAGCTAAACGAATGAACATGAATAGAAGTTGCATACGTACGCCGTTTGTGTTCATGAACGTTCGGTAGCGTGTTCCAATTTATGTTCATGAACGTACCGCAACCTCATCATTTAAGAACCAAAGATCACCCTCGGAAGAAAATCCACCGTATGTGAAAAACCCCATTGCCAATTTAAAACCCCTATTTTGTCACATGTGAGACTTATACCCAAAACCTTCCCCATTTTTAATGAAACACATACAAATCACCTCAACTATGACTTAGAGGGTGTTTGGGATTTAGCTCAAAAACAACTTATTAACTTAAATTAAAAAAGTGTTTGACAATATTATAAACACTTTTCATTTTTTTCTTTTTGAAAGGGTAAACATGAATATACCCTTATAATACACTATATACATAAACAAGCTAAGCCAAACATAAAAAAAACAATTTATTGATTTTCTGTCACAAAAGTTGATATGTGAATAAATATACATGTTAATGATGCATGTTATCCCTCATTTTAAATGTTTTTTGTAGCAAATTCATCCGGATATTCACTTAATTGTGTTTTATTTGGATTTTGTAGTTTTTGATGACAACTTGGTGATTTTGGTGGAAAACTCAAAGAAATAAGTGAAGATTTTGAAGAATAGCCTCTGACATGACCATGTCTGATGGAGACATGGCCATGCAAGCCCTGATAAGCAACTTGATGGAGACACAACCATGTCTGATCGTGACATAGCCATGCAAGGCCTGATAAGAAGTATGATTGAAACATGGCTATGCTACTTGGCACATGGCCATGCTCGGCGAGTACTCCTCTTTTTAACCTAATTTGAGTTTCACTTCTCAATCATCCACTTAGAACTTAAAAACCCTAGGTCCCAAAAACTCCAAATCGTCTTTTTGGTCATCCATTGAAGGAAAAAAGCCAAGATTGAAGATCAATTGCTCCAAGGAAGTATTCAACACTACACAACCCACCTCTACTCATTTTGGTTTGTAAAACTCTAGATCTATCATGTTTTCTTCCATCTCTATGAGTGTGGTCGTGGTTTTTGTAAGCTCCATGAGCTAAATACTCTATATCACTTAGATTAGATGAAGTTTAGCATACTTTGACAACTAGTATGCAACATTTGATGATGATTATTTCAATGCTTATACAAAGCTAAGAAAATTTCTTCAATGGCTATGTGTTCTTGTTTGACTTGATGAAATATTGAATCTTGTGGGTGTTGTAACTATATTATGTTGGAAAACCGTATGTGTTATGACATCATTCATGAATTGCATATGGTAGTATGTAATTTATGGCATTTGACTAGGAATGGTGAATGAGTATTGAATATTTAGGAAAGTTGAACAAGTGTGTGCATCCTTATATATATGTTTGGAAAAACCATTGTGTTTGTTATGGATATCTCCTAATTTTGTGTATGTGTAGCTATTGATATGCGCAAATCTGTGGTTTATGTACTCGTGTTAGGACATTCATAAGCTGAAGAAGTTGAATAGTTATTGTTACATTACGTGGATTGAGGTGGTTATCATGTGTTCATCGTGTTAACTTTACAAAGATTTATGGGTTTGGATAGCCTTGACGGGAGTCCAAACCATCTTTCACATTGACCTAATAGTATCATTAATTCTTCATTACATAACTTTAGATGGCTATTGTGTGTTTATCGTTCTAGCTTTCTGAATGGTTATATAATTAGATAACCTTGACAGGAGTCTACTTTACTTCTATGTATCATGTGTAGAAAATGATCTCACCAAATGTTCGTACATGTTGTCATTGTTTTGCTAAACGGATTCGAAATCTAAGTGATACCTTCCTTTGATTGATTATCTTCATTTGTGTTAACTTGCCTCAATTAGATTAATTATTAGCTAAATTATTTAATTAAAATATTTACAACCCAATCTTATTGGACCGGTTAAATAGTAATGAAGGTTTAGTATTGGGAGACATTGTGTCCTCGGACCGATATTCGGTTCTTGCCTAAAGCTATACTGTTATACGATAGGTACACTTGCCTATTATGTGTGTAGTTAGTTTTAAAGTAATAGTCGTTTTATAAATTTAAAACCTAATTGTGTGAAAAATCATTGTTAAAGAAATATATACACTTTACACACATCAAAAGCCAATTCAAACATTTTCTTGAAAACTCCTTTTAAAAAAATCATAAGTTAATAAACACTTAAAAAACAGTTTTTGAGTTAAATAAACAATCCCAAACACTCTCTTAGAATTAAGAGGATTCCTTATACGAGGGTTTTGTATATCTACCTACAATCCTACACTAATAAAACATTAACTTTTTGCCGCATGTCTTTGTCACAACATGACACATCATTGCTACATCACTTTATTGTATATGTCACTCTCACATTAATCTTCTCAATTAAATTAAAAAAATGGATATTGATTGAAACAATTTTGCATAAATGTTTATTAAAGTTCATTTCATTTAATATAATAAAATTTGAATTTAAAATTCAATGACGATTTTTATAACATATTTTAGACAACCTTAAGGCATTTTATACCATTGAAATTGAGCGGTTTAAGGAAGAATTTCTACAATTTCACTATCATAATAGTAAACTTAAAACGAAGAATTCTTACAATTTCGTTATCATAATAGTAAATTCAAATTTTGTTACGTTATATAAATTTAAATTTTAGTTCGAAAAGCTGTATAATTTAACACTAAGTTATTTCATAAGAAAAGTACATGATTACCTAAATATTTATTTCAATATATTTGTATTCAACCATAAATATAAGGAAGGAGCATATTTCAATATACACGCGTATCTAACATAGTTTTATGTAATGTTTGTAAGTGAAGGAGCATATTTGAAAATCAAACTATTAACCAGTAAATATAAGGAATATATTGTTCTTCCCATAAATTTTTATTATTTTTTAAATGATTGTGCATGAAAAAAAGTAAAAAATATAACTCTCATTCTTATTAAAAGTGTCTTTGTTTAAAAAACACAAAGTTTTAGGTATAATAAATTATTGTTTTTTTGCTTTTTATTTGACAAAAATACCCAATGATAATAACTATTATGTGGGTCCATCATATTCTTTGATAATGCTATAATTGTGTTTGTAAAGCTAAATTTGGAAATTAGCCAATAAATTTTAAAAATGGACACATGAAATAGAACAAACACAAAATCAAAATGTGGACACTTTTATATTATTTAATTTAAAAAAAATATAAAAATATTAATTTTTAGTGTATAATAATTACATAGATAAAAATAAAAAGTATATTTGAATGCAAAGTAAGTGGCTGTTTAGCAAAATCTGAATCATTAAGTGCTGAGTGGTTAAAATGTCTGAATTATTAAGAAGCTTTATCAATAAGAGAGATGTTGTGGTAGAACTTCAAAGGAGGATAAAGTTGGTATATGTCAAATTCAGTTTCATTCAGCATTTAACTAAACCATTTAAATGCTATTTTTTATGAAACAAACGTTCTAAATACTGAATCTAAATGTTAAATCTAAATTATTAAATACACTAAACTGAACTATAAAAAATAAACAACAAGCTCTTAAGTGACATGCAAACCCCATCCATCTAGGAAATGTCGATTATGAACATTCAATGAGTCCTCTCTTCCTTCTGTTGGCAAGTGAAGTCTATTTATTTATATAATAACATAACATGTAACATAACAAATCATTTTATTTTATTAAAATATACGGAAGCTTGTCGAGTAAGCAAAGAAAGACAGCCACGTGTAGGTAAAACATCGGACGGATGATATAACGCCATGTCGAATGCGAAATGACGGTGAGCCGTTAGATGATGTAGTGGAAACGAAGGGTGTAGATGAATGATGTGCTAAAACGGTCTATAAAAATTAACAAATAAAACCTAATTTAAACACTCTAATTTAATCCTAATTACCCTAAACTAGACCACACAAGGCAAGTGTACCTGACGTGAGATAGTATAGTTAATGGTAAACCAGGTATCGAACCCTAGAGACACAACTGAATAACAAAATTAACTAATTAAATAATTTGATTGAAAAGATTGGGGTTTTGTTTGTAAGCAAATAAAGTAAATGAAAATTAAATCTAAAGACTTTAATTAAATTAACGAATTGAAAACGCAAGTAAGACTTGATTCAGATTTGAGAAAAACGTTACCTAGGTTGTTACTAATGGTGAACGATTATTGATTAAACTTTAGACTTGGTTGTTAAAACGAAACTAGGATCATAAATTGCAACTCTACGAACTTCCTAAGGATCCTAGACCATTATCCGGGTGTGACCTTTTGGTTATCCGAAGTGTTGCTAAAGCCCACTAGTTAGTTAAATCGCCTCTCGGTTCCTTTAACAGTAATTAAATACCCTATGATCGACTCCCCTCTCAGTTTCACCGATCCAATATATCCTAAGACACAAGGGGTGGTTTAATAATTAATTCTATGACTCAAACATACAAGTTTATTTCGTTATTAGAAAAGTTCCTCTCGTACCCTATTTCTAACGACTAGACAAACAAGACACGTTGATAAATCCTCACTTCTCGGGTATTGGACTTAGTAGGACAAATAAATTTATTGGATTATTAATTAACCTCCTATGGTTCCTACATCTAGACAACCATTCAAAACACGGAAACAAGAGTTAACGATATTGATACGCAACCATACACAAAAGACATTTGCAAAGCTACGTAAGGCGATTTAACAAATAACACAATCCATTCATTCATTCAAAACACACCATAGAATATAAAAACCAAACTTTTATAAAATTACTAACTCGTTTTATCAAACAACCAAGAACCAAGTTTAATCAAATAAACATTACCAATAGCAAACAACCTAGGTAACTAACAAGTTTAGTTCATAGTTAAAGTTAAAAACACAAAACAAGTCAAGGTAAATGTATTCATGAGTAATAACGATGAGAAATCAAAATAACGCATGTAAAACACAACTAGGTCGGATGAAAACTACCCGATCACGACCTCCAAATCTTGATTCCGTGCTCAAAACTTCAACTTCCTTGCTCCAAAATCGTCTTTAGCAGCCTCCAAATTCGTATATCAAAAACCGTCCATCGCGTCACCTTTTAAACTCGTCAAACTAGGTCGAAACCAAACCCTAGCCGTAACTTGACTAGGTGGCGGTACCGCGGCGTGGAGAGCCGTAGGTGGCGGTACCGCCACCTCCCCCTTTTAACAGAAACTTCATGTTTCTTGTTCCTTTGTCGCGTCGTTTCTCCGATTTTCGATCCGTCTTTCACGTATTGGTGTTTTTACCTGAAAAACATTCAAAATTAAGTGCCAAGCCTGTTCTAAAAACATTTAAACAAAATTAAACTAAAAACAACTAAAAACAATTAAAACCGACTCAAACAAAAACAAAAACGACTTAAAACAAAGTGAAAACGAGATGTGTTTTACAACACATCAAACATCCCCACACTTGACACTTTTTCGTCCTCGAAAAATCTGCAATGGAATCAGAACTAAATCCTTGGGCCAACAAATAATAATGGTTATCTTATTAAAGTATAATCACGTATTCAACAAACGATTGAAGGTATTCTTATCCAGTTAAACCCAACCACCGACTTTTCAAGTTTCAATAAAATCATGCAATTAAGTTCAGCTTCAAAGTGATAGCTCTTGCCAAGTTAGTTGTTTCCTTAGATTTTCAGAATCACTAGTCTAAAGGTCTCACACTTAGTACTCATATATCCACCCGATTCAACTCATGCACTTCAAAGTAAAATTCTAGCCTAACCGTATGAATGTTAAAACATCAGTCTACAGATGAATTTAATGGAATGATGGTCTGGTCAATTTCGAGCATATTCCCCTTTTATTGAAAAATCAAATGATTTTACTAAAATTCTATAGTTAAGTTTTTTGTTTTTAAGTTTTATCACAATATTTTTTATAGTTTACATTTTTAGTCCTTAATGATTTTAGTGAAATTCAATAGTAAACTTTTTTGTTTTTTATTTTTACCACAATATTATTATAGTTTACATTTTTAGTCCCTCTCAAAGAATTGTTATTTGCACAATCAAAGAATATTGTTGGGATTGAACAACGAGAAGAGAAGAAAGAGAGAGATAGGAAGAAAAAAATTCGATGGGCCGCTTAGCGATAGATAGGGGAATAGTTCGACGGTGGTAGCGGTTTGGTCGGGTAAATTAGATGGTTGTAAGCGGCTATACTTGGTGTTGTTATGATGTCGTGGGTAGACGGCGCCAACATATGTGTAACTTGAAGTGTATCTATTGAAAACTCATATAAACAATCTGTATTTTGTGCATTTTAGATAGTAGTTGATGTGACTGTCAGGGTGTATGTTTAACAAATGCTAACTAGACATGAAGAGCTAACTAGAAACATAAAGGGCTCGCACAGCGTGCGAGCCGACGACTACATCTAGTTTAATTAATGATTGAGCTCATTGGCTTCTTTTGATCCAGATTTATACAATAAGTTGAGCTTTGCTCTTAAAGTGATTATTCATCCTCATCCATATATTTCATTGGATTATTGGAATTTTGTCCAATTTATACAGTGAATGCTCTCGATAATATACATGGGTGATGGATTGATGGAGCGCCACTAAAATCGACATTTACTCAGTAAACTAGATAATAGTGTGCTATTAAGTAAATTAACATTCTAATACTCATACGGTTAAACGCTAAAACCCTACTTTTTCAACACTTGTCTCTTCAAGTTTCAACATTTTCCAAAGATGAGGACCCACAAAACCGTAATTATCTAAGTACATTTAAGACAATTTTGAAAACCTTATAGCCGGCTGGGCCTACCAACACATCCCAAATTGAATACGCTTTCTACCCATTTAAAGTGTTATACATATAGTAATTTGAAAAACCCAAAAACTTAGCGTTTACTCATCATCTCCCATTTAACGTAGAAAATTCTAAGACATTTTTTTAATTTTTTAATTTTTTAATTTTTTTTTTTTTTAGACTCAAAACGACACATACCAAAATAAATATTCCCCATCCCCACACTTAAAACACACATTGTCCTCAATGTGGCTTTGAGAAATAAACTAAAAGACATAAATTAAAAACAAACTAATCAAGATAAAAGAAAATATTAAAGAAAAAGAAAAAACTAAACAAGGGAATGCAATTAGAACAAACTCGCCTGGTAATGATGATGTTTCCAGGTACTTTCACCTCTGAATTAAAGTTTTCCTTGCGAACTTTGCCCACTCTTTCTTCTTCAACAGCAACAACCGGATATAACTCGTTTACGCCCAAATGTACCATACAATCATCCAACAATCTCATAGCACGTGGTAACACTCAAACCAACATTCAACTAACAAAATAAACAAGGAATTGAACCGACAAGTGTTTCACATTACAGAGTTAAATTACAGACCAGCAGCACAATAAAATAAATGACAAAATAAAATAAAGTAAAATAAGATGAAAAAGAAAAAGAAAAAGAAAAAGAACCAGTGCTGCACTTCTCTCGTTCCTGCTGTCACCATCATCTGTCAATCATTCTGATCCATGTAGTATGGAGGTATCGGCACCCCCATACTTTCCATCATCGCCCTCATGGCCCTCCTATTCTCTCTCTCATTTGATTCATACGTCCGAAATCGCTGGTTGATGTTTTCATTAACCTGTTGACCCATGGCCGTGAACCTCGAATCCATCTGCTGAGTAAACTGTTGGTTCAGCGCAGTGAATCCCTGGTTTATTCGGTCATTCAACCCAGCAAAGTTCCTGTCCAAATTGTTACCGAATGTGGCGAAAGTTTGATCAATCATTGAGAACCTGTTCGCCATCTGGTGCTGAAGCATATCCATAGTGACTGGGCCAGTTGACTGATACGGAGGGATAGGATTCGGTTCGGGTTCTTGAACCGGTGATTGTCGTCGCCTCCTCCTATTAGACGGCCCAGCTGAACTAGACGCACCCGCGTCTCCATCCCCAACGCTATACTTCAACCGTGGGGGATTCGTTGATATCAAAATCTTCCCCTTCATCAAATCATCCAAACTAAGCCACCCGGCCCTAGGTCCCTGTGTCAAAAATCGTTCAGGAAAGCGGTCAAAAGCACCCACATGCCTCGCTATCCGTGTGATGTACGGGCCTAAGTCCAACCGAGCGTCTCTACCCCCACGGCGGGGACGCTTAGCAGATATACAGAAAACAGAAGCAAAATTTACCAAATCTTTATTGGACATGTGATAAAGACAAAAAATGTCTTGCAGATTACATTTGTCGGCTCCTTCGCCGCGACCAATAAGAGTTGATGCTAAAATCCTTTGAAGGTATCGTAGGCATGGATCACGAATATTCTTAGCCTGACAATCTGTGTCGTAATCCCCGACCCCAATACCCGACCATGCTGATTTAACTTGCCCTTCAACCAAGCTTTCCAAATATGCCTTCTTGTGAAAACCCCTGGTAGCATTATTGAACCAAACAGTGGCAATCTCCTCTTGGGTATAAAAACCCAATGCTACCCCGAGCTCGGGGACACTCATCGTACAAACCTGACCACCCAAGGAAAACGATACAGCATGACTGTTATCATAGTCCTTTGGTGAGTACCGGAATGTGCATAAGAACTCGAGAACAAACTCCTCGTATTGATCTTCATCCGGTGTAAGGACGGCTAACCATTTGTTTGGGAGGTAGTCTCGCAAGTGTCCTTCCTCTCCCATACCCCCAAATAATTCAAAGTCAATGTTTCGGGGAGTTAGGAGCCTCGTGCCCACTAGTTTATCGAAGATATTCCTCTCCTCGGTGTCTTCAGCAAATTGAAGGAGAGTGTGGGTACTAATATCACGATCCTCAAGGGGTACTGGAATATCATCTTCGTGAGGGAAAATAACCGGTTCTCTGTCAATTTGTCGTCTGGGACGGGCTCGTATTGCTCTGGGCCTTCCAAACATTCTGCAGAAACAATTTATATAATAATCAGAACGGATGAACGAGAGAAGAGTACAGAATGGTAAACATAATAAACAAATAATAAAAATTTGCAGAAAAGAAATTGAACAAAGGAAAACTAAATGGTGACAAACGTATAGCATTTCATTCGCGTTTGACCCTTAAAACTAAAAGTAAAAGTTTCTAAAACCTGAAAATGTTGAGCTTAAACTAAAATGCATCTTAATCAAACCTCGTCCGAATGGAGATTGAGTACGGACAAGGTTGATTGAAAGCTTAAGTCTAAACTAAACATCTCCCAAAACAAACTTTGAAAAGTAAATAAAACAAAAATCCTAGGACTTAAAACTAAACCGACACTTATTTTAAACTAAGACTCAAAGTTACTCATTTGGCAATTACGACAATTCAAGATGATAACTTAGATCCCATTCACCTTTCCTAGCTCTTAATTCCTCTAACCATCCCAGAAAAAATTCCTCCTTGAACCAGTTGGATATGCCATTCCTATTCCCTACTAAAAGTCCATTCAACAATGCATGTAAAACATGACACCCAACATCCAAAAATCAACTAACCAAATCATCAAACATCAACCTAATTGCTAGTAGGGAAACCAAATCATCTCTTAAACCTATCATAATCACCAAACAACTAGAACACTTGCATAAAAATTAAAACTTTACAAAAAAATTAAAAGACAAAAGTTGAAAGTTCATACCTTTGAAGCTTCTAAACGAGATTGCAACTAACAAAAAGTGGAAACCAAGCAAAATTAAGCAAAACCCCCAAATTTTAGACTTCAATTCGTAAATGGGTCGGGTTGGGTGAATGTGGGTTGGGTTTGGTGGTTAAATGTGAAGAAAGATGAAAAAATTGAAAGAATGTGATTGTAGGATGGATAGATTGCAAGAAAATGTGAAGAAATTGGTAAAAAGATGGTGGATTTGGAGGTTGGTAAGGTGAGTTTCGGCTGGAAGGAGGAGGTAGGTATGTGGGTGTTTGGTTAGGGCTTGTAAGAATAAGGAGTAAGAATACGTCGGCCACCTTCTCGCGGCGCCGCGACGTGAAGCACAGCAGACGGCGGTACCGCCTCCTGCGTCGCGGTACCGCGGCGTGAAGAAGTTAAGGTGGCGGTACCGCCACCTCCCCTTTTTAACAGAAACTTCGTGTGTGTTGTGAGCTGGAAATTTTTCTAAGTGTTGGAAACTTATTGTTTTGGTTAAAATTACTTACACTTAGCCAAATTTTCACTCCCCATTACCCGAAAACTTAAAACTTACCTGGAATCTTGCAAATCATCGTTGTTCTCGCTTTGAAGCCTACAAAAACTCACAAAAGAAAACAAAAACGTAAAATAAGAAAATGACTCAAAAGTAATTAAACGTACCTAACGACTCGTAATTTTGTACACACTCTACAAACGGGTAGCAACCCGATGTTCCACCCAAGTTAGGCCGTTTTGGTGGGTTCGAGGAGCTCCTCTTCCTCCTCCGTGGCATTCGTCGGTCCTCCGATGTAGATCTTCAACCGATGGCCATTAACCTTCCATGAGTCCCCGTTTTCATTCTCGATTTCAACTGTACCATAGGGGAACACTTCTTTTACCGTGTAGGGGCCACTCCATTTGGATTTCAACTTTCCTGCAAACAATTTTAAACGTGAGTTAAAAACCAATACCTTATCCCCACACTTGAACTCTTTCACGTTCCTCAACCGGCTATCATGCAACGCTTTTGTCCGCTCCTTGTAGCTCCATGACCTTGCATACGCTTCATCCCTCAACTCTTCCAATTCATGCAATTGATGAAAACGGTTTCTTGTTGCTTTGGGCAAATCAAGATGAACCGTCTTCAATGCCCAAAACGCTTTGTGTTCCAACTCCACCGGCAAATGACAAGCTTTACCATATACCATCCGGAACGGAGTTGTGCCTATAGGAGTTTTGTAGGCCGTCCGAAACGCCCACAATGCATCATCCAATTTATCCGACCAATCCTTCCTATTCTTTCCCACGGTCTTCTCCAAAATCCGCTTCACCCCACGATTTGCATTTTCCACTTGACCATTCGTTTGTGGGTGATATGCGGTTGAAAGCCGGTGATTCACACCATACTTTGCCATAGCTTTTTCCATTTGTGAGTTGCAAAAGTGCGTCCCCCGATCACTAATCAACGCCTTAGGCGTTCCAAAACGAGAGAATAACTTCTTTAGAAATGCGACCACCACTCTTGCATCATTTGTTGCTAACGCTTGTGCTTCGACCCACTTCGACACATAATCTATTGCCATCAAGATATACCGGTTTCCCTTAGATGAAGGAAAAGGTCCCATAAAGTCGATCCCCCACACGTCAAACACCTCACACACTTGGATGGGATTTTGAAGCATTTCATTCTTTGCCGAAATATTACCCGTCTTTTGGCATGCATCACACCTTCTTACGAAATCATGAGCATCCTTAAAGATCGTAGGCCAATAAAAACCCGAATCAAATACCTTCTTGGCCGTGTAAGATGATCCATGGTGGCCTCCCGTCAACCCCTCATGACAATGCCTAAGGATCTCAACCCCTTCTTCTCGACTAACACATCTTCTCAAGATTTGATCCGCCCCAACCCGGAATAGATAAGGCGAATCCCATATATAGTAGCTCACTTCCGCGAAGAACCTCTTTCGTTGTTGACTCGTCATCCCTTTAGCAACAACACCACTAGCTAGATAGTTTGCAATGTCCGAAAACCAAGGCAAACCTTGTTCTTCGGCTTTCATATAGTTCACAAACTCCCCATCCGATTCAACTTCAATTCGTAACAACGATTCATGAGGGAATGTATCACCGATGTTATCCTCATTCATCGTTTCTCTATCCGGGTCTTCCAAACGCGACAAGTGATCCGCCGCTAGATTCTCCGCCCCTTTCTTATCCTTTATTTCAATATCGAATTCGGAAAGGAGTAGAATCCATCTAATCAACCTCGGCTTTGCATCCTTCTTTGCAAACAAATATTTCAAAGCCGAGTGATCCGTGAAAACAACGGTTTTAGATAAAACCAAATAAGACCGGAACTTTTCGAATGCATAAACCACCGCTAAAAGTTCCTTCTCCGTTGTTGTGTAATTCTCTTGAGCGTCATTCAACATTTTACTTGCATAGTAGATCGGATGAAAGTGCTTATCCTTTCTTTGACCCAAAACAGCTCCTACCGCGTAATCGCTTGCATCACACATTAGTTCAAACGGTAGGTTCCAATCCGGAGCAACTGAAATGGGGGCCTCAACCAACTTCTCTTTAAGAAACTCAAATGATTTCAAACACTCATCATCAAATTCAAAAACTATATCTTTTTCAAGCAAACGGGTCATGGGTCGGGTTATTTTTGAAAAATCTTTTATAAACCTCCGATAGAAACCCGCATGACCCAAGAAACTACGTACCGACTTGACACTTGTAGGTGGTGGAAGCTTGCTAATCGTCTCAATCTTGGCCCGATCAACTTCAATACCACTCCTTGAGATTTTATGACCCAACACTATGCCTTCGGTGACCATGAAGTGACACTTCTCCCAATTCAACATCAACTTGGTTTCGATGCACCTCTTCATCATCCTATCCAAATTCCCCAAACAATGATCAAACGAATTTCCGAACACGGAAAAATCGTCCATGAATACCTCCATTGATCTCTCCATCATGTCTTGAAATATTGCGACCATACATCTTTGGAATGTGGCCGGTGCATTGCATAATCCAAATGGCATCCTTCGATAGGCAAATGTTCCTTGTGAACAAGTAAACGTCGTCTTCTCTTGATCTTCCGGTGCAATGGGTATTTGAAAATAACCTGAAAAACCATCAAGAAAACAGTAAAATTGTTGCCCGGATAACCTTTCAAGCATTTGATCAATAAAAGGTAAAGGGAAGTGGTCTTTTCGGGTGGCGTCATTTAATCTCCGGTAATCTATGCATACACGCCACCCTGTTACCGGTCGAGTAGGAATCAACTCGTCATTCTCATTCTTCACCACCGTCATCCCTCCTTTCTTCGGCACTACTTGGACCGGGCTCACCCATGGTGAATCCGAAATCGGGTAGATTAAACCCGCATCTAGAAGCTTAAGCACCTCCTTCTTCACAACTTCCGCCACATTCGGATTTACTCTCCTTTGCGGTTGCACCACCGTCTTGTGATCTTCTTCCATAAGAATCCGATGTGTGCAAAACGATGGACTTATTCCTTTGATATCACTTAGCTTCCATGCTATTGCCTGTTTATTCTCCATCAAAACAGAAATCAACTTAGTCTTTTCACTAAGGGATAATTTAGAAGAAATAATAACCGGCAAACCTGCCACCCCATCTAGAAAAGCATATTCTAGATGAGATGGTAATTCCTTGAGCTCCAAGACCGGTGGTTCTTCAATGGATGGTTTTTCCCCTTCAACAAACCTGCAAGCATCAGAAATTTCCGGAATTTCCGGAATATTAGTAGTTAGAAAATTTGGGAACGGGTCAACCCGTTCCTTACCCAATACCTGCGGTTCCGCACTTTCATTTACCATCTTGACTTCTCCCTCAAGTGCATCTTCGGGATCCTCTTCAATCATTCCCGACTCATTTAGTAAATCCGTTCCACAAACATAATTGATGCAACGATCCATCTGAGAAAAAATGGTGTCGATGAAGTAGACCGCATCATCTTGACCATTTGAGTTCTTCATTGACTTCATCACATCAAAAGTTACACTTTCATCCCCGACACGAAGTGTAATCCGCCCTTCAAACACATGAATAATGGTCTTCGCCGTCCTTAGAAACGACCGACCCAAAATTAGCGGAACCCTCTCATCCGCTTCCATATCAAGAATCACAAAATCGGCCGGGAACACGAACTTATCAACCTTTACCAAAACATTCTCAACTATGCCCACCGGGTATTTAATTGACCTATCCGCTAAAGATATACTCATACGGGTCGGACTCATCTCCTTCAACCCAAGTCGCACAAACATAGAGTATGGCATCAAATTTATACTTGCACCAAGATCGGCTAAAGCATGTTTTACCGAAGACCCACCAAACAAGCACGGGATAGTGAAAATACCTGGGTCTTCAAGCTTTTCTGGCAAGTTATTCTGGACCACTGCCGAGCACCTTTCATTCAACTCCACATTAGACAAAGATTCAAGCTTCTTCCTATTCGACAAAAGATCCTTCAAAAACTTGGCGTACTTAGGCATATGCTGAATTGCCTCTATAAATGGAAGGTTTATCTTCAACTGCTTGAACATCTCTAGAAAAGACCCGAACTCCTTAACATACTTGTCTTGCATAAGACGAGCAGGATATGGAACGTGTCTAAGATCAACTGGGGCTTTCTTTGTCTCTCCGTTATTCTTACCTTGCACTTTCTCACCCGGAATCTCAGTAGTAGAATCTTTCTTTTCTTCAACCTTTCCCGGTGATTCCATTTCAATTTCCTCGTCCACCGGCTCTTCCTCTTCTACCGGTGGTCGTTCTTTCTCTCCCCCCTTACCACTTCTAGTTGTCACAGCCTTAAGTGTAGCTTTAGGGTTCATCTCAGTACCACCCGAAAATGACCCCATAGGTCTTTCTTCCATCCTCCTTGCCATATCACCTACCACTCTTTGAAGATCCAGAAAAGCAGACTGTTGATTTTTCAAGATAGTGTCATGCTCCCTCAACCGATTCTGTGTCTCTTGATCCTTAGAGATAAGCTGAGTCAACAATTGAGTCTGAGTAGCCAAGATATCTTTGATTTCCTTAGTGTCATTACTACCCTCTGAAGATTGACCCTGATTATGTTCGGTGCGAGGTTGGAAACCAGGTGGGTTACCATTTCCGCCCGATCTCCACCCGAAGTTCGGATGGTTCTTCCAGTTCTGATTATAAGTGTTACCATACCCAGAGTTAGAGTTCCGATTCTGATTCATATTACCCACAAAGTCAACCTGCTCATGTTCCATGGTCGGACAAACTGAAGTATCATGGTTACCTCGACAGTACTCACACTTGGTCATACTCATCTTGATTTCCTTCATTTCCTTGGTCAAAGTAGCCAAGGCAGCAATAACCTGAGGATCCGTATTACCTTCAGAAGATTTAACATGATACATACCACGAGTACCCGTAGTATTCTGAGAAGTACTTCGAGCAGCAGAAGATGACTGTTGATCGGTTAACGCAAAACTCTGGAAAAGATCCTCGCATTCCTCTCTAGTCTTCTTTTCCATCACATGTCCCCCGGCCGAAGTATTGAACATTTCCTGCTTAGCCGGTGTGAGCCCGTTGAAGAATTTCTCAACTAACGCCCATTCAGTCAACCCATGGTTAGGACATTTAGCAAGCAAATTTTGGAACCTTTCATAAGCCATGTAATAGGCTTCATCGGGGTCCATCTTGAAAGAATGGATTTGATTCCTCAAACGTGCAGCTTTTGATGGTGGATAGTACTTGCTCAAAAACTTATCCGAGAGTTGTTCCCATGTAGTGATGGAGTCATGCGGCTGAGATTCAAACCAAGTAAGAGCACGACCCTGCAAAGTGAAAGGAAACAAACACAAGTAAATAGCATTGACAGTAACATTAGCAATATTAAAAGTGTTACAGATGCGAGTAAACCGGGACAAGTGTGATTGAGCATCTTCATCTTCCAAACCATGAAACTGAGTGACGTTCGAGATGGTGCTCATCACATGTGAAGGGATCTGCCATGTGTTGGTGTTGGTCAAAGCTCCATGTGCAATGGGAGAACGTGCTCCAAAAACTCCCTCACTAGCTTGTTGGTGAACCGTGCGCCTTGGTGGATTAGCGGCGTTATCTCCCATCTCGAATTTACGAACCGGAGAAGTATCTCTATGCCTTGAATTCAACACTGCCTTCAACCTTTCACGAAGGTTTTGCTTACGTTCGTGAAGCTCGAGCTCGGGATCTGTAAATGGTGAATACTCTTTTTCTCCTTGCGAGCGCGTGTGTGGCATAGACTGCAAAAACTGAAACAAAAGAAAATATAAGTACTAAAAAAAACTAAAACTTAAGATTAAAACAACTAAGCAATAAAAGAGTGGATAAACAAACAAAAGATAATCTAAACAAACAAACTAAACTAATCAAAGTTAATTTTGCTATTGCCAAGTGTCCCCGGCAACGGCGCCAAAAACTTGATGTGCTAAAACGGTCTATAAAAATTAACAAATAAAACCTAATTTAAACACTCTAATTTAATCCTAATTACCCTAAACTAGACCACACAAGGCA
Organism: Tagetes erecta; assembly: GCA_030867185.1. Classification (NCBI taxonomy): domain Eukaryota; kingdom Viridiplantae; phylum Streptophyta; class Magnoliopsida; order Asterales; family Asteraceae; genus Tagetes; species Tagetes erecta. The sequence goes on along the minus strand of CM061492.1, from coordinate 20,137,965 downwards.
AGTGTACCTGACGTGAGATAGTATAGTTAATGGTAAACCAGGTATCGAACCCTAGAGACACAACTGAATAACAAAATTAACTAATTAAATAATTTGATTGAAAAGATTGGGGTTTTGTTTGTAAGCAAATAAAGTAAATGAAAATTAAATCTAAAGACTTTAATTAAATTAACGAATTGAAAACGCAAGTAAGACTTGATTCAGATTTGAGAAAAACGTTACCTAGGTTGTTACTAATGGTGAACGATTATTGATTAAACTTTAGACTTGGTTGTTAAAACGAAACTAGGATCATAAATTGCAACTCTACGAACTTCCTAAGGATCCTAGACCATTATCCGGGTGTGACCTTTTGGTTATCCGAAGTGTTGCTAAAGCCCACTAGTTAGTTAAATCGCCTCTCGGTTCCTTTAACAGTAATTAAATACCCTATGATCGACTCCCCTCTCAGTTTCACCGATCCAATATATCCTAAGACACAAGGGGTGGTTTAATAATTAATTCTATGACTCAAGCATACAAGTTTATTTCGTTATTAGAAAAGTTCCTCTCGTACCCTATTTCTAACGACTAGACAAACAAGACACGTTGATAAATCCTCACTTCTCGGGTATTGGACTTAGTAGGACAAATAAATTTATTGGATTATTAATTAACCTCCTATGGTTCCTACGTCTAGACAACCATTCAAAACACGGAAACAAGAGTTAACGATATTGATACGCAACCATACACAAAAGACATTTGCAAAGCTACGTAAGGCGATTTAACAAATAACACAATCCATTCATTCATTCAAAACACACCATAGAATATAAAAACCAAACTTTTATAAAATTACTAACTCGTTTTATCAAACAACCAAGAACCAAGTTTAATCAAATAAACATTACCAATAGCAAACAACCTAGGTAACTAACAAGTTTAGTTCATAGTTAAAGTTAAAAACACAAAACAAGTCAAGGTAAATGTATTCATGAGTAATAACGATGAGAAATCAAAATAACGCATGTAAAACACAACTAGGTCGGATGAAAACTACCCGATCACGACCTCCAAATCTTGATTCCGTGCTCAAAACTTCAACTTCCTTGCTCCAAAATCGTCTTTAGCAGCCTCCAAATTCGTATATCAAAAACCGTCCATCGCGTCACCTTTTAAACTCGTCAAACTAGGTCGAAACCAAACCCTAGCCGTAACTTGACTAGGTGGCGGTACCGCGGCGTGGAGAGCCGTAGGTGGCGGTACCGCCACCTCCCCCTTTTAACAGAAACTTCATGTTTCTTGTTCCTTTGTCGCGTCGTTTCTCCGATTTTCGATCCGTCTTTCACGTATTGGTGTTTTTACCTGAAAAACATTCAAAATTAAGTGCCAAGCCTGTTCTAAAAACATTTAAACAAAATTAAACTAAAAACAACTAAAAACAATTAAAACCGACTCAAACAAAAACAAAAACGACTTAAAACAAAGTGAAAACGAGATGTGTTTTACAACACATCAAACATCCCCACACTTGACACTTTTTCGTCCTCGAAAAATCTGCAATGGAATCAGAACTAAATCCTTGGGCCAACAAATAATAATGGTTATCTTATTAAAGTATAATCACGTATTCAACAAACGATTGAAGGTATTCTTATCCAGTTAAACCCAACCACCGACTTTTCAAGTTTCAATAAAATCATGCAATTAAGTTCAGCTTCAAAGTGATAGCTCTTGCCAAGTTAGTTGTTTCCTTAGATTTTCAGAATCACTAGTCTAAAGGTCTCACACTTAGTACTCATATATCCACCCGATTCAACTCATGCACTTCAAAGTAAAATTCTAGCCTAACCGTATGAATGTTAAAACATCAGTCTACAGATGAATTTAATGGAATGATGGTCTGGTCAATTTCGAGCATATTCCCCTTTTATTGAAAAATCAAATGATTTTACTAAAATTCTATAGTTAAGTTTTTTGTTTTTAAGTTTTATCACAATATTTTTTATAGTTTACATTTTTAGTCCTTAATGATTTTAGTGAAATTCAATAGTAAACTTTTTTGTTTTTTATTTTTACCACAATATTATTATAGTTTACATTTTTAGTCCCTCTCAAAGAATTGTTATTTGCACAATCAAAGAATATTGTTGGGATTGAACAACGAGAAGAGAAGAAAGAGAGAGATAGGAAGAAAAAAATTCGATGGGTCGCTTAGCGATAGATAGGGGAATAGTTCGACGGTGGTAGCGGTTTGGTCGGGTAAATTAGATGGTTGTAAGCGGCTATACTTGGTGTTGTTATGATGTCGTGGGTAGACGGCGCCAACATATGTGTAACTTGAAGTGTATCTATTGAAAACTCATATAAACAATCTGTATTTTGTGCATTTTAGATAGTAGTTGATGTGACTGTCATGGTGTATGTTTAACAAATGCTAACTAGACATGAAGAGCTAACTAGAAACATAAAGGGCTCGCACAGCGTGCGAGCCGACGACTACATCTAGTTTAATTAATGATTGAGCTCATTGGCTTCTTTTGATCCAGATTTATACAATAAGTTGAGCTTTGCTCTTAAAGTGATTATTCATCCTCATCCATATATTTCATTGGATTATTGGAATTTTGTCCAATTTATACAGTGAATGCTCTCGATAATATACATGGGTGATGGATTGATGGAGCGCCACTAAAATCGACATTTACTCAGTAAACTAGATAATAGTGTGCTATTAAGTAAATTAACATTCTAATACTCATACGGTTAAAAGCTAAAACCCTACTTTTTCAACACTTGTCTCTTCAAGTTTCAACATTTTCCAAAGATGAGGACCCACAAAACCGTAATTATCTAAGTACATTTAAGACAATTTTGAAAACCTTATAGCCGGCTGGGCCTACCAACACATCCCAAATTGAATACGCTTTCTACCCATTTAAAGTGTTATACATATAGTAATTTGAAAAACCCAAAAACTTAGCGTTTACTCATCATCTCCCATTTAACGTAGAAAATTCTAAGACATTTTTTTAATTTTTTAATTTTTTAATTTTTTTTTTTTTAGACTCAAAACGACACATACCAAAATAAATATTCCCCATCCCCACACTTAAAACACACATTGTCCTCAATGTGGCTTTGAGAAATAAACTAAAAGACATAAATTAAAAACAAACTAATCAAGATAAAAGAAAATATTAAAGAAAAAGAAAAAACTAAACAAGGGAATGCAATTAGAACAAACTCGCCTGGTAATGATGATGTTTCCAGGTACTTTCACCTCTGAATTAAAGTTTTCCTTGCGAACTTTGCCCACTCTTTCTTCTTCAACAGCAACAACCGGATATAACTCGTTTACGCCCAAATGTACCATACAATCATCCAACAATCTCATAGCACGTGGTAACACTCAAACCAACATTCAACTAACAAAATAAACAAGGAATTGAACCGACAAGTGTTTCACATTACAGAGTTAAATTACAGACCAGCAGCACAATAAAATAAATGACAAAATAAAATAAAGTAAAATAAGATGAAAAAGAAAAAGAAAAAGAACCAGTGCTGCACTTCTCTCGTTCCTGCTGTCACCATCATCTGTCAATCATTCTGATCCATGTAGTATGGAGGTATCGGCACCCCCATACTTTCCATCATCGCCCTCATGGCCCTCCTATTCTCTCTCTCATTTGATTCATACGTCCGAAATCGCTGGTTGATGTTTTCATTAACCTGTTGACCCATGGCCGTGAACCTCGAATCCATCTGCTGAGTAAACTGTTGGTTCAGCGCAGTGAATCCCTGGTTTATTCGGTCATTCAACCCAGCAAAGTTCCTGTCCAAATTGTTACCGAATGTGGCGAAAGTTTGATCAATCATTGAGAACCTGTTCGCCATCTGGTGCTGAAGCATATCCATAGTGACTGGGCCAGTTGACTGATACGGAGGGATAGGATTCGGTTCGGGTTCTTGAACCGGTGATTGTCGTCGCCTCCTCCTATTAGACGGCCCAGCTGAACTAGACGCACCCGCGTCTCCATCCCCAACGCTATACTTCAACCGTGGGGGATTCGTTGATATCAAAATCTTCCCCTTCATCAAATCATCCAAACTAAGCCACCCGGCCCTAGGTCCCTGTGTCAAAAATCGTTCAGGAAAGCGGTCAAAAGCACCCACATGCCTCGCTATCCGTGTGATGTACGGGCCTAAGTCCAACCGAGCGTCTCTACCCCCACGGCGGGGACGCTTAGCAGATATACAGAAAACAGAAGCAAAATTTACCAAATCTTTATTGGACATGTGATAAAGACAAAAAATGTCTTGCAGATTACATTTGTCGGCTCCTTCGCCGCGACCAATAAGAGTTGATGCTAAAATCCTTTGAAGGTATCGTAGGCATGGATCACGAATATTCTTAGCCTGACAATCTGTGTCGTAATCCCCTACCCCAATACCCGACCATGCTGATTTAACTTGCCCTTCAACCAAGCTTTCCAAATATGCCTTCTTGTGAAAACCCCTGGTAGCATTATTGAACCAAACAGTGGCAATCTCCTCTTGGGTATAAAAACCCAATGCTACCCCGAGCTCGGGGACACTCATCGTACAAACCTGACCACCCAAGGAAAACGATACAGCATGACTGTTATCATAGTCCTTTGGTGAGTACCGGAATGTGCATAAGAACTCGAGAACAAACTCCTCGTATTGATCTTCATCCGGTGTAAGGACGGCTAACCATTTGTTTGGGAGGTAGTCTCGCAAGTGTCCTTCCTCTCCCATACCCCCAAATAATTCAAAGTCAATGTTTCGGGGAGTTAGGAGTCTCGTGCCCACTAGTTTATCGAAGATATTCCTCTCCTCGGTGTCTTCAGCAAATTGAAGGAGAGTGTGGGTACTAATATCACGATCCTCAAGGGGTACTGGAATATCATCTTCGTGAGGGAAAATAACCGGTTCTCTGTCAATTTGTCGTCTGGGACGGGCTCGTATTGCTCTGGGCCTTCCAAACATTCTGCAGAAACAATTTATATAATAATCAGAACGGATGAACGAGAGAAGAGTACAGAATGGTAAACATAATAAACAAATAATAAAAATTTGCAGAAAAGAAATTGAACAAAGGAAAACTAAATGGTGACAAACGTATAGCATTTCATTCGCGTTTGACCCTTAAAACTAAAAGTAAAAGTTTCTAAAACCTGAAAATGTTGAGCTTAAACTAAAATGCATCTTAATCAAACCTCGTCCGAATGGAGATTGAGTACGGACAAGGTTGATTGAAAGCTTAAGTCTAAACTAAACATCTCCCAAAACAAACTTTGAAAAGTAAATAAAACAAAAATCCTAGGACTTAAAACTAAACCGACACTTATTTTAAACTAAGACTCAAAGTTACTCATTTGGCAATTACGACAATTCAAGATGATAACTTAGATCCCATTCACCTTTCCTAGCTCTTAATTCCTCTAACCATCCCAGAAAAAATTCCTCCTTGAACCAGTTGGATATGCCATTCCTATTCCCTACTAAAAGTCCATTCAACAATGCATGTAAAACATGACACCCAACATCCAAAAATCAACTAACCAAATCATCAAACATCAACCTAATTGCTAGTAGGGAAACCAAATCATCTCTTAAACCTATCATAATCACCAAACAACTAGAACACTTGCATAAAAATTAAAACTTTACAAAAAAATTAAAAGACAAAAGTTGAAAGTTCATACCTTTGAAGCTTCTAAACGAGATTGCAACTAACAAAAAGTGGAAACCAAGCAAAATTAAGCAAAACCCCCAAATTTTAGACTTCAATTCGTAAATGGGTCGGGTTGGGTGAATGTGGGTTGGGTTTGGTGGTTAAATGTGAAGAAAGATGAAAAAATTGAAAGAATGTGATTGTAGGATGGATAGATTGCAAGAAAATGTGAAGAAATTGGTAAAAAGATGGTGGATTTGGAGGTTGGTAAGGTGAGTTTCGGCTGGAAGGAGGAGGTAGGTATGTGGGTGTTTGGTTAGGGCTTGTAAGAATAAGGAGTAAGAATACGTCGGCCACCTTCTCGCGGCGCCGCGACGTGAAGCACAGCAGACGGCGGTACCGCCTCCTGCGTCGCGGTACCGCGGCGTGAAGAAGTTAAGGTGGCGGTACCGCCACCTCCCCTTTTTAACAGAAACTTCGTGTGTGTTGTGAGCTGGAAATTTTTCTAAGTGTTGGAAACTTATTGTTTTGGTTAAAATTACTTACACTTAGCCAAATTTTCACTCCCCATTACCCGAAAACTTAAAACTTACCTGGAATCTTGCAAATCATCGTTGTTCTCGCTTTGAAGCCTACAAAAACTCACAAAAGAAAACAAAAACGTAAAATAAGAAAATGACTCAAAAGTAATTAAACGTACCTAACGACTCGTAATTTTGTACACACTCTACAAACGGGTAGCAACCCGATGTTCCACCCAAGTTAGGCCGTTTTGGTGGGTTCGAGGAGCTCCTCTTCCTCCTCCGTGGCATTCGTCGGTCCTCCGATGTAGATCTTCAACCGATGGCCATTAACCTTCCATGAGTCCCCGTTTTCATTCTCGATTTCAACTGTACCATAGGGGAACACTTCTTTTACCGTGTAGGGGCCACTCCATTTGGATTTCAACTTTCCTGCAAACAATTTTAAACGTGAGTTAAAAACCAATACCTTATCCCCACACTTGAACTCTTTCACGTTCCTCAACCGGCTATCATGCAACGCTTTTGTCCGCTCCTTGTAGCTCCATGACCTTGCATACGCTTCATCCCTCAACTCTTCCAATTCATGCAATTGATGAAAACGGTTTCTTGTTGCTTTGGGCAAATCAAGATGAACCGTCTTCAATGCCCAAAACGCTTTGTGTTCCAACTCCACCGGCAAATGACAAGCTTTACCATATACCATCCGGAACGGAGTTGTGCCTATAGGAGTTTTGTAGGCCGTCCGAAACGCCCACAATGCATCATCCAATTTATCCGACCAATCCTTCCTATTCTTTCCCACGGTCTTCTCCAAAATCCGCTTCACCCCACGATTTGCATTTTCCACTTGACCATTCGTTTGTGGGTGATATGCGGTTGAAAGCCGGTGATTCACACCATACTTTGCCATAGCTTTTTCCATTTGTGAGTTGCAAAAGTGCGTCCCCCGATCACTAATCAACGCCTTAGGCGTTCCAAAACGAGAGAATAACTTCTTTAGAAATGCGACCACCACTCTTGCATCATTTGTTGCTAACGCTTGTGCTTCGACCCACTTCGACACATAATCTATTGCCATCAAGATATACCGGTTTCCCTTAGATGAAGGAAAAGGTCCCATAAAGTCGATCCCCCACACGCCAAACACCTCACACACTTGGATGGGATTTTGAAGCATTTCATTCTTTGCCGAAATATTACCCGTCTTTTGGCATGCATCACACCTTCTTACGAAATCATGAGCATCCTTAAAGATCGTAGGCCAATAAAAACCCGAATCAAATACCTTCTTGGCCGTGTAAGATGATCCATGGTGGCCTCCCGTCAACCCCTCATGACAATGCCTAAGGATCTCAACCCCTTCTTCTCGACTAACACATCTTCTCAAGATTTGATCCGCCCCAACCCGGAATAGATAAGGCGAATCCCATATATAGTAGCTCACTTCCGCGAAGAACCTCTTTCGTTGTTGACTCGTCATCCCTTTAGCAACAACACCACTAGCTAGATAGTTTGCAATGTCCGAAAACCAAGGCAAACCTTGTTCTTCGGCTTTCATATAGTTCACAAACTCCCCATCCGATTCAACTTCAATTCGTAACAACGATTCATGAGGGAATGTATCACCGATGTTATCCTCATTCATCGTTTCTCTATCCGGGTCTTCCAAACGCGACAAGTGATCCGCCGCTAGATTCTCCGCCCCTTTCTTATCCTTTATTTCAATATCGAATTCGGAAAGGAGTAGAATCCATCTAATCAACCTCGGCTTTGCATCCTTCTTTGCAAACAAATATTTCAAAGCCGAGTGATCCGTGAAAACAACGGTTTTAGATAAAACCAAATAAGACCGGAACTTTTCGAATGCATAAACCACCGCTAAAAGTTCCTTCTCCGTTGTTGTGTAATTCTCTTGAGCGTCATTCAACATTTTACTTGCATAGTAGATCGGATGAAAGTGCTTATCATTTCTTTGACCCAAAACAGCTCCTACCGCGTAATCGCTTGCATCACACATTAGTTCAAACGGTAGGTTCCAATCCGGAGCAACTAAAATGGGGGCCTCAACCAACTTCTCTTTAAGAAACTCAAATGATTTCAAACACTCATCATCAAATTCAAAAACTATATCTTTTTCAAGCAAACGGGTCATGGGTCGGGTTATTTTTGAAAAATCTTTTATAAACCTCCGATAGAAACCCGCATGACCCAAGAAACTACGTACCGACTTGACACTTGTAGGTGGTGGAAGCTTGCTAATCGTCTCAATCTTGGCCCGATCAACTTCAATACCACTCCTTGAGATTTTATGACCCAACACTATGCCTTCGGTGACCATGAAGTGACACTTCTCCCAATTCAACATCAACTTGGTTTCGATGCACCTCTTCATCATCCTATCCAAATTCCCCAAACAATGATCAAACGAATTTCCGAACACGGAAAAATCGTCCATGAATACCTCCATTGATCTCTCCATCATGTCTTGAAATATTGCGACCATACATCTTTGGAATGTGGCCGGTGCATTGCATAATCCAAATGGCATCCTTCGATAGGCAAATGTTCCTTGTGAACAAGTAAACGTCGTCTTCTCTTGATCTTCCGGTGCAATGGGTATTTGAAAATAACCTGAAAAACCATCAAGAAAACAGTAAAATTGTTGCCCGGATAACCTTTCAAGCATTTGATCAATAAAAGGTAAAGGGAAGTGGTCTTTTCGGGTGGCGTCATTTAATCTCCGGTAATCTATGCATACACGCCACCCTGTTACCGGTCGAGTAGGAATCAACTCGTCATTCTCGTTCTTCACCACCGTCATCCCTCCTTTCTTCGGCACTTTGCTATGATGTACCCTCAAGCTGCAAGTGCCAACCCAAATGACAAGAAACAGCAACAGCAATCTCAGTAGCAGGTGTTAAAAAGAGTTGGTGCTGAGTCATCGTCTCCGTCACCTCAAAGATTTGCCATGTCGTTTGCTCCAATGAATGGTGGTACCGGTACCATGGCTCAAAACCATGCAATTTTCCAAAGCTTGCCATAGTCATTAAGACAAAGTTATCACCATATGATGACATCACCTGCAGGGGCAACGCCAACTCATCATTCTGAACAGAATAAGGAATTCAGGTTATCTGAAGAAGCTAGTAGAACAACCGGACATGAATCATCCAATGCTGACGAGGACAAAAAGGGCAGTTCAGGGTTGGCTTGAAAATCCGGTCAGTCCATTGCATTTTCAAGACCAGATCTTGCAACAGATGCTTCTGGTTCTTCAGCAGCAGCTATCTCTGGGACTTCTGTGATGGATAGCAGCGCATCGAGGAACATAAACCTTGGTGCTAGTAACCGGTCAACTCGATCTCCAATCTCAACATCTGTTGCAGCTACTGTTCAATCATCTCATCCTCTACATGCTAAATTTCAGCAACAGCAACAGAGCATGAATGCTCGAAGTAAAAATCCACCATCGAGTAACGGGATTGCATACCCAGAACATATAATAAATTCATCTTCTTCAATGGCCGCCAAGTTCCCTAACTCTTCTTTTCCCCTCCAAACCAGCAACACCAATAGTAGTCCGGTTCAATCTCCTCAGTGGAGGAACTCTGTTAGAGGTCCCACCGCCTCTCAAGTTCCAGCCTCCCTTGCTTCAACAACGACATCTTCTCTCAAATATCATCACCAAACCCAGCAGCAAGAGTCCGGCAGGCACCACCCAAAATCACACACCCAGATTTCATTCGGTGCAGCTGCTGCTAGTCAGAAGATGCAATCCACATCGACACAGATGATGCAACAGTAGCAGCAGCAACAGAATCAGAGATCTGTTGGTTCTCCGAGTAGTAACAGTGGTAACCAGTCTCCTTCACCGCCTATGTTGGTTGGCTCACCTACAGCTTCATCACAACCCAAAAACACTTTTGTAGGAACCCAGAGATCTTCACCATCCATTCTTGGTAACCCCCACAACTCTAGTTCTAATAAATCTCAACAGCAGCAACAGCAAGTACCCCAACAGCTGCAAAAGCAAACAGTGCAACAGCAGCAAGCTCAAGCTAAAATATATGCACAGATGATGTACACACAACCTTACATGGCACAACCGCCTCAGGCTCAACAGCATTCTGTCGGGTCAACAGCGGGATCAGGGTATTATATTCCAAGAAAGCAGCAACAATCATCACAGCAGCAATCATCATCATCAAGTGCCATGCTATCACTTTGTCCACCTGTGACCCTAGCAAATACCACCACATCTGATCCTGCAAAAGCAATTGCAGCCGCCACTAGCAATTTGAAAGGTGGTGTCGGGTTAGCATCACAACAAGGGATACTTCATTCAGCTCCATATGGTGGTAGTGCAGCTGCTGCACCGTCTTCTATGCCAGCAGGCTTCCCTTAGTATGTTCATAATGCTCCTGCTGCTGCTGCGGCAGCGGCTGCAGTTCAGGTCAAACCTGCAGAGCAAAAGCAACCAGCTGGTGAGTAGGCCAAATCTTATAGCCTGAGCTCTTTTTGTACTTTTAATGGAAAATATAATTTGATTCAAAATAAGGGTAGTAGATAGATCATTTTGAAATTCTTTTTTGAGCTTTCTAGAGATTGAACAGCCAGAAATCTTTTGTACTACTTCTTAAATTTGAATTTAGGACATTAAGTTCATAAGGAAATTTGACCAGGAAGTGAAAATTTGCGTACATGGCAGCCTGAAAATTAGAAGTTACTAATGGTGGAGCTGTGCTTGCAGGATGGGGCGGGTTGGTTACGGAAAGAGCATTTGAAGTTTTGGATCAAAGTTTTTGAACGGGTCTGGGCGTGAAGGTCTCCAAGTCTTTGGAGTTGTGATGGTGGCAGGCAGCAGTATATGATTTTTTGAAGGGCCCTTTTTGGGTTGGTGGATAAGAAATCTTGATGCTTTAGGTTTTAGTCCTTTTTTAGGGAAGGGGGGTTTCTTTTTGGTGAATTTTCTCCCTTTGAAAGATGAGAGTTTGAAACTCTTTCTATGTTCTTGGACATATATTATATAAAGACAAGTGGGACGAAACGGGACAGAGGGGTGTATATGCAAAGCATATATTATATATATGTATGTAGGATTCTAGGCACATAAACAGAGTTGAACCCTTTGGATTTTGTTGATTTAATCTTCTGGTTAGTTGTTGACTGATCTTTAGTTTCCTAATCTTGTGAATGTTTTTCTTTCTTTTGGGCTTCACCAAACCGAAAGGGATAAGTGTGGTGTATTGTTAACAGTTGTTTGTTGTGATCAGTTTCTGGCAGTTACTTGTGAATCTAATTGTGTTAGATCAATATATTCCATATTCTTGTAGCGCCTCATTATGATATCAGAGTGAATGTGTTTCTTTTTTGTTAGATCAATATAGTCCGTATAACTGTTCCATGCGGAGCATTGTTGTCGTAAATGTGTCAAAACACAATGTACTTTGGCAATTTGCATATTGAATCCGGGATGAATTCGTCGAAGGCTGAAACTCAACAGTTTCTCCATCTCGCGTTAAACTTTCCGCCACAATTATATGATCTTTTAAAAATCTAACTATCTATGTATTACAAATCCACCCACATTGTGCTCTAAAGTTGAGCATTGTTTTTATTACCTCTATGATCTCCGTACAATATGTATAACTGAAATGAAGTTTTATTCTCTCTCAAAAGAAACCAAAAAATAATATAGACAATCTAAAAAAAATGTAAAATATCTCTAGGAATAATGGGTTATACTTTGACATATGAATAGGCCCCACCATCTCTTTTGGGTTGGGAAATAATTGAGAAAATGGGCCAAGTTTTGTCTTATTTGGTGGGTCCGGCTACTTTATTGATGCATTGTATAAAGTCATCCCATTATATAAAAATTAACTTCTATTTTTTATTTCAAAATTTGTAACTGTTCGTCACATCATTTTCATTATATATTTATTTTCCGTTAATTATTTTATCATATATATGTCACCTGAAAGCCACGAATAAAGTTTCAATTTTGTTAGTGTGGTGGGGTGGGGGTGGGGGGGGGGCATCACACCCTCTTGTATCAGTTTGGTTGAAATTGTGACTTTGCGGGTATAACACCGTCATAAGCCATATGATTTGTGATATAATATTATTATTAAAATATTTAGTACATGTAATTACGGCATGTTTTTAGTTCTGTTTAGTATATTAATACAATTTAATTTATTACTTAAACTAAATTATAACATCGTGTGACACAAAATTATGTATAAAGATGTTGCATGTAAATTATATCTATTCTTAATAAATACGCATCACCTTTTATAATTAAAGATGAGTTAATTACATAAATGGGTCATATGGTTTACTTAAAATAACAAGTTTGGGTACTAAGGTTTTTTTGTTGCAAGTTAGGGTAGTAGTCTTTTAAATTGTAACGAGTTTGGGTACTAACACTAACAAGCGTTAGTTGTTCTGTTAACTTCAAGGGTTTTTTAATATTTTCATATTAGATGGGCTATTTATGAAATTTATTATTTGTAATTTACTTAAAATATTATAAGATAAAAATATAAAAAATAACATATTCATTTTCTTACTTTATTTTCTTTCACTGTCCACTAATTAGCACCACTGATGTGATCTAGACTATATATAAATATTTCCTATACTTTTGATAGTTTTTGGTTACTTTTAATTGGATCTACTCGTAATTGGTTCATATCTGGATTTTAATGATCTAAAAAGAACATAAGCTAAAATGATGTATTTCAAACTAAACTTGAGATCGCAAGTAAAACTTTAAGTAGGTTTCACATTTTATTGTTATGAATTGTCATTAAAGGTTTGAGTATTGATCATAATCATTTGCAAATTTAAAGTGTTAAATAAAGCAAAAAAAACAAGCAAATTCGAATACTACAGTGAAGCTCACGTGAAATTTCTCATTTCAATAATGTTATTACTTGTCGATTATTTTCTTACCGTATTTTCTTTTAAGAACCACTAGCTAACACCACAAACCCTATTTATAAGCCTAGTAGCACCAACCTAACCATTTAGTAAGAGTTGGATGGTGACGATTAGGGTAACACGGAGTGTGGTGGTGTAATGAATGGTGAAGAAGTCGCGAAATTGGGACGATGATGTGTTTCAACAGTGGCAGATGGTGACGATTAGGGTAACACGGAGTGTGGTGGTGTAATGAATGGTGAAGAAGTCGCGAAATTGGGACGATGATGTGTTTCAACAGTGGCAAATGAGTGTTAATTAAGGTTGGAGCTTGGTGAATCTGTTGGTGATAGTAATTGTGGTTTGTGATGGATGGTTGTGGTTTGGTGAATCAGGGTGGATGGTAAGGTTAAAGGGTGCCGAGTGGTGAGGGAAATAATACGGGTTGACAATGATGATGAAGTGGTCTCTAGATAATATAACTCTTAATAGCCGAGTTAAGTTACTTATGTTAAAGAGTTGTGAAAAAATATAAGGTGGTGCTAGCTGATGTCTTATGAATATATTAGTGATGCTAACTAGTGGTTCGTAAAAAAAAAGTAAAGAAAAAAATGAGTGTTGTTTTAAATTTTATAGTATAATATTTCATGTAAGTTACAAAACAAGTTCATCAATCATAAATTAATTTCATAAATAGCCCTTCTAATGTGAAAAGATTAAAATGTCCTTGAAGTTAACTATAAAACTAACATTTGTTAGTGTTAATACTCAAACTTGTTACAAATTAAAAGACCAATACCCAATCTTGTAACAAAAAAAACCTTAGTACCCAAATAATGTTATATTTATAAATTTAAACGCATATGTACAATTACACTTAGTTTTTTGTTTTTGACTTCATTTTCCTTATATTGTTTTTTCGTTTTCGATGGATTTTTTTCTTACTTTTTGGTAAATATTTTTTTATTTTCATTTTACCAATTTCTCTTATAGTTTGTTTTTTCTTCTTCGATTTTAACTTATTTTTTATAAAAATATATATTAGTTATTTTTAATTTTGAAAATGATAAAAGAATACAAGCCATGACTAGAATCTTAAATTTGAGTATTTAAAAAATAAAGATTAGGTTATTGAGACAAAACTATATAAGATAAAGATGAAAAAATAGACTAAACTTCATATATATATACACCTCTACAAGCTTTAAAATGTCTTATATATCCAAACAATACTAAAAATATCATATATACTTAAACGTTTACCCAATGAGCACAACCTATCATGTCCGTTCATTTGGTTATGCCTCATAATGTTTACTCATTCTTGTTGCCTTTGTTTGACTAGGTTGAATCATGCTTGCATTCAGATCGTATATTTGTTCATTTGAGTTGCTGTCTGATCACATACATTCAAATACAAAGGCATCAAGCGTGATACAACTGTTGATCTTGATTCTTTTCTATCCTACAAGTTTTCTTTAACACCATTGAGGTGAGTATTCATACCATTTTTTACGTTTTATACTTTTGAGGGAAACTCATGTGACTTTATATTGAACTAATTTCATTTTTCTTCATTTATTCTTTTATTCATTATCCAGTTCAATTCATACATGTTTGTGTTACTACTTGCATTATGTGTTGATAGTTTGATAGACAACATAAATTAGCATGATAATTAATTTATACAAACCTCAGTTTCAATATAGATCTATTGGCGTGACAAGCCCACCCAATTTACATACACACGTTGTGATTGTTATTTGTTTTATTCATATGCTTCTGTTTTACGGCTTAATATGTGTGATTAAGTGACTCCAGTTATCATAAGTTTGATTATGCTATGTTTGTCATTTATGAATTACTTGTGCAATATACATTTTAACCTTACATGTGAATTGAATTTTTAATCATTTTATTTGTGTATATGAAATGTTATGAGTACTCACCAGCTAAATTAATTAGCTGAACAAATATTTTTCACCTGATTTTCAGGTTATGCAGCTTAATTGATTTTCAAGTGTTTACATCTAGGAAAAATAGACGTAGCATACTAAATTAAAACAATTGTATTTATGTTGTTGTATGACTCACTTAAACAATGTATTCTAATATGTGAAATTATGAAATGAATTAGGTTTATACATAAACATTCATTTCACCATGTATTGAACAATCACACACTTACCGCCCGCCATGAGATTTTTGTCACTGGTCAAGGTGTGACAATGTGTGACAATGAGCATTGGAAGTAAAAACCCATAAAATAATTGAATAAATGGTTTAACTATTAATGGCTCTTGGGTTGGTGAACCGAATTAGATCAAAGAATAAGTTTACAGGCACTTTCAGAATAGGTTAAGTAAAAAGCTTTCATCTATCTAAGAAGACTTTTTCATTTTCCCCTTTACATGGAAGAGATAAAAATATAGTTTGGTTTTATTGAAATGACAAGGCACCGGGACTAGATGGTATGAATTTTAATTTCATCCAAGACTTGTTGGATTATTTCTACTATAAATAATGGGGTTAATTCTTCATTTTTAGCGTTTATACCAAAATTAAATGACGCACTACCAGGATTATAGACCTATTTTTCTCAGCGGATGCATATACAAAGTGATTGCTAAAGTCTTGGCAAATAGACTCAAGCTGATCATAGACTCGATAAATGGTGGCCCGTTAGTTTAAATGATTTTTCTTGGTTGGCTTAAACATTAAAAAAAGTAGAAATACTTTTTTATTTTTTTGGAGAAAAGGCCTTTGATTCGGTAAGTTGTGCATTCCTTGATAGTTGATAGCATTATGGGTCAAAAGAACTTTCCAATTGTGTTGAGAAAAATAGATACATTGTTGCTTCGGAACGGCTAGAACTTCATTCACTTCTAGTGAATTTGTTCACCAATCTTGGAGTTCAATGTCACCTATGGGTTACGGCAATGTGACTCCTGTAGCTTCGTGCTTCGTGTTACGATCGGATTAGAACGAAGCCACCAGAGTAAAATCAGATCGCTCTCTTCAATCCCTCGATCGATCTCAGTTTTCTCGTAGTTGCTGCACAAATAAACAACCCCGTTAAGGCAACACAAGGGACTAAAATGGGGGTGTCCCTTGTATTAACCCTCCGGCGTGAGAATCAGTATGGATTCAGAGAAAAGGATGTCTATGTGTGTGTTTAGAGTGGAAAAGTGCAGAAAAAGTGAACATACCTTGATCAGGAGAATTATATGGGTATTTATAGGGAATGTGGTGATGTGATGTCTTGGAAAAAGTGTCTTTGTGAGACCCTTTTGTATTACATGCTCTTCTCATATTTCCTTTGGCTTATCAGCTTGTGCCACGTGTCCATATGATATAACTAACTTTTATTCTCTTTGTCATGTGGTACTTTTGGGTCGGGTAACGATAGGAAAATCCGGGTCATTACTCTTTAAGTCCCCCAAGTCTTTTTTTATTATTTATTTATTTTTTGAAAAAATTAATAATAATAATAAAAGACTTTTTATGTTTTTTATGGATAACAGTAAAAAGAAAAAACCATTTTTGCGGGAAATTTTTTGAAAAAGATTGCGTTGGGTTCTGTGATGTCGTTATGTATATATACACGTGTGGGTTCCGACTTTTCGCATTTCTTCATCTTTTTTGAATCAAATCTTCTATGTCTGTTTTTTCCTCATTCTCTCTGGTTTCGATGGCTTCTTCATCAGATGCTCTTGTTAAGAAATCTAAGTCTAGGAAAGGGCCGAAAACTCCTGGTCCTTCTATTTTTGAGGTGTCTTCCGTTTTGAAGCAATCGGAGCTTGATTCAGTTATTTCTGAGTATTGTATTTCGTCTACTTGGCATCCCGTGATTCCGGGGGAGAATGATCGCGCGATTGCTCCTCCCCCTGGGAAAATATCCCTGTATGTTGATTTCTTTCGTTTCTGTCATTTTCGATTGCCGATGACTCGTTTTTGTTTGCATGTTTTGGAGTCTCTTCAACTTCATATTTCTCAATTACATCCACTTGGGTTAGTGAAGTTGATGCACTATGAGTTTGTGATGAGGAGCTTGAATAAAGTTCCGCGCTTGGATTTATTCAAGTCGTTTTTCCGCGTGACGCGGAAGACCGGGGGCTGGTATTCTTTTGATAAACGTGACGCATCGTCTAATATGATTGGCGCGCTTCCGCAATGTTCTAAAGATAAGGAGTGGAAGAGTAAGTTCTTCTTTGTTGATGCGGGCGTTATTCCTGGGCGGATGGTATACAGAAAGAACGGTGAAGAGCTGTTGGACAATGCGGGGAGTGCGTCGTCGAAGTTGTCGGCTGAGTACCGTTTTTTGAAGGAGAACCCGACAGATATTCAAGTGATTCCTGAAAGTGCGCTGGTAGCTGTAGGAATGAGTCGGTTGTGGTTCAAGTCAGGATTCCGCCCTGGCTTTCGTCATGTAAGGAATGGTAAGTGTTCGTTTGTGATTTTTGTTTTTTGTGTTTTTGAGGAGTATTTTTAATTCGCTTTTCTCCTCTACAGAGAAATTTAGCTTTTATGATCTGTTACTTGAGGAGAAAAAGAAAGATTTGCGACCTTGTGATATAATCGTTGCGCGTGATGAGCCAGGAATTTTGGCTAAGACTAAGGATAACTTTGTAATCCCTGTGCTTGATGGTACTTTCGATGCTGCTGTGGTCAATGAGCTTGTGGTATGTTCCTCAAACTTTGTCTGTAATTGATGTATGTGTGGGTTTATTTATTGTAGTTGTGTTGTTTTTTAGGTTGACTCTCAAATGGAGGTGACAGTCGAGCCTAAAATTCCTGTTCTTGATGTGGGCACAAAATCGATGGAGTTTTCAGGTTCCGCTAAGAGCTCGAAGTCGTCGGAGATGAAGTTAAAGGAAAAAATCGGGGTGGAGCCTACGGCGCCCGAGGTAGTTGTGATTGATGATGGTGTAGAAAAAGTTCAGAGGAAGAAAAGTATCGGCGTGAAAAAGTTTGGAGGGATGAAAATGGACCCTGCGGAGTTCAGAAAGAATTTTTTGTCTAAAAGAAAATGTAAGTCCACTAAGTCTTTTATTGAAATAGATTTATTGCGGTTCTTATGTGTTTGTGTTTTTTAGTTGGGAGTCCGGATGCGGCTATATCGAAGTCGTTTGCCGAGCCTGGTGCATCCGCTGAACCCTCTTCAAAAAGGCGGGTAGTGATTAAACCTTTTACCGTTCCCGGGGTGTCCACTGCAGGTGGTGCTACAGACGCGGGTGAGATACCTTTGGAAAGGTCTCCCGCGCATGCTGGGGGGGCCTTTGAAAAAACTGGGGACGCTAAAAATCGAGGAAGAGACTCGTTTGTTGGTGGGGGCGTGGAGGCGGATCAGACTCGAAAGGATACAAATGTGTGTGTGCCCGAATTGCCTCGGTTTGATATGGGTTCCTCTGAGGCGGATGACCCATTTGCTCCCGAATGGGATTTAAGAAAAGGATCTAGGCTTGTGTATCCTGCGGTTTGCAAGAATTGGCTGATGAGTGCTCTGCCACCTGCGGAGATTTCCAGTGCTCAGCATACAGATTCTGGTGTTCTTCATGATAACATCGCGACAGCACTTACTTCGCTGGTTGTGAATGTCCCAGAAAAATGTCGGCGAGAGGCCTATTATGAGGGAAAGTTCAAAGCGCTTTTGTTGGAGAGGGATAGTTTAAAGGCGGAAAATTTGAGGTTGAAGGCTGTTTCCGAATCGTCGGAACGATTTCAGCGGGAAAGAGATGACTTTAAAAACAAGTATGATGAGATGGTTGTGAAATTTGCTGAGGAGGTGTCGGATAAGGCTGCAGTGAGGAGTGAATTGGTGAAGGTGAAAGATAGTTTGATCAAGGAGAGTGAGGCGCATTTAGTGGATGTGACGAAGAAACAAAATATTATTGATAATAAAGTTGCTCAGGTGAAGCGCTTAAGGGTGGATTTGGAGGAGAAAGTTAGTGGTTTGTCGGAGTGTGAGAAAAAACTGGAGGACGCGCAACGAGAAGTATAAAGTTTGAAAGAGACCGTTACGCGGCTTCGAGATGATAAGGAATGGATACTGAGCCGTGGTTTGGTTTATGCCCTTGAGATGTTTCATTCGAGTGCGGAATATAGGAATAAGTTGGAAGATTTGGCGACGGCGGGTGACGTGGTAGGAAAATCCGGGTCATTACTCTTTAATCCCTCGATCGATCTCGGTTATCTCAATTTTTATTTATTATTTTATGGAAGCTCTAAGTGTATGCATTGATTCGATCAAGAAAATTGATTTATTTGAAGGCATCCAACTTCAAAACAACTAGATTTAAGACCGGGACACGTGTTGCGGCGGCCGGGTTATGAAGTCGGGTCTTGCGTATGTGACTTCGCATGTGTTGATAAAAAAAGTCTCATGTCCCGTATGTCAGGGCGCAAACCGTAATGTGTCACAAATTAAAAAGTGATTAAATATATGTCAAAGTATAATAAAAGATCAAAGTAAAAAACTCATCCATGGCTAAAATGACAATTAGTTAAAGTCGGGGATTAAAACCATAAATACGTGAAAGTAAAAAAAGTAGAAACGCCACGTGACGTCATGTGACAAGGCCGGTGCAAAGCACCGCCGATGAAATATTAAAAGTTAGAGGTCAAAACGATAATAATCTTGAAGTCGTACTATATGTCAAAGGATAATAAAAGATCAAAGTCGAAAACTCATCAGTAGCTAAAATAACAATTAGTAAAAGTCGGGGATTAAAACCGTATATACGTTAACGTAAAAAAATTATTGCGTCACGTGACAAGGCCGGTGCTTTTGCACCGACCTTGTCAAATAGTAAGTATGTAAATGGGCCAAATGTTTCTTATCTATTGTAAGCTTCGGGTTTAAAAACCAATTTCAAGAAAAGCATAGTTACTAAAAGAAATTCTTAATAATCTCGGGCCATGAAAGAATATCTTAAAAAATAAAAATAAAAAAATTCTTAACACTCTTGGAATTGATGTTGGTCAAAGAGTGA
Source organism: Tagetes erecta (assembly GCA_030867185.1). Classification (NCBI taxonomy): domain Eukaryota; kingdom Viridiplantae; phylum Streptophyta; class Magnoliopsida; order Asterales; family Asteraceae; genus Tagetes; species Tagetes erecta. The sequence goes on along the minus strand of CM061492.1, from coordinate 20,117,836 downwards.
ATAACTCTTCCATCTTCGAAACCAAAAGTTTTAAGAAAGAAATTGAAGATCTTACACTCCCGACTTTCAGAAATGTTGTGCAATGGTCGAAGTGGGTTACTAGGAAGGTTAATATTTTTATATAGCGTCAATGAATATAATCCTGGTCAGCGTAGCTCTCACGGATATGAGTATTTTGAATGATGCTTCTTGCTCTCTATGGTTATCAATGGGAAATTGCTGATCATGCCTTATTAAATTGTCACATTGCTTCTCAAGGTTGAAATGTCATTTTCAATTGGTGCCACCTCCCACAATTTACAGTTTCATCCATTAAAGATATGCTAAACTACATGAATTCAATGCCCTTAACAAAAGAAAAAAAGAAGTTGCATCTCACCATTATTCATTCGCCTTTTTGATGCACTTGGAAAGCTAGAAACAAGAGGATCTTTAAAGGGAAAGCTAAGTCTGCTCGTGAATTTGTTGGGGACATCAACTCTATGGACAACATCATTGTGGTAAAGGTCGTAATGCCAGAGGAATCATTACCGCAGGACATAGAGGGGGAGGTCATAAGCGTCTATACCGTTGCATTTGGCTAAAAACTAGAGGGAAGAAAATAAATTTGAATTGGAAAAGTTGGTGTAATTTCAATTTCTAAAGCGTTTGTAATATGTTACTATCTTCTTGCTAGTTTATATGAAATTTGGTTGTTAAAAAAATAATTTAATAATTGGTTAACTAAAAACTAACATATTTGTGCACGTGTAGGCTTAGAGTACAGTAGTAGAGGTGTAAAAAAAAACCGGTTTCCCGGTATCATAGAACCCGGTTAAGGTTTTTAAAAACCCGCTGGTTTGAAAGCGGTTTTTATATATTATTTAGAACCCGGTTTGTACCCGGGTTTTTTTGAACCTGACCCGGTGTAAGATCATATTTTTTAGCGGTTTTTCACCCAACCCGACCCTACCTGGTAACGGTTTGGGTCGGTTTTTGACTTAATCCGAACCCAAACCCAAAAATTCAGTTTTTGTGTTTTTAAAACCCATGGGTTTTGGGTTTTTCGGTTTTGGGTTTTTCGGTTTTGGGTTTTGGGTTTGCGGATTGGGTTTGGGTTTGGGTTCGGTTTTTTCGGTTTTTCAACTTGGCTTTAAATTTATTGTTTTTTACTACAAAATACAAGTTATAAACACAACTCTTAATGATTCAAGAAAACATGTTATAGTACTAAAGTTTAAATTTATGTTTTCATAAGTTTAAACATTACAAATCAACCACATTTCAAAATAAAATTTACTCAGAAAATAATAATCATAAACAAAATTTTGAATGTCCTCTTGCTTCGACAAAAAACCACAAATAAATCATAGATAAAATGTAATATGATCATATTATAATGTATTACATGTTTGTTTTTTGAATGTCCTCTTGCTCAAGATGCCGCAAAAACTGATGATGAAGGTGATTTGTTTGTTGGTGCTAGCTTTTACACTGATTCATCATATCTACCAAGCTCACCAATTTACTCTCAACCTCAATCTCCACCAAGAGTTCAAGTTCAAAACCAGTCTGTGAAATCTCAAGCAGAAAACAAAAGTTCAAGTTCCACAGTTCAAGCTAAAGTAAAAGATGTGATGAACATCTTGTTACAAGATGATGAGACTAAGAATGCTTTTACAGCATTCATGACAAGCTTTCAAGCCTATCAAGGAAGTCATTTGACTCAGCTGGATGTTGTTCTCCAAGATTTATTTGAAATGGATCCTGACTTAAATTGGCAAATGGTTATGGTTGCATATCGAACTCAGAAACATGCATATGTGAACCGAAGCTACAAGCCAAATGCAAACAAGACAGTTGGTTTTGACAAGTCAATAGCCAGATGTTTCAACTGCAACTGCTATGGTCACTTTTCAAGGGAATGCAAAGCTCCTAAGAATCAGAATTATAATGATCAAGCTAGTTCAAGTGGACAGAATCATGGTCAAAGTCAGAACTCACAACAGCCTTCAAGCTATCAGAACAGGAATCAACGTTTCATGCAAAAGCCATATCAAAGTCTTCCCATGCCAGAACTGAAAGATGAAGGCAAAAAGCCTGAAGATCGGAACAAAGCACTTGTGGTGAGTGTGAAGGATGGATATGACTAGAGTGCTTATGCGGAACAGTTTACATCTGATCTTACTTCTAGTTTGGCACTGGTCTGTGAAATTGAGGAAGAAGATTGGTCTGAAGAAGGGGATGATCAAGTGATTAATGCTATCAGTGAAGATTCTGAAGAGTATGACTAGAGTGCAAAGTCAGATCCTGTTGAAGAATCTGAACCAGAAATTGCTCTTATGGCTACATCTGAAGAGTCTTCCTCATCTGTTGAGCAACCAAAGGTTAGTATCGAACTACCTCCTAACTATGTTCCTTTACCTGATGATGTGAAATGTAGGTTACGTTCTGGCCAATACATTAAACAAGTGGAACATTATCGAACTCATTCATTTAAAATTGGTGACAAATTAAGCAAACATGAACAAGTTCATGAACAACTTAAAGCTGATCACAAAATTGCTAATGAGAAGATATTGTCACTTAAAGAATCATGGAACAAAACCTTGAAGGAACTAGAACTATCAAATAAACAATTGGAAGAAATGACCAAAAAATTTTGAATCAGAAAAGATTACTCATGTAGCAACTGAGATTGAATTGACAAAGATGAAAAGTTCAAAAGCAGTTCTAGCAAAGCTGATAAGTGATAGAAAAGAAAACAGAACAGGGTTGGGTTTCACTCATGAACCAATGCCTAAATCAATCACTAACACTTTACCAGAAAACTTTAACGAATTTGATCATTCACCTGAAAATGAACAAAGATTCAAAGAAATTCAAAGAAGTAAATCTGAATCCGAAGGATCTGAAGTGTTACTCGAAAGCTTGAAAGAAGATGATAGTGTGACAGTTGAAGCTGATGATGAAGCAAGCAACAAATCCGATCACAAATCTGATCCTATTCTGGTGCAACTTGTTGAATATCCAGAACTGAATCCTAAACCAACAAAAATAGTGAAGGACGAAGCAGAATTTTCGGGTTACAATGATCTAGAATACATCAAGTGAAAAATGAACAAAAGGCAAGTGTTGCTGATCAACTGATCAAGAAGAAAACAGTGAAGAAGACTGAAGTTTCGAATGCAAAGATGCAGAAATCAAAATTGTCAAATAATCAATCTGAAACAAAACATTCTCCTGAAACAAAACATTCTTTTCCGAATTTTCAAAGAAATCAATCTTTTGGTTTTCAAAAATTTAACCAAAGTCATTCTCCTGATTTGAGACCTTTCAAACGAATCAATTCTGGTTTTAATGAATATTCATCCGAAAATGTGCAGGTTAACAGTTTTAAACCAAGAGCTTTGATGGTGAGAAATCAAAAATTTGAAAATAACCTTGATCCTAAGTTAGAGGAAAGGTTTTCAGCTTTAAGAAGAAAGCAAACAAATCAAGCCAGTGACAGAAACAGTTTTCAACCAAATCTCTCAAATGAATCAAATTTTCAAAATCTACATTATCAACAAGTTACTGTTACAGATAGATTCGGAAAACCCAAGACCATGTGGGCCTGGGTTGACCAAACTAACTAAGTAAATGTTGAAATGCAGGTACGCCCTCGAAGACCTATCAACTCATGGTTTGTTAATAGTGGGTGTAGCCGGCATATGACAGGCAACCATGCCTTGCTTCAAGATTTTAAGCTAAAGAATGGTACTCATGTTGCATTTGGAGGAGATGCTGGTGGAAAAATCACTGGAGAAGGAACTGTGTCAAATGGGGTTATTAGCTTTGATAAAGTCAACTACTGTGCACAGTTGAACTTTAATTTGCTAAGTGTATCTCAAATTTGTGACAAATCTTATTCAACATTGTTTGATGATTCTTTTTGTTACATACTCAAACCAGGTTTCAAGATTGACAATGAATGGGTGGTGGTTAAAGCTCCAAGAGATCGAGATGTGTACAAGCTTGATATGTCTCAAATTGATACTGAAACCGAAACCACATGTCTCATTACACACACATCGAATGATGAGAGTCAGCTTTGGCATAGACGGCTGGGCCATTCAAACTTCAGAAATATGAACCGACTGGTGACTGGAAATCATGCTGTGGGAATACCGTCAAAGAAATTCTCAACAACTAATCTCTGTCCAGCATGTTTGAAAGGAAAACAGCACCGAATGTCTTTTAAGTCCAAGCCAGAAAACTCCATTTCAAAACCCTTACAGATGCTACACATGGATCTTGTCGGACCAACAAATGTTCAAAGCATCGGAAAGAAGTCTTATTGTTTTGTCATCATTGATGATTTCACTAGATTTTCTTGGGTTTATTTCTTGCATGTTAAATCTGAAACTGCTGAGTTGTTAAAAGAATTCATTATCAAAGTTGAAAATCAGTTGGAATGTAAAGTAAAAATCTTGAGAAGTGACAATGGAACTGAGTTTAAAAACTCTAATGTCGACTTGTTTTGTGCAGAAAAAGGAATTGCGCGTCAATTTAGTGCTCCAAGAACGCCACAACAAAACGGAGTGGCAGAACGGAAAAATCGAACGCTAATTGGAGTAGCAAGATCCATGCTCGCAGATGCCAAAATCCCTATCACATTCTGGGACGAAGCTATTGCTATTGCTTGCTTTGTACAGAACAGGACATTATTGGTTCAGGATAAACATAAAACATCATATGAGTTATTGTTTGGAAGAAAACCGAATATTTCATATTTGAAAGCATTTGGTTGTCCTGTGTCGATTTTAAATTTAAGTGATCATCTCGGTAAATTTGAGTCCAAATCTGACGATGGATTTTTTCTTGGTTACTCTTCGGTTTCAAAAGCTTATCGGGTTTTTAATAGCAAAACGAACATTGTTATTGAAACTATTAACGTAAAGTTTTTAGAAAATTCATTTCCATCAGTGGCTCATGGTCCCGAATGGTTGTTTGATTTAGATTCGTTATCAAAATCTTTCAATTCTAACTTGTTTGATTTTTCAGGAAAAACGAGTAAAGAATCAGGAGACTTGGGATGTTTCAGTGATGATTCTGATAATGACGATGATAGTAATCTCAACTCTGAGTATCCGTTCATGTCATTTCATAATCCTGATAATGTGGTATCCAACCAATCTCCGGATTCATCTGGTTCTCAAGAAGATCAAGAATCAAACAATTTTGGTGATGATGCAAATCCGCAATAGTCTCCTAATAATGGTGGATCTGTTCAAAATCAACCATCATCAGATCCGAATGTTGAAGTTGTTCCAGAAACATTGGACTACTTCATCAATTCACCAGAACAAGTTCCTAATTTCACTCCGCACGCTTCTACAATTCTACAAGATCTACCGAATCTGAATCAGTCTAATCTGGAGACTCAAGTACAAGGTGATTCAATTCCAACTCACCGTGTTCACAGGAATCATCCTCTCTCTCAGATTATAGGACCTTTGAATCAGAGAACTATGAGAAGTCAGACTGAACATGCAAACGTGTGTCTTTATTCATGTTTTCTTTCTCAAGTGGTTCCGAAGAACATTTCAGAAGCGTTACAAGATAACAGTTGGATTAAAGCTATGCAAGAGGAGTTACTTCAATTCAGAAAACAAGAAGTGTTGAAATTGGTGGACTTACCTGAAGGAGAAAATGCGATTGGTACAAGATGGTTGTACAAAAACAAGCCGGATGAACGTGGCATTGTTGTAAGAAATAAAGCCAGACTTATTGCACAAGGTTACACTCAAGAAGAAGGTACGACTATGAAGAAGTGTTTGCTCCGGTCGCTCGACTAGAAGCTATTCGCGTTTTTCTAGCATATACCTCTTTCATGAAGTTCAAAGTGTTTCAAATGGATGTAAAAGGCGCATTTTTGTATGGACCAGTTACTGATGATGTGTACGTCAGACAACCTCCAGGTTTTGAGGATCCTGAGTATCCACATCGTGTATACAAATTGGGCAAAGCTTTGTATGGTCTACATCAAGCCCCAAGGATTTGGTACGAGACATTATCTAAACATCTGCTGGAACATGGTTTTACAAGAGGTCAGATTGATCCTACTTTATTCATGAAGCGGGAAAATGAAGATCTTCAATGTGTTAAAGTGTATGTGGATGATATCATCTTTGGATCAACAAGTCCATCCATGTGCAAAGAGTTTGAAAAGATTATGAAATCCAGATTTCAGATGAGTTCGATGGGAGAGATTAATTTCTTTCTCGGATTGCAAGTCAAACAGTCAGTTGAAGGAACTTTATCAACCAATCAAAGTTTGTTGAAAAGTTGCTGAAAAAGTTCAAGATGCAGGATTGTCAGAACATTCGAACTCCATCTGATGTGAACAGCAAGATACAACCGGATCCAAAAGGCAAATCCGTTGATCAAACACTGTACAGATCAATGATTGGTTCATTGATGTATCTTACTGCATCAAGACCAGACATCATGTATGTTGTATGTGTGTATGCCAGATATCAGTCTGATCCGAAAGAGTCGCATCTGGTTGCTGTCAAACGTATCTTCAGATACCTTAAAGGGGAGCCGAATCTCGGGTTATGGTATCCTTATGAAGGGAATTTTGAATTATATAGTTATTCTGATAGTGACTTTGGTGGGTGTGCTCTTGACAGGAAATCGACTACGGGTGGATGTCAATTTCTGGGTCCTCGACTTGTTTCTTGGCAATGCAAAAAGCAGACCAATGTTTCCGTATCCACAGCTGAAGCAGAGTATATCGCTGCATCTGCAGGATGTTCTCAAGTTTTGTGGTTATAAAACCAATTGCTTGACTACGGGTTTAACTTTCTCAAAACTCCTATTTACATAGACAATACTGCTACTATGTTCATTACTGTTAATCCAGTTCAACACTCAAAAACCAAACATATCGAAATTCGATATCATTTTCTCAGAGACAACTCTGAAAAAGGTTTAATAATTTTGATTAAGGTTCATACCGACAAACAACTGACAGATCTTTTCATAAAACCATTCTTGTCAGGACGGTTTGAATTCTTAATTCAATCCATAGGGTTAATCAACCATGATTAATTCTATTTTTACAAAACTCAATACAAAATCAGAAAATATAAAAGCCAAAAATATAATAAGTCGATGTCAAGTATTGATTCCTTTGCCTTTTTATTTTATTTTTGCATTGTGAGTGTGCATGAAAAAGAAAAAGAAAAAGTAAAAGAAAAAGAAAAAGCAAAGAAAAGAAATATTTATATCATAAGAATCTACATTGTAAAAGTGAGAAATGATAGTTACACTAGACATTATCCGTTTCATCATTTTAATAATAAAGACTGATTAATCTTAATTGATGTGCTAGACAGCTCAGGCAATTAGACTGAAAAAGTAAGTTCATTGTTGACAAATCTAAACTTAATGATATTTGTGTTAGTTCCTTTGTTATACATGTCTAAATATATATCTTTGATGCTATGCTTGTGATGATAATTGAACATAATCGGGTAACGATGCAATCTATTCAGTGTGATGAACCGCATCGTGAGCTTCTTTGTTGTGGTACCCACAGACTTGAAGTCTCACACGAAGTCTCTTTTTGAGCTTCAAGGTGCAGCAAAAGATTCCCAAAGTTGGAACAAAAAGAGTCCCAAATGTGGACCATCACCAAACAAATTCCAAAAAGGAATTCAGAAGATTCCCAAGGGGAACAATAGGAAATGAAAATTTCCAAAAAGGAATTCAAAAGAAGTCCCAAAGTGGACCAAATCCAAATAGAACCCATATTCCACACTGTTTATGATTGTAAGTAACCAGGTTTTTGTGCAATAAGCATTCAAGTTGTGTTTGATGAGGAAATATGTTAACATATGTATACATGTGGGTCACATAAGTCATTTTAATCGAACCTTAATCTCATCCTGATACTGAAAAAGTAAGTGTGTCAATTCTAGCTAATTGGTATGTTATCATATCATCACTCAATCTAACATAAGTCAAATGTCTATTCAAAACTTGCAAACCATGTTCAGATAATGTGTGGTATGATCTCTCTGCGATATTTTGATTCATTGCATTGCATATGTTGTTACTTTAATGTGTGTGCTTCTGTGTGCAGGCATATGGAGTCTTTATTGACACATCGACATCCTTTTTAAACTTAAAAATTTCAAGAAATTTCAAGTTTAGGGGGAGAATAATTGAAGAAGAAAAATATTTACAAAAAGCCAAAAATATTTGAAATAAGTTGTGTTGAATGTAAGGATCATGTGGTCAATGAAGCAAATGTATTGGATATGTTAAAAACAAACCTGAGGTCTTGTGATTTGTTCTTGATTAAAGAAAATTGTTTCGGGATATAGAAATATTAGTTGTGCAAAAACATTTTTGTGAGAAAAATCAAAGAAAAATAAAAAAGGAAAATTAATGTGAATTAATTTGATGAATTTGTTGCCCTAAATTCTATTTTTGATTATTTAATTCGACAAACCCTAATAAGGATGTCTTGTCTAATTAATATGTCGAGAATGTTTGCAGGTGCAATAAATACAGTTGAAAAGTCAACAGACAAAGAATGAGAGAAAAAAAAACACGTTAAGTGTTGAAGCCGGGTGAAGGCATCACTTACTATTCAGCCGGGTGTCTGAATGTAAAGTAGCCGGGTGAAAGAAGGAAATGATGCCGGGTGACAAAACTTGTTAAGTTACTATGCAGCCGGGTGATGAAGTGATTGACACTATGCAGCCGGGTAATAGAATGAAGTTTCTATACAGCCGTGTAAGTGAAGACACTGTACAGCCGGGTAAGTATGACAACTGTACAGCCGGGTGATGAAAGAAACTGTCACTGTGCAGCCGGGTAATGGACATGAAGTCACTGTGCAGCCGGGTGATGAAAAGAAGTCTACTGTTCTGCCGGGTGATGGGTAAAACCAAAACAAAGGTGTAGTTGTTCCTAACTCTGACCCGACTATATCATGACCCGTCCCAACATTACTTGACCCATCTCTACAGTACTTGACCCGTCTAAGTGATTTTACATGCTAAATGTTGATGCGTCCCAAGGTTGTGACCCGTCCCAACAGTACTTGACGCGTCTCAACAGTACATGACCCGTCCAAAGGTTTTATGGGCCTAATTGTTTACCCGTCCAATATGTTGACCCGTCTCTTTGAGTTTGACCTAATTCTTGAGCCGGCTCATCAACATATAAAAACCCGTCTTTTCTCAAACACTTATCACTTTTCACAAATCACTCTCAAGCAAATCCCCTGTACTACAATCGACCCATATCATATTCAATCCTTGATTTTATAACAAGTTTTAGTGATTGAATAAGGTATATTTTATATGTTTCGACCACGTTAAACCCACTGATTGCTCTTAAAAACGAAATGTTGATGATGAATAGTAATTGGACTTTGAATCGACACTTTGATTATGTGTGTTAAAACTTAAATCCAGTGTTGTAATAGGTGTAATAACTGTTTATCACTAATTTTCATCCATTAATTTACACCAAATCACCTGAAATCGACTGAATCAAATGAAAAAGTTCAAATTCTGTCGAACCGCCATTGATGAACCATTGAACTGTTCATGTTTTTATATGTTAAATGATGAATCATCTGCAATTGATTGACTAACTGATGTTAAATATGGACTGAAACATGTTATACAACTTCATTTTGCAAATAACAAAGTGTACTTAAGAATTTAAGCTGTTAAGTGTGTAAAATTACATGATCATTGATACACAAGTTTTTGCTAAACAAGCTGATTCTATCAAATTGTTGATTAACTTAGTTGTTTGATGCTTATGTGATATGTTACATTGTTTCTTATGCTTAATTCTTGTGCAAATGGTGTTTTGTTGAATGAAAATGTCTAACACATATGTCTTGGTTCTTGTCAAACAGATGAATGATCTAAAGTTTGAGCCTAAGCATAATCTTGTGGCTGTCTTGGATGAATCTATACCTGAAGCAGAAGGGTATAGAGATATGATCAGATTTTTGAGAAGGACAAAGTATGTGTATGCAATGTGTGCCAAACCCATTGTATATGCTAGACTGATTAAGAATTTTTGGAGGACAGCAGAAGTGATTACCAATGAGGCTGGTGTATCAGTGGTTAGAGGAAACATTACCAGACAGTTACAGATAACTGTGTCTGAAGAGTCCATCCGGACTGCATTGAGGTTAGATGAAGAAGAAGTTGGTGCTTGGGATGAATACACAACTGCTGAATGTCAGGCATGCTTCATATATATGGGACATCCTCCTGTATTTCCCAAGCAGCAGTTTGTGAGAGCCAGATTGGGAAAGCAATGGAAATTGCTATGCTGTTATTCAACAATGCATGTCAAGAAGAAGTGCTGGTTTTGACAACTTTCCATCGGATATTGCATCCCCAATAGTTGCAATAGCGATGAATAGACCATTCAATATGTCAAAATGGATTATGAAAGGGATTCATATTCAATCTGGTGAATGGAAAAAGATTCAAGTTTCTAATGTATCCAAGATTTCTGCAATTGTTGATCAACATTGCACATCCTGTGATAAGAAAAGACGGATTTGAAGGTGGAATCTTGTATACTGAAGACATGAATGCTCTATTTTACCGAAAGATGAGTATTGGGAATGTAGAAAATGTCTAGATGTTTGAATATATGCGACATATAGCAAACAATGAAGAAGATATTGGAGAAGTTTATCATCATATCTCTCAAGGTGAAGTAGTAAACCCGTTAGACCTTGTGGATGAGATCCCAGACAACCTACTTGATGATGATGAGTATTTGGATAGATATCCGGAAGATGATGAAGAAATGTCTGATGATGATGATGATGATCAGAATGATGATAGTAATGAAGATGATAATGTTGTTGCAAGTGATAGAGAATCTGAAACTAAGACAGAATCTGTTGAAGTTGAAAAAGAAGCAGAGGCTATTATGTTTGAAGCTCCTAGGGACATCACAGTCCATTATTTTAGATCACGACGATCTAAGACTGTGGTTGAGCCAATGATTGCAGAAGAGCCGAGTGTGTTTGAAGATGTAGGTGTGCCTGAACATATTGATGTTGTTCAGATTGCACAAGAAGTGATGGCTGAAGTGGAGACTATGGCATAGGCAGTTGATGATACTGATGCTGGTCTTACTCATTCTGAACCAGTAGATGTTCCCACAACATCATCTCCTGCAACTCCACAAATTGAACAACCAATGGAGTCTTCACCAAAAGTTGTTTCAATTGATGTGCTAGTGGAAAAAGATAAAGAGATTGAACGGTTAAAGAAGTTGGTAGAGGATTTGAAGAGTGAAAATGAGTTGTTAATGGCTTCAAATGAACGTAAAAAGATGAGACTGAATGAGTTTAGAGAAACCAATCTGAAGAATATGAAGGTTTTCCAAGAGCTTGATTCTGAGTATGAGAAACTCAAAGATGATTACAAAGAGCTTTATGCTGAATGTAATACTTTGAATGCTGAGAAAGAGATGTTGGAGAAATGGTTAGAAGAAGCTGAACCAAAAAGATCAGGACCTCCATCTGACAAAGATTTTTCTGATGAAGTGGTAGAAGTGACTGAGCCTTCAAGAGAAATCAAGGTTTACTATACTAGATCGCGAGGATCTAAGGCTCTGGGTGAAAAGGTTGATGTACCAATTCCCATTCCAGATGATGCTGCTGAGGTTGTTGTCCATGACAAAGCGGAGGGAAAGCGTAAACTGGATGAAGTGCCTGAAATCGTTGAAGAATATGAGCCTGTGAAGAAAGCTAGAATTGAGGAAACAGTTCAGCTTGAGACGGTTCAAGCTGAAACTGCACCTACAACCGAAGTGATGGATGTATTGGATGAAGTTGACTTCTCGGACTCTGAACCAGAAGCAAATATTGGTGAAGACATACCATATGATTTGGATGAAAGATTTGCTTTTCTGGAAAAGATGAAATACAATCCTGTTTATTTGAATGGACTCACAGTCAGTCAAATAAACGAGGAATATGAGAAGTGTGTGAATGCTCAGAATCGGGTTGAAGGTGATATGAAGGAGTTTGTTGTTGAGCCCGGTGAGTGGACACCTCTACAGGAAAGTCTGAATATTGATGATCTTCCTCCAGAAGAACTATATCATCAAAATCCTGAAGAGATGACATCCACAGATATGCGCCAGTGGTTACAGTCAAGGAACTATCCTTACAAGACGTTGAAGAGGTTAAAGAAAGAATCGTTGAAGAAGATTGTGGTGAGCTTTCAGAAATCAGAAAAGATACATAACCGTATGCTCTTTTTGGATTATAACAATCCACAATACTTTGAACTAACCAAACGGTTCAAAGTACTTGAGCCTAAAGAGATTCCACTGATGGCGTTGCCCGAAGATGCTCACAAGAAAAGGAAAGAACTGATTGATATGTTTCCAAGCGAAATGAAAGCATATCACATTCCTATGGATGTACGTGAGTCATGGCACAAATCTGCCACATCAGGTGATATCGTTAGATCACTGCTTAGTAAGGGTCAGTCCGTTGCTGACTTATTGGACTCGATGATCGTACCGGAAAAATCCAAGGATGTGAAAAATATTGCATGGAAGTATGATGAGATCTTCGATGCATTTTTTATCAAGAGGGTGTATGGATTATGTGATGTTTATCACTATTATTCGAGTATTTTCAAGCTGCCGGTTCAAGATTTAAAAGAGTTGCACAAGCTGAGGTTGATAAATCACACACGAGCTGAACATGGTGATAAGTGTGCGATGTTATTGGATGCTGGGATCAGCCGCATGCCAAAGTTTTTGGAGTTTCGGGGACAACAAGAAGACACCGCATACTTGAAGAGTAAGAAGAGGAAGCAGAAGAAATTGATTCTTCATGATATGTATCTAGATGAATTTTCAGACGAGTACTTCGACAAAGTAACAAATCCTGGGTTGAAGGTTATTGATGGTTCGCAAACGACGAAGCCTATTCTGAAGTTCTTCTATCATGAAGAGACATATGAGCTAAAGTTGGTACGAAACTTGGATGATTGGGATCAAGACATGATCACTTTGTTTAGTACGTTCGAGCTCAAACTGCTACACCCATCTTATATTGATCATTTGCGCAATCACAAGATGGAAAAGATGAAAGATCCAGTTGCTGAAGCTGACAGACGATTGTTCGAGATAATGGTTGAAGTGATCGGTGCTGCAACTGAGAAGATCCGATTAAGGAAAGCATTACTCAATGCTGACCTTGTGAAGATCAACATACCAGAGATTGATTATATGAGAGTTACTTCAAAGGGTACTTTGGAAGTACGGGCCAAAGGAAAGAAAAGGCCGTACGAATTTTATGCTAAAATTGATTTTGCAGGTATCACTTTGGACACTTTGAAACGAATGATGATTTGTGACATTATCACAAATGAATCAAAACCGAGACAAGCTGTGATTGCTGAGAAGTTCAAATCATGCATTGAAGAAGCTATGAAAGAACAAGAAGAACATACCGGAAAACCGTTGCTGAAGGTCAAAGATGAACCCTGAAGAATTTTGAGAGATTGAAGCCAAAAGCAAGAGTTGAAAGCTGAAGAATTTTTGATTAAAGTCCAAAGTTAAATGTTAGGGGGAGTACTGTTAGGGCTCGTTTCTGATAGAAGATTTACTTTGTACTTTGTTTATACAAGTTTGTATAGCTTAGGGTTAATTTTGTATTTTCCTTAAAATGTTGATGCATAAAGCATGTTGCTAGTGAATGTTAGAGAGAGAGTTTAGATCACAACTTACACATTAGATATAGAATTGTGTGTGTGATTGTATTCTCCTGCACCATTGTACTGCAACTATTGTTTTGATCATCAATACAAGAGAATTATTTAGTAATGGATTGTGTTGTTGATTGAATTGTTGTGTTTATACGTAGATCATTCTGATTTGCAGCAATATCGATCCAATTGAACCTATCATTACAATATATACTTTTACATAACATAGGTCATGGGTCTTACATATATGAAATTTAGCATACACATAAACATTATTGGGTTGGTTCAGTTTTTACAGATCGGTTTTTTAACAAAACCCAAACCCAACCCAAAAGTTCGATTTTTTATAAATTAAACCCAAAACCCACGGTTTCTATTTGGGTTCGGTTTTTTGGGTTTGGTTTTTCGGTTTCATGCTCACCCGTACCTGGGTTCAAAAACCTGATTTTTTATTCCTTTAAAACCCGACCCGACCTGAACCGGTTTGGTCAAAAACCCGGTTTGGATTTTGTTGACCAAAACCAGGTTGGGTTAAATTGTTAAAACCCGGTTCGGGTTGGGCCCAAAACCCGATTTTTACACCTCATAAATTCATAAGTTATGGCCTAAGAAATAGAACTTACAAACAAAAGGCCCAAACTATTGGGCTTGGGTTGTACCTAAAAACTAAAGCTCCGGTTTAATAAACTTAATACATTATACATTAGGAACCGGTTCCGGTTTTAGTCAACAAAGTCAAGAACCGGGTAGGATCGGGTTTGGTTCCGGGTATGATCGGGTATTTGACCGGGTTTTGACCGGTTTAGCCGGGTTTTTTTCGGTTCCGGGTAGGTTCGGGTCCGGTTTTGACCGGGTTGAGGTGGAACCGGTTCCGGGTACGGTTCCACTTTCTGGGAGAAACCGGAACCCATGTGTACCCTACGGTTCGGGTACAACCGGTTCCGGTTCGGGTACACCGGGTCGGTTCCGGAACCGGTTTTTTGTGCACGGCTATATAGATAGATATAATCTATTTGGACAGGGTTGTTTACACCCCTTTAAATAGCTTTAATGATACGTAAATTGTAGCATAGAAACTAGTCAAACTACGACCATAGATTATTGTAACCTAAATTCTTCAAAATGTTTTCCGCCACATACTCTATGTAATACTTTTTAGAAGTTTTTATATCTTAAACCTTTTTTGTCTCTTTAAAAACCCACTGAAGTTTAATTAAGTGTTTCAATCATACATTCATACTAGTGATTATTTTATTCAATTTGACTTAAACTCAATAAATTTAGAACTTGGTTATTAAGTTACAAATTATTATTCTTCACTTTTAAATCTCGATTTAAATTAATTGGAAAAAAAATCAATTTTTAATAATTGTAATTAATATATGTTTCATTTGCCATTTGCCAAACTCAATTTTAAAAAAAACTCTACCATTTGTAAAATTATTACATAGGATTTGAGCATTTATAAAACTTCAATGACATGCTTAATTGGAACAATGAGTAAATTTACATTTCTGTACAAAATATGAGCCTTTCACGAATAGTGATAATAATTTAAAGAGGTAAGATTACTCTTAAGGGCTCTTTGACAACATTTGAACAAGTGCTGAATTCGTAAGAAGTCTGACCGGATAAAAGATTGTGAACCAGTAAATGTTAACAAGTAAATCTGTTTGGCTTTGAATAACTGTAAAACATGATTATTTTAACTGTCTGAACTATTTTGTGTAAATGAAATAAACTTATGTGGGCACAACTTTGAATTACAGTACCACTGAATGATGAATAATTAAAAAAATAAAATACAAAACATCAAAGGTATCTTCACACCTTCACTACCAATGTGGGAAGCAAGTATATGTGTCAATACCCATGTGTTGGTGGTAAATTTGAAAAGACTCTTTAAAACACTTAAAGGTTATGGTTTTAAGTTCAACTAAAGAAAACTAAAGAAATTTACCGTTAAAATATATATATATACCTGTCATTGTTTTTTTCAAGTTCTATCTGCCCATCAAAACAGCACACCTTAATATCTTTTTAGTAATTAAATGTCACTCACAAACCCCATTATATACCAAGAAAGATCAAAGGAGAAATATGATAAAGTTCAATCAGAGTCCGCTTTACATGGCTTCTCATACTCGTTAGACAAAATCCACTTTGTAAGAAAATCATCCTCTACATAACCCTTACGCAACAACACTTTTTTACAAACTTAGTAACCTATACCACATTCTATAAGTGTTAATAGCCGTGCACAAACCGGGTATTTTTAGGAACCGGTTCCGGGTAGGAACCGGTTCCGGTTTTGGTCAACAAAGTCAAGAACCGGGTAGGGTCGGGTTCGGTTCCGGGTATGATCGGGTATTTGACCGGGTTTTGACCGGTTTAGCCCGGTTTTTTTCGGTTCCGAGTAGGTTCGGGTCCGGTTTTGACCGGGTTGAGGTGGAACCGGTTCCAGCGGTTCCGGTTCCGGGTACGGTTCCACTTTCTTGGAGAAACCGGAACCCATGTGTACCCTACGGTTCGGGTACGACCGGTTCCGGTTCCGGTTCGGGTACACCGAGTCGGTTCCGGAACCGGTTTTTTGTGCACGTCTAAGTGTTAATGAAACCAATTGCCATACAATTTCAACAAGAAAAAAACATAACGACTTAAACACCAATCTGGAGTTAAAAGTTAGGACGCAAGTATAAAAAGAAAAAACAAACTTCAATAAATAAAAAGCCAGCACAGTGACTTGTACTTCATGCATAAACAATTGTATATCAGGCACATCTAGTCATTAACATCCCATGAAAACTGGTTATAGAAACACAAACCATTACAAGATATATTTATGATGCAGTAGCCAGTTGTTTCAGTTTAGCTTGCAACACCAATCCGGTCTCATCTGCTATGCATTTTTTCTTGCTTGTCACCTGTTTAAACAGTCACCGTATTCATGTTTCAGACGACAAACTTTCACACCGAAAAGTTAGATTTTGGTACCAAGCTAACCATTCTACAAGTTAACTGTCGTAAAAAAGCCAAAAGTATGCAAGGTTTAGGAAATGTATACGTTTTAAATGCAACCCAACTTCAAGTACAATCTTGGTTTTTAAATGCGTGCAGCACATGATGCAGTGAAGAAATCGCATTGCTGCAGTTGATGCGATGCAATGGCATCATGCGAAGGTTATGTGATCTAATGCGTAATGCCACCTGATGTGATGCGTTATATAACTGACCGGTAATTGAAAATATCAGACTAGCTATTGCTTAAGCAATGGGTTTGAGCATTTGAACAGTTTAGACCATTAATTAACAAATCTGACATGTGATGAGGAGAATATCTTATGTTTTAGTGTTTAAAATTTAACAGAATAAAGTATATCCATAAAGAAATCGTTTTTTGAATAACGAACACCACACGCTTTTTTAAAACCAAGGGTACAATGGTTAGAATTGCTTTGCATCTATACTTTAGTGTTCTTAAATGAATTATAGGCATAATAGTTTTGAAAACAAGATCAACACTGCATATTCCATCATGTTCTTGTACATGTAATGAAAATATGTGGTATATTACGTGCATCGCTACAGCCTACTCATAGGACACTGATGACGACAAGTATATCTTATGTTTACTTATTCATTAACATAAAATCAAACAGCTGGTCAATAGCTAGCCTTGAGAAGATAAAGTAAACATACCTCTAAAAGTTGGTCATAATTTGATTTCAGCAAGTTGATTTTACGCTCACAGTAATTCTTTGCTTCCTCCATTGTTTTCTAACGAAACGCATACACAGAGATAAAGAGTTAGATATGTTGTTGAAAAATCACTCATGTAATAAAAAACAAATATTGTGAAACTTCAACATTTACAAACTTAAAGTCTCTGCTTAGATAAACAGTTTGGTTGCAATCGTAAGGAGACAATTTATTTTTGACATATTCATCTTCTTCCGGCTCCACAATTTCAACAACAAAACTTTCAGATGCTTGTTTGTCATGTATTTCACAAATCCTAGCAATAAAGATCAATTGCTATCATGTAAAATTAAACTACATATTTGCTTATGATTTTTAATCTGGGAACCCAACTTCTTTTCAAGATTCAAAGAAGGATCTTTCTGCAAGTGTCGTTTGTACTTTCTAATTAACCAAATTATAGACTTAATAGATTTTTGGGCTAAAATTTGCAAAAAATAACAACTTTTTATTATATTTTAACATAGAAGATGTAATAACTCAGCATAACCACACAATAATAACGTGACTTTGGTGATGATGTACCGTGTACGTATCACAATGCCTCACAGATTTGAATACGAGCATACATCCTAAAAAAGTTTCGAAGAATAAATACACTCAAAATCCCCCTTTATTTAACTTTGAGAGCCTAATCATCATTTTCTTATACCTAATGTCCATACCATTTCAATGTTCATTGACTTAAAAAACTCTTATCATCAAATCACTCATGGTGACAAACAATGTATCAAAACCTAAAACAACACATATAACTTCAGAGTACAAAACACACAATCGTAAACAAAAGAACAAACCTCAATGAAATAACCAGTACCAACATCAACGAGAACTTTTTCAGCATCATCAAGGGTTCCAGGGACATAAAGTGAAGCAGTTAAAGGAACAAGCATTTTCTTTCCTGGAACATGAACATGCAAAATGAAGAAACAAATCAACAGAAACAAAAGAGTGTTATGAAGAGATACCTTGAGGTCGAAGAGATAGATCATTGAGAGCTGTAGAAGCGAGATCGAGACGATTTGTAGCAGTGCGAATGTTATTGAGGCTGTCTTGAAGAAGATTGACTTCGAGATCGCTTTGTTCTTTGATTGCTTTGAGCTGTTCAACGCTCATCTTCTCAAGCTCAGGTATCATCGTCCCCCTTGACGCCATTGTTTCTCAAAACCCTTGATTCAGAAACCCTTTTTTTCGTCTTCACAATCACATTATAACTTACAAGATCATTTAGGCTTTTGATCGGGAGGACGATACGAGTCTATTGATGTAAAACTTAACTTGAGCCGATTCTCCAAACAAAGAAAGTTTAACATCCAATTTAAGCATCGTTAGGTTTAAAGATCCGATTGAAGACCGTTTGGTCGTTTGGAGTATCGGCTCAAGGTAAGTTTTACATCAAAAGACTAGTATGTACTCTCGATCAAAATCTCTAAAACATTGGTCGGGAATTCAAAAAAAAGTTAACGGTGTTAAGTTAACTTTAACGGAGGATCATTGTAGGAAAATAAGTTACTAGTTGGGATTGCCACAGAGAATTTTTTAAGTTGGGATTAATATCGGCCAATACACAAAAGTTCGGATTATTAAAACCCTCTTTTAATATTGGCCAATGTAGTCACTGTTGGTCTATACCTAAGCCGTGCACAAGCCGGGTTTTTTTAGTACACAGAACCGGGTACAAACCCAAAAGACCCGATCGGATCCGGTTCCACCAGGAACCAGGTACGGGTAGGGTGGGGGTAAAACCCTACCTTGTGGAACCGGGTAGGGTAGGGTTCGGGTTCGGGTTCGGTTCGTACCCGGGACGGGTATTAACCGAGTATTCAGTTATATATATATATATTTATTTATTTATTTTTTAACTTTTTTTGTGCTTTGTGTACAATATATAGTTAATAAATAAATACGATTTATTAAAACTTAAAAGAGTTAACAAAATACAAGATATTGACGTTACGATATAAAAAACTATTATTTTTAAAAATAAAGGCAATTTATATATATTTGAAATCTAATCTTCTTCATTTTTTTCCTCTTCTTTTTGCATCTTCTTCTAGTTCTTCATCGGATATTCCGGAGGATAGTCCCTCCTCAACCTCTTCATCATGTATTTTTTTACTTCGGTTCGATGTTGTCTTCTAAGTTCGTTAGGTGTTGTATGCGATCCACCGCGTCCAAGTGATCTTTGAGACAAATGCACATCTCACCGCCTCCGGATAAAGTTGGGTCCTCCTTAAAGATATTATGCTGCCACAAGTAGAAAAAGCCGATTCCGAAACTACCGTAGAAGCTTAAGAGCTTAGTAATCACGGGGCATGGCGGAAAGAACCAGTAATTCTGCTTCCCTTCCTTTCCACCAAGCCAATACATCAAAACTATCAATGTCATCGGCCGACATAGTGAAAGTATAATCCGTTCCACTATATCTACCGGGTTCGCTACTCGGAGCGACACCCTTATGGTTTTGCACTGGAACGACATTAAAAAAAAATTCTTTGGGTCTTTCATCGGCTTACTTGAGCTAGCCTCCAATTGTGAAAATGTTGTACCCGTTGTTGGCCCGTATCTTAAGTGACAAACATCAAAAAGTCTTTGAAAATCATGATTAAATTTTGCTTTTGCTTCTGTTGCGTGATTTGGTTTATCCATGTGGATATCCAAATTGTCAAAAATTTCTTGAATTAAACATTCGACTCCCGTAATATTATAAAACGGGTTTAAAGCGTGGCACAAGTAAAAACCAAGGGGATTCTAAAAAATATTTTTTAAATTTTTCTTTCATCGCCAGTATCATTTCTTTATAAAATTTTTATTTTCAAAAGTTTTAATATTTAAAGACATTAAATATAATTCGTAAAGCACCAAAGAACTAGTTGAGTAATAAACACCGACAAGTTTTTAGTTGAATTTTTAAAAACATCAAGAAATTCAACAAATTTTTTTATATGTTTCCAACACCCATCCTCAAACTTGTCAGCTAAACTGGCCGACACAAGACTACTACGAAAAGCTCTTAAACCATCCCGTTGTTTCAAGGCTCTCTCGAACAAGTCGCATGTTGAGTTCCAATGGTGAGGTGTATCCCAATTCGCTCCAAAATATATCGAATCCGTATCTCTATAAAATTGTTTATAATCTTGACAAATACTTTTTTTCGGAACATAAATCGGACCCTAGCCCGTCTTTCATTACCAAATTAATAATATGTGCGGCACAACGACTATAAAAAAAATCACGGTTGCAAATCGGTTTATATTTTACCATAAGTTTATCAACCGCACTAGTATTATTTGAAGCATTGTCAAAAGCTATTGAAAATATTTTGTTTTGTAAACCATAAGTTTGCATTACGTTATCTATAAGTTCAAACATATCATCTTCGGAATGTGGAATCGGAAAAAGTCAAAAGCAATGGTACGTTTCATCCTTTGCCACGAATCAAGATCCACTCAATGAGAGGTTACACAAAGATAAGACTCAATGCCACCGTGTGTAGCTGACCAAACGTCACTAGTTAAATTAACACCGGTTTGAAAGTGTTGAAAAATATAATTAATTTTTTTAGAAACTTTCCACAATTTCAAACAATATCGCCTAAGTGTCATACGACTTACGTGAGTGTAACAAGGTTGAAGCGTTTCTCGAATCAAAGCCGTCGATTGCCGGTTGTCGAAATGATTGAATGACAAACAATTTTGAATCACGAACTTCGCCAAACGATCTTGGATCATATCGACGCTATAACGAAATATTTCCCCACCGGCCCCCATATCGGCTTGATCGGACGCGGGGGCATTTTTCAACACCGGACAAAACTTCTTTGTGATATGCTTGTCCAAAGTCGAGTTTGAAGCCGCCCCCAACAAAGCTCCACAATATTTGCAACGAGCATTGTGTGATCCGTCATTCATCTCCACTAAATCTCAATGTTGCTAAATTATTTGACTTAGAGTATATTGAAGGACTTGAACAACATTGGGGTATTGAGAAGAACTAGTTGCTGATTTTGATGCCATATCGAGAGTAATGAAAATGAAAGAGATGAAAGAGAGTTTTTTTTTTTTCCTTTTTTTGCGTTTCTGAGTGTTGTAATCAACCCAGACATCAAACATATATTTATATTAGCTATTGAGGGGTATTATGGTGATTAAAGAGTAGAAAAACGGTCAAAAAATGGCTCCGGCCAATGGCTATAATGCCGTTTCTAACGGCTAGATTCGAACTCAAGCAGTCAAGCCAAAAAATCCAAAAAAACGGTAGGAACCGTTTCAGGCGGTTCGGGTCCGGGTACTGAGCTACAAAGTGGAACCGGTTAGGAACCGGCAGTTCGTGAACTGGGCTTGTTGGTTATGGGGTTGGGAACCGCTTTTTTTTGTACACGGCTAAACTAGAGGTAAGATCTGGGCTTTCGTATCAACCAGCCCAAAGACTCAATAATTAGTGACTACATAAACACATACTAAAATGTTGATCCATTAACATAAATAAATAAATACAAGTAAATTAGGAATCAAATGCAGCCCCAATAGATTAAATTAAAAGGTTATAAATGCATTGTTGCCGTCTCTTAAATTGAGCAAATCAGATATTGTTGTTGATTGGTGTTCAAATAAATTAAATGTTAGGTGTTAGCCACTGTTAGGCAGTGATGACAATAAAACTCGAATCCAATGATTAATACTGAAACTCGAACTATTCAGGTCGGGTAATGGCTCGTTTTATCGGGTATGGGATTTTGTTTTTAAAAATCTCCGAGTTCGGATACGGGTATGTGATCATGTGAAACCCGATCCGATTTAACTGAAATAATACCAGAAGTTATTTATATATTTTATTTTCCTTAGTATAAATCATTAGCCATCGTTATTTTCAGCTTTCCAGGCATCGTATGAAGCAATGAAACGACTATTCCAATTCCCAAATCTTTTTTGATATTGTTTGGAGAATGAATCTTTTTTGATATTTATCGCAACTGCTTCTTTTGAATTCATATCACATGGGAATTTATATATTTAGATTTTAACACATTTTACATTGTATGTATCTATATATCATTTAAATTAGAGGAAGTAATTGACGGGTATACCCGATACCCGACGGGTAATTACATGATAGATACCCGATGGGTATGAGACTGAGTTTTACATTCGGGTACGAATGTGAAATTACTACCGCACGTGTCATACCCGGCCCTAGTGTATTGTCTCCCAATAGATTCTAAAAATGATTTTGATTTCATGACTCCATGTTCAGTCTCAACACTTCGAGGAATTGATGTAAAAAATGGTTCTTTAATATCTCCGGTTGAAGCTGTTAACATAAACCATGTAGTAATGAACGGATAGTTAGCAACAAATATGCTAAACACATGTATTCAATTACCTGATTGTGTTATTTCGTTAGTTTATTGTGTTAATTCATTAAGTCATTGTGTTATTACATCAGATTATTGTGTTATCTTCTGAATTGATGAGAATTAGATAATGACCTGATAAAGATTACACAAATAAAACAGATAAAAAACAAGTAATACATTTGAAATATTATGTTATTACATATAAAGAAAATAATCATAAGGGGCTCATAATTAGCAACTGTATTGTGTTACAGCTCGATATCACTCTTCATAGCCCCAACAAAAAAAAACATAAAACAAAACAAAGCGACAACATTCACAACCAAACATATCTAACCATTAAACCACGTAACCACCTACGAACACCATCGTAAGATGGGAATCGCAGATGAAACATCCGACAACACTGCCATCCACCCTCGTAATGACCACTGAACATCATAAAAAGACAGAAAACCGGAAAAAGACGAAGGCAAAGGCAACATGATCGGCTGGAAACGGGAAATTACGGTGGTTCCGGTACGAGACAATAGTGTCTCCGTTTCTTCTCAGTTACAAAACCCATAAAAATGAAAAACCACCGGTTCCCACATTACAAATACACATGTACTAAAAAACCTACGAATGTCCAACACCACGATTACACCTATAGTTTCATAACAAAAAAGAACAAAAAATAAAAAATAACAAAAAACTTATGTCAAAAATCTAAAATTTAAAAGTTCACTCTTCATCATTGAACTTTCTAAATTACAGATAAAAGTTAACAAAAAAGGCTTTCTCCACAATAAAAAAGGCTTCATCACTTATGTCTCCTTTTGCTTTTATTTCCTTACCCTATTAAAAAAAAGGTATATTGATTTTCACTAGTCTCAACTATTATCTTTTGTCTTCTACTGGTCCCAACTACTAAATTGGTTGTCAACGGTCCCAACTTTTATCACTTTGGTAACCACTGGTCCCGTCGTTAAATTTTTTTAACGCCGTTAAGTTTTTTCCAAATTCAAGACCGATGTTTTAGACCTTTTGATCGGAAGGATAATACTTGTCGATTGATGTAAAAGTTTTCTCGAAAAGGCTCTCTGAATGATAAAATTTTTACATTTGATTGATGCACCGTTAGGTTTAAACACCCGATCGAAGCACTATTTTGTTGTTCGGAGCGCCATTTCGAGGTAACTTTTCCATCAATCGACTTATATTATCGTTCTGATCAAAATGCTTATAACATCGGTATTGAATTTGGAAAAAAACTTAACGGTGCTAAAAAAATTTAACGACGGGACCAGTGGTTACCAAAGTGATAAAAGTTGGGACCGTTGACAACCAATTAAATAGTTGGGACAGTTAGAAGACAACATATGATAATTGGGACCAGTGAAAACCAATATACGTTAAAAAAAATAAATTAACAGTCTTCACAACTTGATTAAAACCCCCTCGGCCCAAAGCCCAACATCAATCCAACAGATAATAGATGAAGATGAAGCTAAAAGATTGGAGTGGCTCGACGACGTGAAAGAAACTTATTCATTTCATTCATTCTTCTAACAACATGGTCTCTATGGATCCGAAGAATTTGAATTCAATAATCGCAACATCCCAGTCAGAACGACAGTGGATATTATCAAAGAAGATTTTTTCTTTTGATGAAACATAGATCGAAGTTCAAAATGTCAGACTAGAATAGATAAAAAAATTTTAATCTAAGCGATGCAATCCGATAAATATTCTTTTTGCTTGTTTCTCATTCTTTTTCTCTTTAGTTCTAATAAAATGCAGCCGTTAAAAAAACATAATATAATAATAATAATAATAATAATAATAATAATAATAATAATAATTAAAATTTATTATTGTTTACTTGGTGCATTCAACAACTATAAGACCACCAAGATTATTAACAAATCCAAAATTATTCTAACAATTTTGTGGTGTTGAGGATCAAAGTTTGAAATCTGTTGATATCGAATAATCTTCTATAAACAAATAAAACAACAAAACTTCTACCTTTTCTAATAATTGCATAACTATTCACTTGATAATTTTTTAAATATGTCACATGTGAAAAATCTAATGTGAAAACTCTTATTTCCTTTAGCACATATATCTTATTCGGGTCAAATAGTATTTACATATAATTAAATAATTAATAATTAAATATATATTTTAAGTATCTATCTAACTTAGTTTACGGTGGATTATATAGTAATAAAAATTCTTGTGGGAACCAAATTCCTAATTACATATACTACACGTTTTTTTTTTTCATTAGAAATATAATTTAATATTGTGTTTTTAAAAACATTTTACGCAGAAAGCTAAACTAGTTAATAAAAGAAGAATACATTACAAAACCTCATTTTTTTAACAGAAATTACAAAACCTCATATATCATGTATCATGCATATACACAGATGCAGATACAATTTTTACAATTTGAGTAAAAGAAACTGAATTTTGATTAATAGTTGTCTAAGTATATGTAAAAAATAATCTAAATTTAGATTAATAGCTGTCAAGTATATGTAATTGATAATTGAAATCATGGTTTGGTGTAACGTCAATGATGGAAACAGGCAACGGTTGTCAACACCAGTTGTATTTGATTGTTGGAGAGGTTATTTGGAAGGGATGAAATTAAATTTGGTTGGTAGAGTGGATAATGAAAAGGATATGTGGAAGGGGAGAAACAAAAATAATATTTTTTTTAACATTGTTAAATATTTTTAAACGGCGAGAATTTTATTAAAAATAAGTTAGTTTGAGGCTAGAAATACATGAAAGTAAAAAATGTTATTGGATTTTAATGCTCTCAAGTATGAGGTATTGGTCGCTGTCACTCCCAACTAACACTTTCACTGTCAACACTCCAACTTATTATCTTACGTGGCATGCTTATGTGGCATAAAAGAGAAGTGTTAAGTTGGGAGTGGTGACAGTGAATTTGTTAGTTGGGAGTGACAGTGGCCAATACCCCATAGTTCTAAGTATTAAAATCCAATAACTCAAAGAAAAATTACAAATCATTTATAACATTGAAGGTTGATCATTTGTTTCAATCTAACCCACCATTTTTTACCTATATTTGATCCAGTAAAAGTTTAAGATCATGATGTCTTCTTTGATTCCAAGTACAGACGGTCTAGGGTTTCTAAAGGTGCATTCATTCCTGGCCTTCCAACTATACCATAAGGTAGCTTTCAAGATCGAGTCAAACAAATTTTGATGAGCTGAGCTATCCCTTAGACTGAACAATGATCTAGTCATAATTTTTTCCAGTGAGTTTAAGGGGGTGATCGGAATTCGAGTCTAGAGCCCCATTTAGGTCCAAACCATCTTTGATAAGGATAAAAAACAAAAAGCTGGCCAATATTCTCTTTAACATGGTTGCAAAATGGACAATTGATGTTGGGGATGTGCATGCCCATAGTGATTAGTGCTTGGCGAGTGGGGAGAAGGTTAAGGATGACCCTCAAATGAACAAAGTTGACTTTGATGGGGAGTCATTTGTTGTCGTTAAAATTGTCGGGTTGATGTGAGGACATGTTTTTCACAATGAGCTTGCGTAGAGAGCTTGAAGTGAATGAGTAGTCGTTATTTTGTTCTCATCTCTAATCATCCGAGCCATGTGAAATAACCATGGTGTTGAGCAACATTTTGCACATGTTCCATTGCTTATTTTCAACAGCAGAGGTTGGCATTCTTCTCCAAGGGATGTTCCATACGATTAAGTTGTTATTCCAATTCTAACACTCCTTAATGGTGATACTTGTGGTCATTGAAAGCTTGGCTATGTCCTGGAATTGATCTCCCAACAGAGCGTTCCCTATCCAAATATCGTTCCAGAACAATAATCTGTCTCATTTACCAAAAGCACCCTGAATGCCACTACACAGATCTACAGATAGAGTTACTAGTTCCTTGTTAATGAAAATGATGTTTTTCCACATACCTGATATGGAAGGTTTGAGCAGGAGAGGAAAAAATTATGTTGTTATGATGTAACGCATTGATAGCTTTAAACCATAGAGAGTTCTCTTCAGTTTTAGCTTTCCACCACCATTTACCTAAAAGAGCCAGATTCATAGCTCTTAGAGACCCAATGCTCAACCCCCCTTATCTTTAGGAGCCATGATGCTATCCCATTTAAGCCAATGAATCTTAGAGGACGGATTTGTGCCTAACCATAAAAACTTTTCGATTATTCTTTCTAAAGAGTTAATAACGTGAATGGGGGCTTTAAAAAGAGAAAATTAGTAAATTGAGAGGCTCCCAAGAACAGATTTTAAAAGTGTGGTTCGACCCCCAAAAGAGAGCGAGTTTTCTTTCCATGTGGATCTAGCCTTGAAAATATATATGATATCTTTCCTATGTTTAATGTAGTTCATGTTTGCACCCATTGGTATACCAAGATATTTAAAAGAGAGATTACTCACTTGGCATTTTAAACGACTCGTCATACTATTAGTACCCCCTTTATTAACCCTAATACCAAACACCCTTATTTTTAGTATTTAACCTTTAAACCTGATGCAAGATAAAAAAAACATCTCAAAATGCGGGCTAAGTTGATCGCATTTCTTACCGACCATTCACCAATGAAGATTGCGTCATCAGTAACGAAAAGATGAGAAAGCGTGGGACCATTATGAGGAAGTTTGATACTGTGAAAAGTTCCGAGAAGTTTGGCTTTCTCCATGACAACATTTAGGGCTTCCATGGCAAGTACTTACAACATAAATTGTGTCGTTTATTTCCAAATCAATACTCTTAACTATGGTAAAGATTTAAACTTTCAACTTTTTACTTAACTTTTAAAACTACACTACAGAAGAAAAAAAAAAAACAACAACAACATCACCACTTATAAACTTATTTACCTCCATAGTCGATACATCTGGTAAACCTAAAGTTGCTGGTCATATAAATTCAAACATCTTAGGAACCAAGTGACATATTCATTCGAATTATAAATTGGATTATCCACATTATCAACTTTTCATGAAACTAATTTTTTTCTAAAAATCTTAATAAACTATATTATTACATGTACA
The DNA here is from genome assembly GCA_030867185.1 of Tagetes erecta. Taxonomy (NCBI): domain Eukaryota; kingdom Viridiplantae; phylum Streptophyta; class Magnoliopsida; order Asterales; family Asteraceae; genus Tagetes; species Tagetes erecta. The sequence continues at coordinate 20,089,907 of CM061492.1, read as the reverse complement.
CCACCAACTAATGCTTATGAACTAGTCAATATCAGAAAACTTAGATAATTACATCTTACACACATAGAGTCAGTTTTCACAAACTTAAGTGTTACTATTCTAGTACTCGAACTTGACTATCTATACCGATGAACAAACTATTTATATGAGCACTGTCTAGCTAACGAACTATAGCTTTCTTTTGAATCATCAATGTAATGTACACCATCAACTAATCCTTATGAACTAGTCAATATCAGAAAACTTAGATAATTACATCTTATACACATAGAGTCGGTTTTCACAAACTTAAGTGTTACTATTCTAGTACTCGAACTTGACTATCTATACCGATGAACAAACTATTTATATGACAAATGTCTACCTAATGAACTATAGTTTTCTTTTGAATTATCAATTTACCTATTATCTTCAACTGATTTTCCCAAGTACTATTTCTATCGGGTATGATAGCAATACCTTTGCGTATCATCGCTTTAACTTAAGATTTTTGTGTACTTCTGACTCGCACGTGATCGAATGGACTGTGGAGCCCATGCAAAAACTGAAGTAATTACGGGTGCACACGGAATTATGAAAGTTTGTGCATGAAAACCATAGTAAGTTTTGTCTTGTGTAGTTGGGCCATATTTAATCATCTTATTTTCACTTGACTTGTTTACTCACTTTACTAATTGCATCTAAGCCACTTAATTATGTGTAAGGTTACTTTATTCGTTTCGCCCATTCTATTAATCATAGTTGTACTCGATGGTCATATAAATAATTCTAAATCCATATACTGAAAATATTTTATTCGCAAGTTGACATCCTATGCCATTCCTATATTGAGTAGCAAATAATATTTATTCGAATCTCCATACAATTAGTTCACTCGAACTCTTATAAGTGAAAAGAATTAAATAAACAACTCTCATTGAGTCAAAACAAGTAACTTCTTAATCTCGTTTATTAAAATCATGTCTCAATCGAAATGCTCATCTTTCCGTGGATCGAATTCTCATATAAGAAAGTCTCTTATGAACTGCAACTGCCTGAGGAATTGGGTAGTGTTCTTCCTGTGATCCACGCTTCTAATGTTTCTAACCTGAAAAGTGTTATCCGATGAAAATCTTATCTTACCTCTCGATGAAGTCTAAAATTGATGAATCAATGCATTTTATTGAACGGCCATTGGGAATTATGGACCGTGAAGCCAAACAACTCAAGCGTACCGGATACCGATTATCAAAATTCGTTGGGATAACAAGCGCTGACCTGAATTCACTTGGGAGCGTGAAGACCGTATGAAGAGAGATTTTCCTCACTTGTTTATCTAGTTCTTTAAATTTCGGGACGAAATTCCTAAAAGTTGGGGAGACTGTAACATTTGCGAAATTTGATATCGAATACTTGAAGTTTATGAAACTTATTGTATAAATAATTTTGCAAGTGAAAAACGCTAACAATAATAATAATAATAGCAATAACAAAATAAAAAAAACAACAAAATTTATCAAAGTAATAATAATAATGGTTGTCAACAATCAAAATTTAACAAAAAAAAAGAAGAAACATTCAAATATGGGGGACCAAAAGTGTCAAAAGCCCAAAATTCTTCTCCTCCTTTCTCCATTTTCACGCAAGATCAACAGTAGCATCTCTGCACCATGCTTGAAAACTTCAACCAAATGTCAGTCCAAAATCAGAACTATTTGGGGTAATAGCGTGTTTAACTTGTCCATAGCTAACATCAAACGGGTATATCGCGTGCAATTGACCAAAAATTTTCCTGAAACCTTTCTTTTTCTTTGTCTCGGCCGAACTCAAAATCCAAGACCAAAACCATATCTAAACCTCACCATTTTGCAATTAAACTCACACACACACTCACAAACACACCGCAAACAAACCCCCATACCCAGATTTCACGAAAACGAAGTAAAAATCACGCATCAAGGGCTAAAAAGGGGCGACCCGTTCGTTACTCGTACACGTACCTAGCCCACACCATTTTGTAAGTTTCTTATACCATTGAACTCGTTTTTGGGAGTGGATTAAAAGCCCTAACGTTAATTTTATCAAAAACCATGAAAACGAATCCAATTTGGGTTGTGAAGGAACTAGGGTTCATATGGGTTTATGGGAAAATTTTCGTATCTGCTAAAGAGGTGTTAAAACAATTAAAGAGGGTGGATTTACGGGTTAGTCACCCAGCTCAAGTGGCTGGGTGCATTACAAATCGTCATAGAGGTCGCAGGTTCGAATCTTGGCACGCACACCCCCACTTTTTTTATTTAAAAAAAACATATTAATGCTTTGTATTTTCAAAACAACCAAAGGTTAACAAATTTAAGTTACGGGTTTATGTTGGGTTAGTCACCCAGCTCAAGTGGCTGGGTGCATATATTAACATGCTGCAGGTCACGAGTTCGAATCCCCTAACCCATTTTTTTTTGTATATTTTGTATTTTGACCACTAATTCACAATTTTAAGTGTTTAAACTACCCATTAAACAAATTTATATTTTTATCATTTTTATGACTTAAAAACCCAAAAGTTTTCATAAACAAATATTAACTTTAAAAACTTATAAAACCAAGTAACAAAACATGCATACATTTTTATAATAATCCTTGTGAATGTTCATTTAACCAAAAATACTCATCTTAATCCTTGTAAGTACCATTTATATAAAAATTAGACACATAAACTTATTTCGTCAACTATTTAAAAACTTTATAAACTAAAAATCCAAACGTCATACCGTATTTGTAAAAAAATCAAGTAAACGACCTGTAATGGCAACAAATCTTTAAAGGTATGTTATTTACAAATAAATAATGTTTTAACATATTTTTATGAAAACTTATAAATATACAAACATTCATAACTATTTGGCAAAACAACTAAAAATAAGAATTTGATTCGTACGATCTCGAAATCACATATGGACTAAAATCATTATGTTCGATTAATAGGATAAGCTACTGAGAGTTATTTCCGGCTTCCACCGTATATTTTCCTGAGTAAATTTTGGAGCTGATTAATGTGAGTTTACATACCTCTTTTTATATCTATACACTTTTGGGGTGAAACATGTTATATTATTCAAATACACTACATGCACTAAATCTATTTATCAACCATGTGATTCTATTTATGTCTTGGTTGTGCTTTATGTATACGTGTGGTGTTCTATTTTATGATCGATACAATCATTAACTATTGCTAGCCCATCGACGTCTTAGATCTAAGGGCCTGACAAGCCTTTTTGGTGCTAAAGCCGATGCTAAGTCCGGCTCTTCAAGGACGCATTCTAGTTCATTGAAGGAACCAAATTTCACTTAGCTGATCATATACTATATTCTATTTGTTGAGGCTTGATTGTACATTTGAGGTCGTACGTGTTGTTACATATTTGCACTAACCATTGTGGACATGGAATCGCTTATCATTGTGATCTATAAACTATTATCTATGTATTTAACTATGTGAACTCACCAACATTTTTATGTTGACATTATTTTCTAACATGTTTCAGGGAATACCAATGTTTAATGCTAGCTTCGGATCATGATCACTATAGGCTTTTGGACCTAGCTAAATTCTAAATCAATGAACAATTATTAGCTATGTCATTTGTAATTTGCCAAACTTGTGAACAAATTGTACTATTTAATTTGGTGATACATGTTTATTTAAAACTCTAATTTGTAGCGTCATGTGGCTATGAGCAATCTATAACACTCACGTCTCGACGGTTATCCGCCTTTTATTTATTTAATTGGTCGGGGTGTGACAGTCATGATGTCAGCGAAGTCCTGCTCAAAGATGTTAACTAAATCCAAGTTTAAAACTTTTATTCGAATTTTGATCCCCAAATAAACTTCGACTTATAAATAAATTGGATCTCTATTTTCAATTGTATGAATATAACTAGTCGTCAATATTTTGAACAAAGAGTAAACGGATTGTTGGTTAACACCATTTTTTGACTTGTAACTAATCATTCTTACATATTCATCTATATCTTATATATATATATATATATATATATATATATATATATATATATATATATATATATATATATATATATATATATATATATATTGAAACAGAAACTTCATGAATAGTGTTTTGTGTGTGGCTTGAGGTGTTGTGTTGCTATTGGTTGATGGTTTGAGGTGTTGTGTTGTTATTGGTTGATTGTTTGAGGTGTTGTGTTGCTATTGGTCATGAAGTAGTGATTTGTGTATGACTCGAGGTGTTTTGTTGCTATTGTTGATGTCATGAAATAGTGTTTTGTGTGTCGCTTGAGGTGTTGTTTTGCTATTGGTTCATGATTTGAGATGTTGTATTGCTATTGGTTGATGTCATAAGTGTGTTTGTTTGTTGGCTGTTTTTTATTATCTTTTTTGTGTTTTGTTTTTATATTTGATTTTATTGTGTGTGTCGTGCTACTTTTTTGTTTGTGGGCTGTTGGTAGTATATGCAAAAAGTAATAACCCGCTTAACAACTGTCGCACGACAACTTGAATATAGGTGTATAGTGTAACCCATATTGGTATAGATTGAGTTTTTGATATAAAAAAAGTTACTTTGACTTACAGTTACACATGGCCATATAACTTTTTTGTTTTCATTTTAAGTGGTTTTTGTGTTTAAAATAAGTAATTTTTTAAAGATATATACAAATTACAATTTTAAAATTTTGACTACTATATTAGGGAAATCGAGGTCATGTTTATCCATATTTAGCCTCTAAGAAATTAAGAACGAAACTTTTAAGAATTTATAAGTTTGCTAAGTTTACAAGAGATTATTCAGGAGAAATTATAAGAATAATTCATTTTAGAGAAACTATAGAGATAATTGTTTCAACTTTAAATGAGATTTAAATTTCTTGTTTCACATGATATGGGTATAACCGGTTGTTTATTTTGACCCGAATTAGACTCATCTACCTATTCTAATAATTGAGTAACTCATCCACATGTCACCATTTTAACTACTTCACATAGGATTTTGCTTAGGTGTCATGTTCTAAATTAATTTGATGGTGAATTTTTAGGCGGGTCATGGTATGCTCCATATTCGAAATAACCCGATATGTCTAAATTAAAAATTCACAAATTATCATGAATTATCTACTAACCCGATATGTTCAAATACAAAATTTACCAATTATCATGATCTATATCTTAACCCGATATGTACCAATTATCATGAAATTATCTCCTAACATGATATGCTCAAATAAAAAAGTTATCAATTATTATGATCTATCATAACCCTATATGTTCAAATTAAAGTTTTACCAATTATCATTAATTATCTCCTAACTCGATATGTTCAAATAAAAAAATTAATAATTATCATGAATTATCTCCTAACCCGATATGTTCAAATAAAAATTTACCAACTATTATAATCATATCCTTTATTGTACATATGATTTTTTATATGAATATATTTATAAATATTCAAATCGATTTAATAATAGATATGTTAGAAACAAATTTTATATCTAAATTGAGTTAAAACCTATAAAACTAAAATCCGTGTAGCACACAGGGACGAATCTAGTTGAAAGAATGAAGGAGAACATGCCACATAGAAAAAATCATATGTGAAATCTATACCTTCTAATAAAAGAGGATTTTTGAAGCCACATGTGAATGCCTCTCTAACTTTCAATTCCTGCTCAATTTGCGGAGAAGCTAAATTACACGCGGATCTTTTAACTACCTTATTATAACCCAATGTTTGAGCCGCATATAAATTCATATAACCCGTAGTTGAATCCATCGTCTTTCACAATTGGGTTTTACAGTGCTATCACCGCTTTGTGCTTCTTCTTCTTGACCACGTTTCTGAATCGAAGGTAGTTCAAATATGTTTCTATTTCTAAACCAATAAACCCTAGCTAGATTGTTATAATTTCTTATGCGCTTCCATAGATTTATATAATCGATTGCAGAAGTTGGATTGCTTGGTACGATTACATTAATCTTCAATTTTAATATCAAGGTAAGCTTTAGCATTTTGATTTGTTGGTTGACCAGCTGACAATGGGGCACTTTTTGTGTGACTTTTCTTAAAATTTATTTATTCTAACTTCAATTTGTGTGTTTTCATAAGAGCTTTGTGTGTCGTTAATGAGAAGGAGGAGCTCAGATTTACCCTTGTGTTGTCAACAAAAGAGCTTCATCACTATTTATTATTTAAGAAGATGGTGGTGAAAAATCCAGTGAGTTAAAAACAAAGCATAACATTACAATCGAAGCTTAATCGAAGAAAAGGCACATTTCTATTGTGTATCATCAGTTTTTGTGCAATATTACCTTCACCAATAGGTGAATTCATAATCACAAATGTTTATTTTACAAACTTTTGATTCTCTGGTTGTCTTTAGACTAGAGAATATTTTTAGGTTAAAAGATGCATTCTAAATGTTGCAACTGTCAAATTTAGCAGACTTACTTCTCTCTTTATGTTCAGGTAAAACCCAAATGTACATTTTTTAATTCTAAAGTTGAATGCAAATACATGTATTATATGCTTAAATATAGTTTGTTAGTAGTTTTTGTGTTTTATAATCTAAAGTTGCCAAAGTTTTTTTTAATGTTGTGTCACTCATTCTGTGTTTTAAGCAACTAACCATATTAAAATTGAGTTAATTAAAGGTGGAGCTGATGGAAATCATTATATATAAACTTTATATTTCATGATGCGGATCACATTTGCATTTTCTTCTCATTTTTTTCATTTGTTTGACTATTTGAATTTTGATAAAAAGAAAACATATGAGAGATCCAAGGATTATACGGATTATATGTAGCTACTTCATGTTGTTGTTGTTGTTTAGTGCACGTCCTTTTTTAACGTTATGTTGAATGTGCAAGTATAATGTTAAAAATGATTTAATAGTAATCTTTATTGTCTTAAAGTTGTATTATGATTATAAATCTCTTATAATACACTACTTTACAATAGCTTATATAATAATATATGTTATCAAAATACATAGGTATACTGGTTTTTATTGGTCCCAACTATCACCTTTTGTCTTCTACCGGTCCCAACTATTGAATTGGCTATCAACGGTCCCAACTTTTATCACTTTGGTAACCACTGGTCCGTCGTTAAATTTTTTTTAACGCCCGGCACTACTAAAAAATGAACCTATTGTAACCTTTTTATAACCTTTTTGCAACTTTTTTTTCAAAACAGTTGCATTAGAAGAAGTTGCATTAGATCTAATGCAACTTTTTTGTTACCTATTGCAACTCTTATTTAAAGAGTTGCATTAAAAAAAGGTTGCATTTGAATAAAAATTGGATTATGTAAAAAAAACAGTTGCATTATGTAAAAAAAACAGTTGCATTATGTAATAAAAAAAGTTGCAATTGATCTAATGCAACTTCACCTAATGCAACCTTTTTTTACCAAAAAAAGTTGCAATAGGCTTGTTTTCTTGTAGTGGCCGTTAAGTTTTTTTCAAATTTAAGACCGATGTTTTAGGCCTTTTGATCGGAAGGATAATACGAGTCGATTGATGTAAAACTTTTCTCGAAAAGGCTCTCAGAACGATAATTTTTTTACATCCGATTGAAGCACCGTTAGCTTTCAACACCCGATTGAAGCACAATTTCGTTGTTCGGAGTGTCGTTTTGAGGTAAATTTTCTACCAATCGACTTGTATTATCTTTCCGATCAAAAAGCCTAAAACATCGGTCTTAAATTTGAAAAAAACTTAACGGCGTTAAAAAATTTAACGACGGACCAGTGGTTACCAAAGTGATAAAAGTTGGGACCGTTGACAGCCAATTCAATAGCTGGGACCAGTAGAAAACAAATGGTTATAGTTGGGACCAGTAAAAACCAATATACCAAATACATATAATAACCCGTGTATAGTACACGGATACTAATCTAGTGCTTAATAAAACGTCATATGCATGTGTTAGTTAATAAATTATTAAAATAAAAAAATAGATTGTCAAGATATACGTGTCTATGTTTAGACAAATCATAGTTGATGAACCGTTTATGATGATCAAGACAAAAGGAACAATTTAAGAATGCATACCAATTAGACAATTTTATCTATAAAGACAAACATAGCACTTAGCAGTGACTAATTTCCAAACAATATACATTCTATTTAGTAACATTTATATATATCATTTAAATAATCTATTAGAATTTACAATAACATGACATGTAAACGAGCAACAAGTTGCGTCGTAACCTCCTTTTGAATAGCAAACCCTAGCCTACTCAAAACAAACTTTGGCCTTTAGGGGTTGACATATTGCTATGAATGACCCGTTGAACCTTGGTCAAGAAGTTCACCGCCCCCTTGCTAGGAAACCAAATGTATTAAAGGCCAATGGAATAAAAACATGCTGATTATCCAGACAGACTTTCTCGTGTTTAGCAATCTTGCATGATTCCGCCTTTGACAACGCCTGTCCTGCAACAAATCCATTGCCCCGAAGCACAACCAAGGGGGACACTTCCGTAAGGTCCACACAAACGTGTTTGCCCCCTGTCCAACCAAACACTAGAATACACATTTGTTTGTTGTTTAAAATATATAGATTTATCTCATGTCTATATAAATGTACTACATTCAATCTAAAGTGACAATCATACTACGAACGTGACTTGTAAAGTGACTGTGGAACTTTAATGTTGAGATAAAAAGCTAAAGAGGGTATAATGGACATTGGTTGCTTAAACTTTTCAAATATCTCTTCCATGGCAGACAAGCTAAGCATTTGGAAAAAAAGTTTCATCAATATATCTTTTGATTATTTTCATTCCACACATCGAATATATATAATTTTTTAATAGAAGAAATTGTTGTCTTCTACTGCCAACTCGTTTGTGTTCGTGAGTTTAATGATAATTTAATTGCCTAGTGGTGGTCCATGTTTTTTTTCCCTTGTTTTTTAATGACTTTTTCATTTCACATAAAGTGTAAACATATATTAAAGAGATTTCGAAGACAAAAAAATTGGAAGAAATCTATAATTACTAGCTTTGTTGAAAGCGATTTGTATCATTATATATGTTTAGGAACACTATAATACTGGTTTTTATATTATTAAAGTTAGTGATTCAGTGAGAAAGACTTTACCTATAAGAACACCATTTTGAAAAGGTAAGAATGTTTGTGACTTCAACGTCACAAAACAACAACCGTAACAAAGGCGCAAAGGTCCACACTCAAATACAACAACAATTGTGATTGTTCACGTATTTGAAACCGGTTTTATTTAAAAAACCCAAGTAAATTTGTGATATAATTATTAGTCACTTTTAATCCCCAAACTTCTTCTAAATCACCAATATTTGCACCGAACCTGCATATATCAAACATATAATGAAATGATGCTATTCCAACATCATAAAACAATAAAATGTCATATTTAAACACTTTAAGCACTTGCAAATACCCCGTATATCATGAGAGTTTTTGAAACTCAGGGAGCATTTTTAAGAATGAATCAATGAATCCATGAAGTTGGTGGAGTTTTTTGTGGTTGTGGTTTTACTAATTTCATCAAACATGTTGTAGATTCTTATTTTTTACATTAAACATGTTAGATCTTTTCATGATTATGCTTCATTTGATGATTATGATGATAGTTGGCTAGATCTAGTATGACTACTTAGGCATTATGAATAATTGATGATGATTTGATGACTTTTAGTTGATTTTTATATGGTATATTGGTTTCTATCTGCTCTAACTATCTCTTTTTGGTTTCTATCGGTCCCAACTATTGATTGGCTGTCAACGATCCCAACTTTTATCACTTTGGCAACCAATTGTCTGCCGTTAATTTTTTTTAACGTCATTAAGTTTTTTTTTGGATTCAAGACATAGTTTTACGTTTTTTGGTCGGAAGGAGAATACAAGTCTATTTATCTAAAAGTTACCACGAAACGGCGCTCCGAACTACGAAACAGTGCTTCAATCATGTTTTTAAACCTAACGGTGCTTCAATCGAATGTAAAAAATTTATCGTTCGGAGCGTCGTTTCGAGATAACTTTTATATCAATCGACTTGTATTCTCCTTCCGATCAAAAGGCTTAAAACATCGGTCTTGAATTCGAAAAAAAGTTTAACGGCGTTAAAAAAATTAACGACGGACCGTTGGTTGGCAAAATGATAAAAGTTAGGACCATTTACGAAATTTCAATAATTGGGACTGGTAGAAATCAAAAGGTAATAGTTGAAACTGGTAGATAACCAATATACTTTTTTAAATTAGATGAGTGTTTATTGATGAAAGATTAGTCTTAAATGCCAATAAAAACTGGTTCAATATACAAATGACAATTATACCTATTTTTAATTGTTAATTTAAAAAGGGCCTATCTATTCCCACACCTGCCCCTTATTTCACACAGCCACATACGCCGAGCATAGCCCTTAACGCAACATATAACCATTCCTGACACAGGCATATGCCTCGCATAGCCCTATGCGCAGCATATAGCATACTGAAATGTTATATGCTACGCATACTGTGCATATGCCTCATTTTTAGCAGAACGGGTATTTTTTTTAACATAATCACACGGTTTAAAAAAATCACAGGTTTATTATATATGTTTATAAAAAAGTTTGTTATTTAGTTGTTATTTAGTTGTTTTTATACATTACAACTCGGTATCAAATGAAATGTGAAAGTGAAGTTTGAATCGTAAAAGAAATTGTAACAGGTGGGTAAATAAGCAGTGCATGTGAATATGGACCCATATGCTGCACTAAGAGCTATGCTCGGCGCTTAAGTGTTGACCAACGAACATATCTTCAATACGAGGTGTAATAAATGCGTATGGTGGACAAAATATTTCTATGCGCGACGCTAAGGACTATGCGCTGCATATGGGTTGCTTTTCTTATGTACGAGGTATAATTAATGTCTCTGTTGGGAAAAAGTGAGTGTCAAACACGGTGCTAAGGCCTATGCGTAGTGTATGGGAGTGTGGGATAGATTTATTGGGTGCAGGGATAGATAAACCGTTTAAAAAACACTCATGGGCCAATATACATCAAATCAAAATTACTTTACACAACTTCACCTCTGATGACGTGATTTGGTGCATTCAATATACAAAAGTTGGTTGTTGCCCATGGAATAAGTAGAATAGAATTCAATATAAAAAATTTGCTTGTTGAAATACAATACATAGATTAGATGTTTCCATACTTTAATATATGTTTTGCTAGCTAATGGCTCTATGAACTGCCTTAGTGCATTTTGAATGATGATCATTAGTGAATCTTAAACTTTCATTATCAGTCTCATGTTAAACAACACCAACTCAGTGATCCACCGGAACAAAATAAGCCCTAACAATATACATTTGATAGGGAGAATATAGTAAGCTGACAACTCTTGACGAACATAGGCGAAGCATAGTAGAGGCTGGGGAGGGTCACGATCTTCCCATTTTTTTCGTCAGAAATCTCGGTTCGTTTGTCGGTAGTTGATTTTTTTTATCTATATTGTTTTTGCCCGATACAACCTCGTTTTTCTCCCTCATGTTGGACGCCAGTTGATTCCACGTGTCAGAAATACCGGTGCCTTCGTAAGAATCTGGAACAACACAGACATCAGAATACTCATAAAAAATGTAGTTGTTAAACCACGACATTGTAATGAGAAACTCGGTATCAAAATGAAATGTGAAAGTGAAGTTTGAATCGTAAAAAAATGATAACAGCCAGGTAAATAAGCAGTGCCTGCGAATATGGACCCATATGCTGCGCTAAGGGCTATGCTCGACGCATAGGTGTTGACTAGTGAACATTTCTTCAGTACGAGGTGTAATAAATGCGTCTGATGGACAAAAGTGTTCCTATGCGCGGCACTAAGGCCTATGCGCTGCATATGGGTTGCTTTTTTGGTACGAGGTGTAATTAATGTGTTTGTTGGGCAAAAATGAGTGCCATACGCGACGCTAAGCCCTATGCGCAGCGTATGGGAGTGTGGGGATAGATTTATTGAGTGCGGGGTAGGGCTGTTCAAATCGCTCCCCGCTCGCCGCTCGCTTGGAAATTGCTCGGAAAATGCTCGCTCGCTTGTTCGCTCGATTGTAAACGAGCCGCTCCGCTCGGTTCGGTTTGAAAACGAGCCAAGCAACGAGCAAGGGTCCGTTCGGTTCGGTTCGGCTCGAATTTTTTTAATTTATTTTATACATAATATATTAAGTTATTTTGGCCAACTTTGATCCATAAGTCCAATTTATTTTGGCCCATAAGTGATACCAAAAGTCCAAGACAAATTTTTATGTTAATACCCATAACCCAATTGACTCAAACCCTAACCCTAACCTTAACCCTAGCTCACAAGTCAAAACAACACAAACAAACGTTCTTAGTTTCACAACAACACAAACACAACCCAGCCTCCTCTACTCGTCGCCTCCTCCTCCTCGTGCGTCAGTCGTCACCTCCTCCTCGTGCGTCACATTCTCCTCTCCAGTCACCACATATCTACAACCCTAAATCGAATAGCAGGTACGTGAACAATTGAGTTTTGTTATTGGTGAAATCGAGCAGAACCGAGCCGCTCGGTTCTAAACCAAGCGAGTGCGAGCAGTAGTTTTGTGCTCGTTTCCCTACATTCGAACCGAACCGAGCGGCTCGTTTTCAATTCGAGCCGAGTACGAGCAGAGGCTCGCTCGGTTCAGTTCGTGAACAACCCTAGTGCGGGGATAGATAAACCGTTTTAAAAACACTCCTGGGCCAATACACATCAAATCAAAATCACTTTACAACTTCACCTCTGATGATGTGATTTGGTGCATTCAACATAAAAAAGTTGGTTGTTGCACATGGAATAAATAGAATAGAATTCAATATAAAAAGTTGCTTGTTACACATACAATACATAGGTTAGATGTTTCCATACTTTAATATATTTTCCGCTAGCTAATGGCTCTATAAACTGCCCTAGTGCATTTTGAATGATGATCCTTAGTGAATCTTATACATCCATTATCACTCTCATGTTAAACAAAACCAACTCTGTTATCCACCGGAACAAAAGAATCCCTAACAATATAGCATTTGATAGGGAGAATACAGTTAGATGACAAAGCTTGACGAACAGAGGCGAAGCATAGTAAAGGTTGGGAGGGTCACCGTCCTCCAATTTTTTCCGTTAGAAATCTCGGTTTGTTTGTCGGTAGTTGATTTTTTATCTATATTGTGTTTGCCCGATACTACCTCGTCCTGCTCCCTCGTGTTGGACGCCGGTTGATTCCACGTGTCAGAAATACCAGTGCCTTCATAAGAATCTGGAACAACGCTGACATTAGAATACTCACAAAAAATGTAGTTGTTAAATCACGACATTGTAATAAGAAACTCGATATCAAATGACATGCGAAGGTGAAGTTTGAATCGTAAAAAAAATGGTAACAGCCGGGTAAAAAAGACATGCATGCAAATATGGACCCATATGCTGCGCTAAGGGCTATGCTCGGCGCTTAAGTGTTGACCAGCGAACATTTCTTCAGTACGAGGTGTAATAAATGTGTCTGATGGACAAAAATGTTCCAATGTGTGGCGCTAAGGCCTATACGCTGCATATGGGTTGCTTTTCTTCGGTACGAGGTGTAACTAATGTGTCTGTTGGGTAAAAGTGAGTGCCATACGCGGCGCTAAGGCCTATGCGTAGCGTATGAGAGTGTGGGGATAGATTTATTGGGTGTGAGGTTAGATAAACCATTTAAAAAACACTCATGGGCCAGTACACATCAAATCAAAATCACTCTACAACTTCACATCTGATGATGTGATTAGGTGTATTCAATATACAAAAGTTGGTTGTTGCATATGGAATTTATAGAATAGAATTCAATATAAAAGAGTTGCTTGTTGCACATACAATATATAGATTAGATGTTTCCATACTTTAATATATTTTCCGCTAGCTAATGGCTCTACAAACTACCCTAGTGCATTTTGAATGATAATCATTTGTGAATCTTATACATCCATAATCACTCTCATGTTAAACAACACCAACTTTGTGATCCACCCAACAAAAGAATCCCTAACAATATAACATTTGATAGGGAGGATATGGTTAGATGACAACGCTTGACGAACAGAGGTGAAGAATAGTAGAGGCTGGGGAGGGTTACGGTCCTCCCATTTTTTTCGTCAGAAGTCTTTGTTTGTTTGACGGTAGTTGATTTTTTAATCTATTTTTTGTTTCCCCCCTCCCCCCTCAGAAACGCATATCATTAGGAAAAAAAGTTAAGTGTTCTATGACTTTAAACCCTAGTTAGCTAAAATTCCTGACTTTATCACTCAAATATCCTATTATAGAAGAATAATGACAAAACAAAACAAAAAATGTCTAAAGAAAATTGATAACATTATGCTTATAAAGTAACAAGCTCCGGTTATATAGAAAGAGAGCATTCTAAAATCTTAAAACATATTCTCCCTTTTCCACAAGCAATTATACCTTCAAACATGATAATATGAATCAAACTCACATCTCTTCCTTTCCCACCTAGAAATACATAAATGTTTAAAGATTCACTATAAAAAATCAATTCTTATAGGAAGTTAATTAAAATCAACTTTAGAATCAAAGTGTTGCTGTCCAAGAACGAAATCAAAGTATTGCCTAATATTACGTAATGTAGTCGATTTCGCTTACCTTGCATTACGATTTAGAACAAATATTGGCGATGAAGAAGATTGGCGGATGCAATTAGGTACTGGTTGTGAAAAGTGAAGGAATAGTGGAAGAGAAAAAAATATTAAGCTTATGTATGCGGGTCAAAAACCGGGTTTAAAGCCCGTGTCGTTCATATTTCCAGATTCAATATAGATACATGCAAAAAGGATGGTTAGAAAATCTATCTACCTATTCTAATAATTGAGTAACTCATACACATGTCACCATTTTAACTACTCCACATAGGATTTTGCTTAGGTGTCATGTTCTAAATTAATTGATGGAGAATTTTTAGACGGGTCATGGTATGCTCCATATTGAAAATAACCCGATATGTTTAAATTAAAATTCACAAATAATCATCAATTATCTCCTAACCCGATATGTTCAAATACAAAATTTACTAATTATCATGATCTATATCTTAACCCGATATGTACAAATTATCATGAATTATCTCTTAACCTGATATGTTCAAATAAAAAACTTATCAATTATTATGATCTATCCTAACCCGATATGTTCAAATTAAAGTTTTACCAATTATCATTAATTATCTCCTAACTCGATATGTTCAAATAAAAAAATTAACAATTATCATGAATTATCTCCTAATCCGACATATTCATATAAAAATTTACCAACTATTATAAATCATATCCTTTATTGTGACATATGATTTTTTATATGAATATATTTGTAAATATCCAAATCGATTTAATAAGAGATATGTTAAAAATAAATTTGATATCTAAACTTAGTTAAAACCTATAAAACTAAAATCCGTGTAGTACACGGGTACTAATCTAGTGGTTTAACGAGAACTAAAGTTAAGAGTGACTTCATTAAATGACATGTGTCATCTAAACTTTATTTTATTAAAATTAATAGATATAGATTTACCGATATAAATAATTTGGGTTGATTTTTTTTAGAACAACGGTTAATCCAATAATACGACCATATGCTATGACTTACACTTTGATCGTGAAAAGAAAAAAAAATGCTTCCAATAGGTTGATTGTATAAAAAGTTAAAAAGAATTAGCGTAGATTAGTTAAAATAAAGAGATCGATAAAAAAAGAAAAAAAAACCATTTTAGTATATATTTTTCAAAACACTTATTTTATTAAATACCTTTTTTTTCACCAACACTCTTGTAAAACAACTTATTTTTAAGGATTAAAAAACTTCAATTGGGAATGATCTACCAACTCTTTTTTTTTATCATAAACCCTAAATCTATCAAAATACAATAAATATGCACAAATTATAACTCGAAACCCACCTTTAAACACTTAATTTAATGTATTTTAGTAGTAGATTAATGCACCATGTAACACATGGGTTTGGTAAAAAATACATTAATAGATAATGTTTCTGATAAAAAATACAGGTAATAAATATAATATGAAATTTAAATCTCTCAAGATTTATAGTTACATTGTAACCCTACATCTACGGTTAATATGGATAAGTAACTATTTTAAAATTTAAATTTCAGCACTTATATGATAAGTTAAAAATCAAGTAAATAGATAAAGAATGAGATAAATTTAATTTATAAGAAAAGATATGTGGGTCGTATTTGACCCGAATATGGTGATGAGTCCTATAATCTTAATGAAATGAGCGTTGTGCACGAGAAAACACCACCAAGTGGTGATTTTAAGGATATTAGAGAGGACACACAAACGGTTCTAATTCGTTTTCAGATAAAGCCGTGGTAAAACTGGAACACATGATTTATTTTAAAAAATTATTTTTTAGTATAACAATATTATACTCAAACTAAACAAAATTAAATGTTTAATTTTATGGTGTAGTTGTTTTAAATATAATTTTGGATAAAAAAAAGTTATATATATGCTTATAAAATACTGAGGTGTTTAATTGTATGTTATTATCAATTTTAACCTAATGTTTCATTTTTTACCTATCAGTTTATAAACCGACTCATTTACACCCCTTATAAGAGATGACTAAAAATGTAACTACTTTTAATTTTTTTTCAGTATTTTATTAAATATTAAGAAACCAAAATGTAACTATTATTACTAACATATATTACATATATAAATATTTAAAATCTATTATTGTGGGAGAAACATTAAAACCATGTCATATAAACAAAATAACTCTTAAGCCATGACAAATAAGCAAAAATAATTTTGCTTTATTATATTAGAGATTTTATAAATTATCTTGGTACGTATCCATGCTAATTAAACGAACCAAATAATCTAAAACTATGTTTCAACAATTTTTAAGGGATTGGTTATAAACACTCCTCTTTATACTTTTCACACCACTTAAAAGAACTTTTAGATTTGTAAAATTTTTCCTTAATTTTTATATTCCCCTTATTTGTAAAAACATGGTGTTATGGTGTTTTCTCTGTAAAATTAATAATATATGCACATCAAATGTGTTTGATATAGATGTTCATGGTTCAACTAAAAGTTTGTTCAATTCAATTTATTCGGTTATGGAAATGTTTGGCCTAATCATTAATCGAACCAAATTTAATCACTTTAGTAAGTTTATTCAGTTCAGTTAATGGATGAATTCAAATTTTAACAACTAAGTGTCAAACATAAAATGCAAAATTTAGAAATCGTGTTAAATAGTATCCTTTAACCGATAAATCTATGATATTATATGATCATATTTTTTTATTATATATTATATGATTTATTCGATCCGTATATTACACATGTTACTAACATAGCAGGTAAATCAACTTAAAATTATAATATTAAGTGTAAACGACATTTTTCGTTCTTTATGTTTATAACAAGTTTCATGTTTCGTCCTTAAACTAAGGAAATAACCAAAACATCCTTTATGTAATTAGTTTGTAACGCCATGGGTCCTTTTTCACTAACTTTTGTTAAATTTTCTTAGTTTAGGTGTTAAATGACTAATTTACCCTTACTATCACTATCTCACACTTCTTCACAAACCCTAAATTAGGTCGCCCAAGCAGGTAAAATGTTATTGAATCCAGAAAAACCAGGAATCGAATCCCTAAAAAGAACGTCAATTTTATAAACGTTAAAAGTTAATTAACGTGATTAAGTTAGTTATTGTAAATAAAAATTTACTTAACTTTGGGCTAAAAGTGACAAACTCTAAACTTATTTTGAAGTTTTAACTAAAATTTAAAAAAAACAAAACAAACCTCAAGGGCCAATATGTAACATTTAAATTAAATCAAAAACTCAAACCAACTTCTGCGTTTTTCCCTTTTTCCCGGCAAAGCCACTAGCCGACGCCGACGAGTCTCCGGCAACCCCTAAAATGCCATTTTTGATGTTCTTTTGACTTGTTTTAATCGTATTAAAATGCTCCTAGGCTAATTTCGAACCCATTATCACCCTTTAATCACCTAAACATCAACAAATATTATGTTTCGGTTTTAAAAATCAGTTCAAAACCCAAAAGTCTAAATTAATCGAAGAGACTGTTTCAATCCAAAATGAAACATCCAAAATCATTCATTCGTCTATTAGAACCAGTCCGCGTCGTTTAATTTTATTATCATAGCCGAATTAAACATCAATTAATCTCATTTAAACCCAAAGCAAGACCAAACGTGTTAGACCGTTTCTAAACCGAACTAATCCAATTCAATTCACTCTAACACTCCTATGATGTCGAATTTTCTATCTTCTAAATCAATTTTAAACAAAAACATCTAAAACTCAAAGTTTGCTCTATCTTGTCCGAACCTGCATCGTATCATTTGGGCATCGAGACATTGTTAATCATTGCAATTACATTCGGGCTTTTATTCTTCAAATCTTGAAGAGTATTTCTGGAGTTTGGATCGGATTGTAACAGCCTCTGTATACAAGTTTGATTCTCACACCATCGTGGTCTTATTCTTTGTCTTTTTCGATTCAATTCGTCACCAATCAAGTAAGTTCTTTATGTTAAAACTAGATTAGTACCTGTGTAACACACAGTATTTGGTTTTACAAATTTTAGCTAAATTTAGTTATCAAATTTATTTTTAACATATATCATATTAAATCGGTGTGGATATTTATAAATATTTTCCTAGCAAAATTCATATGCTAAAATAAAGGATATAATCTATAATAATTGGTAAATTTTTATTTGAACATATTGAGTTAGGAGATAATTCATGAAAATTGCTAAATTTTTTATTTGAACATATTGGGTAATTATGAGATAATTGTTAAATTATTTATTTAATCATATCAGGTTATGATATAATTAATGATAATTGGTAAATTTTTTATTTGAACATATCGGGTTGGAAAAATTTCATGATAATTAATGAATTTGGTTTTTGAACATATCGGGTCATTCAAATATGGAGCATACTATGGCTCACCTTGAAATCCTTCATCAAATTAAATTAGAGAATGACACCTAAGCAAAATCCTATGTGGAATAGTTATAATGTTGGCATGTGGATGAGTTATTCAATTATTAGGATAGGTAGATGTTGATTATCATGTCCTAATCAAAAGCCCTAAGTCTAATTGTTGCATCACTATCGAATTCATGCTTAATTTTATGGTTTTAGTTTCTAGGGTTTATGTGATTTGGGGTATTTATCAAATATAAGATAAAAACAACTCCATCCTGACTTTAAACAAAAGCAGAAGCCAACATGGCCAGTTTGTGTGTTTGCTGTGACCAGATAGGCCCTGGTTCGAAACCAGGGACATGTATATGTTTTTTTTACTTCTTCTACTTATTGTTTAACTACATTACTAACTATATTTACTAATCTAAAACTAATACTATGCTATATATTTTATAAAAATGCTAAAATCTTATAAAATATACCAAAACAATGATTTTATACAAATTTAGTTTTATAAATTTAACTATTACAATTACAAATACTTTTAATAGTTTAAAAATATTATAAAATATATACACTATTAATACTTCTAAAATACATACAAGTTTTATAAATAATAGTATATAAATATGAATTTTTTATAAGACTTTTAAATACTTTTAAAAATATGATACATGTTTTAAAGTACTTCTAGATATATAATATATGTTTTGTAATATTAAATAGTTCCATTAAAAAATATATATTATTTGAATGCCTATCGGATATCAAAAATATTGTTATTTCTATTACTACTATATACTATTTTCCGCCATTATGATTAAATAATTTTATATATTTTAATCGTTTACCGAAAAACCCCCCAAATCCCAATTCGAAACCTAGATTTCCAATTTCCTTAGACTCCTATTGTTTCAATTCTAGTTTTCTATACAATGTGTTTTACTAAGTTAGGATTGTCATTTAATTAGGTGATTCTAATATTTGGATGATCCTCGGTTCTAATTAGACTATTTACTATTTGTTTCGTGCCCGGGTTTTAAGGTGAGTAAACTCACTCCCCTTTTTTACTTTTACGTTCTGGGGCTGAAATATGTGTTCAAATTAGGGCTGTTCACGAGCCGAGCCGAACCGAGCGAGGGTTTGCTCGTTGCTTGGCTCGTTTACAAATCCAACCGAGCCGATCGACTCATTTACAAATCAAGTCAAAGTCGAGCCGAGCGTAAATGAGCAAACATGGAACCGAACATTTTTCGAGCGAGAATCGAGCGAATTTGTGAGAATTATTTTATTTTTCTTTTTTTCATAATGTACATAAATATAAATTAATAGCTTTAAGAAAAACTAGTAGTAGCTTACAATTTTAATAGAATTGAAGTTTGTTGCTGATATAATATATATAAAACAATTAATAATAAAAAAATAATTGTATATATAACTATAGATGCACAAATACATAATTTGTTTCTATAGTTATATGAAATATTAAATTATTAAATGTTATAAATAATTAATTTTTAATTTTTAATTGTATTTAAAGTAATTGAAAATACTTTAGATATTTTACAAAAAGATAAATGACTATTATTTTCATGTACTTCAAATAAAATTAATAACTTTAAAAAATATATATTTAATATCAGCATAATTATAACAGTATATCATATACTTATGCATGTATAATTATATATATATAATAACTCAAAAATATTCGAGCCGAACCGAACCGAGCGGACCTCTGCTCGTTGCTTGGCTCGTTTACAAACCGAACCGAGCGGAGCGGCTCTTTACCATCGAGCGCAAAAACGAGCGAGCATTTTCCGAGCAATTTCCGAGCAAGCGACGAGTGGGCGGCGAGCGATTTGGACAGCCCTAGTTCAAATACTATACAATGTTTCATTTTTCAATTTGTTTTCTAAAAGAGATCATAAAATGTGTTAGTCTTGACTCACGAAAAGATGCAATCTTCTATGATAGTTTAAAGTAGTTTATTGCTATGTAATTTTCGTCGGTACAATGTTAGCGTTAATGGTCTGACAAACCCACCTACATGTACAACAATGATAAGTGATTTACGCTTGGCGATTCTATATGTTTGATTCTATACGTTGGTTACTAGTTACTATACTGTGATGCTTGTTGTTATGCTGCTATGTCCCTTCGATGCTAAAACAATTTTTGATAACTTATACATCGAGACGGTTAAATGAAAGTTATCACTAATTGTAACATGAGTGGTTCCTCATGATTTATTGCTAAATGTTACCCTGCTGGGTCTATGGTTGATGTTTCTATATACGTTTCTATGGTCATGGTTGAGTAGTATTTACGAAATGACTATACACATAAACTTGCGCAACATATTATGATGATCTCGGATTTCTATACTATTATTTATCAATTGTGGTTTACTCACTAGCTTTCATTAGCTAACTTTATTTTCACATATTTCAGGTGATGCTTGATATTTTTTCGCTACTTTTACCAAGACATAGGATTGCCTTGGACTTAGTTAAAATAATAATGACAATTGCATTTGTTGTTTCGGTTTTATTATTTTTGTCATTTATGTTTAAGACTTATGTTCAAAAACTTATGTTATGACAATTATTAGAATTTAATAAAAAAAGTATCATGTGCTTTGTTACTATTGATATTCAATTTCTGTGACAACCCGGTGTTTCTGCCGTCGGGTGGGGCGTCACATCTACGGTGTATTGTTGGGATTGGGCAGTATGCACCTTTGATTTCGTAACTCCACCACTGACTGCCAATGCTTTATACACTTTGCTCCCACCGCTTAAATCCGGTATTAGAGCAACATCTTCTCTAACGTCTCCATTTCTAACTATGTTTCTCCATCTACCATATACCTAACTTTTAATTGTTTCTTCATCTTTCACTTGAATCATGTAATTCTTACTATAATAATTGTTACCAAGTATCATCATAGCATTTAAATCTATTACCATAATGACTATTTTTTTCATTAAATGATCTCCGTTCATTATGATATCCAATTCTCTGATGGTGGAAGAACCGTCAAGAAACACATTAGGTGGAAATGAATGTGATGAAGGAAGTGTGCATATTTTAGTTAGTGGCTTCCTACACAAATTAGGCTACCAGCAAAAATTGTCGTTTGAAAGTAGGGAGAGGTGGTGGTGAGGAGTTGTGGCGGTGATTGAATGGTGATGTTTGGTTTGTGTTTCGGCTAAACAAGCGTTATTAAGAGACAATGACTTTGAGTAGGCAGCGCATATCAGTCATTTCAAAAAAAAATTAACAGTAAAATTAACTTTTGTTAGGCTAAAAGGCATAAAGTGATACAAACTAACTACATAAATGATGTTTTTTTGGTATTTCCTTAGTTTAAGGACTAAATATGAAACTTAATATAAACATAAATGACGAAAAATGTAATTTACTCAAATAATAACTATAAAAATGATGTAATTTAACTTTTTCTTCAGCGAAATGAATAAATTGTCTGGCTATCCGGGGTAATCCAATGACGAAAATTGGCCCCATATGTTCAGCAAACACAAACAGTGTTGGGTACTCCAAGACCACCTATTTTAAAGAAAAAGCAGACTCTAATTCAGAGAAAAACTTTCTATGTTAATATTTTTAAAAGCTTACTATATATTTACCAATATTCAATATCCTTAACCCTAAATATAACTTAAAAGAGTTATTAATTATTTTCATATACCATATACGTGATTAAATGTATTTTTTTTAAAACGACAGTTGGTGTACAGTCTATGACGAAAGTAGAAGAAAATATGGAGCAGAAGAAATATATTACTTGCTTAAATAACTTATATTATTCTTTATTGTTGAACACCCACATACACCGTGGGTGTGTGTGAACAAAACAGTGGATACAAAGAGAGAAAATAGTGTGTATAAGTAAAGTCAAAGTCAAAGTCTTCACAAGTAAAGAATCTGCAGCATTATATATAACCTTATTCCCCTCAACTTAACCAATACGTACATATCGAATAACACAACAGTCTCTCTTTTGTGTTATATCTCATCAACAAACAAGTTATGGGGGTGATGAACATGATGGGCTCATGTGTCAAGAACAACAACAACAATACTTCTCCGGACGAAACGGAGTCGATGAAGAAGACAAAGATCAAAGGGACAGTGGTTTTAATGAAGAAAAATGTCCTTGATCTTCATGACTTTGGTTCATCCTTTCTTGATTGGGTGTATGAAATGTTCAACAAACGCGTGTCGATGCAACTCATAAGTTCGACTCATTGTGACCCTTGTATCATAATTAGTATAGTAGATTAGTATATATATTCGTATTGACTATTGATCATGTTCATATTGTTTGTGTGTTTGGTTGATCAGCGAATGGATTGAATGCGAAGATTGGGAAAGCGGCGTTTATTGAAGATTGGGTGACAAAAAAGAGTGCAGTGGCAGCCCGAGAAGCGTCTTTCTCGGTGACATTTGAGTGGGATGAATCCATGGGAGTTCCAGGTGCGTTCTTGATAAAGAACCACCATCATCGACAGTTTTATCTTAAAACTGTCGAATTGGATCATGTCCCAGGACATGGGACTATCCGTTTTGTTTGCAATTCGTGGGTATACCCAACACATCGTTATAATTACAACCGAGTCTTCTTTGCTAACCAGGTAAATGAACTCTTTTTTGTTCTTTTTGACTTAAGTTTTAAGTGAAAAATAATGAATATAAGATTGAATATTTGTGGCAATTTAATTAGTGTTGAAATGTATGGATATGGGGAAATGGGTAAACGAATGATGGCAAGAACATTTATTTTCTGGTAGTTAATGTTCATTTAATAAATGAATCATTTATTGAGTTATTTTAAAATACATATAAGCATTTATGTTTTTTTTTCCATAATCTATTTTAGTTTACTATTGCTACAAATTAAATGCACAATATCACTATGTTAAGTATAGATCGAACCCATTATCTTTCTATATATGAGGCATTATTGGTCTTAACAATCGTTAAAATTTGATGGGCCTTAAAGTATATATGAGGCATTACCGGTCTTAACTCGTAACATAATGGCGTAATTGACGAGACTTAAACATGTTCACTCCCACCCTAAGAAAGCCTAAATCCACTCATCCTGACCCCCTAATCCAAAAAGCTAAACTCAAAAATCTAAAACTATAACCCAAAAAACATAAATAAAAAAACTATACCCAAAAATTAAAACCGAAAAAACTGTAGTCAAAAGCTAAGCCTTAAAATTATCACTCAAATGCTAAATCTTAAAAAAGAAATTAAGTAAAAGAAACTAAAAGAAAAAAATATAGGAAGAAAAACATCAGATAAATACATGTTTTGTATTTACCGAACTGAATTTAAACCCAAAGAAGTCGTAATTTAGGTGGTTAGAGTGCTGAAAATTAACATTGTGTTCTTGATTACAGTGTATTTTTTTTCATACATACATAATTGTTTTATAAAATTCCGGGCGCTCGACGGTTAAAACCATGACGGTCACACATTTTGCCCCCAGTAAAAGATAAAGACTTATCAAGTATGTTAGCTTCACATTAATATACAAGCTTTTATTACTTGCTAACAAAGTTACAAATTTATTTTTTTATTAGCAAACACTTACTTCTTGTCGTATTATGTTCATATCGTAAGATTTCAATTTCTTGTCATTTGGATGTGCATAAACCGTATTTCAGTATTTGGCACTAGCTAGCTATATAGGTCAATAATTAAATCATATGCTATTATAACTTAATTTTTTAAGTTAATTCTTTTTGTTATAATCAAGCTGGGAGAAGCAAACTAAACGATTTTCTTATCTTTAAAGCATTCATGTGCATGTTACTAATTTTTTAAATTTATTTTAGATTTATATTATCATATCTTATTACATATAGAACTATTAGGAGGGTGTTATTTGCTATTCTCTTTTTATGCTAGTTAGGCAGAAACAGGCTAATAGAGTTAGTGATCTATTAATAATACATGCGCTAACGGGATATTTGATAATTTCTAAATGTTTAAGAGTTCTGAACTATTAGATACTGAACTAGTAAGAGGTTTGAACCATTAAAAACTAGTATATTTCTTAATTATCCAAAAACAATTGTCTGGCTAATTCAAATTCAGTATAATGCTTAACCATTTAAAAGTAAATGTTTAAACCATTCAAAAATTTGTTCGCAAAACACACGGTCTAAACTATTAAATACTGATTATTCAGAAATGTAAACCATACAAATATTTAAACTATTATGAGACTAAAACAAACAACTTCTAATATGTAAAATATTAAGTCTTAAGTTCTAACGTTAAAAGTGAGGTGGAATGTATATTATTTGATATAATATATTTATATTTTTTTCTTTACATTTTCCTAAAATACCACCAATTTGGTGAACACTTGGCAGCAACATACATACCCAAGTAGTTAACGAAATTTACTTTCAAAGTAAAGGCCAGTTAACTTGTCAGGACATTAACCATTACAATAACTGACACGTGCCAGTTATTCGAAAGCAACCTAGCCAAAAAAAAAGATATTTCTTTATTGTTAATAAAGATAAAATATACTTCAAATTTCAAAGTTGATGTCGTTATTCACGTTGTTGCCAAGGGTATCTTTTTCTTTTTCCATTTGGTTTCTGTACAACAAGAACAAATAAATTAATTATATACAAAAGTCAGTCAATGCGTTTATGAAACGCTGATAAAATAAGCTCACATTTACATGAGATTTTCATAAGTTATATTTTTAAAGATTCGAAAGAACTAAAATAAGCAATAAGAAATAAAAAAGTTATATAAGATCTTACTTTTTCTTCAATTAAGTATGGCTTAAAACCAAAATTTAAATATTATTGCTATTAAAATAATTCATCTATTGTAAATTCATTTGGTGTTTAATCTAAGAAATGTTTTCATTTGTAAAAAAAAAAAAAAAAAAATCTATAAAGCTTTATTTAGTTTTCATATTTATATATATGTGTCGAAGAAGGTTAATACAATAACTTACATAATATTTATTGGTTAATTAAACACCACTCTACAATAGTATTTTTATATGCAATTTTAGTACTTATTTTAGTTTGATTACTTGAATAATGTTAAAATTAATTGAAATGAGTGAAACTTGTGGTTTCGTTACATATTATAGATTATTTAAAAGACTTGTAAAAATTTGGTGATTTTTCACATAAGAGGTTAAAAGTTAGCAAGTAGAAATAATTCATATTTTGAGCTTTTATTTTAAAGATGATGCTTATCTTTAAATGGTTTTTGGAATAAAGTTGAAGTGTTACAAATTGTTTGATTAGAGGATAGATATTTATTTAATATAATCCAAGATATAAATTAATGTTGACAAAACCCTCCTAAGATATAAATTAGTGTCTTTGTCTTGCTTGTAAACTCGACCTGTCTTATTCTTGTTCCTTTAACAAAAAAAAAAATAATAAACGTATTTTTTTAAACATATAAATTATTCTGTGAAACAACTTGGTTCCTCTTCTAAATTTTCTTTCTATTTTATATTTTTATTTATATAAACTCTACTGAGAAGGTCGGTGGCATTTTGCTGCCTCTCTCTTTTCTGCCTCATATTTTCATACATGACACTTTTAACTCTAAGTTTAACTTTAATATATATACAATTTTAACCATTGATTTTGACTTATTATTATTATTATTATTATTATTATTATTATTACCTCTTGATGACCTAGTCGGTTTACAGATTTTAAAATCATACTCTTTTTTTTTTTTTTTAATTTTGACGTATTTATGACTTTTATCATAAATTATAAAGTTGAAAGTGGTTCTTAAAGATATTCTAAACTTTTATTCTTCGTATTTTATTTTTCTTTCAAACTATATCATATATATATATATATATATATATATATATAGATTAGGGATTTTCTAAAAAGGCTCAAAACTCTAAGAAGTGTAGGAAGCAATCAACAACAAGCACGTGGCAATGAGAGAAAAAAAACACGGAGGGGCATCTTCGTCATTTATACGCGCGATGCTGAGATGTTCAGTTATGGTGTTTTTTAGGCGCGATGCTGAGATGTTCAGTTATGGTGTTTTTTCACAGCGCGATGCTGAGATGTTCAGTTATGGTGTTTTTTCACAGCGTGATGCTGAGATGTTCAGTTATGGTGTTTTTTCACAGCGCGATGCTGAGATGTTCAGTTATGGTGTTTTTTCACAGCGCGATGCTGAGATGTTCAGTTATGGTGTTTTTTCACAGCGCGATGCTGAGATGTTCAGTTATGGTGTTTTTTATATGCATGTTGAAAACGCGTACAATGACTAATCTACCCCGGAACCTTATCGCGCGTCATTAAAAACATCATAATATTTACAATATTGCCACCGCGTTAATCTTGACCGTAAACACCCTAAATCTAACGTCCCAGATCGCTTCTTAGTCTTTTTAGAGTTTTAGCTATTTGTAGAAAATCCCTCCCCTATATATATATATATATATATATATATATATATATATATATATATATATATATTTTAAACCAGTCATTATCTTAGGAGTGAAAAAAATTTGTTTTACCAAAAGATGCTCTCATGAAGATCGTGTAAAATATTTTGATCATGTCGTATATGTTTATCAATATTTGGTCTTGCATGTGGTTTATCTATGTGAGCTAGTGATTAGTGGTTGTAATATATACTAACAACACTATATGTTTATCAATATATAGTTGTATTAAATGTCAAAAAGATGTTAATTAAGCCTATTTTTCTAATTTTTTTTATACTAATTAAAGTAAGACACGAAACACGTGTGATCGAGCTTTATGTAACGTTTTCTTGCAATTGTATATTTGTATATTTATAATCTATTTGGTTGTTTATGACTTGTCACGTACTAATTTATTATTTTAAAATATTATTGTAATCTTTGTTATCTAATACTTTAATCTGACCAGAATCAATATCCAATATGAGTTGATCTCAAACTATTATTTTATTTTAAAAGCAAAAAATAATGTTGCCACCAACTTAACATGATATTTCACGTGGGAGTGCATTTTTAACCCTTTGCAACTTTCAAGAGTACGTTAACATTTTACATATATGTTTTAGTGGATTTACTTTATTTCTTTTAGTCATTGTGCCAATAATTTGTTATTTTAGTTATAATATAATATCCGGGTTGATGATATTTTTGATACCAAGCTTGATATCAATATGTATATGTTTTTATAATAGTTTATAGAGGGAAAGACTAAATGAAAATATTGAAATAAATGTGGATTTGTGTAAAAGTGTAAAAAATGTCATGTTAAAGTTATGTCAAACGAACCATGATTAGTACATTCGATTATTTCATAGACATTTAAATCGTCTTGTCGAAGTATATCATCTTACCAACTTTACCTTTGACGATTTACATTCTAAAATTTAGTTTTAGCCTTAGTTATGGTTTAGCTTTAAGGTTTAGATTTTTTTAGGGTGAGGGATAAGTTTATGGGGTGAGCGGGGAGCGTGGAGGGTTTGACGACACGATTTTAATATATGCTGTTGATTGGTGTCTAAGTGACGACCAAATAATATGTAAAATAAATATATATTCACCTTAACTAAATAGCTAGGGCAAGTAAGGATGTTTAACCGCGTGGAATTAGTGGATGGTAAAATTAACTTGATTATAAAATGGAAACTTAATTAACTAATATTACTCTATTGCCTCTTGGTTTTAAAAGATGAATTTGTTTATAAAACTAGAAACTATAAAGAAAACAATTGCATATAATTAAAATGGGAAATTGGATCACCTTCGGGTTTATATTTCGGGAAGATGTGCAACTAGGGTTAACATGTTAGAATCTACATAGATATAGATAAATGTTATTATATGTTAAAGCGTGCTAATAACTAGACTCACGGGTAGTTAAATTAGATGATTCCACGACCAATTTTCATTGTGTTGGTTGGGTCCAAACCAATGTCGAACCTAATGGTTTCGTTTAGATGTACAAGTTATAGCCATGTAAGAAAACGATCCGAATGTTGATTACTAATTATCTTGGCTAGTGAATGACATACAAGTTTCTCAAACAAAATGTTATAACCATTAATTAACCTATTGATCACAAACTCACAAGTTATCGAAACATCCAGATATAGTTAAGTACAAAATTCATAGACAAATCAAATACCCAAATAATATTCAAATATTCAACTTGTTTCTAACACATTAAAGCCCTAATTACACATTAACTAACACTACCCATCCACCCGGAGATGATCACGGGTGGTTTAGCCGCTCATGACTTTGGATTGATCTTCAAAACGGATGCTGGATTGCGTCTTGGATGATTAGATGGTGATGGAATGCTTTGGGATGATGAATTGATAGCCAAGAAACTTTCAAAAACCGTCCAAAAGTTTCCAATTTGTGATGGAATGACTTTGGATTGATTTACAAATTTCCCCGTTAGGTCCAACGTAGCCTACGTTGTGTACATTCTGTTATAACATTTTTCTTCCCAGCATAGCCTACGCTGAGACTTATTCTCAAACCTCCAAATGCATCATTTCTCGTTCTCTTTGATTCGTACAACTTGTGCTATTCAACCTCTCTCCTTAGTAGCCTTCGAACGCTCTTTTAACTGCAAAAACACTTCGAATCATAGTTAACTAATTATTCAACATATATTAACATATAAAACGAACAATTACTATTAACATTATTCCATTCCACCACACTCACATTAGCTGCTGAAATGAGTGTAATCAGAGTTTATTTGACCTGGTTTTAATGTGGCTAAATATCCCAGGAAAACCTCATCTACTTTACATATAATATTATACATTTTTAAGCAAACCGTTTTTTGTTTTATATTGTGATTGTAGACATATTTACCTTGTTCCACACCCGAACCATTACGGCACTATAGAGAACAAGAGCTTATCAACCTTAGAGGAACTGGCTCAGGGATGCTCAAGGAATGGGACAGGGTTTATGACTATGCATACTATAATGATTTGGGTTTCCCGGATAAGGGACCCGAATATGCGCGACCTGTTCTTGGTGGATCTCAGGAATACCCGTATCCACGAAGGGGAAGAACAGGTCGCAAGGCAACTAAAACGGATCCAAATAGTGAAGAGCGGTTGTTTCTTTTAAGTTTGAACATTTACGTGCCTAGAGACGAACAATTCAATCATATAAAGTTCTCGGATTTCTTAGGCTATGCAGTCAAGTCCTTAGGCCAAGTGATTCGACCCGAAGTTAAGGCCATATTTGATAAAACTCCAAATGAGTTCGATTCATTTGCGGATGTGTTTAAGCTTTACGAAGGTAGGTTTGATCTTCCAAAACACACAGTCAAAAAGATAAGAAAAGGCACAAGATTGGAACTAGTCCGTGAACTCTTACGCAACGATGGCGAGAAGCCTTTTACTTTCCCCATGCCTGATGTTATCAAAGGTATGTATATACTTATTGGCTTATGTCTATGCTACTTTTTAACCAATTCTTTCTCTTAAGTTAACAATGTGGTATATTTTCAGAGGACAAATCTGCTTGGCGAACTGATGAAGAATTTGGACGCGAAATGGTCGCTGGAGTAAACCCTGTGGTCATTCGTCGACTTGAAGTAAGTTTGATGGATATTAGCTTATAGAATAATGAAAACATACTAAGTATGTAACTATGTATTGTTAATTAACAATACATAAAAATGAAGCTGAAGCTGAAGCAAAGCTTGCATGTGACATTATTTGTCAACTATGCATGTTTTCTTTGTCAACTATGTATTGTTAATTAACATACTAAGTATGTAACTTTGCATGTTTTATTTGTCAACTTTAAGCTTATATATGTTTGATTTCCTCCAGGAGTTCCCACCAACTAGCAAGCTAGATCCAATCGAATATGGCAACCAAACGAGCTCAATGACTACGGAACATCTGGAACCAAACATGAACGGATTAACAGTAGAACAAGTATGGGCACGATCGAACTATTAGCTATAGTAGTGTCTCTTGTTTTATATGCAAATGGATCATTAGTTAAATCCGGTAAAATATGTCATTTTAAAGAAAAATTAAATAGTGACCAAAAGTATCTATTTTGTGTTTGAAATGTGCAGGCTTTAAAAGAAAACAAGTTGTTCATCTTGGATCATCATGACGCATTGATGCCATATCTAAAGCAAATCAACGAGTCAACAGAATCGAAGATATATGCTACTCGAACAGTCCTATTACTTCAAAAGAACGGCATGTTGAAACCACTCGCGATCGAGTTAAGCTTACCTAATGTTGACAGTGAGGTTTATACTCCTCATGAGGATGGTGTTGAAGGCACCATATGGCAGTTAGCCAAGGCTTATGTAGCGGTTAATGACTCTGGTTACCATCAACTTATTAGCCACTGGTACTTGAAACTTGACACTAGTTGTTTCTGACAATAGTTTTGCTATAAGTGAGATTTTATTAGATACCGTCTTTGTGTTGTTATCTAAGTGATTGATTTTGGTGGTGTAGGTTGAACACTCATGCAGTAATAGAACCATTTATAATCGCTACTAATCGACAACTAAGCGTGCTTCATCCGATTTACAAGTTGCTACAACCACATTTTCGCGATACCATGAACATAAACGCAATGGCACGACAAATACTCATCAACGCCAGTGGGATACTTGAAAGGACCGTTTTTCCAGCCAAATACGCCATGGAAATGTCTGCTGTGATTTATAAGAATTGGGTTTTCACCGAGCAAGCGTTACCGGCTGATCTACTCAAGAGGTATTTAGAAACACCATCTTTTTTGTTCACTGTACATGACATGATTATATATAAACTCATCTATTCCAAGTCAAAATCTTGTGTTTGGGTTTGCTCATACCCTATAACAATAATTTATTGAAAAAAAAGCATCGCTAATGCTAATGGGTGTAAATGAGTCAAGCCGGCTCGCAAGTTACTCAAGATCAACTCGGTAAAAAGCTCGTTTAAGCCAAGCCTTAACGAGCTTGAGCCCGAGTTCGAGCCTACAATAATGTTTGTTTTGTTATCGAGCTCGAGCTCAAGCTTTGCATACAAAACTCGACTAGGCTCGCGAGCCTAATTATAGAGCCTAGTAGGAATTTTTTTTATTTAATGTATTTAAAAATTATTTCATATTTATTAACAAATTACATAATAGGTCTTTGTTATCGAGCTGGTTGTTGAGCTTTTTATCGAACTCGAGCCAAACATTGGTTTGTTTAATACAAAGTGAGTCTTTTCGAGCCGAGCTCGAGCTTAAAATTTAGGCTCGAATCGAGCTTAAAATTTAGGCTCGAACCGAGCTCGAGCTTCAGGAAATTCTAACGAGCCAAGCTCGATATGTGTTAAGCTCGGGCTCGGCTCAGCTTGTTTACACCTTAATGCTAACTATGGTGGTGTTTATTTTTTTAGAAAATGTCTGCACAAACTCTTTTATTTGCGTCGCGCAGACCACGCGCAGACATTGTCACCTGCAGACTTTTATTTTTTCGAAAACGTTTCATTAAAACACGTCTGCACGAGCTCTTCTTGATGCAAACTTAAACCAACCACTTTTAAAATCTTCTTAGGTTTGCAGAGAGTTAGACATCATCACCTAGTACCACCACTTACCGTTCACTACCACCACTATACACCACCACCACCACCCACCATTGTCCACCATCACTCATCACTGTCTACCACCATCACCTCCCACTGTCAACCACCGTCTCCCACCACCACCCACTGTCCACCACCGCAACCGTCCACCACCATCAATGAGGTTTTCCGTTGGTGGGTTTCTCGGTTAAGGGCGTTACTAAGTGAGTTATTCCTTAAGTGTCTAAATTAATATAGATGGCTGACATCACGTTTCAAGACAGCTCACTTTAGTAATAAAGCTCTAAACGCATAGTGAAAGTTAAGTAATATTAATTCTAGAAAAAAAATGAAGAAGTTCTTCAATACATGGGAAAGATATATATTATTTCTTTTGTAACGTTTGTTAATTCTATTATATTAAGTTTGTGCTTTTTATATGTAGAGGTGTAGCCATCAAGGATCCAAGCCAGCCCCACGGACTTAAACTGTTAATACAAGATTATCCATTTGCAATTGATGGACTTGACATTTGGTCAGCAATCCAAACATGGGTGCATGACTACTGCTCAATATATTACCCTTTCGACGAAACGGTCCGAGACGATACCGAACTACAATCATGGTGGACGGAGTTGAGAACCGAGGGCCACGGTGACAAGAAAGACGAGCCATGGTGGCCTCAGATGAAGACACGAACCGAGCTTATTGACACATGTACAATCATCATATGGGTGGCTTCAGCTCTCCACGCAGCCGTCAATTTCGGGCAATACCCGTATGCGGGTTACCTCCCTAACCGCCCAACCGTGAGCCGTAGGTTCATGCCAAAGTCCGGTACACAAGAGTATGCCGAGGTAGAGTCCAACCCCGAAAAGGCATTTTTGAAAACCATCACGCCACAACTTCAAACGTTACTTGGAGTTTCGTTAATTGAGATTTTGTCAAGACATTCGACGGATGAGGTTTATCTAGGCCAAAGCGTGTATCCATATTGGACGTCGGATGATGAGGCGTTAAAGGCGTTCGAGAGATTCGGGAAGACGTTGATGGATATTGAGGTAATGATAATGGAAAGAAACAACAATAAAGACTTGAAGAATAGAATTGGACCTGTTAAGGTTCCCTATACTTTGCTTTATCCTAACACTTCTGATTATAGTCATGAAAGTGGACTAACTGGTAAGGGCATACCTAATAGCATATCGATTTAAAAACATCAAACTTAGTGTGTGTACGTCTTATTAATTGTTATCCATGTAACTAAATCTTTGATGTGGTTTGTGACCGAGAGTTGTTATGCGCAAAATATACAAAATAAAAATAAAGTTTGCCAAATGATAACATCCATGACTTTTAGAATATTGCCAATATAAACATGTAATATTTTTTTTCTTATAAATTTTTAGGTATATTGGTTTTTAACAATCCCAACTATTACCTTTTGGTTTTTACTGGTTTCAATTATCGAATTACATTGTAACGGTCTCAATTTTTATCACTTTAGCAACTAACGGGCTGTCGTTAAGCTTTTTTTCACGACGTTAAGTTTTATTAGAATTCTAAACCAATAGGGCTTTTAATCGGAAGGAGAATACGAGTCGACTGATGTAAAGGTTACCTCGAAACGACACTCCAAACCACGAAACAGTGCTTCAGTGGGGTGTTTAAACCTAACGGTGCTTCAATCAGATGTATAAATTTTGTCGTTCGGAGGGCCGTTTCAGGATAACTTTTACATCAATCGATTCGTATTCTCCTTCTGATCAAAATCCTTAAAACATCGGTATTGAATTTGAAAAAACTTAATGCTGTTAAAAAAATTTAACGCTATTGGCTTGTTAGTTGCCAAAGTAATAAAAGTTAGGACCGTTACTAGCTAGTTTGATAGTTAAAACCGATAGTAGCCAAAAGGTGATAGTTAAAACCGTTTAAAGCCAATATATCACATTTTTATGACACTATCCATATGCATACACTTAAAGTGTACAATTAGCCACGAATATGTGAAAGATGTCAATATAATTTATGTACCGGTGTGTTGAAATGGTTATAGTATGGTCCATGTTATCTTGAACAATATCTCATGGCAATAAATCATTTTGCCTTAGGTGTCCTTTGTGGACTAAAGTTCAAAAGCATATCGATGGGACGTCCTCTTATATATGTTGCACCTACCACTTTTCAAACAAAAGTAATAATGTATAAGAATATAATAGTCTGTAAACACAATTATTCATCTTAAATGAGTCAATTAAGGTTATAAGTACACATATAGACTTTAATTTGTATCACACCTAAACTTATCATGTATATAAGAAACTTCCTTAGAAGCCAATTTATTACATCAATAGAATAAATCCAACATGTTGTATACAAGTAGTTTCTTTTTTTTTGGACAGCGAAACGAATAAAGCCCGGCTACCCGGGGTAACCCAATGACGAAAGACGACCCCAAACGCTCTGCGAACACAGACAGCGCTGGGTAGCCGAAGCCCACCTATTAAACCAACTCCAATTCGGGGGAAACCTACTAGCCCGTCCGCCCGTAGGCACGACAACAAGCTAGCGGTAAAACCCGTTTGGCTCAGAGATCGAACTTATGTTGGCCACAAGTCTCCCTTCATCGCCACCATTTGCCGCCACCATTTGCCCCTTCCAAAGTGGTGGTAGTAGGACTAGAACTTGGGTCTCTTTTGGAGAATCCAAACCTCTTACCACTACAACACATTGGAAGTTGCAAAATTAATACAAATGTATACAAGTAGTTTCTATGAAGATTTCTAAATATGTTTAATGTCACGAGCCATTCATGAATAAGAAGTAATTAAAATCAAAGTATTATATCATCAAGATTTAAGAATTATAAAACGTATTTTAAGATAAGATATAATTAAGTGAGAAAGAATGATAGGACAAGAAACATATCTGATAAAAACGACAATTGTTCAATGGTATATTCGTTTGTGCTCGTGTGTGTTGTTTTGCTTTCGCGTACCACTTTGTTGATAACAATTGGTATCATAGCTTTCACTCGTTTAATATATGGTTATATGAGATGATTAATAGAAATATTTGCGATTAGGATTTGGGTTTAAGTCCTTGAATCATCACAAATTCTCCGTTGTTTTCTGTTTACTTTTACGAACAAAACAAAAGGGATTTGTTGGGGACTGTGCGTTGTTTAAAGAAAACAATTGACTGTGGTCTTTGTTACATTAAGCAGGAGAAAAAAAGTCGTTCTTTTTGGTTCTTGCCTATTGCGCTAATTAAAAAAGAAAACAAATAGAGGTTTCTTAGCTTAAGCGTTTAACTTCTTGGTTTCTCTGGTTCTCGTTTGCGATGTATGAAGACGGGAAGGTTCGAGCCAACAAGTTTAATGATACTGATTTTGCATGATAAAGAATGCAATTAGAGTCGTTTCTTGGTGAGTGCGACTTGGAGATGATATTGGAGGAAAAACTTGCTAGAATGAGTAAGACTGATGAAACAGTGTGAGACTCAAAGGACATAAAGGTAAGGGGTAAATATTACATTGGCTTTGACAAGGAACATTGCTTTTAACATCATGAAAGAAAAAACTGCTCATGATATGTTGAAAGCTTTGTCAAATATGTATGAGAAGCCATCTGTCAGGCAATAGAGTGTTCTTAATGAGTGATTGATTCACACTGAGAATGCGTAAGAGTAGTTCAGTTACCGATCCCATTGACGAAATCAATTCAATCTTGTCTAAGTTATCTTCTGTAGGCATGACACATTACTCAAGCTGTGATTTTGTTATCTTCTTTGCGTGAAAGTTGTTATGGTTTTGTGACAACAATCACTTAAACTACGAATATTGGAAATTTCATGTTTCATCGACCCGTGAAAGTGTTTTGGGTGAATATTTTCGCCTGAGAAACTCTAAGGGAGGATCATCTTCTGGTATATTTAGTTTTGCATGGAAAATGATAATAACATGAACAGTGGGAGTCGGGGAAGGAGAGTTTGTATAGAGCTCAAAAGAATGTGAAGTGCTAGAACTGCGACGAGAAATGACAAGTCAAAAGTGAGTGTCCTGGTCCTAAAAAACGATGAAAAGGCAATGAATAATGTTCATTTAGATGAAGATTCTGGAGATGATGCATTGGATTGTTGTGTAGAGTCTACAAAGTCGTTGGATTTATTCTAGTTTGGCGTTTCATGCCATGCAGAACGGGGAGACGATGTGGAATTTAAAACTAGTAAGTTTCTGAAGGAATAAATAACTAATGGTAAGGTCCTTGATTTTGCAGGCATGGGTGACGTGAATTTAGTACCTCTATTAGAAACCACATGGAATTTAAAAGACGTGGGGATTATTCCGGCTTGGAAGAGTAAAATTATCTTAGTCATTCAGCTGGATAACCATGGTCTTGAAGTAAAGTTTGGTGGAGGCAAATGGAGGGTAACTAAAGGTAATATGGTAATTGTTCATGGAAATATGTGTGAATCGTTATACATTGTGGAAGTACCTGCTAAGGGAAGTATGGCCATTCCTCAAAACAAAGTTAGACTCATTGAATATAAGGGGCAAAAGAGGGTTCAATTTACAAGAGGTGAACTTGGTGTGAAGGTGCTTCTAGCTGAGTGGGTTTGGAGATCTGAACTGAGTCGGGGTTTAGTAACAATGAGAGCATGTGGTGTGTTCCGGGTACAATTACAAAACAATGATGGATTTTGAAAACAATTAGTCTGACTGTGAAAATCTCTCATATGAAAGTCTTGCTAAAATGATGAGAGTGATTATCGTGTTATCTCTGAAGATGGGTTTCGTGCGGGGCAGTTAAGATAGAAACTGAGTTGGAGCTCGGGGAAGTTTCAACTGCCCCTTCATGTACTTGATGCGAGGGGGTGCAACTAGGGTGTCTATATGGAGTCTTAACTAATCTATGGGGATTAATTAACGCTTGGAACCCGTGGATATGAAAAATACTAAAGTTACTAATATGAGTTACTTATAGGGGGACTTATGGACTGCATAAAGCCTTCAAGTGGGAAATTATTAGATTGAAGGCTTTTAGGTTTTGTCCGGTTTCGGCCTTGGCCCCATTGTGCCTATTTAGAGCTTTCTTGTTGCATAAGGTATTGACCTTAATCTTGGTCTTATTTATATCCATGATTGTAATTGTATATGTGAGCCCCTAATAATCTAAACTCTAGTTGCAAAGTGAACATATATCACCTAGACTGAACCACTATAATTCTTATGTATTTCTCTCTGTGTGATACTCGTTTGTGCTCGTGTGTGTCGTTTCACTTCCGTATACCACTTTGTTCCTACAAGTATGATGAATGCCAAATACCTTGTTGATATGATGGACCACTATGATGTGCTACATGGGTGTCGGTTTATGAGCAAAGAACCATAAAGGCCCAATTATATTACGGGTGTTAGTTTAGAAACATAGGAGATAACATAATAAGTAGCAAGACATTTAAAGGAGAAATATTAAATAATGGACTTTCGATCCCAAAAATACTTACTTTTTTTTTTTTTTTACCTTTTTATTAAATAGTTAGCAAGACATTTAAAGGTGGAAAATAACAACTTATTTTTCAGTTTTTTAAAGAACAACGGCTGGTACAACGGTATATAACTGATACACTCAGAGGTGCAAGGGCCAAGAATAAAACCTCGCCTCTAACACCAATAAGTGTTTTTTGTCTGCATTGGGCTCCCATTACTGCGAACGCAACGGAGGCTCACCGCAACCCTCCTTACGGACTAAATTGATCGGAGTTGAAGCTCGTCAACGAACCTTTCTAGGGAAAAACCGGTAATGAACCTTTAATTATGCCATGTAAAACCCTTAGGCTCGGACAAGAAACTGAAATATTAAACCGGTTCTAGGGAAAACCGAACAGGAACTCAAATTATATCCCATTACTCCATAATAGACTTGAACTTAAAACCTTCACATTTAATTTAACTATATTGATAGACAAATGAAATGAATAGTATTATGGCAATTTTGTAATAACTTAGGTTTTAAGGATTGTTTTTTGTGAGTGGGGATATAAATATGTTTTCATGACTTCTTCTCTCTATTCTCTCTGTTGTATCACCGTTTTCTTCTGGTGGTTTTGTGATGGTTGTTGCCTGTTGATAGCTTTTGATTTCTTTGTTTGTTGCTTGATACGACTATCGATTCTTGGATCTATGTGGTCTTGAGTTCACTTGCGACCCATGGTTACCGTGTCAGTTTATTCCGGCTGACTTTTTGCCGGATGGTTTCTTTCATTTCTCACCCGATGATGGTTGCCGATCTTCGGATCTGTGCGACCTAGGGTTGCGGTGATTTGCAGATCGATTGATCTATGGTCTAGTGGTGGTATTGGTGTTTTCTTTCGTTTTTTACCCGATGATGGTTGCCGATCTTTAGATCTGTGCGACCTAGGCTTGCGATGGTTTGTAGATCGATTGATCTATGCGACGGTTTGCATGTCGCCATTTAGGCTTTTGGGCATGCGATAGTTTTCATCAATGGTTGTGGATGATTGTTACATCTGTTTTTGATGTTGCGATTTCACTTTTTTGTGTGGTTGTAAACTGGGTGGTTGTTGTCATGGTGGTAACGATTGGGTGAAACCATGGATTTACGTTATCGTTTTTGCTGTTGTGGTTGATGTGTTGATGGTTTCAAAGATGCTTGATACTTGATTGTTGGTGTTGATCTATAATGGGATTAACATTTGGTACATAGTTTTATAAATACCAGATCTGCTGAACTATGGTTTTTTACATTGTTGTTGTTGGTGTGTGTTGGTTGTTGTTGTCGTTGATCAACTGACGCATCATTTGTCATCATTTGGGCTGTGATGAATAAAATGGGATTACGTTAAGTCAACGGTGATGTGTGTTGGCGTGTCATGTTTTGTGGATGGTCGTTGTAAACGTGCAACCCGGCTACAGCCACGTTATCATCATGATATAATCGTTGATACATAAATTCTCTGAGTCGTTGCTATTTTTGTTTGTTGTTTTGGTTTATGTTGTTGGATTTAATGTTAGAGTTTTTGTTGGATTTTTTGTGTGATTTGATTTTAGTTTTGTGTGGTAGAAGAGAAACGACCGATGGTTTTGTGTAAAGCATTTGATGGTTTTGGATCGCCAATGGTTTTAACAAAACTATAAAGTCTTAATAACATATAATGAAGCATATAGTTGTCTATGAAGTCGTATCATCATTTGTTTTGTAGTTTAAATTTGAAGTGTTATATGTAATTTCGAACTAAATACGTATCCCGTAATTTGCTTTGTCGACAAATGGTATGAAATTATAAAAAAAAAACTCGCGCAATGCGCGAGCAATGAATATACCTAGTTTTAATGAATTATTATTCCCCACACCTAAAGCACATTACCTGGAGATTGTTGGTGCATCGAAGTAATTCAATTTACCTTTTTAATTCTTTCCTTCGATGAGTGATGGTTAGTATTAGACTACATGTAGTGGTTAATGCCCATTTGGGGTATTATATGTCATGTGGAAGTCATGTTACTAAGAGGCATTATAACAATATTAGGTTTAGTGGTTAATGCCCCACATAATGCCCCACAATCATTACCCCATTATTTAACTAATCATTAATTAATTAATCATTTATTTAAACATTTATTTATTAATAAAAGTAAAATACATAAAATAAAAATACACGATTACGAAACCGAAAATAAACTAGTCATCACGCGTCACCCTACGATTTAACCAATCAGACTATTTGAAATGGTGCAAAGTATAAATTCCAAAATTAATAAACCATCAAAATGTAGGGGTGCAAAGTATAAATTCTACAATAATTACCCAACCCTAATCCCACCCCCACCCATCTCTGTCCTTCATCGACACCACACACATCATCGAGAATCTCCATCTCTCTTGTCTTCTGGTTCATCTTCATCTTCAGTCGATTGCTTCAAGAAATCGCACACAACAACTGCTTCATCTCTCTCGTCACTGCTGCAGCAACCCTCTTCTATTTCTTTTTCCCTTCTGGTCGCTCGAAATCAAGTGGAACCAGAGGAACAGCCCCCCCCAGCCGTTCGTACATCTCCCTTCTAATCATCTCTGGTGAGTTTTAATTGTTGTAAATAGTCTGATTGGGGTTTCGAGTTTTAATTTTTTTTAATAATTAGTCAAAGTAGCCGTTTGAAATGGTTTCTTCATAGCCGTTGGAGACAAATTGCATAAATGTGCGTGGGGCGTGGGCGTTTTACATATAACGCTCAAACGATTTTTTCCCCCATAACGCCCCCACGTAGTGGTGTAGGGGCGTAAAGGGGCGTTATGGGGCGTTTTTTATGGGGGCATTACGCCCGCTACAGGAAGTCTTAACTGACTAGGTTAATCAAATTAAACAATTAAATTTTATTATATTTTTTATTTTTCACGTATCATATATTTACACCTTATCCACTCGATCTAACAATTACAATTTTATCACTATTATGCATCCACTACCATTATTTTTTCATATCACACTCTCTATCGCTTAAAACTGACACGTGACAAAAAAAATTATATATAATAAAAT
This sequence comes from Tagetes erecta, assembly GCA_030867185.1. NCBI lineage: Eukaryota > Viridiplantae > Streptophyta > Magnoliopsida > Asterales > Asteraceae > Tagetes > Tagetes erecta. The sequence continues at coordinate 20,048,673 of CM061492.1, read as the reverse complement.
TGATAGATATATATAGATTTTTTATTTAGTGACTTTGTGACGAATATTGTAACGTCTATAGTCACCAATGCTTCTGTTACAACTTAGCAACAAAACTCTCCCTCACCAAACCCATCACATTAGCAGCAACAATTTTTGCTCGTTTCAGAAAAAACGGTCACTACTATATTTTTTAAAACTTTTTTTATAGTAGCACAAAAAACTAATTTTTGGATAGGTGCATAAACCACTGTTTAAAATAAGTTGTTTTAAAAATGGGTTAACATTGTGCTTTTGTTATCGCATATATATTAAATAACATTTAGAAATTTACGTTTGCTGAGTACATAATTAAATAAGCAAAAGAAACAAAGTACAAAGATGATTTAAAGGCAGAAAACAACAAAGGCAATATCAATTTTCTTTAGCCTCTAGTCCTTGGGGTGTATATTAATAAGGCACCATGTCAACCATGGTTATGCTTCTGGCTTGAACCATTTCCATGCCCGTATATGAACCGGGCTGAACCCTCCGTGTACACGTGTGTTTCGTCATCCAATCTGCACACATACTTACAATCATGATCTCACTTATCAAACAACAATTTCTTGCGGTGCTGTCCTTCATCGTAGTTGACCCTTACATTTTTTTGTAGTTGTTTAGGTACCAGGTGTCGGTTAACATATTTAAATAAAAATTACTAGTTATTATATGTCTAAGAGGGACCCAATAAAATATTTTAGAGAGGGACCCATTAACCAAATTATTTTAAAAAAAAAATAAAATCATACTTTATTTAGGTTTGTACCCGATGATTTTAACGTTGGTTGTTGTTTACACAATTACACCTAATCATCTTTACTGTATCAAATGGTACCCTTTCGTTTAACACCATGGACCTAGCTTGCGGTGCAATGCTGTCATGTGTAAATAGAATAAAACATTTAAAGCTCTTACGATTTTCTAACAGCTTTGCTCAAAGTAGAAGCGGAAACAAATGTTTTGCCATCGAGGAATCTATTCTCGCCATTGATTCTTTGTTTCATTCTCAAATCCAATTCATCTGGGCTCAATGTGATCGGGTGATCTGACGCCTGCAGTCAAGTTAAAATGTGTACATGATAACCGACTAGCTAGCTTCAATGGCGTGATCAATAAAAGTTGAAAAAGTGTGTAGTATAGTTACCATGACCCATCCCCAGATATCAGCATAGGAAGGAATGTGAGCGGAGTATGGCACGACATCTGTTTATTTTTGCGCAACGTCATAATGAGGAACAAAATGGCAATTTGTGAAACTGAAGTGAAGTAAATTAAACCATGAAACATACATTTGAAAACCTGCTTGAGAGTGTTGAAAATACAAGAAAACACTTCTGTATGGCTAAAAACACCTGCTGGTCCAGCCTGCACAAAATCAAACTTTATTAACCTCATATACTCTTCTGTTTAATAACAAATATTTAGTAGGTCATATTAGAGGTACGAATTTATGACACCACATAAACTTAGGATTAAACTCACAGCTTTAAGTATAAACAAGTCAAATCCATGATCATGTTTAGTTAAACGGGTCGTGTTTGTGTCAACCTGATTGGTTTTTTTTATCCCAAAACTAAAAGGTTCAAATTTAAATTGGCATTGTTAATAACATAATCACAAAAGAAACTAAAAATATATCTATGCAAATTTGTTTAAATTGACACATCCTTTTTGTTAATGGGTCAAATAGGCATAAATAACATATAGTATTGTGTTTTGTAACTGTACCTGTGTAACAAAAATGCCACCATGTAACAGTTTTGGCTTAACAATAAGTTCATAGAAGTTCTTGGTGTAGAGCTGGTAACACGGGCCTCCTTCAATCGGGTCCGCCAAGTCACCTATAATCACATCATATTTATCTTCTCTCTTCTCTAGTTCCGCCCTGCGACACAGAACATACACTATTTGTATCAAAAAAATATCATTTGCACACGCCAATCATATAAAGATAAAAAGTTAAATTAAATTTTCAGACCGTGCATCGTTGATTATAAGCTCAAGTCTTGGATCACAGAAAGCTTCACTGTTAACCGCCAAATACGACTTGCAAAACTCAACGACTTCCTGCTCATAACATACGAACAATTGCGTTATAGTTAATATTACAAAACATGCTTAATGTTTATTAGAAACAAGTAAACAAACAATGTTTATTAAATGTCATCACCTCATCAATGTCACACATGACAACTTTTTCAATAGTCTTGTGCCTAAGTAATTCCCTAGCCGTCGAACCTTCACCGCCCCCCATCACAAACACTGTCTTGGGACTGAATAAAAAAAATACCCACATCAATATAACAATCATAAACCATAACAATAAGCGAACCGCGGTACATATGGAAAAAAAAGATCAAGATTTGTACTTTGGGTGATGTAGAAGTGGTGGATGAACAAGTGATTCATGGTAGATGAACTCATCTATCTCTGCACTTTGCAACTTACCATCAATCACTAGAGCCTGTGATACAATCATATAAATCACTAGTTAATATATTAACTAATCATGTTCATTGGTGGATTAAAAATATAAACTTTTTTAATTTATACTACTTTTGAGTACCTTCCCAAAGGGTTTGGTGTCTAAAAGTTGAATGTCTTGGAACTGAGTTGCTCCAGTGTGAAGTATACTGCATACACATTTAAAAGATCTTGCATGTCTTAACTTTTGGTATACAAAAGCTTTTAGCCAAAAGGCAGAACAAAACCATTTTATTATATATATAGTTATTCAAAGCTAATATAATATTGTAAAACATGCACAAATGACAAACCTATTAAGAGCAAAACACCATCTTAAATTCTCTTCAATCTCCTCTTCATACCAACAACTTTTTCTCTGGAAACATGCAATGCCATTTGTGTTGCCATTTCCATTGGTATTAGGACATGAAATATCACCCATGTTATGTTGTGTTGTGTTGTGTTGTGTTGTGTAATATGAAAGAGGAGATGAGTGTGGGGATGAGGGATTGGGATGGTTATATATATAAGCAATTAAGTTATGTGGTGGTGGTGATGATAATAATAAAACTTTGGAGTGATTGAAACCAAAATCCTCATTGATTTCCAAAAACCCATCAAACTTTGCTTTCTAGGCGTGGTTGGCGTGCCTTCTTTTTATTTATTACTTGCAACTTTTTAACATACAAATCCAAATATCTTTCTACAAACCATTCCACAAATGACTAACATATTTATGCTGGTTTTCAAGTTTCACTCGAGTATATATATTTGGTGTTTGCTATTTATCTATTATATATTATGGGGGAAGTGAATATGAGGCTGTAACGCATCTAAGCTTACATGCGAAACACTCTAAAACTACGTAGTTTTGTATAAATCAACATCAAAACTACGTAGTTTCAGCCAATAGATTCATTAGATTTAACTAGAATTCCTTAACTCTATTAGATTACTCCCATATTATCACGTATCTTTCTCGTCTATTAGGTTCACAATTACGTTTATAATATGCATACTATATTTCAATATATATGCTGTAATCTATTGATTCAAAATGAATCATTGTATTTAAAAAATGTATTTAACCAACCGAAAGGAAATTCATATAGGATCAAGAGAATATAGTAAATTTTATTATTTTAAATTGGTGATATAAATCAATATGTGATTTGAATGGATCGAACAAAGAAGACTATTCAAAAATCATGCATTACTTTTAAAATTGTAGTTTTGATGTTGAATTTAGGAGATATCATTTGAACTAAACTAATTGAAATTGTAGTTTTGATGTTGATTTAAACAAAACTACGTAGTTTTAGAGTGTTTCGCATGTAAGCTTAGATGCGTTACAGCCTCATATTCACTTTCCCCATATATTATTATATATATTAGCTTTAAAGTTGAATAGTATATTCTAATCAAATCATTTTTCTATTGATTTATATTAACTACTGGTAAGACCGTGTTTAATAGGGCGTGCTCCCCTTCTATGGCGCTCGTATAACGCCTTTCACATGAAGGGGTATTATGGTGTTTTTTAGCAACCAACGTGGTGAGCATAGCACTCAATCTTTACTTTACCCAGAGGTGGACATACGTGTATTGTATTTTTTTGTTTTATGTACAGGATACCTTGAACATTATATGGATACCCTTGAGTAGGGCCGTAAACGAACCGAAGTTCAGCGAACAGTTCGTGAAACGGCTCGACGAGAAGTTTGTTTGTGTATGTTTGTGAGATAAAAAAACAAACACGAACAAAAAGTTTAGTTCGCTAAGTTAAACAAACGAACGGTTGCATTTAACAAAAAACAATTTGCGTTTGTTCGTTTATGTTCGTGAACGTCCGGTAAATGTTCTTTTATATCTGTTTTGTGTTCATTCTTAGAATTTGACACACTAGTTATATTATACACCTCCGCTAACATCCATCATTTGACCATTAAGATTTGAGTTTGTGTTAAAACTTGACAAACTTCTAAATTTATGTGTTATTAATGTTTATGATAATATTATGTCAACTATGTGAAGTACTTATTTTATTTTGATGAATTTTTCATAATTTTTGAAATAAAAAATACAAATTTTATTTTAAAATGGAAATATGTTTGTTTGTAGTTGTCTATATGTTCACGAACGCTTGTTTGTGTTCTTTTATGTTCATGAACATTTGTTTATGTTCATTTAAGTTTGGTAAGTCTTTGTGAACAGTTCATGACACATTCAATTTTATATGAATGAATGCAAACAAGAGATCTCGTTCTATAAGCATTCGTGAATAGTTTTTGAACATGTTCATTCCTTAACAAACATTCTTCATGTTCGTTTGGTTCCTTTACAAGCTTACCATGAGCAATGATATTTAAGAACAAGATTATATAACTTCGGATATTGCTAACGATAATCAAGAATATGATGATAAAAGTCCCAATAGTGCTATTGTTATGCAAAAGAAAAGTGATTATTATAATGATAAAATGAGACATTTTGTTAAAAAATGGTTTGAGTATAATACTAAAGTAGACAAAAAATTTATTATTGTATTAATGCAATGCTTATTTTTCACTATTGTATGAATGTACGACAATTTCTTTTTGGGACATCCATTCGCTCGAACCAATCATATCTCCTTAGTTATTTATATTTAATTATAATTTCCAATATCATTAAATATATAATCATTGGGAGGGTTTCGAAGAGTGAATACTTGTATACATCGAATAAATCCATCCTCGAAAAAGCATCAACGACAGGAAGTTGACACCATGAGGCGTCGCTTGATGATGTGACTAACACATGACACATGATAATGCCTCTCAAGGGGCTTTACAATTAGACATGGTCTAAGGGTGCTTAAGGCCCATTGGCAAAAAATCGGCTTAATCGGTTCACACACCATTTTTGGCATATTGGCAAAGCGATTATGCTCCACAATTGGACTGTGTGACACCATCCCCAAGTAATTCAGGTAAAATCGGTAAAAGTGATGTGTGTCTATTTAATTGTTTCTTCCAAATTAGGTATTTGAGTACTTCAATCTTAGTTGCACCGAATTTAATTCCGTACAATAGCTTAGCTATAAGAAGTATTCCATGATGATCATATGGATGTAAAAAGACGATTCGAGGCATCAACTTTTCTGGTTGAGTAAGATGATGAAACAGTTGCCATTGATGAACAAGGTGGAATATTGAATAAGTGTTGATGAACAATGAAGACGAAGAAGATGAAGAAACAATCGTATCAATTTTGTGGCCTAGCAACATAATGTGGTAGCTGAGTCTTAGATTGTACACGTGTAATGCATATGCGATTGTTGACTTTAAACCTTGTTTTCATCTACTAGAATCATAGGGTTTTTACTCTACACATCACAAGGAGTGATTCTGGAAGTGAAATTGATTTTTAACAGCCTCTAGATACCATATCAATTCTTCATCAGTCGTCTTGTTCTTCGTTATTCTTGGATCGAATTCGTTCGAAATCAAGTAAGTATATTACGTTAAAATGCTTGTGTTAATCCCCTGATCAAAAGCCCTAAGCTAATTTGTTCTAATCTTGAATTAAAACCAGATGTATTAACATAAAAACATGTCTAGTTGGGCGGCAAGTTATGTTGGTTGTGGCAGATAGGACCTAGGTTCGAACCCAGCGAGCCACACTATTCTTTTTTTTTTCTTTTCAAGATTTTACACTTTATACTAAATGAAAAAGGTTTAAATATAATATAATATCAAAGCTAATACTTTTAGCAATTGAAAACCAATTTTACCAATTATATTAATCATAAGATTTTTGTATGAATCAAATTTTATAGATTTAAAATACTACAAATACCTTTTAAATACGTTAAAAATACTATGATACGTATTATAATACTTTGAAAATATATAAAGGTTCTATAAATAATGGTTTAAGAATATAGACTTTTGTATAAGGCATTTAAATACTTTAAAAATGTTGTTAAATGTTTTAGAGTATTATTAGTGTATATAATCGATTCTTGACGTCAAATAATTTAATGGAAAAAATAAAAAAATTACTATTTGAGTTACTTATCATTTACAAGGAGATACTGTTATGGTTATTATCAAAAACTATCATTATGTTTCGACGTTATGTTTAAATAAATTAATATATTTCTAACCATTCACCGAAAAACCCCCAAATCCCCATTTGAATCCCTAGAATTCTAATTAACCTTAGATTTCTATTGTTTATATTCCAGTTTTCTATGCTATATGTTTTACTAAGTTAAGATTCTCAATTGCTTAGGTGATTATAGGATTTGGGCAATCCTGAGTTCTACCTAAATTGTTTGCTATTCATTTCAAGCCTGAGTTTAAGGTGAGTAAACTCATTCCCCTTTTACTTTTATGTGTTGGGGCCGAAATATGTGTTCTATACTAAAGAGATTATAAAATGTGTTAATCTTGTCTGCAGCAGGATGTAATCTTATGTGGTAGTTTAAAGTAGTTTTATTGCTTGGTAATCCCACCGGTACAATGTTAACGCTAACGGTTTGACAAACTCACCTACTTATACAACATCGATAGGTGATTTAAACCCAACCTTTCTAATTCTATGTTTACTATGTTGTGATGCTATGATGCTATGTTGCTGTACTATGAAGCTTGATGCTATGCCATGTCCTGAAGTTGCTAAATGATTATTGATAACTTAATTATCAAGAAGGTGAATAAAAGTTGGTTAAAAAGTTATCTTTAATCAAAACATGAGTGGTTCTCATGATAAATGGCTAAACGAATGATTGTGGGTTCTATTGTGATTGTGTACTATTCTATGCTAGGGGTCCTGGTTAAGTAATAATTACGAAATTGCTATACATGTAAGATTGCGCAACATATTTATGATGATCTCGGATTCTATACTATTATTTATCAAATGTGGTTTACTCACTAGCTTTTATTAGCTAACTTTATTTTCACATATATCAGGTGGTGCTTGATGTTATTTTGCTACTTTTACCAAGACATAGGATTGCATTGGACCTAGTTAAAATAATAAAGACTTTTGCATTTACTATTTCGGTTAATTACTTTTTGTCGTTTCTATTTAAGACTCGTGTTTCAAAACTTATGATATCATTATTAGACTTTAATAAACAAATACAATGTGATTTGTCTACTATTGATATCCAATTTCTATGACAACCTAGAGTTTCCACAATTGGGTGGGGTGTCACATCAATTCCTCAAACTTCAGAGATTTCTACGACTAGAATCGGTTGAATGGGCATCTTATTCCTTCTAGATATAGCCCATCTTTTGAAATTAGTACAATGCCCTGGAAACTCCAACGAATCTTTAAAGATTGTTGGCCAATAAAGACCACATGATAACACTTTTTGTCTTGTTTTGTGACCACAGAAATGGCCACCACATGCAGATGAATGCAAGTGGCTCAAAGTTCCTTGAATCTCTTTGTCTGGAACACATCTTCGTATGCCTTGATCTGCCCTAAATTTAAAAAGGTCTGGGTCTTCCCACATGTATTCCCTTGCTCGATGTTCAAACTTTTGCTTCTAGTTCTTTGTACAAGATTCCGGAATTTCACCCGTAACCAAATAACTAGCAAAGTTAGCATATCAAGGTTCTATTGAAATAGACATTAAATACTCATCAGAGAATTTTCATTAATTTCTTCATCATGAGCATCTATCTCTTGAACCACTAATGACAAATGGTCCGCCACCACATTTCACTCTCATTCTTATCACGAATCTCTAAGTTGAACTCTTTCAATAAAATGATCCATTGAATCAACCAAGGTTTGGCATCCTTCTTCTCCATCAGATATCTAACTCCACTATGATCAGAGTACACAATTACTTTGCTACACTAAATATACGATCTAAACTTTTCTAATGCATATACTACTGTAAGCAACTCCTTTTCTGTTGTTGTATAGTTTAATTTAGCATTAGATAGGGTGTTCCTTGCATAGTATATGGCAACATGTTTCTTATCCACATGTTGACCCAACACGGTCCCGATTGGGTAATCACCTATAACACACGTGATTTCAAATGGGAGTGACAAATTCGGTGATTGCAAGATTGGGGCCTGTACTAATTGTTGTTTAAGCAATTTGAAAGATTTTAAACATTCATCATTAAATTCAAAAGGAACATCTTTTAAAAGTAGGTTACATAAAGGTTTGGTGATAACACCAAATCTCTTAATAAATCTACGATAAAACCCAACACGACCCAAAAATGACCACAAACCTTTGACATTGGTAGGAGGTGGCAATGTTGATAAAACTTTTATCTTAGCCCTATCCACTTCGATTCATTTTTCAAACACAACATGACCCAATAAAATACCTTCCTTTACCATGAAATGACTCTTTTCTCATCTCAAGACCAAATTAGTATTAACACATCTTTTAAGCACATTAGACAACTCATCTAGACACGACTCGAAAGATGGGCCAAACACAGAATAATCATCCATAAAAATCCTTAGGGAATCCTAACCATATCTGACTAGATACTCATCATGCACCTTTGAAAGGTGTCTGGGGTATTGCACAACCCAAATGGCATCTCCTTAAATGCAAAGGTACCATAAGGGCATGTGAATATAGTCTTTTCTTGGTGATCAAGATGTATTGCTATTTGATTGTAACCTGAATAACCAAATAAGAAACAATAAAATTTCTGACTTGATAGTTTCTTAATGATTTGGTCAATAAAGGGCAAAGGAAAGCGATCCTTTGAAGTGGTTGCATTTAATTTCTTGTAATCAATACAAACACGCCATCCAGTTACCAGCCGAGTTGAAATTTACTCACCATTGTCACTGCTTATTACCTGAATGCACCCTTCAAATCTGCTATTGTCCAACCAATAGATGCTTTATGACCTGTTAACACCTTTAGTAATTCTTTCTCTTACTCTTCTTCCAAATTTGCTGAAATAATGACCGGTAGAGTTTGATCAAGGCATATTTTAAATGCTTTGGCAAATCTTTCAGATCCACTTTTGGTGGACTGATCAATAATGGCTTCAAACAAGATGAAATCTCCTCAGGTAGATTCTACATGTGATGTGTCCATGGAGGTCTACCCTCTCGAACTGCCAACACTTCCACACTCTTCAGTTCTTCCATCAATTCATGCTCATGTTCCTGTTTTAACCTGTCACAAACAAAACAGAACTCTATGGCCTAATCCCCACAATGAGGAATACACCCATCAATGATGTCCGCCATATAGCATTCATCACGACCAGGGAGTTAGAAGTATTCGAAAACACATTTAGCCGAATCTTCCTATTGCCTAATGTCACATCAACTATACATGTACGTCAATCAATCAAAGCATGAGCAGTGGCTAAGAAAGGTCGACCTAAAATCATGTTTGGCTGTTTTGTTTTATCAGCAGAAACATAATCCAAACCAAAAAATCTACCAATAATAAAACTCTTCCACATTTACAATCATATCTCGCACAATCCCCCTCGTGAGCTTAAGGGCCAGATCAGCTAACACTACAGTAGTGTCACCTTGACGTAGTGGATCAAAATCAAATTGATCCTACAAGCTCCCAGGAAGGATGCTTACTCTAGCTCCAAGATCCAAAAATGCCCTGGACATTTTATAATCTCCCACTTGAATGCATATCAACAACGCTCCTGGATCTTGTAGCTTAGGTGGAAGGTCTCCAGTCAAAATGAAACTGGATGGCTCAGCTAAATCAAGTTTCTTAGGAAACTTATGGTGCCTTTTCTTGGTGCACATGTCCTTAAGATAGTTAGCATATGCGGGAACTTGTTTAATGGCATCAAGTATGGGTAAGTTAATTTTTACCTATTTGAAAACTTCTCACATTTCATCTTGTTAGGGACCCTTTTTTCTTTCAAGAAATACTTTCTTCAGGTTTTCTAATGCTTTAGGAAAATGAGCGACGTTCACCTCTTTTTTCTTAGTCTTGGGAACCTCTTTGTTAAGAACGAGTTTTGGTGTATCTTTAAAATCCCATTTTCTTGGTTGTTTAGTTTTGCTTTTAGGTTCCCCTTCACTATCCCTTTCACCCTCTTAACTAAAATCTAACGTATCTCCCTCCTTGGGAGATGAAGATGGTGAACCAACTTTATTATCATAGATTTTTCCAGAACGAAGTATACTTACCTGACCAATGGGATTATGCCTTGAAGTCCTTGCTCCCGAATATTGATGAGTTGGGTTCACTTTTTTCTCACTTGGGAGCACTCAATTACTCTTCTTCATTTCATTCATCTATGTTGCTAGTTTCCCCACTTGAGTTGTTAGAGACTAAATTGTCATGTCTCTTATCTCATCCTTCTGATTTCTTTGTTGCATATCTTGCTGCATGGATATCTGATATTCTTGTAAGGCCTTTAAAATTTCTAGCATTTCATTTCCAGCACTTGAATTAGCAACTCCTTGAACAGTTGATTGTGGATATGACTTTTGATAACCCCCTTGGCCATTCTGAGAATGATATTGGTATTGTTGCCTCATCCTTTGACTGCTTCCTTGAAAATTTGGATTAGATTGATTATTAGGGTTACCATACTTGAAGTTGGGTAATTTTTGAGGCCTGGGTGGTAGGTGTTGGAGTTCATATCAAATTTCCTCTCATCACCTTGCAATTGGTTCACATCCTCAAAGTTCTCCTCACAAACCTGACATTGCTCAACCGAATGCCCTATTTCATTTCAATTGGCACAAATGGCAAAAACTTGATTACTTTGTTGTGTCCTAGATCCCATTTGTGTTATTTTTTGCTCCAACTTTATCAACCTCTCACTTTCAACAGTGGTACTAACAATGGATTTCACCACCGGATGCCTTGCCCTTCTACCCACTTGGGCTTGTTTTTTTAGTTTTTTGCCATCCTTTCAAAATACTACCAGTCTACCCCTTCATCATTAGTACCAAATGTTCCATTGGATATGGATTTCAAATCACTAACATCCTCTGGTGACAACCCCTCGAGCATAGCATTAAAAATTCCTATAAATCTAGGCCATGATGAGGGCAATTCTTTATTATCATCTTGAACCGGTTTAAAGCCTCATGGAACATCTCACCCGATGCTTGTGTAAAACCCCTTAACTTTTTTCCTTACATAACTAGTTCTTTGATTAGTATAAAACTCATTCAAGAACTATTGTTGCATTTCTTTTTATGTGGCGATTGAAGCAGATGGTAGAGATTGGAACCATTGTTGAGCCTTGTCCTATAATGTAAACTGAAACAATACCAATTTAACTTCATCCGAAGTAAACCCTTGTCCCCAAATCATGTTGCACCTTGCATCATAAGCTCCAATATGTTGGTAAAGTTCTTCGGTTACCAAACCATGGTACTTTGGCAAATTTTGAATAGATTGAGATCGAACCTCAAATGATTGGATAGACTGATAAAACAATTGGAGAAGGATTTATAGCCAGAGTTGCTCTTAAATGATGTTCAATTCCCCGTACTGGACCCTAATTATGCCTTCTCGGTATTCCTTGTGGAATGTTCACCTGTGGACCCCTATTCAATGGAGGTCCTCTTAGCTTAAGACCAGCTGGCTGTTGTTGTTGTGGTGGAATGGGAGCTTGGTACCTTTGAGTTATTGGTTCAGTTTGTATTTGTGTGTACCTTACCCCTTCAGGTTCTCTTCTATACCTACCATACCCCAAATCTACTACAAAATCATCTTTATCCGTCCCTCTTTCACCTTGATTGTTAAACATGTTCCCCTTTGGCTCTTCAAATCCCTCGTAATCATACTCATTATCTCTTGTATATTTCTCAAAATGACCGTTGAAGAATACATTTAGTTCTTTTGAGGTAATTGAAATGATGGGTTACAATATGACGGTGATTGTTGGTGAGGTGGAAGGTTATCATCCACACACCTCACATAAGATGATGAATTTATGAAGATTGGGGTTAGTGGCGCCTGGCTGAATGTTTGAGTTGCAAAGAAGCATGAGAATAATCCTGAATTGGTTGACTAAGTACTTTGTTCTAATTTTCCTTACACTGGTTGCACTGATGATGGTGGATCAATGGGTTTCTTTTCTATATTGAGGTCATCCTCCATTTTGATATTCCGAATACTAGTAGGAATGCTCGGTGAATGATTTTGTTGTGGCAAGCAGTCTTCTCAATTTCTGGATCAAAAACTAGTGGGAAAGTCTTTCCTGATCATCTTGTATGATGCAGGCAATTTGAAATTACCTACACAACACAAACAAAGAGACCACACATAATACCGATCTTAACAAAGAAGAAACAAAAATAAAAAGAACAATACTTTTGGGGTTTTTTTAATGAAAATTATCAACTAGATTAAACTAAACATTAAACACGCGAATTCTCCGGCAATGGAGACATTTTGATTGACGTCATTTGTTCGGTCAAAAATAAAGTATATAGATTCCTATTTAACCTTAATAGTAAGGATAAGTATGGTGTCGAATTCACGAGGATTTGTGGTCATTTCTTAATGTAACTAGTCGATTATTTAAATGGCACAAATAAAGTAAACAAATGTATAAATGTAAACTTTGAATTTTGATTTGAATTTAAAAGCAAATAACTTTAAATGATAATGAATTAACTAGTAATTAGAAAGGTAGTCATTCCTGGGATTTAGATTCATAGACAATGTTAAATTCAATTGTTTAAGTTTTGATCATGAAAATATGACTTCTATGTAATGGTAAATCAATTGCCAAACAATTACACATTACTAATCTTTATGAGTCGACAATGAAAATGTTGAAAACTGAAAATCAATCAATTAGTTTAGTAATAATCATGACAATCTCTAAACCATAGAGTTCATCGTAGAACATCAAATAGAAAACAAACCTAAACAAAGAACCATACAAATGTCTTGAAAGAATTCTTCACCCAGAAATAACCACAATGGAATTAGCCGCTCATGCTTGTGAATTGATCTACAGATTTGATGTTGGAAGACATGATTGGTGATGGAGTGAAGTTAGGAATATTAAAACTCTAAAATATGGTAAAAATCTATAGTCTTGGGAAATTCAAGTCAGGGACGTAATCTACTTCCTAAGGTACGTAGGCTACGACCCCTCTTTCATAAATACGTGCATCCTTTTGCCTTACGTCCCTAAAAACCTCTTAAAACATTCATAGGGCGTCAGCTATTCCCCCATGAACTTTTTTCGACTTCTTCGTTTTCAACTCCGTTTCTTGACCAATCATCCTCCAATCTTCGAGTATTCCTTCATATATCACAAAATAAGCTCCTAACACCTACAAAACAATTATAACACAAAGTAAATGCATATGTACCTAGGTACGTACGTATTTATGTATGTATGCATGCATGCAAGCATGTATGTATGTATAGTATACAAACACACTTACAATACCTAGTATGTATCTATGTATAGTATACCTAGTATTCGTGTTCATGACCCGACCTGCAAAGCAACTGACCCGGCCCAACTTGACTTTTTACCTCCATCATAAAGTTTTATTTTCATTTCCCTCTACTTGTAATTTACCCAAATTTTTTGCTCTCCTTAATATTTCCTATGTTCTAAATTTTCATAAATTTTTCCCTCTATTCCCCATTTTTTTTCCATCTCTTCCTAAACTTTTCCTTTATATATGTAACACCTTAGGTAAATCCGACATTGGCCGTGGGCAGGAGAGATATGAGATTTATAAGGGAAGTCCAACCTCAAATACCAACAATGCGTTTTAGGGCTTAATGTTAGTGGATGAGAGGAGAATTCCATAGTTAAGCGTGCTCGGATGATAGCAATCCTAGGATGGGTGACCATCCTAGGAAGGTTTCACCCGAGCAACCAAAAGTAAATTTGTGGCTTCTAATGTGGCAAAGCGGACAATATTGGTGGTATGAGGGGCCGGATGTTACAATATATGTTCAATCAGTGAGTTAAACTTCAATCACCAGAATAAACAGTGAGTTAAAGTTCACTCGTTCCTTTGATTTCCTTTGATCGATCTATCACTAAATTGTTTTTCTTTTCTTGTCAATTTCAGGGGATTCCGGCAGAATATGTGGTCGTTGCAGTGGTGGTGGATTCAAGCAATAAACCTGCCCGCTGAATAAACTTGAAAAGACACAATGAACCATAGCTCCAGTGCTACTTTGAACACTTTTAGTTATGTTGTATTTGTGTACAACCATTGGCGTGCTCAATCGAGTACAGTGATGGTTCTACACAGACATAACACAAAAAAATTGTTGTTAAATGAACATTGGTGCAATGGTTCATTGTTTGTTCCTTTTCATATTTATTTTTCGGTCAGAGATAGTTTTACAAAAATGAGTCTTTTGGTAGTTTTAAGGGATATTTGAAGTTGTATAATGTTTTGTTGAATGATGTAACCATTTAGTATAATACAACTATGTAGTATATTTTCATGTCGTATGTATGATTTATTGTTATTTTTTGAGTAAATTAAAGAGTTTGAAACTTTTTTTTAGTTTTCCTTTGGTTGAATGAAGTAATAAAGTAACCATCAGGGCCGGCTCGTTATAGTAAAAAAATAAGGTGTTGCTTTAGGTTCCACTTTTTCATAGGCCCCAAATTTTTAAAACTTCAATATTCTGTTGTGAATTCAAATCGACAATTACAATATAAAATCATCTTAGGTCGTTTGCAATCGAAAATCATCTCGGGTAAAAGAGGAAGGTTTTTAACGATAGGCCTACAAATGTTTTTTTGTTTTAGGCCTCAAAAAACGTTAAGCCGGCCCTGGTAACCATTTAACCATTTAATTAGTCAATTTCATAGATGTACAGCAATGAATTAACCATTTGACAATTTAATTAGTCAATTAGATAGATTTGCAAAAATGAAGTAACCCAATTAGGCACTATATATCATTTACTAAATGGTCAAACTGAATGATTTAAAGAGTTAAGACTGTTTAGTAAATGTATTATGTAGTTGCAGTAAATCAACAACTACATTTGACCATTTAGTCAACTGCATACCAAAAAAAGATGTGTTATATAGGATTCATTACTATCATTATTTCAATTGAACATACATGGTGTATGTATACAAAATAGCAACTCATATAACCAAATTGACAATATATACATACACTATCAGTTAACCAAATCGGCAACTACATTTGACCAATTAATTAGTCAACGGCATAGATTTGCAACTAATATGCAGTTTAACCACTATACCATATTAACATCTTTTGACCATTTGGTATAATACCGAATCAGGCACATACACATACACTATAACAACATATTCACCATATATTCATACACTATAACAATTATGTAGTTATAGAGTGAAGTAACCATTTGACTATTTGGTATAATACCAAATTAGCGCCTTTTGTACTAATAACCAAAAGTATAAACAAATAAACAAACAAAGATAGAGCATATATGTAGAATTTCATTACTTAGACAACTGCATTTGATCATATAGTCAACTACATACTAGGGTGTTCATTATTCGAATACCATTCGAATTATTCGAAATTCGATTCAAATCGAATTATTCGAAATTCGAATCGAATTCGATTAAGACCATTCAAAATCGACTTTCAATCATTCGAATTCGATTCGAATAATTTTGTTGAATGTAGATCGAATACGAATATGATTTTTTTTATTCGTATTCGATTCCCCCAATTCGAATAAGAAATTTACAGATTTTTTAATATATCTAATTAATTATCTATATATGAATATGATTTAATGAGCTTGAAGTAAAGTTAAAAATGTTAAAAATACTCAAACCCAACCCATTACCCAAATTTAATTGTTGTTTCTGCATATGAACATGATTTGGTGATGTGACAGTTGCTTAATTGTTGTTTCTGCAGGTTTTAAACTTGTTTATACTAATTTTTTGTGTTTGATTATGCACTTTTAGACCTTTTGTTAACATGTTTTAGAGTTGTTGATGTGCTAGTATTTTGCATAATGTTTGGGTAATGTTGTAGACTTATGTTATGTTGGTGCTACATTTGTATTGTTACTTGATGTGTTTGTTTATTTATATTTTTTTAAATCGGATACATTCGAATACATTCGGATACATTCGAATTTGATTCAAATGCGGATCGAATATGAATACAGTTTTTAAAATTCCCAATTCGATTCGCCTAATTCGCCCAATTCGCATTCAATTCGAATGAGCACCCCTACTACATACCAAATCAGCCACTATATACCAAATTAGCCACAATGACAAAATATTAAACAAAAAAGTAAAGATCAAACAACAATCAGATAACCAATAACAAAAGATCAAAGAAACAACCGCAAGATAATTCCGTTAGTGTCATTGGCTCAAATTACCATACATAATGTATTTTTACAAAACATGTCACGAACTATCTAATACATGTAGTAACTAGATATCTCTAATACAAGTGTTGAGCACTCTTCTTCTATCCGCGCCTTTTTAGTGAAGTTCTTTGGTAAAACGCTAGTTGAGTTGAGTCAATATTTTGATGGCATCTATTCATGATGCAACGTACTCTGAACATCTAAGCCTTCTTCGCGAAGTTCTTTAGAGTAAGTTGACAAGATATGATCACCTTTATTAAAAAAGGGTGGATGCAATGATCTTGCTCGAGTGATGGCACATCCACCCTTCTTTAATAGCCTGTAACCTGGTTCCACTTTGATGCAACGATCTCACAACTGAGTCGAATCTATATCTCATGCCAACTTTGATGAACTTATAAAAGTAGGAATTCATACTGCGTTCGACTCCATTGGTGTGATCATTGTGAAACCAAGGCTCGATCTATTTAGCCTAGGTTAATTAGATCAACTGCAACCATTCAATATGCATTTCTTCATAGGTTGCATGAAGAAATTCTAAGAGTTGCATATTTAATGGTTGTCAATAAGGGGATTTAGCATAGTTCCCTTATTAGATCTTTACCTTAATGGTAATTTAACTTAGGCTAAACTTACATCGTTCATTGCTTGTTCCTTTTAACAGTTGCATCATGTTTTACCTCTAGTCGCCATCGTGGCGAAATAAACCTTCCATCACCTTGTATTAAAAAAAAGCGTTTAGAATATGAAATTTCACCTGAAACACATAAATGAAACCCTAATGTCACCCTAAAAACACAGGAATGAAACCCAAATTTTAGTTATGTTTCTCAGGCGACCGGTTAATCAAGATTCATCAAAAATGAAGATTAAAACCCTAAAATTATTGTGACGATTGTGAGGATGAAGATCGTGAGGGTTGTGAGGAAAATGATCACGAAGATTGTTGAAGAAAACTGTGAATTTATTGTGGTTTCAGTCGAATCATCATGATAACAGAAAGTTAGGGTGATAGTATACACGTACATTAAAAATGTTTATTCGTAACTAAAATTGTTAAACGATGATAATTTATATGTCTTTGGACAATCAAGTAATTATTGTAAGTGGCTAAAACATGCCACATTTTTTATTAGTAGTGTTTTTGGTCACATTTTTTTTATTAGTAGTGTTTTTTTATCACATATTTCTATTAATGTGGCTAAAACATGTCACATTTTTATATTAGCGGTGTTATTGGTCATATTTTTCTATTAGCGTGGCTAATAGATGTCACATCCTCTCTATTAGCAGTGTTATTGGTCACTTTTTTCTATTAGCGTAACTAATACATGTCATATATTCTCTATTAGCAATGTTTTTTATCAAATATTTTTATTAGCGTGACTAATACATGTCTCATTTTGCTACATTATCAATGTTTTTATCCACATTTTTTATTAGCGTGACTAATATCCGTCACATTTGGCCACATGAAAAACAACACCATGGTTGTTGGTCACATTTTGTCACAATTTTCAAGTGTGGCTAATAATTGTCACATTTTTCTATTAAAGTGTGACTAATTATAATGTTTGGTCACATGAAACTAAAATCAACTGAATACCATGGTTGTTGCCTCGTTGGTAACATTTGGCTACACTTTATCAAGTGTGACTAGTAAATGTCACATTTATTTCTTAAGGTGTGGCAAAGGTTTGAAGTTGTTATAGAACGGTCACGTCAATAAATAAAATGAGTGGCTAGAAGTATGTTAGAAGGTTTTCCAGTATTAAAAACAAGCTTTAGCCACACATTTGATAAAAAAACATGGTAGGACATATTTTAGAAAACCGTGGCTAAATGTCACTTTTGGCATAGTGCTTCACGAGTCGGGTCAAGTGGCTTGGGTCCAAGTGTCCAACTAGTTGGATCATATCAATACTCTCACCCTAAAAAAGTGTTCTTGCCTCAAGGTTGGGATCATAATATATCCCATGGTGGTCGCCATTCTTGGCGTACAACGACATTAGGGGCTGTCTCAACGTAACATCACAGATATCGCCAAGGTGGATGCCATTCTCACCGTCTTGCTACACCAATAGTTGATGTGATCGACTAGCATTAGTTCGGGTAGCCCATGTGCTGGAAATGGAACCACATCGAGACCGTAGGTTGGATATGGATAAACCTATTGTGCACCTCTTCCATGTGAACAATGGTCATTAAGAAGTTGCTTCTATTGGGTCGTGACTTTAGCATGATCATGACCAATTACAACAATCTTTGAAGTGGTGACGCGAAGGCCGAAAAATAAGTTGGTTGTGGTGCTATTTCTTCAAGTGTGATAGTTTTAATTAGGTGATCAATTTGTGTTGTAAGGCTTTCGAAGGTTTTAATAACGACTGAAAGTTGGACGGAGTGGTTGGTGGAAGCGGCGTTGGTAATGTAAGGTCTACCCCGTCTATGGAAAGCAAGACCTTACATAACCGGTTAAATAAAAAATAGAAAAACCAGATAATATGCTTTCGAGATGTGGACAATCTCCAAAAATGGAGTGTGATATGAGAACCATCATTGAATATTGTTGTTTGAAGGCGTGCTCATCATCACCGTATCCGTTACTATCACGATCACCATCACTTCTTCCTAATCATTTCTGCCCCCACATTCAACTAGTTCCATTGTTTTGATTTGTTTTTATTCAATTTCTTTTCAACTAATTCATACAAGCAACAAACTGATTTATGTACATATCTAATACATTATTATTTTTTTATTATCATGATGGCAACAATAAAGTCATCATTGATAACCGAGCTTTTTGCACATTGTCCCTTCCAAACACAATCTTTGTAAATCTACAATATTTCGAGGATAATACGGACATGTTTTTTCCAACATTGATTCGAACTTTCCACTTCAATTTTCCCAACCTATTTAGTGTTGGTATTGATTTTAAAAAGTCTCAATTTTGTCTTTTGGTTTTTGTCGGTCGTAAGTATCGAATTGTTTGGTAACGGTTCTAACTTTGATCACTTTAAACCAATAGACCATCTTTAAAAAGGCTCAACTTTGCCGATGTTTTAGGGCTTTTGAACGGAGGGAGAATACGAGTCAATTGATGTAAAAGTTACCTTGTTACGACGCTCTGAATGACGAAACAGTGCTTCAATCGGGTATTTAAACCCAACGGTGCTTTAAAAGGATGCAAAAATTTTGTTGTTCGGGTGTTTAAAGCCCTAAAACATATGTTTTGAATTCGAAACAAATTTAATGGCGTTAAAAAAATTTAACAAAGACCTGCTGCCATGTTGGTTGCCAAAATGATAAAAATTAGGACCGTTGCCAGCCAATTTAATAGTTGGAACCGGTAGAAACCAAAAGATGAAAGTTGAGATCATATAAAACCGGCCAATATACCTTTAGTGTTAGGTTCCAACTAGAATGGTGTTTTGACTTATGAAACTGACACATTTATAACTGGTTTTATTGGTTATATGGACACCCGAATGTGTTATCTATAGCAGTGGAGCATGTCTTTGAGGGTCAGGGTGGACCATTGACCATGCGTCTTTTTTCGCCTATAGTGTAAAAAAATTATATGCATTAAGTCGCCCATTGTGATATTTTTTTACATGTATTATTATATTTAGAACTTAGAAGTCGCCCACCTGAACCGAAGAATGTGCTCTTCGTTTAACAATTACGTAGTTTTTTTATACGTAAGACGGTCATCCTTTAAATGAATCAAGATATTTAGACTTTTCATTATTTGACCCAACTCGAACCGAATTATCTACCCAAACATATAACCGAAAACATAGCGATTGAAAAAAAAAAATTCAAGATTCGTCACTATTATCAAGACACCAGTTGTCGTTGTCTCTCTCTATACGTGTATATGTAGAGAGAGATATGGGTGTCTAGATAACCCATTTGAGTGTGTATGTAACTAACACCAATTTTTTAAAATATTTGAAACTAATCTCCTATATTATTGCTATTTACAAATTTAATAGAAATGGTAACTTGATTGGTTTACACAGATTTACTTTTTCCTCCTTTAACAAAAATGATAGTAGTTAAACCGGTACCACTTGCAGTAGTTATGAGTGTGGTTGTCGAGAGTGGTATTATGACAATGATAAGTATTGGAACAAATTAGTGGTCATGACAATTGTTATATATTGATGATGATTTGGTTTTCGTATAATGATCTTGGTTGTAGTTGTGATATTACAATGGTAAGAGAAATAAAGGTGGACATCCATTCTTATATAATATAGCAAAACAAAAAAAATTCTATGTGGCATCTTTTCATAGTTTTTAGTTTATGTGGCATTATTTGAGAGATTATCTCACAATAATGATTTTTTATTTAAAATATGTATATAAAATTTATTTTAATAAAACTAATTACATTTTTAGCCCCTAATATTTTGGAGAATTTTGAAAAATTTAAGAGTATTTATATTTTTAACCCTTTACTACAAGGGGTGTACATGAGTCGGTTTATATTTTATAGGGTTTAAAAATGAAACTTATAGATAAAGTTAATAATAACATACAATTAAAGACCTCAGTGTTTTATAAATATACATAACAATTTTATATGATTTAAAAAAAATAAACTACACCATAAAACTAAGCACTTTATTCTTTTTAATTTGAGTATAATATTGCTATATTAAAAATCTAATTTTAAAAAATATATCATGTGTTCCGTTTTACAACGGTTTTGTTTCAAAACCTGAATTGTGTTCCCGAGCGTAGCGCGGACACTAAACTAGTATTATATATATTTAGTAACAGATGAATCGCCACCGGTTACGTGTCATGTTTTGATTGCTTAAAAAGAGTTTGGTTTTTTGTTTTCGTTTAAGTTTTCTATACATATGCATTTTGTTTCTACGTTTGTTAACAAATGTCATACGGTGAAGTTGATTAGCGCGTTTCTAATTGAACATAAGGCCCCAAGTTCGATGTTTTTTTCACTTAAACCCCTTTTAAAGGTTTTTTTTAACTTATTGCTTTTACAATTTTACGTCTCAACGTACGAGACGTTTAACTTTTTTTTTTCGTGTCTAGAGGTGTTAAAGCCACGAACTTAACAGGTGTGTTTGCCTTTATGACTTTGACTTTGTTATCCTTTTGACATAAATTTGGATATATCATCGTGTTTTAATATATGATGTTTTATGACTTTGACAATGTCACAAACGCATAACTCAGCCGTCGCAACGCGCATAAATCTAGTATATATACACGGAGGAAGTTTATAATAGAAGGTGATGTTTTGGTGTGAAGTGTAGAAAGTCACCAAAGCCATTCATTAGTAAAAGAATACGGGCAAAAACAATTGCATGAGAATTTCAACTATTGAAAAAAAAATGTTTGCGTGAAAATTTCATATTTTGCTTAAATCACTTGAGTGAGATTTAAATTATACTTGTAACATACTTGGGTGATAGTTTTTAAATCGTGCAAGATAAATCATTTATCATGCAAAGTTTAAAATAAATCACGCAAGCCAGTCAAAATAAACCTAGATCATTCTAAAGTAATTTCAAGTCATTCAAAGCCAATCCCAAGCTCATTAGTTGATCTTGAAAGTTACTCAAGCCATTCAAGTGTTTTTTTAAGCCATTCATGTTTTGCTACACAAGCCATTCATGTTGCTACTCAAGCTATAATAGTTGCTACCATAGGGAATTAGGGATGATCATTTGGTATCAAAGCACCGAACTCATAACGCGATAAGAGTACAGTACCGATAGATAGATGCGAAACCTGTACTTATTTTTTTATAAATTCGGTACCGGATTATATTAGGTAACTAGCATTTTATTTAGAATAAATATATGTTTGTGTGTTAATCAAACCTAACTTATATTATAAACAAATTCGTAATTTTGATCTCACGAGCAACCAAGTTGTCTATTTCATAACCCGACAACTAGTTATAAAAAGTTATTTTATTAAGTTCTTTTTACTATATAATAATCAATGTTTAAAAGTTTTAAATAAAAAGTATGCCAATTAATTAAGGTGGTCGACATAATCCTATTGTCCAGGTTTCCGTACATTATTAGTTCTTAAATGTGATGTCAAGGTGGCATCAACATGACATGAAACCTTGTTGGGGAGCAAAATGAAAACTAAAGGATTTATTTGGTTGAAAAGATAAGACATCATTGATTTGCATGCTAACAATTAATACTTTAAAAACTATTATTATTATTATGATGATGATGATAAAGGTTCACGCCAATTTTTGTTTTTAGAAAGTTATGATGGACGTATAGTACACATTATAACTCATATTCCATCTTTCATGTGTTACTTAACTTGGTACATGATGCACTTGTCCTTTTACCAACCTAACTAGTCATAAGTGAACCATGAAAAACAATATCACACCATGTGTAATAGGATGTTTTACCCAACCTAAAACGCCAAAGGCGCCCCGAAAACGCCCCCAAACCATTACATATGGGCGTTTTTATCGTTAAAATTATACTTGGCGCTTTGTACAAAGCGTCCATTGAAAGAAATCTGCTGCCAAATGTTAATGTGAAGATAAAAATAAGGCTTTTTAGGGCTCTTTGTGCCTCACCACTACATATGGTCTTAGGTTAAAACATCATTAAGGATATATTCTCTCCATCTCATTAGAAGTGTTTTGGTTTGAAAAACACAAGCTTTTAGGCATACTGAATGATTGTTTTTTTGTTTGTCATTTGACAATAATACCCCTTGACAGTAAGTATTATGTGGGTCCATCATATTGTTTACTATGTTAGATTTGTGTTTTTAAGGGTAAATTTGAAAATTGACCAATAATTTTTAGAAATGAACGCATAAAATGGGACAAACAAAAAAGAAAATATGGACACTTTTAATAGGATGGAGATAATATAACTCTGATAACATGTACTGTATATTAGTACTATTAATGTGTAATATTTTAAACACTGCATCTATTTAGTCTTTTTACTCTTGTGAGACTTAAACCCATGATTTTCTCAAATCTAGACTAGGAAACAAAGTATGAATTGGAAACTTAAGACGAGCATGAAACCAGTTCTATTTGACTTATTAATATTAAATCTTATTATACTAATAGCCTCTGTTTCACTTTAGCCTGTTTATTTTAGATCTCCACCAAACCGCCCCTATAATACCACATACCACCTATGAACACTAAAGAAATATTGTTTATGTTTAATACTCTCTCTTAATATTTTATTTTCCAAAACTCTCTCTCAATCTTGATTGTTCCACCGAGGTTTTGTATCCCAAAAGAAATCGAACTTCTTCGATCTTAATTCTTGGACTTCACTTGATCAACATACCCATGTTTTGTTCTTCTCAACTTATATAATGCTTTCGCTTCCTCGACTTTAAGACCAAACGTCTTAGTTTCCATAACACTTTTTTCATCCACGATTGACCAAAGTTTAAGATACTTATTATGGTACTAACAATTATCCAAAGCAACACCACTTTCAACCAACGTATCACCGATAATCAACTCCACAGCACCGGTACTAACAATTATCCAAAGCATTAACAATTGGTCATTTAGTCAATTAGCTATTAAGTTATATACTCGATGACAATTAGTCCTACAAGTCAAACTCTATATATAATTTGATTTTTATTAAACCTTTGATTACAAAACAAGTTATTAATAATAAGAATTGACAAACAAACTAACAACTACCTTTGGAGTTAGACTTTAGACGATTAACAAACTAACTAACAACCGACTCCCTTCTTCCTCGTCGGTGTGTTCGTCACAATTCAAAACTGCTTCTCCACCTAGATGTGCACATTTCATTTTTTTGAAGAACTGGTTCCGTATCTAGTACCGGTCCCGGTTCTTGTTCCCAGTACGAAAACCGGTTTTGGTAAGATCCGGTTTTTTATTGAAAAACTAGAACCTATATAACCGATTCCGGTTCTTAAAAAAAACAGTTTTTTCCATTGACTGAGTTGAAACGCTAGAATGCTGTAAATCTACAATCTCTATCGGGCTTTCATTTAGACTAAAAAACATAAAACTAATTGTCTTTCATTAACACAAAGAAGTAAAAAGTGATATAGTCGTCGTTTGTGCCCAGTATGTTGCTGACATGCTGTGTGTCGAATGTCGATTACAAAAAAGTCACATTTTGGGCTTTTTTTATTTTTTTTACTAAACAAAACGTGGGCTTTAAAATATATGTAACATGGGCTAAAATATATGTAACATGGGCTACTGGGCTTGTAATTTCTTTTAACGTATCCAAGTATCTAACTATCCAAGTATATTAGCCTTAAAAAAAGTTCATATAATAGTTTTTTTTTTTAATTTGATGATACCTCTGTCAAGATAGTGCTCTAGGTGGTCGGTCATGACTCCCCTGTCCAAGGCCGGCCCTATACTTGCCAAATGCCAATTCAAAACCTGATTTTTTTCATAATATGTTAACATTGAGTCATCATGTAAGAATATGTCACTCTATTTAAATGTCCCCCATATAATAACAACAACCATTCATACAATCCTTACATCAAACATAAAAATCCAGGATGATCTTCACATTCATTAGATTTAAAATCGTTCGATAAAATGTTATATAAAGAAAATACATCGTTTGTAGTGTTATTTTCAAGAACCCAAACTAATAACTTGTTTCACGTCAATAAGCCACTGATTTACTCGCATTATATAAAAATCTCAAATCAAATAGTTTGTGAAGAAGATGTAAATTAATAAGAAAAGATCTAGTGGGTTAAAAAACCTTACTAAGGCTATATGTAGACATGTAGTAGTGGTATGAAAAGCCCATATAGCGCCCTTATATGTTATAAGGTTCTTTATAGGTTGAAATTTGTTTATTGTGTGATACACACAACGCCATGCATTGTTGAACTCAAAACCAAAAAAAAATATTGTTTAACGGCTCTATTGACCAAAAACGTTCAATTAAACTATTTTTACGTGAAATATAAATACCAACTCAAACATTCTTTAAACACAAATACAAATCAAACACATATTCACACAAAATCAAATACAATTAAACATGGCAACATCATCCTTAAGGCTATACAATCATTTGTTTCGAAATGACGAGTCGGATTCGAATGAAAAAAGAAATGGAAGAGGTTACAAGTGTTGATGTGGTCTAAACCATACATATTTTATATAAGTGTTTCCAGTACTTTTAGGTAGCTTTAGGTTTATTTTCTACACATAATCAATTCATATTTATATTTTGGTGATTTATAACTCTCTGAGCCAAATTAATATATTTGTTTACACTTGGGATAGTAGAAAAATAATGATGAAGTTCACATATGAGAAACGGAATTAAAGTTAATGAAGTTCTAATTGTTTGCTTCATGCTTTCATGCAGAGGTGCACAAAAAAACCGGAACCGGAACCGATCAAATAATCGAAAACCGGTTCTTTGAAGAACCAGTTCTACAAATACAAATGCGAGCCCATGTGAAAAGCCCACCTTGCAAGAAGCTTTGATTTGGATCTCGCCACATACGAGAGTTCAAGAAAAGTTCGCGGCTGTTTGTTTTATTTTTTAATGATTCAGATTCAGTTGAGTGCTTAATCATTCAGCATTCAAAACATTTGTTTCATAAAAAAGAGCCTCTGAATGGTTCAGTTAAGTGGTGAATGGTTAAGAGACAGATAGATGCTGAATGGAACTGAATGAAGTATATTCCAACTTTACACACATCTAAAGTTCTACCCCAACATCCCTCCCATGATAGCGCCTCTTAATGGTTCAGACATCTTAACCATTCAGCACTTAATGATTCAGATTTTACCAAGCAGCCCCTTTGCCGTCAAAATGAACCTATGATCAGAGTTAAAAAGAAAAAAAAAAAGCTAAGCTGCTAAGCACACAAACCATGCCAAAAAGTTAGTGGTGTTATCGGAATTAATAACGCAAGCAGGCAGGTAGCCTAAGTACGTCAATTAACTTAAGCTAGCAGACATGCTGCTAAATTATTATTATTGTATACTTTTTCGATGATCGGTAACTTTATTTTTGTTAGAGTTTTTATTCTTTTTCGAACATGATTGTTGGCTAATATTTTTAGAAAAATCTGGTTAAATTGATGAATGTTTGATTGACTTTTGGATTTATCTCAGTTTATGGTCACTTTGTTGATGGATAATACTTTAGTAAAAAATCTGGTTATGATTAATTTGATGTAATTATGCGCATTCAACTGATTTTTGAATTAATTGTTGCTCTACATGTTATCTTGTTGAATGTCTTTCAGTTATAAATGCATATTAGGTTGCTTACTATGTGTTTGTAATTAGTTTTTGGTATAGATTAACATATTCTATAGGAATAAAAATTGAGAATTAGTTTAATATGTTTATTCAACCTATATTGAGTCTGAAAGGTAAAAGACAGTCAAAATTATCCTTGTGGTTAGGTATCTAGGTGTAAATGGCCTAAAAGAGGTTTCCTTAGAATTGCTTAGCTACATTGCGATTTTGTGTCAAATCATAGTTGCCAGGTTACCCCATCAATTGTTAGGAGTGTATTGAGTTTAGTTCGATCGAGAGGTGTGCTAACTTCAGGGTACTTTAATATCGCTGGTGAGACTGAGAAGTGATCTATTAACTTGTAAGTTTACATGTCCTTTAGGTATTCTTTTTTCCTTTAGGTATTCTTTTAGGTTTTGTATCTTAAGATCTAATTCCATCATATAAACCATATATGAGAGAAATCCGAGATTCACAGACTGGACTCCTACCTATGTATTGGTTTTCTTCATATTTGTCTATGTCTTAGCGTTCTGCTAGTCGGTTCTGTTATTACTTTGGTTATTCTTATTTTGTAGAACACTCCCATTCCACTTAAAATTCCTTTTCGTTAGTTTATTTATGTTCTTCATAGCGTCTCGTGGGTTCGGTATGCTAACTTTATTAATTCTGGTTTACTACAATCGATAGGTACACTTGCATGTATCGTGGATTCATGGTCTAGCAATAGGTTAAATCTAGGTTTAACTAAGTGTTTAATTTTCATAGACCGTTTTAGTACATCAAGTGTCTTTCTCTTTGCATTGGAGGCAATTTCTAATCAATCCTTCACGTCCAATATTGACAAGAACAAAATCGAACGAGACTGTATGGGTGCCAACGAGCGATTAATGGCTGATTATTTTTGTGAAGACAATTACAAAAAGATCCTAAGGTGTTTAGGCGATGATTTCAGATGAGTAAACATTTGTTTTTACATTTAACTAATGGTTTGGAGGCACACAATTCATACTTCCGATAAAAAGTCGACACTAGAGGAGATGATGGAGACGACGCGTAGTATTTTAGGTTTAATTATTATTAATTATGTAATTTTTTATTTAACTAACAAATAATTATTGTGAAATAATTATGTTGGGGGCATTATGATAAAATCATGTTTTAGCCATAAAACCCCATAATGATGTGACTACACCGCATGTAAATAACGCCCTTCATAACTATACATAGTCTAACCGACGAAAATGATAGGTAAAGTTAATTGCTTAATTTCTAACTTAGACCATGTGTAGTGGAATGAGTCTCTTGAGGGGCTTTGTATGACATGTGGAGTACATGTCAACAAGGGGCTTTTTGTCCAAATAAGATATAATGGAAAGAGCCCATCACAATCATCATCTCATCATTTGCTTCATTAAATATAAATTATAATATTAATAATTAAGAACATAAAATTTCATTAAACACAAAAAACAATACATTTATTTATAAAAAAACAATACATAGATAGAGTTCGAAATAAAATCAAATATTCGTCAACCCATATTTTTCTTTGATTTTTTCGATGCACTTCATGTGAAGTGCAAGTTGTAACCCGTTCATGCCATAGGTATGTTAGTTAAAGAGTTCAAGATCTTTATGCATTTGTTCGGCTTCACTAAGTTGTAGTTCCCTTGACGAATTTATAGTTCTTTATCTTTTTGTAGTTGTCGTTGTTTGAGCACTTCCCTCTCTTCCGCCTTCTCCTTGAGTTGTTGTGATTTTAGCTCTAGACGCTTTAACCCTTGTTCACCAATTTTTTCTAGTCTAGCGTTCACATCGCTAAACTGGGTGTTTGAACCCTTCATCGATGAATCCGTCCTCTTTTCTTTTTCCCGCTTTTCCTACCAGGTGGACGTGGTGGCTCTTCAAAGAATCGTTCCTCTTCAACATCAAATTCGTCATCGTTTATGTTCAAGTCGATAAACATGCGAGCGTTGGAAGACTCGCTTTTGGTACCTTGAGAAGATGATGTTTTTTTGACTTTTTTGAACGTGTCGTCTTGACATTCATGTTTAGGCTACTTAACCATTTCGGGCTATCCTCAAGTAACAACCAAAAATTCATGTATAGGAAGTTTTCTCTTGTTTGTGTAAACTCTTCCAACGCTCGGTTTTGTATGTCGTTGTCGTTACGACCACAACCCAGTTAGAACAAAGACGCTTGTACAGGCCATTGAATTGATTGCACTTTGCGTTTATGTCCGAACATTTTCCGGATATTGAGTCAGCGGTACGGTCCTTACCCGATGACTCGGCATACGCGTTGCTTACGCGGCTCCAAAAAAAAATTTCTTGATAATAAGCTACAAAAAATCAAATTATTTATTAGAAGGTTAAAAAATAACATCCATAAAACTATAATTTAAATGCTACAACGAATCGGATCCTCGGACGTATCTAGCCAACATCTCGCCAAATGCTTGTAGTCGTATGTCGTGCATGGTATTATTACCTTTTTAGTCCTAGGCACATCGCTAGTCTTCTTTTTGTGTGGGCGTCTCCTAGGTTGCGATGACTAGGGTACATTTGATGATTGTTGTTCGGGTACATTTGATGGTTGTTGTTCGGGTGGTCTCTCCTAAACGGTTTCCGGTGGTGTAGAGGATTGTTGAACGCCAAATAAATTTTGTTGTATGCTATATTGGCTAGGATGAATGGCAAAAGGGTTGGGTTGAAAGCCATAAGGATTGTTAATCGGAGACAAATTTACGATATAGTTAAACAACGGGTCACTTTGGTTTTGGTTCGGTTGTTGATTGGGAAAATAGCTATTGCCGAACCCGGAGTTGTTAGGAAACATGGTTGTTGAGAAATATGTAAAAGAAATTGTAGTGTAGAGAAGATAGTATTGTAGATTGTGTGTGGTTTAAAAAATATTGGGTTGTTATTTATAAAAGAAAAATAAACAAGCAATTAAATGCTGATTTTTTTTAAAAAGTGACAGTTATTTTTTTTCCCGTTGAACAACGGTCAAAAACATTGATATTTGCAAAAAAAAATGGGCGTTTTGTGGGCAACGCCCCAACCCAAAAATTCAACCAAAACGCTCTTGTGTAGTGGTCTAAGAGGCGTCTTCGGGCGCTTTCAGAAGACAAAAACGTCTCATTACACATGGTCTTAGATCGTCTTACTTCTCTCCAAATACAAGAAGTGACTATGCTTATTTAAGTCCACTTTAGACATGGGTATCTCACTTTTATACACTTAAATATTCACCATTTGTAAGGGAAAAATGTAATTTGTGCATTATAAAGTGTTTAAAAATGCACCTTAAAATTTGTGCATTATGTTGAAGACTTTGAAACTTACATCAATTAAGATAAAGAATTAAAAGAAAGTACATATATATATAATAGACAAGTAAAGCAAGCACATGTTTTTAGATTACACGTAGCATTAAATAAATAAAATGGTGTGGAGTTTGACTTTGAGTACGTTCTTGAAGTTGACAGTCGGTGGAAGATGTATTTGTTTGTTCTAATTGGAGTTTAGAATATTTTATAAGTGTTACACCTCAAGAATGTTTTGCAATGTGAGCATCCGCCGTAGACACAACGGAACATACGAATTTCTTTATCTTTTTTGCATTTAATATCATGGATCAACAAGGTTTGACTTTTGGGTTTTCACATAGATACATACATATAAAACTAGAACCAACAACGACTGCTAAAGTAAAAATATTGTAAGCATATGTGCACTAGTAAAAAGAAATGATTCAAACACTAATATAATAACTAAAAAAATATGTATACTATATATTACAACTTATAATAGTATAAGGAATCTACTTAATTGTATAAGTGTGTTCATATCCGGTTCAAAATTCGTATACCCAGTTCAATATTCGTCGGGTATATTGTAATCAGTGATTAGTGAGGGTATATATGGAATATGTACATTCATTTGTTTGTTGAAAATACTCTTAGTATCTACTAAATTAACTTTTCTTACCATTGAAAATTTTATATAATTGTTCGTTTTTGACAATTATCATAAAGAACCAACATTCTTTATGTTTTTCTTTAAAAAAGTCCCTATATATTTTTTTAAACATAAAAAACCAACATACTTTATATATTTTCTCAAGAAAAATTCTCTTAACGAATTCTTAAACATTAAAATTCAATAACTTTATAAATTTGATCATAACTGTGTATATATCTTTTTAAAAGCAACTTAGAAATTTATAATGGATTTCATTCTCATAACAAAGCTTGTATTAAAAAAAAGCACCGATTCATTTAAAAGAAATGTATGCAAGTAAAACAAAAAAATACCATTTTCAAGTTGTTTAAAAAAAATTTACAGTTTTGATCCAATCTGACATGTGAAATGAATTTTATGTTTAAAAATTATTAATTGACTTTTATAAGACAAAATAGTAAGTATGTTGTTTTTTAAGTGTAAAAAAATGTATATGAATTTTTGTGAGAAAAAAACATAATTGTTTTTTTATAAATTATATACATATCATCTTCAAGAGCTCCAAATATCTTAAACTAGTAAGCGATACTGAGGCTTGCGACGGTCAGTTAGGTCCTTGAGTTTGTACTACTTTTACCATTTCGATACGTATGTAACTTTTTGGCAATTAGGTGTCTGATTTTGCATAATTTAACCATTTTGATTCTTTTACCAACAATCATTTTGTATGTTCGGTTAATTAGTTTTGCATTAAATTACCAAAATACTCATTTTTGTTATAAATCTTCATGCATTTAATGGATGAATACATTTTCAACAATTGCAACTTAGCTCCATACCAATTAGTCAATTTCCAAATAGTTATCTTATCTACTAAATAGTTAATCTTGTCTACATTTTGTAGTATAAATACTCCGTCAAAGTGATGAGTAAAAACACACCTTATGTATACACTTGAATGAGTTATACAATTCTCTCTATATCTTACTCTTATAATCTCTCTAAAGTTCTTAAGTTAAGTCACTAATCTTGTGATATTTATTGTTACATTATAACACGTTATCAGTACGAAGCTCTAATCTCTTAATCAAGAAGATATATCCACCACAAAAGATATCAATCTTAAAGCAAGGTAAATATTTCATTGATTAATAAGGATCAATAATATACACTCACATGATAAGTACTATATAAATGATACCTTATTATGGACATTTAACAACCATGAAACTACTAACAATCTAACTTTTATTTATGCATCTAACATTTTATTATGCAACTAATTTTCCTTTTATGTTATTTAACTCACGACTAACATTTCTATTTCTGTTTACTAACATTTATATTTATCTCAACTAACATTTAATTATGATTACTGACATTTATTTATGTTCACTAACATTCTCATTATTATTAATTCTATGTATTATCTTATAATCCTTATTTGATTATATTCTTTTACATTACTTACTAATTAATATATATACACACACACACATAAAAACGGTAATACAACCGTTATAAAATGGTAAAATAGCCGTTGTAAAACGGTTATAAATTTTCACTATAAATAACCAATTATCGACTCCATTTCATTCACAACAAACATTCTTCTTCTTAAGTTTATCCAAGGTAAAGCTTTCGAAATGATTCACCCAGTTTTGGTGTTGGCCACTATAATGCTTATATTACTTATCTTTCTAATTTTTAATCTCCCACCTAATGATTTTGGCATTTTCCTTTTCTTTTATATGTATATGGCTCTACCAATGTATTGTATCTCATTGCTTATTAATATATATGGATTCTAATATTTATCTTATTTGTCCAATTCATGTTTAGCAACAAAATGTCAAATATATCGAAACTAGAATTCCCAGCACTCAACATTTCTGGAGAAAATTATATGTCTTGGACAGCAAATGTCAAAAGACACTTGAAATCAATGAATGTGTTAGAAACAATCGAGGAAGACAACGAATCCTCTGAACAAGATAATGCAAAAGCTGATGTTTTCCTCCATAAACACATTGATGAATTACTACAGCATGAGTATTTTAATTGTGATAACCCATCTATGTTGTGGGAAGATTTAAAAAGCAGATTTGGTCATCTAAGGGAAGTTTTACTTCCTAATGCTAGAGATGAATGGGACACTCTTAGGTTCCAAGATTTTAAGAGGGTAAACGATTATACATCTGCTTTATACCAAATTTGCTCAAAGCTATAATTTTGTGGGCATCCTAAATCAGAGGAAGAAAAGTTGGAGAAAACCTACTCCACTTTTCATGCATCAAATATAAATTTACAAACACATTATCGATTACAAAATTTTAGAAGATACTCTGATCTAAATGCATTGCTCCTTGTAGCAGAAAAGAATAATGATCTGTTGATGAAAAATCATCAATCTCGTCCCACAGGATCATTAGCAATACCAGAAGCAAATGTTGCTCACAACAATTATTCTGGTCGTAAATGGGAACATGGTCGTGGACGAGGCCGTGGACGTGGTCGTGGTCATTTTGACAAAAAGCATTTTAATGGTCGCAAACATTCATTTAAACTGAACACTACGTCTTATGGTCGTGGTCGTGGTCGTGGTCGTGGCCGTGGTCATAGCCAAAGAGCAAATGAATACCATGTTCCACGTAATAACAACTCCAACCAGCAAGCTAAGTTTAAGAACGAAGCTAGTACATCTCAGAATCATGGCTCTTAATGTTTCAGATGTGGAAGTTCGAACCACTGGTCGAAAGCATGTCGCACACCCCCACATCTATGCAAACTATACCAAGCATCTCTCAAAGAAAATGAGAAAGAAGCGAACCATGTGGACACATTTGATAATGCTAACACTGAGTTGAATAACTCAGACTTCTGTGATGACTTGGAGATTTAAAAAAGGGTTGTTGTTGGATCTTAATATTACATGAAATAAACATGTCGTCATGAATTATGTTTAATTATGCTTAACTATGTTTTAGTATTTCCCTTTTCATCTAATATATTATATAGTTTTCTTAATTGTGTTTAACTATGTTTAATAATTTTATTTCCCCTTTTATATAATATAATTACTATCATAACAAGACTTATAATACCTATTATATACACTTATCATTTTCTTTCATATTTGAAGATTAAAAATGAATCTTACTAGAGGACAAGATCTAAAGGAAATTGGAGATATGTGTATAGCAGATAGTGGCGCTACACACACTATTCTCAAATCTAAGAAATATTTTTATGAACTAAAACCAACAAAGGGAATGATTGGTACAATATTAGGTCCATCAAACTTGATAGAAGAAGTGGGAAAAGCAAATTTAGAATTACCAAACGGTACTAAGCTTTTAATAGATAATGCTCTATTTTCCCCAAAAGCAACGAGAAACTTGTTGAGTTTCAAAAATATATATCATAATGGGTATGATACTCAGTCGAGAACTATTGGTGATGAAAAATATTTACACATTATGAAGAAAAATCACATATTTGAGGAAATGCCAATGCTCCATTCTGGTTTGCATTATACGTACATAAATATGCCTCAAGCACATATGGCAGTTAAAGAAAAAACTTATGATCCTAGTACATTAAACTTATGGCATGACAGATTAGGTCATCCCGGATCTACAATGATGAATAGGATCATTGAAAATACACATGGGCATTCATTGAAAGGTCAAAAGATCCCTTAGGCTGATAAAATGCCTCTATGTACATCATGTTCACTTGGAAAATTAATTACGAGGCCTTCAAAATTAAAGGTTGAAAAGGAATTGCCTATGTTTCTTGAAAGAATTCAAGGCGATATATGTGGACCAATTCATCCATCAAGTGGACCATTTAGATATTTCATGGTCCTAATAGATGCATCCAGTAGATGGTCTCATGTCTCTTTATTGTCAACTCGTAATGTAGCATTTGCAAAATTTCTGGCTCAAATCATTAAATTACGAGCACACTTTCCGGATTATACTATTAAAAAAGTGAGACTTGATAATGCGGGTGAATTTACATCACATGCTTTCAATGATTATTGCATGTCTGTTGGAATTGTTGTTGAACACCCAGTTGCACATGTGCATACACAAAATGGCTTAGCAGAATCATTAATTAAACGTCTCCAACTAATAGCTAGACCATTAATAATGAGAACAAAACTCCCTGTGTCTATTTGGGGTCATGCAATTTTACATGCTGGTTCATTGATTCGTATAAGACCAACTGCAAATCTCAAGTACTCACCTATACAACTTGTTTCTGGCCAAGAGCCAAATGTTTCCCATCTTAGAATATTTGGATGTGCAGTATATGTTCCTATTGCACCACCACAACGCACAAAGATAGGACCTCAAAGGAGGTTAGGGATATATGTTGGATACGAAACAGCTTCAATCATAAGATATCTTGAACCTTTAACAGGTGATGTATTTACAGCACGTTTTGCTGATTGCCAATTTGATGAATCAGTTTTCCCTTCATTAGGGGGAGAAAACAAAAATAAAGAAAAGAATATCTCATGGTGTGAACCTTCATTGTCATATCTTGATCCTAGAACAAAACAGTGTGAGACAGAAGTTCAAACGATCATGCATTTGCAAGATATTGCAAATCAACTGCCTGATGCATTTATTGATACAAAAAGAGTTACTAAATCTTATATACCAGCTGTTAATGCTCCGGCTCGAGTTAAAATTCCTGACAAACAAAGTAATGAAAAAATGCCTCATGAATCCCAGAAACGTTTAAAACGTGGGAGGCCAATTGGATCAAAAGATAAAAATCCTCGAAAGAGAAAAGGACATGAGAAGGAGGCTGATCATAAGGAACATGTTTCCAATACATCACTAAATGATAACACATCACATCAGGAAAGAGTAAATGAGATAACCTCCCCTCATGAAGAAGTAAATGATTTCACTAAAGAGATGTCAATCAACTATGGCCATAACAATATATTATGGAACCAAAATGAAGCTGAAGATATTGATGATATATTTTCTTATTCAGTAGCAAGTGAAATCATGAGTGGAGATGATGATCCCGAACCAAAATCTGTCAAAGAATGTCAAGATCGACATGACTGGGATAAATGGAAAGATGCTACGCAAGCTGAGTTAAATTCGTTAAATAAACGAACAGTTTTTGGGCCTATTGTGATTACACCTAAGACTGTAAAACCTGTAGGGTACAAATGGGTTTTTGTTAGAAAACGAAATGAGAAAAACGAAGTCACAAGATATAAAGCCAGACTTGTGGCTCAAGGATTTTCTCAAAGACCAGGAATTGATTATGATGAAACATATTCTCCTGTCATGGATGCAATTACATTCAGATTTTTAATCAGCTTAGCAGTGTCTGAAAATTTAGAAATGCGTCTTATGGATGTCGTTACAGCTTACTTGTATGGATCACTTGATAGTGACATATATATGAAAATTCCAGAAGGATTTAAATTCCCAGAAGCATTAAGTTCAAAACCCAAGGAAATGTATTCTATCAAATTGCAAAGATCTTTATATGGGTTGAAACAATCTGGAAGGATGTGGTACAATCGTTTAAGCGATTATTTGATAAGTAAAGGATATACAAATAATCTTATATGTCCATGCGTCTTTATTAAAAGACAACATCAGGATATGTGATCATAGCTGTGTATGATGATGACCTAAATATAATGGGAACACGAAAGGAAATTCATGAAGCAGTTGCTCTTTTAAAGAATGAATTTGAAATGAAAGATCTTGGGAAAACCAAATATTGTCTTGGTTTACAGATTGAGCATACGCATAATGGCATACTTGTACATCAGTCAAATTACACTGAAAAACTTTTAAAACGTTTTAATATGGACAAGGCAAATTCTTTAAGCTCCCCAATGGTTGTTAGATCACTCAATGTTGACAAAGATCCATTTCGCCCTTGTGAAGATGGTGAAGACATTCTTGGCCCTGAGGTACCATACCTCAATGCAATTGGAGCCCTTATGTATCTTACTAACTGTACAAGACCTGACATTTCTTTCGCAGTTAATTTGTTAGCAAGGTTTAGTTCAGCTCCTACCAAAAGACATTGGAATGGGATTAAACATGTATTTCGATACCTTCGAGGAACAACTGATTTAGGCTTGTTTTATGCTAACGATTCGAAAGAAGTTTTAGTTGGTTATACAGATGCAGGTTACTTATCCGATCCTCATAAAGCTAGATCTCAAACTGGATACGTATTTATGAATGGAGGAACTGCAATTTCATGGCGTTCTCAGAAACAAACACTTGTTGCAACATCCTCAAATCATGCTGAAGTCATTGCACTACATGAAGCTTCTAGGGAATGTGTGTGGCTAAGATCAATGACATAACATATATCAACCTCTTGTGGACTAGAAAGAAATGGAAGTCCAACTCCAATCTATGAAGACAATGCAGCTTGTGTCTCACAAATGAAAGAAGGTTATATCAAAAGTGACAGAACAAAACATATACCTCCAAGATTCTTTTCATATACTCAAGACCTGATTAAAGAAAAACAAGTTGAAATGAGATACGTCAAATCTAGCAACAACTCAGCTGATCTTTTCACAAAAGCACTTCCAACAGCAACTTTCAGAAAACACGTTCATGATATTGGCATGAGACACGTACGCACAATTTGAGGGGGAGCTACAGACTGCACTCTTTTTCCCTTAGCTAAAGTTTTTCCCACTGGGTTTTCTTTAGCAAAGTTTTTAATGAGGCAGTACTTCAACAAGCTAAAGTTTGAAAAAGTATTATCCAAGGGGGAGTGTTATAAATCTTCATGCATTTAATGGATGAATACATTTTCAACAATTGCAACTTAGCTCCATACTAATTAGTCAATTTCCAAATAGTTATCTTATCTACCAAATAGTTAATCTTGTCTACATTTTGTAGTATAAATACTCCATCAAAGTGATGAGTAAAAACACACCTTATGTATACACTTGAATGAGTTATACAATTCTCTCTATATCTTACTCTTATAATCTCTCTAAAGTTCTTAAGTTAAGTCACTAATCTTGTGATATTTATTGTTACATTATAACAATTTTCAAATAGTTAAAAAGGTTAAAGCATGAAGTGACTAAACCACCACACAACTTTCCATTTCCCTCCCCACCAAACCCCAATGTACCTTCTCCCTCACCCAAATCCCTAACCTACAATTCAAACCACCTCCACAACCCCAACCATCATCTACCCCTCCCTTACAACCTTCACTTAAAAAAAAGTTTCACCTAGTACCTTAATATTATTTGGTTACAAGTTAACTATTCGCTACACGTGAACATTACTAGTTTTATGAGTTATCTTTAGATTACTATTCAGTTTTTAAAATTTTCATATGGATATATATACAACTTTATGAAAATTATTATTGGCTGAATTAAATTTCTATAGACAAGTCTTCACATGTAATTTGTATTTAATCTAAATTTCAAATGTGTCAACTTAGCTGATATTGATGTGCTTGGTGTACATATAAAGTACTCAGCACAAATGTAGTGTTGATTTCTAGCTAGGATGTTAATATTAAAACCCGATCAAGTTTAGAATTTATTTATAATATGATTATATTATATATATGTTTACTAAAAACACAAACGTACTCATGCAAGTACGCTTATCGCATCGTAAGATAGTTTAACTAAGAACCAAATATCAAATCAATGACACAAGACGGAGTTTCAGTGTTCAACTTTTGTTGTCGATCTTCTTAATCACTAAAGGCGGTATGTTGATGTGGTGTTAGTAATACTACGAGCGTAAAAGTAAATAGTTGTATTCAGTTTTTAAAATTTTCATAAGGATATATATACAACTTTATGAAAATTATTATTGGTTGAATTAAATTTCTACAGACAAGTCTTCACATGTAATTTGTATTTAATCTAAATTTCAAATGTGTCAACTGATGTGCTTGGTGTACATATAAAGTACTCAGCACAAATGTAGTGTTGATTTCTAGCTAGGATGTTAATATTAAAACCCTATCAAGTTTAGAATTTATTTATAATATGATTATATTATATATATGTTTACTAAAAACACAAACGTACTCATGCAAGTACGCTTATCGCATCGTAAGATAATTTAACTAAGAATCAGTGGCGAAGCCAGCAATTTTATATAAGGGGGGCCAACAGTCATGGATTCACGAGACTCATAAATTTTTCTCCTAACGCTATGTTTCGGGTTTTATATTCAAGTCGGCGATTCGGTCCGGATCGGGTCAAATAATAAAAACTCTAAATATATAATTTTTCTTTATTCATTCTAAAGACCGTTTTTACACAAAAATAAAATTAGGTAGCTTAACAAACAAAAACTTAAACTATTTATAATAATGCAAGAGGAATGCAAGTACGGAGTACCTAGAGAATATTTTTCACTCAACTAGAAAACTATATATTTACAATTGAAATAAATAAAACCCTAATTGAACTAAAAACCTACCTGGTGGAGGAGGCAAGAGTGGATACAATCTTGTGGTGTACAGAGCGAATGTGCGATGGTCTGTTGGAAGGCAACAAAATCGCAGTGAGCAGAAGTACAATACCAGATTGAATTTTTGAGTGAGATTGTGGCAAGTGTTGACTGGTTAAATTTAAAAATAAACTCAAGTTATGGACTTGTACATTATGAGTTTATCTTGTTTTTTATGGACTAATTAACTTAATAAAGCCCATTAAATTTAGGGTTATTGGATTTAATCACCTCCAACTATTTATTAGCCGTTGTAACCATTAAGTATCACTTTGGCCAATACTAATCTCAACTAAACACTTTGTGTCCGTAAGTTAACCAATTCAAGTTACTTTTGGTTAATTTTTGGTTAACTTTTAAAATGTTTAGTTGTGAGTTATATTGGTCAAAGTGATACTTAAGGGTGACAGTAGCCAATAACCAATAGTTAAAGATGATTAAATCTAATAATCCTTAAGTTTAAGTTAGAATTTTAAAAATTAAGGGGGCCAAACTTAGTTTATATAATATTTTCAAGGGGGGCCAAATCTCATATATATAAAAAAATTAACTACCGACCGAAAAATTAGTGATTACGGCGAAAAAAGTTGGGAGGGCCTTGACCCCCTTTGGTCTCAACTATCCTTCGCCATAAGAACCAAATATCAAATCAATGACACAAGACGGAGTTTTAGTGTTCAACTTTTGTAGTCGATCTTCTTAATCACTAAAGGCAGGGGCGTCTCAAGTGTATTGGGGGGCCTAAGGCGAACTTAAAACATAGGCCTATTTTCAAAGATCTCCTTTATCTGGTATTTAGACTAACAATAACAAACTACACATTTTCTAAATGCATTTGTTCATTAACATTTGATTTTTTTAATATTATACTTTAATCAACATTCGTATTCATTATTCATAGTTTCGTAGACATTTGTTTGTTCCTTGTTTGTTGGGTTGTAGATTAATATTTTTTGGGAATTATTCTTGGGATCGTTGTGAATAATTTACATAAAAATTTGATTGTTCATTCTTATTATTATGAAGATATTCTCTTATGTATCAGTCATTAGTTCATCCTTCCATTCTCATCGAATTAAAAATGAGTCATAAGTACCTAATAAAAGTTGTGGACGTAAACTTGTAAGTGAAACCAAAGGTTAAAACTTAAGTTACACAAGAATGATTTTACCACTATCAATATCTATAGCTTTTTAGTTGACGGATTTGCATATTAAACCAATCAATACATGTCAAATTGTAACAAAAGGAATTTAAAGAGATGATAAACAAAAGAAAATTCAATTGTTAGAATGGATCTTGCGTCTCCCAGGTCACACATAGCATGCTTACCACTAAACTAAGTTAACTCATATGTACATGTTGAGTCAAAGTAATTCTAAATACACTTAATATGTAAACTTCTTAAAAAATGGGGCCTATTGATTTTTTGTGGCCTTAGGCCATTGCCTATTTGTTATCAAAGAAGAGCCGCCCTTGACTAAAGGCGGTATGTTGATGTGGTGTTAGTAATACTACGAGCGTAAAAGTAAATAGTTGTATTTTGTAAATAAAAATAAACCGAAGAAAATCATATCAAACACGACGTTGTTTTGGGGTGGAATTCACTTGGTATATGTTAACGTTTAATTAAGCCATAATTTGAACGATTCTCCAACCTCAGTATGTACAATCTAACTCCCTAACATCCCTGTATAACCAATAAAAAGATTAAACTTTCATCTAGTATTAATCCAAAGACGTACCCAATACCTTGTGGCTTGTGCATATGACACCAATTTGATACCTTGTCCCACACTTTGCTTGCGGTTCATAATTATATAGATGTGCCAGTATGCATGTGTGTAATTGGAGCCTTGGAGGGATGTTTAAAATATACATAACTAGGTTTAATACCCGTGCGTTACACACGGGTTAAATAGTAATATTTATAAAGAAATTATAACCATTATATTTAACAATTTGTAAATATATAACATTTAAGGAGTTGGCTCCATCAACTTGCATGGTGAAAAATTTAGCTAAATTTTACCTCCCAAACTTCCTATTATAGAAAAAAAAATTCCTTTAAAAATCCGTGTATACACACGGATTAAAACTCGTATATACACACCAATTAAATTTAAAATATATAAATAAAAAATTAGAATGTATCAAATTAAAATCAAATCACATAAAATCAATAATTGTATACTTTTTTTTACCGGTCGAACTACAACGGTTAATTTTAATTGATTGTTGTAATTGATTTGTTCCTAAATATTTGTTAATTTTATTGACGGAAAGTTTAAGATTAATTGAAATCACCTTTAAATTTTGAAATCAATTACAAAAATCATCTTTAATTTCAAATCAAATGATGAGTTATATTTTGAAAACCTCCAAATTATTTACTTCATTCATTTAAGTGGTTGTAAATTTATGACCTCACACCCCTCATAATCAATTCATGAAATCCCGCTCAAATTTTCTTCCCCCTCAAATGTACCGCCTAAATGGGGGTTTTTTGAAGCCAATTTTGCCGCCCAAAAAACCCTGATTTATTATATAGATTTGAATTTGCCATGAATGGTATCATGTTATGCAATTCATAATATGTTACCACCTTTTAAGGAGTTTGAGTTGTGTTGACTTCCTTCATTGGTCAACAAAAGGTATCATCATGACTTAGCATGATTTGGATCATTACACTCTCTCATGTTTTATCTTTGTATACAGCTAAAATTCCACGAGACGTCTGCCATCATATCTTTTCACACATACTTATTACCTTTCTCTATGATATTGTTTTAATTTACTTTAAATGATTTTCACTCATTTGTGTTTCCCAATTTGTAAGTCTATTTCAAAACAAGTAATCTTGTTATGGTCTTTTCTTTATACTAGTGGCTAATTATCCATTAAATTTCCGTTAAATTTTAGTTTTCGGTACATACAAACACGTCTAAACGGTTCTTCCAGTTCGGTTTGGTTTAAACCAACAATGCCACCGAGAGAAGATTCAAAGATGTTAATCCACGAGCAACAATGGTTTATTAGCCTAGCGTAACTGCACCATGGTATTGTCAACTTTGACCATAACGAACCGGTATTTGTATTTCCAGCTTGATTCACAGTTAAACACGTTTATTTATTATAAATCATTCATAAATTTATATAAGTTTGTAAGACATATTTTATAATATCCAGTAGGGATAAATATCCATTTGTAATGTATTGGGCCTAAATGGGTCTCGTTTATTAGATTGGGCCATTATAGGTCCTTTAAGCCCATTTACTTAAAATCCAATCCATTTGGATCTTTAAATAAGATCGGGAATTTTATAGCTGTAATAGTCTTCTTTACTTAAAGAAATTTCATCCTAAAATTTGGCTAATGTCGTTAATGCTAAAGGTGTAAAAATCGGGTTTTGGGCCCAACCCGAGCTGGATTTTAACCCAACCCTATTTTGGTCAACAAAATCCAAACCGGGTTTTTACCAAACTGGTTCGGGTCAGGCTGGGCCTTAAAGGGGGTATAAAATCAGACCCGGGTTGGGTCGGGTTGGGACCAGGCTGAGTAAAAAAGCAAAAAAGTGATTTTACACCAGGTTGGGTTCAAAACGGGTTAAAAACCCGAGTACAAATCGGGTTCTAAAAGATATATAAAAACCGGTTTCAAACCGACGGTTTTTTAAAACCCGAACCCAGGTTCTATGATGTCGGGTTGAAATCGGGTCGGGATGGAAAACAGGTTATTTTTACACCTCTTGTTAATGGTTATGAAAATTTATGGTTGTCA
Organism: Tagetes erecta; assembly: GCA_030867185.1. NCBI lineage: Eukaryota > Viridiplantae > Streptophyta > Magnoliopsida > Asterales > Asteraceae > Tagetes > Tagetes erecta. The sequence goes on along the minus strand of CM061492.1, from coordinate 20,005,314 downwards.
TATCATCACCTTATTGAAAGAAATTTCGCCCAAAATTTAATTAGTATCGTTGGTGTTCGACGGTATCATTTTGAACAGTTGAGGATATTTGCACATCATTTGATCTTTGCGCTCCTACGTGACCTTTGATCACTCTTTGAGTTTCAATGAACCTTGACAATTTAAATACGACCATTTTTGAGTCTTTTGACTACCTGCTCCATAATCTTAACCGGTTCTTGGATAAAGCATAACTTTTCATTGACTTGTAACTTGTGTAGTTGAACAACTAGTGTCTCGCATCATACATGCGTTTTTTTAAGTTTAAGACATAAATGACGTTATATACAGCTAGAAGCTCTTCCGTTAAATTTAGTCGATAAACTATTAGACCAATCATCCATTGCATTTCAAATGGTCCAACATATCATTTGGTTTGATGAGGTTTTAACGTTCTAGAATTCTATAAATAGGGTAAAAAAGATGATTAATATCCATAATGTTTCGAGAATTTAGATAATAAAATTCTAGTAAAGCTTATGACATTAATGAGTGATCCAACAATCTTGAGTGGCAGTTCTCCATGGAGAAGGGATCCCAGGTAGGAGAGCCAGTCGGGCCAGGGGAAGAGGTAGTCTTTGACCACCCGGGAGTAGGTTCTGGAATTGATTCAGAGTTGCCACTCTTCAATCTTCGAAATAAATATAGTCTAGTCCAACGATAGAGGACTTGATACTTATCTTCGACAAGCCTTGATCTGTGCTGAAGACAGATTCTCTTATCGTTACTCAAAACTTGAATCTGAGACTCTCTAGGATCTCAAACTCTTATCTACTACCCTCGTATCATTGGACCAGAAGACCAATTAACTAAACTGTCAGTTAATCTATCTAATAATTCAGAGTTTTTTGGGAGGCAAATTTGAGAGGGAAAATTTTTTAAACGGTCAAATTGGGCTCCAAAACTTCATCGCTATTTATGGCAACTTCCACTCAATGATTTCTAGTCAATTGTGTTCTATATTTTTGGTAATACGTTTGTGGTTTCAATCAATCCGGTTGTTTGAAGCTTTATTTATTGTTTCGTTTCTTATAAACAAACCCTAATTTCAAATTCCGTATGGTGTATAACCAGTACTCGATTTTGATAGCATGCTCAATCAATCCGGTTGTTAAAGCTTTATTTATTCTGTTCTATATTTTTTATTTTTATCCTTTTTATTTATATATTTTAGATTTATTTCGTGTGTATACACAGATTTTAAAGCCAGTTAAAATAATATAATTGAGATAATCACGTGTGTTAAACTTGTAATTAGCATAACCAAATATTTAAAAAAAAACCAACAAAAATCCTTAAATAAGTTGTAAGTTGTAACTCAATTTGACATTTGAAGTTTGAACAAGGCAAAGTGAGAAAGAGGTAAAAGTGAAAGTAAGTAATGGGTCCCAACAGTTGCCGTTAGGAATTAGCTTTCCTGCCGTCATGATATTGACCCTTCTCTCACTCTTCACTTCAAATAACGGTTTCCGTTACGCCTATAAATACACTCACTCACACATCCCCCCAAACACACTCACACATACACACACACACACACACACTCTCTATACTAACTAGCTTCAAGTGGTTTGAGTTTAAAATGAATGCGTGAAACATAAGTCATATTACAAAATCTTTGTTGTTTTTAACTTCTTCAATATGGGAAACAAAGATCACATTTCTACTTCTAGTTCTTCTCAATCTCAAATGGTCAAAAACAAAGTTGAAGATGTTCTTCAAATCCTCAAAAAACATTCTCCACTTACTCCCAAACAGGTTTAATTCAATCTCTAATTAGTTGATATTTGGATCTTTTACTCAATTTGAGTTTAATCTTTTTTTAAATGTATGTGTTTACAGGAGAAATTTTGCAATGAAGCTTGTGTAACTAGGTTTCTAAAAGCTAAAGGAGATAGCGTAAAGAAAGCCGCAAAGCAACTCCGTGCTAGTCTTTCGTGGAGAGAAAATCTCGGTGTAGGTACGTACGTATATATATTTCTCTTCTGTTTGCAGCATCATGTCTGATGTTTAAATCTTTTTTTTAACGATAAATTTATTCAAACCGGAACCTATCAAGACGCTAGACTCGACCCAAACTTCAAATCAGTTGCAACATTGAGACTATTACACTAATTTTGCCAAACTTTAATTTTTTTAATGTTAAAGTACAATAAACAATTGTTTGCATGTAGCTAAATTCAAAATGTGGAAAAAATTAATTATGTTCATCATATGGTTGTGATTATAATATGATTACACGTGATTTGTAATGATTTCACTGCAAAAGTAGAAATAACTTTTATTTTTAACCAGGGAGTATTGTATTTGTTTACATATCCACTTTTTAAATAAACATGCTTCTTTGGTAACTTTAATATCTTCCTTTATTTGTTACACACCATATATAAGAATATTGCTTTTCGGCTTTGAATTACTTAAAGTACTCAAAAACTGTCTCATAATTAAAGTAAGTAGTAATAAATTAATTTCACTTTGTTTTTGCCTTTTACTTTTAATCTAGCTATGATTTTAGTTTTGTCTCTAATAACTATGTTGTTTTACACCACAGATCATCTCATTGCTGATGAGTTTTCGGGCGAGATAACCGACGGCATGGCTTATGTAGCTGGTCACGATGACCGGTCACGACCTGTTGTGGTACAAGTCTTGCAATGTTTTTATGTTTTCTTTTGAGAAATATTTAAAAGTTGTCGACTAATTAGTTATGATTGATCATGTCACAGATTTTTCGAATCAAGCAAGATTATCTCAAATTTCGTTCACAAAAGCAGTAAGTTGTTTGTCACATGTTTTTTTCTTTCATTTATTAAAGTTTGAGATATAGTTAAAAATAATTTTCTTTTGTTTCATTATTTTGTTAAATTTTATGTTATTTTATAGGAAAATGATTCACTTTTGAATATGTTGAGGATTTAAATGACCAAATCATATATAATAATAAGCTATATAAAAACTAAACATTTATATCATAAATGAAAAACTGATACAAAAATTAGTATTCAAGTGTATAATAATTTTGAAAGTAGTACATTTGTCACTGATTTATTGAGTAAACAACACATTGACAAAAATGAGAGTAACAACAAAAGAAAAGGTGAAAGAAAATTTTGCAGTTTACCTAGACATACTCATTTTCTCTCTCTCTCTCTCCATATATATTCATATCATCATAATAAAATACAAAAATCAATAGTAAAGCCTTGTACACTTAACTTGTCCCATATAATTTGAGAAAAAAAAAACATAATTATGAGGTTACACAATTAATGTAAATGTATCCCATATAAATTAGCTCTCAATAACATTAGTAGTCTACTGATAACACACTTGTGTTACAAAATCAGGTCTTGAATTCAAATCTTGTTATCAGCAGTCTGTAATATATTTCTTCTTGAAAATTAACGTGTTATTGTTATAATATATATAAATTTGGTATATATGACATGCATGAGACCATGAGTGCTCACATTTCTATTTTGAAATTTAATATGTAATAAACAGTTATATAAGATATGTATTGTTATGTATGTGTTGCTAATATTGTGATATTATTTTATACATGTGTATAGGTTCACTCGTTTGTTGGTTTTCACTTTGGAGGTTGCAATTCAAACAATGTCAAAATGTGTGGAGCAGTTGATTGTCTTATTTGACGCAAGTAAGTCTTTAGATTTGAATAAAAACACACCTTACCATTTGACAAATTCATGCATTTTTTTATTAATTAATATTTAAACAAAATGGTTTTGCAATAGGTCAAACACATTATTATTTTACAAATTTGAAAATAGTACGACCTTAAAAGAAAACAAAACTACCGAATCTGAATATATAAAATTACTTTCTTTTATACTTTCAAAATATATTTAAATAATAAAAACTTGTAGAAAAACGAGGGGTAAATATGTAAATTGTGAAGTATATCCTGTAGACAAAACATTAATATGAGCTTTACGTCAGTTTGATGTTGGAAATTAATGTACATTCTTCCAACATTGTCCTTCCCCCAAACCATCTTTTTCTCAGTCTGAAATGCTGCTTTGTCACAGTGTCACGCCCATTCATTTCATTCATTTTTAATCTCACTCTCTCTCCACTTTAATTAATTAAATTCGTCACGCCTAATCACATTTTAATCTATATTAACTTTTTTACAAGTATCAATGTATGTGGTTTATAAAGTTGTCATTTGTTAAATGCGTCTTTAAACTATGTGTAATGGTAAATATAAAAAATCCTTAAAGGGTCATAATTATCTATCTACATCAGCTTTGTATTACAATTAAAACATAGGTGCGTTTTATACAAATCGCATAATGGGATTTTGCTTTAAAACGCTATAGGGGTGGGAATAAGGCGTTTTTGGGTGGTGAACCGTTACAGTACACATGGTCAATGTGATATGTTTGAAATACTTATTTTTATAATTATATTGATATAATATGATATTACAAGGATAAGTATGAACTTTTTAAAAAGACATATTAGTGTGAGATAAAATCTAACTTTAATGATGATTTATGTGTCGGAAGGTTGAAAAGCTTTCTCTGATAATTTTCTTAAATTACGAAATTGCCCTTAAGGGTTACTGTGGTCTGTTTCTTTTTAGGAAATAAAGTTATATTGATACTAGAAATGGTTAAAATAATCAATTATTGGGTGAGAAATCAATATCAATATAATATATATATATATATATATATATATATATATATATATATAATAAATTAATTACCAAGTGGCTTATGTTCAATATATGGTAGCAAGATTCAAATTATTAAATATATTGTTTAAAAGTAGATATTAATGATTAAAAATAAAATTTAAATTAATTGGTTTTAAGTAAAAGAACCAAACAAGAGAGTATTATTTGGTCCAGAAATGACTTTTATTGTCACTCACAAATCAATCATTTTAAAGTCATCACATTGTTGGTGGCCATTAACAACATTGTTGACTATAACTATCATGGATCTTTGGTCCCAGACAACGTTAATAAGGACAACACTAACACTAGTGTGAATCGAATCCATCAACCTAGCTTTTTTCTTTTTATTTCAAAATTTTAAACTACTTGAGTTTCAAATTGATATTAACCTTGAGAACTAATGTGTTATTTTTTTTTGGTAACTTATGTTACTAATTTTACTGCATGTCTCAAGTAAAACTAAAACCTAACAGTATAATCAGGACCATTCACTTTTACCGTTAAATCAAGCTGGTTGTTTCAATTTGTTTACTTATTTCAGTTTCCTATTCATATTAAGCAAAAATTACATAAGATAACAACGACTAGTGTTCATAAACCGTTCAAAACTAACTGAAATCTTTTAAACTGAATTAAACTGTACGAACTATATGGCCGTATACATAGTTCAGCACATGCTAACTAACCATAGTGAGAAAGATCAATCATATTAGCTAGTGATTAAAAGAAACTTGTATAATATTTAATTGTTGAAGTATATTAACATTTTGGTAAAAATAAAAAAGAAAATGTTGAAACACTGATAGTGAGAAAAATGCAGGCTTTTTCAGGTCAGCATCAGGGTTTATGAACATATTGGTGGCAGCACTAAAGATTATAGGAGAGCATTATCCTGGTCGTCTACACAAAGCTTTTGTCATTGACCCCCCTTCTCTTTTTCCATATCTTTGGAAGGTACCCATTCCCTACATATACATACCAACAAAGTACAATATCACATGTAACTACATTTGAATTTTCATTTTAATCTATGTTTATCATTTATAGTATTTGAATTTTTGGTAAATTTTGTAGGGTGTCAAGGCATTTATCGAGTTATCATCAATCACGACGATGGTGTCTTCACTTGATTTTGATGATTTTCCGGACTTCAATCACTTCACTCCATACCCTCGAGCTGCATCTCTTCGCTTTAATCCTTCCTCCATCCCATCCAAAGCCTCAAAAGTTGGTTCGTGCTCTTCTTCACGGTTTTCCTTCACGGTTTCCCACCATTTTGACTCGGTCAAACCTTGGTATCTCACTTTAACGGACAAACCGTCATTTAAAGTGGGCCCCACATCCACACCTGTATTAGGGCCCGCTCTCATCTCACCTGTCAACGCTCGATCATATTCATTTGCATCACCAACCGCAAGGAACATGAACACACTTAGAAAAAACTTTTTCCCGTCAACCCCATTACCACAAAAAACCCAAGTGATGGACCATTCAGGTATCAACCACCCACGAACCCCTAAACCATCATTCTTGCACTCGCCCGCTCTCTTTTTCAAAAAAGAGTGTCACTTAAGCAAAACCGATAAGTGTCGAGAATCATTTATTCCGTTCTTAAGATTCTACAGACGACCATATGATGAAATGATTTATAGATCAAAGATGAAGCCTCCACTCGGAGGACTTATCTCAATCGTATCCCCACAAATCAGACGTCGCCACATGTCCGTCTCTCAACGGTTTTGATAACATCAAAAGAGTGGTACATATAAGATTTCAATTCACATTGACATTACTATATCAAGTGTAATAAATTATATTATTATTTTAGAGTTCTTATGTGACAAGGCAAATGAATGTTGCTTTTAATATGTGTGTGATGCATTAATTGGTTGTGTTACAAATTTGATGAAAAAGGTATAAAAAGAAATAGACGACGTGCAAAGTTGGTTGTGAATAGGCGTGCAATACAAATATATATATTATTAATGTGGCATGGCAAAATGCATGGTAGACGGCGTGGTCGAAACGGTGAACACATGCATTGGAAACTGTTTATTGTTTCCAAATAAATAACTCATTCAACAAGAGCAAGTCAATTTTTCCAATTCTTTCCAACTATTCTTGGTTTTAGTATACTTATTTATTACAATCCTTTTCTTATTAAAGGTATGTTACGTTTATATTGTTGGTTTGTTGGTAATATATTTTTGTTTGAAACACTAGTTCTGTACTTCAAACTTAATTATTGAAATGTGGTATAATTTATTTGATTTATTATAGGGTTGTTGTTGTTAAAAAATATATGATACGTGTTAAGATCTATTAAAATCATTATTTTTATTTGTTAATTAAGACTATTACATATAAAAAATATTATATGTATATTTGTGTGTAAGTGTAACTTACATATGTGTCTCTTTTATACTTTTTCAACTTTGAAACTTACACTAATACGAATTTTTACACATGTTTACAAGACCATAATATTCTATTGGTATACCATATTTGTATAGTTCTTTGGATCAAGTCTTTTCTTTGAGTAAAGCCGAAGCCTTTAGCGACTTTCCTGACCTTTTCCTCCTAAGAGGAATCACGACCACCACATTCCGTTAAAACCTGGTAGTGAGCCTGTGAGTGTAAGGCCCTACAGATACCCCCACATCCAAAAGGCTGAGATACAAAAATAGGTCAAGGAGATGCTGTTAAGTGGTATTCTCAGGGCAAGTGTGAGTTTTTATGCCTCTCCAGTGTTGCTGGTGAAAAAACGGGACAATACATGGTCAGAGGATCTTTCGAAGCTTCTTTTGATAAGTGGTTGCCGTATAATGTTATTCCAACAAAACAATAATGCTTTTGATTGTTGTTTATGGGTTATTGACTTATCGCAACAATATCAGAGGGTTAACAAAAATCTCCTTCGTAATTCCCATTGATGGTAATGAAGGAGGACTTATCGCAAAACAAGTTCAATCTCTGAGCTAAACGGGTTTTACCACTAGCTTCATGTTGCCGTGCCTACGGGCATGCGAGTTAGTGGATTTCTCCAAATTGAAGTCGGGTTTTCCCCAAAATAGGTCGGCTTGAGCTACCCACTGTTGACTGTGTTGACAGAGCATATAAGATCACCTTTTGCTATTGATTACTATGGGTAGTCGGGCTTTATTCGTTTCGTTGCCCTCTCTATTTACACACATATTTATAAGTTATCTGTAACACCCAAAATTCGAATCGAGTAATTAATAAAATAATTGGCTTTCGTTGTGGACCATTATATGAAATTATGAGAAAAAGAAGGAATTTGGGCTAAGCTAATTTATGAGTGAAATAATATAAATTGACCTAATTACATGCTAATCATTAAGCATGTCGTGTGGTGTGTTCCTAGACTAAGTTACTTGGACTCAAAGTTTATTAGAATAATCAACATAATCAGGTGAGTTCTAGAACCATATTTCTATCGTTTTTAACTGTTTTGTGGCGATGTGCATACTAAATAATTAGACTTTTGACATGGCTTTACTGCAATTGTATATGAAAATAATATTTTCTAATGAATCCTCCCTAGGGAGGGGTTGCCACCCCTTGTACCCCGCTATTTTCGACTTTAAAGACAAAGGTTTTCCAAACTGCTTTCCCTATTGACTTTTGAGGACAATATTACATTATGTATAACTTAATGAATAATGATAGAGAAATTAAGAGAACACTAAATTATGCCATTAAGAGGATCAAGATAGAGGGCCCTAAGGCCCATCCATTAAAAGACTTGCAAGCTAAGACGGTATTGTTGCATTCCATGAGACGAACATCGCCTTGTGTGGGTTCTTAAGAAGAACACGACCTAGTGCTATGTTCAGGTCCGGCCTAGTGCATGCCCTAAAACAAGTTTTGCCTTCTGCAAGTTCCAAGATGGAATTGACGGATAAAACAAAATAAATATCTATTTGAGAAGACTAAGACACTTGCTAAGAAAGCCAAGAACAAGAATAAAGATAAAGATATTATAAATAATTGTTTGGCTTGTATGTGTATATAAGAATGATATGTTTTAAAAGACAGTGTTACGTGTCTTATGGTTTGTAATTACGTATTTATGTTATAAAACTATTTCCGCTATAATGTTTTAAGTTAATGAATGTTTAAATCTATTAACTGTGAGGTTTCCAGAGACTAGGGCCTTACATTATCCTTAAACTGTGCTCTACGTAGCACCTTCCGTGTATATTCATATTATATTTAAAATGTACAAATTAACGTAGAAAATATGAACGGATAGTCAAAAGTTACCTAATATAGGTTTACTAGTTTAAACCCTGTGACGTGTATTACATGGGTTTAGTCTTGAGCAATACATATTTCAAAATTGATACAAGTATTGTCGATCTATCACATTCACATTTTCAGGTTAACCTTGCTAATAAAACTCTGTTAGATTTCGTCAATTTAAAAACTCTCATACATGCATTGCGTTTAGTTCGTAATTAAATAAACATGTTGATTAAAAAGATAGTAAGTCAAGGAATTACTAGTTCGCACACTAACTCTGAAACATTTGTAAACTGACGACATGATACTTATCGGAAAACCAAAGATTTCTACCCTATTATTCGTAACATTTATGTGTTAATGGGTTCGATTTAGTAACTAATTAAAAGTGAATTGTAAAAAAATACTTTGGAAGGAAATAAATAATGTGATAAACTTTACGGAGTTGGATGCAAACTTTAAAACTTGAGATTGTATAAAACTCAACCCAAGTACGTAACCTACAAGTCTTCTTCCACACTAGCTCGTGGCAACATCACATTTCCAATCTCTTATAGATCCTTCTGGCAGCTGTTCCGTCAATTGGAAACCACCAAAGTGCCCAGCCACAACCATCGACGATCACTGAAACACACGGACGAAGCTTCGTGTACTCGTTCCTGGTAAGTTTCGCTAACTTGTTTAGTTGTTTAATTTGGTTCGTTTTAGGTTACTATTTGGTTTCGTTTAATGATGGAGATGGTAACAGGATAATGGATTATGAATGAGTGTGTGTGTGTGTGTGTGTGTTGGTATAGGTATACATCTAATTAACCATGTGTGTACTATTGTATATATGCATATATATATAAAGTATGATATACTTGAATGTGTTTTAAGTTATGTGATAGTTGTGTGTGTGAAATATACACATGAGGTGTGCTTGTAACTAGTTAAGACGTACACATATATTACATGCATGTGTGTGCGTATATATATAGTATGTATGAAGATTCAACAAATTGTGTGGTTGTTGGACTTAATTCGCGTAGGCCCATTGGACAAGTCGGTCTTAGTGGGTTGTTTGGCAAGTGGGCCGGACACAAGTGATTAACGAGTTAGGTTAATTACTATGCAAGGTGGATTATACCTATTCTATTATGTTTAGGATAGAATACTAAGAATTGTAATTGAGTTATAATTGGTATCAGAGCCACGTTCAAGTCACGATTAAGAACATCTTTCGAAGCAAACACGAAGTAGGTCGATCCAAGTCGGGACTCTACCTCGCTTTTTTGTTCGAACTAAAGGAAGCAGATACGAAGGACAAAGTTGATTCAAGTTGCATTCCACTATAGTCGCACGTTTCATGATAGAACAGAAGGTTCTATAATTTTCTTCTTTGTTCCCATCGTTGCAAAGTGAAGATACTAAGTCTTGGGTTCTTTTATTGATGCATCGATCCACGTAAAGAAGAAAATTTGATTTTTTAATATCCTTTTGTTTTAAGTAGCGAACAAAGGTCGAGTGGAACTTTAATCAGATTCATTCTCCGCTGTTTTGATTTAATATTCTGAATCAAACGTCATCAGGTTCGCCATAGAGACATAAAGATTGTTTGTCAACATATTCAAGAGAGAAAAAGAAGAATATGGGGGACAAAGAGAAACCGGAATCCAGCGTAAAGAATCAAAACGATAGTCGTGAATCAAGTAATAATTCAATCCCATGTCCAGTATTAACGGCTAATAATTACAATTCTTGGTCAGTTCGGATTAGAGCCGTTTTCCGTGTACGAGGTATTTTGGAAGCAATCGAATCGAAAGGAGGCAAGGAGGTTGCGGTTGTGGACTCGTACAAAGATGACATGGCTGTGGCATTGTTATTACAGTCTATTCCAGAAGAACTTGTTCTTCAAGTCTCACAATTAACGACGGCTAAGGAAATTTGGGAGGCTTTGAAGACACGTTACGTTGGGGTAGAAAGGGTTCGTGAGGCTAGGCTCGAGACGCTTCTAACTGAATTTGAGGCACTAAAGATGAGCAGTCTAGATTCATTGGATAATTTTGCAGCCAAGTTACAACAGTACGTTTCTAATGCGGGTCAACTCGGGCATGTTTTTGAAGAAAAAAAGCTAGTGCAGAAGTTTCTACGGTCTCTCCCAAGTAAGTATATTACTATTGTTGCAACAATTCAACAATTTGGTGATCTAAAAAATATGACTTTTCAAGAAGCCATTGGTAGACTTAAAACTTATGATGAAGCCCTAGGGTCATCATCAAAAGAAACTACCGATGAAAGTCTGATGTTTCAAAGAACTTATCATAAATCTGAAACTAAAAGAGGCGGTAAAGTTAATAATAATTGTTCACATTGTTATGAGAAAAAAAGTGATAATGAAAAAACTCATAATAATGATGAAAAGAGATCAAGTAATATTAAGAAAGGGAGGGGTAAAGATAGATCTCAAGTTCAATGCTACCGATGTGATCAATTCGGGCACTTTGCATCCGTATGCCCGGATAGGAAGCAAAAGAAACAAGAAGCCAAATTTCATGAAGTAGATGATGAAGATTCGGCACTTTTTATGATGAAGTGTGAGCAAGAAACCGTGTTCCTTAATGAAGAAAAGGTGATACCGAAACGTTACGAAGCCGAACCAAGAGAACACGATGTTTGGTACTTAGATAACGGAGCGAGCAATCACATGACGGGTGACCGTTCTTTCTTTTCGGAATTGAACGAGAATATCACGGGAAAAGTAAAATTTGGTGATAATTCTTGTGTTGAGATTCAGGGTAAAGGCTCAATTATTTTCGTAGGTAAAAGTGGCGAACAAAGGCGTATGAAAAACGTCTACTTTATACCCGAGCTACAAAATAATATCATAAGCTTAGGGCAAACAACCGAAGGCGGGTGTGAAACTCTTTTGAAAGGCAATTATTTATTTTTACATGACCGTTCTGGTAGATTATTAATGAAGGTGCCTAAAACGAAGAACCGTCTTTACAAAATAAAGCTTAAAGTTGGAAGCCCGGTACGAGAGATGATATTTGATGAAGTAAATGGATTGAATTACTATAAAAGTGCACAAGAAAGTATCTCAAAACGGCAAAACATCAATGTGAAATTGGGGGGTGATTTATCATCAATTCACAATAAAGTTTTGCAAGATGTGTATGAGGTGCAAGAAAAAGACATAAGTTCAATTTCAATCCAAGAAGGCTTATCTGATGAAATAAGTAGGCCAGTAACAAATAGCAAATCATCTCGTGATCATGATGATCAAATTCCTATACAAGCAATGGTTGGTAATGCAAGTTCGAGTATTTCATCATGTTCATTAGTGGATAAGTTTGAATCAAGTACAAGTATGGACTTGAATTATGAAACATGTGCAACAGAGTCTTCATTAGACTCAATATTAACCGATCATAATTCAATGCATGGTGCAAATCCATCAACAAATATGTTTGTGCTTAAAAGCGATCACTATGGTCCAAGAAAGAGCACGAGAGCTACAACGCCATCCGTAAAATTAAACGATTTCGTAGTTGATGAGCGTTTGTTTATAACGCAAGACGAAGATCCAAGTTTGGTTCAAGAAGCGTTGAAAAAAGAGTGGTTATATGCTATGGAAAGTGAAGTGGATTCAACTGAAAAATTAGTTCAATCTCCACAAGGTCAAAAGTCAGTTGGTCTCAAGCGGATTTTTAAGTTGAAGAAAAATTCGGATGATACTCCAAAGAAGCATAAAGCAAGAGTTCCAACAAAGAAGTATGTGAAACAATTTGGAATTGGCTATGAAGAAGTTTTCTCACCTATGGCTCGGCTTAAATCGAATGAAGTGAAGATCGAGTATGTTAGTGGAAAAGTGCAACGAGCGGATACCATTACAAAACCTTTAGCTCATGTCAAGTTTAAAGAAAAGAAGAACTTGTTAGGAGTTGAAGACCTCTTTAATTCGGTTCGCGAATTAGGGGGTGATTGTTGGACTTAATTCGCGTAGGCCCATTGGACAAGTCGGTCTTAGTGGGTTGTTTGGCAAGTGGGCCGGACACAAGTGATTAACGAGTTAGGTTAATTACTATGCAAGGTGGATTATACCTATTCTATTATGTTTAAAATAGAATACTAAGAATTGTAATTGAGTTATAATTGGTATTCTAGTCTTATTAGGATAGATAGGTTATATATACTCCTAATGTGTGGAGGTATAGTTAAGAAGAAAATCTTGTAATCAGTTTTGAGTTATTTTCTGATATAACACGTAAGAGTTATTTGCGGGTTAATTATTTTGTGTTCTTTATCATGTCCTGGACTTGAGTGGTTGTGACATTATTTATTGTATTTGTGCATGTAATGCATGATAGAATATGAATGTGTGCATATGAGTGACTGTATAAGGTGGGGCATGCATATAAGTGAGAGTGTAGTATAGATATATGTGTATGCATATGTGTGTGCATAATGTGAGCATAGATGTATGAATGTTGATGATCCTGAATAATGGCGGATCCTGAACTTTTGTAGTTTGGGGGTTGAAAGTCACAAGAGCGAGCTCAATATACATATAATATATGTAATTCTTTTTACACGGGGGCGAGATCAACATATTATATAAAAATTTAAAGTATCAGGGTAAAGATCAAAACTTCTGTCAAAAAAACGTGCAGGGGCCGACGCCTATCCCGACCCCTAAAAAATCCTCCCCTGATCATGAGGTGTGTATATTTGAATGATATAATGGCAAAGAGGATAATAATGTAGGGGGAAAGTTCCCGTACAAAATGGATTTTGCCTAAGAAACGTAAGAAGTGATATTTAGACACATCAAAACCGGGTCAAACGAACTCCGATTGAACTCATTTTTGCGGCGTTAGAACCGTGTCGTCAAACCCCCGCCCCCCACAACCCAAAAAACATAAAACCCCACACCCCATCCCCCAAAAACCTAAATCACCCGACCCCCACCTTCTAAAAACCTAAAAACCACCCACCCACCACCCAAAAAACCTAAAACCCCCCACCCCTACCCCCCAAAAACCTAAACCCCACCCACCCACCCCTAAAAACCTAAACCCCTCACCCCACCCATATAAAAGCCTAAAATGTAAAACTAAACCCTAAAAGCTAACCCTAAGGCTAAACCCTAAGGCTAAAACTAAATTTTAAAGCTAAACCCTAAAAGTTAAACCCTAGAAGCTAAGATGATAAAGCTCGACGAGACGGTTCCAACGCCGCTTGAATGAGCTCAAACGGAGTTCGTTTGACCCAGTTTTGATGTGATTTAAGTCACTTCTCACACTTTTTAGGCAAAATCAATTTTGTATTTGATCTTTCCTCAATAATGTAGTGGTAATGATCTAAATGATAAGGTGATAATGTTGTGATGATGGTCTTATTAACATAATCACTAGGTGCTAGTGTCATTGATTTGAATTGACAAGCTAGAGATGATGACTAGATAATAATATGATATGATGAGATGATAATATGTGTATGGGCCTCCTCAGGATGATTCGGTGATTATAATGAAAGTAAATGATATATAACTTGATTATTGTGGGTTAATGTGTGTGAATACGGTGTATGTTAATACGTTATATATGTGTAGTGTAAACATGCATGATTTTATATAAGTATAAACATGGCTTAAACAAATTATTAGCCTCTTTGAAAATAATAAAATTATTATGTGTGGGTATTGGTACGAAACTGACACGGAAACATGAAACCGTATGGATCATTCTCTAAAACTATTTGTAACTCGTTAGTGAATGTAAACATGTCACTACTTTACCTAGTTTTTATACATGCTTTATTTTGTAGCTGTACTGTAACATCTTTAAAAATTTCGTATTTTAAATTTAAGACAATAGATTTTTATATACTTATATACTCCTAATATAGTCCAACGAATAAGAAATGTATTAGATAGTTATAAGATATCTAGATAAGCATTTACTATTTTAGGAGACCATCTTAGAGTAAGAATTTGAACTTACTCCATTTTTAATGAAACTTAGGTCAATACGTAGAGAATAATGAGCACGTCCTAGTGTTATATTTGCAATTTTATGAAGCATAATATTTTTAGAGTTATAAGAGAAAAACAAGATTTAAGTTATAATTAATTATAACAATAATAATATAATATAATAATATGATGTACAATGTAAATTTTAATAGCATACATCATGAAGCATGTGTCTTGCACTAAGCTTAGGTGTACACACCTAAATTGTTGAATTGATTGACTAATGTCCGCAACTTGTTTTTTTTATAAGCATATACATTAAATAAAATTTACAGCAACAGTAAGTCGGTAGAATGTTTCTATAAATAAGAAACATTAGTTAAGAAAAATTTCATATACAAACAAATATTACAAACCTTATAAACATTAAGCAATCTAAAACGAAAAATCCAATTGACATTCTGAAATACCAAAAGCCAAGTTAAGGTGTAGACGAAGTGCTCATTGATCAAATTTTACAAGGTGAATACTTTTAGTAAAAATATTTTTGTGACTTTTATAATTTGAAAATATGAAAACTGGGTAAATGAAATTATGGAATCTTTTAATACATAAAGGGTACTCTACCAAAGGTAACATCTAGACCAGAAGCATATTAATGGTTTGGCCAAATTAATATCCCGGGGATCGGTGAAAATCCTTTACTGGGGCTGGTTCGGATTCTGTTCCGTGACCGTAAAACGAGAGCTACTCGTTGGTGTTCTGACAGAACAATGAGACCAGTATATATGAAGGGTGAACACCACAGTTCACTACTAGAAAATAAACCTTTAATGACGCGCAATGCATGTCATAAAAGACTATAGATGACACGCAAAAGGATGTCAAGGAAGCCCATGTCATAAAATGAAGATGACAAAGAATTATGTGTCATCTTTTTATGACATTCAATGCATGTCAAGAAAACCTATGTCATAAAAAAGATGACACATAAATGTGTGTCATGGTTTTGAGTGGTTTTTTAAATAATATTTTTTAAAATTACTAATTTTCATGTTTAATGACAGGTAATCTCTCATAATATAAAGCAAAATCCATATATATTAAAGTTTAAAATCATCCATTTCATACAATATATTTCATAACATGTTAAGAATGTTAACATTTCATTCACGTCGATACAAAATTATACAAAATTTCACCGAATATGAATTTTGCCACAAAAGTCAATCGTTCTTCATGAATTCCATCAATATCAGCATCCGAGTATTCATCTTTGCATCCTATAAAAATAGACCAAATGTTACACCGCATAGAAATAGACCTTACCTTTGACAAAGCTACCGACTAAACATAGACGGCTAGAAGTTTGTGTCGACGAGTAAATTAAACCTATAAATGAAACAAGATATATACCGAATAAGAACAAAAATTAGAACCCTACCATCATATAACCCAAAATAACCAACAATAACAACCTATCTATACATGTTAGAATAGTACAACTAATTTATACTCATAATACCATGTATTGATCATTTAAAACAAGAATTATAGCCAAATTGCCACGACAATAAGACAAGAAAGAAGTTATGTAACTCAAACTTATAGCTAAACACCATTATGAAATCATATGAAAGATATTACCCAAAACCAAAAGAATGAAGCTAACTTATTGCAATTATAGTATGTGTGCCATCTTCATTTATGAAGATTTGTAACATCTTTCACTTGACAATTTGTTATAATGATTAGATAACAAACTGTTGATGTTTCAACGAAATACACCAAAAAGGACATGCTTGCGACGTATAGGAATATTGGGAAGATGTTTCTTGGTTTAGGTTAAAACAGAGGGTAAAGTGCAAACAAGTAAAAGTTGTTACTACATTTGTTGCAGTTGGTATCCAAAAACTGATTATTTGACCCAATTTGTTTCTCTTAACATAAAAACCTGATAATCATTTCCAAAAATGCACATTTAAACACCCAACCCAATACATATCAAGTAATAAGAATGAGAAGAACATTAATCTTACAAAAGATATTCACATGGCTCTTCTTGTATCCTCATCCGCCGCACCTTGATATATGTCTGGAAAAACCTTGTTTAGAGCTGAACACCATCAAGCTTTTCATTTTTTTTCCTAAAACCACGTAATGTCAATTAGCATCAGTTATCTTTACATTAGCTATAAAGAATATACCTTAAATAATTTCTGCTCTTTAAGCTGTTAAATAAATGAAAGTTATAAGCATTAGCAGAAAACTTATTACACTATCCAGTAAACAAAATATGTAATTGTAGTTTTCAAATCAGGATCTTAACAAACTCAACTTGTAAAGAAGCTTAAAGCAATTATCAGGTGCAATGTTGTTTTCTTTATCCTTGTCATATCGAGTGCTCCAAAACAACATCATTACCTTGTCATATCGAGTGCTCCAAAACAGATTCACTAAACCAAACCTGTTATATAGTAAGGTAATTCTTAACATGAGAAGTATTTATATCAAGTGCTCCAAAACAGATTCACTAAAAACATATTCACTAAACCAAACCTATTATATCGGACAATTGCAAATAAGAAAATGAAGTAAGGAATTCATTGAACAATCAAGATAAGTAAGGTAGGATATAAACTTACATCTCATAAGTATTTTTATTCAGTATATTTAGAAAATACACATCAACTACTTGAATGCTAAACATACAAATAAACCCATAAGACACCGGTGATATTGATAACTGAACTTGATAGCTTCAGCAAAATCAACTACTTGAATTCTAAACATACAAACTAACTGTTGGCAATACTTATACAACGAATTATTACATCATAGTTCCCAGCAAAATCAATTGAACAACATGCTCGAGGAAATCAACAAACAAATTAAAAGGCCAGTTATCCTTACAAAACTTACTTATTCTAAGAAAAATGGCATATACGCATCGTTTTATTAAAAAACAACATCAAACAAAACAACTAGAATTATTGATTAATAAAGATTCTAAACTTACAAAAAACGAACCCAATTGAATTGCTAAACAATATATTTATAAAACTACAAAAAATTGAGCTTTAATCGTGCAGGAGTTGAAAACTATTTTTAGCAATGTCAATAAAACTCACATATATATATATATACAGGCAAGGCCGGCTCAAACCTTTTGGAGGCTCCAATAGAGCTCTAAGTTGGGGCCTCCGAGTCTTACTTTTTTTACCTTTCCAAATGACATTGTTATTTGTGCTTTATTTATTTCTAATTGACACTGTCTTACTTTTTTTACCTTTCCAAATGACACTGTATTTTCAAAATAGCATCATATTTAAAATTATAATTGCTTTTGTCTATCCTAACTAAGAAGATGATGAAGAACTAAATAACAAAAGAAGAGTTACCTTTGGAGTGGAAGTGATGAATAGGTGAATGATTTTTAGTGCATGATATCTACTCTATTTGCATTCCTGCTAAATCATCTAACAATATACTTCACTCAAAAAGTCCTGCACAAAAAATATAATAATGAGCATATTGAAAACCATCAATTAATATGCTTAACTCGATAAGTAGCCAAGGATAGAGGTAATAAACTCACCTCCTTGCTAAATTTACCACCGACACAACAAAACTTACAACATTAAATAGTATGGGAGGATGATGAATACGTACCAACATGCATTGCCTTTAGATCCACGCATGTAACCTGTTTGATGCCTTGGTTTTGAGTCAACAACACATTACAAAATATTTCCATCAAGTATTTATAGCAAAGTGTTATTTAGAGTCAATTGGCAATAATAAATCCGAATGAAGGCTTAAGAGTTGCAAAAAATGATTCTTTTGCTGCCAAAAGAATATTGCATCAAAGAACCAATCTTAGAAAAACAAATAAAGTAACACTTTTCACACCAATCACATTCCTAGAAGGATCGCCAACCGATTATTAATTATAAGCAATCTTGTTAACGTCTTGTCGGGTCAATGGCATGGTGTTGAACATTTACTTAGCAACAAACAAAACCCAATCACTTTTCTAGAACTAAGTGCATGTTAGAAACATTAATTCATACATAGTATACTTAGTAAAATCTTTTTTTAACAAAACTGTAAACAACTATGAACTATTCTTTATGATACAATGAGGCACGATCGAAAACATTGAGGCACGATCGAGAACAATGAAGCATATATCAGTAGCTATCAGAATATATCATAGAGTGAGACTTAATGTTAACCAAAATTACATTTTTGTTTCGGAGTGACCATATATGTAGGGTTTGGAGCATCTATCGGCATAAACTTCAGGAGCATACAGAAAACCAATAATCATTTAGCATATGACAGAAACAGAATATTACCTTCTCTGGTGCAACAAGTAACAATTATAATTTCACATAAAAACACAACAGCGAGTTTAAAATTCAGAAAACTATAACCTCTTCAACAGCTTTAACCTAAGCGCCTTAATTTCTGCTTGTGCTTCCCCCAGTTCTCGATCCTTATCTGCAAAGCTCAACCAAAATCTCAAACCACAAGCATAAGTACATCACTCAAATCATTAAAAAGGTAATGACATATGTTCACACTAGCAAGTCAATTGCTCAAAATTATGAAACACGGATAAGTTTACATTACATAGGAGTTGTATTTGTACAAAATTAAATCCATTCTTACCTCTTTAAGATTGTCAATGATATTCATCCTCCTTAGTTCTTCTTAGGGAGAAACCAAAAATCCCAATCACTTTTCTAGAACTAAGTGCATGTTAGAAACATTAATTCATACATAGTATACTTAGTAAAATCTTTTTTTAACAAAACTGTAAACAACTATGAACTATTCTTTATGATACAATGAGGCACGATCGAAAACATTGAGGCACGATCGAGAACAATGAAGCATATATCAGTAGCTATCAGAATATATCATAGAGTGAGACTTAATGTTAACCAAAATTACATTTTTGTTTCGGAGTGACCATATATGTAGGGTTTGGAGCATCTATCGGCATAAACTTCAGGAGCATACAGAAAACCAATAATCATTTAGCATATGACAGAAACAGAATATTACCTTCTCTGGTGCAACAAGTAACAATTATAATTTCACATAAAAACACAACAGCGAGTTTAAAATTCAGAAAACTATAACCTCTTCAACAGCTTTAACCTAAGCGCCTTAATTTCTGCTTGTGCTTCCCCCAGTTCTCGATCCTTATCTGCAAAGCTCAACCAAAATCTCAAACCACAAGCATAAGTACATCACTCAAATCATTAAAAAGGTAATGACATATGTTCACACTAGCAAGTCAATTGCTCAAAATTATGAAACACGGATAAGTTTACATTACATAGGAGTTGTATTTGTACAAAATTAAATCCATTCTTACCTCTTTAAGATTGTCAATGATATTCATCCTCCTTAGTTCTTCTTAGGGAGAAACCAAAAATCCCTTCATGCTAACTACAATGGAAACCAATTGCAAACAGTAACAAACATCAGAAAACTTCAAATATTGGCCTAAACTTTTAATCACAACATATCATTCATGTAGATGTTCAACAATAGGAAAAAAAATAGCAAAATAGAGCTTTGTGATAAAGTAAACTGAAACTTTAGAAGAGAAATTGAGCACCTTACAAGACCACTTACTTAGTGCAAACTGGTCAAGATATAGTTATGCAACTCTAAGCATGACAAAATTGTTGATTTTAGAAGCAAATTGGCGATAACAACATCAAATAATTGAAGTAATACTAGTTTTTATACATCTTCAAGGTCATAAACTCTGCAACTTCATATCTAGCAAATAGAGCAGCAAGCGCACGATTAACACTACAACTTTTTTCAATTACAATTATCTCATGTGTAGTTATGCAACTTCTAACTTGAAATCCCTAGGCTAATAACTAACCCTACCTTGCAATCAATCAAATAACCTAAGATAACAAAATTGAATGAAATCACATTAGCCAAATGTGCTAACTGAAGAAACAAATGTCAAAATCGAATCTGTTTCCATACATTTATCACAAAACGCTCACCATCATATCAAATTGAAGATTAGTAAAGTAGAAAGAACACGACAACAACAAACCAGATTGTAATTGCTTAATGCAAAACAAATTTGGAGCAACATAAATATCACAAACATCAACGATAATAAGCTTACCGAAGATACTGTTGTTATCTGGTATATGAGAAGTAAACAACTATAATGGGCAAAACACACCTTTCAATAAAAACAATTGCAGAAGCTTCGTTGTTGCAAATATAGATCCAAATTGAAGGTTAGATGCAATTGATGTTACTAATAGACAAGTCAGTCGGCGGTTGTGGTGGACTAGTGGTCGGAAGTGGCGGTGGTAGTGTTCGTCGGTGTGGTGGTGATGGAGGTTGTGGTGGTGTTTGAGTTCGATTAGGGTTTGAGTGGGGAACAAGTCTAATATAAAGGATCCGAATTGTAATATGGATCAAAAGAAAGTCCGCGTGTTTTTCCATTTATTTAATGACATTAAAAGGAGGACAAGCAATAGTCAGTGTCATGGTTCCTTTAAATGTTAGCAACGATGACATCTTTTTTTTGACAAACATTAAGGTGTGTCGTTATTTGCATGTCATTAAAGGTATATTTTGTAGTAGTGGTTGAAATAGACTGCTAGATGTGTAGATATCAACTTTATGATTAATTGTTAATTTCATTTAAACTGAATATGTTTTGGTGTCACTAATTGTTTCACCGGCTTTACGCTGACGTTTTATTTTCAAAAAATTTCAGGTAACATATGAATGAGATACTAGTGAGGAACACTTAGGCCATGGGAACTATGATTTCCCACGTTATTACTGTTGGCTAGTTTTGTACAAATAATAACAAAATTTATATTGATATAGTCAGTGTTGTATGTAAGAAACAAAGAGGGTTCTTAGACCCTGTTTTTGGATAAATATATATGAAAAGTTTGTTTTAACGTAACCTATGAAGTTCCACAAATTACGAAAAGAATTCCCGCTGTGATAATAATAATAAATAAATAAATATGAAACCAATCGGTCCCACCCGGACGAGTGAAATCTGGGGTGTGACATGTACAACCTAAGGCTCAGAGTTTTTTGCTCGTTTTTAAACGTTTTTCGAGGAGAAAACATACAACACTTTTACAACGCGTTCGGACAACTTCTTTTTTTGATATGGTATTACTTTCTTATCACGCTTATTTTACCAATCATAAAAATATAAACCACTTTATAGAATTTTCTTTATTCGAGCTATTAATATAGGTGGTATAACCGAGAAATTTTAGTAGTATTACGGTTTGACACGCCACCGTTGGTTTGGGGCCAAGTGGTGCAAATTTTCCTTTAACAATGGACATTCTGGTTTTGATGGAAACAACGCAAAAGTAAATCGTTCAGCTCAGTCTCGACATGCGAAAGAAATAAGCAATTGGTTTAGCTTATGAACAACTTGACATTTAGTACTTTGCTTTATCGGATAACTATTTCATTTCGATTATTGAATAATTAAACTCATTGAACTCACCAATCATTGTTTTGCCACTTTAAGTATGTTTTTCTATGGTAATTAAGGAGCTATCCACTTAGGACATGCATGCATGGAGGCATCCTTTATGGATTGTTTTAAATACAGTTTAATGATTTGAGTATTAAACAATTAGTTTGATTTAAGTGTGCGGGTTGCGTATGTGATTTTTTTTATTCTTCCGCTAAACTATCATTTACATTTTAAACCCTAAAGTTTGGTTATATGTAATAAATGAAATATTTTGTTAAAACGTCAAGTTAGTGAAATGTAACTAATGGCTGAGATCTTGGAAGTCACACGCCTAACGTATACATCGTTTATAGAAAATTAAGGGTATGACACGATCGAAAGGAAGTTGCATGTCTATTTATTTGTATTGCATGATTCCAATATGACCCTTACTATAAAAAAATTAAAAATCGCTACTTTAGTAAAACGTGTATTTTCAGGATCTAGATTTTATTTACACATTATAGTTATAGTAAGTTTATATATGACATTTATAACAATATTATACTCAAATTAAAGAAGATCAAATATTTTTTTTTATTAGAGTGTATGTTTTTTAAAAAATAACATATAAAAACTTTATAGCTACTTAAAAATAGTAGGGTAACTTCATATAAAAACAAATTAGTTTTTATTAGAGACCAAAGTGTTGTGTGAAAAGGGTTGAAATAGTTTTTATTAGATTGTTGCAAACTCCTTTTCCATGCTTGGTACCTAGATGACGGTACAGTTATCGGTGATGCCAAAGATGTGGCTAAGGCATTAGATATCATCATATCAGAGGGTCCATGTTTGGGCCTTAATCTCAACATTAAGAAAACAGAAGTATTTTGGCCATCATGCAATGGGGTGAAGGTGCATGATGGATTGTTCCCTTCCGGGATTGGAAGGCCAGTGCTTGGGGTGAAACTCTTGGGCGGTGCCGTTAGTCGAGATTCGGGGTTTATTAATAGTTTGGCTGTTAAAAGGGCATCTTGTGCGGTGGAACTGATGAGTTGTCTCTCACGTCTTCGAGACCCTCAATGTGAGCTCCTTTTGTTACGTTCGTGTATGGGAGTTGTAAAGTTGTTATTTGGCCTCAGAACGTGTCAGCCTATGTATGTAGGGGAAGCTGTTTCCGTTTTTGACACGGGCCTTAGGAAGGCAATCGAGAATATCGTGGTTTGTGGGGGTGCTTTCTTTGGGGATCTTCAATGGAGGCTTGCTTCACTTCCGACCCGTTATGGGGGTTTAGGTCTATGTTCGGCTGAGGAGGTATCGACATATGCTTTTGTGGCCTCGAGGGCACAATCTTGGAGTTTACAGGACCACATTCTTCGAGAGTGTGCCATTGAGGGGTTAGACTCTGATTATCGGTGTGCAATGGATCAGTTGCGCTTGCACATTCCCGAGTTCGATCTTAGCGGTTTCTCTAATAAGGATACCGCCCCCCTAAAGCCCAACATGCTTTGGCGAGTGCCTTGTTTAGTGGAGTCGTCCAGTGTTTGGGTATGAAGTTTGATCTATCTCCTCGCCAGAAAGCAGTGTTTGATTGCCTCCGGGCTCCTCGATCACAGGACTTTTTGACCGTCATCCCCATTGAAGGACTCGGCCAACACATGTCGGCTTTAGAGTACCGGACTATCCTTAAGTACTGGTTGATGATTCCTTTGTTTCCCCCCGATGAGCCTTGCCCAATTTGCCGCAAAGCTTGTTTGGATTCTTTTGGCGAGCATGCGGTTCATTGCAAGGAGTTTCCCGGGTTCAAATACAGACACGATTTGGTTAGGGACGTTCTATATGACGTCCTTAAGCGTGCCGGAATCTCTGCCAAGAAGGAGGCGCCCATGAACTTTTTGACAGATCCGCTTGAAGGGAGATCTACTTTGCGACCCGTTGATATTCTTGTGTTTGGGTGGGCTGAGGGGAAACATGCGTGTTTGGACCTTACAGGAGTGTCCCCTCTTGTTGGGCTTAGAGAGAATGGGTTTGTTGCGGGTCAAGCAGCGTTGAAAGCGGAATCAGCCAAAGTGGGTAAACACGAGAAATCCTGCCTAGAGAATCGACACGTGTTTATCCCTTTCGCTTTCGATACTTTTGGTTTTCTAGCCCCGGAGGCCGTGGAATTTCTGAACAGGGTCAAGCGGGTCGTGCATAGCAATTCCTCATCGGCTAAGACCCAAAACTTTATTTTTAGTAGGATTGCCTTTGCTATTCAAAAGGGGGTTGCGGCGCAACTTGTTGCCCGTTTACCAGCCACTATATTGTAAATTGTCGTTTCTTCCATTAATATTAATGTTCTTAAATTTTACAAAAGTTCTCATTTGTGGGTCCCTATATATATTATAATACTAGATTAATACCCGTGTACTACACGGATTTTAGTTTTATAGGTTTAACTCAATTTAGATATCAAATTTATTTTTAACATATCTCTTATTAAATCGATTTGGATATTTACAAATATATTCATATCAAAAATCATATGTTAAAATAAATGATATTATTTATAATAGTTGGTAAATTTTTATTTGAACACATCGGGTTAGGAGATAATTAATGATAATTGTTAATTTTTTTATTTGAACTTACCGAGTTAAGAGATAACTAATGATAATTGGTAAAACTTTAATTTGAACATATCGGGTTAGGATAAATCATAATAATTGATAAGTTTTTTATTTGAACATATCAGGTTAGGAGATAATTCATGATAATTGGTACATATCGGGTTAAGATATAGATCATGATAATTGGTAAATTTTGTATTTGAACATATCGGGTTAAGAAATAAATGATGATAACTTGTGAATTTTTAATTTAAACATATCGGGTTATATCGAATATGGAGCATACCATGACCCGTCTAAAAATTCTCCATCAAATTAATTTAGAACATGACACCTAAGCAAAATCCTATGTGGAGTAGTTAAAATGATGACATGTAGATGAGTTACTCAATTATTAGAATAGGTAAATATATATATATATATATATATATATATATATATATATATATATATATATATATATATATATATATATATAACTAATCATAGTTATTTATAGCCTATTTAATGTTATCCATATAAAATTTAAAATTTAATTTGGATGTATATGATATTTGATCTTATCTCTTACCTAATATGATGTAAACATAATAATGTTTATATGTCATTATTTGAGAGCTATTTTGCTTATGTGACATGGTTTGGGAGTTTTTCATAAAAAAACTAAAAACAATTTTTTTAAATAAATCTTATTAATTTTATATTTAAAATATGTGCATATCTATATATTATATTATAATAACACTAATAGTCCCTTAATATTTAAGATAAAATTTAAAACTTAAGAGTATTTACGTTTTCAACTCTCTCATACTAACTCTCTCATACTAGAGAGTGTATGAGTTGGTTTATATTTAATAAAGTATACAAGTGAAACTTAGAGATAAAGTTAATAATAATCTACAATTAAAAACCTCAGTATTTTCTAAACGTACATAACTTTTTTATACGACATTATTTAAAAATAAACATAGCATAAAACCGATCATTTAATTTTCTTTAATTTGAGTATAATATTGCTATAATAAGAAATATAAAAAATAAATAAATTGTGTGTTCCGGTTTTACCACTATTTTATCTCAAAACTGATTGGAACCATCTGTGTCCCATGAACATTTCTAAAATCGTTACCTGAGTGTTGTTCTCGAGCATAGCGCATGCACCAATATATATATATATATATATATATATATATATATAGATATATATGGGAAGGTTCATGCGAGAAAAGTAAATATTACAAGAAGTGTAAGAAATTACTAAATTCTTCATTTTTTTTCAATAAAAAAACTTTTTTTTCATGTAGAAAAATGATTATATTGCAATATTTATTCATCAAATTTGATATTCAAAAAATAAAATTTGATATTCAAAAAATAAAATTTGATAAATTTCTTTTATTTATTAAACTTATACATGTTGAATTCATATGTAGGTTATGTTACTTACACATGTGTAGGTAGACTTAAAACGCTAAAAATACATACGAAAAAAAAATTTAATGCTTTTTTTTAGTTTATATCTTTCTCATTGTGTGTAGGAAAGTGATCTAAAATAAATTAAACCATTACCATGTTTTTTTAGTGATTTAGATTTCTTCTTTTTCTTCTTGTAATATATATATATATAACGCAAGACGCTTGCCACTCCCAACTAAGACTCCCACTCTTATCATTCCCAACTTAAAATTAAACTTGTTGTACCACTCCTATCGTTAGAAAACACTAACGATGTTAATGTTTGGGTTAAAAGTGTCGTTTTTCAAAGTTGAGGGAAGACTTTACGTTTTCTTTAATATATATACATATCTCCACTACCACCTACCGAATCCCC
Source organism: Tagetes erecta (assembly GCA_030867185.1). Taxonomy (NCBI): domain Eukaryota; kingdom Viridiplantae; phylum Streptophyta; class Magnoliopsida; order Asterales; family Asteraceae; genus Tagetes; species Tagetes erecta. Next base: position 19,978,398 of record CM061492.1, on the reverse strand, counting down.
ACCACAGGAAAATTGAAAAGAGTGGCTAACCACCCATTGTTGCAGTTGTTTAGTGTTACCACCGACATCGTCGTCAGGCGTCTAACCACATATCACAACCACCATCGAAGACCAACGCATGTGCTCTTATTCGCACACTTAATTTGGGGATCTAATCACCAACTTGGTTGAATCTATCAAGCAGTGGAGGTGGTGGTGGAGAGACATAGGTGGTGCTGGATACCGAGAGAAAGAGAAACAAATAGGGGTGGGTTTCTCGCCGAAGATGGTGATCGGATACGGTGGTTGGGATGGGTGCTAGTGGTGACATATATTAAAGAAAACATAAATTCCCTCTTTAACTTAGCAAAGTGATAAATTTAACCCAAACATTAACATTGTTAGTGTTTGCTAATGACAGGAGTGATACACCAAGTGTAATTAAGTTGGGAGCGGTGAGAGTGAGAGTCTTAGTTGGGAGTGGCAACGGTAAATACCATATAGTTCGGAATATTAAAATACAATAACCCTTAATACAGTTGTATATAATGCTAACTTTGAAGGTCGACGAAACCGAGAGATTCGCCGGCGTATTTTTTTATTTTAAAATTTTCATATTTACGTTTTCAACCTCGGCCCCGACTTTTACGTGTTTACGATTTTGACCCCCGGCTTTGACAAATTTACCTTTTTTAACATCGAATTTGACTTATTATCATTTTAACCCCTGATGACTTAGTTACTTTACAACTTTCATGAATAGTTACTCTACTTTGACATAATTATGACTTTGCTTCCCGGCTTCGACTTTTAAGTTTGGATATTTCTCTGTCGTTTAATATGTGACTTTATATCGTAATGAACGAAACATGAAAACTGTTTTTTACGTGTTTATGAATTTGCCCATACTATTATACTTTGACGTATTTCTTGCATTGACCATCCGGTTTTGAATTAGTCTTAATTTTGGCATTTACGTTTGTTATATGCCTGTACTTTAATATGTTACACATTATGACTTTGTACCGTAATGTACGAGACATGCAACTTTTTTATCAACACCTGTGACAAAGTCACATAATCAAGATCCGGCCATCACAATGCGCTGCCTAGCATATAAGCCTAATTTATAGTTTAAAACACTTCATTCTATTTGAAGGAAAAAACAATTCATGTACTCAAAGAAACTTTATAAAGATGATTTGGTTTGACTTTTATGCTGTTCTTATTATTTTTGAAAAATTGAAAAAAATAATATTGTGTCTGACACTAAATAAGAAAAATATTATTGTGAGGCGGGTTTTGAGAATTTAAATATCGATTGTAGAATTGAATAAATATATATGAGTTTTGTGTAAGATAGTCTTTGTAAGTATTTGGTAGATGGCAGAGAGGGTAAGTAGGAATATGTGTCGTGCATTATTTTTCTATTACAATTTGTAAGTCAATGTGGAGCTTGTCATAGCCATTTCTACTTGTCTTTTGTTCGTTGAAATTAGAGACAAATCCCACAACCCCGTAAATAAAGTTATATATTATTATTAGTATTTATATTTTGTTGATAACACAACACTTTTTTTTATGATAACTTGATCGAACTTTTTCTTATTTATTCAGTTTATTCATATATGTGGATCATGTAGTTTTCTATACATTGGTGAATACAAGAGTGTCTTGTATCAATCCACATAGTAAAAATGCTTGGCTTGTGTATTAATAAGTTTTTTACCTTGTTCATGTCCATTTCTTCATCCATTCGTTCGACGCTTTAGGGCTACATCTACGAAATTTAAATTTACATTAGTGGCTCCATTTCTTCATCCATTTGTTCGACGCTTTAGGGCTACATCTACGAAATTTAAATTTACATTAGTGGCTCTAGCGGTTTTAGGTGTCATTAAGAGAGAATATTCTGGCTTGGTGTAGAAACACGAGAGTTACCGAATCACCATTCCTGCGCATTAAAAAAGAGCCTGATTCAACGTTATTGTAATGTTTTGCATCATTTTTTTCTTAAAAAAACAGTTGGCACTAGACCTAATCCGACCTTTTTGTTGCTAAAAAGGTTGTATTAGGTAGGGGTGTTCATCGGTTCGGATTGTGGGTTTTTTGATTTTGTTTGTTCGGGTTTTTCGGATTGACAATTTTTTTTGTTGAAATCACAATCCGAACCAAACTTAATTCGTGGAAACCTAATCCAAACCACAAACAACTTTCTAATTCGGGTTGGTTTTTGGATTGAACCTAACAAACCGAATTAGCAAAACAAACAAAAAATTTATATTAATTTTTCATATAACTGTGTTTTATTTCAAGGATAAAAAGAATCAGTTTACGATATCAACATCATAAAGTTATATCCAAGGTAAAAATTAATGATTTATAATCCATATATGACATTAATTATTGATATAAATGAATTGAAAAAACTATAAAATATAAATTATAATAGTGTTATCACTTAATTCGGTTTACTCGGTTCAAACCAAATTCAAAATAATCTTGAAACCTAAACCAAACCACAAACCAAACTACATATTCGGTTTCCGGTTTGAACCAAACCAAAAACCAATTAAATATGTAATTCGATTTGGTTTTAAATGGTTTAATTTAGGTTCGGTTTTTTGTTTAATCGAGTTGGAACCAAATATTAAACACCCTAGTATTAGGCTCAATTTTTTTAGTATGCATAGTCTTACAAGCTGAATAGGTGAACCATTTTTTAAGCTTAGCAATCTGCATATATATTCTATATGCATCTAGGCATACTTTTTATTGTTGCATTTATACACATCATCCAAATATCCATTGCATTTGTATACAACATCATCCAAATAAGGAAAAAACATAACCAACGCAAGATGTCAAGAAAGATTTGTGATTAGCATATGTAATTATAAAAAAAGAACCACCAACCAACAACTATATTCCACCATCAACTTCATTTTAAATTTCAAATTTCTATTCACACCACCTTTCATCAAACGTTTTCTCTTACCACCTAACATAATCATATACCATTATTTTTTGGAAAAAGCCAAATGTTTACATTAAGAGGCTCAGAAGTGTTAAAATATATATTACAATTCATATATGCTGCAAAAATAGTTAATTAGATATTACTACTTGGTATTTTGTTACTTATTTTCTTATATAATAGGTAAAAAGTCACGTGGGTTAAATATAATGGTTAATGACCTCAAGGGTATTTTGTGTCATGTCATAACGGGACATTATCACAAAAATAAGTGTAATGGTTAGTTAATACCACTTATAATGCCCTATAATAATTATTTCATCATTTAATTAATCATTTAACTAATCATAAAATTAAGCATAAAAAAAGCATTTATTTATTAATAAAAGTAAAAAAATACAAATAAAAAAACACAAGTATAAAACAACACATTTATTCATCATGTGGGACCATCAGTCAAATAATATCTAAACGGGTGTGTTACCAGTTATGCGACCCTCAATGATTGGCGATGCTTCAAAAACATTGATGCTGTTGTGTGATAAGGCGGAACTGGAATAACAATCAAATTCCAAAGGTCATACGAAGAAACCGCTTGAAGAATCACCGACGATATATCCTTTTTGGTCACCCCGTGTAAGCTATCTACGCCAAGCGTTTGGACATTTAGCTCATGCCCAATGCATGAAATCTATGCTACCAATCATACCGGGTAAACCATGGACTTCTTTGTGTACGTCGTATATTTTTTGAATATCTAACAATGTCGGCTTTCTCAAATAACGTTCCCTGTAAAGGTCAAGATTACCTTTACAATAGTTTTCTATACTATCTCTTGTTGTTTTCTCTCCCGTTTTTAGATATTCGTCGTTTTTGTCATTTGCGTTGTCGTATCCAAGGATGCGTAAAGTCGAAGTACACTTTTGTATAGACGTAAATCTCATCCTTCCTCTTGCGTCGCTTTTTTGTTGAAAATAAAGGTTCTTTCGTTCCAAATGTTGAGCTATATCTAAGAATAACCTTGAGCTCATTCGGAACCAACACTTAAAATGATCTTCATCATATCGTGGGTCGACCGAATTGAAATAATCTTTCATCAACCGTTCATTCGCGGCTGCTTGGTCTTTCTCGACAAATACTCTTTGGTAAATGGGTGTTGGTGGGTTCATGACATGATGCATAAATGAAACCGCAAGTGCAATCTCGCTTCCAACCATCTCATCCATCTCCAATTCGCCTGTTGAAATTCTATCTGTGCCTGATGATGAATAGTAGGCTTTCATTTTAGTGTGTGGTTGTGGAGAAAAAAGTTAAGACGAGTCTGTAGATATACATGCACAATTGGAACAATGAGTGTACCATACATTGAAAGATATGTTTCATGCCCGTAGATATATATGCATAAATGGAACAATGAGTGTACCATACATTGAAAGATATGACAAATGCCATATTAATTAGTTTCGGGCTGAGTTGGGACATGTGGGGAAGCCGTGTTATCGGCTAACTATAGTTTATGAAAACCCTTATTAATGACTTGAATTCATTTTGAATAAAATTTTCCAATATTGAATTCAAATGTAGATGCTACAACTTTGGGTGTTTCATCTTGAATTTAATTGTGAAGAAAAAATCAACTTTGAATTCAATTCCTTATTAACTAGGTTTAACACTCGTGTATTACACACGGGTTGAATAAAAATATTTTTAAAAAATTATAACTATTATATTTAAAAATTTATAAATAATTTTGTAAATTATTATTAATCACAAAATTTTGTCTTTATTAACTCTCCTACTTAATTTTCCCTCTCAACCTTCATTTTATAAAATAAATTATGTTTTCCCCCCAAATAATTGCCCGCTAAAAACTCTAATTTAGTAGATAGATGACATGAATATGTTCCAACTCTTTGACTTATTATAAATATTAGGATGAACCTAGTTGTGAGATACATTTGAACATACCAAAAACCTTCCTTTGATCTCTCTCATTTTTCATAAGTTCTAAGAACACTCTCTTCTTCCCAAGGTGCTTTTTCGGGTGTACATATAGCTTTGGCCGTTGTACCCTAGGAAACATTCGAGTTCTCTTGGGAGACTCGGAATTTGTTTTAAGGAACTCGTGTCAATACACGAAGCCTCGACCACCATCTTCTTCTTCTTCTTCTTCTATTGTACTCAGTATTTCTAATTTTTCAATTGCAATAATATTGTAAGCTACTTGCTTTCTTTATTTCATTTATTGAAACTTATAAAAGTATTTTTTTTAATTTATGCGGCCAGTTCCTACACGAATAACCCTTCCAAATCATGAACGAGACGATTTGACTCCTTATGTTCTATCAAAAGTCCGGTTACATTTTGGTAGGCTGTTATTTCCCCTTCCCCCCCATTTAGTCAAACATTAACACTTCAGTCCTAACTGGAAGTTTGGTACATAAGATATGATTTTACGATAGCGTGGCCAAAAGGGTCCACTAGGTATCATGGTTAGATATTCTATATATAGATCACCATGTTGTATGTACATCATCTCTTAAAGAAGCATGCGAGAGAGACAAATAGACTAAATATATGGATATAACTAGGCTAAGCAAAACTAACTAACTAATTAAACTAAATAGAGTAAAACCTAACAACTACTAAAAACCTAATCAAAGCTAGTTTCACTATTGTCAAGTTTTCCCGACAATGACGCTAAAAACTTGATGTGATAAACCTAGTCTATAAAAATAACACTAAAATACCAACTTAAACTCAACCTAGACATTTGAGTTAAAAATCTGGACAACCTAAACTTAAACCACACAACATGCAAGTGCACCTGTGAATGTAGTATAACTTTAAGAAGTCCGGAATTGAACCCAAAGGACACAGTGAGTAACTAAAACTAGACTAATGAAAATGAATTTAATTGATGTGGGCTTTCTACGAAAATAAGAAAAATACTTAAAATAAATAAAATTAGTTAACATAAAACAATGAATATAAATGACGAACTCAAGAACAGAGGAAGCACTACCTAGGAAGAATCATGTTTGTGTTTCTCAGTTTTCTCTCGGATATGGTTACTATGATGGAACTAGGATCTAAAGATACAAAACATAAAAGAAACCTAGTGGATCCCTGATCCTTCTTCAGGTGTGACCAGAAGGAAAACTAATGGACGTGTGAACTCATCAGTTAGTTGAATTACCTCGCAGTCTATGATACTAAAGTACCCTAAAGTTAGCAAACCTCTAGGTTGAACTAATCTCAATCATTCATAAGAATGTAAGGGGTAACATGGAATTCATAGCTTGGAACAAGATGCAATGTAACTAAGTGATACTAAGGAAACCTCATCTCATACCCTCTACACCTAATTACCTAATCACAAGGACAATCTCGTATACCTATTATCTTTCAATCTCAAGGTAGGTTGAACATCTAATTTCAATCAATTCTCAGTTATTGTTCTTATGGGTTATGTCGACCTAACTCATAAACTAGTTACGGACACCAAGTAAGTAGCCTAACACACATCCAATCATGAAAGGCATTCGCTAAGACGCATGTGGAACAATTAACCAATAATCAACCAATATTAAATACGTAATAACACATCAAATTAACAAAATCCAAGTCTTCTACTTTATTATAAACTCATCAAAACATAACTATAAACCATAATAAATCCAAGATTCAACAAACAATCATCACCCTAGGTAGTTCTAGATGTTTAGCTGCTCATGTCAATTAATAAAGGTATATTGGTAGTTCTAGAGCCTTTTCGAGAAAACTTTAACATCAATCGACACGTATTATCATTCCGAACAAAAGGTCTAAAACATCGGTCTTGAATTTGGAAAAAAACTTAACGGCGTTAAAAAAATTTAACGACGGGACCAGTGGTTACCAAAGTGATAAAAGTTGGGACCGTTAACAACCAATTTAATAGTTGGGACCAGTAGAAGACAAAATGTAATAGCTGGGACCAGGTAAAACCAATATACCATTAATAAAGCAACTAAAATTAATACGAAACCAAGTCTAAACATGGTTCAATTAAAACAAACGAGAACAAAAGAGAGAATGCAATGAACCGTTTCTAATAACGAATGGAAGAGCTCATTGCCTACTACCTTTCTTTTCTTTATCTTTTGTTGTCGTCAAAACCCTTTCAATCTCCAGCCGTGCTCGTTTTCTATCGTCAAAGTCAACCCTCTTTTTCTTCTTTTCATTCCACCTCGAATTTAAATATAGAGTAAACTTTGTTTTGCGTTCTTGATGTTCACCTAAAATAACAATTTGTATACGATAGTTTCAAAATTGCACTTTTGTGTTCTTAAACTTACCAATTTGTCACCGTTTGCTACATTCGATTTAATTCCGTCAAAATGAAATGTTAGTTAGTCTCATGTGCCTCTCACGTGAGGGGCACTTTAGTCATTTTCAAGCTATTTCCTAATCAATGGTAGGGATATGTGGTAGAGATATGAGACCGACTAACACTTGCTTTTCATGAAAATAATTCGGATGTAGCAAACGGTGACAAATAGATGAGTTTAGGGAGGCAAAACGCAATTTAAAACTTATTGTATGCAAATTGTTATTTTAGGAAAACTTCAGGGAGGCAAAACGAAGTTTATTCTTAAATATATAAGTGTCTATACACACACCCCCCCTAAAAATATTTTGAAACTTCTCAAATTTCTCCCTAAACTTTTATTGTCTTTATTCGTTAAAATAAAGTGTTCCTAAATGAAATTAATAACTTGAGAACTTGCGTACATAAAATATTTTTGATGTGGGTATTCAATGGTCTGGTTAACGTTTTGTTTTGTTCGGTTCGGTTTGTTCGTTTGTGAAATCTTTTTGTTCGGTTGTGAAATCATTTTTTGGCTTGATCTAACCAAATTCAATTGCTATAGTAGGTTTATTCAGTCGTGAATTTTTTTCCCTGGCCTAACCGAATAGAATTCACTCGCTTTAGTAGGTTTATTCGGTCATGTTATCCGATTAAACCGATTATTGTACTGTTTATTCAGATAACCGTTCCGAATAAACCATATTTTTGTAACCGAATTCACAATTCAGATATGGTTATTAACCAAACTGAAAACCAAATTTGTAATTTGTTTTGTTTTTTAGGATACAAATATGATTTATTTGAATATTTTCAGGTTTCGGTTTGTTTGAACACCTTTAGTCGATACCCACCAACTAAATGCAATAGTTTAATATAACATTATAAAAAATGAAATATTAATTTAAAAAGAAAATAAAGTTTTGTAAAAAAAGATGTTTAAAATTGTAATTTGTAAAACTTTAATAAGATTATGTACCAAAGTAAAAAAGTTAGAAAATAGAGATGTATATCGTAACACCGGAATGACGCCGTCAATTATTTCTTGTGCATCATGGCTTTAATCCAATTTCCGTAAAATGATTGGGCTCAATATCACTTCAAAGATAATCTCTTATGATCCACTAAAACTTTTGTCCACGTTACCCTTTAACAAAGAATTTACATATCACACGGTTTCTTTTTTTTTTTAACGGTGACTTTATTAAAACACAAAATTGGCCACTAACAAAACGTTAGGATCAACAAACCAAACAATCAAAGCATTTACAACACCTACCACTTAGAAAGGATTACAATACCACATATGCCAAGGAATAACATCCCTATTGGATCGATATTTGAGCCACAAATACCCATTTACCTTAACTTTTTCTACAACTCCATCTACTAACAACAGGACCTTGTTTAATATAAAATCATTCCTATCGAGCCATATGTACCAACTTGTGGCCATCAAGATTACTGCTGATGTGTTTCTAGTTATAACCGAGCCATCTAAGTTCCGGTACGAATCAATCCGATCACTAATCGTATCTCCCGTCTCCCCCTCCCAGCCACACCACCTAAAAATCTTGCTCCAGACCTTCGACGCAAACGAACAGCTCATCAAAACATGATCAACCGACTCGACTGAGTTAAAACACATCGAACATTGACTTTATCCATGAATGCTTTGAATAACCACATCTTCAAACTTAATAGACTTTGACTTTAAAAGTGAAAGTTTATAAACTTAAACCTAGCTACGGTTAAACCCATATGTTAGTTTGCTTGATATATCTTTTAGATACATATATCCCTTCGGAAGGGCGATTGGGACGTGGACATAAGAGCCTTTATGACACAATTAATAATTCGATTTGTTTTTAATTAAGCCTTTAACTTTCAATCAATATATAATTAACACGCACTAAACTATTTATTAAAGCAATTAACAATACTTTAGTTTAGTTGCACCATTTTACTCATTATCACATAAAAATTATAAAGTTCAATATGGACCAATTACGAGTAGAATTCAACTAAAAGTAACTCAAAACATATAAGAACTATTCATATAACACATATATAATTTACACCACATCATACATATTGGCAACATCCTACCGTATATCAAAAACCATTCCCAAAACATGTATATACTCAGCAAATACGAGCTTCCAATAGGCTGTTCCATTTGTTTATAGGAAAATGACACTGCAAACACCTCCTTCATTAAGTAAAAACAAAACAATAAATGTATAATAGATTTAAACCGAAGGGGTTCTTCTGCCACTCACGCTAAACTTTGGAGTCGACATAACTAAAATACATATATAGTTCTTGAACGTGTAAAATGTTGTTCGTGTCCAATTATAAGTTCATTTTCTTGGACTCACATGCATGAGTTACAGGTATGTACGTAAGATAGTTGTCGTATATATTAATTGTTGTGATATGATGATGGTCAGTTATTAGTGGAATTGTTTTGGATTGATCGTTACTTGTTTCTATTACAAAGTCCAAGATCATCACTGTTTAAGATATAATTAAAAAAAAAACCAATGTTTTGAAAACCCGACCGGACATTAAACCGTTATTTTAATTTTAGTGGTCGGACCGGTCTGACCGCGGTCGGACCGGGGTTGGACCGGGGTAGGATAATTGTATATTTATCAAAGCAATACCATAAGATTTCCAATTTAGACACAACATAAGTTCAATAATATTAAGTTATACCATATAAGTAATAATTCAAACAAGTTCTAACGCCAAAGATCACCAAAAAATCATAATTTAAACAAGTTTGAACTCCAAAATAATACGAGTTCATCATTTTCATCACTTAAAAAATCAACATATTGACTTTCGTTACAAAAAAATATATATATAGATGTAAACATAAAATCCATGAAAATCAAAACATGAAAATATATATTTTATGACTGACCCGGTTCAATAGCGGTCCGGTTCCGGTCCGACCGTACCGGTTCGTACGGTTCGAAGCGGTTCAGAAACATCGATCAAACCGTGTCTAATTAAACCGTGATTATTAAAAAAAGCGGTCCGACCGCGGTCCAACCGGTCGGACCGGCCGGTTTAAAAACACTGAAAAAAACACGTACAAATGTATCGGTACCTGAAGCGTTGTGATTATGATGCATGGCATTATGCCATTATGGCAAGTAGGGATAAAGCCATTTTGAGGTACCCTTGATTGGGTGAAAGATTGTAGAATGTGTCTTGTTTCGTTGCTAGCTGTTTGTGATCTATAGTTACAAGTACTTGATGCATGTTATAATGACAATGGTACACCTGAATATTCGCACAAAAATACTTGTTAGAAACAGTTTTTTTTTGGGGTTTTTTTATGTCCACCGGGTTATTTTGCTAACTCACTTGATCTAAGTGTTACGCTTAGACCAAAGCGTGACACTTAGGTCAGATGTGAAAAAAACATGGAGCAAAGTGTCACGTTTGGACCAAAACGTCACACTTATGTAAGGTGTGAAAAAAACATATATGGAGCAAATTGTCTGGCTTGGACTAAAGCGTGACACTTAGGTCAGGTGTGAATAAAACATGGAGCAAAGTGTCACGCTTGGGCAAAGCGTCACACCTTGGTCCCAGACTGACTAAGTTTCAAGAAAAACTTCGGGATCAGTACGCGTGGGTTTTTATTATTTTGAGTGTGTACTAGGGTTTTAGGGGTATGCGTGACACTTAGACCAAGCGTGACATATTGATTAAATTTTTTAATTTTTTAATTTTTTGAACCAAATAACGTATATTTTAATACTTTTGTTTAATATTTGCATTTAATATAATAATATAATAATATACAAAAGAAAGAAATGTTGTCATACTTTGTCGGCTTTATATGAAACTTTCGGCTTCCTTATATCATCTTCATTCGATTCATTCTCTTCATTATTTCCTATATCACCAACAGAAAGAACTAAGTATTATTATTATAAGGCCAAATCCCATCGAGTCCCAAAACTAAACCAACCTTAATCTAAGGCCAAATCCCTATCTATGAATCTAAAAATAATCTATTACAATATGATATAAATTTAAACTAAGAGTTATAAAACAAACCGATTGCGGTTTCATTCTCTTCATTTCTTTTAGCACCAACAGAACCTTCACTATCGTCTTCATCTTTGTCATTCCCACTGAAACAATTTGACACATGTTTAACTTCTGGTTGTGTTTGGGACGACAGATGTGCATAATCTGGTTCTTGATGTGACTGGTATGAGGGATATTCGTAAGACTGGTATGAGAGATGTGTATAGTTCGGTTCTTGTTGTAATTGGTACGAGGGATACCCTTGACTGTAATTTGTCGATCCAAATAATGAAATGTACGTCTATTCACCGTAACTCAGTAATGGTTGCTGCTCAGAAAACCCTTGACCATATGAATTCAATGGGTTGGTTTCCCCCACCCCCCACGTAGGGTGACTCCCGTATACGTAATACTCCTGAAAACACCACAAGAAAAAAAAAATACTAATAGCATAACAAGAACCGAAAAATTAAAAACAAGTAGCACAATATTTATCTATGTTGAGTAACCTAGTCTAATTTATATTCAAGCTAAATGAACTATAATAATATCTAATATTGCTAAAATAAACGTTTGCTAAACCTGGTTAAAATCTTCGGAGGTTGTCAACTCATTCAAATCCGGAAGCTTTGACTTTTGACTATAATCTCTGGAATTCGATATTGTCTTTGAATTAAGATGGTGTTTATGGTGTTTAGAGTGATAAAGATTTGGTTGGAAGTTTTGAAGTTTTGTGAAGTTAGACAATTGAACATGTATTGTAAAGGAGAATTGAAGAATCAGACCAAAGTGTCACACATAGACCTATGCGTGACACTTTTGTGACACTTATGTACCAGATCAAAGTGTCACGCATAGGTCTATGCGTGACACTTATGTACAATAGAACTGGATTCCTTCTTCTACTTTGATGTCAATTAAGCCTTTATGTCACTTAAATGGTCACGTGTGACCTAAGTGTCACGCTAAGGTCATTGTGTGACAAGTAGGTTTCAGACCCCGTGACATCTTTACATCAACCTTGTACCTTGTATGCAGACGTCGTACTTGTTTTTGATGACCTCGTACTTGATGCATGACGCTGTGGCCTAAGTGACACGCTTTTTGCTCAATGTGTCACGCCTAGACCTATGCGTGACGCGTTGAAGCTATGCCAAAGAAAAAAGGGTTTGGTGTCCCCATTAGAACGTTTTTTAACATATGTTAGAAACAGTTAGAACCTCAAAACATTAGGTTGGCGCTACGTTCCATGCAATTATGCAAAATCACCGATACATGATACAAAAAAGGAACATTTTTTTTATTTGACTCAATTTAAGTAAATGAAATTCATCATACATATGATAGTTAAATGTCTATCTTCATAGGTCAAATGAGAACTATAAGACTACTTTTTCGTATAGTTGTACAAATGACACTACACGAAATCTAGGATTTAAAGACGAAAGATTTGGCGACGACACGAAAGTCGTCGCCAAATCCCTCACCAAAACCATTTTCATTTTCTTTTCTAATTAAATCCTAATATAATGTCCTCACTAAACATTATCTTTTATTTTTTATTTATTTTTTGGCTTTCAAAAATAAAATTCCCATCATCTTATTAGGGACGCCTTTGATGACGACAATGTCTTCGCTGAATGTTTTTCCCAAAACAATCAAGTTTTCACTTTCCTCCAAAAACTAAAATTATCCCTCCATTGATAAGGGATGACATTGACGACGAATTCATCATGGAACATTAATTTAATACTTTTAAGTGTATCAAAATAATTTCTATTATATAAATTTAAATTATTTCATAATTAAATTTATAAATTTTGTTTAAGTTTTTTATCAAGTGTATCACATTAATTTTTATTATTTGTTATATATTACATTAATTACTGTTTTGTTTAATAGTTATTAAAGTATAAGTTTTATTAAATGCATACATACAAGTAAATCATATACATACTAAGGCCTAATACACGATGAGTTATACATATAAGTGCCCAGTTTAGGCCCAAAACGAATGATTGAGAATCGTATTGGGTCTATTAGGCCAACATGAGATAACAAAGGGGTTAAGAACCAATTGATGTTGTTTTTGACAAGTTATCACATACGTGGCCCAATAGGCCTAAAACATATGATTGAAAATCATATAAGGCCTTTCAGGACCACCTGAGATAACAAAGGAGGGTTAAGGCCCAATAGACTTGTTGAAGTGAAAGATCTATCAACCATGTCGTACGTATGTACATTCGACTAGACGCACACTTGAAATGAAGCTTTTGAATTCTACGTCATACATACATACATACATACATACATACATACATACATACATACATACATACATACATACATACATACATACATACATACATACATACATACATACATACATACATACATACATACATACATACATACATACATACATACATACATACATACATACATACATACATACATACATACATACATACATACATACATACATACATACATACATACATACATACATACATACATACATACATACATACATACATACATACATACATACATACATACATACATACATACATACATACATACATACATACATACATACATACATACATACATACATACATACATACATACATACATACATACATACATACATACATACATACATACATACATACATACATACATACATACATACATACATACATACATACATACATACATACATACATACATACATACATACATACATACATACATACATACATACATACATACATACATACATACATACATACATACATACATACATACATACATACATACATACATACATACATACATACATACATACATACATACATACATACATACATACATACATACATACATACATACATACATACATACATACATACATACATACATACATACATACACACATTCATACTTATGGATGAATCATTTAGGCCTAAAACGAATGACTGAGGAACATATTGGCCCTATTAGGCCCACATGAGATAACAAAAGGATGGTTAACATCCAATTAATGTTGTCTTTGATAAGTTATACGCATACATGGCCTAATAGGCGCAAAACGAATGATTGAGAAACATAATGGGCCTTTTAGGTCCACATGAGATAAAAATGGAGAGTTAAGGCCCAATAAACTCGTTGGAGTGAAACGTAGATCAACCATGTCGTACGTATGTACATTCATACTAGACGTATACTTGAAACGTCGATTTTGAATTCTACGTTAGACATACATCCATCCATCCATACATTCATATATACATAAACACATTCATACATACATACATACACACATACATACACATATTTATACTTATAAATAAATAATGTTAGGCCCAAAATGAATGATTGAGAAACATATTGGGCATATTAGGCGCACATGGGATAACAAATGAGGGTTAAGGCTCAATTGATGTTGTTTTTGACAAATTAAACGCATACGTGCTCCAATTGGCCTAAAACGAATTATGGAGAAACACATTGGGCCTATTAGGCCCACATGAGATTACAAAGGAGGGTTAAGGCCCAAGTCATGTTGCTTTTGACAGGTTATACGCATATGTGGCCGAATAGGGCCCGAACCCGAACCGTTGAACAGACCCGAACATATTGGACTAAAACCCAAATCGTCAAACTGACCCGAACATATCCGACTTTATGATAAATAGTTATATTATATTATTAAAAACTAATTTATATTATTAATACGTTTATAAGAATTTATTTATAATAATAAATAATTATAATAAAGAGGTTTGGTCGGATTTATTCTTGTTGTAGGGTTCGTCGACGACAATTATGGTTTTTCATGACGACAATGACGTCGCCAAAAAAGAGATGAATAAAATACATCAGGTCCTTGTATCTGCTCATTCTCTTCTTCTTCCCTTTTCTCCACCTCCTTCCGGTGACTCCCACCATAACACCGATGATTCCCACTTCTTTCCAACAATTCCTACCAAAACAACTCACCACAACCCACCCCATTATAAGGTATGTAAATTTTTCTTCTTTCTCTTGTTGCTTTTGTTGATGATCTTGTTGTTGCTGTTGATGATGATTTTCTTGTTGTATATGATGTTGTTGCTAATGTGTCTGTTGTTGTTTTTTTATTTTATTATTATTTTTTTTGTTAATGTTGTTGTAGTTGATGTTGTTATTGTTGATGTTATTGAAATTGTGGTTGATTAGGTTAGAGAAATTTTATTGTTGTTGAAAGTAGGGTTATTAAGCGAGAGAAATTTGGTTGTCGTTATTGAAATTGGGGTTGATTAGGCTAGTAAAATTTGGTTGTTGTTAAAATTAGGGTTGAATAGGCTAGAGAAATTTGTTGTTGTTGAAATTGGGTTTGATTAGGCTAGGGAAATTTTGTTGTTGATGTTGATGTTGTTAAAATTAGGGTTGATTAGGCGAGATAAAATATTGTTATGATGTTGTTGTTGATGTTTTTGTTGTTCTTGTTGGTGTTGGTGTTGTTGTTGTTGACGTTGTTGTAGGTCACCCGTTCGAAATTAATTTAATAGAAATTAATTCGGATAGTCCCAAGTTTGGGACTGATTTTTGAATGTTTTGTCCCATTTAGGTTATGGATGCGTATAATTGGTTTATTATTTAAGAAATATTCGGTAAACATTTTTTCCTTTCCTCCCATTTGGATTTGGTTTGTTTCTAATACGTGAAAATCTATATTTATACCTTCTAATAAAAGAGGGTTTTAGAGTACACGTGTCACTCATTGGAGTGGGTGTTGAAATATTTTTCCACTAAAACTAATAATCTTTTATTTTAAGTTATGTATGGAAAGAAATCGAGAACATTAAATCACCCATAATTTTCCTCCAAATTTTCAATCTACCTTATTTATATCCTTGAAATCACTATAAAAGCGTAACACAAACAACTTAAACCAATAACTTATTGCAATTTACAACCTAGGTCCATGAATGCCGACTCATACACTCGACCCAGTACATATGAGTGTCACCGTGAATTTTGCCGGATATCTATCATCTGGATTATTTGTATACTTGTTTTTCTTAATCTTTTCTTAAATTAATTAACTGGTAGGATTTATAGGGCACTCAGTTTAACAGCATCAATATTTAAATTTGTACTAATACTGTATTTTTAGTTTAATCTATTTGTTCAAGGCTCAAATTAGAGTATGAATACAATTTGTGTTTCGATTCATATATCTTTTATATAATGTGTAGCTTATTTTCAAATGTTTACTTTTTGGTAAAGTCTTAGAATTGTGTTTTTTATATTCCCATCCGTGTAACACACGGGGTTTAATCTAGTCTATCTAATAAATCAAAGTTTTAGGGGGGCAATTTTTAGGGGGAAAATTATTTGTTCTATAATAGGAAGTTTAGGAGGGAAATTAAGGAAAAATTTTCACCAACATCATGAGTTGAGGTAACTAAATCTTTAAATAATAAATATTCACAAATCATTAAACATAATAGCTATAATCTCTTTATAAATATTGTTATTTAACCCGTGTGTAACACACGGGTATTAAACCTAGTGATTTAATAATATAAACACTAACCTTTTTGGGTGTGTTTATGGTAGGTTGAATAAGATGAAGGTACGAGATGGAGGATCAAGTTAGCCAAGGAACCGAGTACCCCCGAACACTACTAGTTCCCGTCCTTGCATAACATAATGGGAAACCTAAAGAAAAGTTTTAGTTTATTGTAAACGCTATATATAACTTTTTAATAATTGTTAAACCGAGTGCAAGTTGGTTTATGTTTAGATTGGTTAGTAGGTTACGTATGATTTAAAAGAAAAAAAGAACTTTTAAATGCCTATTTTCTAGGACTAAACGGGTTAAATTACACACGTTACCTATGATTAACGGGTAGGGTCTTATAAGTGGTATCAGAGCTAAAGGTTGTCGTGGATTAAGGTGTTCGGTTCAGGGCTTGATCGCTAAATCCGGTAAGTATCTTCTATTATAACAATCATGTATGATTGGAGGTGGTTGTAAACAACACTTTGGGCTATCGTGTGATCACACATTGCCCTAAAATGCATTGGTAGGTGATGGTTAGGGTGGCTTAAAGACTAAATAAAAAAAGAAAGAAGAAAAACATATATTGATAATAACTACTTGAGTTGACAAGTATAGCTGTATGCCTTGCATTATAGTATAGGCTTATTTTAAATGCATTACACTAATCTTGTGTGAACTTTTCAGTGAATTGTTGCAAATGATGATGATGCCATGATGGCAAGAGTTAGATGATCCACCTAACATGATGGTGGAAGGGTTTGGAGCATGATAGATGAGCATGATCATCAAGGACCTAAACAAGTAATAAATTGGAATAATGGTTGAATGGTAATGAAAGTCTATTAGGACGAATGCTTATTTAGGTACACTTCAACTATGATATGAATTGTTGTACGCTAAATTCACATGGTGAATGGCATTTACATACTGGACATTTAGGCTTTGGAAACCTGGATGGCAAAATTATCCAAGATAATGTCCCAAGGGAATATGGGTTGGTAATGGGCACCATTCATAATAGTGAATGACAAAAGTAAGAAGTGAAATATAGACTTGAAAGTGTCACACCCTCAAAATCCACTAACGGAGTTTTACCATTAAGTGTGTGACAAACCAAGATCTCAGTCATCAATTACACCAAACGACACTATATGAATTTAAAACATACGTGTCTCATTAAATGAGAAAATTTAATACAGAGTTAACGTTTAAAAGTTTGCGGAAGCGTAATCGAAATGTAATGTCAAAATATTAAATGGAAACTAAATGCGCAAAACATGCGCCCAACACGAGAAACACAGTCTAAATAGCCATTAAACTCAAAACATGGTTTTTAATGCAAGAAAATGTTTAAATGAAAAGTCGTGACTCCATGCCATGTCCTAAGTGCGTGGTACCTCAATGACCTGTAAAAGTGAAAGGCTAATAAGTGTCAACACGACGGTTGGTGAGTTCACATAGTAGGTACAAAATCAAGTAAGTTCGTTTGCAAGCAAAAATATAAATTAAGTATGTCAGTGTAGGTAGCTAGTCTACAGTACATGTACTTAGAGTCGTATGAATCTGACCGAAGCTGACGTATGTACACATTATGTGCATTTTGTCTGTCGTACATCCCAGCAGGATGCACATGTATGTATGTTAGGTCAATTCAACACCCGTTCGACAAGTCCATCTGTCGTGCTAGCGCAACTAGCAAGGTGGGGTTTGTCAGACCCAGTAGTCCTACTCAAAATTCCCCAGCTATTTCCTAAATACTAACGGTCAACTAGGTATCCTTGAGGACTTTCATGAACAGTAAAAGTAACTCTAATCCAAACATGCGACATACCAAATTTGTAAATCCGTAAAAGTAATTGTTCATGTTTCCATCCCATAACAGGGTAGAATAGTAGTCAATACGGTTCAGTGAGCTCACCTTCGGGTGCACAGCTGCAAGCATCAGCAAGGTAAAAGCAAACACGACATTCCTATTACATGATAAGTGTATAAGTGTGTGTTTGTGCATGTATGTAAAACCCTATGCATCCAAACAATTCAATTGTTTACTTGCAATTTGAAAAGTTTGACTTTTGACTAACTTTGACCAAAGTTGACTTTTGTTGACCTAAGTTGACCCACGACCCGTTGGTGATTTATTAAGTGTAGGTATGTTCCATTAATAGTACTTGTCCACATTGGGTTCACAATTCACGCCACAAGACACGTATTAAAAGAATTCAGTTTCTATTTTCATTAAAGTTTCCTTTATAGGAAAGTAGGATTTTTAAAACATGCTTTCACAAAACAACATCCTAAAGGTTTCCAAACTTCAATATGCACATCAACTACTACACACCAATCATATCATGAAGCACAACACAATAGCACACGCCAACACTTACAGTTTCCCACTTAAGATAATGTGGCATCTATGTTCATTTCAAGACACACATCACTATCCACATGTCTTTGTGTTTCAAATAACATAGCAACACTTTCTTCATAGCATCCTAGTTAACTAGAACACCACATTCTAGGTTTTCAACAATTAGGTGCATACAAACGGGTCATTAACTAAACAACACTTTTAGATACCATTTCTAAGTCAAGAACTAGTTTATTATCCACAAAGTTGCCTACAATCTCCCACTCACAATTCATTCATGTTTGTATCCTCAAAACTACTACTTATGCAACCTAGTGTAACGTTCATGACGAAAAGTTTCCACAATTAGAAAGTCATCCCAAACAAAGTCGGACTTACGCATTCAAATAACCAAAATTCATCTAATGCATCATACACTCATACTAGTATCATCACAACAACCATTAGATGTCCACAACATGCATTTTCACATGAACCCTAATGAAAAAGTTACTATTTTTAGCAACATGGCAAAACGAGCATGAAATTTCATAACCAAACAAATCAACCTTTATTCAAAATCATAATCAACATATATTTCATCACATTTCACCATGATCATGCATACAAAGTCAAGTTCTAATGACTTACTATTAACCCTAATTTCACAAAAACACTAACATGGGTTCAGTTAACTATTAGATCACCAAAACATCAAATAAACCCAAAATCAATATCCAATTCCACAACAAAATCATCAATTGACAAATTTGGATGAACTAGGGTTTCAATTTCGCAACATATATAGTGATTTTAGGATTTAAACTTACTTGTATTGTGTTTACTACTCCAATTAGCAAGCAACAACACCACCAAAGACCCAACACAACCGAACATCATCACTGGACGAACCAAGCAGCCGAAATCTTCAACTAGACATAACTTTTTAATCGCTACGAGTTAGAAGAGTATTTACTATCATTGGAACCGTCTCTTCGAGACGAAGACTTTGATATATAATAGGCATCGTGACGACGTCGGATCTGGCCGGAAAAAGTGACGGCTATAAAAGGGGTTTTTAGGGTTGGGTTTTCTTTTGTAAAAAAATGAGATGGAAAAAGGGTTTAGGAGGCTTTTGTACCAAGGGTTTTCATGTAGAGTCTTTTAATAATTACCGCGTTTACGTTATTGCGTGTCGTTTCGTCATTTGCCATAAATCATTGTCGACATTTACACTATACTTGATTTTGAATAGCGTTATCGATTATTATTTACTTGATTAAAACTAAATTCTGTGAACGTATCTGATCAAATGCGCGTTTCGTAATTAATTATGTTTATTTTTTTATAGAATCAATTATTTTGACTTTATTTTAAGTTTATAAAACATATTTTACACAAATATATCGGTTGAGCACTCGTTATAACTTATTGGGTCACTATGGGCTTTGTTTACCTTAACGGACTTTGTTTATCAGGTTGGGTCACTATTGAGTCTTTAAGCCCAATCAGTACAATTACATGATTTAGGGAATATAATTAATAGATTTGTGTTAACAGAGTTAACATGAAAATGCCGGGTGTCACAGAAAGCATGAATGGTGGCGGCCATTCAAGAAAATGTTTTCAACAAATCATTTTGAAAATTTATAATGATCACACCTAGGGATGTGACTCAATAAAAAGAGCTTTATGAAACAAAAATGATCCGTAAGTTTGGGAAGAATAAAGCTTAAAACGGGTTTTTGTAATATAACAATAAGGAGTTTTTACTAAGTTAAAATTGGGACACAAACACAGACTGAAAACTTGCTACATGAGAGGTAATGTACAAATAATTATAATAAGCTCATGCGTGGATTGCTTACTCTGGCCAGGTAAGTGTTAAACACATGATACTATGGACTTCTTATAACTAGTATGTATGCGTTTGATGTAGCAAGGACTAAGTGAGTGGGAGGTGTCGAAGGATCCTTGGGGTCATGAAGCCTTACGGGCATACTCGTAATAGAAACGACGTATGACGTGCGTAAGGATAAGTGATCCACAGAAGTACTTGGAAAATCCGCATGAAAGGCATGTAAAAACGGTGCATAAATGACCCATGAGGTCATAAAAGCGGAGTTCTTCCTAGAAATAGATGATCATAGTCATAGGCTATGGTTATAAGAAAAGATTGTAATTGTCATTCATAGTCTAGAGTGCTATGTTTGATAGATAATGATGATGAAACAGTCATTCATGGTCTAAGGGGCTATGGATGACGGGTCGATCAAGAGAAACCAAAATATAAACAACCTGCGGGGTCATGGAAACTGGGTATAAACCGGTAAGACCAATCCTAGTCATGGGCTATGATTGGTTAATAATGTGAATAGCCACTCGTGGGCTAGAAGACCACAATTGATAGTGAATGGAAATCACATCGTCGCTCAGGATTTAAAAGGGGATTGTTTGACAAAGGGAAATGGGAACAAGTGATCTAGAGGTCACGGAAGTCCTAAAGGTATGTTAATGCAAAAATTAATAATTTTTTTTGGAAATTTAAAGTAAGTAGATAGACGTGCACAAACCGGGTTTTTTTTTGGACCCGGAACCGGGTACAAACCGGGTACGGGGGGCCCAAACCTGTTTGGAACCGGGTACACGGTGGAACCGGGTACAAACCGGGTCCGGGTAGGGTGGGGGTAAAACCCTACCCTGTGGAACCGGGTAGGGTCGGGTCCAAACCGGGTACTACGTGTAATTTTTTTTTTTTTTTACTTTTTTTTTTGGTTTTGCGTACAATATAAAGTTACTAAATAAATACGATTTATTTCAAGTGAAAAGAGTTAACCAAATACAAGATATTGAAGTTACGATACAAAAAAACTACTATTTTTAAACAAAGTCAATATATATATTTTTGAAATCTAAGCTTCTTCATTTTTTTCCTCTTCTTCTTTCGTCTTCTTTGAGTTCTTCATCGGATATTCCGGTTGATAGTCCCTCCTCAACCTCTTCATCATGTATTTTTGCCTCCGGTTCGATGTCGTCTTCTAAGCTCGTTAGGTGTTGTTTGCGATCAATCGCGTCCAAGTGATCTTTGAGACAAATGCACATCTCCACAGCCTCCGGAGAAAGTCGGGTCCTTCGTAAAGATATTACCCTGCCACTAGTAGAAAAAGCCGATTCCGAAGCTACCGTAGAAGCTTGGGAGCTTAGTAAATCACGGGCCATGGCGGAAAGAACCGGAAATTCCATTTCCCTTCCTTTCCACCAAGCCAATATATCAAAACTCTCAATGTCATCGGCCGACATAGTGGAAGTATAATCCGTTCCACTATATCTACCGAGCTCGCTACTCGGAGCGGCACCCTTTTGTTTTTTTGCCACGGATTCCCGAACGACATTTAAAAAGTTTTTCTTCGGGTCCTTCATCGGCTTACTTGAGCTAGCCTCCGATTGTGAAAATGGTGTAACCGTTGTTGGCCCGTATCTTAAGTGATAAACATCAAAAAGTCTTTGAAAATCGTGATTAAATTTTGCTTTTGCTTCCGTTGCGTGATTTGGGTTATCCATATGGATATCCAAATTGTCAAAAATTTCTTGAATTAAACATTCGACTCCCGTAATATTTTAAAACGGGTTTAAAGCGGCGGCACAAGTAAAAACCGAAGGGAGCTCTAAAAAATATTTTTTAAATTTTTCTTTCATCGCCGGTGTCATTTCTTTAAAAAAAATTTTATTTTCATGAGTTTTAATATTAAGAGACATTAAATATAATTCGTAAAGCACCAAACTACTAGTCGGGTAATAAACCCCCGATAAGTTTTTAGTTGAATTTTTAAAAACGGCAAGAAATTCAACAAATTTTGGTATAAATTTCCAACAATGTTCCGAAAACTCGTCGGCTAACCCGCCCGATACAAGACTACTATGAAAAACTTTCAACCCATCCCGTTGTTTCAAGGCACTCTCTAACATGTCGCATGTCGAGTTCCAACGGTGAGGTGTATCCCAATTCGCACCTAAATATATCGAATTCGTATCTCTACAAAATTGTTTATAATCTTGACAAATTTGCCTTTTAGCTTTAAAAACCGAATAAAGCATACATTTAAAGTTATATATATATTTGGAACATAATTCGGACCCTAGCCCGTCTTTCATTACCAAATTAATAATATGTGCGACACATCGACTATGAAAAAAATCACCGTTGCAAATCGGTTTATATTTTACCATAAGTTTATCAACCGCATTAGTATTATTTGAAGCGTTGTCAAAAGCCATTGAAAATATTTTGTTTTGTAAACCATAAGTTTGTATTACGTTATCTAAAAGCTCAAACAAATCATCTCCGCTATGTGGAATCGGAAAAAGATCAAAAGCAATGGTACGTTTCATCATTTGCCACGAATCGGGATCCACCCAATGAGCGGTTACACAAAGATAAGACTCTATGCAACCGTGTGGAGCCGACCAAACATCGGTAGTTAAATTAACACCGGTTTGTAAGTTTTGGAAAAACACAATTAAATCTTTTTTACAAACTCCCCACAATTTCAAACAATATCGTCTAAGGGTCATACGACTTACATGGGTGTAACGAGGTTGAAGTGTTTCCCGAATCAAAGCCGTCAATTGCGGGTTGTCGAAGTGGTTGAATGGCAAACAATTTTGAATCACGAACTTCGCCATACGATCTTGGACCATATCGACGCTATAATGAAATATTTCGCCACCACCCCCATATCGGCTTGATCGGACTCGGGGGCATTTTTCAACACCAGACAAAACTTCTTTGTAATATGCTTGTCCAAAGTCGAGTTTGAAGCCGCCCCCAACAAAGCTCCACAATACTTGCAACGAGCTTTGTGTGACCCGTCACTCATCTCAACTAAATCCCAATGTTGCCACACTCTTTGGCTTCGGTTATGTTGAAGAACTTGAACAACATTGGGGGCTTGAGAAGAACCGGTTGCGGATTGTGATGCCATTTCGAGATTAACGAAAATGAAAGAGATGAAAATAGAGAGTTTTTTTGCGTTTTTTGCTTGCGTTTTTTGCGTTTTCGAGTGTTGTAATCAACCCAAACATCAAACATATATTTATAGTAGCTAAATGGGTGTTAGGGGGCATTAAAACACAAAAAAACGGTCAAAAAACATCTCCAACGGCTATAATGCCGTTTTATAACGGCTAGAAACAAAAAAAAAACGGTCGGAACCGGTTCCTACCCGGTTCCATTCGGGCCCGGGTACAGTCGGGTAGGAACCGGGTTCGGGTCGGGTCCGGGTACACCTTCAAAAATGAGAACCGGTGAGGAACCGGTGGGTATAAAACCGGGTACGGGGTCCACCGGGTACGAACTGGAACCGGTTCCGGGTCCAACCCGCCGGGTCGGGTATGGAACCGGTTTTTTTGTGCAAGTCTAAGTAGAAATTCAGGTAGCGGATAATACACTACCTGGAGTATCATACGCTGGGTAGAGAATTCATACACTGATTTAGTTCTAAATACGCCCGAAAACATCACTTTGTACTCTAAATCTGGTCAGCATATCATACGTTGGGGGGCGTATGATATGTTGCCCCTATAAATTTAAATAACATTTTCTTGCACTTTTTAACTCACAAGCCCTTGTCAAATGGGTGTAACAACACCAAGTATTTTAGAAAACAATGTGGATAAAAATGATGATCTAAAGGATCATTAAGATGTTTTGGTCATAAATAATAATAATGGTCCACGACACCAATGTGACCCACATGGAACTAATAGAAATGGGTGAGCCTTAAGGGCTCACACCTTAAATGGGTTCAACACCTAAAATTTGCTCAATGGAATTATTGAGCAAGACAAATAGATGATAAGACAATTGGTTAGAGCATGGGAACCAGGTGTGATTCTCCGCGTTTAAAAGGAATGGTAGAAGAAACCACTTAATTGTCAAACCCTAAATGTATGAATTCATACGATTTGAAAAGAAAACATTGAAATGAAATAGGATTTTGCTAAATAACAACACTTACAAAGAAGAAAAGAAAGAAAAAGGTAAAGAAATAAGAGATAGATTTAGGGAAATGATTCCAAGGGAACCATAGGAACATGAATACGGCCATGATGATGAGCCGTATTAATCCATAGCAACAAGTTCAACTTGTTGAAAATGAAGTGTTGATAGGCACTTATACGTATGATAAGGTAAACGTTGAATGGTTGATGATGGTAAACGGGATGAAATAAGGTTTAAACGGCGACCAAGGGTACCTAGATTTAATGTATTAAGCATAACTCATATGAGTAAGTGATAAAGGTTTCGGGGACGAAGCCTCCTTAAGGAGGGTAGAGTTGTAACACCCCAAAAACATACTCGATAATTAAACCGAATTAACGATGAGCTAACAAATAAATTACCAATAGTGGTAAAATTAATAAATTAAACATTTGAAATTAAGTAAATAACCTCATTTTTAATTATAATAATGAACAGATACCTTACGGGAGGTAATTATAGAAAAGGAGAAGAGGCCCGGTAAATAAGACTTAAACATTTGGAATTGTTTGATTTCATAAGATTGTAAATATGTGTTTTTGTTAGTGACATTGATGCTACTTGGTTACTTCAATTTACATGTTAATGGCTTAAACTAGGTGAGAGTTTCACCCTATGTGTCTTGCATGAAGTTTGATTTCTAAATTCCATTGCAAGTTGAATTGAATTAAGTTGATGATAACCTATTTGATGGTTAGTGGATATATTAATATGGATTGTAATATATAGGCATGCATGGAATAATGTACTCAAAGCGTTTGATAAAATGCCTACATGAAACTTGAATTTGGCTAGATGAAGAAATTGATGTTAATTGATTTTGTATAAAATAGTGTAAAAATCCGTCACTTTTGACAGATTTGTATAGCCATCTTGCAAAGACTTTATCTAAAAATGATTGAAAGGATTGAAAGTTTGTTGACGAGTCTTATATAGTTGGAAAGCTTGTTGAGTCCACTACAATTAATATTTGAACATAAAGGCCTAAAAAGGATTGAAAGTCGTCCAAAACAGTAGACCAAAATGGCTAGTCAGGATATATAACATTCTGATTGGAATCATTATATGCTTATGTCCTGTTTTTATAAAACTCATATAAAATCATAGAAAATACCGATGAATGTGTATGATATATGGACGAAAACATCTATGAGTCTACTACAATCCATATTCAAACATGAAAGACTAAATAAAATGGTAAGTTAGTCAAAATAGTTTATTTATGCAGCTACACAGAAAAGTGTTGCACAAATATATAAGCTTTTAAATATAAGCAAAAGGGGATAGTTGAGTATACATGATTTAAACACGAATGGTTGATCCTAGTTGAGCATGTGTATCTATTTTGGTATGTTAGAAGTGTCTAAAGTACTTGTAAATGAGTTATACATGTAATTACACCAGTCTATGTAATAGTTGGTGAATATAGTTGGTGAATATGGCCAGTTTGACTTTTAAAAGTCAAACTGACCCAAAAATAGTGTTTTGATAAATTGGTATGGATGAGTCCATACGATTTGGTGGTCATGCTATATAAGACTAACTTATTAAAGTTGTGGAAATTGGGAAATGTTTGATCTTGTCAAGCTAGGTGGAGACTTGGACGAAACGTGTAAGACGAGCTAATGGAATGCATGGGAGTTTTAGCTGGTAAATAAAGGTAAGTGGCATTGTTCACTTTTAATTACTAAGTTAGAATTTTTCGAAAATGGTAGTCTTGTTTATGTGACTAGACAAATGGAATTATAGCCGAAATTACCAATTGGGTAATTTGGGTCAAATGGTGACTAATGGAGATGAAGTCACCATTTGTACCAAAAATTTTGATAACTTCTTGTTGAGTTAGTTACAGGTAACTATGAGTATGTAAGGCGAGTATTACCGAGAATTAGCATGTGAAAGTGTAAGTGGGATAAATGGGTCTATGACCTCGATCCACCAAGGTATTGACAACGGGTCATCATTTTGGTAAGATTAATCATCGTCACCTTGGTTAGGGTGTACGGATGAAAAAAATGAACACTTTATGTGTGGCCGGGTAAGACGTTTAACAAAAGGGGGTATTCAGACTAAGAGTTATTTAGATACTTGGAAAGTCCATGTTCTTAATTGTTTTTCTTTAAAGCTGTAAAGATAAAGTCTTAAATAAATAACCGAAGTCGATACGCGTACTTTAAATAGAACGCGTACCTAAAATCAAGTAATGTGTTTTATAGCAAGTATTATAATCAAGTATCGTTAGGGTATATCAACCAAAGCTTAATGAGAATTGATTGGTAAAGAAATGACCTTGGATGGGTAATTTGGTAAATGAGTTAGAGAAATGGGGATTCTAGAGCCTTGAGCCGCACTATCCCTTAATGGGTCAAAGTAAGGAAAGAGGACTTCAAATCCACATTTAATATATTAATGAGACTTGGGTGAGTTCCGAGATCCAAGTGAATACTCGAAAATCATAATAGTGATCAACTAATGGATATTAAAGGGAATGGAGTGCTCGGATGGGTGTTGGTCTTTTATGACCAAACTACCCCTATGAGTCGAAAATATAATTATGAAACCGAATGTAAATATAATATAATGAAATGGTAATTACGTTTCCAAATATATAAATTGTGTATTAATATAAGTGGGAGGGAAGATGCCAATGTCTTAGGCTAAAACACTCAATGTTTCTCTCAACAGGTCGGTTAGGGAGTTAAGTGTGTACTTGGATCACAATGAATGATCCAAGGCATAATATTATCAGACATGTGAAACTAATCTTTTGATCTTATACAGTTATAAAATGAAAAGAAGATCATGGGTTTGTACCACATCAAATCGGATGAGGAGGACTACGGCAGTGGCCGGGTCTATTTGTTGTATTCGTGGTTTTCACGTCTTGTGAATGATCCGATTGAATTGGTTTGTTTCTAATATGTGAAAATGATTTAATAATATAAACACTAACCTTTTTGGGTGTGTTTATGGTAGGTTGAATGAGATGGAGGTACGAGATGGAGGATCAAGTTAGCCAAGGAACCGAGCACCCCCGAACACTACTAGTTCCCGTCCTTGCATAACACAACGAGAAACCTAAAGAAAAGTTTAGTTTACTGTAAATGCTATATATAACTGTTTAATAATTGTTAAACCGAGTGCAAGTTGGTTTTTGTTTAGATTGGTTAGTAGGTTACGTAAAATTTAAAAGAAAAAAAAGAAATTTTAAATGCCTAATTTCTGGGACTAAACAGGTTAAATTACACACATTAACTATGATTAACGGGTAGGGTCTTACAACTTTATTTCGGAATGTTCTTTCGTACCTTATCATTTCAAGGTTTATACTAATTTTTTAAACAGTTATAGTGTTATTTACCAATGAAATGAAACCTGGGACTAATTACAAACAAAGTTTCCTTCGTGGTTTAAGCATAATGTAAATACGTACATACACACATGCAATACTCTTTCTTTAAAATAACGTTTTTTTATATATAAGGAACGTTGTGAACCCTTGCCTTTTTCATAGATCAAACATATGTATGCAGATGACCAATCTCGTTGTGGTGCCAAGTTACTTGCTTTAGCGAAATGACCATTAGATGTATACTCTTACACCGTTTGCATAGTTAACGGTGTGAGGTTTGTGGTTCATAGTCGAGATATACACCGAACAACTCAGAACACCAGAGTTTCAACAACTAATGCTGACAGAAAACCGATTATGGTGTGCTGGAAGAAATTTTGGAGCTATGTTAATTAGGTGGCCGCAAGGTTGTTTTGTTTTGATGTAAATGGTTCAAATTCGATAAACAAGGTTTTCTCACTATGGATAACATAACTAGTAGTTGTGCTCATTATGAATTGTATAAGAAGACCAGTACCTTCTTGCAACACAAGCAAATGAAGTATTTTATCTTGATGACCCGTTAAAAAAAGATGTGAATTAGGGAAATATTGGAAGATCGTCAAAGAAGTTCATCATCGGAAGATTTGGGATCCAGATATCAATGCGTGAGATATTGAAGTGGATCTTTTACATGGCAGCAATTCATCTAATATTTTTGTTGTCTTCTAACTTGGATGATTTTACACCTACGGTAGTTAAGTTGAGGCGAAGTAATGGAACTTGAACGTACTCCTGCATTGGAAGACGACGAAAAGGACGACAACATAGAGAATGACACGGACAACAAACTTGAATCACACGTTGATATTTGTGATGCATCTGATTGATCCTTAAACTGTAATTTGTAAAAACACATTATTTTAATTTATAATATATTTTGACATGAGACAAACCGGAATCAGACATTATTATTATTATTATTATTTTAATTCATATTATTTGTATACTTGTATTCTTTTTTAAATGTCAGGGGCAGTCTTACATGGTTATCACATGGGAGATTGTGGAGGTGATCCCCTCAGGGGAGATTGGCAGCAATCGTCTAGGTGCCAGGGGACAGTATGAAAAACTTCTGATTTAATTATTTGTATTTTCTTGATTTACTACCTTGGAAATAATTACTTGTATTTTTTTTATTTGTAGGGGTACTCCAAGGAGAAGAAAGAAAAATAAAAATCATAGGTTGAAGATAGCTTTCAATAAGAACTCCAAAAAAACCCCTAGGGATATAGTTCGAGAAAGGGGATAACGGGACTTACGTCATTGTTGGTCCTAACATCGACAATTTCAATTCCTTGATCAGGACCATAATTTCAAAGTTCCCCTACCATTACCACACGTGGAGAGAAGGCCCCCGTTAGTTCAATTTTGTATTTGTGAAATTTATAATAGTCTCTAACTGTTATTTTTATCTTGTAGGACTACTATGACATGAAGCATCATATCGAAGTTCCGGGGATCACACCATAAAGGAAGACTTGGACTCGTACTTTGGGAAAATATATAAAAAAACAAAAGTACAAGTTGGGCCAAAAACACTTTGTATCTAGAAGAGGGGTCAACAATGTAGACGCGCTTAAGACACAGCCTCCCCAAGATTGTCTAGTTAATGAGTTGCGCCAATGTGTGGATTATAGGTGCAAGGAGAAATTCCAGTCACGTTCCCATGCAAACAAGGGTTATATGGTGAAACAAGAGATTGTGGTTCACCATGGCCGGAAAAACCTAACACACATATTCGCTATGATAATGTAACGTATTTTATAATTAATGTATAGTTTGTGATAACCTTATGTTAATTATATGTGTTTACAGCGGGTGAAAGCCCCATTGAGGTATACATGTGCATAAGGACTCTGAATTTTGTGTTCATAGAGGATTAGGCTGGAGAAAACTACGTAAGTAATCATTTTTACTATGTAAAGTAATTTTTTTTACTTAACCTTATGTTATTTGTGTTGTAACAATGCAAGCCGATATGATCAAGATGAGGGACGACCCCTGTAACACATTAAGCGAGGATGAAATTATGCATGAGGTATTGGGGGATCATCGTTATGTACTTTCAAAACTCTTCATGAAGAGGGAGTCGTTTTTAACATACTAGATATCATGTGTCCAATTCACCACATATTAGTTTCCTTAAATATTAAGACGTAAAAAAAAGCTTACAACAAAAAAAATTAAAATGTGGTCGTAGACCTTTCGTTACACGTATATTTTTCAAGTCAAAGGTGACCATTAGGGCCCGAGGGGCACTAAATTTAAAAAAAAAAAAAAATTCGATCATATATAAAAATTTTGTCATTTGTTCAGTAGATTCATACGGATAAAGATGTGACAATGGTTACGAACAAAAGGAAGTTGGCAGTTGTGCGTTTGGCCGGAGACTAAAGGAAACGGTGAGACAGTGGTGGAATCAACATCAGCAGTTGTGGTGGTGAGCAGTGATGTATGGTTGAAGGTTGGTTTGAGCAGTTGTGAAGATTTTTGAGAAGAGAAAGTGGTAACTCAAGAACAAATTATTAATATGTCAAAGAAAGAGGGTTATGAGATAGCAAATAAAAAATGATAATTAAGTTAAAGTAAAAAATAAAGGTTAAGTAGGGGTCAAAGTTGAAAAATAAAAAAAATCAAGATGTCAAAGTCATAAATATGTTAAAATTTAGAGATAAAATTGTAAATAACTAACAAATTTTATTGAATTGTAGTTTTGTGAAAGTTTTGTCGCAACAATATATATATCATATTGAAAGTTTTTTTTTACATAGAAATAGAAGGTAAACGGGCAACAAGCTGCGCCGCTAACCCTTTCTGGATAGCAAAACCAAGTCGTTTAAAACAAACTTTGTCTTTTATAGTTAACAGATACACAATTTAAATGGGCTCTGGATTAATCTGTGAAAAAGAATGTTGCAGCCCCATGAGAAGCCCAATATATTGTTTTGATTGTTTAATTCGGGTAAATGGATGAATATGGATGTAATTAGTGTTGCAGCTAAATGTTGTTTGGGATTTTTTTTTTTTTTTTAACAAAATTAACTTCTTTCCATTAACATCTTTCAAAGGATTTACAATAAAGTGGCAGGTAAACGGGCAACAAGTTGCGCCGCCACCCCCTTTTGAATAGCAAAACCTAGCCTACTGAAGACGTAACCTTGGCCCTTAGGTGTCGAAACATTGCTATGAATGACCCGTTGAACCCTAGTCAAGAAGTTCACTGCCTCAGTGGCTAGGAAGCCAAATGTGTCAAAAGCTAATGGAATAAAAACATGCTGATTGTCCAGGCAGGCTTTCTCGTGTTTGGCGATCTTGCATGATTCCGCCTTTGACGCTGCCTGTCGTGCAACAAATCCATTGTCCTTGAGCGCAACCAAGGGGGACACTCCCGTAAGGTCCACACAAGCGTGTTTCCCCCCCCCCCCCCCGACCAACCAAACACTAAAATATCAGCCGGCCTTAAGGTAGATCTCCCCTCTAGCGGATCTGTCAGAAAGTTCACAGGAGCCTCCTTTTTAGCCGAAATTCTTGCTCGCTTAAGGATATCACATAGGACGTCCCTAACCAAATCATGTCTGTATTTGAAGCCAGGTAACTCCTTGCAATGGACCACATGATCACCAAAAGCATCTAAACAAACCTTGCGGCAAACGGGACAAGGCTCATCAACCGGGAACAAAGGAATCATTAACCGGTACTTAAGGATAGCCCGGTATTCCAAAGGTGACATATGTTGCCCTAGGCCTTCAATGGGTATGACAGTCAAAAAATCTTGAGCCCGAGGAGCCTGGAGACATGCAACCACTGCTTTCTGACGGGGTGAAAGATCAAACCTCACTTCCAAACTTTGACCGATCCTACTAAATAAAGCACTCGCCAAAACATGTTGGGCTTTAGGAGGGCGGTGTCCTTTTTAGAGAACCCGCTGATATCAAAATTGGGAAGAGAAGTCTGTAAGCATTCTAACGCACACCCATAATCAGAATCTAAGCCGTCCAAACCACATATGCGAAGAATATGGTCTTGCAAAGCCCATGATTGAGCCCTAGAGGCCACAAAAGCATAAGTGGATACATCCTCAGCAGAACACAGACCGAGCCCCCCAAACCGAGTCGGAAGCGAAGCCAGGCGCCACTGAAGATCCCCAAAAAAAGGTCCCCCACAAACTACGATATCCTCTACCGCCTCTCGAAGCCCATTGTCAAACACAGAAACAGCTTCCCCTACATACATAGGTTGACATGTTCTGAGACCAAATAGTAATTTCCCAACTCCCATACAAGAGCGGAGCAACAGGAGTTCACATTGAGGGTCTCGCAGACGCGGAAGGCATCTCATCAATTCCACAGCCCGAGATGCTCTTCTCATAGCCAAATTACTGATAAACCCAGCATCACGACTGACAGCACCACCGAGAAGCTTCACACCCAGCCCCGGCCTTCCAATCGCACTCGGGAATAATCCATCTTGTACCTTTACCCCATCACACGATGGCCAAAAAACTTCGGTTTTCTTGATGTTTAGTTGAAGTCCAAGACGTGGCCCCTCAGCTATGATGACATCCAAGGCTTTGGCCACCTCTTTAGCATCACCAATAATCGTACCATCATCAAGATACCAAGCATGGAATAGAAGCTTGCAACTATCTCTGATCCGAAGCACGAGTGGGTGCAAAACAAGTGCAAAAAGGAGAGGCCCCAAGGGGTCCCCCTGCTGGACCCCCGTGGTGGATAAAATATGGTCATCACCCACATATAACCTAGCCGATTGACCATACAAAAAGTCCACCCAAAGAGAAATAGAAGGGCAACGGGTCCGCACTTCTCGCAAGAGAGTACTCCTATCAACCAAGTTGAAGGCATTAGTGAAATCCACAGTAAGCATAGCTAGGGACCCATCCGAGTGGAACTCATTTAAGAATCTATTCGCGCTATGGAGCACTGCCTCTGCTCCATTAGAGATTCCCACCCCATATTGGAAGTCGCCAAGGTATTTAGCCATCTCCTTCCCAACACCCCTCATAGCCACCTTAGAAACTAGCCTTCTCCAAATCGCACCCACTGCAATCGGCCTAATCCCATTATCTGGTTTTAACAAAGGCGTGAGGGGGGCGGATGCAACGAACTCTGCTAAAACCTTAGGGCACCTTCCATTCAAACATAAATTTACCATGCAAGTAATGGCCTTGAGCAACCCATCAGATATAGCAGAGCCTTCGCCACAAAAAGCATCCAGAAGGTGCTGAGCTCTCAAACCATCACGCCCACAAGAGGTCCCTTTAGGGAACGCTTTAATACACCCGGATACATTGTCAGCATCTGTAACAAGAGAGGGCTCCGAAAGCAAGGTCTCCGGCATTGACGGAGGGGGCAAATTGGGGTGCTTATCCACCAACGCCCTCAACGTATCTTTACCAAAAGGTGCAATCCCAGATGAGCATAATACCTTAATCGCGGCAGTGAAGTGTCCATCCATAACTTTTCTCAAACATGCTTTGACATTAGGACACGACACAAAATTATCACTTTTAACAGTAGGCCCATCACAGTGAGTTGTCATCTGTGGGGGCTGGTCCAACAGTGATAGAATAAGGTCGTTAAACCCTTCCCGATCACCCCAAGCAACTAACGATCGTTGAATAGATAGACATTGCAAAGACTTCCTGTTACCAGACCTACTCTCTTGTCGACTAGACGGCCGAAAAACCTGTAACGTGCACCGTGGTAACAAGAGAAGTCTCACCCATGCCTCAACAGACTCTGGCATAGCGATCACCCTATCCACTGCTCCCCTTAAGGCCTGAGCAAATGCCATGCGACAACTCTGAGGAATGCTTTTAACCGTCGTGATAGGGAGAGAGAAAACGCGGTCTAAAAGAACCTCATCTACCACCACCCGCCCCACAGGGATAACATCTCTAACGACATTCGGCTTTGCGATCCCCACAACGTACTCTTCCACATTACCTGCAACCCGGTTAAACCTAATCACCTCGGTATCGTGATGGCATCCTCGACTAAGAGCATGAACACACATACAAGTCCCACATAACCATTGGCCTGATACCTTTAGGGCCTCACCAACTGAGACAAACAAATCAACATTTGTTGCAACCGCATCCCGGAGTACACTTTTTCGATCATCCGATGATAAATGCATCCGTTTAATATGTGCCATTAAACGAGGGAAACCTTTGGAACCCGTCATACCATCCGGGCAACAATGAAACCCCCTAAATGGGCAAGGCCAAAACCCATCTAAGGAACAAACACCGGCCTC
The DNA here is from genome assembly GCA_030867185.1 of Tagetes erecta. Classification (NCBI taxonomy): domain Eukaryota; kingdom Viridiplantae; phylum Streptophyta; class Magnoliopsida; order Asterales; family Asteraceae; genus Tagetes; species Tagetes erecta. Next base: position 19,943,415 of record CM061492.1, on the reverse strand, counting down.
CCTAGAAGAACCCGCCACGTAATCTAAGACATCACCCATAACACCACCGGGTTTCTGATCGGAAACCCAAAGAAAACAAACCCAAAACCCTCAAAACTCTAAAACACCAAGCAATGTGTGGTAGTCTTTCATTGAGGCAAATGATCGAACACCTGGTGTGCAGAGTAAGAGGGGTGGTTTCAACACCAAATCAGAAAACCATAGTTGCCCCAAAAGCAAAATCAACAAAAAAAAGGAAGAAGATGGAGGTGGGTTAGGGCAGGGGAAGCGGGAATGAAGGTGGGTTAAGGCTGTGAAGGTGGCAAAAGAGGGATGTTATGGTGGTGGAAGGTGGAGGATGAGGGGGCTGTTAAGGTGGGAGATGGCTGTGAAGGTGGAGGTTTGAGTGTGAATAAGGAAGAAATGGTGTGGTTGTGGCTGTACCAGCAGAACAACAGCGGAAAAAACTAACCGTGAACAGCCACGGTGGAGCAGACGGCGGAGCACACCGGCGACGGTGGAGCAGCAACACTTTAAATTAGCAGCAACAATTCTTTTTTCTTTATTTTTAACGGCGGTGGATTTAGATATATAAACTTTATTTTGGGATTACAAAACTATAAAAGAGAGTTTTAGGGTACTCCAACTTTAGATATATAAACTTTTTACCTACATGTTTCTCACCGTCACAATGTGACGTACGGGTTGAAGTAAAAAACGTTATTAATGCGATATGATGTTAACAACATATGTCTCCGCATCGCATAACTCATGTTAATTACTCTCATGTCATAACAAGTGCTAAAGGTCAAAATCTTAATGTCATCAGTGTAACATGTCATGAAATCAATGAGACGCGGCCGCCGCATTGTGTGACCCGACAATAAATCTAGTTTTAATCTAAATAACAAGATAATGACACAATTAGACATAATATAAAAATAAAGATAATTGTATTAATCAATAAAAAGTACTTATCCTTTTAAGAATTAGATGGTTAAAAAAATTAAAATCCAACTTTCTATTTAAAATTAGTGAATTTAAAAAATCCCACAAAGGAGATGTTTAGGTTATATAATTTAATATGTTAGCCCCGGTGGCCTTTTTTCTAGCTCGCACAAGACATTCAAATACTTAGGACCGGACCTACTGACCATAGGTCCAATTATATTCGGTACCATACTAGTATACGGTCACATTCACGATTGGCGGCCGTAACATGCAAATTGAAAGTGTACTAGAGAATATCAATCTTTTTTGTTAAAATCAAGTATTCTAACTAACAAGTGTAGCTAAACTATAGGAACGAGCACTTGAATTTATTATGTGTGACTAAACACTACAAAAAAAAAAGTTTTTTTTTTTTGCTATAACTCTTTGTCACAATTTTACTTCAACACATATTTACTACAAGTTTATCATAATTTTTCAATAAAAGCTAAAAATCCTAATATTTTACACAACCTTTCTGACAAATTATCTATAAGATCAACTAATTTTGTAAATTTATGGCAAAACGAATAAATATTAGATTTTATGGTCAATTTATCACAAAATTCAAAAAATAAAATATAATAACTACTAGAGTTTGTGGGAAATTGTGGCAAGTATGAAAATAACAAGAAAATATTAGATTGTGCAACTTTTGTTGCAAAATTTAATGACATGCATTTTATTAAAAATTTGTGAGAAGTTTTGTAATAAAATTCCTTGAAAATATTTGGTAACTTAATTTTTTTCCCATAACCATGTTTTTGTGACAAATTTGTCACTATATGTGTTTTCATGACAACTTTATCAATATGTGTATATAAAAAATTGCTAATTTTGATTAAAGTTTTATGTTTGCGAGTTTTGTTGCGTGTATTTTACAATGAGTATACTTGGAATAGATATTTTGATGCAAGTTTTATGATTGTGAGTTCTTTGCGGTGAGTGTATGTGTGCACTGTCTCAAACTATATGATGGCTTTATTTTAGGGATGAGATCGATATCAAACCTATATTGTACCGGTACCGTACTAAAAATACCGATACTAATTTGAAAGATAAGTGTCTACCGTATACCGTACCGAATTTATCGGTTCGATACCGGTACAGTACCGGTTTTTTCGGTACTAGTACCACTTTGGTACAGTTTGGTTTTTTTTTCTAGAAAATAAAAAAATGTTATTAAAAGTAGGAGTATTGGATATTAACGGACCTAACTATTAGTTTTTGGCCGCTACCGGTCCCAACTTTTGTAATATGTGCTAGCGGTCCCAACTTTTATCATTTTGGCCACTAATGGACCCGCCGTTAAAAAAGTTAACGCTGTTAACTTTTTTTTTGAATTTCAGGTCTACGTTTTATGGTTTTTGATCGGAAAAAGAATACGAGTCGATTGATATAAAATTTACATCAAAACGGTGCTCCAAATATCCAGCACATATAACTCATTTTTACTAATGATGTAACTAAACTTTATTTAAATAGCATAATGTAACTAATAAATGGTAGTAAACTATGTCGCTAGTGCCATAAACGATTGACTATTAAACATCATAATCTTATGTATTGTATATATTCATCTTGTTTCTGTTTTATATAACAAAAACACAATATAAAATTGGGGTCCCTATAAAATTACCATATTGTTTATGCTTTTATATATACTTCAGCTTTAACTTAACACTATTTTCATTTTTCACAACATGAAACAAACATGCATCACATTATATACACAAGCATTAAATTAACATCAGTTAGTAGATTGATGTAGAAGCAAGTCGGAAATGTGCTAATAGATAATATTTCAAGAAAACCTTTCATATTCTAAGTATCGGTACCATTCAGGATTTATCGCTATTTATCAGTATCGGTACCGATAAATACCGATACTGAAGTACAATGAAATAAAGTACCGATACCGATACTGAAGTACAATGAAATAAAGTACCGATACCGATACTGATTCGTTCGGTCGGTACCGATTCGGTATGTGATGACGTAGGTCATATAACCACTTGGTTGGGCAGCCGGAAGCTAGCAGCCAGGAGCCAGAAGCCTGGTACGTGAACAGTAGCGCTACAGTAACCTGACACTTACTTCCACAACAAATATTCAAACATATCTTGCAATATCTTCAAAAGATATCCTGGTAAAGCAAGACTGAATGCAATTAATGCAGACAAAAACCTTTACACGAAAATAGCTAAAAACATAATCCACTATTCACACCTGAGGTGCTGCAGGCTGCCAAGAATGGAAGGTGCACTGGCCGAGGGGCAACCTCGAGCCAGGAGCTCCTGAACCTTTCAGATTTGAATCAGATTTGCTTGGGCAATATGCAATATCTTGTGTATATAAGTTGTTGCAATCTGAAGACAAGTCCATACTCATTCACATTGGCTCTTGCACTCCACTCTCAAAACACACACACACTCACTCCTCTCTTTACTTAACATTTCTCTAACCTAACACTTAGAATCATAACCGAACCTAACCCTGGACTTAGACATATCGTTAGTACCATCCTCTCCATAATCTTGTTGTAGCAACAGTATGGTACCGATATGATACGGGTATTAATCGGTACCCTATGCTCATCCCTACTTTATTTGGTTGGTGAAAGATAAGTAGGGTTTTCATGAGAGAATAAGTAAGATGGGAGGTCCCTAGTCACGTATGTCTCATTTCTTTTACCTTATTGGTAGGGCTGACGTATCATATCAGACACGACACGATAAGGTCAAACACGAACATGACATGATAACTATCGTGTCATTTTTCTAAACACGAACACGATAAAAAATAGGTTACACGATAAGGCACGATAAGAATCTATTTTTTAAATAAAATAAAATTTTCAAAAAAATTCATAAGTCTTAAATATGACTTAACATGATAATTCTTAAGCCACAAAACAACAAAAGTACATAAAAATAATATTTAACCATAATAATATTTTTTTCTAACGGCAACCATAATAATATTTTATGAACGAATATGCAAAAAAGAGATTAAAAGTCCAAAATACATAGGAGTCTTTGATCTTTCTACTCATCTCCATCAACGTTCTTCCCCACCTCTATTCTTCACTAACTTTTCTTTTAAATAAATATTAATAGGTAACCTATCGTGTTAACAGATCTTTAACCTGTTAAGACATGATAATTAACGTGTCATTATCGTGTTAACCTATTAATGACACGACACCTGTTAAGGTCAAACACGAAACCTGTTAATTCCGTGTCGTGTCATATCATGCTATCGTGTATGTGTCAGAAGTTGCCAGCCCTACTTATTGGAAATGATTTTCTCCTTTCCACATTTTTCACTGTTGCCACATATGTAACTAACTTTTTGATGGTATATTTGTAAAGATGGATCGGGTTAAGGTTTGATAAAGTCGGATAGCCCGTTAAAGCAGGTTATATATGTTAAACTCGTATTATATATAGAAGATATGCCATATACGTCTTAATCAACACTAGATTAGTAACACGTATATTATACGGGCTGAAAAACGTAAACGATATAGATAAAAACCTACTTGAAAAAGCCAAACGTTGAAGCGAAAAGGTTAAAAACTTAACCCTTAAAACAGAACCATAAAACCAAACATTACAGCTAAACCCTAAAAATTAAATCTTAAAGTTAAAAAATAAATTTAAATAAGAAAATAAATAAAAAATAGCAAATGTATGATTACATATTATGTGTTTGAAATGATTTACAGAAAGAAGCTCACGCATGGTGGTAAAAACTTAGGGCTGGTATATCGTATAGACATGTACATGTTAAGACACACATATATATGTTAAGACACGAACATGAAACATGTATACTTGTACACGACATGATAACTTGTCGCGTACATGTTTCCCATGCATGTACCCGTTTATAACAGGTATACACGATAAGACATGTTTAAAAACACGTATTCAAGTACCTGTTTAGTGATATAAAAGTTGTTGATAGTTAAAAAAACTCTAAAATAAAATTTAAATACATAATCCTTAATAAATTTAAGACATAAATCCACAAAAGTCTAATCAAAACATCTATCAGGTCATGAGGCGATGAGATAGAGTGGCATGTGAGACACCCAGAAAAAAGATTCTTTTAAAACTTTAGGGTTTGTTTTTAAAATTATAATTTAAGATAAATAATGTTTTAGTAGGGAGACGGAGATAAAACCTGAAAATATTAGCTTAATATTTAGGGTGTATAATATAAAATATATTTTTTATTTTTAAATAAATCATAAAAAGTAGTAACAGGTAACCATATATATATATATATATATATATATATATATATATATATATATATAAATATATATATATATATATATATATAAATATATATATATATATATATATAAATATATATATATATATATATATATATATATATAGGGGAGGGTTCATTTCAGAAGAGCAAATATTGCGAGAAGAAAAAGAAATTACTAAATTCTTCATTTTTTCAACCAAAAACGTTTTTAACTTACAAAACAATGATAGAAATGCAACATTTATTCATTAACTTTGATATTCAATATATAAAATTTAATAAATTTCGTTTATTTGTTAAACCTACACATGTGGAAGTCATGTGTATGTTAGGTTACTTACACATAACCTACACGTGTGTAGGTAAATTTAAAACGCTAAAAATACATACGTAAATATTTTAATGATTTTTTTTAGTTTATACCTTACACATTTGTATGTAGGAAGTGAATTTATTAAAAAAATTAAACAAATGAAAAGTTTTTTAGTGATTTAGGTTTCTTCTTTTTCTTCTCGCAATATATGAGTCTTCTCAAATGAACCTCCACATATATATATATAAGATGAGAATCATTACAGAACCACTTCTTATTTATAGAACTACAGAACAACTAATTAGTATACATGTAAATTAAGCTATATATATATATATACTATATATATATAGGAGGGATTTGCTACAAATGCAAAAACTCTAAAAAGGATAGAAGCAATATGGGACGTAGGATTATGGTGTTTACGGCCCAGATGGACGCAGTGACATTTTTGTAATTATTTTGATGTTTTGGTTACGCGCGAGATGGAACTGGGGATAGATTTGTCATTGTGCGTTTTCAACACAATGTATATAAAAACACCATGATACGACTGACTCTATAAAATAACACCACACATATGAAAAATATTAACGAATAAAAAACGTCATAAGTTACATGGAATAAAGTAATATCGAAGTCGATATGAAAAACGTCATAACAATGATTAATGCGTCAAAAACACGAAAATGTCATAAACAAACAAAAACATCATCGCTGAATGATTTTGGATAACAGATCGAGGGTGTCATTCGGATATTCATAAAATATCAAACTCTAAAACGAAAACGTCAAAAACCAAAAAAAACACCATCGTTTTCTTCTTTATATCGTGCAGATTACGGGGATTTCCAAATCAACACCATACGTATAAAAAGACGAAGATGCCCCTCCGCGTTTTTCTCCCTCATGGACACGTGTTTGTTTGTGAATGCTTCTTACACTTTTTAGAGTTTTGATCATTTTTAGAAAATCCTCAATATATATATATATATATATATATATATATATATATATATATATATATATATATATATATATATATATATATATATATATATATATATATGGGGAGGGTTCATTTGAGAAGAGCAAATATTGCGAGAAGTGAAAGAAATAACTAAATTCTTCATTTTTTTCAACAAAATACGTTTTTAACATACAAAAAAATGATAGAAATACAATATTTATTCATTAACTTTGACAAACAAAAAATAAAATTGAATGAATTCCGTTTATTTGTTAAACCTACACATGCGGAAGTCATGTGTAAGTTAGGTTACTTACACATGTGTAGGTAAACATAAAACGCTAAAAATACATACGTAAAAAATATTTTAATGAATTTTTTTTAGTTTATACATTACACATTTGTATGTAGGAAGTGAATTTATTTAAAAAAACTAAACCATTGATAAGTTTTTTTAGTGATTTAGGTTTCTTCTTTTTCTTCTTGCAATATATGAGTCTTCTCAAATGAACCTCCTCCATATATATATATATATATATATATATATATATGTCACACCCCGACCAAAGGGGTGGGCCGTGACGATTGAATATCCAACAAAACACAGCGGAAACTATGTATGCATTGATAGTGGGCCATAGGTTTACACGTAATATCAGTGTATTCTAAGTGTACATCAAAGGGTACAATAGTAAACTCTAACAAAAGCAGTGAGACTAGTTGGTATACTATTCCCAAGTAGTCTTCCTCTATAATTTGTCTATAATCTTTGCGTGTTTCTTCTAATCAGGGTCTTCTAAAGCTATCAACCGTGTCTAAATGCACATCCAATGTTATAAAGTCTAGTTGTATACTTCCATCGATAAATCATCTAAATACCTGAAATACATACCCAAAAATACGTCAACATAAAGTTGGTGAGCTCATGGTTTAGTAAAAATTATGACACTAAAACATTATATTTTATGGTGTACGGTCGACAATATATGTAGCCAAACCTGTTCGGATTATACCCAACCCGAATACAATAAATAATAGTCCCCTAACCCAAAGTGGGCTAACGTGCTCTGCTAAGCACCGTCATATCATTGAACATGTGGCGTAACGGTTTTCAACCTCAGTGGGGGGTATGCCACTGTACGCGGGGGATTCCCAAATAGTACTATTCACATATCAAAGGGCTCCTGCAAGAAGTTAATGGCTACCGAAAGTTGTACCAACGTTCGGGGACAAGTAGCAGATGTGTTACACCATGAAAATCAGTTTATATAAACAAGTTTAGTAGGTATGTATCAGCCCCAAAAATATTATGTAAAAAGGGGGTTCATGAACTCACCTGTTGCTTTGCTCAAGAACTTCCTAGATAATGGTTTGCGTGAGAGTCCTACCTCCTAGCGGACTTCCTATGTTTAGTTTAATCAAGTTAGATTCTAAAATGTATAAGTCTATGTGTGTTCCATAACGGGTGCGTTTGTCTTTGGGTTGTATAGTCGTTTTTGTGTTCTCGATGGTTCGTTCTCGTTCTAATACTTAAATTCATATTATTTTAGTTTAATTCAGTAAGTATTTAACTTATTTTTCATAAAAATCAGAAAGTTTAAGTATTGTCGCTTTTAGTCCTCAACTTTGTTATATTGACACTTTTAGCCCTACAGTTAGGTTTTTGGTTATAACTTCTTATCTCTAGTTGTGTTAGTGTTGTGTATTGATCTTATACATATTTTAAGGTTAATCTACTGGTTTTAAAGTGTTTATCAAGTTCGGGGTAGATTTCGAGTTCGCCGGTTTCTCCGGTTGCGGTAAAACGCTACGTGTCGGGTTATGATTTAGGTTTTTGAGCTTATTTTAATCTTGGGCCCCTATATTAAGTTAAAGGGGTCTTAGTTACTGTAATATATGGTGTTTCATGGTTTTTAGATGTTTCAATCATTTTCTACAAATTATTTTAGTAGTTGTCGGTTTACGGGTTTTTAAACTTAAATAATTTGTATAAAATAATTGGTACTTCCTAAATTATTGAAATTTTGGTTATAGCTTATTTAATCAGTAACTAAGTGCTTTATAGTCCAAAAGTTGAGTTTTAAGGTTCGTTGGTCATTTTCGTATTTTAACGCGCGTGTAACCGACGTATGAACGATTTATTTACAAAACATTCTTTTAAACATTTTTATTCTTTAAAATACTTCCTTGGGTTATATATACTGTATAAAAAGTGGTATTTCAGATTAAGAGGTATTTTTCTAATTTTTGTGCTTTTTACCATTTACTTGGTCTTTTATATTCAAAAATTCATAATAAATAGGTTAGGTTTATAAAAATTATGAAACTTGTTGGGATACTTAGTTTTCATATATAAAGGCTTCTGGAATTATAAAATATCAGATTTTTCTTGTTTCGTTGGGTTTCGTATTTTTAACGCGTTCGGTTCGGTTAAGATTACGTTTTATGCTTAGAGGCTCCTTGGTAATATTTTAAGTCTTAAAATAGTTATTTTATACTTATATATGAGTTTAGGTTCTGTAAGTTTGGTCCAAAGTGTCCTTAGTTATTTTATACGAATTTTTGTATTTTAATCCTATTAAACATTCAAAAATTCATAGTAATTACATTCTTTTTAGGAAAATTATGAAATTTATTTTCTAACTTATATTTAACATATTTAAGCTACTGAGATAACAAAAATTTGGTATTTTTATATTTTTGGTATTTTCGTTGTTTTGTACGTTTTAGTTTCGGTTATTGTTCGATTTTTATGTACACCCATCAACAATCAATCATAATCAGTAATATTCACCTATGCACATATTTATAACAGTAAGATAACAAAATTTTGTATTTTTATACTCCCCACACGTTTTTGTGAATATTAGTGTATTTATCCATTTTTAATATTCAAAAATACATAATAGTTAATGTACAACTAGAAAAATCGTGAAATTTATTTTGTAACCATATTTTATTATAAAGAAGCTCCAGAAAATATAAAATTATGTTTTCAAGGTTGTTAGTTGGGTGTTGTTGTTTTTCTCAAAATAAAGTGTATAGTTTGACTATTTTAGTCAAACTTGTACATTTTTGTTTAGAAAAAGGTTTTATGATTTTTAATACTTTTGTTACTGAAAAATAAGTGTTTGAAGGTGTTCAAAAATATATGGGAAGTGTTGGTATTCATTGTGTGCAAAAATGAACGTTTTGTGCACGTATAGTGCATTTTCGGGTGTTTTCTCGTTACCTTGAGGTTAGGAGTGAGTGGGGGTGCACTTGGGGTGGTATGAGAGTCACAAGGGAGGCTGGAAATTGACTGGAACAAGGCTGGACGTGGGCTGGTCTTGGCGTGCTTCTTCGTGGGTCGATCGGTTTTTGCTTCGGTTTGCTCGGTTGTTGTTTCCTTGGCTCGTGGCTTCTCTTGGCTATTGTTTGATGATGTTATGGTGTTGTTGGTCGACTTTAGAGTGTTGTTGCTGCTGTTTTATACGTTTTTGAGGTGTAGAAGGCTTGGTTGTTGAGAGAAGAGCTTGAGAGAGTTTTTGTGAGTTGTGAGAGATTGTGTTTAAGAAATTGAAAGTGTGAGTGTGATTGTTGTGTGGGTTCAACCGTAGAAGAAGGAGAGGGGGGGGAGAGAGAAGAATATTTTGTGGGATGGTGTGAGATTATGGGTAGTTGGTTAAGTTAAAGAAAGGGGTTGAAGTCATGGCCATGCATTGGTCTTAGGGGGGTGGTGTTGAGTGTTAGGGTGACAAAGTAGTGTAGGTAGGTGGCTAGTGGAAGTATTATTTTTATTTGATTTACTTTTGTATTTTAATTAGTTAGTTTGTTTATAAATTGTATTGTTTTTATAAAATGGTAGTTTAAAAATGTTGGTGAATTAAATTGTTAGTTGTAGTTTATAAAAGAATGTGTTTATATATATATATGTGTGTGTGGACGTATGCATGTATGTATATGTCCATGCATATGTGTTTTTATTTAGTAGTGTAAATAATTGGTTGTAGGTGATTAATATTTTGTGTTGGTTGTAGGTGTAATTGTATATATGTGTGGGTGTTGGTTTTATCTTTAGTGTCATGTTTTTATTAAGTTTGGTTATTTGTGTGCAAGTATTATATTTATGTTCTTGCATGAGACTTTATTGGTTTTGATAATTATATAAGTTTTGTGTATGATCACATATATATATGTCCTTGTACGTATGTTTATATTTGTATATATGTACAAGGTTGACTAGTGGCTATTAGGTTAATAAAATTGGTATCTTTATTAATTTGTTGCCTAGTATATGTCATAGGCATAATTTAAATATGTATCCTAACAATTGGTAATACTAAGGATACTAGTAGGGAAAAGTCTATCTAACTCATGGTAGTAAAAATAAATTCTTACGCGTATCCGGGTATTTAATATGACGGGTTTCGTCATCGGTTTTTATCGTAAGCATACATGGGCCAAGCCCATAATCTAAGTTGGGCCTAAGCCCAATAATTTAAGCGGGGCCTAAGTCTAATAATGCTTGGGCCAAGCCCAATGGGTTTTTAAAAAAAAATTTCCGGGCCCAAAAACCTGGATTGTTACAATATATATATATATATAGGGGAGAGATTTTCTTAAAAGGCAAAAAACTCTAAAAAGCTTAAGAAGTAATCTGAGACGTCGGATTATGGTGTTTTACGGCCCAGATGGACGCGGTGGCATTTTTGTAATTATTTTGATGTTTTGGTCACGCGCGAAATGGATTTGAGGGTAGATTTGTCATTGTGCGTATTTAACACCACAATTCAAACGCCATGGTGTTTCTTAGATCCGTGCGTTTTTAACACAAAATTCAAACGCCATGGTGTTTCTTAGATCTGTGTATTCTGAATCATGGTGTTTTTTACATAGTTGACGTTTTTGGTGTTTTATTTCTCACACATTCTAACTTTTCCCATGGTGTTTCTTAGATTTGTGTCTTCTGAATCATGGTGTATTTTATGTTTGAACTGATCACAGTAAAAACAATTGACTTTTTTGGTGTTTTATTTCTCACACATTCTAACTTTTCTCATGGTGTTTCTTAGCACTATCAAATGGATCTATGTCTTCTGAATCATGGTGTTTTTAACATTCGAACTGATCACTAAAAACACCATGATTCAGAATGTTAAAAACACAATGATTCAGAAGAACTGAACATTGATCGGACGTTCGTAATTAGTAAACGAAAACGTCAAAAACAAACAAAAACATTATCGCTTTCAGTATTCGTCATAGATGAATGATTATGGATTCAAAATTAAAACGAAAAACGTCAAAAACACGCCATACCTGAACAGATGTTCGTAATTAATAAACGTCAAAAAAACACCATAACTGAACATCGCGAGTGATACCAGGATTTCGAAGTCAGCATCGCGCGTATAAATGACGAAGATGCCCCTCCGTGTTTTTTTATCTCATGGCCACGTGCTTGTTGTTGATTGCTTCCTACACTTCTTAGAGTTTTGAGCCTTTTTAGAAAATCCCCAATCTATATATATATATATATATATATAAGTTTTATACATGAAAATTAACAGGTAGATTTGTGTCTACATGTTTAGTACTTATTACAGGTTAAGGTCTTACCTGATACTTGTTAAGATTGTATAGCTAGGTTCTTGTCGTGTATTCTATTTGTGTACAAAATTTTCAAGCCCTATAAAAACTTTTGCATATAACATATATAGAGATCATAGCGTGATTTTCTTTTTTAGTTACAGCGAGTTAATATTTTAATACAAAATTTAGATGATTGTTAAGATTACTATGACAATGATGTATAACTAGGTATATGCGAGGTGTGACACCCCGCCCGGCGGCGGAAAACACCGGGCGTGTCAAGAGAATTGGATATCCATAGTTCAAAGCACATGGCACACTAAAAACATATTTTAATATCATTAAAGCAATAATTGTTGTGACATAAATGAAGCAATAAACAGTCTTAAAACCGAAGTAAAAGCCGACAATCTAAAATGTCTAATTCCCATTTTTATTCTAGGTTCAAAAACATCCTAAATGTCTCGAAGCTTAAACGTCTCAAAACACCTCCTGAAATATGTAAAAATAAAGTTAGCTATTTAAAGCTAGTGAGTAAACCACAGTTGATAAATAATAGTATAGAAAATCCGAGATCATCATAATATGCTACGCAATCTTACATGCATAGCTATTTCATCATATTACTCAACCTTTGACCATAGAACACATGAACACATTGAACACACATTGAACACCATCATTGTATAGCAACTTGTAATCATTTGTCATGAGGAACCAACTCATGTTGCAATTAGTGATAACTGTCATTTAACCGTCATTTAACCGTCTCGAATGTAAGTTATCAAAAATTGTTTTAGCATCGAAGGGACATAGTAACATAGCAACAAGTATCACAGTATAGTAACTAGTAACCATTGAATAGAATCGTCGGGTTTAAATCACCTATCGATGTTGTAAAGTGTAGGTGGGTTTGTCAGACCATTAGCGCTAACATTGTACCGGTGGAAATTACAAGTAATATACTACTTTAAACTATCACATAAGGATTGCATCTTGTCGCGAGTCAAGACTAACACATTTTATGATCTCTTTTGGAAAACAAATAGAAAATTGAAAACATTGTATAGTAACTAGAAACATATTTCAGCCCCAAAACGTAATAGTAAAAAGGGGAGTGAATTTACTCACCTCGAAATGCAAATATAATTGAACCGTTAGAAACGCAGCTAAAGAGAACCGAGGGTTGTCCAAATATTAGTACCACCTAATTAATTTGGAAAAACCCTAACTTAGAACGAACAATAGTATAACAAGAATCAAAATCTAAAATCTAGGGTTTCGGATTTTGGGTTTAGGGTTTTAAATTTACAAATTGGGAATTAGGGTTTCAAGGTACAATTTGAGAATTAGGGTTTTAAAGTACGAATTTGAGAATTTATACGAAATGTCAGTGTATTTTTGTATTAAATATATTTTACAAGAATCCATTTTAATATTTTTCTTTAAATACTATTTGTAATAAACACTTATAAATATGTAACATTTATTTATATAGGGTAGGGTTCAAGAGAGAACTCATTTTAAGTTGAGAACTAGAGAACTACCAAAATGACAAGAGATGGAATTTTAAATAAGAGGGGTAAAATTGGTACTTTAAATATAAAAATCTTAAAATATTTCTATCTTTTGCATACGTTAATATTATTTAAAAACAATTGCACCATTAGATCAAGAATTTCTTTATCTTTCATTTGAGTATAAGTAACGTTATAAAAAATATTTTTTTTCTTGATTTTTTAATTTCCATACTGCATATATGTAATATTGCGAATTTGTACTTGATTATATTTTTCTTTAAACGTTACTAACTTTTCCGTACCTTATTTATATTAAAAAATTTAAAAATCACATTTTTGTTTTTTCGATACTACATATATGTAGTATCACTATACTTGATGCATTTTTTGAAGCGGCCAAATAGCTCGGGAGTTTAATAATTATTTAAAGTGTACATACGATCTCAAATGACCAGTAACAAAGTTCATAATATTCCATATAAAAAAACTTATTACAAATGAAAACAAAACCAATACTTATACTATGTCTAAACATAAAGATAATAATAAACTAATAAATTAAAGATAAATATAATAACAAAATAAAATATACCTGAAATTCAAACTATAAGATAACAATGCATCAATATTGCATATACTACATATATGTAGTAGTATGATACTACATATATGTAGTATACGATACTACATATATGCAATACTATAAACTTTAAAGAAGGATAGTCAATACGGTGATGTTATGCACATAAGTTACACGTAAAACCATTAAAACTACCTAGCTTTGATAAAATAAGTTAAATTATTTTTATTAGAAAACTAACTGATTGATCTTTATTTTATTTAATGGACGAACCGGTCTTCTCCACTTAGATCATAATTTTCTCTTTCCCTTTTACTCAATAATCGTCATTCATTTTAATAAAAAAATTACTTGTCCTTTAAAATTCGATTGTACACCAATTTGGCTTTCCAATTCCTACTTACAGATTAACATAACATGACTCTTATAATTGGTATTGTGATATGCTCATGTTGCACATATTCATACCACATCACATAACGTGGATCAAGTATTTGCTAGCAATGTGAATACGATCATATGAGAAAAATTCAAATTTAGAATTAATGCATGACGGTGTTGTTTTTTGTTATGGTATCATCGAAATCAATATCAGGGAACTTTTGTTATTTTATCAAAGTACGTAGTTTTGATGGTTTGTCATGTAATTTAGATGCATAACAACACCATATTCACTTTCCCCAATTTAAAAACATATAATATCGTATACTACATATATGAAGCATTGAAATTAAAAAAACGAGAAATTTTTATTTTTTTATAACGTTATTTATACTCAAATGAAAGATACTGAAATTCTTGATCCAATGGTGCGAAAAAAAATTTAAAAACTTAATGTATGCAAAAGATAGAAATGTTTAGAGATTTATATATTTAAAGTTCCAAATTTGCCCCTCCACTTTAAAATTCCATCCCTTGTCTTTTCGGAGTTCTCTAGTTCTCAACTTAATATGGAGTTCTCTCTTGATCCCTCCCCTATTTGTATATATGTATTAAAACTTATATGTTTTTAAGCTTTAAAATATATATTTAACTTAAAATAAGTTATTTAGGTTATTTAGAAAATATGATTAAGTGTTTAAAATGTGTAAAAATGAGTTTTAATGAAAATACGGGCAGGGGGACTCGAACCCAGGGTCAAATGCACGCAACAGACACACCAAACCAGTGAACTAGAAACGTTTTTTGTTATTTGTTTTGATTTTTAATTCTTTTATCCTTTTATAAGATGCAACACCCATTCCCATTCAAGCCCTAGAATCAAGATCCGTTCAATTCGATTCAGTCAGATGATATAACCCAAATCGATCATAGGGCTTTTAATCCCCATGATCTCATGATCATTTTTATGTATTATACTTACCTGATTATGACGAAATGATACGGATTAGAAGAGAAATAACGTTCAACTGATCTTGATCAATTTACACGAAATCTGAAATGGAAAAGATGTAATTGATGTATTAGGAAGTTAAATATGAATGAGATGATTAAAATGAATGCATAAACTACCCGTAACGATGCTCGGAAGGTAGAAAACACTCAACTCGCCGGAAAACGATTTTTGGTGTTTTGATTCGGCATTTACAGTGAAGAATGAAGATGTTTTGGTGATTGAGTAATGTTATTCGGGTGTTAGAGAGTGATTTGGAAAGGTTTAATTGTCGATTATGTGCCTAATTTATGAAATTGGCGATTACCCTTTTGACAACAAATCAATCGTGCGTAATTGGTGCTGTAACCGCGTGTTTGAGTGTTAATATGGGTTCGAAACTGCAAAGAAACGAAATAGGAAGGTTTTGAGTGATTGGAAATGAATAAAAACCGCGTAAAATGGTCGCCGGACAGTTTAATTTTGGCCGGAAAAGGTCGCCGGACCTGGTGGCCGGATTCACGGGTTTGGCGAGGGGGGGTTTGTTTAATCAAACTTTACACAACAGCCCCTGCAGTTACAACTTGTTTATCTTTCTTTAATAACTTTAATTTAAGTTTTGAAAATTACAAGTTTGACCCAAAGTTAGTTTTATACATTATATTAACTAATTAACTTAACTACGTTAACTTGTAACGTTTATATAAGTGATGCCTATATATTTTTAGTTCGTAATTGACGTTAAAAGACTATTTCTAGACTTAGAAGCGTTTTTGTTTAATAATTTTTATAAAATCTCTTCTATAATACATTTTTGGGATTTATTATTGCGAATAGTATTTATTTGGTAAATATAGATAATTCGCGACATAAATATGGGCGATTGATTAAGATAGGAATAACGTATTTATTCATATTAAAAAAAATAATGAGCGTTATGTAACAGCCCAGTGTAACCGCACCATGATATTGTCCGCTTTGGCGGTCGGAACACCCTCAGGCGCCGCCCCTCACGGTTTTAAAACGCGTCATGGTAGGGAAGGTTTCCACCCCCTTATAAGGCGGGCTTTGTTCTCCCTCCCAACCGATGTGGGATGTTACATTCCACCCCCCTTAAGGAGGCCAGCGTCCCCGCTGGCACATCGGTCCGGTCCCTAGCTCTGATACCATCTGTAACAGCCCAGTGTAACCGCACCATGATATTGTCCGCTTTGGCGGTCGGAACACCCTCAGGCGCCGCCTCTCACGGTTTTAAAACGCGTCATGGTAGGGAAGGTTTCCACCCCCTTATAAGGCGGGCTTTGTTCTCCCTCCCAACCAATGTGGGATGTTACATTCCACCGACGTTAGTTTCTTCTGAGTCATCAATCTACTTATCATTTTAATATGATTTTCCCAAGTACTATTTCTATCAAGTATGAAACAATACCTATACGTATCATTTTAACCTAAAATTGTTATGGACTTCTGACTCGCACGTGATCGAATGAACTATGGAGTCCATGCAAAAACTAAAGTAATTACGGGTGCACACGGAATTATGGAAGTTGGTGCATGGGAACCATAGTAAGTTTTGTCTTGTGTAGCCATGCCATATTTAATCATCTTCTTTTCACTTGACTTGTCTACTCATTTTACTAATTGCATATAAGCCACTTAATTATGGGTAAGATTACTTAATTCGTTTCAAACATCCTATTAATCACGACTACTCTCGATGATCATTTAAATAATTCTAAATCCATATACTTGAAATATTTCATTTGCAAGTTGGTATCCTATTCTAATCCTATATTGAGTAGCAAATAAAATTTATTCGAATCCACATACAAATAGTTCAACCGAACTCTTATAAGTGAAAAGAGTTAAATAAACAATCCACAATGAGACAAAGCAAATTAAAAATAAATAACTTCTTAATCTCGTTATTAATCATGTTTCAATCAAAATGCTCATCTTCCCATTGATCGAATTCTCAAGAGTTTCTTGCGAGATGAAACTCCCTACGAAAGTGGGCAGTGTTCATCCCGTGTTTCATGTTTCTAATCTAAAGAGGTACTTATCCGATAAAAATCTCATTGTGCATATCGATAATGAATCGATGCAATCTATTGAACGGTCATTGGAAATTATGGACCGTAATGTCAAACGACTCAAGCGTAATCAGATATCAATCGTTAATGATCGTTAAAACTCAAAATGTGAACATGAATTTAAGATCAAATAAAGGTTAAGTATCCGCATCTTTTTGCTTCATCTTTTTCTACTTCGGTTTGAGCAAATTTCGGGACGAAATTTCTATAAGGAGGGGAGACTGTGACATCTGCCCCAAACCCGAACCCGAATGCCGTCTCGGACCCGAAGTTGTTACCCGTTAAATTGTAATCGTATTTATTTCTTCAAAGTGTAACGTTTATTATTACTATTATGAATAAACGCATTGATTTTACGTTATTCCCGTCTCAAATAAATTTACGTTGCAAAACGTTCACGTATATCAAATAAATAATTGTGGAATAGTAAATCTCAAAATATATATATATAAATAAATATATATAGTTCGTAAACAAAAACTATTGAAAATGTTAAACGAAAATGCTTCGAAGTCTCGAAATAGTCTCTTAATGGCTTAAACGAGCTAAAACTATAAACCGTCACTTATCTAATTGTTACGTTTCAATTTAGCTAAGTTAGCTAGTTAAAATATATGTATACTTAACTTTGTGCTAAAAGTGTCAATTTACAAACTATCATTTAAAACTTATAATAACTAGTTGAAACAAGCTAAGAGTTGAGGGACCGATTATGTAATTTACCAAATTCACCCAGCCCTTCCCCCATACCCCGTGTTTCCGGTTCTAACTTTCCGGCCACCTTGGCCGGAGCTCCATTATTTCCGGCGAAGGTCTTTCTAGCCGATTCTAACACTAAAAACTAAATTAAAATCACATAAATCTGCGTGGACAAGATTCGAACTCCATACCGTGTGCAATTCGTCCTTTAATGGTCTAAATCCATGTTCAATGTGGCGTTTTACAATCGGTTTCAACACCCACCACCCAAACCGTCTCATAACGCATCCAAACCTTAAATCGCATTAACCTCAATCTTTATCTCGACGGGTTGAGTTATTATCATCAATCAATTTGGGTTAAGTATACCGAAGTAAACACCCAATTAAACCCAATTCAATCGAATCAAAATCTTAAACCATTCGACAAGTTTCAGATCGAAACAACACAATCAAATCAACCAGAATACTCATAAGGCATCTATTTCACTTCCTGTTCAACCAATTTCATCAAAAACATCAAGAAATTCGTAAATTGATTCTCAAACTGTCGCATCCTGTTCATCGTCTTCATTGACTCGATCCTGCATCAATCAAGTATGTATTTTATATCAAAATGATCACGAACCAATGTAGATTAAAAGCCCTCTATTGGTTTGGGATTTGATTAACAGGATGAAACGAATTTGGACAATCTTGTTTCTAGGGCTTGTTTTGATAATGGGTGTTGGTGAATTGTATTGGTTAAAACAATTAAAAATGAGTTTTAATAACAAAAGTTCATGTTGGCCTGGTGGTTGAGTATGTTCCTGTTTCACGTGGAGGTCGTGGGTTCGAAACCCACAACCTATTTTTGCTTAATTTATTACTTGAAAACATTTTAGACATTTAACTATATTTTTACTAAATAACCTAGATAATATAATTAAGTTAAACATTTACTTATAATATATATATTCAAAAAAAACGAAAATACGATTACGTTTCGTACCGAAATCCCAATTCGTAATTTAAAACCCTAATTCTTAAATTATATTTCAAAACCCCATTTTCCAAATTGTATTTTAAAACCCTAATTCCTATATTATATTTCAAAACCCTAAATCCCCAAATTGGATTTTAAAACCCTAAATTATATTTTGAAATCCTAATTCCCAATTGGTACGTTAAAACCCTAATTTTCCAAATTATATTTTGAAACCCTAAATTCCCAAATCCGAAACCCTAGAAGTTCTAGTTTCTTGATTCTAGTTATTACGTCACTTGCTTCGTTTCTAATTTAGGTTTTCCCGGTTAATTAGGTGATTCTAATATCTGGGCGATCCTCGGTTCTTTCTAGTTGCGATTCTAATGTTTCTATTATCTTTGGATTTTAAGGTGAGTAAACTCACTCCCCTTTTTACTGTTTACGTTTTTGGGGCTGAAATACGTGTTTCTATAATACAACAGTTTCTTTTGATGTTTCTATTTTCGAAAATGAGATCATTAGATGTGTTAATCATGTTTGGCCGCATGTAGCAAAATTGTGTGATAGTCAATATTAGTTATATTATCTTGTAATTTCCACCGGACAATGTTAGCGCTAATGGCTTGACAAGCCCACCTACATTAATGGCCTGATAGGTGATTTGACCCGGCGATTCTTTGGTTGATTCTATGTTACTAAGTTACTACATGTGATGCTTGTTGCTACGTTGCTATGCCCCTTAGATGCTTAAACATTTTTTATAACTTGCATGTCGAGACGGTTAAATGACGGTTAAACGATGGATATCAATAAATGTAACATGAGTTGGTTCCTCATGACTTGTTGCTAAAGGTAACCCTGCGGGGTCTATGATTCTTGTTTCTATGTGATTCTATGGTCACGGTTGAGATATATATGATGAAATTGCTATGCACATGAGATTGCGAAACACAATCTATAATGATCTCGGATTTTATACTATGTACTATTAATTGTGTTTTACTCACTAGCTAATTCTTTAGCTAACTTATTTTACACGTTTTTCAGGTGGAGTTTGATTCGGTTTTGTTTCAAGACACGTAGGATGCTTCGGACCTAGAATAAAAGGACAATAAATAATATTTATTTGCCGTTTCTGTTACGATTTTAAGACTGTTTGAATGCCTATTTATGTCACGACATTATTGCTTAATTAATATTAAAATATGCTTTTAGTGTACCATGTGCTTTGTACTTTGATATCCGATCCACTTGACGCGCCCGGTGTTTTCCGCCGCCGGGCGGGGTGTCACAGTTTGGTATCAGAGCCATGGTTATAGGGAACTAGGATAGGGTATTAGAAACACACCATCCTAGACTATAACCTAAGAGTCCGTAGTGCAAATAGATGTACTTAGGAATTCTTTTGAACTTATTTGTTTTTCTTCTACGAACCTTTCTATTCTTTTCTTAATCTCATTTCTTATCTGATTTCGCGAAGGAGCTACAAGAGACTCGTCTGTATGATTAGGATCTTCTCTTTGTGGAATCTCGTCATCGTCTTAAGTAAGTTTGAAACGTGGGAACGTGTGCAATCCGGAAGGGGGAACGCCTGTATCACGGACATCCTGTCTAAGGCAAAGCATTTCGTATAAATTTCTTTAAGAGACTTGTATGCTTACCTGGGGATGTACGAGATGAGTGTGAACCTATAGGCTAAAGCACGCCTTCTCGAATACGTTGAAAAACGAACTTAGCACTTTGATAAGTCATTAGTGTCCAAAACCAAGACACACTCCTAAGCCATTGAAATATCATTTTCTTAATGATTCTATGATTTTCATTCCTACGATTTATAAATATTTCTATGAATTTTTATAGTGATTCAAATAATATTCCAACTTCATTTACCAATGTTTCTAAAGTTTCTACGAGAGTTTCTATGATATGTTCAAAGGATTCTATGATGTTTTAAGTACTATCACTATTTCATTTAATCAAAATTTCTAAAGTTTCTAAACTTTCTACGTGATTTTCTATGGTATGTTTCAAAAGATTCCATGATATTCTAAGTTGAACGAGTTGCTATTATTACATCGGATGTTTCTATCGGTCAAAGATGTTGCTACAAAACCGTGTTATTTTACGTTTCATCATTCCATTTGTTTTCTAAGCTACAATAATACTTATGCGATATACTCGCTAGCTTATCCATATAGCACAATTACACCATTGTAAACCAAACGTTTCAATTCAAAACTAAGACATATCTCAATCGAATTATCCAAAACTTCAGATCATGCATATATCAATTACCGAATCTAAGTCGTACTTATAATTCTAAATCAAATATCAACTCTCCAATCAAAGGTTCGTTGTGATTTCTAAATTATAGTCAAGGCTAAATTCCATAACTAAATAAAAGTTAGCGGATTTTGCTATTCTTATAAGCTAATGTATTTGAATCGAACGTCTACCCTTAAAATATTTCAACTTGACTTCTATACTCAGATAGATTCCAAACTACTCATCTAACTATAAGATTCTAATCCAATTTCTAATCTATCATTAAAACGATAAATCCGCTATCAAATTATGAACTAACTATCAAATTATGAACTAACCATCAAAACATGTACTCGTTAATCAACTACAAGATACTATCCATGAATTCGTTATCCAAATCTAACGAGAACTCACTACACAACTATTCTCGAACTCATTTAACTAAATGTTTCATCTATACATATGACCACCAACGAAAATCTACGCAACTAGTCTTCATGAACTAATTCAAACCCAATGTGTTTCATTTATAAACTCGTTACCCTAACACAACGTGTAATCAATGGACTTTAAAACTAACGGTATTCGATTCTATTAAAATAGTTTTCTTATTTTCCCAAACAAAAATATATATACATATATATATTTAAAAAAAAAAAAGGAGAAAAATTTTAATAACCTTTTGGTCTTAATATCTTGTAAGAAAAAAAAATAGATATATATATATACATATAAATTTCGTGATGAATGATTTCTAAAAAAAAAAGGTGATTGGTCATTCTAACGTCGGTCAAATATTTATACAAACATTTTCCCGTTTCTCAAATATGACACAAAGACTTGCAACAAACACCATGTTTTCTGTTTTTCCAATACCAAGTATTTATAACTTAAATTGTGCCATTTATTTTCAATTCAATCATTTTATCTATGGTAAAGATTAAAACTTTCAACTTTTTATTTAGCCTTTAAAACTACATTATAGAAAAACAACACCATCTCTTATAAACCTGTTTATCTCCATAGTCAATACATCTGGTCTAACTAAAGCGGTTGGTCATATAGATTCAAACATCTTAAAAATCGAATCTAATAGGAACTAAGTGATATATTCTTTCGGACTATAAATCGGATTATCCACATTATCAAATTTTCATGAATCTAATTTTTCTAAAAATCCTAATAAGCTATATTAGTACATGTACACCATCAACTAATACTTATGAACTGGTCAATATCAGAAAACTTAGCTAATTACATCTTACACACATAGAATCGATTTTCACAAACTTAAGTGTTACTATCCTAGTACTCGAATTTGACTATCTATATCGTTGAACAAAGTTATTATACGAGCAAATGTCTACCTAATGGACGTTAGTTTCTTCTGAGTCATCAATCTACTTATCATTTTAATATGATTTTCCCAAGTACTATTTCTATCAAGTATGAAACAATACCTATACGTATCATTTTAACCTAAAATTGTTGTGGACTTCTGACTCGCACGTGATCGAATGAACTATGGAGTCCATGCAAAAACTAAAGTAATTACGGGTGCACACGGAATTATGGAAGTTGGTGCATGGGAACCATAGTAAGTTTTGTCTTGTGTAGCCATGCCATATTTAATCATCTTCTTTTCACTTGACTTGTCTACTCATTTTACTAATTGCATATAAGCCACTTAATTATGTGTAAGATTACTTAATTCGTTTCAAACATCCTATTAATCACGACTACTCTCGATGATCATTTAAATAATTCTAAATCCATATACTTGAAATATTTCATTTGCAAGTTGGTATCCTATTCTAATCCTATATTGAGTAGCAAATAAAATTTATTCGAATCCACATACAAATAGTTCAACCGAACTCTTATAAGTGAAAATAGTTAAATAAACAATCCACAATGAGACAAAGCAAATTAAAAATAAATAACTTCTTAATCTCGTTATTTAAAATCATGTTTCAATCAAAATGCTCATCTTCCCATTGATCGAATTCTCAAGAGTTTCTTGCGAGATGAAACTCCCTACGAAAGTGGGCAGTGTTCATCCCGTGTTTCATGTTTCTAATCTGAAGAGGTACTTATCCGATAAAAATCTCATTGTGCATATCGATAATGAATCGATGCAATCTATTGAACGGTCATTGGAAATTATGGACCGTAATGTCAAACGACTCAAGCGTAATCAGATATCAATCGTTAATGATCGTTAAAACTCAAAATGTGAACATGAATTTAAGATCAAATAAAGGTTAAGTATCCGCATCTTTTTGCTTCATCTTTTTCTACTTCGGTTTGAGCAAATTTCGGGACGAAATTTCTATAAGGAGGGGAGACTGTGACATCTGCCCCAAACCCGAACCCGAATGCCGTCTCGGACCCGAAGTTGTTACCCGTTAAATTGTAATCGTATTTATTTCTTCAAAGTGTAACGTTTATTATTACTATTATGAATAAACGCATTGATTTTACGTTATTCCCGTCTCAATTAAATTTACGTTGCAAAACGTTCACGTATATCAAATAAATAATTGTGGAACAGTAAATCTCAAAATATATATATATATAAATAAATATATATAGTTCGTAAACAAAAACTATTGAAAATGTTAAACGAAAATGCTTCGAAGTCTCGAAATAGTCTCTTAATGGCTTAAACGAGCTAAAACTATAAACCGTCACTTATCTAATTGTTACGTTTCAATTTAGCTAAGTTAGCTAGTTAAAATATATGTATACTTAACTTTGTGCTAAAAGTGTCAATTTACAAACTATCATTTAAAACTTATAATAACTAGTTGAAACAAGCTAAGAGTTGAGGGACCGATTATGTAATTTACCAAATTCACCCAGCCCTTCCCCCATACCCCGTGTTTCCGGTTCTAACTTTCCGGCCACCTTGGCCGGAGCTCCATTATTTCCGGCGAAGGTCTTTCTAGCCGATTCTAACACTAAAAACTAAATTAAAATCACATAAATCTGCGTGGACAAGATTCGAACTCCATACCGTGTGCAATTCGTCCTTTAATGGTCTAAATCCATGTTCAATGTGGCGTTTTACAATCGGTTTCAACACCCACCACCCAAACCGTCTCATAACGCATCCAAACCTTAAATCGCATTAACCTCAATCTTTATCTCGGCGGGTTGAGTTATTATCATCAATCAATTTGGGTTAAGTATACCGAAGTAAACACCCAATTAAACCCAATTCAATCGAATCAAAATCTTAAACCATTCGACAAGTTTCAGATCGAAACAACACAATCAAATCAACCAGAATACTCATAAGGCATCTATTTCACTTCCTGTTCAACCAATTTCATCAAAAACATCAAGAAATTCGTAAATTGATTCTCAAACTGTCGCATCCTGTTCATCGTCTTCATTGACTCGATCCTGCATCAATCAAGTATGTATTTTATATCAAAATGATCACGAACCAATGTAGATTAAAAGCCCTCTATTGGTTTGGGATTTGATTAACAGGATGAAACGAATTTGGACAATCTTGTTTCTAGGGCTTGTTTTGATAATGGGTGTTGGTGAATTGTATTGGTTAAAACAATTAAAAATGAGTTTTAATAACAAAAGCTCATGTTGGCCTGGTGGTTGAGTATGTTCCTGTTTCACGTGGAGGTCGTGGGTTCGAAACCCACAACCTATTTTTGCTTAATTTATTACTTGAAAACATTTTAGACATTTAACTATATTTTTACTAAATAACCTAGATAATATAATTAAGTTAAACATTTACTTATAATATATATATTCAAAAAAAACGAAAATACGATTACGTTTCGTACCGAAATCCCAATTCGTAATTTAAAACCCTAATTCCTAAATTATATTTCAAAACCCCATTTTCCAAATTGTATTTTAAAACCCTAATTCCTATATTATATTTCAAAACCCTAAATCCCCAAATTGGATTTTAAAACCCTAAATTATATTTTGAAATCCTAATTCCCAATTGGTACGTTAAAACCCTAATTTTCCAAATTATATTTTGAAACCCTAAATTCCCAAATCCGAAACCCTAGAAGTTCTAGTTTCTTGATTCTAGTTATTACGTCACTTGCTTCGTTTCTAATTTAGGTTTTCCCGGTTAATTAGGTGATTCTAATATCTGGGCGATCCTCGGTTCTTTCTAGTTGCGATTCTAATGTTTCTATTATCTTTGGATTTTAAGGTGAGTAAACTCACTCCCCTTTTTACTGTTTACGTTTTTGGGGCTGAAATACGTGTTTCTATAATACAACAGTTTCTTTTGATGTTTCTATTTTCGAAAATGAGATCATTAGATGTGTTAATCATGTTTGGCCGCATGTAGCAAAATTGTGTGATAGTCAATATTAGTTATATTATCTTGTAATTTCCACCGGACAATGTTAGCGCTAATGGCTTGACAAGCCCACCTACATTAATGGCCTGATAGGTGATTTGACCCAGCGATTCTTTGGTTGATTCTATGTTACTAAGTTACTACATGTGATGCTTGTTGCTACGTTGCTATGCCCCTTAGATGCTTAAACATTTTTGATAACTTGCATGTCGAGACGGTTAAATGACGGTTAAACGATGGTTATCAATAAATGTAACATGAGTTGGTTCCTCATGACTTGTTGCTAAAGGTAACCCTGCGGGGTCTATGATTCTTGTTTCTATGTGATTCTATGGTCACGGTTGAGATATATATGATGAAATTGCTATGCACATGAGATTGCGAAACACAATCTATAATGATCTCGGATTTTATAGTATGTACTATTAATTGTGTTTTACTCACTAGCTAATTCTTTAGCTAACTTATTTTACACGTTTTTCAGGTGGAGTTTGATTCGGTTTTGTTTCAAGACACGTAGGATGCTTCGGACCTAGAATAAAAAGGACAATAAATAATATTTATTTGCCGTTTCTGTTACGATTTTAAGACTGTTTGAATGCCTATTTATGTCACGACATTATTGCTTAATTAATATTAAAATATGCTTTTAGTGTACCATGTGCTTTGTACTTTGATATCCGATCCACTTGACGCGCCCGGTGTTTTCCGTCGCCGGGCGGGGTGTCACACGTTACAACTTTTTGAAATAAATACGAATACAATTAAAATTAGAAAAGCACGGGTTCGAGTCGGGTATTCGGATTCGGGTTCGGGGCAGATGTCACACGAGGCTCGTGCGTTGCCGGAGCCATTTTTATGTGCTTTTTCTCCGAACCATTATAGCAACAAGTGTACTTTTTATATTAGACTTTGCATTTTAGAAGGCATGCGTTTAAATCCAGACGGACTTTTCACTTTTAGAAGGTTTTGACGTTTAAAAGACATGCGTTCAAATATGGAACGTGTCTCTTAAATAGGCTAACTTAATATACTAACGTAGTTCAAAATAATATAAAATCACGTACACATGTTTTAAAATATAAAATTAATAACCTATTATACCCATTCATTTTAATGTTTTAATATCATTTCCTACTTAAATTTTAAACGATTTACAAATCAATAGGCTTACACAACGCTAACTATTGTAAATGCTCCTTAACAGCCATCAAGATACATATCGAGGTGACATAGTGGAGAAGAAATGACATTTGTTGACAGATTTGATAAGAGGCCTTGTTGAAAGTTCAACTACAATGAAAGTTGTTCCATACTTTGGTACGTTTAACTAAAGCCACATACATATTCCTCAATTTAAAAACCTATACAAGAGAAGCCCAATGATCAATAGGTAACAATTTACAAACCCACAAAACTTCTACATAACACCATGTAAAGTGTAAACCCACCAACAAATATTATCACCTTATAGTTTCAGCTGGAAACAAAGACACAAACATTCAAGAAAGCTACAAATTAAGCAGTTCATAACTCGTCCCATACATTAACAATGGACATCATATTCATCGATCACCCCATTTCCATGCATCTTCCTCAGTCCTCACCATTCCAACAAAACCCCCCATTACACACCCACCAAATGAGCTTGATCAACTTGTTTGCGACACAACAAAAGCCTTTTACACCACCGCCCTTTGGATTCATCCTACTAAAACCCTAACACCATCCGGCCTTCACCACAACCAGCAGTCCAGCAGGCTGCAGTACAGCAACCCTAGCCATCATTATTATCAACAACAACTATCGATCACTGCATATGATCCCTATATCCGTATCGCGCGCACTGCCAACTGAATCCATTACAACCATTGCTCACCTACATCGATCTACCCCCGACAACCGTAACCAGCAACAGCCGTAATTACGAATCTTCATCAATGCTACCACGTATCATCGAATGCTCCATCGGCCTTGTTGGCTTCCTGGTGATTTCTCATTCATCTGGATTTGTTTTGTGTTGTTCTCTATTTATTCCTATGTGTTCAAGCGGTGAAGGCTTGCTGGCAAAGAAATGAGAAAGTAGAAGTACACGTGTAAACAAAAAGAAAGCAACAAACAAATGAACATACACAACACACGTATCCACAAAGACACGTGTAACAGACAAACCAAAAACAACTGACATCAGCAAAAAAAAATATTAATTGCAATTACCAAAACTAACGGAGAGATTGAGGGACCAAGCATGTAAACCACCAAACATTTTGCGGCAAAAGTAGATAGGCAAACACACAACTGTGGAATACACTTCTCTATTAATATATAGACAAACCAAAAACAACTAACAGCAACAAAAAAAAAATATTAATTGCAATTACCAAAACTAACGGAGAGATTGAGGGACCAAGCATGTAAACCACCAAACATTTTGTGGCAAAAGTAGATAGGCAAACACACAACTGTGGAATACACTTCTCTATTAATATACTAGGATAGTGCCCGCGTGACACACGGGTTTGAGTAAAAAAAACTTTAATAAAACATATATTTTTTAAAACACTGTAATATATACGTAATATAGAATTTGAATCTCATAAGAAATATAACTACAATGTAATCCACCGGTTAATATGGATAAATAAATATTTTAAAAACTTAAGTTTGAACACTTATATGATAAGATTTAAACTAAGTACATAAATACATAAAAATATAAATTTAATTATATTAAAAATATATGCGGGTAGTGTTTTTGACCCGAATAAGGTCCACAAGTCTTATAGTCATAACGAAAGAAGCAATATGGTTTGGAAAACAACACCCAATTGTTGATTCTAAGAATATTTATGTGGGCATGAACGGTTATAATTAGTTGAAAACAAAACCGTTGTAAAACCGGAACACAAGATTTGTTTAAAAAAATTGTTCATTTAGTATAAAAATATCATACTCAACTTAAAGAAAAATAAATGCTTGATTTTATGAAGTAGTTTTTTTATAAAATATAATTTCATATAAGAAAATTATTTATGGTTATAAAATACCGATGTATTTAATTGTAGACAATTACAAACTTTATCCCAAAGTTTTACTTCTTATCAAATATAAACTGACACATTCACACCCTGGTAGGAGAGGGTTGAAAATATAACTACTCCTAAGTTTGTTAAAATTCTACTGAATATTAGGCGACCAATATGTAATTAGTGTTATTAAATTATATTATTATACACATTCACACCTTGGTAGAAGAGGGTTGAAAATATAAATATTCTTAAATTTGTTAAAATTACTAAATATTAGGAGACCAATATGTAATTAGTGTTATTAAATTATATTATTATTATTATTATTATAGATATATACATACATTTTTTTAAATAAAAATTATTATTATTAGATAAAATCTTAAATAATGACACATAAGCATTGAAGCCCTTAAACAATGTCACCTAAGCAAAATTGATTTTGCTTTATTATATTAGAGATAGTAATGTTTAAAAGAATGACACCAAAAATTTTGACCTTTATATTAGTCTTGGAATAGTTAGATTTATTCAATTTGTATAAGCTAGACTTTTTAACTTTTTTTTCATAATTTAAGGTGTATTTTAGGTAAATTTCAAACGTGAAAATCATATTTGAAATTTTCATAAACAGCGGTTGGTGCAACAACGTATGACTGATACACTAAGAGATTCAAGGAATAAGATTTAAACTCTGTCTCTAACACCAATAGATATTTTTTTTCTAGGTATTAGGACTCTCACATTACCGCGAACACATCGAAGGCTCACCCCAACCCTCCTTACTGGTTAAGTTGATCAGAGTCAAAACTCGTCAGCCAACCATTCCAGAAATAAACTGGATAAAAACCTTTAACCATGCTATATAAAACTTTTAGACTCAAAACAAGCTTTATTCTTTAAATTTTCATCGAAAGTGACATAAACAAAGTTGGTTATTCTATAAGGCAATTGTACTCTTAAGTCTTAAATGTAAAATTAACTTCACATTTCACAAAGACAGCACTCACAATCCATTAATAAACTAGTATATAACTACACACATACATACATACATACAATTCTTTCATTCATCATATCCAGAGATCAAAATGATCACCATTCAAGATTTTCGTGGCTTCTTGCCACCCACCACCACCACCACCACCACCACCGTCTTCTCCGACCAACTCCACCACCACAAACCACCTTCATCTTCCACAACCAATCCTCCTCACCTCCCCGGATTCACCACTTTACCCCTCCCCAAAACCACCTCCGACGTCTCATGCACCACCCATCAATCCGATCTTGATCACCATGCACTTCACCGGAAGGTTTCTGACATCATCACATCGCCACCGGCAGCAGTGGCGAAGCCAGGAATTTACAACCAAGGGGGCCTAAAATTATACTACCCATAAATTTTTTTTCCTAATCCTATGTTTCGGTACATATGTTCGGGTCGATGATTCGGGTCGGGTCGGGTTAAGCAATAAACACTTAAAATATCATAAATTTCTTCATTCATTGTAAAGAAGTTCATTCACACAAATAAAACAAAATAGTTTTTGAAATCATAAAGCAAGAGAAATGATAAGTACCTGGATGAAGAACTATAGCGCAGCCCGACGACCTTTAAGATCTTTGAAATCATCAATTATGGCCTCCGAATCAAAAGTCTCAGAAATCTCTTTTTCTATGTAAACCACTAGGCTATTCGCGAGATAATCATCTGACATCTTATTGCGTAGGCGATTCTTGAATATTTTCATTGCTGAAAACCCTCTCTCTGTTGTCGCAGTAGAAACCGGAAGTGTTAAAATTAGCCGAACCACTCTATTAACCAAGTAATACGTCTCACGTTTCCGAGTTTCCACAAGACTCTTGCATAACTCCGAAATAGTTGAAATGCCACTTAGTATGGTATTCTTGGTCCGTTCAACATTAAAAAGCTCCAACTGATATCTTAACTGAATTATCTCCTGCTCTGTAAAATCTTCTGGATAATACTTCTCAACAAGAAGACAAATTTGATCCACATTGATCTCTTTTGCAACTAAACTACAACTAAGTGATAGCAACTCCATAGAATGCTCATTGAATCTACTATTCAACTCCTCTAGTTGTTTGTCTAATGTGGATGTAAAAAGATCTACTCGGTAATAATGCTCATATGTAACATGAAGATCTTTTTTTCGAGGCCTATACCGAGTAGAAGTATATGGAGCATTCATATCAGGCATCTCTATTAGATGTTTGTTACAAAAAAAAGTAACATGTTCAATGAAAGAATCCCATCCATTGTTTCTGAAATTATTTAGAGTTACCTTTGTTGATGTAACTAACTCCATTGCATTAAGGATGTCTTGGGACTTCTTTTGTAAAGCTTGAGAAAGTGTGTCAGTTCTTCCCATTACTTCCTTCATCAAGTGAAGAATAAAAACAAACTCAAACGAGTGTAAGTGACCATAAGCCGCATCAGCATCGCCACGCTGAATATAATCATTAGAATTGTCTTCAATTATTCCTTGGAGAACACCACGAGTGACAACAAACATATTAAGCAAACTATTAACAGAGTTAAAATGAGAACCCCATCGTGTATCACCAGCTCTTTTTAATGTCCCAACTTGATTTAGTCATGATCCCGATTTGATTTCACCCATTTCCAATAAATTTTTAACCTCAACTGCCTTTGCCTTTTGTAATTCATCATGACGCTTACTAGAAGCACAAACCACATTAATTATAAAAACTAAGTTTCTAAAGAATTGATGAACTGAACTAATTTCCCTTGAAGCACAAACCAAGGCAAGTTGTAACCTGTTAGCAAAAAAACAAATACGTAATAAGCATAATTGCAAAATCAATGAACATAATAAGCATAGGGACAAGTATTTAACCTGTGTGCAAAGCAATGAACATAATAAGCATAGGGACAATTCTTACGAACTAGTGCCTGTAGTCCGTTCCATTGCCCTCTCATATTGCTAGCACCATCGTAACCTTAACCACGGATTTTAGTAACATCAAATTGATACTGTAAAAGTTGACTCCACAACGAATCTTTTAGAGTTACTGATAAAGTATCTCTAACATGAACCAAATCCAAGAACCTTTCTCGTATCATTCCTTTTGCATCAACAAATCTCAAAACGATTGCCATTTGTTCCTTTTTTGACTCATCTCGTGACTCGTCAACCATCACACAAAAATCTGAATCCCCAACTTCACTACATATATTTCCTAACTTTATTTCCAAGTATGCTAAGAATTTCCTTTTGGATGTCACTAGAAGTGTACTTTGAATTCTTAGGAGCATTCTCTAATATAACCTTTGCAAGTTCAACATTATAAGAAGCAAGAAGCTTTAACAATTCAATAAAATTACCTCTATTTTTAGAACGAGAAGATTCATCATGTCCTCGTAAAGGACAAGCTTGAAATGTCAACCAACGAACTACATCAATTGAACCTTTTAATCTCAAACGGTTCGCCACTAACAACTCTTCACTTTGCTTCTCATAGACATTTCCAATGTGTGTCGCTTGGTTCATCAAATTGTCACTATATTCCACCGCATTTCTATGTTTAGAAGAACAAATATGTTTCAAGTATGCACATCTTTTTCCATCATTAATTTTTTTCCAAGTGTCAAATCCTTTCACTGTGAATGCATCTTGACCATTAGACACATTAGGTTTATCATTAAATACATAACACAGAAGACAATATGAAGCATTTGTTGTTGGAGACCACTCTAGCCAACTAGGGAACAAATCGAACCAAGAAGATACAAATCTACGAGGCTTCTTCTCTTGACCGGTATAAGGATACTCTTTAAGACGCATTTGGTAAGGTCCCAATTTCAAATAAGCCCGCCTCACTTCTTCCCTTAAATTAACCGGATAACAACACATTTGTTTCCTTTTACCGGGATCTCTTTCTAGATGGTTAAGATCCACTTCATTGATATTTGATTGTGGAGCTTGAGCTTCATTAGTATTTGATTGTGGAGCTTCAAAAACATGAGGCTCTTGTTCATTTTCATTTACTTGTGTCTCACTAGTTGAAGCCTTTTGACGTTTGAGCTCTTGATTAGCAACATCATTTTCTTCAACAGTATCCTTTCTTTTGAAAAAAGAATGTATGGTTTTTAATTTAACTTTTTCCTTGCCCATGATATATCTACAAAAATCAAAACCAATAAACTTAAATCCCTCAAATTAACCATTTAACTATCACATTCAACAATTAACATTCAACAATTAACATTCAACAATTAACATTCAACAATAACATACAACAATTAACCTAAAAAACCTAAATTCAACAATTAACATTTAACAAATAACAATCAAACAATTAAATCAACAAATCCAACAAATCCTAAATTCAACAATTAAATTCAACAAATCCAACAATTAACTATCCAACAACATTCAATCCAACAATTAACAATCCAACAACATTCAATTAACATTCAATTAACTATCTAACCTACTTACCAGTTACCACTTACCAGCAGCGGCCAGCAGCGGAAAGCAGGCAGCAGGCAGCAGCAGCGGAAAGCAGGCAGCAGGCAGCAGCAGCGGAAAGCAGGCAGCAGGCAGCAGCAGCAGCGGGCAGCAGGCGGACTGGCGGAGGCTGGTAGCAGGGAGGCTGGAGGCGGCAGGCGGCAGCGGGTAGCAGCTGAGTTGCTGAAGTCGACTAACAGCAGGTCAGCAGCCTGTTACAACTTACAAGGGTTTGGTAATTGGGTTAGTGGGTTTGGTTTAATGGGTTTTGTTATTGGGTTTAGTTGATGAATTGTTATTGGGTTTGTTATTGGGTTGGGTTTTAGTAAATAGTAAGGGGGCCTGATTTTTAAAATGGGAGGGTCCGTACCCAAAAATCACTTAAAAACCGACAAATCGCTACTTCTAACGGAAAAAATTGGGGTGGCCCGGGCCCTCCCGGGTCTCTTCTATGCTGCGCCCCTGACCGGCAGGATCAAGAAACACGGTTGCAGCGACTTCAAGTCGAGAAGATAATCCCCAAGTTAAGGTACGTTGCTAAGTTCTTGAATATGATCAGTCTTTTATTTCAAGATTTTGTAAAATAAATGATGGTTTTTTATACACCGAGATTGAAGAAAATGGAAGAAATGTTGACGGAGATCGAACAACGGTGTAGGGATCTTAGGCGTGAATCGGAAGTGCTAAGAAAATGTTGAAGATGACAACAACTCGTTTGAGGTCAAATCTTGAACTTTATTTTGGTATTATTTTGCTTAATTTTTCTATAATTTTTTAGTTTAATGTGAGTTTAATTTAAACAACGGATGTATTTTATAAAGTTTTATAAAAAAATTAATAATACGTTATGGATCATTAGACGTTGGAAAATATATTTTAAGTAATTTTGGGTGAAAAATGAAGATTTACCAGTTGAGACATTTTAATTCTACTTGTTAACTTCCAAATGATTTGTTGTTAATACGATTTAATTTAATTTCATAGGCAATAGTGGATCAAGAGAAAACAAGAGAAGAACGTGTAGGGATTGAACGACTCGGGTTCAGTCGACTTGAAGATGGGGCTTTAAGAATCAAAATGTGTTGTTCTTGTGAAAAACACTTTGAAATTTTGCATAATCATATTGGGTGCTTCTACCGGTTGATATAACACACACAAGGTGAAATGGTTAATAGTTGATGATTAAGTTTGTTGGTATATTAGATGAAGTTGTCCATGTAACTATGTAAGCTACATGTTTTTTTCTTGTTTCATTATATTTCGTTACGATTTACTAAGTTGATCGAGATTGTATGAATAACTAACTCGAATTTTAGTTGAATTTATTTGTTTGGCTTTAAAGAAGTGTTTTGTA
The DNA here is from genome assembly GCA_030867185.1 of Tagetes erecta. Classification (NCBI taxonomy): domain Eukaryota; kingdom Viridiplantae; phylum Streptophyta; class Magnoliopsida; order Asterales; family Asteraceae; genus Tagetes; species Tagetes erecta. The sequence goes on along the minus strand of CM061492.1, from coordinate 19,908,568 downwards.
TTTGTTTCATCAGTCGTCCATAGATCTTATAAAACCAAACTGTATTATGATTATTTTTTATTATGATTTTTGTTATTATTTTTGTTTATCAAGTATGTATTTAGGGGCGTATTCTTTGAGGGGCCACCGCCCCGCATATTTTCTTTTTTGTCTAATTTTAATTGTATCGGGGTGGCTTAAAAGTTTTATGTAGGTATTGAGTTTGTCTTTACAACAAATTACATGTATTACAACTTAAATTTATGGGTTTTGTGATTTTCCGTTTCTAATATTGATAGTGATGTGGTCTAAATTTACATATTTCCTATAAATATTCCGTACACTTTTTGGTCACTTTTGGTTAAATTCTAGTAGAATTTGGTTCATATTTAGTATTTTAATAATTTAAGAGACCATGGGCTAAAATTATATATTGGAGCTAACTTATTTAGTTTGTTTGTTTAATTTAAATTGTAGGCCCATGTATACATATGACCCAAAACGAGAGAGATGGAAAGAGAATAAACCTAATTGGTATAATATATATTGAAGAGGAAAAAAAAGAAACAAGGAGGACATTTTGGATTGCTGCCGTCGAGCAAAAGAAAAAAAAAAGAATCAAAGTGTGCTGCTGCTGTGTTGTTCGTTCGAAGAAAAAAAAGGAAGCAAGCAAGCTAGCACGTCAATAAAGTCAATAAAATTAATTAAGCTACCAGGCAGGCACGTCAATTAATTTAAGCAAGCAAGCAGGTAGCTGATTAATTTTATTTGTTTTTCGATGAATGATAACTTGTTTTATTTTTCAGTTTTTGTTTCTGTTTTGAACATTATGAGTAGCTAAACTTTTCATTGTTGCTTAGGTTTTGATGAACTAGACTTTTTATTTGAATGAATGATTATTGGTTTTGAATGAATGTGTTGATTTATATGTTTAGACTTTGAATCCGATTCTTATTATTTGTGTGTTGGAATTGGTTGGTTTGATAATATATTTGTTGATTCCATTGATCTAGATACTTAGAAATATACTCTAGATTCAGGAATTCGTCTAGGTTGTCAACTTTTAGTTTTCGGTTTAGACCTTGAAAGTGAGAAATCTAATTCAAGTGTAATAATTATTAAAATCAACCAATCAAGGCGTGCAATCAATTCTTGAAAGTGAGAAATCTAATTTAGAATTGCTAGGTTATTAAATAGACGTTGTTTGACAGTTTGGGTAGTCGATAACTCGGATTCACCTGTTTACTCGCGTCTAGAATTTCCTGGGGTTTCGGTTTTCTAAGTTTATTCAGCTTCGTAACTTGAGGGTTTTAGTATTTAAATTATCTTTTACCTGATAGTTGTGGGATTTGGTGGTCGATAACTCGAGTCAGTCCATTTTAGCACTTCTTCACTTGTCTTACTGTCAGATTCGGTTCATCTTCCGGGGGTTTATCGAGTCAAACAGGGTCTTCATTCAATTCCAAAAATTAGGATTTCATTCATGAGTCTAAAGATTTTGCCTAAGTAACCTACTTCAATCCATACTTAAGTTTCAGTTTATTCTCCAGTTTTTTAACTTGTCATTTGGTTCTAGTTATTTATTTATTTAGTTGCAATTTAAGAACCGTTTTCTCATCAAATCAATTTAGTAGGCTAGGAGTCGATAGAGATTTATTTTCAAGAGTCGTTAGATCTGTGTCCAAGGTTCGATAATCCGGACTTATTTACTTAGCTACACCGCGACCGGTGCACTTGCCGTTAGTGTGTGGTTTTGTAGGTTTTTCCATTTTTAAAACTTGTTCGAATTTAATAGATACACTTTCACACATCAAGTTTTTGGCGCCGTTGCCGGGGACACAGTGCGCTTTTGAGGACGATCCGAGTCGGGGATCTAGCCATTTACTGCTTTCGTAATTTCGTAGTTTCTTTTTATTTATTTCTTAAAAAAAATTAGTTAGTAATAAGTATTTGTTTGCTTACGTAAGTTAGTCTCTAGTTTTGTGTGCCTATTTGTTTATCTGCTTTTTAGTTAGTTCTTATTTCTTAGTATTTAATAAAGTATGTGTTCAAGTAGTTTTTATTTCTAGTTTCTTTTTAGCTTTTGTGTGATTCGTACCTTTTCTGTTTTTTTTAGTTTATGCACACACGTTCCTCGGGCCCACCTGACACTAAACCATTCTCTGAACCCGAACGCGAGTTCCATCGTCGACTACGCCAGCTACAGGTACCTCTTTCTGATCTTGTTTCCGTTGTAGTTATGGCTGCCCATAAGACTGTTGCTAATCACATTAGTGTTGCACCCACCACCGTTCGTTCTAGTATTACCCTCCCCACTGTAGAGGCGAACAATTGGACCATCCCACCCACCTTGATTAACACCATTGCTCATTCGGTCCAGTTCCATGGTATGCGTGACGAGGACCCACATGCTCATTTAACGAAATTCGATAGGGTCTGTAGTACTTTTCGTCTTAATGGTGTCCCCGCAGAGGCTATTAATCTTCGATTGTTCCCATTCTCACTCACTGATCAGGCTGCCATTTGGTTGGATTCCCTCCACCGGGAACCATTACCTCATGGACTGAGCTTCAAACAAAATTCCTGCAGAAGTACTTTCCCCTGCTAAAACCGCTCGTCTTCGAAATCTCATCTATGCATTTACTGAGCAGCCAGGGGAGTCCTTCTTTGAGACATGGGACCGGTTCAAGGGACTTCTGAATAAGTGCCCTCACCACGGACTTGAGGACTGGAGAGTCGTGGAGAAATTCTACAACGGAATTTCAGAAGCGACTAGGAGACTTCTTGACTCCACAGCAGGCGGTAACATGATGAAAACCAAAACCGCTACTGAGTGCCTTGAGATGATGGAGGATCTAGCCACTAGTACTTATACTGAGCCTGGCTCTAGGGACGTTACTGCTGTCTCTAAGGGCATTCATACGGTAGATTCTAGCGTAGCTTTGGCCGCCCAGGTAGAATCTTTAGCTAAGATGGTTAAGGATATTCAGGTTAAGATCACTTCCAAGTGTGAGATATGTAGAGGTGGACATGAGACAATAGATTGCCCTGTAGGATCTGAGGAGGAATTGAGTTTTGTCCAAAACCAGGGACGGGGTCAGGGTTACAACTCTGGATGGCAGCCACGCCAACCCTCGAACTGGAGAAGCGGGAATCCTCCTGGATTCGCGCCCCGTCAGAGTTTGTTCCAAACCCCTTCGGATGGACAGAGTAGTGGAGAGTCTAAGTCTGAACTTAGTGAGTTCTTAAAGAGAAATGAGGAGAGCCAGAGTAGGACTAACAAACTCTTAGAGTCGATAGTTATGCAAGGTGAGACTAGACATCAGGAGCAGCTGAAGAAGAACCAGGAGTTTGAGTTGATGTTTAGGAATCAGGATTCCACCATACAGAGTCTTGAGAGGACGATAGGAGAGATGGCGAATAGGTTGACTGATAGACCCACAGGTTCATTCCCTAGTAGTACCCAGGTTAACCCAAATGCCACTGCAAAGGCAGTTACTACTAGGAGTGGTAGGAAGTTAGAGGTAGAGAAACGGGTTGTTGTGGTCGAGGAACCAGTTGATGAGGAGATTGAAATGGAGACTCCTGCTGGCGATGTGCATCCTAGGTTACACCCAACAAGTACAGCACAGTCCGGCGAGTCTTCTGGGGAGAAGAAGAAGGAGAAAGAATCCCCTAGAGTTTATAAACCGACAGCTCCTTACCCTGGTAGGCTTTTAGCTAAGCGCGATTCTGAGCAGTATGCACGGTTCTTGGAGATGCTGAAAAAGCTCCATATGAACCTTCTTTTCGTTGAAGCTCTGGCAAAAATGCCTAAGTATGCCAAGTTCTTAAAGGATCTTCTTACGAACAAGAAGAAACTCGAGGAACTATCCACTGTCATTCTTAGTGAGGAGTGTTCTGCGGTCCTGCAGAACAAGCTTCCTAAGAAGATGACTGACCCAGGGAGTTTTACCATTCCATGTTTGATCGGAGACCTTACTGTTAGCCATGCGTTAGCCGATCTAGGAGCTAGCATTAACCTCATGCCCTACTCTATTTTTGCTAAGCTTAATTTAGGTGAGCCAACTCCTACGCGCATGAGTCTTCAACTCGCAGATCGATCTGTTAAGTTTCCACGTGGCATCGTAGAGAATATGCTTGTCAAGGTTGACAAGTTCGTTTTCCCAGTCGATTTCGTCATTCTTGATATGGACGAGGATTCTAAAGTTCCACTTATCTTAGGTCGTCCATTCCTTGCTACGGCTCGTGCTCTTATTGATGTTTTTGATGGTAAGCTCACACTCCGTGTTGACGACGACGCGATCACCTTTGATATCCAGCGCGATGAAGCGTATGAGAAGTCTTGGGCCTATAAAGAGAAGACTAAGCAGCTACACGACTGCCACATCAAGAGTGTGAAGGAATTTAAGTGTGGGGATAAGGTGTTGCTTTATAATTCTCGGTTGAGGTTGTTTCCAGGAAAGTTGAAGTCGCGTTGGACAGGCCCACATGTTGTCACCAATGTGTTTCCGTATGGTACTGTTGAAATTGAGAATAATGAGGGTCAAAGGTTTAAGGTAAACGGACATCGATTGAAAATCTACATTGAGGGGAAGCCTGAGGAAAGAGAGGGGGAGACGATTGATCTTCCCGAGGTTGGTATGTAAGGTGCAGGTATGTTATTTTTTGTAGAGTTATGTATTATTATTTGCTAGGTATGTTTTTATTTTATTTATTGTCTTATTTTATTTTCTCTTCTTTTGAGTCCTTATCGAGTTAAGTGGGACTGCCTTGGCCTTTTTCATATTTGATTTTTCCTTACCCGTACTCAATCTCCATTCGGGTGGGGGTCAATCTTAAAAATATTATTTTTGTAAACGGGCATCCCACTTTCTTGAGTCTTTTTACTTTTATTTTCTTTCTGTTTATTTTTTCAGGATTCAAACTACAGCCGCGAATGAAATGCTATACGGCTGAAGATGATGGACGGACATGACATGCTTTTGCACGCTTTCGGCATTTATACCAGGGGAGTCTGTTCCATTTTATTTATCTTATTTGTATTTATTATTTGTCTTACAGTTTTTAGTAGTTTCCTAACTCACATTGAGGACAATGTGACGTTTAAGTGTGGGGATGGGAGACTATCATCTAGCTTATTTTAGATAGTTAAGTCGGGTCTAGTTTAGGTAGTTTTGTTTTGAGTCATATATAGTGTCTTAAAAATACAAAAAAAATTGAAAAATTTGAAAAAAATGTCTTTGTTTAAGTTGTGCACTTTAAATGGAAAATGATAGTAAATTAACTTTGGCTTTTCAGTAACAAAAATAAGTTGTTGGTTTTTTAGCAAGAATGAGTCAAAATGGTAAATCTTTGGTAACCCAATTGGCTAAGATGGTTTCCCCATGTGTATTAATTGAACCTTAATTGTCATGAATCTTGTGGGTCATCATCTTAGGAGAAATAGGAAGGCCTTAACTAAAGAATCTTAGGCACCATTGTAAGCTTCAGAACTTAAATTAGTTAAGGATTAGTGCCATAATAGGATCTTATAGCACGCTTCTCGTGAGAGAAGTGGCGCTCCGCAAACAATGTCCACAGGGTGTAGACTGAAAAGCGCTCAAAGTAGCTGCTAAAATAAAAGAGCTCAAAGTAGCCAAATCAAAATAAAAAAAAATGAAAATATAAGGCAAGTGATCCAAGACCTCATGTGCTCTACCTCCGGGATAGCGACTTGGATACGACACCCCTGGGTGAGGTGATCTTGTTTTATGAAAAAAAAAAGAATAAATAGTCTACATCGATAAGTATCATCCATCAAATATTCACCCTAATATGGCACTAATTCTTCACTAAGTTAAGTTATTTAGGTTATAATGGTAGGAGAATCTTTATGGTTTTACCCGTGCCTCGTCAAGCAATTAACTAAATGGGCTGACTTATGGCTTTCTAGGTGTGAGACCCTGTAGATGATTGATTCTATTTAACTAAATTAAACACATGGGAGACTTGATGAGCTAGTGTTAGGGTGTTTAATTAAACACACCATTGTTTACCTGATTCATTGCTTGTGGGTGATTGTGCATTGCAAATATTTATCTATGAAAATGATTGAAAGTCTTAGTTGATTATGATTCCATGTGCATGTTTTTTCAGGGACGAAAAAAGGTTTAAGTGTGGGGATATTTGATGTGGTCTAAATTTACATATTTCCTATAAATATTCCGTACACTTTTTGGTCACTTTTGGTTAAATTCTAGTAGAATTTGGTTCATATTTAGTATTTTAATAATTTAAGAGACCATGGGCTAAAATTATATATTGGAGCTAACTTATTTAGTTTGTTTGTTTAATTTAAATTGTATGCCCATGTGTACATATGACCCAAAACGAGAGAGATGGAAAAGAGAATAAACCTAATTGGTAAAATATATATTGAAGAGGAAAAAAAAGAAACAAGGAGGACATTTTGGATTGCTGCCGTCGAGCAAAAGAAAAAAAAAGAATCGAAGTGTGCTGCTGCTGTGTTGTTCGTTCGAAGAAAAAAAAGGAAGCAAGCAAGCTAGCACGTCAATAAAGTCAATAGAATTAATTAAGCTACCAGACAGGCACGTCAATTAATTTAAGCAAGCAAGCAGGTAGCTGATTAATTTTATTTGTTTTCGATGAATGATAACTTGTTTTGTTTTTCAGTTTTTGTTTCTGTTTTGAACATTATGAGTAGCTAAACTTTTCATGGTTGCTTAGGTTTTGATGAACTAGACTTTTTATTTGAATGAATGATTATTGGTTTTGAATGAATGTGTTGATTTATATGTTTAGACTTTGAATCCGATTCTTATTATTTGTGTGTTGGAATTGGTTGGTTTGATAATATATTTGTTGATTCCATTGATCTAGATACTTAGAAATATACTCTAGATTCAGGAATTCGTCTAGGTTGTCAACTTTTAGTTTTCGGTTTAGACCTTGAAAGTGAGAAATCTAATTCAAGTGTAATAATTATTAAAATCAACCAATCAAGGCGTGCAATCAATTCTTGAAAGTGAGAAATCTAATTTAGAATTGCTAGGTTATTAAATAGACGTTGTTTGACAGTTTGGGTAGTCGATAACTCGGATTCACCTGTTTACTCGCGTCTAGAATTTCCTGGGGTTTCGGTTTTCTAAGTTTATTCAGCTTCGTAACTTGAGGGTTTTAGTATTTAAATTATCTTTTACCTGATAGTTGTGGGATTTGGTGGTCGATAACTCGAGTCAGTCCATTTTAGCACTTCTTCACTTGTCTTACTGTCAGATTCGGTTCATCTTCCGGGGGTTTATCGAGTCAAACAGGGTCTTCATTCAATTCCAAAAATTAGGATTTCATTCATGAGTCTAGGGATTTTGCCTAAGTAACCTACTTCAATCCATACTTAAGTTTCAGTTTATTCTCCAATTTTTGAACTTGTCATTTGGTTCTAGTTATTTATTTATTTAGTTGTAATTTAAGAACCGTTTTCTCATCAAATCAATTTAGTAGGCTAGGAGTCGATAGGGATTTATTTTCAAGAGTCGTTAGATCTGTGTCCAAGGTTCGATAATCCGGACTTATTTACTTAGCTACACCGCGACCGGTGCACTTGCCGTTAGTGTGTGGTTTTGTAGGTTTTTCCATTTTTAAAACTTGTTCGAATTTAATAGATACACTTTCACACATCAGATAGAATCCTTAATCTTTGTATTCTCATTGGTAATGTCTATATAAATATAATAGATATTGTTACCCCCTTACTATGTACAATGATATAAACATGACACAATATTTATAATATAGTCTAATATAACCCCTCAGTCTAAGGAGGAGGATGACGAATGTTGAGAGTGGATCGAAAATATTCAATAATACATGTGGTGGCCCTTTGGTGAAGATATATCCGAAAAATTAGGCATGGGTGAAACTTGTAGATACGTACGTGACCCTGTTGCAGATGTTCACTTACAAAGTGTATGTCGATCTCAATATGTTTGGTACGTTGGTGTTGAACTGGGTTACCGAACAAGTAGATGGCATTGACATTGTACAATAGAGTAGAGATGTCCGTGTAGGGGGTATCCAGTTCTAGTAGAAGGTTGCAAAGCCAACAAATTTCTGGTACATTGTTTGCAGCTCCTCTATATTATATGCTTTCGCACTAGACCTAGATATAGTTTTATGCCTACGGAATCACTGCTTAACTTACTCGATGTGTCGACCGGTGTGTTGACCGAGTTGCACATACTCATTTTAGCTCGATCAGTTATTTCACGGGCATATTGTTGTTGAGACAAAAATAAGTCATATGTCCTACGTGTGACAGAAAGTCCAAAAAATAGCTTAAAGGACTGAGTCCTTTTGTAGCAAACTCGGTACATAACTTAGACATTAGTTTGTGTTTCTGTGCCAAAGAAGATGTTACTAGAATTATGTCATCGACATATAGCAAGATGTATGCGGTGTCAGCTCCATGTCGAAAGATAAACCATGAGTGGCCACTAGAGCTGTGTTTAAACCCCAATAGTGTAACATATTTAGTAAGCCGTTGATATCAAGCTTTGTGTGCATGTTTTTTTACCACTAGACTTCTTTAAATGACAAATATGATTTGGGTATTGTGGACGGCGAAATCCCGGTGGTTGATGCATAAAGACGGTCTCCGGCATATTTCCATAGAGGAATGCATTCTTTACATCAAATTGATTAATTTCCCACTTTCTTATGAATTGCAATGCTATAAATATGCTTCAAATTAGTGAAGTCAACTTCTCATTCAGATTCTGTTTAGACATCGACATTTCTCAAAGCATATCCCTCCATTTAGTGAAGTCACCTAAGGAGGTTTAGATGGAGTCCCAATCTCATTATCATAGTTAATAATCTTAGCCATCTCATTCAAATTCTAGTTAGATGCTGACATTTCTCAAGAACTTAAGATTAAAAATCTCAACAGACTAGGTTTTGCACAAAAGTGACAAGTTTTAGATCCATGCGAAACCTTTTATATAGGATTCACAACAACACAAGGTTTCAGACACTATTGAGGTTTCGTACCAAAATGCCAAGTTTCGCACAAAATCGGGTTTCATAGTCAAGGTTTCACACAAAGGTTTAGGATGACACAACTTCAAAGACCACGACAGGTTTCGCATGAGGTTTCTCATGAAAGGCAGGTTTGCACAACTAGGGTTGATGTGAAAATCATCGAATTTCTTACCCAAACTCAGCTGTCATAGTCCAAATCACGAAAAACACCCTAATGGTGATCAAACCTTCGACAATAACTGTAGAAATCATAAAAAACATAGAAATGCCGAAAAACTAATCTTGTAATTTCACATACTCTTAAGATCGCCTAAAAAAACAAGCCGTAATGAGCTTGAAAGATCTAATACCACTTGAAAGTCCTAGTTCAATTTTGGATCGAGATCCCAAACGATACGAATGTCTCTAGACGTGCGGAATACTTCGACAAACACTATGAGAATCAATACCGAGTTGCACAAATAATCTCACAAACACACAAACATAGAAAATCGATATTAAACATAAATTATATCAGAACAACTCTCACACACTTTGTTTGACGGTTAAACTAAAAGTTAAACCTAACATTACAATATATAGTTTTCTATATGAGAACCTAGCGAGGTTTCGCATACCAAGGTTTTGTGAAAAACCTTGCGTATGCGAAAGCTGTTAGAAGTTAACAAATACTAAAATATAAAACTATTACAAAACATAATCAAACTAACTAAAGAGCTACCAGATGTTATCACAATCTTATAGTCAACATATTCCCTCACATGTCACCCATATGAATAGACTTAACAAAAAAGCTGACGGAAGTCAGCATAAAAGACTAACCCTGTTACAAATTGCTTGCATAATAGATGTTTTGAACACTTTTGAAAGTTAAACATTATTACTAAAATTTCATATAAACATAAAGGAATATTTCTATAACTTTGTCTATAAAATATTTTTTAAAAATACCCCTTGATGAGAACAATTGAAGAGAATTATGTTGAATTACTTGCACACAATTAAATAATCTAACATACTAGTCACAAGAACAACAAGAACAATATATCATAAAAAATAAGGAATTCTTATTCAATCTTTGTTGTTTATTACTTCTCAGTTAGGGGTGTTCAATATATGAAAGGTGTTCGAAAAATCAAAATTCGAATCTATTTGGAAATTATTGATTCGAAACACGAATTCAGTTAGAAGTTTTTTATCGAATTAGAATCTAATATACATGCATATTAAATATACATATTTGTATGTATATTATTTTTTATTCGAAATTTGAATTAAAAATATACATATTATTTTATATGTATACTTTTAATATTTTTTTTATATTTATGTAAATATATGTGTGAATTTTTAAACGTTCACGAGTTGATGAAAAATACGCCTTTGCTAATAGTTCAATTTATATAGATTTCGCTATATATAGAAACTTATGGGATGATTCTAATAAACGTCAACGGACTACCATCCTGAGCGGCGAATTGGAGGTAAAGAGGGACGAACGTTTTAATGACTTTTCATCAACTAGAGTTTAAGAATTTTGATTTGTTGGCTTGGTGAAAAGCAAAAGAAGATCAAATTCTAATCCATGCTTTCATGACTCGAGCTTACTAACAACCCAAGCTTCTATGATAGCTTCGGAATCTGTTTTTTTTCTAATAGGGCTATGAAGAAGTTGACTAACTCCTCCAACGGTAGAGATATCCATTTCCTTGATGGATTACTTGGATGCTGCAAGAAGAGCACAAGATAAACGCCCAGTCAAGGGAATATTGGAATAAAAGCCAAGTTGTACGAGGTACATGTGGTATTGACATAGACAATAACGGACGAAGAAGCCTCATACAATGACTACGTCCAAAACAACACTCTGGTTCTAGCAAAGATTAAAAGTATCATTTCAAGATTTAATATTTAGCATTTTTTCCAATAAAATAAATATATATTACCATATTAGTTGGGAAAAATTAAAGAATGTATTTTTGTTTAAGTATTTTTATATTTTGAATGTTTAGGTATTACATAAATTGAAATTTTAGTTAACTCTTTATTTTAAAAAGGAAAGAAACACTGGTTTGGGGCAAATCGATTTGAACCCTGATCTAAATCAATTTGTATCATTTCGACTTTTCATAAAAAACCGGTTTCAAGAAAAAAACCGGTTTCATAAACCTAAAAAAACTGGTTCTATTAGTAAAAAACAACATATAAACATCTAGGAATAAAAGATGGGTTAGAAATGCTCTAATTATAATAGCAATAATTATAAAAAGGGGAAAGTGAATATGAGGCTGTAACGCATCTAAACTTACATGCGAAACACTCTAAAACTACGTAGTTTTGTTTAAATCAACATCAAAACTACAATTTCAATTAGTTTAGTTCAAATGATATCTCCTAAATTCAACATCAAAACTACAATTTTAAAAGTAATGCATGATTTTCGAATAGTCTTCTTTGTTTGATCCATTCAAATCACATATTGATTTATATCACCAATTTAAAATAATAAAATTTACTACATTCTCTTGATCCTATATGAATTTACTTTCGGTTGGTTAAATACATTTTTTAAATGCAATGATTCATTTTGAATCAATAGATCACAGCATATATATTGAAATATAGTATGCATATTATAATCGTAATTGTGAACCTAATAGACGAGAAAGATACGTGATAATAAGGGAGTAATCTAATAGAGTTAAGGAATTCTAGTTAAATCTAATGAATCTATTGGTTGAAACTACGTAGTTTTGATGTTGATTTAAACAAAACTACGTAGTTTTAGAGTGTTTCGCATGTAAGTTTAGATGCGTTACAGCCTCATATTCACTTTCCCCTTATAAAAATTAACCCGTTATACACTTAAAATCAACTCAAGCGAGTCTTACACCCCAATCCATAACAAAATTAAAAAAATTTAGCGTCGAATCATGTTTATTTTCACTCGATCTAAATCAAATGATCTCAACCAATATTTGAATGAATGGATAAATAGATAGATAGATACAAATTCCCCACCACTCCACTATTCATCCTATTAAAAAACACATACAATATTCATTTATTATTATATATTATTTATTGATATAGTAAGTTGTTCACCACACACACTCATTCTCTTAAAAAGAAAAAAAAAAGCGTTGGGTCCAGCCAGCGAATTTGTGGGTTGTCACACGACCAAATTAAACCACGACGTGACATTCACGAAACCCATTTTCATTTTTCATTTCCCATCTTCTTAATTAACAACATTATCTTCTTTCATCTCCAAAACAAAAAAAAAAATATGAAAGATTTTCCTTCTTGTTTCAATGAAAATGGAGTTCAAGTTTCAGATGCATCATGCACAACTTTAGCAACAACTTTAGCAACAACAAATGTAAACAAAGTTAAAGCCTCTCAAAACATGGTCACTTGTGTTTACCAAAGCAAACTAATTGGTAAATCATTTTTGATTATCATCAACTGGAGCAAGAGCCTTGTTGGTCATTGTTTTAGTGTTGAAGTTGAAGATTTGTCACATAAATGTCTCTCAAGACTAGATGTTAAGCCTTCAATCTTCTCCAAACGAAAAGGGTGTAAATCAATGGAACTAGATTTGATCAAACTTGAAGTTTATTGGGACCTTACAAATGCTAAATTTGGATCCACCCCAGAGCCAGTTGAATGTTTCTTTGTGGGTCTTGTTTGCAAAGGTGAGTTGGTTTTGTTGGTTGGGGATCTAAGAAAAGAGATCATCAAGAAAACGAAATGTCGGAGCGATTCATTGCGGTTGTTGAAAAGAGAGCATCTTTTTGGGAACAATGTGTTTGGTACTAAAGTTGAGTTTAAAGATAATGGTGAGATGCATGATCTTAGAATTGAATGTGATCATGCATTCGGGGTCGACGATGATCCTCGGCTTGTGGTTCGAGTTAATGCAAAGATTGTGATGCAAGTTAAGCATTTGGTGTGGAAGTTTAGAGGGAATTGTAGCATTTCAGTTGAAGGGGTGCCTGTGGAAGTGTATTGGGATGTGCATAATTGGTTGTTTGGATCTTCAAGTGGAAGTGCAGTTTTCATGTTTCAAACATGTTCGGGTTTTTGTTTAACACTTTATGCTTGGAAGAATGAGTAGGTTGAATATATGTTGGATTTGTTTCAATATTTTGTATTGTTGTTAAGTTTATACACACTGATTATATGTCATTTTTGAAATTTGATTTCAAATGTTAATTATCCCTGCAACAATGTTCCAATGTTTTCTAGGATCGAACAGTGAATCGGTCGTTTTACTGGTTTACTCGTTGGACCGGTTGGATCGGTTTTAAACAATATAAATAGTAAATATTATATATTTCAAAGTATTAGAATTTCAAATATAAGTTAGACTCTCAAACACAGTATTTTAAGTTCTAAAACCATAAAACAAACACATTAATCATGTTAAACAAACATTTAAGTTTAATATTATGAGTTTAAACAAAGATAATCTAAATTTAAAGACACAACCAACTTAAAAAAAATAAAAAAAAATCAATTTTCTTATCCGATCCAACCGGCCGAATCCCGGTTCAACCGGTCGACCGTTCGAACCGTCCGAGTCATTGTGCTAAAAACAAACATATATTAGCCAGTTCAGTGTCGTCTCCGAATCTCGGTTTGACCGGTTCAACCGGCGAACCGAACCGAGTCTGAAAACATTGATCTGCAATGTTATTACTGTATTATATGTGATTGTATATTATCAAGGTCTTTATATGAAAATAGTTTTCAAATTTTTTTTTTAAATAAATATGATAGATGGTGTATTTTCTTTCTAAAATTATAACAAAGTTGATTTAATATTTTTAATTTGATCATTGTTATCGATCAGAATGATTTCTCTCATTTTTATATTTTAAGCTTTAGCGTTTGATGTAAGTCACTTTTTATGTGTCAATCTTGCCCACTTGTCTCATTTATGGTGAACTTTCATAAACGACCTGTTCCTTTTTTAGTGGTGGTTGCCAAGTAAAAAAAGAATATGAAATTATGAACACCTTTTTCTTTAAGCCTGTGATCTCAAGTTAAATTTACAATCAGTTAACTTAGTTGGTCGAGGTAGCATATTTAAACCTACAAAAAGTTAATGGATGCATTAGTGTTGTGTTAATGACTATATTTAATTAGTGGGAAATTAAAGTAGAATCTGAACAGTAAACAATTGGGATCTATTGGTTAGCAACATCAGTTGAACATGCGACTTGGAACCTTAGTAGGCCAACACTAGCTGAACCGCATCGCCAGCAGGCTGACACCTGCTGACCCATAACGTTCGCGGCTAACCTACAACCTCAGTAAACTGTTGAGACTGCAAACTCCATAGGCAACTAACAAACTGAAACTTTAGTAAGCAACTAAGTGTGCTAATGTGCCACATCAGTAGGCTTTATATGACATCTGCCCCAAATCCGAACTCGAATGTCCGACTCATACCCGGATCCGTTATTTTGTTTCATTTATTCGTCTTTAAACTCTTCAAGTTGTAGCTTTCTTTTATTGTTGAATATCTTCGGATAATCCATGTACTTCTTTTATTAATAAAAACAATTGAATTTACTATGAGCTAATTATAAAACAGTATGATATTAGAATCAATCACTTTTGATTAATATGTTACCAAGAAACAGAGAGTGAAAACCTCTCTATATGTACATCAATGAGCATTTAATAAAACCAAAAAAATAGGAAGCATACATGGTAGGAGATTAAAACAATAAAGTTGATTGACAACCAATGCATCAATATATACGGATATATATTGTGAATATAATTTCCGTCTTTACTCCCCCTCAAGTTGGAGCATGGAGATTTCGAATGCCCAACTTGTCGAGTAGATTACGAAATTGTTGTGAGCCCAAAGGTTTCGTAAGAATGTCAGCAATTTGGTTTTTAGTGTCAATCTGCACCGGTTGGATTTCTTTTGACTCAACCCGTTCTCTAACAAAATAACAATCCATTTCGACGTGTTTTGTCCGTTCATGAAATACTGGGTTGTTTGCTATATGACGAGCCGCTTGATTGTCACAAAACAATTGTGTCGGACCAATAGAAGGCATGTCTAGCTCACTCAAAAGCCATCTCATCCACAAAACCTCACTAACAGCATTGGCCATCGCTCGGTATTCGGCTTCAGCCGATGACCGTGAAACGACCGACTGCTTTTTAGATTTCCATGATATGGGTGCTCCTCCCAAGAGTAATAGATAACCAGTTATGGACCTTCTGGTGATTGGACACCCAAGCCAATCAGAGTCACAATAGGCCGTGAGCTTGGTGCCACCTTCTTTAGGGATTAGAATACCTTGTCCAGGGGTTGTTTTAAGATATCTAAGTACACGGTTGGCAGCCTCCATATGACTATGCCTGGGATCACCAACAAATTGACTTAAAACATTTACCGCGTAAGCTATGTCGGGCCTTGTTGCTTGTAAGTAGAGAAGTCTCCCTACTAATCTGCGATACTGATTTGGGTCAACACATGGTTCTTCATCACACGTTCCAAGTTTCAAATTTTGTTCCATTGGAAATAGGCTTGGTCGACAACCCATCATTCCAGCGTCTTCTAGGATGTCAAGAGTGTACTTACGTTGACTGAGCACCATTCCTTATTTCGTTCTAGCAACTTCTATTCCAAGAAAAAATTTTAAAGAGCCAAGATCCTTAATGCCAAATTTCTTGTCGAGAACACCTTTGCTTTCTTGTATTTTATTCTGGTTATTACCCATGATGATAACATCGTCTACATAAATAAGAGCAGCAATAAATGTATCCTTTTCTTTGAATATGAATAAAGAATAGTCTGCCCCCACTTGCTTAAAACCGATTTCCAACAAGGAATTGGTAAACTTTTGGTACCAATTTCTGGAGGCTTGTTTGAGACCATAGAGTGATTTCTTCAGTTTGCAAACTTTGTTATCATTCGGTTTTCCAAATCCTTGTGGTATCTTCATGTAGACATCCTCATGTAGATCCCCATGTAGGAAGGAGTTATCGACATCCAATTGATGAATGTGCCACCCTCGTTTCACGGCTACGGTGAGAAGGGTCCGAACGGTCACCAGTTTGCTATGGGTGCAAATGTTTCATGGAAGTCGATTCCCTCCATTTGCGTGAAACCCTTTGCTACTAGACGGGCTTTATACCTCTCAACATCTCCATTTGGCTTGTATTTTATTTTGTACACCCATTTTGAGTCGATCGCCCGTTTTCCTTCCGGTAGCTTTTCTAAAGACCAAGTTTCATTTTCTTCAAGAGCTTTAATTTCCTTCTTCATGGCTTCTCTCCACTTCATATCCTGCGCAGCTTGATTAAAGTGTTTTGGCACTTTATTTGTAGTAATAGATGCCAAGAAAGCTTTATGCTTGTTAGTGAACTTATCATAAGAAATGAATTGTGCTAAAGGATGTACCGTTGAGGACTGTTGGTTGAAGGTGGATTGCTCATGGTCTATGGATGGAGGAAGTTTGACTTCATAATCATCAAAATGCTTCGGTCGAACTTTGTTGCGTTTTTGCCGTGGCAACTCAGAACTTTCAGGTTCATGTTGTGCGGTTTCTAAAATAGGCTCATTGTCTTTTAAATTTGCATGTGAGCCTTCATTCACATGATCAAAATCAACATTGTTATTGATTGGTGGGCTCTCATTTTGTGTACTTGCACTCTCATTCTCGTTACTGGGCTCAAGAAAATTCTCGACTTGTGAGTTTTCATTCTGTATCGAGTTTTGTTGAATATCAAGTATAGTTTCTTGCTCCGTTGGATTCTCATCAAATTGTGTATCGGGCCCATTGGATTCTAACACTTCTTCATTCCAAGTTTTAGGAAAAACAAAAACTTCCTCCTTCTCTGTTGCATTGTTTGCAAATGGGAACACATGTTCCATAAATTTCACATTTCTTGATATTATAATTTTGTTGTGTTGAATGTCAAAAATTTTATGGCCCTTTGTTCCTGGAGGATAGCCCAAGAAAATTCCGGGTCTCCCCCTTACTTCAAACTTGTCTCCATTAGTTTACGTGCTTTTGTAATAGGCAAGGCACCCGAAAACCCTCATGTGATCGTAGTCGGGTTTTATATTGTGTAGTACCTCATAGGGTGTTTTGTTTCCAATTACATCCGATGGCAGTCGATTTATCACATGTGTAGCCGTTAAGATGCACTCTCCCCAAAACTTTGTTGGTAAATTTGCCTCAAATTTCAAGGCTCGTGCCGTTTCCAATAAATGTCGATGTTTCCGCTCCACCACACCATTTTGTTGCGGTGTGTGTGTGGACAAGTTGTCTCAAGGACTATTCCCTCTTTTGCATAAAACTCAAGCATGTGATTTGAAATGAACTCCCCTCCATTATCACACCTTATTCTTTTAATATTTTTCTCAAATAGCACTTGCACCATTTTGTGAAATCTGACAATGCAAGTGCTTGCTTCATATTTGTGTTTAAGAAGATACACCCAAGTTGCCCGACTAAAATCGTCGACTATTGTTAAAAAATAGCTTGCACGTGTAATGGAAGGCGTTCGATACTTACCCCATATATCACAATGCAATAAATCAAAACAATCATATGTTTTAGTTGTACTAACAGGAAATGGTAGTCTAGCAAACTTGGCCTTAATACATGAATCACAAAAATCTTTAGAGTTCTTAGGATAATTTTTTAGAAAATCAACATGTTGTAGCTTGGAATTAGATGGGTGACCTAACCTTTTGTGCCATGTACTAAGTGTTGTCATCATGGCTTGCCTCTTGTCTCTTACCAACTCCATCTCATATAGACCATCTTTGTATTGACCGACCCCAACCAATGCTCTTGAATATAAACTCCGCATAACAACAAAATCTGGGAAAAAGGTTACAGCACATTCGAGATCTCGGGACAATCTACCAACCGATAGTAAATTGCATTTGAACTTGGGGACATAGAGAACATCTTTAACCATCATCCCGTTAGGCAGAATGTAATTTCCTCTACCTTCAACGGCAATAGCTTCACCATAGGGTATAGTGACCGGCGGTTCATAACTTCTCTTCGTCTTGTTAGTTAGTGTCGAGTCATCACAAATAATATGTTCCATTGCTCCGGAGTCGATGATCCATTTTCTTTCTTTACAAACGTTACCTCCTGCATTGGCTATCGGTGACTTTTCTTCTGTGATAATGTCATCTTTACTTTTGAATATCTTCACAAACTATTGGTATTGTGCTTCTGTTATTCCTGGAATTGGGGAAGCCCTTTCGTCATCGTAGATCATGACTTTCTTTTATGGTTTTGTGTTTTCGCCTTTTTTTTACGGAGGATCCTTTAAGACTGCTCTGATATGTTACCAAGAAACAGAGAGTGAAAACCTCTCTATATGTACATCGATGAGCATTTAATAAAACCAAAAAAATAGGAAGCATACATGGTAGGAGATTAAAACAATAAAGTTGATTGACAACCAATGCATCAATATATACGGATATATATTGTGAATATAATTTTCGTCTTTATAATATCTAAGTGCAACTATTAAATAATATTTATAATGATTAATTCCAACAATATATAAATTGTAATTTATAAAATGGATTTTATAAATTAAATAGAAATTATTACTATTAAGTCTAAAAACAATCATCCATCATCAAAAGCCAAGTAATCATCAAAAGCCAAGTAATTACATAACACGTCAACTTTATAAAAATTATAAGTTAACGTGGTTAAGTTAGTTGGTTAAAATAAAGTTGTAATTAACATTGGGTGAAAAATATCAATTATTAAACTTATATTAAAGTTTTAACTCAAATTAAAACATCATCAAACTCAATGGATCAAAGTTGTACCTTTCCAAACCCAACCCCCCACCTCGAGCGCCCGCAATTCGGGCGACAGAATTCAAACCACCTTTGGCCGGTCTCCGGCGAAACCAAAAATCCAACTTTTAGTTATTTTACATCCAAATTAAAGTCTGTTAAAATTATCCTTATGCTATACTCGATCTCTAGACCACTTTTAATTTGATTCAACTGCACAAACGAAACCGTTTAATCTAATTTCATAACATTCGTCTTCTTTAAAAACCAAATTCATTATAAACGCAAGTTTAATTCAATCAAAAACAAATTAAGCAAATCATTCATTTCGTCGTTTCGAATCAGTCTATACCATTCATGAGTTTATATCACCTAATTAATAACCAATTAATCTCTTTTATGCTCAATTCAAACTCAAACGTATTCAGCAGTTTCTAAATCAAATTAGTCTAATTCAATTGATGTAAAACATTCCTATGATATCGATTTCACTCTCTAGCTAATCAATTGCAATAATAAACATCAAGAACACAGTATTTGATTCTCCTTTTGTTCGAAACCTACAACGCATCAACTGGGCAACATATCTTTGTTATCTTAGGGCTTTCGTTCATCTTATCATCAAGACTAACCCCGGAAGTTTAATTGAAGTTTAATAGCTTCAAACTTTCGATTGAATCCCAAGCCGTCGTGTTCTTGTTCTTCATCTTCTTTGATCCAAATACTCTTCAGTCAAGTATGTTATTTACGATAAAATGCTCGTCATCATTCAAGGATCAAAAGTCGTCTATCAATTTTGCATTTATTGATTCATTTGGATGTAATTTAAAAATTAGGGTTAGGGTTTTTAGTGAAGTTTGGGGGTATTTAACTATTATAAGATAAAACCAAATCAAAACTATTTCTCATCAGATTGTGTGGCCAATGTGTGTGGTTAAACTGATCACATGTGAACCAGGTGACCAGGGTTCGAACCTGGTCACTGACACCTTTTTATTTATATGTTTTTTTTACTTATTTTGATTTTTACAAAAAACTAATACTAATCCTTACAACATGTGTATTATAAAATGTCAAAAATCTTATCAATTATATAAAACCATGGTTTTGTATAAATCAAATTTTAAAAATCTAAAATTTTGCAAATACTTCTATATACTTTAAAAATACTATAAAATGTATTTTTAGCACTTCTATAATAGATAAAGGTAGGAATATTTGTATAAATAATAGTTTATAAATATAGACTTTTGTATAAGACATTTAAATACTTTAAAAATGGTGTTAAATATTTTAAAGTATTATTAGCGTATATAAATCTATGTTCGTCGTCAAATAACTAATTGGATAGATACATTACTTGGGTTATTTATCAATTACAAGAAAATGCTATCATTACGCCTATTATTAAACTTATTGTTATTATTATTATTATTTTTATTTTTATCTTTCGATGTTATGATTAAATCACTTAATATATTTTTATCAATTACCGAAAAACCCCCAAATCCCAATTTGAAACCCTAGAATTCTAAATCACATTAGATCCCTAATTTCCGATTCTAGTTTACTATACTACACTTTTTTGTCAACGTTATTAAGATAAGCTTGACAAACCCACATACTAAAACAATAACGATAAGTGATTTAAACATAGCCATTCTATTCTATGTTATTAGATGCTATGCTATGATGCTTGTTGCTATGCCATGTCCTTTAATTGTTAAATAACTATTGATAACTTATATATCGAGATAGTTAGTTGATGGTTACATGAAAGTTATCAGTAATTGAAATCATGAGTGGTTCCTCATGATAAATGGCTAAAAGATATCTTGTGGGTTTATGAATGATGATGTTCTATGCTATTCCAAGGGTCATGAAGGGTAATACATTCGAAATTGTTATACATGTAAGATTGCGCAACATATTTATGATGATCTCGGATTTCTATACTATTTATTATTAACAATTGTGGTTTACTCACTAGCTATTTATAGCTAACTTTATTTTACACATATTTCAGGTGGTGCGTGATGAGTATTCATAGCTAAATTTCAAGACATAAGAGCTCAACGAACCTAGAATAAATAAACAAAATATTACTGCAATTGTTCGGTTTTATTTATGACTGTTGTTGGTTTCTTTTGGACTTATGTTCAAAACTTATGATGTATTATTATTACTTTAATAAATGGTGTACCATGTGCTTTGTTACATCCATATCCATGACCGGCCCGATGATTCCACCATCGGGTAGGATGTCGCAGTTTGGTATTAGGGTCATGGTTATAAGGAACTAGGATAAGGTATTAGAAAACACACCGACCTAGACTAGTGCAAATAGCTTGTACTTAGAAAAAACTCTTTTAAAACTTACTCCTCAGCTACGAACCTTTCTATACCATTTCCTAATCTTATTTTTATTAGATTTCGCGAAAGATCTACAAGAGACTCGTCTAAGTAATTAGGATATTTTCTCTTTGTGGACTCTCGTCAAAGTCTTAAGTAAGTTTTAAACGTATGAAACGTGTGCAATCTGGAAGGGGGAACGCATGTATCACAGACATCTTATCTAAGGCTAGCATTTCGTATAAATCCCTTAAAATGGACCTGTATGCTTACCTCAGGATGAACGAGATGTGACCCTATTAGGGTAAAACATGCTCCCTCGATACGTTGAAACAAGCTTAACACTTTGATATGTCATAAAAACTTAAAATAAAGCTAAAAACTTAATATGTCCACTCAAAATCACTCTCTTAATAACGCTTGTTTGGTCAAAACATAAACCCAACATCGTCGTTCCACCACAACTCCTCGCCACCAAATTAATGTCCATGCTTTCAAACGACCAGTTTTGTTGGCGCGCATGTAAGACCCTCTCATTTGTTTTAACATATTCAAGCAGCGGAAATATACGAACCATAAAATTTCTTGCTTAAAAAACATTCTTAAACATTTGATACTACATTTCAAGCATTACGTCTTTCATTTTTATTACATACATTAAAACACGATGTTTAAAGACTACATGGCCACGCCCCAGTACAATCCATGTCTGGTAGTAGCATGGCCATGTCAAAGGATAAACTTAAGAAAACTCCACTTCATTCATGTGTTTTTTTTCACCAAAATCATCTAGGAACCATACAATACTATATACGCCTTATTAATATAAGTAGTCACATATCATCTGTACAATTTTATACTACTCATGAGATTTGGATATCTATCCAGCTTCATATCATCATACTTCCAATCCTTACATATTAGTATTTACTTATTCGTTTTCATACAAGTTTATCCATTTCATACCAACTTCACATATCAAAGATACATAAAGATCACCTAATGTATCACTATGGACAACTCAATGTTGCACCTTGATTTCCACTATTCTACATTTATCTAGTTTTCATTCTATATTTATACATAAATATGGCATTAACAAACCAAGAGCTTAATTTATAAGTGACTTACCTCGAGTTTTCTATGTCTTTGCTTGTTTACTTGCCTCATCTTGACCCAATAGCCCATTTCAAGCTTGAGTCCATCTTGACATGATTCCTATCATTTCACGCCATCACATTCACAACATTATTAGCATACATGCCCATTCATAACAATAATAATTTCCAAGCTCTATGTCATGTTGACTTTCATTGTTCAATCACTAACATGCATAAGACATGAACTAACAATCACTTGTTTATAATTCAAGCCATTTAAGTTGCCATCACATATGATGCCACATAAACAATCTAAAATGTATCACATGATCTCTCTAATCTTACTATCATGTTAGGAAGTCTAACCATGTTATTCTCGCATCCGTTGACTTTATACAAACTTTCAACTTAGGCACATACATGCACACATCGTAGTGTAACTTCCGAGATTTAATATAAAAAATTTTCACATTCCAAATCGTTTGGCCTGTTGGTGCAAATACTTGTACAACTCGTTTGAAAGTATCTTATACACTTATACACATCCATATAGGTGCACTTAATCAACTATGACCAAACTTTCTTGTGTAAATTAAATATGTTCAAACATCTATTATTGTTTGTGTTTAGAAAGCTTACTTTTGTGCAGTCATTTTCTGCATAGATACACTAATCGACTATTTTAATCAACTTACAGTTTTATTTAGCCTTTCATGTTCACATATGTATCGTAGTAGACTTAAACAGCTTTTCATCCATATATAGAACACCTTCACTAAATTTTTCTATGATTTTATATCAATTTTAAAAAAACATCACATAAGCTAATTTAAGTCCAATTCAGCATGCAATATATGCCGACTAGCAAGTTTAACATTCCATTTTGACCACTTTCCAATCTGAATTAGATTTCTATGTTCAAATGAAATATAATATATTCAAAGTACTTTTCAAGAATGTATAATACTATTTTTAGGAGATAAACAATTACATCCATTATCACATTTCATTCATGTCCATTTAGTATCACATTCCATTCATGTCCACCTATTACTTGTATACAAATTTATTGTCATCTAGACATTTCATCAAACACTTGGTGTGCATACAACATTTAAGGCACGATATACAAGTAATACATGCTTACATTTCTAGCTCATAACATCAAACACCATTTTTCCTACTAATTAATAAGTTCCATGAAGTCATTAATATCTAGTTAGCATAAACTCAAGTTATTTAAGCTAATATACGAAGTTAACTAAAATTAATCATGGGTTCATCCTTATGTTAAAAACCTACTTCACACCATACTTGGACATTCTACAACTTACCTTAGGTTTATTGTGATTTTATGATGAAAATTCATCAATCATGCAGGGTTTTAACACCCAATCTAACTTTGATTTGAATGAATTGCATAATTTGTTCTTGAGAGGGTTTTCTTCTAAAAAATGTCAACACACACATACATAGAACTCAATTTCCAGCCATCTCCTTAACTACTTAAACTTCCTTGCATTTTGTCACATTCAACCCTTCAAGTTTGTTATTTACATCATTTTTGTTTAAAACTCATTTCCTTGCTATTTAACTTACATTCTAACTAAGTTAGATGACTTAGTTATTTATAATCTCATGCCATAGCACAAGTAAACATGCCAGGAATTTTAAAAACAAAGGTTTTGGGGCATTACATAGCAACCTAAATTTTTATGGGAAGCCACTAAGGGGCTGTTTGGCAAAATCTGAATCAACAAGTGTTGAATGGTTAAGAGGTCTGAACCATTAAGAGTCTCTATCAATGAGAGGGGTATTGGGGTGGATATTCAGATGAGGATAAATTTGGTATATGCTCCATTCAGTTCCATTCAACATCTATCTGTCTCTTAACCATTCAGCACTTAACTGAACCATTCAGATGCTCTTTTTTAAGAAACAAACGCTCTAAATGTTGAATGATTAAGCACTAACCATTAAAAGTTGAAACATACAGCCCTTAACTAATATATGCACACTTCCTTCATAACATTCATTTCCGCCTAATGTTTCTCTAGACGGCTCAACCACCGTCAGATAGTTATATAATAACAGTGCTCGGAGGTCAATTAATAAAAAAATAGTCATAATGGTCATAGATTTAAATGCTATGATGATACTTAGCGGAATCTTAATTTGTAGGTGGGACCGAAGAAGAATTATCGGAATCCAAATTATAGGTAACAGTAATTACAGTAACAATTACATGATCGAAGTGAAAGATAACAAAGCAATTAAATGTTCTATATATAGTACGTAGATGGAGAAACATAGTTGGAAATGGAAACGTTATTGAAGACATCGGCGTAATACTGGATATAAGCGGTGTGAGCAAAGTGTATAAAGCATTCGCGGGCGGTGGTGGAGTTACAAAATCAAAGGCGGAGACTGCATAATCTCGACAATACACCATAGACTGGTTGTTTTGGGGTATTAATTTCTTGATTTTTGAAACAAATGACATTATCCTTGCTTGGCCCGCCTAAGGGGCTGTTTGGCAAAATTTGAATCATTAAATGTTGAATGGTTAAGAGGTCTGAACCATTAAGAGGTTCCATCAATAAGAGGGATGTTGGGGTACAACTTCAGATGAGTATAAAGTTAGTATATGCCCCATTCAGTTTCATTCAGCATCTCTCAGTCTCTTAACCATTCAGCACTTAACTGAACCATTCAGAGACTATTTTTTTCTGAAACAAACGCTCTGAATGCTGAATGGTTAAGCACTAAACTGAACCATTAAGAGGTAAACAAACAGTCCCTAAGGCCTGATTTAAGATTTATGAAGAAGAGTGAGAGAGGTAAGGGTAAAACAATCATTTAACGCCTAAACTAACATAAAGTTTAACAAAAGCTAGTGAAAATGGCCTAAAGTGTTACAAACTAATTACATAAAGGATATTTTCTGTTATTATCCAAGTTTAAGGACGAAACTTCAAACCTGAACATAAACAAGGAAAAATGCAATAAATAGAGTAATTATGATGTTCTTTTAGCCAATTCACCTTTGAACTAAGCATCCATTTTACTTCTAAATCCTTCATTATCTTCCTAGCTTCAATAAAAAGAAAGTCTACACATGAAAACACGTCAAATTCATTCTTAACAACGGCATATATATACACACATACACGTTAAACAAACAAAAAAGTTCCTAGAAATCGACTTTTGAGTGACATTTTGGGTCGACTTCTAACGTCAAAATGTTAACCGCGATACCACAAACACTATCAACCTTTGCTCCGACCTTTATGATTTTCAAAACACTCACCTTCCCATGCATTATCGACGTAGAGGTAAAGTTTAGATGACCCGTCCCAATATCATTATAAAAATTAGGATCAGTGGCCATTTTACCGCCTGTAATATTTGCATACACCGTTAACGTAAGATTACCACGAGCAGGTACCTCTGAATGTCCAATAGGAATCTCAGCTATTAACATTTCTCGATAGTAAACATATGCAAGTGAGTCCTTGAACTTAAAACCCCCATAGTTGCGGTTATCGATTGTCAAGGTTAGTACTAGGGTTGCATTTATGCTTACATTTGGGAAAAGTTGAACTTGTAGGTTTTCAAGATTTGTGGGGTGAGCTATGATTTGTGGGTCTTTTGGTTTAAAGACGGTGAAGTATAAGACGAGAGAAACCACGATGAAGATGACAATCACTGCGACGGTTAGGCCGCAACAAATCTTGAGACATTTTCGTGATCTTCCTTTTGTTGATTCCATTTTGAGGTTTTTGAGTATGGTTTTTGTGTGTTTGTTTATATATGGCAGAAGGTTGATAGTTGTTTTGTTTGTTTAGTTCATAAGATGGTGTATTAAAATGTAACGTTGTAGATATATAATTACGTGCCTTTGACTCCGTTTGGTTAAAACTATATTCTTGTTGAAAATTATTTGCTTTTTGTTAATAAAGTGGTCAATATATTTTCATAAATCATATATAATAAAGGTCTTCATTTCAATATAATAAAGGTCTTCATTTCAATCATAAAAGGCACCAACTTTATTGCTTAAGATATATAGTAATCATGATATTGATTTTTAATACACGTCACATAGGATAAAAACATTTGAAAAACATTATTATTTGGATTTTCCTGGTTGTCCTTTACTTTTATCTACAACGAGGTGAGTCTCTGATAAGTTGCAAGTTGCAACTCCGGGCGCAACATCGCCGGGTTCGCCGTTGGCATCGCCTGGTTCTGCAACATTGTGAAGCGTGTTTGATAAAGACTTAAAATTTTTAGATTAGCTTAACTTTATATAAATATAACCAAGTTTTAAATTTGTTATAATTAAGTTACTTAAGTATAGAAATTGTTTTAATTAGGTTACTCACGTTTCATATTTTATTTAAATTATAGGTTTTAACATATTGTTTTCATATGTTTTTTTTGTTTTCAGTTATGAATTATTTTATACATTTTCTGATGCTAATGTGAAGCGGATGTGCATTGTAGGTTTATTTTTTATATTATACATATTTTCCTCAGTTCCTTTTTGACACAAACAAAATCGAACAATTGTGTAACATTTTTCTTTCCACGCGTAGCTTTTACTTTCAACAGCTCACGGTTCACGGTTACGTGCAATATTTCATAGTCGCACCACGTGCATCAAATTATCTTTTGATTTAAAGTACTTGCTGACATAGATTTCTTTTGTTTCTTCATTCCATATATCCATGTAGACTTCATCTTCAAAATCAGCAGCTTCATAATCTCTTCATTCTCGGGGATCCTCATAATAGGTCACCTCCACGTAAGATATTCCATATATAACCGCATAATTATGGTGGTATGCAATTTCATACTCGTCTTCATTGTCGGTTGATTCATCATATGACAGGACCGAGTGATCAAAACCTCTGTGGTCATTGGCATTTTGATCAACATTTGATTGTTGATTTAAAATATACTCTACGCCGAATATGTTTGATGGATCTACTTGATGATCATGTGAAGTTACATTCCTAAAAAATATAGAGTAATTGTTTCTTCAGGTGCCTTGGATACGGAAAAACCTCGTAGAAGAAATCAAAACAAATATAGTAATTGTTCTCAGGTACCACACACAAGAAGAAACCTCACCGATTACCGATTTGTTGGCCCATGCAAGCATCAACCATCATCAGAGAATCAGTTTCAACAGTTAGTGATTCCTGTGACACCCCGCAATTTCATGTTAAAACCGTTACCTTTTCTCTATCTATCCCGTTAAATTTTAAACATGTTTGGGATTTGTTTTGTAATTTAGTAAACTATTTATTAACCCTTAACCTTATAATAAATAACTTGGCTTAGTATAAGGGGCTAAGTGTAACTTGTAAATAATTAACCCTAGGGGTGTAAACGAGCCGAGCCGAGCCCGAGCTCGTCTAGGCTCGAGCTCGGCTCGTTTCAACTTAACCAGGCTCGAGCTCGAGCTCGGCTCGTTTAAAGCTTTAATTTCAAAGCTCGAGCTCGAGCTCGTAAACTTCTCAAGCTCGAGCTCGACTCGGGCTCGGCACGTCTGGTTTTTTATTATTTTATTTTTAATTATTTATATTTAATTTTATATAAAATTTTAATTATTTATATTTAATTTTACATAAATTTTAATTATATGTAATTTATATATAATAAAATACATATTATATATTTTTAATCATAACTTATATATATATTTTAACTATTAATAATAATATATATTTATAAAATAAATAAAAAAACATATAATGGAAAAGCTCGATAAGGCTCGCGAGCCGGCTCGAGCTCGATATGTAAAGCTCGAGCTCGGGCTCGATAACTTAATGAGCTCTTATTTAAAGCTCGGGCTCTTCATCGTCTCGTCTCTTCCTTCTTGTTCGATCAACTGAGCATATATTGCCGCCTTTTGCTGTCTTCATCGCCGGCAACCAATACCCACCCTCCTCCCTCATCGTTTCGTGCTGATCAATGACAATTAGCAGCTGTGAAGCAGGCCCGAAACAGCAGTCGCAAACCCCCTGTTCCTATCATCTCGCGCGTTCAGCGATTTCGGTGAGTTTTCGCGACCCGTAGATACATATATACGTCAATCGATCATGAGTAAATATGCATATGTGCTACTGCAAGTAATGAAGTATCATGTATTGGTACCATGTGTGTGCATAAAGTGAGTTAATTACATGTATACAACAACAACATTTATGCGTAGACAACATGTACCATTGGTACGTTTGTGTATATAGGTTTATATTTCCTTTGCATGTAAACAGGGCCGGCCCTGGGCAGGTGCGACATGAGCGACCGCTCAGGGCACCATATCTCCGGGGGCACCATCATCAGACGTCATTAAGTTTTTTCCTTTTTTTTTGGTTGAGAGTTGCGTACTCTGTTTTTATAGCATTTTCAGTTGATGAGGTGAAGAAAGTGAAGTTTGGATCACTGGATTGATTGTTTTCTTTTTCCGGTTAGTTTTCCGGCGAAGAAGTTGTTACAGGAGGCGTGAAGAAGAAGAGATGAGAAAGATGGCATTTAATACAGGGGCAATTTCGTAAATTCAGTTTTTATTTTAATCATGTTTACGGTTTGTCAGTAGCTTTTAATGCTTTTGTGTTTTTCAAAACTTAATATGCATTAATGCATTTAATTGTTATTTAGATATATACATGTTCATTTATTCTTTATTTAATTTTTTTATTTTGAATCAAAACAAATTTTAATATCAAACAATAAAATGATATATATCCATATACACACATAAATATTGACCCCCCAAACAAAATTTTTTAGTTTTGACACTAATGAAAAAGAGCTTATTTGTCAATATAACAATTCGATTAAAGTTCCAAAACCCATTAAAGCCGGGCTCTAACCACGAAACCCATCAAGACACAATAGGGGCCTTTTTTGATGGCTCGCACAGGGCACCCGATTTCTCAGGACCGGCCCTGCATGTAAATATACAAAGAAATTGGAAACCAATAATGAGATGTATTTGTATATATATAGTTTTCAGTAGGATATCATGTACATGTATATATAATTATGATGAACAACATTAGCGATGATGTAGAAATAGTATAGGATGTGTATGTGATGTGTGTGTGAGCATGTAACAGTGTGTGTGTGAGCATGTAACAGTGTGTGTGTTTATGTATGTTATGTGTTTGTGTGCGTGCGTTATGTATGTATATAAGCAAATAGAAAAGGAACAACAAGCATGTGTGAGAATGTATATGTATATATGCGTAGTGTGCATGTACGTGTGACAATCGTTTATATATGCGCCTTTAGAGATAGCCACAGTAACAGGGGAGTTGTGCGCGCATAGGTATAGGTGAATATGAAACACAAAAGAAAAATATGATTATGTGTTGTGACAGTGTATGTATGCATATGTATATGTGGGTGTTCTTGAGTGTATGTGAATTGGATGGAACATGATAAAGGATAACAAGTCACCATAATCCAACAATATATGTGTAAATTGTGAACGTGAAAACGGGTCAAATGCATATATATATATATATATATATATAGATTGGGGATTTTCTAAAAAGGCTCAAAAAACTCTAAAAAGTGTATGAAGCAATCAACAACAAGCACGTGGCAATGAGAGAAAAAAAAAACACGGAGGGGCATCTTCGTCATTTATACGCGCGATGCTGAGATGTTCAGTTATGGTGTTTTTTTGGCGCGATGCTGAGATGTTCAGTTATGGTGTTTTTTCACAGCGCGATGCTGAGATGTTCAGTTATGGTGTTTATTTGGCGCGATGCTGAGATGTTCAGTTATGGTGTTTTTTCACAGCGCGATGCTGAGATATTCAGTTATGGTGTTTTTTCACAGCGCGATGCTGAGATGTTCAGTTATGGTGTTTTTTCACAGCGCGATGCTGAGATGTTCAGTTATGGTGTTTTTTATATGCATGTTGAAAACGCACAATGACTAATCTACCCCGGAACCTTATCGCGCGTCATTAAAAACATCATAATATTTACAATATTGCCACCGCGTTAATCTTGACCGTAAACACCCTAAATCTAACATCTCAGATCGCTTCTTAGTCTTTTTAGAGTTTTAGCCATTTGTAGAAAATCTCTCCCCTATATATATATATATATATATATATATATATATATATATATATATATATATATATATATATATATATATATATATATATATATATATATATATATATATATTAATATATATATCGATAGGCTTGAGTAGCAGCGAAATCCATGAGAATATATTGTACATATATGTGTAAGTATGTATGCGATGTATATGCAGGAATGAATATATGATTTCATGAGTAGGCATTTATTCTATGTGTATAAAGTATAAGTTCTAGTTAATAATTAGTATATAAACATTTAAAGCAGGTCGTAGAGCGGTTTAGGCCTTTTGTTGCATCTTTGTTGTTATTTGCTATACGTGCGTTTCAAAAGTGAGTTCTTTGCCCGCTTTTAAATCTTTTTCGGGGAGAAAACATACAAATGATTTTACAACGCCTTCGGGCAACTATTTTACAGCGCCTTCGGGCGGACTGCATTTTTATGCCTTCGGGCAGGGCCTTCGGGCAAAAATTTTTGCCTTCGGGCAAGGCCAACTACAGCTACGTTTTACACCTTCGGGTGGGGCCTTCGGGCAAAACTTTATGCCTTCGGACGGGGCCAACTAAGGCTACATTTTACACCTTCGGACGGGGCCAACAATACCGATATTATAAGCCTTTTGATCGGAACGATAATATAAGTCGATTGATGGAAAAGTTACCTCAAAACGGCGCTCCGAACAACGAAAATAGTGCTTCAATCGGGTGTTTAAACCTAACGGTGCTTCAATCGGATGTAAAAATTTTATCGTTCAGAGAGCCTTTTCGAGAAAACTTTAACATCAATCGACACGTATTATCTTTCCGAACAAAAGGTCTAAAACATCGGTCTTGAATTTGGAAAAAACTTAACGGCGTTAAAAAAATTTAACGACGGGACCAGTGGTTACCAAAGTGATAAAAGTTGGGACCGTTAACAACCAATTTAATAGTTGGGACCAGTAGAAGACAAAAGGTGATAGTTGGGACCAGTGAAAACCAATATACCTTTATTTATTTTGTTTAAATAAACTCATTGAACTCACCAACATTATTTGTTGACTCGTTTTAGTATGTTTTTCTCAGGGATCTAGGAAGGCGCACGAGTAGGACACTTGCATGCATTGGTCATCATTTATTAAATTATTATTATTTAAACTATTGTTGGTTTTTGAAACGGTAGTTTGGTTGTGCTAACTTTATGCACGGATTTTTATAACTTGGGTTGGTTTGACCCATTATGTTACGTACTTGGATTTTGAGTACGGGGTTGTTTTCGAATTGCTTCCGCTAAACTTTGAAACTTTTCATTTTAAACTCTGAACTTTGGATTATTATCTTAACAAGGACTTTTGTTTAAAACGTTGAGTCAGTGTTATTGTAACTAATGGCTTAAGATCCTGGTATGTCACACGCCTAACGGATACCCCGTTTGCGGAAAATTAAGGGTGTAACAATTCCGGTAGGGCAGAATCGATGGAATTACCCATGACGGCATTGATGTACCTGTTTGATCCATGTGTTGCTATCAAAGGTGCAATTCCCTGGTGGGTTTGAAGAGATGAAGTTAGTCTTCGACGCGACCACATGAATAGCACACGAACTGATAATAATTTATGGGTTCCCATCTTTGTTATATTTTGCAAGAAACCATAATTATGGTACGAGAGTCACACTCCTCCAGCAGGTATGCAACGATAAAGTTAATCACGCGGGTGTACGTGAGTGTTGCTCCAAGCTAGTAACGTTCGGTGATTGCGGTCAGTCACTAGCCAGACTGCCAATAACAAACCCACATAAAAAACACACCTAACATCATCACTACATGTTATCAAGTATCAACACGAAAACACACAACTTCTTTTGTGTACAAGTTTGATTCGAGGCCGAATTAATTCGTTGTTGATAACGTTATTCAAATCGACTTTAGTTACATAGTTATATGTCATAGCTAGGTTGATTTAATTTGAATTATCGTAAAAGCCATATGAAATGGTTGTTTGCACGTCGTATGAAGTAATAAACGACGACTGATTGTGACTATTTTATGTCGCTCACAAAACTAAAGTGCCCATATGAACCTTTTTTTCTTTCTAATTTTCTATACACGGTTCGTGTGATTAGAAGTTAAATGGGGTATAGTAGGACACTCAAATAATTGTGTTATCACGTGGAGTTGTTTTTTTTAATATCTTAAGATTAATTTATGTGATTATATGTCTATCAAAGTTATTTACGTAATTGTTTCTTATAAGTTCTTTAAATATTTTTTTGAATTTTATAATTATGTTTTATGATATGTTACTTTTTGACTTTTAGTTAAACTAGGTATTTTTACACTATGCAACTCATTTAAAAAATTACGTCAATAGAACTAAGTAAAACGACGACGTCAGACCACAAACAAAGTTTTCAGTTTTAAGTGTTATCGGAACCTTTCAACTTCAGTGAGACGGCTAAAACAATACCATATTACTATGAAAACTATGAAAGCAAGGTTTTGTGAAAAAAATAAAAAATTACTTAAGCCATGATGACGTCAGCATGACTTTATCAAAACACCGCTCATTTAGTTTGTCTATTTATATATATTTAATGTAATGTAATGATGAAGGAGTTTAATTGCCATAATGCCAAAAAAATGCCATTTTATTATATGATATAGGTTAATAATATATTATATATGTATAGCAAGGGTTTGAAAAATATAAACGATATACAACTATAAAATAATAAATAAGTAAAAAATTAAAGTAAAATAACAAAAAATTAAAATAAATAAAAACAAGAACAGTTGTATGAATTAATACATATTGGGAGAATTATTAACTAAACGCGAGATTATATTTTTTAGTAACAATGAATTAATATTTTAATAAAAAATTGAGAGGATTATTAATTAAACGTAAGATTAACAACTGTATCCCATATGACAATGATATGTCATGTTTGAGTAAATAGCGTGTCGTATAGATTTAACTCTATATTGGTAGTATAAGTAGATTCATATATTAATATTTTAAATTTATATGTAGCAACCATATTACAACATAGTTTTATAATAGTGATTGATTAAAGCATTTGTAACAAAAATGGTGATTTTATTGAACTATTATGTGTTACTAAATAATAAATTATACAGAATCAGACAGAAGTTATTTAACAACTTTACACTATACATCACCATCAATTCATCATCATCATCATCATCATCATCCCCATTGATCAGCCTATTAGGATTCATTTTGCACTGATATATTGAAACATAAACAGACTATGCCACATACTGCAATGACTACAATGAAAAAATACAGTTATTGTTCACTAATTTTTAAAGTTTGTTACAATGTAATACAATTTAATGATCACTATCATGGAACAATCAGCACAAAAAACCCGACAAATCGCATCCCATTACGACACTGAAATCATCGTGCGGATCATATGAATGTTGAGTCGGTACAAGAAATTTAACGAAAGTCAGCACGTCATCTTCACTGTCCAGTCATGGTTCCATAAGTTTAATCAACACCTACATAAATATATTAACGTTAAAAGTTCGACAAAGGGTATAAAACGAATCTAGCGGAGACTAACTTACCGCCGGTACTGCACGCAGCTTCTAAAAGTTGATCTTTTGTGTCAACAGAAGTTGACTGATGGAGGCTCTTGTTTGCATCTTGGGACTGACATTACATATGGATTTTGATTAATATCATGAATAATAGTTTGTTATTTAAATAAACTTTCATGCAGTGTATTTCATTTATTTTATGGTTACTGTTTTCAGATTCGGATCAGTTCGGCCGGTTGAACCGGTCCGACCGGGATTCGGGGGTGGACCGGGTTGAACCATATAGGTTCATTTTTAGTACAAAGGATCGGCCGGTTCGAAACAGTTAGATCGGTTCGGAAAATTAATTTTTTTTTTAAAATTTGAACTATATTTGGTTAAACTAGTGATAATTTTAAGTTAAAAAAATGTTTCTTAGTGTCTGACTTATATTTTAAGTTATACTAATACTTTGGAAAAACATATATTTATTTATTATTTATATGGTTCAAACCCGATTCAACCGATTCGACCGGTCCGACCAGTGAACCAGTAAGACAACCAATTCACTGTCCGATCAGATCCTGAAAACATTGCTTACAACAGATAGGGATAACAAAAACCCGAACCCAAAATTTTGAAGTTGTTAGAACTATTCGAAGTGCAGTTGAGTACCTGACTAGATGTATGTGTCATCGCGTTGGGATTCCTACTATGAATCGGGTCCTTGGAGCTGGCACCCACATCTGGAGCTTCGACTTGTCGAGCCCCAGGATACATAGGGATCCCGGGCATAGTTGGTTGAGGTAATAACATGGGCATCCCTTGGCTAGGATGCCCATAAATAGACGGGGAAGGGACAGGGTGTCGTGACCCTTGCGTAGTAGTAGAAAACGGAAACATATGGGGTCCGCTATTCATCTCCATTCCCATACCCATTCCCATTCCGTAACTCATTCCCATTCCGATGCCCATCGGAGAGAAATGAGGAGGATGCATATGCTGCATTCCAGTCGAGAACATCATTTGCGGCATGCATAATCCAGCCCCCATTGACATAATCTGAAATGGTTGTATAGATATTAATCAAGATAAGAACAATAATTACAAAATCAAGTTTAAAGAAACTTCGGAAAATGTACCTGTACTTGAAGTTGAAGTGTCTTCAAATACTCGATCGCCTCATCAAGCATTGATGCTTTATCCACCTTGTGATTTAAAAACCAAGATTCAGTTTGGATACCGAAACCAGAAATACTCAGAAAGGGGTTTATAATAGGAGATTGCATTGTGTACCTTGTTGCAATTCGGTATGAGTTCTTGTAGTGCACGCATCTTTTCGTTTATCCTATCTCTTCGCCTCTGTTTCAAGTTTCAACGTTAAAAACAAGGATTTATAGGTGTTTTGAAATGAAACTAATATAGATAACCACAGTCTGAACCATGAGGCCCATGGTTCCAGTTAACTAAAAGGGAACGAGTCAAATGGGTCAAATGTATACAACCGGTTTTGTGTCATAAACAAGTCGACACGTCTATGACACGATCAAAATCGTGTCTAAACAAGTATAACTTGCCTAACCTATTTCTGACATGATTAAACTTATTGTAATATTTGACCTTTATTTTATCTTGTTATTTGGTGATTGGGTTAAATGGATCATGTCGTGTTTTCGAACTTGTAATATCAATTGTGCTAAACGATTCATGTCATGTAACACGCTTATACACAAGTTCGTGTTGATTAACAAATACACTTACTCATATTCTATTTCCGATCAAAAGACTTAAAACATCGGTCTTGAATTCGAAAAAAACTTAACGATGTTAAAAAAAAATTAATGACAAACCGTTGGTTGCCAAGTGATAAAAGTTGGAACTGTTGACAGTCAATTCAATAGTTGGGACCCGTAGAAACCAAAAGGTGATAGTTGGGACCGATACAAACCAATATACCTTGAAAAAATGACACAATTAACTAATCATGTCATGTTCGTGTTAAGTGTATTTGTTAATCATACTGTGCCATGTCGTGTTGTGTCTAGCATGTTTAGACCTGTGTTGTTTTAACTCGAAGATTTAGATTATCATATTACTAATACAGTCTTTATAACCATAACTTACACATTAGTTACTAATACTACAGACACTGCATTTTAGCAAGGATTAGAAAATTTTGCTCACCCGTTCCGACAAATTATGAACTTCAGCAGCTCGGCTTCTCTTAGAGCCCGTACCATTTCGTGAAGCACGCGCGGTTTTAGTGCGCAATGATTCTTCCTCATCATCCTAATCAAATCACTAATTACAATCAGTAAACCAAACAAGAAAATAACACATAAAAGAAACAACCAGTATATAAAAATAAGCAGCTTTCAACATACTTGACTTTGGCTGTCAAAATCTTCCATATCACAAGATTTTCGCTTAGAACTTTTAGTCAAATCATTAGACGCTCTCTCAGCACTATTCGCTGAGCAAACGGACGAAGATGCACCAATTGGCTCGTTGTTCTTCACAGTTTCTTTACGATTCACATCATTGTTTGACTTGTCAGCACAATGTGGCTCATCAAGTGGCTTACTTGCTAAAGGGTTTGAACCTACTTTGACCAAATCCATACTAGGTTGACCAATTTCTTTCCTTGGTTCACGATTCGCAACATTAGCCACACCATGATTCGCAACATTAGCTTTAGCCATAGCCATAGCAGCCGGTCTTGAAAAATGAGAAAAATTCAACACCTTTGGATCTTTATGAACTACATTAACAGGTTTACTTCTACAACTACTAGTACCTATATCAGAAACACCTGATCTGACCGTCGGATCCGAAAACGAAAACAAGTGGGTAGTTCTTGAACCTTTAGATTGATCTAAACCATTAAGTGAAGTTGAATCTTTATTAACTCTCTTTTCAATTGCATTCAAACCATTATGCATAGGCGGTTCGTGAACGGTTACACCAGATAACTCGGGTAACAAATCAGAACAATAATCATCAAGTGGATAGTTCAACCAAGGAACCATATCATCATCATCATCATCATCATCTTGATTTGATCCTATAACATCCAAAAGACCATCTTTTTCTTGAACTTTTGATGTTTGAAACTGAAAACCACTTGAAACTGGTGTCTTTTTACCTTTACTAGACTGACCCTGCATCATAACCTGACCCCTATCCCATACTAACTCTACAAACTCATCGTTCGGCCTGCGATTATCACAACCCACAATCACAATCACAAACTCAAGAAAAATAGCATTACAACAAGAATTGTGTTAATGTTAAACAATCAAGAAACTTACATATATGAAACATCAGTTGACTTTTGTTGTGATGATTCATTCTTTCCATCAACAGATCTATACAGCTCTGAAAGTGGCATCTTTGAATCAAGTTATAAAAACTATCTCAAGATTCATACACAGCCTTAAAACCTTGTGTTTTAAGAACCAACCCACTTGATAAAACACCTGCAAAATCATGCAATCTGAAGGTGATATATTTAATATATTTATGTATGATTTTTCTGACAAAATTATAATTTATTTTATCTATATCCGGACATGTCTGTATTGACAAATTTTTTTATATATAGTGATGTCTTTATCTGACAAAATACTATCAGGCAGCCACAATAAATGCATAAACTAATCCTAAATTATCAGTCAAACATATTCTTTAATGATGCCCTAAACCTGAAACTCAATCTAATTACAAAATCATAAGTCAAACTATTAACAACCTAAATCTCATTAAAAATCAAAGTCATAATAGTTTATGCATAAAGAAACAAACCTGTGCAAAACAAATCTGAATTAAAAAAACCCCAATGAAGAGAAGTAAAGATGAAGATGAGGTCAAGCAGTTTGATTTGATTTGATGATCCCAATTGATAAAATATATAATGATCTTGAAAACCCAGTTGAGTTTCTTGAAAATGGTGAGTAGTAGAAGACGGCGAAAGGCTTGCGGAGAGTGGAGGTAACCAAGAGAAGAGAAGTGAAGAAGAGATGATTCACTTTTAAGCTGCAACACAACTGTTGCACCCATTCCAAATTTGTAGCCTTGTAAAGTTTCCAATATTTTTTATCATTTTTTATTTATTTATTTCATACGAAAAGTGTTTTTTTCGGGGTTGTTAAATGGTTACCAGACGTGGAGGTGTGGTCTGACGACTGGGTTTTGTGTGTGTGAATTCAACGTATATGTTGATAAGACAAGTTTTTATATCTTATATGTTATGGTGTAAAGTCATACTGTATCACATGTTAAAATATAGAGATGTGTCTAAACTTAGAGGTCAAAGTGGAAAGGTTTAAGTAGTAAGTTTGTAGATATATTAAAGTTAAGTTGGTGGGCCAAATGTGTCAAATATCAAAGTCAGAGGCTAAAAGTCAAAGTCTTCACCGACCTTGCATTTTAGTAGTACAGAAAATACTCGAATTCATTCACTTTTTAAAATACATAAGATATGAGTCTTGGGACGTGCGATGCAGTGCTCAGGTCTCTCGTATGTGAGTTCGTAACACGCATTGATACAAAAAAAAATCTACGTCGTACGTTGTGATGTAAATAATTAGTGCATCACATGTTAAAACTTAAAATGTGAAGGCATATTCAAACTTAAATATAAAGATGATAAGTCAAAGTTGGGAATATGTCAAAGTTGAGTTGAGGGCCAATACTCAAAGTTGAAAAATGATAAGTAAAAGTTGGGATATTTCTATGTTTACAATTTTTCTAAACGAGGTTTTTGCTTTGCGGTAAGTCATATAATAATAATCACCAATACTCAAGTTCAAATTCGATTGCGGCCTCAACAGTTAAACAAGTAGGATGCAACTCATATCAGGACTCAATTCCAAAAGAATCCACAAAAGGAAACCCTAAGGGCGTCCAGAGCGTAAGGGTGAGTTCAACATGGGTTCGGCGAGCTCACAAGCACAACTAGGGCGGGGTGGCATGAGTTGAGCCCACGAGTTTGGAAATGAGTTGATGAGAGTGGTATACCTTGCAAACTATTCGTTGTCACGGCTATAAGTTGTAACATTTAGGGGTTTATGACCATTAGGGGGCTTTTATTTAAAAAAACTAAAGATTTTAATTCCAAAAATACTTTTTACCCTATATATACTACCAATTTAATAAAAACATCAAGATCGTGGAGACCCTTATTCTTTTGGCCCTTAGGTATTTATAGGCCTAAGATCGTCGTTCCAGGTGGCTGCACAAAAAAGACATAACTTGGGGTATAATCCTTCATTTTCTAGCGTGCTACCAGTCAAGTAGAAGATCTAAACGAGGGCTACAATATGGTAAGAGGACGTAGGCGGCTTACCCGACTTTTTTCTCTCAAAATGAGCCTCCTAAATGAAGTTATTGACACTTTTATATTTTTGCCAACTTTTTGGTTTTTTATTTTATTTTAGGCTTTTGTTTAACCGGTGGATGTTTTAGGCCCGTTTAGGGTTTGGCATGCTTATTTAATTGATTATAATGGTGATGAAATGACCGTTGATCATTTTGCAAAAAAAGAAAAGTTTTTCTTTACGAATTCTTTGTATTTCCGGTGAATTTAGGGGTTTGGGTTTTGGATCATCACGGGTATTCATAGAATCAATGTGAACAAGCCTTGGTCTTAATCTTTACGCTACATCAAGAGATGTCACCGAGTTGATCCCCGAGCTCCCGAGTCCGCCGTTCATATATTTTAGTTCTTTTTCCGTGCAACGTTCACAACATTTTCTTTGGCCGGATTTTGCTGAGGTTTAGTCGGAGTTTACTTAGTTTTGGCCAGATTTGGAGAGGATGAAGACATGGGTGGGTAGTTTTTGGAGAAGATGAAGATGAATTTGGAGAAGATGAAAATGATGTGGGTGGTTGGGATTTGGATTGGGTTTATAAATAAGTATTATAATTGTTGTTTTATTTTAATGTTAGCTTTAAAATAATTAAAACAAATAAAATCAAATCACATTATTAATTTTGTTTCATTTTGTTATATTAGTTTTAAAATTATATTGAAAATTAAAACTATATAATGATTTAGGGGTGTAATGGGGTGCTCTCATAGTAATATGGGTTGAATTAAAGGTGGAGTGAAGTAGTAAAAAAAACTACGAAGAATTGTGGTGAACTCCCCTCACTTTTAGTAAGCTAAGGAATAAGCTTTGACCTCTAGATTAAATTTCCGATTGCTCTGGAGTTTAAATATCTTATTCATCATATCACTTGATTCCTCAAGCTTTAATAAGAAACAAAATTACTACGGTTGTAGTGTCTAGCACGAAATGACACGTAATTCGATGACAGATTTGTGTAGAAAGATTTTATACTTATGACTAGCGTTTTCAAACTATTAAGCCCTAAATTTTAATACAAATACATTGTTTAATCTAAGTTTTTGATTTCGGGTACGACAATATAGGTTTTGAGTCCAATTTAACTTTAACAACTAAACGGTCCTGAACTTTTTTTTATATACAAGTCAAATCGTAGTTTAACGAAGGTGTCTTACTCCCACACCAAAATACCTATATTCGTCATTGTTTATAACAAAACCAAATTAATAGAGCATCGAGTTTCTTTGACTTGGATCGACCTCTAAAATGGGTTGAGTTGTCAACGTGTATGTGAGTTCCCCATTCATAAGAAACTGAAAGCTTAAACAAACTTGATTCATATCTTAGGCAACACGGAGTCATCCTAATTCGTGGGAAATCAATGAAATTGAAAGATTAGGTGGACAGTGAAGGTGATGAGATGTTAAAAGATCAACGAAAATAAAAATTTAAACCAGTGAACTCTCATCATTTTAGAAAGTAAATGAGAACAAATTAAAGTGTAATCAATATCAATGTCTAATCACGTTAATATCACCTATATAATCCTAAACCTGCCACATCACAAACTTAGCAAGTTAAAAATCAAGCTTTTTTTTGTTATTGAATGTATAAACACGAGTTTGATTGAAAAAGAAAAAGCTATGGTATTTGGACAACTTCACACAATGCCAAGAAGCAGAAAGTCCTTGGTCGATGGAGATGAAGACACGTGGCATATTGCTTGGTCATAACGCACTCTCCATTCACCAGATTATTAGTTTATTACACTGGCTGCGACAAATGTGAGGTCCACCGCACCGCATCCTTCACTCTTATTAAGCATGGTCTCTTGCCACGTGGATTATGTTTTTAACAAGAAACAGATGTTATGCTATCCAAGTGGGCCCCTTCTTATCTCCAATCAATTCACCATGATAATTTTTTTATTATTCGATAGTGAACTTAAAAAAATTAAGAATCTAATTAATATCTTACTATACTTTAGTTATTTTTATTTGTCAGTGACCTAAAGGAATTGAACGAATACAAATAAGACATGTCTATATGGTCATGTTTGTTTGTTAAATAATTATGTGTTTATGAACTGTTCACCAACGCTTACCGAATGAGATTTTCTGTTTGTGTTCATTCATGCATTAAGGAAATGAACATGTTCATAAGCTATTCACGAGCACATACCAAACATAAACTGATGCAAACGAACAGAAACAAATGTTCAATAATATAAATGAACACATATTTTTAAGGCTAAAACCAATAAAACAAAAATATTACACATAAAAACTTTTAAATGAACGAACACAACTGAACATAAGTGAACCGAACGTTTACGGACATAACGAATGAACGCAGTCTCTATTCATGTTTGTTTGTTTAACTTAATGAACGAAACTTCTTGTCTGTGTTTGTTTGTTTATTAAACGAACATTCACAAATGAACTTCTTGTCAAACTGTTCACGAACTGTTCGCTAAAAGTTCGGTTCGTTTACATCCCTATTAGTTTTTAGTTGATTAAACTATTGTTTGCGACTGTTTTCTTCTTGATCAAATGTTCCGAGATGTTTTAGTAATGTACTTTTAAGTTGTAGCGTTTGTGTTTTTAGTGAACTAAAATTTTAATTTTATTTGTTTTCTTTAATACATATTAATTTGTACATTATCTATGTTTTTTTAATATTAACTGTAAATAACAATAATATTATGTTATATATGTGTGGGTAATTAATGATAATGATTAAGTAGTAACTGTAAAACTAGTTAAACTCAATAGATTATAAAATATGTTTAGTGAGTGTGACGGTAACAAATAAAAAACATTTTTAACCAAGGTTTTTGCAATTTAATAAACTACATTATGGTCAATTCATTGGCAACCACAACCGGTTCAATCTTTAATATTTAAGCACCTTTAATATGTGTTTAGACATGTGCATGGATCATGCTTGTCAAAAATCTAAAATATGAATTAACTAGTTATAGAACTTCAAAAATAAAATAACATTCAAACACTACTTTACACAACATATTTTATTTTAACATAAAATAGTTAAGTAAACCTAACCAAGATACATAAAAAGCAACAAAATAACTTTTTAATTTTTTGCTCACAATCATTTCATTATATTTTTATTATTTTGATAGATTTGTAGATCTTAATTCTTATTATTCTTCCTTATCTTATTATTAAGCCCGTGTATATATACGGGTTGATATAACAAAATAAATATTTTAATAATTAAATAATATTTAAGTAATTATAAATAATTTTTTAGATTACACATTAATGAGTAAGTAACAATAATTTGGTAATAAATTAAAAAAACATATTCATTTTTTATACTTTTTAAGTAAACAAAAACTTTTAATATTTTAATTTTAAAATTACATAGAAAAACCAAAATAACAAAATTGGTTATTAATGACATTAAAAAAATTGAAATAGAAACCAAAAGATGACACATTTAATAAGTTTTCCCCTTATTTTTGTTCCTCTAATTTTCACCCTCATTCTTTCCCCCCAAAATAACATTGATGGCCCCCCTAAAACCGTAATTTATTATATAGATTCTTAAAGCATACACAATGACCTCTAACATCCTTTTCATGAGAATTGGTACTAAATTAAAGATGATTAGAACTTATAGAAGTGTGATTGTATCACTTTTGAATAACAATGGTGCATGCATGCATGGTGCATGAACCCTCAAACTTATACAAGTGATTGTATATATCGATCACTTTGGAATAACAATGGTGCATGAACCCCCAAAGATGATCGAAAATTTCTAACTAAATGGGACCGACCTCATGAGGATGTGTTGTGGGAAACTAAAAATAGCACATGAGGTTCACATGTTTCCTTGTTGAATTGAGGTCTAAATTTGTAGATACTTATCACATCCTAATCATCAAATATGAACAAACCAAAAAGGACCAATTTTAGCTTAAGCAACTTCTACTAGATAAAGTTCATAGAATGACCTAGGTTGTAGCTTAATTTGTTTCTTCTCTAGATTGAGTTATCAATTCATTATATATTTATCTTGAGATTTATCTTAAGCAACTCACAACTAAATAACCTTCAATACCTAGTTTCAAGTTCATGTTTTATACGGACAAACTTCTTTAGGTGTCCATAAATATTATTGCTTATCAAACGACTTGATCGTTGATGGGTGGTCTTTGATGCTCAATATCCTTTCTAGCATACACAATTTGATGTTTGGAGTCCAACTTCAAGCTCAAAATTACGTATAATTGTCATGATTGTTATTTTCAGTGGAATTATACATCAGCACCACCATTCCGTCACTATATTCCTCATGAAGATCAATACCAACACGAGATTACAAAAAGGGCAGTTTAGGTTGTCAGCCTTCTGAAGATCGATAACTAATCGAATATGGTCACATAACATAATAACCAACTAAACTCATTCTAACATGTTATTCAATTGTTTCTATATCTCAATATTATCAATTGATCTATTTTTAGACCTCTCAATTATTCTATCATATTGGTCATCTCTCAAAGAAAGCACAATGACCATCAAAACCCTTTAACATCAATTGCTATTAAAGGTTAGTTGGAACTTTTAGAGGCGATGGCATAAGTTGCAAATAATAGTGGTGCATGAACCCCTAAAGTTATGATTGAATGTTTCCACTTTAATGGGACCATCATGAGGAATGGGTGATACCATATTGAAAATAGCACGTGGGGTTCACATGCATCTCCCACTCTAATCTTGCCAAATTGAATAAAATCATGTTGCCTTCCATGTCAACGTGTTATTTCCCTCCTTACAAATAAATAAAAAAATACTATCAATATCTTATCCTGCAAAGCTAAGGTTTTCGTGATGAGTTATCTTATAAAAAACAAAAAAATGTACAAAGTATGAAAAAAATATAATGGTTTAAAAAGCACATAATAAAAAATTAAAAATTCATAACTCACAAATTACATCAAATTTAAAAAGTGCTTCAAATACCTTATTCTCACGTCGTCCTCTTTCATAAAAAAATAAATGAAAAAATAAATAAATTAATGTTTTTATTGTCTCTTTTGTAAATTTTTTACACAACAAAAGACATAATAAAAGTAAAAAAAACACAATAAAAACGCAATTTTTTTTTAATTTTTTGTTTACTTTTCATGAAGGAAGACGACATGAGAAACAAAGTCTTCAAATCACTTTTTTTTGAAATTCGATTTGTTATGAGTTATAATTTTTTTAATGTGTCATTGTGTTTATTTGTTACCATTATATTCTTTTCACATTTTATACCAAAAAAAATAAGCTTGTATATGGACATTTCTAGATGTTAAAACCCATTTTAATTAAACCTTTATATAGACAATATTTCTATTTAAAATTTCGTAACTATTTAGAAGATCTATATCTAGCTGTTGTTGTCGATCATTAAGAGATTCTGATAACATGTTTTTTTGTTGCTTCTGCTTAAGAAGTGTGAGTTTCTCTAGCTACTTCCTTTGGAAATAACTTGTTAAATATTACAATTGATTTCTTATTATGTATCTTAATT
The DNA here is from genome assembly GCA_030867185.1 of Tagetes erecta. Taxonomy (NCBI): domain Eukaryota; kingdom Viridiplantae; phylum Streptophyta; class Magnoliopsida; order Asterales; family Asteraceae; genus Tagetes; species Tagetes erecta. Next base: position 19,863,702 of record CM061492.1, on the reverse strand, counting down.
AATAAATTATATGTAAATAACTTAATTACTTATGTACTCCGGCCATGTGCTGAAAAATTTAACACGTTAAAATGATATTTTGACATATTGGTGTATTTTTAAATTTTGATAGATGCGTTTTTAAATAGTTTGAACATGAGCAGTTTCAATATTTTTTGAAATAAAAGAATATGAAACACAATTAAAAGTGTTATTTGTTTTTTTAAATGTTCTTAATATACTGACAATCTACTTTTTTGCTTCAATCATGTTATGTATAAAAATATTAAAGTAAATTACCATTTTGGTCTTTGAGTTTGTATTGATTTGACCGCTTTGGTCCTTGCGTATATTTTTTTACAAACCAAAGACTAAAATGACAATTATTTTATATTTTAGGGACCAAAATGACAACTTGATTGCTGATATTATTATTATTATTATTATTATTACTACTACTACTACTACGATTATTATTATTATTATTATTATTATTATTATAATTATTATTATTATAAAACACACCATCGTTGAGCAACCCTTTTCGATAGCACCAACGATACCACCTCCGTTGACCATTCGATTCGTCTTCTACGTCGCTACACACCACATCCAAATTAAATCTTATTGAATATCTCTTCTCTTCGTCCACTTCCCAACCCATCACACCACCACCAAGCAACCCCATTTTGTTCCTCTTTATGGGGAGCAAGGACGACTCAATCGTTTTAGGGGCTCTTTTTAACTTGTTCAAATGTCATTATTATAATTTTTTCTTCTCTTCTATCTGAGGTTGATTGATGCTAATAAACTGAAATGTTTGGAGTTGACGTTATATATATCTTTTGTGATTATTACATATTTTAAAAATCAACCGCTTTCTCTTTTAATTGAATCATCGATAGGTTTTGTTTGTTTCTTTAGGTGTTTTGCATAACTAAACTGATAATAAATTAATAATTAATTTCAATAACTAAACTGATAATAAATTAATAATTAATTTCAATTTGTTTTTAGCATTATGTTTTATATAATGTTTTATGGTGGAATAGAGTGTCATGGTGTGAGCGGTTGTCGTGACACTGCTTTAGGTTGAGATGATTTTGAAAGATAAAAGTTGAAAAAATGACCAAATTGGCAAAAGTTTGGAAAATGACCAAAATGATCACAGAAGTTGAGAAAAATGACTAAAATGACAAAAAAACATTTTGGAAAAGGACCAAAATGGGAATTTAATATATAAGGGTATTTTCGTAATTTAATCCAAATCCAACAGAATACGTTGACGGAAGGACCAATATGACAATTTTTTACATTAAGGTAAGTTTTACATCAATAAACTCCTACCCTCCTCCTGATTAAAAGCCCTAAAACATCAGTATGAAATTCGAAAAAAAATTAACGGCGTTAAGTTAACTTTAACAGATGATCATTTTAGGAAAATAAGTTACAAATTAGGATTGTCATGATGAATTTTTTAAATTAGGATTAATATCAACCAATATGCAAAAATTCGAATTATTAAAATCTAATGTCTCAAAAATTAAAATGTTTTTTAAAGCATAACAACACTAATATAGTTACATTAAAGAAATGTAGATGCTTGATTTTTGTGGTTTTTATAAAAAACTGTGTGTATTATACGGTTAAAAAACACCTAGGTATTTGGAAAAAAAGTATTTTTATATTATTAAGTATATTGAGATAGGTGACGTATGTGTGTAAAAACCGGAGAAAAAGACTAGAAAACGAACCCATTTTGTCTCTTATGAAGAGACGTATGGAGAGGAGCAAGTTGCATAATCGTATCAAAACTAATTGAAAGTGATGGGTACGAATCCTTTTATTCGTGTTCAGGTGCTTGGAATTTGTATACTACTTGTATTTAACTATTTATATACTAGTCTAGATTAATACCCGTACATTACGAGCTTTTGGTTTTATATATTTTAATTAAATTTATTTATAATATATTTTTATTAAATAGGTTTAGATGTTTACAAATATTATTCCTAACAAAAATTATATACTAAAATAAAGGACTTGATTTATAATAATTGATAATTTTTCTATTTGAATATATCATGTTATGAGATAATTTATGATAATTGGTAAACTATTTATTTGAGCATATCGGGTTATGAGATAATTAATGATATTTGGTAAATATTTTATTTGAACATATCAGGTTAAGGGATAAATCATGATAAATGTTAATTTTTTTATTTGAACATATCGACTTAATAGATAATTCATGATAATTGATATTTTTTTATTTGAACATATCGGGTCATTTTAAATATGGAGCATATCATGACCCGTTTTAAAATTAGACATCAAATTAAATGAGAGACACCTAAGCAAATTTCTATGTGAAGTAGTTAAATTATTAGCATGTGGATTAGTTACTCAATTATTAGATAGGTAGATAAATAAAAACATATCTTTTTAGAAGGAAAAAAACATATTTTGAGATCCTGGTTAGTGGTTACATAAAGTAAGAAGCATGAGTTTGGGTAAAAAAATAGTTTAAATTATAACTATTTTTATAAAAAAAACACACGTAGTATATATAAATATGAAATTTGAATATCAGAAGAAATTATAAACCGACTCACGTAGAAGAAATTACAACTATTTTTAAAAACATATCTTTTTAAACCCTATCAAATATAAACCGACTCACGTACACCCCTTGTAGTAAAGGGTTAAAAATATAAATACTCTTAAATTTTTCAGAATTCTCCAAAATATTAGGGGACCAAAAATGTAATTAGTTTATTATAATAAATTTTATATACGTATTTTAAATAAAAAAATCATTATAGTGAGATAATATCTCAAATAATGCCACATAAGCTAAAAGCTATGAAAAGATGTCACATAGGATTTTTTTTGTTTTGTTATATTATATAAGGATATGATAAAAACACTGTTATTTTTATATATTTTTGAGAGAATGTTTTTATAATTAAAAGTGTTTATTATTATTTAGTTTTTTTTCAGTTTACTATTTTATAATACATTTTTTACTATACAAATAAATACATATTTTCAAATACTTTTTAATATTTTTCTAAATCATGTCTTCGAAACTACTTTTTCTATACATTACTCATTTTTTTAGACCATTAATCGTTGGTTTTTAAAACCTTTTTATAAAAGAGACTACCAAATAAATTTATGAGCATATGCCACCAATATTTGAGCCTCAAAGTGTAATGTGACGATTTTGTTGAAAATGAAACATATAAAAAAAGACATTTATAAAAATGAATGGTTTTATATAAGGCATACTTACTTGTATACATAAAACTTGTTTATAAAACGAATGATTTTTTTTAATAAATGAACAATTAGAAATAGAATTGGTTTACAAAACGAGGGATCGTAAAAAAAGTTTAGAAGATCAGCGATGTAAAAAAAAGTTTATAATGGCTTTAATAAATAAGTATTTATTTTTTTATATTAAAATTTAAAAACATGTTTTAAAAAACAAGAACAATAACATAATAATAAAAATAAAACAACAATAAATAGTTTTAAATATAAAAAGTTTTTTGGATGCAAATGGGAATTTACTCTTACTTTTATATGCATGTTAATTTGGCAGATGAGTTGTTGAATAGAAGAGTTTGACATGGATTGCAAGCTACTTGGAAGTTAAAAGACTGCATCTATTTTATGAAGACTTTTAAGACTCTGTTATGTTTATTTTAGACAGCGTTATATGTTTAAGGGTATGTAATGACATATTTAAGTTTTAAGACTTCCGATCTAGTTATTTTAATTAAATAAAGGCTTTATGAAATTTTTTATGTTGTGTATGACCATTGTGACCTCTTGGGAAGTTTTCACCTAGGTAACCAAAAGCAAATCCACAAGCTCGATCTAATGTGGAGAAGTGGATAATATTGGTAGTATGAGAGGTCGGATGTTACAGACAAGCAAAAAGATTGCGATCAATCAACCCCCTCAGAAACCTTGATGTAAACGAATGTTCCTTGCAATGATCCCACTTCATTCTAACTTTGCCATCTTGAAGTTGAATGCCATTCAGAAGTTGTAATCACGCATTCCATTGATAGATTTCCTCTTGACTTTGAGGTGGTATCTTCCAGTCAACTATCCACGAAATATGGCCATTGTTATTAACCACATGCTCTGCAAGTCTGCAACTCTACTATCTTTGGAGCACACCAGTCTTGCAAGAGCAGGGAACTTCTCGCACAAAGGAGCATCCTCTACCTACAAGTTTGACCAGAAAAAAATGTCTTCTCTATTTCCCGAGTCCCCACAAATGCTTGTACTTATAACAATAGACAAGATCAACAGATCTTTGTTAATAAAGATAATGTTTTTCCACGTACCAGTGATAGATAAACATATTAGAATAGAATTAGAGCGTCTTTGATTAGAGTGAATGGCTTAGACGACTTTGAACCATATTGAGCTTCTCTCCATTTTTGTTCGCCACCACCATTTATCAAAAAGAGCAAGATACATTTATTTAAGATACTATTTGAGTGCATTTGTTTAGATCTTTAACCATTTAAGTATAAGAAGTAAATTGAGGCTACTAGTATAATAGAACTAAGGTTTATGTCATCATGAATGCATATTAACTACTAGCTTAAATACCTGTGTAACACTCGGATTGAATGAATATTTAGATAGTCGTGTACTTTCTAATAAATAACTTGGTGTTAAAAGTTTAAACAAAAAAATTCGAGGTATTGAGATAGAAACCAAAACTTGGCTCCATTATACTATAATTAAATATCTAGAGATAAAAATCAAAACTTTATTTCTTTAAAAAAGCTTGAGGTGTATAAATATATAACTTTTCATATTTAAGTTAAACTTTAAATTTAATGGAAGGTATATTGGTTTTTATTGGTCCCAACTATCACATTTTGTCTTCTATCGGTCCCAACTATTGAATTAGCTGTAAACGGTCCCAACTTTTATCACTTTGGTAACCACTGGTCCCGTCGTTAATTTTTTTTAACGCCGTTAAGTTTTTTCCAAATTCAATACCGATGTTATAAGCCTTTTAATCGGAACGATAATATAAGTCGATTGATGGAAAAGTTACCTCAAAACGACGCTCCGAACAACGGAATAGTGCTTCAATCGGGTGTTTAAACCTAACGGTGCTTCAATCGGATGTAAAAATTTTATCGTTCAGAGAGCCTTTTCGAGAAAACTTTTACATCAGTCGACACGTATTATCCTTCCAAACAAAAGGTCTAAAACATCGGTCTTGAATTTGGAAAAAACTTAACGGCGTTAAAAAAACTTAACGACGGGACCAGTGGTTACCAAAGTGATAAAAGTTGGGACTGTTGATAACCAATTTAATAGTTGGGACCGGCAGAAGACAAAAGGTGATAGTTGAGACCAGTAAAAACCAATATATCTTGATAAAAATAGCCACTTTATTAATTGATTGTAAGCCAAATCAACTCATGATTAGTTTTTTTATACAATATAAAACTAACATGAAATTTAACAATAAAATTAACTTAAGAAACTACTAACAATTACATGTTCTTCGACCAAAGACCACAAATAAATGATTAGCGAAATGTAGTGGCTAAATCAGCCAAAACAAACATGAAATTTAACAATAAAATTAACTTAAGAAACTAGCAACAATTACACGTTCTTCGACCAAAGACCACAAATAAATGATTTCTCTTTTTCCCTTGTTACCGTCGAGATCAGCCCCTTTGAGGCTTTGATGCCTAAGTCAGACTCACGTAATTTAATTGACCTATCAATTGGGCCAATGTTTATATTTCTTTTCCTCAGCCCAATGCCAACCCATTTGCGGTTATTTTTTAATCCTCCTGATACACTTTTAATTCAGCAACTTTTTTTTTACTCCAGCATTTTAAAGACTCTTTGACAAAATCTGAATCATTAAGTAATAAACGGTTAAGAGATCTGAATCATTAAGAGTATCTATCAATGAGAGCGATGTTGGGATAGAATTTCAAATGAGTATGAAGTTAGTATATACTCCATTAAGTTCCATTCAGCACTTAACTGAACCATTCAAAGACTCTTTTTCTGAAACAATCGCTCTAAATGCTGAATAATTAAACACTAAACTGAACCATTAAAATGTGAAACAAGCAGCCATTCTTTTACTTAAATTCATGTGGTGCCATAAAAAATCTAACAAATCAACTTTATATATTTGCTTTAATTTCCATGACAAAGCCAAACTTTGATTTAACTTAATTTACAATATGTAACATATTTCAAGTTTATTAAGTTCGAACACTTTTTATTACTCAAAGTGAAGTTTTTCTAACCTTAAGGACTATAGATAGCAAGTGGTTAATTTTTCAGCAAATAGTCAAGTGGTCAAATTTTTTCACCAACTAAGTATTTTTTTCTTTTCTTTTTCTGCTTTTTCATGAATTTCCCTTTTTTTAACCATGCTTAATATCAGCATAGGGATTGCTCTAAACCTATTTTTCGCTAGGTCTCGATTTTCTTAAGTGATCAGATTAGTATTAGACACATTAGGTTTCGTATGTTAAAAATCCAAGAACAGAGAACGCTAACATAACGGGGCATGTATGTCTTTTTATTACATGATGGGGCATGAACATTTCTAACATGTAGTCTATCATTAACCATATTTATCAAGGCGTGTAGCACACCTAAGGCGCAAGGCTTTGCATTAGGGCTACGACGAAAGGTGCAAAAAAGTGTGCGCCTGAGAAAAAAATACCATGAACATACTATTTTAGGGATTTTAGACATGTTATAACTTATCTCTATTATATATAGCAAAAATTTTTGTCACTTGACAATTTTATAGAGTGTTTAAAATCCTAGCAATATCTATTTAAGGTTTTTTTTAATATTTATATATAACTGCATAAGCTATAAATTCTATAAGGCTATAGTAAAAGAAGTTATATTTACAACTAACAAACCTAAAAAAAACACGTTAACAAGCTTCGGTTGAGATTAACTGCACAAGGCCTAGGCTTTAATAACCAAGGAATTATAAGCGTAGATAATGGGCATAGCCCAGATTCATCGTCTAAGCGATGAAGATGTGACTTTTTACAATTATGTGTACAATTTACTATCATTTTCCTTCTTGCTCTCATACTTTGACAATTAGAATGTGAGATATATTATTATTTTTATTTTATTTTATTTTATTTTGCTAATGTGAAACTAATATGTAAACGATATGTTACCTAGATGAAATGAAAAGAGAGAAAAAAAATGGGTGCCAACTAATGCAATGCTTGCAAATAGAAAGCTAAACTAAGTAATGAAAGGAAAAAGAGAAGATAAGAAAATAGAAATCACATCTACAATATCTCAAAGCTTAAAATCAATTTTGGTCCTCGAAGCTTAGACATGAGAGTGAAATGAAGTTCTTGTGATGGTAGCGGCTCAGGCGCTCAACTGGGTAAGTCTATCCTCTCGACGCGTTCTTTTAAAACCATTTAACATCATTGTGCGATACCGAATTATCAAATTCTAATTAGATTGAGACAACATCAGTGCACCTATATATGAAGGCAAATGTATAAACATTGTTTCAAACAATCTTAATTAAGACAAAAGCTTTCCCTTGACTATCAATCTTGAACCATAAACTCAAACTAGTCTGAATCACTTAGCAAATTAGGCTCTAAAATGTAGTTTCAAAACAAGACTTAAAAAGCATTGCAAAACAAGAGTTAAAAGCATGAGACATACGTCTGTATCGCTTACTCAAAATATGGAGATAAAACATTTATATAATCTTTGGATTTCGATATAATCTACCTATAATAATTTATCACTAACTCACCGTCACATGTCTTTCTCTCGTTGCCTCCACATCACACTTGTCACGTGTCACAATGATAGTTTTACAGAGAAAAACTACAAACTCCCAAAAACACAAAAGATAAAGAGAAACATAAAACTAAGTTTCATTCAATAATTTTCTGCATAAACTTTGAAAGATGCGATACAATCTATATAAAGAAAAAGTATGTCTAAAACTAACTTAGAACATGGTCACTACTTGTACTTGACATGTAAACGTGGGAAATAAACATGGGAAATAAAGAAACAATATGCAATACTTAATTAAATGCAAACTAAATTATCAATCCTAAAAGCAAAGCATTAGACATGGACAAGCATGCGTAGTTATCATGGATCGGATCATCCATCCGATAGACGGGTCAACTGGTTATGGCGATGGTTCGTATCACACAACCCTCCTAATTCTCAGCAGTGGTGAAGCTTGAAAGTTTACGTAGGGGGCCCGAAAGGCACGAGCCTCAAAAATTTTCCTTTATCGCTATGTTTCGGGTATATGTATGGGTCGGGTCAAACAATAAAAACTCTAAATATCTAATTTTTATTCATTCATTCAAACAAAGTTTTCTTCTACATAAAAAAATAGACAATAATTTAACAAACACATGGCTAAAATATCTTAGATAATGTGTATAAATGAGATGTTAACTCTCAAACTAGTTAGTTGGTAAGGATGAAACTGCATCTTGTCCCACATAGGTATGGAAACAAAATTTACTCTAACTTATATGTTCAAGTCTCCAAGCCATATTTAACTTATTGTGTTATCTTTTACTCTCCACGCGTAGGGGGTGCGGAAAACGAGTTCGACATTGGAAACTTTGACATGCACACGTTTGCAGGTATCGTCAGAAAGTGGTATCCGGTGAGATTTTGTAGGCTTCTTACTTTTCTAAATGGGCTCAATCCAATATATATATAAAAAGGGGTAACTTTGTAAAAACATAACCAAGTTTCAATTTTGTTCTAATTAAGTCACTAAAGTTTAAAAATTGTTCCAATTAGGTCACTCACCTTCATATTTTATTCAAATTAGAGGTTTTAACATATTGTTTTCACATGTTTTTCTTTACGTTTCAGTTAGGAATTATTTTTTACATTTTTTTATGCTAATGTGAAGCGGTAATATGAATTGTAGATTTATTTTTTTATTTTTTATTATAATTAGCATATTTTTAAATTTTTTAATATAATTACATATATTAAATATTCCGACCCCGACATTCTATCCCTAATTCCTTTCTTGACACAAACAAAATCCAACAATTGCTCGATTTGAAGGTTTAGTCATCCAATTCAAGTAAAATATGCTTGAGTGACCTAATTAGAACAAAACTGAAACTTGGTTATGTTTCTATGGCATTTTCCCATATAAAAATTTTAAATACAAAATCAAATAACTAGTACTTCAAGTGAAAAAAACAACAGGAGGTGGAGGCATCCCCTAGGCTATACTAAGCTGCGCCCCTAATTCTCAGCATTCGTTTTTCATTATTATATGTAATCTCCTATTTTAATTAACTTAGTTGTGTTAGAATTTTTTTTTATATTTCTTGCAAATGGCAACCTTTAATATAACCTTTATATCGTCTGTTCCATGTTTCATTTATAGCCATAATTTTCTCAATGGATTAAATATCAGTCTGTTGATAAATCTCTAACTTTTAATAATTTATAACCAAACATATTTTCTATCCGCTTATAAAGCATGTTAAATACTCGGTCAATTTACGTCTTTAATCTATAAAGTTAATTACATTATGATGAACCAAGTTCGTTTTCAATCAGTGGATACCACGGGTCACTAACTTAGTATATAAATATATCGCTAGTCAATGATATACTGATAAGTGTAAGATTCTTATCGGTGGAATATTTTGGTAATTATTTTTCGACGACTATAATATAATAATTTTAAAAACACTTGGTCAAATGGTTATTTGCTAAATTTCTCATATTCAGTTAAATTAAAGTAGATATAGCACTAGTTTGCACGCATCAAATGAGTCTCGCATACGTGACTTTATCACATGATTTAATATAAAAACTCATGTTTTTTACCGTGTAAACATGTTCAAATATATAAAGATGAAAATATATTCAAACTTAGATACAGTGACGGATCTAGAATTAAATGAACCAAATATAAGGGGTATCGTATGAGAAACTTTTTGCTCAAGAGTATCATAAATTTTTTTAAAGGTATCCCGATACTTAAAACCATAAGAAAAAAATGTTATCCTGATACTTAAACCACTGATACTTAAACCAGTGAAAAGTCTACTTCGTAACGAAAGTTGAGGGGTAGCCCGGGATACCTCTGGGCTCTTCATAGCTCCATCCTTGCTTAGATGTTAAAATAATAACAAAGTCAAAGCCGTTGAATCAAAGTAAAGTACGAGACTTAAAATCATAGACATGTTAAAGTTAAATTGGGACAGTAAATATGTAAAATTGTAAAAGTAAAAAAAGTCCGTGATCAACTCCATTACACTTAAGTATTTCATACAAACACGTATTGAATATCATTCTAGTCGTGAAAAAAATACAAAATTTGACCAATCACCACGTAACACATGACAAGGCTCACTAAACGATAATAATGCTTGTTGTAAAATATGATAATTATTGTATAATGATTAAAGTGACATGTTCTAAACAAACATTATATACAACTACAAGAAGATTTGATACCTTTTAAACGTGGTACAGCAAAAAGATAACATAACATAACTGCAAATTGGGGGAAAATTGATTTGATTTCGATCTACCATCACTTCGCATGTACTATTATTATTAATTGATTAATTTTGTTTCTATGTTTGATGCTTTGATTTCATCTGATCATTATCTTATGCATAATATCCAGTTCATGTGAGTTTGAACAAGCTGCAATTTTCAACTGTTGAGAGGTTTTGAATCGATCATAAAACTTCCATGGCGGAACCAAAGAAGATAATCATAGACACGGATCCTGGCATCGGTAAACCCTAATTTCATCATCATCACCTGCTGCTGCTTGATTTAAGTGTTGATTTTGAATTTGTTACTAAATAGATGATTGTTGATGTTTTGTGTTGTTTAGATGATGCTATGGCAATATTTCTGGCATTAAGGTCACCAGAAATTAAGGTCATTGGGCTTACAACTATTTTTGGCAATGTTTACACCACTCTTGCCACTCGAAATGCATTACATTTGGTATAACTATTAACTAACCTCATTTCATATTTTTTTAACTGTTGAATAACATCTAATTATAGCCATATTATATTTAGTTGGAAGTTGCTGGAAGAACAGACATCCCTGTTGCAGAAGGTTCTCATGTTAGTTATTTGGTATATTTCCTTCCGTTTCGATCTTATGACAAATAACTTCTGATAATGTTAGCATACGCGTTGATTCAACACGTTTATGTAAAAAGCGGTAGTTAGTTTGTATCATACTTATCAAAAGCCCTCACCTGAGGGACTAGGCGACCAAAAAAAGCGAGTCCCTCTACTTGCGCTTTTCTTTGCTACGGAGATTTAGTCCTTGAAAAAGCTCATATACAACTAATTTTTTTAATTAATCTAAATTAAGGAAACTGAAATTACAAAATTTTGCTCCATAATTGTCACCAAAAGTTAAAGGGTAAACCTTAAACTGTATTCAGGCAAGAAATCTTTTCTTAGGTCTCAATCTAGCCAAAGTTAAAGGTCGTTTTTTTATAATATTTCATTGATGTTTATGGATTCTTATCATGATGTTTACGGAGGAAAATGATGACAATGTGACAAGTTGATCCTGATGGTTTTGTAGATTTATAAACTTTAGGTTTGCGTATTTTACTATATATGACTTTATGAAGTTTTTGCTTTCAAGTATTAACAATTTGGTTTTGAAGTATTTTGGCATATGAGATAATTTGGGCACTTTTTGTTGAGATTATGCCATTGAAAAATTTTGGGTATTTTAAAGTAATTGTTAGTTCCTAACTTCCTGTTACATATTATATTATACTTTTTTTTTTGTTGAGATTATGCCATTGAGAAAATTTCATGAAATGTATTTTTTAATATTAGCTTCTTGCCTATATTATCTTGAAAAAAGGTTTGGTCTCGTTGATTCTATTTTTTTTCTTTCTCCATGTGCTAAGAAAGCAACAAAGCTTCGAGTTGCAGACTTTGTTCATGGGGTAGACGGGCTTGGAAACCAGAACTTCCCTCAGCCAAAGTCAAAACCAATAGAAAAGTTAGCCGCAGAATATTTGGTGGAGCAAGCTAGTCTTTACCCTGGAGAAATCACTGTGGTGGCATTGGGTCCTCTTACCAACATTGCCCTGGTTTCGTTCATAACTTACTAATTTGTTATTTGTAAAAGCAAGTACTACTTCATAGAAACACCTTTAAGTTGTCTTTTTCTTGATGCAGGCCATTAAACTGGATCCTACGTTTATCAAAAACGTTGGACAGATTGTTCTTCTTGGTGGCGCTTTTGCAGTAAATGGGAATGTGAATCCAGCTAGTGAGGCTAATGTAAGCAATTCGCTTTGAAAGTCAATATGCTCTTTTCCACGGTATTTATCTAACTTGTAAGAAAAACACTAGTTACTATTTTAAAGGATGTAAGAAGTGGTTCTATTAAAAGTATCGTGTTGAATAAATGAAGGGCTTCATAGATTTTGTCTCAAATTCATGAGCCAGATGAACTTAATGTTTCTGACCCACACTAAAATGTTTCTTGGGACAAGTTCTTTATAAGAACATATATTTACATTACACTGTATCCAATTTTCATTGCATTTCTTCCATTGGACCGGACATGCAGATTTTTGGTGATCCAGAAGCTGCTGATATTGTGTTTACCAGTGGTGCTGATATTTTGGCTGTTGGGCTTAACGTGACACATCAAGTTATTCTGACAGGTAATCATTTTTGTATGCATCCCTCTATCCTCATTCTAATGTTTATGTGTTATAAATCTAAAGCAGAAATTCCAAATTACATCAGTTGGTGAAGAAATTAGGGGTAATAATGTTATTATATCAATTAAAGGGTCAAGCACGATTAGTGTAGTACATCATGACAGAACAAAATTAAAAACAATTAAATCAAACATAACTGAATCAAATCTTATCATGTTTGAATCATAGGCCTGAATTACTGTAAAATATACCAATGCTTCACAAGTTAGTGCATCTACCATGCCCAACCTGTATAGATCTACATCAACATCCAAGCTCAAGACTTAAGAAGATCAAAATTGGTTTATTTGTATGAAACTTGTGAAAAACCTTTCAAATGATTTGGACTTTATGCAAGTTGGATGCTTTAATTTGAGAAATCAGTTTGTAGCTATTAATGTAAGCTTTTAGGATACGATCCTTGGCTGCTTAACCTAAATTGAATAGATCCAAAGGAATATAAAGTTATGCGGTTATGCCTGGTTATTTTGGTACGAGTGAATTGAGTCTAATGTTCTTCATCATACCAAATTAAATCTTTAGGAGTTTCTCTTGTAAAGGTGTCATGACACTGCCTGTAATATTATAAAGTTTCAGACCTAGTCTTGGAATTATTTGAGGATGACCGGCATGTGGAATGAAAGTTTTTATAAACTTACATAACAAGACATTTAGAGACCATGAAGCAAATCCTGATCAGTTATTACTTAGTTATTATACTCTTTAATTCACTATTATATACTAGATGTGCTTGATACTCATGATTTTCATTACTGCATTAGTACATTTGCTATGTGGATGTATACATTTTTTAATTATATTAATTTGACATGGTTTCATATAAATTATTGCAAAATAACCTCCAAGTTGAAATAAGTCAATTGATAAAACAAATACAATGGTAGGAAAGCCACCTAGTGATTTTTTTATTTCTTCCACAGTTCATACATATGGTATAGGACTCGGATGACGCCAAAGTACTTACTTGTTTTCCGACATCTGACTTTTTTCATTTACTTTTTAGTGGATCAGCTCATTAATAAAAATATGTTTGTAGATCATGATCGTCAAATCTTGGCAGAATCAGATGGGATATTTGCCAAGTATTTGAGCAAGATCCTCGAATTTTACTACTCTTATCATCGTGATGCATACAACATGAAAGGTAATGTGTTTTGATACAAATGAGTTATTAAACACTCAGTTATTCATTTCATTAACTTGTAATCATGATATTGTATTCAAGAAAATGCATTTGATGTGTGGTTAATCTTATGCTATTGCTGGGACATTTGCGTAGGTGCATATCTTCATGATCCAACAACAATTCTTGCAGCTGTTAATCCTTCTTTAATGACATACACGGAAGGTGTTGTCAGAGTCCAGACATCTGGCATCACAAGAGGCCTAACATTATTTTTCAACAAACAGAAAAGGTACAGAAATGTTGTTTATTGTATTTCTTGCTATTCCCTTTTCAACATTAAAAATTTGATATCATGACTTATCTTTTGAAAGGATCACGTTTTCTAATACATTGGGTCAGGGTGGGTTGACCCGTGCTTTGTTGTTCATTTTACCTTTTATAGATATTTAACATGTCAAATAAGTTTACAAAACTATATTTTTACAATGATAATTATGGTATTTTGAATGACTTTGGTCTTTCATCAACTTTTAACCCATTTGACCGTTTCCTTTTGTCATCAAAAGCAAGTTAAGAAAATATTGGTTTTGTATAGAAAAAGTTGTCTGCAGTAGTGCAGTGCTTTCGAGTGTATTTGGTGGCGAAAGATATCAGGGATAAATGAATCAAGATTGTACACATGGCCTGTGGTTTTTTGAATCATGTATGTTATTGTTACTATGCAAGGTTTAACGAAGAAACCGAATGGTGCAACAAGCCGACAGTGAAGGTGGCAGTTACTGTGGACGCTACTGAGGTAGTTAAGTTGGTTATGGAACGCCTTATGTATTGATAACACACTCAAAGTTTCTATTTCAAAGCTAAATAACTGTTTATCTGTTACAACACTTTGTTCATTTCATTACATCTTTCCACAAGCAAAGAATCAAGTGTTAAATTCCATATCAAGTCTCGTATTTGCGGTACATTTTAGATTTGCAAAGCCGATTCCGTGAAACTATAAAACGACTTCTCTAATATCAACACTCGTTGATAACTTAACGTGAACTGTCCTAACAATACCATAATCACATGGGGCGTGAAGTAAATAGGAAACCCAAGATGATTGACATAGATGTTGAGAATGTTGTATTGGTTATGTGTATTTGGGTTACAACAGGGTGTTATATAGTAAACCCATATTTACATCATATATCATTTACAAAGGGGCGGCTTAAACGTTTTAGGGCTTAAAAACGATTAAAAATTTGAGGCTTTTTCTATAGAATCGAGCTTAGGATTGGAAAAAAAATTGGCCACCATTTTTTACCATTCTGTTTTTTGAAACCATTTTTTAAAATCATCTTTGAAAGAGATACTATCATACAACTTTACGAGAGTATGTCATAATATTTTAGCCTTAAAGTTTTTAATATGCCGGTTATGTTAAAAAAGGGAATGATTTTAAAGTTTATAAAAATGAACGGTTTAATTTAGAAAACCCTTACTTATTTGCATACTTAAAACATGTTTATAAAAAGAGGGATTTTAAAAAGCACACACAATTAAAAAATATAATGGATTAAAAAATAGCTATCTTAAAATAAAAGTTCAAAAGACCAACGATGTAAAATTTATTTATTTTTTTTATAAAATACCTATTTTTTGTATATTAAGAACATGGTGTTTAGAAATGAGAACATTAACGGAATAGTAAAATAAAACAATAATAAAAAGTTTAAAATATATAAAATAAATATATTTTTCTAAATATCAAACAATATTTTACCGATAAAAATAATACACACACATGTTAAAAATTATAGTATTTTTTTAGTATATTTGCATTCCTGAAGTTTTTTTTACCCTTTGAATTTCTGGGATATTGTGGTCATTTATTTATAAAAAAAGTTAACTTGTAATATAAGGTGGTCGTTTTTTTAATGCAAATGAAATATAATGCAAACGTTAGGGGGGGATAAACTTTTTTAAAACTATAGGGATGTAAATGGTTAAAATTGTCAAACCATATGGATGCAAATAGGAATTTTACTCTAAAACTAAGCACATACACGCCACGATTTAAAACTAATGCAGAATCATCTCTCATCTTATGCTCTATGAGTTCTTATTTTAATAACACCAAATATGATAAAAACTTTCTTTTGTATTTTTTAAAGTTTTAATTGTGAATGACAATTAAGAAAAATAAAAATCTTTCATGTCGACTCATTTGAAAATCAGAATTTAGTTGGGTTATTCCTCAAATGTATTAGAATAACCACTATCAATTTGATAGTTCTCTTACGTTGCTTCTACACAAAGTAACAACTTAGTTATAGGGACCTGAGCCACGTCAGTATTGGCTTTTCCGTATTAATCAAAATAGGAAACTTCCTGCAACTAAAAATCACTTATGTATCAATGGTTGGAGCAGGTGATCTAACAAAAGAAAACTTAAGAAAATGATTTAGATTTTGAAACCTATTTTTAAATTCACAAGACTTGTGTTTTTGAAACTGAGGTTGTGATGATGAAATCTTTTGGTTAATAAGAATGTTTCTTACAAAAGGTTTTAACACTTTTGTTGATGTTTGAGAAACATTTTTAATCACATGTTTAACACTATTTTGACGATTCGGTGATTCAAAATGTTCTCTTACAACTTTCCGTTTGAAACGATCATAATTTTCTTACATGGTCTCTTCTCAACCGGTTTACCAGGTATTTCCTCTAGAGCTTCTAATGAATCAACAAACTTTTTATCAGAGATCAAGGTACATGTTTAACAAGCATTTTCTCTTTAGACTTGAACTTGCAGCCTTAGACCCCAAATTCGAGAGTGATTGCTCATATAACTTTAGATCACTTAGTTGTTTGTTGTCATACTACTTACACATGATCTGAGGATGATATCGTCGTAGACAATACATTTCTTCATATTTCTCACAACGATCATTTTTTATCACGTTTATTTAGTTCTATTTTATTACTTTGACATGTGCTTGTAGTTCCAGACCTTGTTAGATTTTTTTTATTATACAACTAGTGATTAAGCATGTTATCTCTGTCATATTCTAAGAGTTCGGTTTAAATATACACACTCTTGCCGAGTGGCTTCTCCATCACTTGAGAGCTATAGCCTGCATCAACTTTATTACCTTTGTCTACTAAACTCACCACTTACGATTTGCAACTTTTGTTGTATGGCTAAATCTAGCGGGTTACCTTTTCAGGCTATTGAATCTCATTTTATTGTTTCTTAATTTACTTGTGATTCATTGTGATATCCCGGACATACCCCTGACGCCTCTCGATTAGGTTATTGTTATTTCATTACGTTTATTGATAATTTTAGTCGTTTGCTTGGATGTATCCATTGACGGCCATTCCTATGATGCTGACTCTTTTTATCATTTACGATCAAATGCGAACATAAGAAGTGTCGAGCCGTAGCCTGGGCTACAACTCAACTTTTCGCACATAGAGTAAAATTTGATTTTTTTTTCTTGTTTTATATTTAAGATACACCTAAGCAATTAAAAGGATACCCCTGAACACTCAAAACAAATTCTTCGATTCGATTGTTTTCTAAGAAGGTTGAGCCGGGTTGTAAGCCATGTATTAGGGAGGAACTTAAAAGAAGGGCTTTCAGTTTTTTTCACCCCTATTTTTTTTAAATAAAATGTTCTAAGAAAATCATGATATTAGTTGAATTGGTCCAAATATTACTAAGTAGTTTCAAGGAAATAATGATAAACTATGAACATTTCTACCGATATCAAGAAACTGGCAATAAAAGTTCAGATATTATTAATAATAAGTAATAAAATGATGATTCATATGAGTGTACACTAATATTTTTTTTGTATGAGTATACACAAAAAAAAATTGTAAGTGTAGAACAATTTTTTTAAGGATACCCCTCGAATTTATGGGATAACTACGCCACTATTTACAACCATTGGTCGAAACTCTTTTTAAGTGCACCATCAGATATCTTTAGTGTGATGGTACACTCGAGCTGATCATGGTAATATAGCTCGTTATCTCTCTGAGTCGGGGATTGCTTATCGAATTTCTTGTCTTTATACATCGCAACAAAATGGGGTGGCTAAGCGCAAGAATCAATATCTCTCTAAGGTTGCATGTGCTTTATTGTTTCATGTGCACCTACCAAAAAAATTTGGTATGATTTTTATGCTTGTGCTGCATTTCTTATTAACCGGCTTACTACATCGCTTCTTCATCACTCCTCTCCTTGTGAACTTTTCTTTTTAGATCACATGCGGACTATACTAGTGCTACAGTCGTATTTTTGTTGGCTATGCCCCGAGTCACTGCGGTTATCTTTATTATGATCTTATTACTTCTAGTACTTTTAACTTTCGTCGTGTGATTTTTCATGAGTTTGCATTTGATATTCTCAGTAACTCTTCTTTTGATCCTCTTGTCACTAGTTACCTTCCAGTTTTCAGTATTTCTCCTCCCTCCCATTGTTTCCTCTCTTTTTTCTCATCATCATATTCATTCTTATCATCCTCTTAAGCCTACTCTTGCAATTAATTCCACTTTCTCTGATTCTTCTCATCCTATGACCACTCGGCTTGTGATCATACTTGCCAGCCTAGACGAATTACTGATCATGTCCTTTTATTTATTTTACTATGTCTCCTACTCCCGAGCCTTCCACCTCTCATCAGGCTCAACGCTACTATGTGTGGTGGGATGCTTTGCTTGCTGAGAT
This sequence comes from Tagetes erecta, assembly GCA_030867185.1. NCBI lineage: Eukaryota > Viridiplantae > Streptophyta > Magnoliopsida > Asterales > Asteraceae > Tagetes > Tagetes erecta. Next base: position 19,845,048 of record CM061492.1, on the reverse strand, counting down.
GAGTGCGTTGCATTCCAACCAAACTCTGGTGTTAGTCCCCCTCATGCTGCATCTAGCATTGATGCTTGTAAGTGGGTATTAAGCATAAGCATGATGGATCAATGAGTCACTATAAAGGCTAGTTTATTTCCATGAGCTTTCATCAGACAAAGGGGATTGATTACACCGAGATGTTTTGTGACACCCCACCCGGCGGCGGAAACACCGGGTTGTCATAGAAATGGATATCTTAGTAAACAAAGCACATGTTTATTAAAGTCTAATAATGATTAACATAAGTTTTGGAACATGAGAATTAAATAGAAAACGACAACAACAATAACTAAAGTAGTAAATGCAATAGTCTTTATTATTTTTCTCTAAGTTCCAAGGCATCCTATGTCTTGAATAAATAGCAATAACATCATCACCTGAAATATGTGAAAATAAAGTTAGCTATTGAAAGCTGGTGAGTAAAGACACAATTTGTAAATAATAGTATGGAAATCCGAGATCATCATAATATGATGCGCAACCTTACATGTATAGCCATTTCGTAAATATTACTCAATCATGACCCCTAAAATAGTACACAATCTCATAGAATCCACAACTTCTCATTTTAGCCATTTTGTCATGAGTAACCAACTCATGTATTTGATTAAAGATAACTTTTAACCAACTGTCAATTAACCATCTCGACTTATAAGTTATCAATAATCAGTTAGCAACTTAGGGACATGACATAGCAACTAGCATCATAGTATAGCAACAACCGTCATAACATAGCAAACATGAAATTAGAATGGCCAGGTTTAAATCACCTATCGATGTTGTCCAGACATGTAGATTTTTCTATCAGGTCCGGGTGTGACCGTCATCCTTACCAATGATCTTAATCTTCACTCGACGAATCTTTGTAGCTGTCGATCTTGAAGAAACAGATTTGGAAATGATTTTATATTATTCATTCATGTTGATGAGAGTTGTTTATATACATCATTACAACTAACTACCTGCTTAACAATCTAACTAACTTCTTAACAAACTGTACAAGACTCTATGCATTATGTACAAGTACAAGATATAAAACCAGAATGTACAAGTAGATATGCAGTAGTCACTTTATATCCTAACACCCCCCTTCAAGTTGGTGGGTGGAACAAACCTAACTTGGAAAGTAAAGATGCATGTTGTTTGCTATTGAGACTTTTTGTGAACATGTCAGCAGGCTGCATATCAGATGAAATGTGAGATAAAGAAATTAGTCCATCTTGTAGTTTTTCTCTGACAAAGTGACAATCTAAATCAATGTGTTTGGTGCGTTCGTGATACACTGTGTTTTTAGCAATGTGGATAGCAGCTTGACTGTCACATTTGAGAGGGATGGGAACAAGAGAAGGAACATCAAACTCATGTAACAAACGTGTTAACCAGGTGAGTTCAGCTGTGACTCGTCGCATAGAACGATACTCAGCTTCTGCAGAGCTTAATGATATAGTGGGTTGTTTCTTTGATTTCCATGAAATGGGGCTGCCTCCAAGAAGAATGAAATATCCAGTTACAGATTTTCGAGTATTAGGACAGGATGCCCAGTCTGAGTCACAAAAAGCTTCAAGCTTGAAACTTTGATTGTTATTGAAGAATAAACCATGATCAAAAGTGGTTTTAACATAACCCAAAGTATGTAATGCAGCTTCCCAATGAGGTGTATGTGGTTCTTGCATGAATTGGCTCAAAAATTGAACTGCAAAGGATAAGTCAGGACGGGTATGAGTTAGATAATTGAGTTTCCCAACTAATCGTCGATATTGAAGAGGATCAGAATGAAGAGGACCAACATCTTTGAGTAATTGTAAGTTTGCTGGTAAAGGACAAGATCTAGCATTAGATGGCATATGATCATGAAATTCAAGCAATAAGTCTTTTGCAAACTTCCTTTGTGATAAAATAGTTCCATTGGGAACAGTTAAAACCTCAATGCCAAGGAAATAGTTCAACGAACCAAGATCTTTAATTTTAAAAGTGTTGTCAAGAAAACTCTTTAGATCCTTAATCTCACTTTCATCATTACCAGTGAGTAATATATCATCCACATATACTGCCAAGTGTACAACAGACGATCCCATTTTCTTTGAGAATAATGAATGATCATTGCCTGATCTAAGATAGCCTTTTGATTTCAAAGCATCAGAAAGTTTTCCATACCATTGCCTTGAAGCTTGTTTTAGTCCATATAATGATTTTTGTAGTTTAAGAACAGGTGTGGAATCTGAAAGTTGTAAACCAGGTGGAGGCAGCATATAGATATCTTCATGAAGATCCCCATGAAGAAAAGCATTATTTACATCCAGCTGATGTAAATGCCAATGGTTTTTGGTGGCTGTGGCAATTAGACTTCGAATTGTGGTCATCTTAACCACAGGTGAGAATGTTTCGTTATAATCAATGCCATATTTTTGTGTGTCACCTCTGATAACAAGTCTTGCTTTGCACCTCTCTAATGACCCATTAGCTTTATATTTTGCTTTATATACCCACTTGCATTTGATAGGAATCTTACCTTCAGGTAAACTTGTGGGTATCCAGGTTTTGGTATCATGTAATGCATCAAGTTCCTTTTGCATAGCATCTTCCCATTCAGGAAATTGAATTGCTTGTTTGTAAGAATTAGGTTCAACAATAGTGGCAATATTGTTTGCAAGCATATGACTGGAAAAAGAAAGATCAGCAGGGTTAATCTGATGCACTGCTGAAAAAGCAGTGACAGTATGTGGACAAACAAATGCAGAATTGCATTGATAATCTTGTAGATAGGAAGGTTGAGAAGTGGTCCTTATGGATCTTCTGACTGCTGTAGGAATAGAAGGAACCACATGAATAGGAGGAACAGAAGGAGTGGTGGAAACAGATGAATGATTGTTGGAATCTGATTGGGTAATAGGATAATCAACTGGATCAAAATTCTGAATAGAAGGAGATGAAAAAATAGGATCTAAAGAATTGTGGATGGATGGAAAGATGGTCTCAAAGAAAAGAACATCTCTGGAATAGAAAATCAGTTTGGTATGAAGATTGTAAAGTTTGTATGCCTTTTTGTTAGGTGGATAACCAAGAAATATGCAAGGATTGGACCTTGGTTGAAATTTATCTCTACCTTGTGATAAAGTGGATGCATAACAAAGACAACCAAATGCACGTAGATGAGAATAAGAAGGAGATGTGGCATACAAAACTTCATGAGGAGATTTATGTTTGAGAATTTTAGAAGGAAACAAGTTGATTAGGTATGTAGCAGTCAAAACACATTCCCCCCAGAAAGAAACTGGCAGTTTAGATTGAAAAAGAAGAGCTCTAGATGTCTCTAAAAGGTGTTTGTGTTTTCTTTCTACAACTCCATTTTGTTGTGGAGTTGCAACACAAGATGTTTGATGAATTATGCCTTTTGAAAGGAAAAACTGTGTATGAGAGGTAGATGAACCTAATTCAAAAGCATTATCTGATCTTACACATTTTATTTTGGTGTTAAATTGTGTTTCCACCATATGAATGAAATTTTGTAAGATAGAAAAGGCATTTCCCTTTGTGGAGAGAAGATGAGTCCAAGTGAATCTACTAAAATCATCAACAATGGTTAAAAAATACTTAAAGCCATTGTGAGTAGAAACATTATAGGGACCCCAAACATCAATATGAATCAAGTCAAAAATATGAGAAGTCTCACTGGTACTGGTATTAAAAGGAAGTCTATGCTGTCTAGCTTGAGGACATATATCACAACAAGCAATTTGTTCAATATCATCTTTTGACAAAGTAGACAATTGTTTCAATTTGTAAACATGCAAATGTCCTAATCTAGCATGCCATGTACTGTTGCTAATGACAGCATTACATGTAGATGGACTTATTACAGATTGAAAATCAGAATTATTTGAGTAGACTATCTCATTTGTGTTGAGAAGATAAAGTCCATCAAGCATCTTACCAAGTACCACTGGCCTCTTCAGAGAAGGGCCCTGCAGCATACACTCTTTGTTAGAAAAAGAAACAAGACCAGATGTTTGAATGCATAATCTTGCAATGGACAGCAAATTATGTTTAAACTGAGGAATCAGTAAAACATGTTTCAAATACAAATCTGGCAGCAAAGGTAATGTGCCAGATTTTGAAGCAGTTAAGATATGTCCATTAGGTAAGCAAATCAGCACAGGTTTTGAAAGAATTTTGATGTCTATGAGAAGTTTTTCATCAAAACATAAATGTTCACTAGCACCAGTGTCTAAAATCCATTGGGAAGAAACATTATGTGCAGAAAAACAAGACATAATACCTGCAAAATTTGCATGTTTGATTTCAGTGGCATGAGTGGATGTAGTTTCAGCATTGTTAATCTGTGTTTGTTGCAGATAATTGATCAGTTGTTGACATTGTTCTTGAGTGAAAGATGTAGCCGAATGCATAGGATGTATAGAAGATGTTATGTCACAAGTGTTGACACAAGCATTTGCAGCAGCAGGTTTGGATTTAGTGAATTTAAACTCCTTTGGAAATCCAATTATTCTATAACATTTGTTAATAGAATGTCCAGTTTTCTTGCAATGGCTACAGACAAGTTTCTTATAATCACCTTGAACTTTAGTATGCACATTCATAGAAGAAACATCAGGAAACAGTTGTGGAGTAGGATGAATCTCCCTTTGTTTTTCATCCTGAATGAGAATAGAATAATCTTTGCTCACTGAAGGTAATGGATCCATCATTAATATATTTCCCCTTGCCTGATCATATACTGTATTTAATCCCATAAGAAACTGAATTAAACGATTTTCCTCTTCTTTCTTGGCAATTGCAGCAACAGAACCACATGAGCAAGGAGTAGCAGTAGAAAGTGAACTAATTTCATCCCAAACACTCTTAATTCGTGCAAAATAAACTGCAATACTGTTGTTTCCTTGTGACATTTCGCATAAGCTCTTTTGCAATTGGTATGTCTTTGCACCATTTCCTTGACCATACCTATCATTTAATTCCTTCCACAACTGTTTAGCAGTGGTTACATATAACACACTTTCACCAATATCGCGAGATAAAGCATTGAGGATCCATGATATCACCATATCATTACAACGATTCCATAGATTTGATGTTGTTGAAGAAGATGCAACAGTACCATCAACAAAACCTAATTTGTTTTTAGCTGACAATGCAATTGTCATCGATCTCTTCCATGAACCAAATCCACTTCCATCAAATTGTTTTGAAACAAGCATCATACCCGGATTGTCAGAAGGATGCAAATATAATGGATTTAGTGCATCGATAACATTGTTTGAAGAATTTGAAGAACTTGTAACATTTGTAGCCGCCATTTTATCAAAGAAATTGAGATGAATTTGTATCAAACAGATCGAGATGAAGGAGTTTGAGATGAATCGAGAAAAATTGAATCAAAAAGAAGAAGAATTGAAGAAGAATGAAGCGGAATTAAAGAAGAATGACAATGATAAGAGCAGATTTTGGATCTAGCTCTGATACCATGTCGATCTTGAAGAAACAGATTTGGAAATGATTTCTTATTATTCATTCATGTTGATGAGAGTTGTTTATATACATCATTACAACTAACTACCTGCTTAACAATCTAACTAACTTCTTAACAAACTGTACAAGACTCTATGCATTATGTACAAGTACAAGATATAAAACCAGAATGTACAAGTAGATATGCAGTAGTCACTTTATATCCTAACAGTAGCAAGAGCCAACTTATCACAATATTCCTCAACATGAATGCACCATTTTTTATATTTACATGTGACCCCACGCTCTTTATTATTTAAAACTATTTTAAAAAATAAGAAAATAAAAATTAAATAAAATATTGCTCCTACAAGATTGAAGAACATGGAATTTGGGAATAAAAAATAAAAAAAGAGAAGAAAACAAATGTCTAATTGAGACTTGAGAGTAGTGGGTCACTTGTGTGCCGGTCAACAAATTCTTAAAATTACATTTTCTTATTCCTTATTAGGCAAGTACATCTTAATTTGAAACAATTAATTCCAAATTGCCATTAAAAAAATAATTATTAATAAATAATAATTATAATAAAATACATAAAAACATATTTTTCAACACACCAGGATCGAATAGAATAACTCATAAAGCTACTAGACACAGAATAAAGAGTTTATATCATAAAAAAGTTTTTAACTACTCATCTTAGCTACATATGTTTTTATAATTTCTGTTCGAATTGAATACCATAAAAATTAATAATAGACAATAGAAGAGTTCTCTAGTTCGATATTCGACTGAAAGACCGTAGTTTTGCTAATTTTTCACAACATCCACCATGTAGTAAAGCAAAGCGTCTCAACGACATCTTAACCTTGATTTAAAGAAAGAGAAGAAGAATCCAATAAATCCATCACGGTTTTTAGATGTAAAATCCACCTCTGACCATCCGCAATCGGTATCCATGTCTTCATAGACACATGACACTCTCCCAAAGCCAACATGTAAAACTATAACTATATATATTTATATATATTTTATACACTTTTATAATCCAGTTAATCCGACCTTGGTTTGTGTTTCTACAGTTTTATCCGACCTTATTTTGTGTTTATATACAACTAGATAGATCCTCTGGCTCACGCGTTGCGTGAGCTTTAGGTTCGAAGGTAGAAATAGATGTTGCTTCATATACGCTAATAATTCGTACGTGTCAAAAAACACATATCACAAAAACATACCACGTTTAAGAAAACAGAATGGCTTCAAACACATGTCACCACTAACACAACATATATTAAAACCAGCACACCAAACACACATATATTACTCAATCTTTAAACAAACGACATATATAAAAAAATCACTAAACCCCCAACACACAAAACAATCTAACCACACTTTGCCATGTATGAAACAACAAATTTACTATTCATTTAAACTTCTTTTTCAATATAAAGAGGAATTATGTATCAATCTTGTAACAAAATTGATTTAGTTTAGCGGGTCAAATGTATGAGGTTTGTTTAACTTTTTGTTATCTTAAAGATGCTTGGGCCGTTTTTCTTTGGTTTTTTGTTTTTCTATTTTTGTTTTATGCTTATAACTTTTGTTAGATTAAATTATTTTTTCTAAGTTACTGGACCACTAATATCACTACTACATGTTACGAGTTTGGTTTTAACTGTAAGTTTCAATCGTTTTTTAGGTTTTTTTCTTTGATTATTTTTAAATTGTTTTTACAAGTTCGCATCACAATGTGGGAGACGTACGTAGTACCGTTCTTTCTATTTCTTTGTTATGCTTCAATGACTCCCACCCAACGTGCCAGTTTGTTGGCGTCTTGTAACATGTTGTTAATGATATTAATGTCATAGTATGTCTTTATGGCACCAAGTCCCCAAGAGGTTACAAATTATGTAACTTGTCATGCACGAGCATTACACAACTAATGTAGCGCGTGTAATGAAGCCACAAAACGCTATGCATTTATAAATATATGCGTAATGCTAAAATTTCACTTGAGGCTTGGAAAGAGATTGAACCGCTAGGTAAAAAAAATATGTAGTCAAACATGCATGATTAATGTTGGAAATGGTTGATGCAAATCATACACTAATCTTAATTAATATTAATCTTGTGGCAAATACATTCAACAACATTCTTCCACTTTTCACTTTTGACTTTTAAGATTCTTTCATCACATGTCTATCTTCCAATCATTTCCACAACTAGTTCATATTCATCCCTTTCATAAACTAATCACAAAATGCCCTTCAAAAAAATAATAATCATAAACTAATCACAAAACAACAAGTGATCCAGAAGCAGTAGGTAAGGTTTTCAACACACTCCAAAAATGTAATCATCCTAAATTACAAATCTTGAACTTATATTCATCCATTCAAATCAAGCAAACTACACACCAACTAATTAAGCCATCTAGCCATGTGATTGGGGAATAAAACCTACTCCAATCATATGTTAAATTTCAAGCAACTTATTGGATTATTCTCCACATGAGTCCACTCATTGTATGCATATATATAAGCAAGCATGTTTGATCAACTCATCACATAACACATTCAAGTTGAATAATGAACATGGGCTTCCAAGATTTGATTGAAAGATGTAACAACAAGCGCTACAAGAAGCTAAGCGCGGGTAAGAAGCCATTGTTGAAGAAAGTGAATAGAAGATTTAAGGGTTTTAGGTTGATGGTGACACGAAAACTCAAGTGGAGGAGCTTTTGGATCGCAGTGATGCCATCAAAGAGGACATTGAAGATGTATAGTGACATGTTGAACCAAATGAAGGTTGATGGTTCGTATCCCGCCATTGTTTTCACTAGTCATTGGGGGCTTCCTGTGCTTGTTCATCCTTCTAGTTACAAGAGCTCTAATGTTTCTTTTTATATAAAGCCTTCAATTAGATGCTAGCATAGTTTTGATATGTTTCTTGATTTATGAATATCTATACTATGTGTTTTGGTGGCTTTTAGTATGGTGTTAGTTCATTTTTTACTAGTTGTTTGTTTATTGGTGTTTACCGATTGAAAATTAATGGAGCAATAATTTATTCATGATTTGCTAAAATTGAAAACCATTTCTAAGTTTTGATGTTGTAATAGCATTCAAGGTAGCTTTCGTATCTAGCTATCTTTAAAATTATACTAAAAACAACTATTTTTTCTCTGTTCTTCTATTTACATAATATTTTTTTTTATATCTTTCTTATTACCGTTATTTCTCCTACACTGACAATCACTTTAAAAAATATTAAAATATTATAGGGATGAATAGTTGTTTTTCATAATAGAGTTTCTTTCTCCCCAATCATCAAATTTTCTATTCTTCACTCACAACTTAAAAAGAAATCATCTTTTTTTAGTTCTCCCTTTCGTTATATTGTAACGTTTTGAGTAGATATTGACTAAGAGGCTTTAAAATGGTAAACATATTTTCAATTTTAAATTCAGACCTGCTCATTAATAGATTACATATTTAATGCTTTTATTATTACACAACATACAACCATCATATCATATATTTAACTATCAGTTACAAAAATAATTATCATATTAAAGTTAATATATTTCTCTATCAATTACAAAAATAATTCATATTCTTACAAAAGTAATAATATCAATTATCAAAACATTTATCAATAATATTCCAAAGCATTGTTACATATTTAGTCCTCTTACTATTACACAACATACGACCAATTAATATTTACCTATCAGTTACAAAAATAACTACCATATTCAAGTTAATATATTTCCCTATTAATTACAAAACTAATTCATATTAGACAACAGATCAAAGACAAAAGAGTTTTTAAGTATCTTATTCACCTCTTGGTTAGTAGTGATAAGTACGAAGTCGAATCCACAAGAAGCTAGTGGATGGTGTTTATTTGTAACCAAGTCATTGTCACGAACATAATGTAAAACTAAAAGTTGATTGATTGATTGTTAAACTAAAGATTACTTAAATGCAATAATAAAAACAATGATCACAACCAAGCTTACGACTTGTAGAACAATATGAAATTAAGGTTATTATTCAATGGATAATAATGACCAACCATTCATATACTTAATCTTGCACGACTTGGGAACCGAAACAAGTCAAATATATAAGGTGTTCAAATCATTACCATCTAGACCAAGCATTCAATGGATAATGAATGACCAACAATTCATATACTTAATCTTGCACGATTGAGAAACCGAAACAAGTCAAATACATAAGGTGTTCAAATCATTACCAACATGTTTACATAACCAAACAAACAAACATGCATGATTGATTTTCAATGATAACACCAGTGAATCCATCATACAAGAAGTGAGCTTAGAAAACATGCAATTGGACATTCACACCAAGTCTAGATAATATAAGACATCGAATTCATCAAAGATAAACAACAAAAACAATGTATTCAAGTCTACTAATGATAAACAACTTTAAATTAGTAGAAAACATACAAATACCACACTTGATTGTGATCACCAAGTAATTAACCACACATCCTCATGTTGATAGAGTTAATATTGTGATTTTTAGAAGCAAATGGGATGAAAGATGGTGTATGAATACTTTGTCACTTCATTCACTCATTTCATTCACATATAAAACAATACCAACATTGGCCGTGAAGAATAAAAAGTGACTTTAATATTTTAAAAATAATGTGTTTGTTGTAAAACTAGCATAATAACACAATAACATGAGAAGAATAATACAGAGGAAGAGGTGTATTTCATTTATCAAGTGTGTCATACAATGGAATACAATAGGTTGTATATATACGGGAGTGAAACTTTGAGAAGAAGTTATTCTATATTAGTCGTTGATAACACAATCATACTATGCAATTATATCTATATTTATAACACCCCCTTGGTTATCAACTTAATACGCTTGTGGATGTTGCCTCGTTAAAAACCTTGCCAGAAAAACCTAGTGGGACAAACCCGTAGCTAAGGGAAAAAGAGTGCAACGCGTATTGTCTCCCCTTGTTGCTTTTGTATTGGTTATTGTCATTTAAATATCCTTTAAATGATTTGTTTTGATCTTCGGTGAAAGTGGATAAAAACTTCTATAGTTGATGGATTCCGCTTGTGCAATTCTTCTATTTTTAGCAATGTTGTATAATCTTCATATAAATATTTGTTGCCTTCTCTTATAAGCAAACGTCACAATTTACCACCCTCCTTTAATCTGCAAACTAAGTAAACTTGTTTTGATGTGTTAGTAAAACATGAACCCAAAATTTGTACCTTGAAGGTTTTACCATATTTAACCAAAACAAATCTTTACCATATCATACCAATAAACCATATGTCTAATCGTGTTTAATGCTCATACAAAAATTGCATTCAACTACGACAAATTTTAAACAATATATTCCAACTACTTGATAAGAGGCGATGATTGTTTTTAACATCCTGTTTTTTATGTGATTTAATTGATGGATAATAATACAAATGCTATTTTTGCATATCTTTCATCAGCATCTGTATTTTTTCCAAACCATTCATGAGATACTATGATATCGTTACCATATAATTTATGTAAACTTTATAGTTCTTTTAGTAATAACATATGTCATCTATATCATATTTATATCTCTTATATATGAGATATTCGCTGGGTCAATTATATCATTTTTGACCCGATATTTTAAGCCCATACAAACCTTATTAACTGTATAGGCTATTCCTTTAGGTTTTAATATCAATGCTTCTAACATTATGCCACAAACTTCTTTCTTTGTTCTACGAAACTAACGAGATTTTGGAATAACATTATATCCACCACTAGAGAATATGTCTCCTTAAAATCAATTAAGGTCTTTCTAAAAATCCTTGTGTCGTATTTCTTTTCGCATTTTGCTTTCATGTAAAAGACCTTTTTATTCCAATGTATTAGAGAGTTAAAATTTGCCTTATTTGTTTCTTTCCGTTTTGACCAATCATTATTAACTTTTCATTCATATACAAGTCTTAGATCTTCATCCTCATCGTTTTCATAGTTTTTAAGCGCTACATCAAATATAATGTATCGTTGACGTCGATTTTATTCCCGATTCCATACATTTCTAGACATTATATAATTTACTGAGATCTTTTTATATTCAGGTACCTGAGGTTTATCTAAAACCATAATGTCTATTGTGTCTTCAGGAGACCCTTATTTTATATCTCAACTTAATCATCTTAATATTTGCTCCATTTTTGATGATTTTATTCTTGGAATCAACTAGTCTATCACACTTCAAACGTGTCATAGACTAACTACATATATGTAGTTGTCCTTCTCGGACAATATTTTTAATTGGATCATTAGCAGTGGATTTATGTGACTTAGTCACTCTTTTAAATTCAGCAAATGTCTGGTAATCAAGAATTTATCCTTTAAACTTCTAGTTCACACTATCAGTTTGATGATCAATTTGATACAAAGATAATTCGTTCAAACTTATTTCATTTTCCAACTGCTTTTTATCTCCCCCTCATGTTGGGAATTTTAATTGATGAAAAATCAATAAGATTCATACCCAACATGTATTCACAACCTCCTTTGAGGTTCCATCTTTGTGCGTTGTGGTGGAATAATTACAAAATATACCGTAAACTCAAAAACCTTAGATGGTAGATATTTGGTTCATGACCAAAAATCAATTATAATGGGGAGAAATTGATATAACTTGTTAGCTTGATGTGATGGAATGCTCTTGCACTTAAAATAACATGTTCACAAACATGGCATTGCTCTCATGATCATTGGCTTTGCAATCAATTGAGTGGCTAACTCAACAAAAGCAATTTGTGTACGAATATAGGCAATAAAAAAGGTCAACACTTATTTCAGTGATCATTAGTGTTTTGAGAATTAATACCAAACTAATATGATAATCTGGGTTAATGTGCTTGCTATCTCATTAGCTAAGCCACTTATATACACAAAACTACAAGTTGTGAGTTTTATAATCATTTAGACGATGCATCGTTTAAAACTCCAAATGGTATATAGGCTAGGATATATGCATCCTTTATCAATTTCGAGAATATAGAGATTCGCACCCTACTTTAATTGGTATATTTACATTCCTTTAAGAGCAAGCATTGCATGTTTATTTATCATGAAGAATCTTCGGTTCTTCAATACATTTCACATCATCATTGACTCGGTGTGGTCTAACCGGTCATGCCAATAAATATAATTATGATCTATAAACTTCTAGTTCGTATATGCATTTTGTTCTTATATAATGGCTAATACATATTATCATCTCATGCTATCATGGCTAATACATTTTATTCTTATATAATCAATTCCATCATCGGGCAAAATATGATTCCCTTGCTCACTATTGAAACTGTATTGTCTAATATGATTTTAATTGTGAGTAGGCGTATTTCTCAATATGGTTTTAATTGTTTTTTGGTTATTGCATTTATTGCCTTTAATCCTATAAGAACCATATAGAATAATACGATTTCTATTGAAGAATGTGCAACTTTTTTTAAGAATGTATAAACTGTATGACTCTTGACAAAAGAGAGTTAACGAGGAGGTAAACTTTAAAACTATTTTGTCCTCAAACGACTATTGTATGACATGCTCAGTTTTTTATGTGATTCTGTGATTCATGACTTCGTGTTAGTTTTCAAACTATTTAAGTTTATTATAATTTTAATATTATATATATATATATATATATATATATATTATTAGTTGTTTAAGTTCATTATAATTTCAACTAGATTATGAATCGAGCCACGCGATGCGGTGGTCGGGTCTTAGTTGGCACACGTGTAGTGTAGTAACGTTTTTAACATCATTATACGTATTATGATGATATCATTATTCACATGTGGTATTTCAAGCGTTACGATGGTCGCATTTGTATGTTGCGGTGTAATGTTATATGTCAATTGCCGTGATGTAAAGTAGTAGAAATGAATGTGTCGTGAACGTGCGTGACATGATTGTTTGCAAATTCGTTACATGCGTTATATCCGTGACATTAATACAGTTAGACATAGTAAAAAATGTATCATGTCTCAAACACTGATGCTTAAAGTCGAAAAGGTAATTTGAAAAAAGAAAGAAAAAACGTAGGAAAAAACAAAATAAAAGGCAAAATAAGAAAGGTAAAATTAAGTTAGCAAGACTTGAACCCTACGTCTATAGAATAAAAACCTTGTGCCTAACCACTCTTCTAGGAGAAAATCTTGTTAACAAAGCCTAAAACTAATCTCTTACACAATAAAGCAAAACATAATTTGCTTATGTGTCATTAATTAAGGGTGTTTTGCTTATGTGTCATCATTTGATGGTTTATCTCATAATAATAATTTTTATATAATCATTATATTTTGTCCCCTAATATTTTTAAAAAAATTAAGAGTAATTACAATTTCAAACCTCTAGTACTATGGTATAAAATGAATCTATCTAATAAATCAAACTTTTAGGGAGTAATTTTTGGAGGGATTTTTTTTTCTATAATAGGAAGTTTGGGAGGTAAAATTTAGCTAAATTTTTCACCATGCAAGTTGATGGAGCCAACTCCTTAAATGTTATATATTTACAAATTGTTAAATATAATGGTTATAATTTCTTAATAAATATTACTATTTAACCCGTGTGTAACACACGGGTATTAAACCTAGTCTATATAATATTTCTAAGTTTTTAGGGGGTTATATTTTGGGGGGAATTTTTTTATAAAAGGAAACTTGGGAGAGAAAACTAAGTAGAGTTTTTACAATGCATAAGGTGATGGAGATAAATTCTTAAATATAAATATTTATAAATCCTTAAACATATATAATGATTATAATTTTTATATAAATATTATTACTTAACCCGTGTATATCACACGGGTGTTAAACCTAGTCTATCTAATAAATCAAACTTTTAGGGGGCAATTTTTGGAGGGATTTTTTTTTCTATAATAGGAAGTTTGGGAGGTAAAATTTAGCTAAATTTTTCACCATGCAAGTTGATGGAGCCAACTCCTTAAATGTTATATATTTACAAATTGTTAAATATAATGGTTATAATTTCTTTATAAATATTACTATTTAACCCGTGTGTAACATACGGGTATTAAACCTAGTTATCAATAAAATTGGTAATAATTTGCAATTAAATATCTTAGTAATTTTTAAACATATATAACCTTTTAAACGAAATTATATTTTAAAAACTACACCATAAAATCAAACAATTAATTTCTTTAATTTGAATATAATAATGTTATAGTAAACATATATTTAAATATATATTGTGTTTCGGTTTTACGATAATTTTGTCTTAAAATTAATTTGAACCGTCTTTACCCGCTTGAATATTTTTAAAATACTACTTGGGTGTTTTTTACCCGAGCATAGCGCAGGCACTAAACTAGTTTATTTAATATAAACTAGTTTATTTAATATAAAAAGAAATTCCGACTTTATAAAAAAAATTGCTCAACTAACCACAACTCGGCACGTGTCAAGGCAATTGAAAACCCACACACCTTCAAAGTTAGAATTATACACAATATATTCATAAAAACATTATTAACCTTTATTTCTTAAACTTCTAATTTTGAAGGTCGGTGAATCCAACCTCAAAATTACAAAAATATCCCTTGTCTTAATTTTCTAATTTAGTCGTTATGCTTAGGCAAGTTTATACTCTTAACCATTTAACTCAACTTTGACATATTTACATTACCACTTATTCTACTTTAACATATTTACGACTTTGACCTCGTATTTAACTTTGATATATTTATGACTTTGACTCTTCTGCTTTGATTTAGTCATCATTTTGACATATATCTATGTCTTTTAATATGTGACTCATTATGACTACAATGTAACGTCAAAGACGTAAAATATTTTTATCAACGCGTGTGACGACATCACATAAGCGAGACCCTACTTGTATTCTTCAAACTTAAAAGTATTATTTTATAATTCTTAAGTTTTAATAACTAACTAGTTGAATTTTTATATACACATCACACTTAAAACATTATTTTATAACTTTTAACTGCTATATAACTTTAAAACACAAAACCAGTGAGAGGAATTTGTCTTTTTCACCTACCACTTTAACTTATTTACAACTTTTACTCACTATCTATAACTTTGACATATTTACAGTCTTCCCTTAACTTTGAACATCAATTTTGACAATTATAATTTTGACCTTTAACTTCAAATATATGCACTTTTAACCCTCATCTTTTAATATATGACAAATCTTAACTTTAAACTGCAACGTGTGTAACTTTTTTTTTCATGCATAACCTTTGACATATAATCCTTTTTTTAGGTATATTGGTTTTAAACGGTCCCAACTATATCACATTTGGTTTCTACCGATCTCAACTATCGAATTGGCTAGTGATGGTTCCAACTTTTATCACTTTGGCAACTAGCAGGCCGTAGTTTTTTTTTAACGACGTTAATTTTTTTTCGATATACCATCAAACTTTGGATACATGCACAGTAACATCATGTAACTTTTTTCTTATATACACATAACCTCAACTTTGACAATCACATTTTTACTTCAAACTTTGGATACATGCACCGTAATTTGCAAGACAAAATCCTATATTTATCTATACCTAACGACGTTAATATCACAAGCGTAATGCGTAAAGTGCGAAACATAATAAACAACATGCAATACATAACACTATAGAAATTGATGAGACTTCAAAATTTTTGAGACTTCAGAACAAAACAAAAAAACATAGCTCAACCGTCCCGACCAAGTAGCCGGTAACAAATACTTCTTTTCTTGTATTCCTCGACAAGTAATTGAAGATTGAAGTTAGATATATAGGTAGAAACATAGCAATTCAAGAATTAAAGTTGTGGAATTGAAAATTGATGAGCCCATTCGGATAGAAATGGGTTCCAAAAATTGACGGGCAAGTCAACTTAAAGTAGAGCCGACTCACTCGCCTTAAAAAAGTGTGTTCGTTTGTCTTAGGCGTCGGCACGACCCACCATCTCTATACGATCATTGATAGGTCGCCTCTCACCCTGACAGGACGGGTTATTTCTTAACTTTTCCCTCAACATCCACTTTTATATCTCTCAATACCAACCCACTATTAGTCACCACTCCGATGTGGGATGGAATTATACAACACATCGTCTCATTTCCTTCTTTTTCAAACTAATTCTACCACTATTTTCCACAACCATTTTTATTTATTCCGTTTAAAACTTTATATGTTTTGAATGACCAGAAAATAACAATGTCGCTATATGAGTGAAAAATAATAATAACAGGTTTGTGTGCCAGGCCGTGCAATGCGGCGGCTGGGTCTCAGGTATGTGACTTCGTCACATGTGTTGGTAAAAAAATTTCATGTCTCGCACGTTACGGTGCAAAGTAAAAATGCGTAACTTATTAAAAGACGAGTATATAACTAATGTAAATGCCAAAATTAAAACTAAGTCAAAACAGGATGGTCAATGCCAGAAACTTGTCAGAGTAGAAATAGTATGGTCAAAGTCGTAAACACGTAAAAAAAATTCATGTCTCGTGCATTACAGTTTAAAGTCGCATATTAAAAGACGTAGAAATATCCGAACTTAGATGTTAAAGCCGGGAAGCAAAGTCTTAAATATGTCAGATTAACGGTTCAAAGTTGTAAAGTGATAAGTCAAATTCGATGGTCAAAAACATAAATATTTAAAAGTTAAGGGTCAAAACCATAAACAAGTAAAAATCAGGAGGTCAAAATCATAAATACGTAAAAGTTTAAAATAAAAAAATACATCGATGAATCGATCGGTGACATTCATCGGTGTCACCGACCTTTGAATTTAAAGTTATATACTGTATGCACACCTTTTTAACAGAGGATTTCAAGATTGGCTATCCATTACTTAAATTTTTTACTTATTTAAATTGGGTTGGTCTTGGAGCAAAAGGTTGTTATGTGATATTGTGTTCAAGCTATCAGAAACAACCTCATGCAAAGTGTAGGGTAAGATTGCGTACATTAGACTACGAATCATTCCTACCATCCTCGAACCCTGTGCAAAAGGGGAGTTAAGTCAAGCGCCGGTTACTTATTTAACTCACTCAAAATAAACCGTAAACACCCTACCAACTAGAAATTTGGCTTAAATTATATATCAAAACCAAACCAAGCCAAACCGTAAACACCCTACCAAGAACACTAGACATGTTTGAGAAAAAAAGTCTTTTCAGTCTTCGACTACATTCGACTGGATGTGTAATGACACACTCTTCCATAACAAGCAAGCACTTTCAATTATTTGTATTACCACAACATCCATAAACAGACCGTTAGAAAAATATATCATCGACATGATATAACATTTGAAACAAACATGCTGCAACATAACGGGAGGAAAAACAGAACAAATTGTCCCATTAAAGAAAAAACACATCACTTACTGACTATCTTCATATAACTTGACAAGATTCCTCTTAATAGAGGCTATAACACAAACACATAGTGTTCAAGTCTCGAAAGTCATGGTCTCTGCCTCTTTTCGCACCGAATCAAACAGTACGGAAGACAAATATCGCTCCCCAAAACTTGGGAAAATGACCTGCATTTAGATGCACATGAAATCTCATTAACTGCTGCATACACAGACCACAATTTTTTTTGTAATGGGTCAAACGGGTTATTTTGTGAAGGCAAAACATGTAGCGTATAGTTGGATTGACTAAAGAAACTTTTTGTCTAATTTGTAATTAAAGAGTGTGTTGAATATGATAACGAAAACTATGTAAATCCACCACTAAATTGCTAATCTATTTTTATTAAATAAAGCGACCTACAAAGTTAAATGCATTTTTATACACTTTTTAACCTGTTCAAAGTTCAAACCATTTGACATCCTTCAACTAATAAGAGATAAAAATCAGTTTACAGAATCATGCAGAGAACACTTGGTTATATATTTAAACTGGTTTCAAACTCCTTGTGGTTAATAGATTGTTTTATCTTTAGCCAAGTATCATTATCAAGTATACGACATGATAAAAACATAAAGCACATTTTTCATCAATTATGTACATAAAGAAGGAAAAATAATGAAGAAACTTACAACAATCAGCTTTCCAGCACTTTCTGGCCTCTTTGCGATCTTGATTGCAGCTGCAGCTGCAGCACCAGATGATATCCCCACCTGCAACAGATAAGGAGGTCGTATAAATTCCTTTAACCCGTCTTCCATCAAACTAGTTTTTGTGATTGACCCATTTGACAGTAAATGGGTCAAACTGTCCCCTCTTCTAAAGAGTACCAAGTAAAACCGTTTAACAGAACCAGAGATGCATAACGTGAGTAAGTCTAACTTACAAGTAGTCCTTCTTTAAGAGCAAGAAGTTTTGCAGTTTCGATGGCTTCTTCACTTGAAACCTTGAGAAATATGCATAAAACATCACTTTAATTATAGAACAATTAACTATGGACAACAAATGCCAAACTTCTAGAATTTAAAGATAATAACACCAAAAAGCAATATCTAAAGAGAAATGATAAACAGGTGTGGGTCTTACTTGAACAACTTCATCAATAAGATCGACCTCTAAAACACCAGGGATAAAGCCAGCACCAATCCCTTGGATCTTATGTGGACCTTAGGCATAATAAACATGATCAATAAGGCAAAAGATTTCATTAATAAGACGACCAACTGACATGAGTATATCAGCTGATTGAAAATGATTTAGAAGACCATAAGCTTTATAGTTGGAGCTAACCACCACAAGAACAGTGGGACAGCTACCTTCTTAAATCCTAATACATGGAACTTCTCTAAAAACGGTTCCAAAATACATGTGCTATTAGTAAAAAATGTCTTCAGAGGTAAGGAGTGATAATGAACATATGAATTCACTCTTATCCAATAAACTGAGATTGAAAATGTAAGCCATAAGGAAAATAAACAGAACAAGCATTTGTGCAGCTTACCAGGCTTTCCTCCAGATAAAATAGCACTTTCAGTAGGCTCAACACCATAAAGCTGATGCCACAAAATAAATAACTAATTAGAGGTATGAAAAAAAATGAAGAGAATAGATGTACTTATGAAACACAAAAAGAAACATCCAACACATACTATTACAAAGGCAAAGCACTACCAACTAGAGATGGCAATTCAACCATTTGTACAGACATGGTGGATTATGGTTTGTTTTATTGATAACTGGTTGAACATTTATATGTCAAAAGTTAGCAAAAAAGGCTGGGGACGAGTCAAAAGTCGTCTCATGTGTTTTCCAATGCTTACATTGTCTTGATTGTTTTATCTAAAAAAATTTATACTAATTGCTTTATAAATAAAATCAAACCAAAATATACAACAAAGTGTTGGTGGGTCGGCCCAACCCGACTTGTTTTGACAAGCAAATAAAAATGACCCATTACACAACCCGCCTAACCTGCTTACTTTGCCAACTATCAAATTAGACCTGAAACAGTAAAAGTAATCGAACCTTTATGTTAGGGTTTTGCTCTTTAAGATATTTCCCTGCACCTGTAATCGTACCGCCAGTGCCAATGCCTGAAACAAAAGCATCAATTTTCCCCTCTGAACCTTTCCAGATTTCAGGTCCAGTTGTTTCGTAATGGATCTAAAAAATACAAATAATCAATTTAGAGTTGTAACAAAGGTATTACAACAATAACTAAAGAAAAGTACCTTTGGATTAGCAGGATTCTCAAACTGCTGAAGAATATAAGCATTTGGTGTTTTAGCCAATAACTCCTCAGCCTTCGCAAGAGCACCGTTCATCCCTTTAGCAGGATCAGTAAGGAACAACTCAGCACCAAAAGCACGGAGGATAATTCGTCGCTCAAGGCTCATTGATGCAGGCATGGTGATGATGAGCTTGTAACCCTTTGCTGCAGCCATGAAGGCTAGCCCAATTCCAGTGTTGCCACTTGTTGGTTCAATAAGGACACTCTGAGGCAATAATACAACAAAAATATGTCAGATCAAGTTGACTTTAAGATCTACCATTAGATAATCATCATACCTATAAACAATAAGACAATTACTAAGGCTACGTGTTAGCATCACCCGGAAAGGGCTTAGCACGTAAAATGGTGTGTTACAAGGCTATGCATACCTCTGTTGTCAAAAGCGATCGCTTTTGCGCCTAGGCAAAAAAAAGCCAGCTTAAAATAGGGTAATTTGGAAGAAAGCGACGATTTTGGGGGAAAATGTTTTTTTTTATTTTCTCTTGATTTTTTTTATTTATCAAGAGCTGATTTTCATGGATTTCATAAAACAAATCGTATTTACTCTATATTTACCTAATATACTAGAATTTTGCTATATAATCATGATCGACAACCTAGTGTTCTTCATTTTACCAAAAGATGATTTTGAAGCAAAAGAACCGTTTGAAATTGAAGATAACTCTGACGGTTTTATTGATCTTGATGATTGATCGTTAAACATTTCTATTTTTTTTACTTTTGAACATTTGGTATTGGTTTTAAATTTTTGTTATTGTTTTTGGTATTGATTTTGTTGTTGAGTTTGAGTGTTTGGTATAGGTATTGATTTTGGCATTAATTTGTATTGCATAAATGGTTTTAAAGTTTTTTTCTCTATATGCGCTAATTTTTTGTCTCAAGCAAGCGCTTTTTTTGCACTTTGCGCCTAGGCCCCCGGCGAGGGTATAGCGCCTTGAGTACGCCTATCGCCTTTGACAACATAGACGCATACCCTAAGTAACTGTTAATTCTGCTTCATAAGTGATACATAGCTCAAACAGCTTTAACAATCAGATACATGTATCATCATAACATAAAGTTTAAACACACAAACCTGTCCAGGTGTTATGAGCCCCTTTTCTTCAGCATCTGTGATCATACTATAACCAATTCTGCACACCAAAAGTAAACACAACCATAATCAAAATCACATCACAGTCTGACTTTACAAAGCAAACAATCTAAAGAGATAAATCAACTGATAAAACACCTGTCTTTGACACTGGAACAAGGCTCCATCATTTCCAATTTGGCTGCAATACGCCCAACACAACCATCCACAACATTGTTGAGATACACCAAAGGTGTGTTACCAATCAACTGCATGCACAAACAATGACCTAATTCATAACATATTCACAAAACGTTATATCAAATGATTCAAATAAACATAATAAACTTACTTCCGTAACATCCTTAGCGATCGCAACCTTCCGTTCAGCCATAATTCAACTGAAATCAAACAAATTGTAAGTTAAAGATGAAATCAAAGCAAATTTATGAACAAAACTGTAGAATTAATTATTAATTATAATAATAGGATGACAAATACTATAGTATATTAGCCGCCTCGAGTATAACGAAGCCGATGATTGCAATATTTTTAGTAGATTTGGATTGATAAAGAGCTGGAAAAAATTGATATTATGAAATGTCGATTAGCGAAAGTGGCATGAAAAGATACCTTTTTTTTTCAGAGCGATAACAAGAAGAAGGTTTTTGGAAGAAATGATCTTTGGTGATGTTGAGGAGTTGTTAAACCTTGAGCGAGACAGGGTGTCAACCTCATAGACTTTTCTTAATTATTTATGTTATCAATCACGGGATATTAATTCACGACTCGCAACTTCTGAAATAATGTAGTGGTAAGAGGCTTGAATTCTTAAAAGAAATACTTAAGTTTTATTTTCACTAGCATCATTTTGGAAAGAGCAATGAAGGAAGACTTTTGGCAACAAAAGTTTGATCTCTGAGCCAAACGAGTTTTACCGCTAGTTTGTTATCTTGCTTACAGACAGACGGGTTAGTAGGTTTCCCTCAAATTGGAGTCAGGTTTTAATAGGTGAGCTTCCGCTACCCAGTGTTGTCTGTGTTCGCAAAGCGTTTAAGGTCATCTTTCGCCATTGAATTACCCCGAATAGCCGAGTATTATTTGTTTCACTGTAAAAAAAACTAATTCACGACTCAACCTAAAACTTTTATTTTATTAAATATCATATATCATATTTGAACATAAAATATTTTAATAAAATTTAGGCATATCAATGTCAATCACTTGGAATGTGGATTATTGGTGTAGACTTTTCTAATGGATTTGCTAATGTCATGTTATACACATGTATTATATTTTATTTATGATGGGATTTTAAAACATAAAGAGAATATGAAGCATGTGATGATGTAGTTTTTGATGATAATGTGCTATTACTTGTATCGGGTTCCACGAAACAATCGCCACCTATTACGGTGGCGGTTTTAGGTATTGTTTAAGGATGATGGAGTTGTTTAATTAACCTAAATACTCCACAAAAGTAATATTATTTTCTGTAGATAAAACTGTATTTTTGTTTCTTTACGTTTATACAAGTATGCACTTTTAGCCATTTAAGTACAAAAGGTATAATTAACATCCTTTGTCTTTAAATTTATTGTATTATTGGTCATTTAACACTAACAGAGTTAAATATTCCAGTTAAGTCAAATGCAAACTAGTCTTTTTACCCCTAAAGGACGATTTCTGTAATTTTAAACTTAAAGGACTATTTCTGTAATTTTAAACTTAAAGGACTATTTCTATAATTTTAAACTTAAAGGACTATTTCTATAATTTTAAACTTAGAGGACTATTACTGTAATTTTAAGTTTAAAATTACAGAAATAGTCCTTTAAATGTAAAAAGACTAGTTTGCCATTGATTTAACTGGAATATTTAACTCTGTTAGTGTTAAATGACCAATAATACAACAAATTTAAAGACAAATGATGTTAATTATATATTTTGTACTTAAAGAACTGAAAGTGCATGTTTGCATAAATATAAATGACCAAAAGCGTAGTTTTTTCTTTTCTTTAAGTGTTAAGCTTTTAGTAAAAGATGATTATTTTTACACATTAAATTAACAACTCAACTAATTGTTTACACCATTTTCATTTCACTATTATAAAAATTCACTTATTCAACCAAATGAAAAAAAAAATGTTATTCTTTCACCTATATGACCAACTATCTCATACGCATTCGGATCTAGGAGGTTCAGTTTCTTGTCAACATTGTTGTCGTCTTCAAAGCTTAAAGAGGCGGTACATTAGAAAAAAATGAGTATTTGTGAATTGTGATTATGTAAAAGCTTATGGGTTCTCATGAAAAAATATTTTGGAGATGAGCCTAATACAATGAAGATATGTTTAAAACTAGATTTTTTGTTGAATGATTTACTTTTACAAATTATTGCGGATGTAAAATGCTAAATTTGAATGGTTTCAATAAGATTTGACTCAAGGATGCAAAATAGTTTCAAGGTATTATAGAAATGCACATCATGAGCAAGCAAGTCACAATTGGTAGCATTTCCGATTAATACGATGATTATTTAGCTATTTCTAATACGTCTTCAAGAGAACATCTACAATAATTTTGCAATTCTATTATTATTTTATACGGCAAATATTTTTTACATGCATCAACTAGCCATGACATTGCAATTTTATACGTTGCGCATGAAAATAGACATGACATACATGGATGTCCAGCGCCAATTATACACATTAGGATTTGAGAAATTATTTTTCCAACAAGTTTGCATGACCAATATTACTAATGTGATCAACACTACCAAACGATCATACTCGAAACGGTGGTGCCACATGATCTATGGTTTTGGCATGCGTACTTTGTTGTTTTTCAGTTCGAACAATGACATAAGTGTCTCAAGCAATCTCCGTTATTTATTAATGAGATGCATGCAACCATTCTGCGGGGTTCATTTCAGGTTATGGGTAACAATACAATTGTGACTACTGCCTTGCTGATAAGATGTACCCTGTTTGGCTGCTTTTGTGAAATCTTTTACATGGCCTATCGAACGTTAGGAAAAAAAGGTTCAAGAAGGTGCAAAGGCCCGTAAGAAAAGATGAGGAACAAGCTTTTGGTGTTTTGAACTCTAATTAGCCTATAGTTTAACACTAACACCGACAATTAAGCACGAGAATACGCATATTGTATTGCACAATATAATCTTAAAACATAACAAGAATATAGATCCTCCAACGGATCCAATTGTTGATGGTTATATCATTTCGAAGTTACATGATCAAAATACGCATTTTCAACGTTAATTTGGTCTTATGAAACACCACATCAAACTTGAAAATCTAAACTACTAGTATAACATTTTTTCTTCATTTAAAGTATTTTTATTTTTTTCTTTATTTATTTTCTTTTTTTATTAAAAAAATGTTTGAGTTCATTGGGTTTTAGTAGGGGAGTAAGCGAGTCGAGCCGAGTCCGAGCACGTTAAGACTCGAGCTCCGCTCGTTTTAGTTTAACAGAGTTCAAGCTCGGCTCATTTCAAATTTTATTTTCAAAGCTCGAGCTCGGCTCGTTTCAAGCTTTATTTCCAAAACTTGAGTTCGGCTCAAAATTTTCAAGCTCAAGCTTGACTTATTAATAATTATTTGTAAGTACTAATACGTTATAGAAAAATAATAGCAAGTGATAATAACTTGAGGCTTGCATGTGATGTAAAATATGAATTTGAATTCCATAAGTTATGTTAGGTTACTAGGTTCAACGAAATAGATTTTGAAAGTGGAGTGACAATCATGCACACCATCACTTGGAGATTTTAATTAGCAATATTAATCGGAAAAATGTCATAAAAATATAATTAAATTTTAGTTTCGTTCCAATCAAGTCATTCAAAATTTATTTTGTTTCAATTACATAACTTAACTTTAAAATATGTTCTAATCCTATATATTTGACTTGTATAATAGGTAAAGATTAATTTTTATTTTTTAATAATCACTTTAATGATTCACAAACATATCCATGCATGTTTACAAATTCGCTTTACGTAATAGTACAAGTTGTAAAGCTATATGTACAAATTCACTTTACCTAGCTAATTGGATAATGCTAATAGATATGCAAGTTTTTTTTCTTTGTCGCATGTCAGTTAATTTTAGTCTTAGAATATGAAAATGTATTTCAGATATATGTTCCAAACTCAAAATGATTGTTATAAACAATTTTTTTTCAAACTCAATAACGATTATGAGAAACAATATTTTCAATATTCATGGTTAACAATTAATTTGATGATGATGATAATTGTATCTGATAACTTTTATACAAGTTTATAAGATATTTCACAACTTTTTTTCATGTTTCAAAATAGTTCATGAATATTTTTTATTTTAAAATGAACATTTAAAAACAAAGTAACATCCTCTATCAGAGATACTTGGTCAACAATTGGGGGGCGGCGACCTGCGCCGTATGGTCTCCACTATCAACGCTCAAGTGATAGTGGAACGACACGTGGAAGCTGCCTTGGTGGAGGATGGGCTTTCTCCCCAGGCCTTTGCCGACGGATACCGGGACATCCAGGGCGCCCTGCATTATCCACAGGGACGTCTTTTGAGTGTCCGGACTTACACGTCCTATGTCTCTGCTTGTTTGAAAAGGATTCAATTCCTAAAAAGTGGTCCAATCGTGGAAGGTACTTCGAATCGAATAAAGGTGTGAGCGAGCGAGCTTATGTGCCGCCATTGACATATGGTCTGGCCATTTCCTTAACAGAATTTCAATCGTAGGTCCTCTCCTCTTCCGGCTATCCCCTGTGTTTAAGTCGAGTATTCGATTCCCTCTAGGCTATTCCGTACGTACATACAATATGTTTATTTGAGAGAGAACTGCGAGGAGCCAACCCTAGTACGAGAGGACTGGTTTGGGCCAACCTATGGTGTACCGGTTGTTATGCCAATAGCAGCACCGGGCGGCTAAGTTGGTATAGAAGAACTGCTGCGCCGCGGGAAATCCTTCTATATACAAGTTCTCGGACGAGGTTTTTGAACAGAACTTCGATAGGCGAGAGGTGTAAGCACCGCGAGGTGTGAAGCGATCTCGTACTAAACTCTATGTTAACCTATTAATAAAAAGTTTCACAACTTTTTTTCAACTTAAAAACATTTCCGTGACTATTTTTTATTTTAAAATAAATATTAAAAAATAAAAATTAATGTTAACCTATTAGTCAAGTTAATTACCTAGGATTAGAACATTTTTAAAGTTAAGTTATTAAATTGGAACAAAATAAACTTTAAATAATTTGATTAGAACAAAATTAAAACTTAATTATGTTTTTACAGAATTATTCCTATTATTAACTGCATGTAAAACATTACATGTGAAATGAAATTCATATTATGAAAGTAATCTATCTAATAAATTAGAGTTTTTAGGGGGCAAATTTTAGGAGGAAAACATAATTTATTTTATAAAAGGAAGGTTGAGAGGGAAAAGTGAGTAGGAGAGTTAATAAAGACAAAATTTTGTGATTAATAATAATTTATAAAATTATTTAAAATTTTTTAAATATAATAATTATAATGTTTTAAAAATATTTTTATTCAACCCGTGTGTAATATACGGGTGTTAAACCTAGTTTGGAATATTTGAAAGACATCACATATATTATCTCTTATTCT
This sequence comes from Tagetes erecta, assembly GCA_030867185.1. Classification (NCBI taxonomy): domain Eukaryota; kingdom Viridiplantae; phylum Streptophyta; class Magnoliopsida; order Asterales; family Asteraceae; genus Tagetes; species Tagetes erecta. The sequence continues at coordinate 19,818,033 of CM061492.1, read as the reverse complement.
TTTGTTCTTCAATCTTCATTCTCACAATCACCACACACTTTTAAGAGAGAGGAAGTGGAAAAATCAAGATGCAACATGGATCTATATTTCTCTAAGATTTTGAAATATCATTGTGTGGAAGATGAGGGTTTAGACTTTAAACCTAGCTATCAAGGTAATTAAATATCTTATTTTGTTTAGTTTAGCAATTTAGATGAATGACCCGGGTTGTGTGACGCGGCAGGTGAGCATTAGTTAACGTTCGTTTGTGACTTTATTACACATGTTATGATAGTGATATTAGGTTGTGACTTTTTATACATGTGTTATGCTCATGAAAAAAATGTTGTTAGATATTGATAAAACGATATTATTACTCAAGCGTCGCCGGTGTACGTACTATTATCTATCGCGTGTTGCGGTGTAGTATTATGTGTCGCACGAAGTGGCGTAAAATCACAAAAGAAATTTATAAATAAACAAAAACAAAATAATAAAAAAGTAAGGTTTCAAAAGAAAAAAATAACAAAATAAATTGTCTTCAAACATTGAATTTTACAGTCGTTATGTGCCGTATATTAAAATTTGAAGTTTTAAAAAGTATATATATATATACTAGGTTTTTTCCCGTGTAATACACGGGTTGAATGATAAAAATGAAATTTTTTATTAATATAGAAGATTTGTTATTAGAAAAGCTAAATCAAATAAATATAAATAATTATTTTAATTTTATATATCTTAGTTATTCTATTAAAGATGTATAATTACTACTCCGTTAAAATAAGTAATATTATTAAAATTACGATTATATCAAATGAATATATTTGAAATCCAAAATAAGTAAATTTGGTATTTTTATAATGATTATTCAAATTAAAAAAATTATCAAATTAAATCCTACTAAAAAGTAATTATAAGATATAGATAGAGATTAATGATACAAGTTTTTTACATTTGTTTTCAAAAAATAATAAAATATATTAATAAGATATATGTTAAATATCGGGTTAAATTCAAACCCAGAAACCCAGTTGAAGATCCCTATAAAATAATATATAGGAAGAATGTGAGTTTGACACATAGAAAAATCCTAGGTGGACATGTTATAATCATGTCATGTGTATTTGTTACTCAATTATTAGAATAGGTAGATATCCAAAGTTAGGTCCTAAGGGTTAAAATAATAGTTAGATCAAATATGGGAGTTAAAGTTATTATGTGAGGGTCAAAACATAAAATGTATTAAAAGTTAATTAGGGGACTAAGAGAGACGATCATAACTGACCTTGCCTTTTAATTATATATATATATATTACATAAAAAAATATGTATACCAACTAAACACACTAAGAGTTAGTTCGGCTACAAGATGGAAAAGATTGTTAACAATCTTTTTTGGCAGGTTCTTCTGGATCGTCATCCATTAAGACAAAAACTTATAGATCGAGGTCTCGATATTCCTTGGCCATTGTGTCCTTTATGTTCTAATTTTGTTGAAACGCCGAATCATTTATTTGGCGAGTGTAAGATCTCTAGTAAAATTGGTATATATGTGATAAAAATTAAAAAGGTGGTTGAGCGTTAGTATTTCTTACTTAATGAAGCTGAGGATGATTATCTCTTGGTTTGAGGCGTTTTGTTTGGTCAAGATTAAGAAATAGTTGATTTGTGCTGTAACTATGACCGGTTGATGGGTGGTTAGAGTTGAACTTTAGACATAGTGCTTTAAATACATCATTATCAATGATTTATTAGCTCCATTAACAAGTAAAATAAATGATGGAAAAGTTTAACAAGATAATATAAGATTTTTAAATAAAACAAAAGTTTTAAATATAAGGACCTTTTAAAAGAAATAAATTTTCAAAACAAAGAACAATAGAAAAAAGAAAAGAAAAAAAACTTGTGGGGATTGGAATTGATCATAAATACGCAATAGACAAATCTATCTAATATTTCAGAGTTTTTTTGGGGCAAATTTAAGAGGGAAATTTTTTAAGCGCTCAAATTGGACTCCAAAAGTTCATCACTATTTACGGCAACTCTCACTCAATGATTTCAAGTCAATTGTGTTCTATATTTTTGGTAATACGTTTGTGGTTTTAATCAATTGGGTTGTTGAAGCTTTATTTATTATTTTGTTTCTTATAAACAAACCTTAATTTCAAATTCAGTATGGTGTATAACAAGTACTTGATTTTGATAGCATGCTCAGTCAACCCAGTTGTTGAAGCTTTATTTATTATGTTCTATATTTTTTATTTTTATCATTTTTATTTATATATTTTAAGATTTATTCCGTGTGTATACACGAGTTTTAAAGCTAGTAGGACAATAAATTAGAAAAAAACCATAAAAGCATCCAAACCTAGTAACAACAAAGATGATCGTAACGTGGTGAGTTAGTGGTACCAAGTACCAACATATGGCATTTGTAGGATTGACGGTGATGACAACTAATGCTTTAAAAACCGGCCATGATACTGAATCGGTTTTATATTTTTTTGCGGTCGGACTGGTTGGATCGAGGTCAGACAGAATATATATTTATCAAAGTAATAGTATAAGAATCGTGACAGAAGTTTAATAATATTAAGTTATACCACAAAAGTCATATCCAAATAAGTTCTAACGCCAAGAATTCCCAAAAAATCATAATTTAAACAAGTTTTAACGTCAAAATAAAACCAAACCATCATCATAAGTTCAAAAGTCACGACAAATATACAAATCATCATCATTTAGTAAAATATCTCGGCATCTTCATCACTTAAAGCATCAACATATTGACTTTCATCATTTAAGAAACAAAAATAAATAAATGTAAACATAAAATCCAAGAAAATTAACACACAAAAATATATATTTTAAGGCTAACCCGGTTCAACTACGGTGTGGTTCCGGTCCGACCGGATCGGTTCAAACCGGTTCACAAACACGTATCGAACCGTGTCTAATTAAACCGGGACTATTAAAAAAAGCGGTCCAACCGTAACGGACCGGTTGGAATGGCCGGTTTAACAACATTGATGACAACATAGTAGTAGTGGCCGCATTATTGATGTCCCACGCATGCACGTTTGCAACTTGAAACGGTCGTGTCAACAAAACTTGTTGTTTAAGCTTTTAAGAGTACCCGGAGCACCGAGGATGTCAGAGACCAGCTCACCTCGTCTTGCGAGCACACCACCCCAGGTGGCCCGAGACGAGGTGGCTAGATGGGAAACGACATAGGCACCTCGTGGCGAGATGGGGAAGCAGATGGGCAACGATAACATAGTAACAGTTACTGTAACAGCTAGCTCATTAAATAAATAAATAAATAATCTTTTTTACTTCTTTTTCTTCTATAAATACCAATTTTAAATTTATAAAAGGAAAAATGTCACAGAAACATAACGAAGTTTTGATTTTATTTTAATTAAGTCACTCAAACTTTGTTTTGTTCTAATTAAGTAACTTATATTTAAGTTTTGTTCCAATTAAGTCATTCAAATTTTCTTTTGTTTCAATTAAGTAACATAACTTTATGAATGTGTTCTACTCCTAAATAAATAAGTTGTATAACATGTAAAAAAGGTTTTTCAATATTCAAATTTTAATAAAAAAATAACTTTTTGCTATTTTTTACAATTTTTGATAGTTTCTAAAATGTTTCATATTTCAAAAAATGTTTCACAATTTTTAAAAAAGTATTTCACATATAAATGAAACAAAAATAAATTTTGAGGGATTTAGTTTGAACAAAACTTTGTGATGAGTTATCTAATTGAAACAAAAGAAAGTTTGAGTGACTTAATTGGATCAAAAGTTAAAGATAAGTTACCAAATTGAAACAAAACAAAGTTTAAGTGACTTAATTTGAATAAAATTGAAACTTGGTTATGTTTCTATAAAGTTACCCCTTTATAAAAACCACATCATTCTCTTCTACTTCTTCTATATCTATGTTATTGGTTTGGTTAACTTTTGGTGATACAAACACCAAAGTTTTTTAGTTTGGAGTTATTTTGGCCAAAGTGATACTTAGGGTCTTGGGGGTGACAACGACCAATGACCAATTGTTGGTGATGTTTAAATCCAATAACCCTTAAGGATTCTATTCCTTTTATCTAGACTTCATAAAAAAAACGTTTGATTTGTTTTTTTTATGCTACAGATCTACACTGCTTAACTTTGTGTATATCCTTCTACTATACTCATGTGATTGAAATTGTTTAACTTTGATTACTTTTACATCTAAAATGTCATAGTCAATTGAATGTTTGATTTTTATAAACTTGATTAGGTATTATGAGTAATGAGAGATTTTTCAAAAGAAAACCATCAAACAAGGGGGCTTTTTACAAGTTTCGGACGAACGTTTTCATAGGATGAAACCTCATAAGGAACAACTATATGTAACTTGTTTTATTTCTAATGACAGTGTTTTTATAATTATGGACTTATTGTATCGCATTTTTATATATGATGAATCTAACCTGACCATAACCGTCTCAAAAACTTTTATGTCATATTATAATAAAGTTGTAGCACTTAAAAAAACTGAACCTCTGGGAAAAAAATCTTAGATCCGCCACTACATGAGACACCGCTTAGGTCTCAAATTAAATTAATCATTATCTTAATTTTTTATTAGACTATTAACTCCTTATTATCAAAAAAGAAAATCATACAGTATTTATTATTAGAACTCATAATCTCCATGTTAGATGCTTATCGTATCTGTATCTATATCTATACATTCTAATAAAATAGGGTTTTAGATGACACTTGTCAATCATTCAAGGGACTTAGAGAATTATTTTCCCGCTCAAAATGTTGATATCATTTTTATTAGATGAAGATTTTCATTCCATAATTAATTATTTTTTAATTAATTTAAATTTAACAAGATAATCAAATGAAACTTTTTTAAAATATAGGATAATCATATTTTAATAATCTGAACTTTTTTATATTGACCGTATTAATCCTAACTTAAAAAATTTCTTGTGACAATATTAACTTGTAACTTATTTTCCTACAACGATCATCCGTTAAAGTTAACTTAACAGCGTTACTTTTTTTTGAATTTCAGACCAAAGTTTTATGGCTTTTATCGGGAGGAGGATACGAGTCTATTAATGTAAAACTTACCTTGAGACAGTGCTCTAAACGAAGAAATTTTAACATTCAACTTAAGCACCATTAGGTTTAAAGACCGCTTAGTTGTTTGTTGCACCGGCTCAAGGTAAGTTTTACATCAATACTCATATTCTCTTCCAAATCAAAAGCCTTAAAACATCGGTATGAAATTAAAAAAAAAATTATTTAACGGCGTTAAGTTAACTTTAATAGATGATCTTTGTAGAAAATAAGTTACAAGTTGGGATTGCCACCGAGAATTTTTTAAGTTGGGATTAATATCGGTCAATGTGCAGACGTTCGGATTATTAAAATCCAATATCGATAAAAAAATATATAGTATTGAAAATGTGACACCCCGCCCGGCGGCGGAAACACCGGGCTGTCATTGGAATTGGATATCAATAGTAAACAAAGCACATGGTATTTATTTATTAAGTTTAATAATGATGTAGTAAGTTTAGTACATGAGTCTTAAATGTATACGACAAAAGTAATAAAACTGAAACAGTAAATACAATCGTCCTTATTAATTAAACTAGGTCCAAGGCAATCCTATGTCTTGGCAAAAGCAGCAAAATAATCATAAGCATCACCTGAAATATGTGAAAATAAAGTTAGCTATTTAAAGCTAGTGAGTAAACCACAGTTGATAAATAATAGTATAGAAATCCGAGATCATCATAATATGCTGCGCAATCTTACATGCATAGCTATTTCATCATATTACTCAACCCTTGACCATAGAACACATAGAAACAAGAATCATAGACCCCGCAGGGTAACCTTTAGCAACAAGTCATGAGAACCACTCATGTTATAATTAGTGATAACTGTCATTTAACCGTCATTTAACCGTCTCGATGTGTAAGTTATCAAAAATTGTTTTAGCATCGAAGGGACATAGTAGCATAGCAACAAACATCACAATATAGTAACTAGTAACCATTGTATGGAATCGCCGGGTTTAAATCACCTATCGTTGTTGTACATGTAGGTGGGTTTGTCAGACCATTAGCGCTAACATTGTACCGGTGGAAATTACAAGTAATATACTACTTTAAACTACCACATAAGGATTGCATCTTGTCGCGAGTCAAGACTAACACATTTTATGATCTCTTTTGGAAAACCAATAGAAAATTGTAAACATTGTATAGTAACTAGAAACATATTTCAGCCCCAAAACGTAATAGTAAAAAGGGGAGTGAATTTACTCACCTCGAAACTCAGGCTCGAAATAAATAGCGACTAGATTAAATAGAACCGAGGATTGTCCAAATACTAGAATCACCTAAGTAAATGACAATCCTATCTTAGCAAAACATAAAGTACAGAAAACTAGAATTTGAATTAGGGATCCAAGGAACTTCGGGGATTCTAGGGTTTCAATTGGGATTTGGGGGTATTCCGATAACCGGTTAGAAATATATTAATTGATTTTAAAGTAACGACAAAAAGAAAAGTAATGCTAGATAAAATAGTTTTTATTTATTTAATTATAATGATCATAATAGTAGCATTGTGTTGTAAATGATAATTAACTCAAATAATAAATTTATCCGATTAATTATTTGGCATCTTGACTAAATTATATACACTAAAAATACTTTAAAACATTTACAACATTTTTAAAGTACTCAAAAGTCGTATACTAAAGCCTATATTTATAAACTATTATTCATAAAAACATTTATATATCTAGAAGTATTAAAACTACATTTTATATCACTTCCAAAGTATTAAAATTAGCTATAATAATTAAGTTTATAAACTAACTTTATATAAAATCATGCTTTTGATTAGTTTATAAGATTTTATAATCTACCTATTGTAGTGTTGGTATTAGATTTAAGACAAATAGTAAAAATGAGTAGTATTGTAACTAAAACAATAAAATAAAACACGGTAGCAACCAGTTTCGAACTCATGACCTCATTGTTCACAACATCAGCTTAAACCAGACGCGCTACATAAAAACTTGTTACTTGATTTCGTTTTTAAAAGTTTTAACTTGTTTCGGACGACGCCCCCAATTTCCTATAAACCCTAATTCTCCAATTGAATCCTTTCAAATCAATCCAACATGAAATTGATTTCAGATTTGAATCTAGACAGGATAATGAGTATTTTATCGTATGAAAAGTACCTGATTGAAAACGAGTTAAGTCAAAGAAGACGAAGAAGAAGAACAACGATTTGAGAACCATATCGACGGGTTGATGCCGTTATAATTAAATTAAATCTCCAGGAACCTTCTACATGGCAATTGGAATGATAGCCCTTTTTCAATTTCAGATGGACAATACGAATTGGTGATGAACATAGCAGTTGCAGGTTTGCGATAAAACAAGAATCAAAGTCTGATTTCTAGAGATTTTCGGTTGGAATTGAGTGTACAGAAGGAGATGGAGAGTTAAGAAGGATGTTTTTGACGAATCAATTTGACTACTTTCTTTGTAAAAACTGTCGAGCCACACATGGGTTAATTACGGGATTAATTGGGATTGATTAGTGATCAATGGAGTGTTAATAACTCAATTAAACGTCATGGCAGATTTCAATCGATGATACGAATGCGTTGGTTAATTTGATTTGTATCGAAACCGTCGTTTGGATTGAGTTGTGTTAATGGGTTTATGAACGGTTTTTTTGAAACCGGATTAAAACACTGTTTTAGCTGAAAAGTTGCTGGTTTAAGAGTGGTAAAGGGTTCGAATAAAGGCTAAGGACGTTTTACATGCTTTCAGTTTGGTTAAAACGCAACAAAAACGGTAATATGAGGTCGCCGGAGTCGAAGCTTTTCCGGCCAAGTCGCCGGAAGTTGTGGATCGGAAACACGGGGGGCGTGGGTTGTGGGTTGGGTTTAAACAAAATTTACAGTTATGGTCCTTATAGATTGAGTTGCTTTCAATTTTTAATTAAAACTTTTAATTTAAGTTTCAAAGTTGTCACTTTTAACCCAAAATTAGTTTATACTTTATTTTAATCAACCATCTTGACAACGTTACCTCGTATCGTTTATATAATCGATGTTTGTGAATGTTTTAAATTGTGCTTGACGTTAAATGGTAAATCTGAGACTTGATAGCATTTATCTTTTAAAAATTTATATACTTTTGGGACTTAATTATTGCATTTAGTAATTAATTAGTAAACCTAAAATAACAATTAGGTCGTTGTATTAGAGGCGAGAAGTAACGTAAATCACAACATATTTATATATTATAAATAATAAAACGTTACGTTTTAAAGAGGAATAAATATGAAAACATTAAAAGATAGATTACTTCGGGTTCGAGTCAGGCATTCGGGTTCGGGTTTGGGGCAGCTGTCACAGTCTCCCCTCCTTATAGAAATTTCGTCCCGAAATTTGCTCAAACCGAAAAAGAAGGTGAAGCAAAAGATGCGATTATTTAGTTTTCCCTTATAAATGTACTTGCGTTAATTAGCTCTTTTGATTTGAACAAGGGTACGTTAGTCTCGAGGAGTTGAATTAGAATACACCAGCGTAAGCACTGGATGTTGATGACAAATGGACATCTGTGCAAACCATTTTTCAACCACGTGACAAAACTCGCTATGGTTTCCATGCACCAACTTTCATAATTCCGTGTGCACCCGTAATTACTTTAGTTTTTGCATGGACCACACAGTTCATTCGATCACGTGCGAGTCAAATGTACACAAAAATTTATGAGTTAAGATAATGATACACATAGGTTCCGAAATCATATTCGCTAACCTTTTTTTTTGTGAAGTATAGTTTAAGATGATACGTAAATTGATGATTTGAGAGAATTTAGTTTATTATGTATACATTGCTCAGATTGCGATTCATAGATACAACTAGTCAAGTTCGAGTGCTGAAATTGTAACAATTTAAGTTTGTGAAAAACCAACTTTATGAGTGTATGATGTAGATATCAAAGGTTCATAGTATCGCCAAATTCATAAGCGTTAATTCATGGTGTGCATATTATAATCTGGTTTAGAATTATAGGAAGATTTATTTCATAAAAAAAAAAAAAAAATTTCTTATGATGAGAATAATCCAGTTTATAGTTCAAATGAATAAATCACTCAGTTCTTACTAGATACAATTCTTACAACGTTTGCTTTTATATAGCAAAAGCTTTAAGTAAACCAAGTGTATTGGTTATAGAAGTAAACAAGATTATATGAGATGATGTTATTTTTCTATATTGCGGTTTAAAAAGAAAAAACTAAATAGTTAGATAATGAGTTTAGAAAAAGTTAAAGTTTTAAGTATTTACTATCAATAGAGGAGTTGATTTGAAAATAAATAAGTGACACAGTCTAAGTTTCGAATATTCTATATTGGAAACATGAATCATAACGTTTGTTGCAAATGTTTGTATCATATTTGAGAAAACATGGAGATGTTATGTAACTATTTAACAAACGTTTAGAATAATCAATCCCTACTTAAAGATATCATTTATTATGAAACTTATATAATTCATATATCTTACAAATACTAAAACCAAAAGATTTTTTTATTTTATTTTATTTTTATTTGGAAAAACAAGGAAATCATTTTTATTTGAATTAACTATTGGTTGGTAATTTTATAAAAACCGCAAACAAGACATGGTATTTTAGGTAAAGAGTTTATATGTAGGACACGTTGGGTTTGGAAGAGTTTATAGAAACGAGATGTAACGAATTTCATTATTGGTCATATATACAAAAGAAATACTTTAGTTAAATGAGTTTAGGACTAGTTGTGTAGTGAGTACACGTTAAGTTTTGGAAAACAAGTTTATGAATAGCATCGTTTAATGGTGGATTAAAAGCTGGATTAGAATCTTATGATTAGATGCGTAGTTTAAACAACATTTGAGTATTTGAAATCAAGTTGAGATACTTTGGGGGTAAACGTTCGATTCGTAACTCAAACGAATGCGTTGACATGTCAAAATAGTAAATCTTTTACGAGATTCCAAGAATCATGAATTAAGTCTTTAATTTGGGATTCGATAATTGAATTGAGATTAGAACCTTAGATTTGGTATTTGGTATTTGTTTTGAAGTTTTGATAATTTGATTGAGGTTAGTCAAATATCTTAGTTTTTAATTTAGAACATTTGGGGTCGTGGTAGTATTAGCGAGTCGTTAACGTCTTGTTGTCATTCTATAGGATAAGATAGAAAAGTAATTGAACGAGACATAAGAAAATTTTGGATAACATAAGTTGTGATGAAATTTTGGATTGAATAGAAAATGATAATTGTACTTTGAATTTCATAGAATAGTTTTCGAACTCATAACATAGTAACCACTTGGAAATCATTGAAATGAACATAAGCAAACTTGGAATAGCATTTGAAATAATATAGAAACCCATTGAAATAACTTGAAATCATAGAAAATGATAATCATAGAATTCATAAATAAATAGAATTTGAAGGCTTAGGAATATGTCTTGGTTTTGGACACTTAAGACTTATCAAAGTGTTGAGTTCATTTTCAACGTATTCAGAAAGGCGTGCTTTAGCCTATAGGGTCACACCCATCTCGTCCATCCCCAGGTAAGCATACAGATCCCTTTAAGAGATTTATACGAAATGTTTTGCCTTAGACAGGATGTCCGTGATACAGGCGTTCCCCCTTCCGGATTGCACACGTTCCTACGTTTCAAACTTACTTAAGACGATGACGAGATTCCACAAAGAGAAAGATCCTAATCACACAGACGAGTCTCTTGTAGCTCCTTCGCGAAATCGGATAAGAAATAGATAAAGAAAAAGGCATAGAAAGGTTCATAAAAAGGAGTAAAGAAATAATTTCTAGAAGAGTTTTCTAAGCACAAACTATTTGCACTAAGGACTCTTAGGTTATAGTCTAGGCCGGTGTGTTTCTAATACCCTATCCTAGTTCCCTATAACCATGGCTCTGATACCAAACTGTGACACCCCGCCCGGCGGCGGAAACACCGGGCTGTCATTGGAATTGGATATCAATAGTAAACAAAGCACATGGTATTTATTTATTAATTTTAATAATGATGTAGTAAGTTTAGTACATGAGTCTTAAATGTATACGACAAAAGTAATAAAACTGAAACAGTAAATGCAATCGTCCTTATTAATTAAACTAGGTCCAAGGCAATCCTATGTCTTGGCAAAAGCAGCAAAATAATCATAAGCATCACCTGAAATATGTGAAAATAAAGTTAGCTATTTAAAGCTAGTGAGTAAACCACAGTTGATAAATAATAGTATAGAAATCCGAGATCATCATAATATGCTGCGCAATCTTACATGCATAGCTATTTCATCATATTACTCAACCCTTGACCATAGAACACATAGAAACAAGAATCATAGACCCCGCAGGGTAACCTTTAGCAACAAGTCATGAGAACCACTCATGTTATAATTAGTGATAACTGTCATTTAACCGTCATTTAACCGTCTCGATGTGTAAGTTATCAAAAATTGTTTTAGCATCGAAGGGACATAGTAGCATAGCAACAAGCATCACAATATAGTAACTAGTAACCATTGTATAGAATCGCCGGGTTTAAATCACCTATCGTTGTTGTACATGTAGGTGGGTTTGTCAGACCATTAGCGCTAACATTGTACCGGTGGAAATTACAAGTAATATACTACTTTAAACTACCACATAAGGATTGCATCTTGTCGCGAGTCAAGACTAACACATTTTATGATCTCTTTTGGAAAACCAATAGAAAATTGTAAACATTGTATAGTAACTAGAAACATATTTCAGCCCCAAAACGTAATAGTAAAAAGGGGAGTGAATTTACTCACCTCGAAACTCAGGCTCGAAATAAATAGCGACTAGATTAAATAGAACCGAGGATTGTCCAAATACTAGAATCACCTAAGTAAATGACAATCCTATCTTAGCAAAACATAAAGTACAGAAAACTAGAATTTGAATTAGGGATCCAAGGAACTTCGGGGATTCTAGGGTTTCAATTGGGATTTGGGGGTATTCTGATAACCGGTTAGAAATATATTAATTGATTTTAAAGTAACGACAAAAAGAAAAGTAATGCTAGATAAAATAGTTTTTATTTATTTAATTATAATGATCATAATAGTAGCATTGTGTTGTAAATGATAATTAACTCAAATAATAAATTTATCCGATTAATTATTTGGCATCTTGACTAAATTATATACACTAAAAATACTTTAAAACATTTACAACATTTTTAAAGTACTCAAAAGTCGTATACTAAAGCCTATATTTATAAACTATTATTCATAAAAACATTTATATATCTAGAAGTATTAAAACTACATTTTATATCACTTCCAAAGTATTAAAATTAGCTATAATAATTAAGTTTATAAACTAACTTTATATAAAATCATGCTTTTGATTAGTTTATAAGATTTTATAATCTACCTATTGTAGTGTTGGTATTAGATTTAAGACAAATAGTAAAAATGAGTAGTATTGTAACTAAAACAATAAAATAAAACACGGTAGCAACCAGTTTCGAACTCATGACCTCATTGTTCACAACATCAGCTTAAACCAGACGCGCTACATAAAAACTTGTTACTTGATTTCGTTTTTAAAAGTTTTAACTTGTTTCGGACGACGCCCCCAATTTCCTATAAACCCTAATTCTCCAATTGAATCCTTTCAAATCAATCCAACATGAAATTGATTTCAGATTTGAATCTAGACAGGATAATGAGTATTTTATCGTATGAAAAGTACCTGATTGAAAACGAGTTAAGTCAAAGAAGACGAAGAAGAAGAACAACGATTTGAGAACCATATCGACGGGTTGATGCCGTTATAATTAAATTAAATCTCCAGGAACCTTCTACATGGCAATTGGAATGATAGCCCTTTTTCAATTTCAGATGGACAATACGAATTGGTGATGAACATAGCAGTTGCAGGTTTGCGATAAAACAAGAATCAAAGTCTGATTTCTAGAGATTTTCGGTTGGAATTGAGTGTACAGAAGGAGATGGAGAGTTAAGAAGGATGTTTTTGACGAATCAATTTGACTACTTTCTTTGTAAAAACTGTCGAGCCACACATGGGTTAATTACGGGATTAATTGGGATTGATTAGTGATCAATGGAGTGTTAATAACTCAATTAAACGTCATGGCAGATTTCAATCGATGATACGAATGCGTTGGTTAATTTGATTTGTATCGAAACCGTCGTTTGGATTGAGTTGTGTTAATGGGTTTATGAACGGTTTTTTTGAAACCGGATTAAAACACTGTTTTAGCTGAAAAGTTGCTGGTTTAAGAGTGGTAAAGGGTTCGAATAAAGGCTAAGGACGTTTTACATGCTTTCAGTTTGGTTAAAACGCAACAAAAACGGTAATATGAGGTCGCCGGAGTCGAAGCTTTTCCGGCCAAGTCGCCGGAAGTTGTGGATCGGAAACACGGGGGGCGTGGGTTGTGGGTTGGGTTTAAACAAAATTTACAGTTATGGTCCTTATAGATTGAGTTGCTTTCAATTTTTAATTAAAACTTTTAATTTAAGTTTCAAAGTTGTCACTTTTAACCCAAATTTAGTTTATACTTTATTTTAATCAACCATCTTGACAACGTTACCTCGTATCGTTTATATAATCGATGTTTGTGAATGTTTTAAATTGTGCTTGACGTTAAATGGTAAATCTGAGACTTGATAGCATTTATCTTTTAAAAATTTATATACTTTTGGGACTTAATTATTGCATTTAGTAATTAATTAGTAAACCTAAAATAACAATTAGGTCGTTGTATTAGAGGCGAGAAGTAACGTAAATCACAACATATTTATATATTATAAATAATAAAACGTTACGTTTTAAGGAGGAATAAATATGAAAACATTAAAAGATAGATTACTTCGGGTTCGAGTCAAGCATTCGGGTTCGGGTTTGGGGCAGCTGTCAAAGAAAATATAAAAATCATATTACCTTTTGAATTCAATTTCTTCTTGATTATTGTTTTTCGATAATGTTATTTAAATCTAGCAAATTGCATTCAGCTGTTAAAAAATGTTTAGCATTGCAAAATGTAATTTTTTTATCAATGTGTCTATATTGTTAAGCCAAGTCTTGACGAGATCCTTGTCAAATATAAGCATGTCTATTGTCCATTAAATATGGTTTCAATGTTGTATGTAATTAATTTCAAGCTTTAAGAAACCTTTATTTAATGTAATAATATGTAAGTTATTTCCAAATATTTCTTTTGTAAAGGGAAAATCACATAGAAACATAACGAACTTATATTTTGTTCCAGTTAAGTTACTCAAATTTTGTTTTGTTTCAATTACATAAATTAAGTTTAAAAGGTGTTTCACTCCTAGGTAAATTCATTTGTATAATAAGTAAACATTGATTTTTAGATTAATATGAAACCCGTTTTGTATTTTTTTTCTCACATCAACTAAATATTCTTAAAACTTTTTAAAAATTTCACAGTTTATTTTATAGGTTTTGCAATTTGTAAAAATTTGTCATTTTTTTACTTTTTACAAATTTATGAAAATTTTCATAGTTTTTTGTTCAATTTTAAAAAGGTTCTCGTGAACATTTGTTTTACTTTATTTTAAAACTAATGTTAAAATTAATATTTTGATATTACACAAGTTAATTACATAGGATTGAGACATCATTTTAAAGTTATCTAATTGAAACAATACAATGTTTAAGAGACATAATTAGCACAAAATTAAAACTTGTTATTTTTCTACAAATAAATAATAACTTTTTTATATATTAAAAAAACTTTAACTTGCTAAGTACGGTCAATTATTTATATAAAAACTAAGAACATGCTAGATAAATATTTAAACTTAGGAAATTACACCAACTAAAATATTTTCTTTCTCAGATTTTTTTTATCCAAATAAAAAATAGCATCTTTATATTATTCACCATATTTCTCGCTTTCTATATTCCTATAAAATGGACAATATAACAGCTTTAATCATATCCTTATAATTTCGGTCTCCGAGACATAACTCTTACATAGATAAAACCCTGCATAGTTACATTTACATCTTTGATAAATAAAAAATAATAACTTGTAATTTCCATCAAATAGGCCAGGGCAGTTGCATATCTGTTTTGTAATTTTTCTATTTATTTATAGGATGATTTTATATGCATATACTTGGTTACTTTTCTTAATAATATAAAACAATTTAGATTACGTGTTCAATGCAGGTTGTGATGTATTTATTGTAGAAAATTATAATTCTTTTAAAAACAATTCCAACATAAACACTATCCCAAAACCGTAACTCTTTTTTCGTTTATATAACTCGTGTCGTGTTCCAAGTCATTGCGTCAAATGAGACGAATGTTAGACAGCAAAGCTAACAAGTTTATAAAAAATTTGCTAAACTAATGAGAAAATTTTTAAACATTAATGGCATCAACAGGAAGAGATGTAGTCCTATGAAGATGTTGAGGAAGCAAATCTCTATGATCCCTAAATCTCTCATTTTCATCTTTCATGCATACTTTTCTATCCAAATTTACATTAAACCCACGAGCCGATTTTGATGCAAGTCCTAGTTGTTGATCTCTAAGCTGCATTTGATACTTGGCCCGGAGCCACCTTAACTCCTGTTTAATCTCGTTTTCATAATCATCACAAGTTTCTGATTGACGTAAACCTGGTTCAGGTGGATCATGTTGCAACCATGTATCAGAATAGTGCAAGTCGTCTGATTGGCTCGAGACCACTGGTGCGCCATCTGTCACACACTGCTCAACCTGATATGTTGTTATTTCTTCAAAACGGCCATGAATGGATGTACACTCGTGTCTTGAAACGTTGACGGCTTCTGATTTGTTTTCTAACTGATGATTTTCTTGTGATCCTGTTTGCCATTCGGGCACCAAGCATGAGATCTCACCGTTGATCATGTCAGCTATCTTATGAACATCTTGATTTGCGATATCCAAGTCGGAAACCATTTCATTTGCAACGTCAAATGCTGTGTCAGCTTCAATGTCGAACCGAAAGTAGATATTTCGTACTCGTCCTACAATGTTTATTCCTCGACTACGTTAGTTTAATTAGAATTTATAAACGGTGTGACAAAATGAAGAGAGAGAGGGGGGGGGGGGGTAATTGGTTTGGGTCACAAGTCAAACGGGTCTGGAAGAGTTGACGAGAAAACAATTTTTCCCCTAAAAAAACTTGCATCTTTAAATGAATGATGCATTGTACATTTATTCCAAAACCATATAATTAAAATAGAAAAAATAAGCTTTTGGTAAAAAAAAATTAGTATAGGAGTTCACTTTCAGGGTTGAACGACAAGCGTGTTTTTGTCTACGCGCAAGAAAGTTCTAACAAATAATGCTTTAAATATGACCACAAAAGTATATTGTTACAATAAACTAGTTATTTGTATAGAATATTTAGGTGATTGTATGCATTATAGTACACTTTGGGCGAGTTTCAAACGGTTTGACTTATTTGTCATGGCATCTTTTAGCTAAGTTTTTATTTGACCCGTTCTTTGGTAGAATATAACCAAATTGACCCATTCCATGTGTCACATTTGCCATCTCTAGTCAAGAAAAATATGCTTAGGAAAAAAAGGATACCTTCTTTGTCTGCAATTCGTAGCTTCAATACAATATCATCATCTTCATTTCTCCTTCCCTTGATAGTAATGTTTACTTCTCCAAGATGGTCAACTTGTTGACTCGAGACAAGTCCATTTTCAGTTGTTTCAAATCCACCTTGTTGATTATCCAACTCGGTTTCCCATTCATAACCGAAATCATGTAAATGGTTGTCAACAGGATAACCGTTACTATGATGATTATCCGTGAGATCTATTCCATCAAAGTCTCTACAATAATCAATTGATCTCAAATCATACCCATAATCATCAGGCTGCAGAAATGGGTCTTTAAGTAACTCTATTGCCGAAAGTCTATGAGAAACCGTAACAAGACACTTTTCAACAAATCGTCGCACCTCAGGATCCTGAACTTTGTAAAAAGCATTGGGCTTTTTCCCCTATTTGTGAGAAAAAATGTGAGTGGAATTAACATGTAGCTATGTGTATATGGGTCAAAACTAGCCCAAAGTGTTTTCAAATGCTTGCAACCTTCTATATCGATTTAGTCAAAAGAACTAGATTATAACTTCAATAGTATAGTTTCTATGAATAATACTTAGTTATGAACACCAAAACAAAAAGGGACAAAAAACTGTTATTGGGTCAAAACAAACCTACACATATTAAAAACTTACATGTTATGATCAACCCGCCCATTTTAGCGCACTGACAATCTTAACGAGGAATTTGATTAATAAAACAAAAGATAAAAGTCATACCGAAGTAACTTTCTTGTAAATCTGAGCAGGATGGGTGCATTCACTATAAGGATATTCAAATGTAACCATTTCCAAAACGCACATTCCAAACGCATATATATCAACCAGTTCATTGTACTCCTCGGCAAAAACCTCAGGAGCCATGAACTCCGGTGTTCCTAAGATAAAAAAAAAACACAATCCATACATAGCAAGTTACTATGAAATCTCGACAAATATATTCAAAGCAAACATAGCGATTTTGACGATATCATGGACCGGGGACAATGGGACATACCAACACATCGCGCTGCGTGAGATTTATGAAGGATAGCTGCTAAACCCAAATCACCAATCTTAACCTCTCCTTGGTTACCATTAATGAAAATATTATCACATTTAAGATCTCGATGAATCACGGGTGGATCAAGGCTATGAAGATACACCAAACCTTTCAAGATTTGTCTACACCAGTTCTTAATAGCATTCATATTAACCCTTTTATGCTTTTGCCTATACCTAACAAAACCAACCAAACCAACAAAACCAACAATACAAAGTTACAAACATAACACAACCATTCAAATATTCAAATCATCATCAAGGCATTTGATGCCAACAACACTTACTGTCTAAGGGTGCCAGAAGTAAACATCTCAGTGACAAAATTAATGTTCCTGTTGGTTGTATCAACCCACCAAGTGTAAAACTTCATAATATTGGAGTGATTTAATGTCTTGAGAAGATGAATTTCACCATATAATCTTTCAAGATCTTCAGGACTTTGAAGAAAATCATAAAGTTTGACTTGGTTCCAAGCTACATCTATCCCTTCATACTCATCAAAAGCCCTGTAACTGAAAATTAACCAACTTTTTACTCCATAAATGATAAAAATCAAATCTTTAAAAAAACCCTAAAACAATAAACTAATTAAATGCAAGATACACTGTCTTTGAAGCTCCTTTGCCCAATATTTCTTTATACTGAAACAAGAAAATTAGAAATGATTTAGAAATTAATTAATGTTAATGATTAAAGATTAAAGATTAAATACCCGTCCGTATCTTCCTGTGGGATCAACTTCAATGAAATCGGATTGAGGGGTTTTGATAACATCATTCATCACTTGTAGAAGAGAAGAGAAGAAGATGGTTTAATTTAATGAAGATGTGTTGTGTTTGTGTAGGTAAGATGATGATCCTCGATTTTATCAATTATTGATATGGAGACAAGGCTATTTATGTGTATTGACTAGTCAGAAATTAATTAAATCACACAAGGAAAAAATAGTTTTTTTGTTTTAGGTAAGATGTCAATGGGAAAAGGTTGAGTAAAATAGGCTAATACTATTCTTTGTTTGTGTTGAAATTTTAGTACTAAATCCCTAAGTATAATTACAAATTAGAAATTTGAGTAAATTACTATTTTGACACGTGTGGTTTGTGGCATTTAACTATTTTAGTTCAAGAATGAAACCTTTAACATATTAGCCTCTAAAGTTTTACTTTTTAATAGTTTTGGCTCCTAACACTAACTTTTACTGTTTATGAAAATTATAAAATCTTTTCATACTTAAGGGACTATTTGTGTACATACACAAATTACAAATATAACAACATAAAACTTGAATTAACAATAATAAAGTAATAATAACAATAATAGTATTAATAATAGTAATAATAACAATAATACTAAATCTCACTTTTTGGAACCAATTGGTCCTTATTTTTGTAAGATTTTTTTTGAAACTCTTCCGTAACATTTATGTTAAGATCAAAAAACCACAGATGTGCTGCTGGTTGCGTGAGCCGTTTGAATAGATATATACATAAAAAATACAATAACTCCGGGAGTATGCTTACATGAGTATTTGAAGGTTTATAATGGTGATTGCGATGGTTGATATGATAAAAAGAAAGATAAATATAGTGTTTGTGTGTGAGAGTTCCAAAAGAATTCATGTGTGAGAGATGAAAATATTTTTGGGTTATAAGATGTGTGATAATCACGACTATAAAATTTATTTTCAATTTAAGACGATATTTAATTAATGTCTTAAATTCCTATTGAACATGAGTATCGATTGAATTATCTTCATTTGAATATATTTTATTGTTATTATCATTATTGTATCGTTATTATTATTACTAATATTATTACAACTGTTATTATTAGTATTAATATTATTATTATTATTATTTATTTGATATATTAATATTTAGATTGTTATATTCGTATATTATTAGGTATGAACATTGTAGCCCTTAAGTTTGTAGACACTTCAAATTTACTTAAACACCCTTTAAAGTTTATCAAAACCAAAATACTTTTGCACTTAACAAAAAATGTTAACAAAGTTAGTATTATGGGCCGAAATAGTTAAAAAATAAAATGTCAAGAGCTAATTTGTTAAAAGTTTCTATTTTGGGCCAAAATATTTAAAGGTCCAAACCACAGGGGCCAAAATAGTAATTACTCTAGAAACTTTTTTATAACGATCAATTTTATTAAAAGAAAATAAATACTCTAATATAATAAAGCAAAACAGATTGTATTTATGTGTCTTTGTTTAAACGGATTTTGTTTATTTGTTGTTATTTGAGAATTTTCCTTAAAGTAATAACTTTTTATTTTAAATATGTATATAAAATATATTATAATAATAATAATTACATTTTATTTAAGAGAATTATGAAAAATTTAATTTTAGTTACATTTTCAATCATTTCCTACAAGGTAAGCATGAGTCGGTTTATAATTGATAGGGTATAAATGAAATTTATGATTAAAATTGATAATAGTCTACAATTAAATACCTAAGTATTTTAAAGTATACACAACTTTTCTATACAAATTTAATTTTTTTAAACTAAATCATAAAATTGAACAATAAATTGTATTTAATTTGAGTATAATATTGTTGTACTTAAAAGCAATTGTTTTAAAATAAATATTGAATAAACAAACAATAAAGGAATTTGGGTTGAGTGGTAAGGTTGTTGATTGGTGTACCAAAGTCGCAAGTTCAACTCCCACAAGCCTCATTTTTTACCGGTACTAGTTAATGATCCAATTAATGTTGGTGACGGTTCGATCCTCGCTAACGGTTGCTACGACAACATTTATGGGGTTTTACATGTCACACCCAACTCAAGGGCATGACGTGTCATATCATAACTGGCCATTTATAATAATAAAATAAATACATATACAACGAAAGTCTTTATATAAGACCACTAAATACAGACCAAATTCAAACTTAACAGTCTTTACATAAAGATAGACACTTGACAAGACTGATGTTATCAAAACATCATCTAACTACGTTCACTGCTCCAGGCGTCCGACTTGGTCCCTATCTCCTATGATGAGATTATTTCTTTATTATTATCAGCTAAGTCTCCCGACCCAGCTAATACCTTTTGTACTACCTGCACCTGTATCATGAGCTAAAAGACGTCAACAACAACGTGTTGGTGAGTCATAACCATATATAAAACCTTCATCATAATTACATACATACATATCATTTCCATGTAAAATAAATAAATTAATTAATTAATCATAATTCAAGTCAACTCTTCACTCCACGCTTGACGTGACAGTGCCTATTAACATATATGCCACTAGAGGTATAACAAGGCACCGAGACTGACTCCCGCATAAATAGCCATCAGGGCTAACATAATGACCATCGTGGTCTAGCAGGTCCTCGAGACCCAACATGTGTGCCATACCTAACTAGTGAGACTTTCTACTTAGATGGATCTAACTAAGCGCATATACATCTCGAGGTGAACATCATTGGTCCCTCGAGGACCTTACCTCAATGACTTGTCTTATGATGTAACATATGTCCCTTTTGGACTTGCACTTCATGGGCTGGTTCCTCGAGAACCCACCATGTGATTAACACAACCATAAGTCGGACGAACCTGAACTATGGCATGTCTCTCACCAGGAATATAATTAATTTCACATCAAACTTATACATAAATTTTCGTCATTCATAAAACATAAACATACATAACTATCATTCATATAACATATATATTGTAGCTCAGATACAGCCCCAAAGCATAAAACATATAAAAAAGGGGCGTTTAACTCACATTGAGTGTATAATACGATCTTAACATGCATTCAAACTGAGCTAAGTGCTACTCTATATTTCTAGTGCTTCTTTTGAGTAAAAGAAGAATGAATATTGATGCAATCTTTAGAATATGTAGATGGTCGAATGTGAATAAAACTTAAGAAGACTTAGTTCTTTTATAGTCGATTTACTTGGCAATTTAAGTGGGCCGATTTCATAAATTATGTACACATATATTATTAGATTATTATATATAATCCTTTACCTTGTCCATCATGTATATACATATAAATATATTTATATTATTTGATCATTATAATTAATTTTAACCCAAATCATGTTTTTCTCTTATAACTTTGGAAATATAAAGTTTCATAAATTTTCAAATATGTCGTTAGGACGAGCTCATCATTCTCTACGTATCGACATAAATTTCATTAAAAACGGAGCAGAATTGAATATAATGTATATTTTATTATAATTATGCAGTCTCCTAAAATAATAGTACTCATCTAAAACATTTAATACTTCTAATTGTCACATTGCCAATTAACTACTCGTATGACAATGCATAAAGTATAACTCTCGTACTTATTATGTATAAAATTATTATCATAATTTGCGGGGTGTTACATTCTCCCCTCCTTAAAGAGATTCCGTCCCGGAATCAATTTGTAAACAAGTGAGGGTATTTCTTTTTTCATAGCATCTTAAGGCTTTTCCACAAAGTGGTGACGAAACGTATAACTTGTACAAATCTTTCCATTTTCCAAGTCGATCCAATCAATTCGTTCTTGGTTCCAAAGTAAACTCGGAACCATGTCTGGCATTCTATTTAACTTTAACAATTGGAATAAGCTTTCTTCTTAATCTTTTGATTTGTCTTTCTATTATTTCGATGGGTTCTTCAACAAAATTCAATCGTTCGTCCACCTAGTGGAGTTTTTATTGTCTCATCAGATAAACATTTTCTTAATTGAGACACATGGAAGACCGAGTGTATCCCGCTTAACTCTTCAGGGAGCTCTAGTTTATAAACTACATCAAGTATTCATTATATAACTGTGAAAGGTCCAATGAATCGAGGACTCAATTTTCCTTTCTTTCCAAATCTGATAACACCTTTCCAAGGTGACATTTTTAACATTACCTTGTCCCCTATCATAAATTCCAAAGATTTTCGCCATCTATCTGTATAACTTTTATGGCGACTTTGTGCTACTTTTAGCCTTTCATGGATAATATGCACTTTCTCAGTGCTATTCATGACTAGTTCTGGTTCAGTTAATTGTGCTTCACTCACTTGAAACCAACAAAGTGGTGTTCTACATTTACGGCTGTATAACGCTTCAAAAGATGCCGACTTTAGACTTGCATGATAACTATTATTATAAGAAAATTCAACTAATGAAGATGAACATTCCAACTACCACCAAAGTCAATTACACATGCGCATGCCCGAAGTATGTCTTTTAAAGTCTGAATGGTTCTTTCACTTTGGCCATCAATCTATGGGTGATATGCTGTGCTCATATCTAGTTTTGTAACAAACACTTTTTGAAATTTACGCCAGAAACGAGACGTGAATCCTGAATCTCTATCAGATACTATCGATACTGGTACCCCATGCCTTGAAATGATTTCATCTATGTATTTTTTAGCTAATTACTCAAGTTCAAATGATTCTTTAGTAGGTAAATAGTGAGCAAACTTTGTTAGTCTGTGTACTATAACCCATATAACATCATTGCCTTTTCTTGTTTTGGGTAACTTGTCAATGAAATCCATATAACCTGACAATGAAATCCATTGTGATCGTTTCCCATTTCCACATGGGAATTTCAAGAGGCTGTAGCATACCTGAAGGTTTCTGGTGTTCGGCTTTAACTTGTAAACACTTCATACATTTTCGACATATGCAGCAATATCTCTTTTCATTCCCGGCCACCAGAATTGTTCCTTTATTGTGTAATACATCTTATCAGCTCCTGGATGTATAAGATACTTTGTCTTGTGAGCCTCTTCTAATATCAATCTCCTTAATTTCCCATAGCTTGGTATCCAAGCTCGATTCTAATTTGAAGCAATTCATTGCTTTCCTTTTCTAATTTCTTTATTGTGGCGATCATTTTTTCCTTCTTTAAATTTTCATCTTTAAGAGCTTCATTTTGAGCTATTTTTACTTGATCAAATAGATTTACATGTACATTTATTCTTAATGCCTGTGCGTGTCTCGGCTTAGCACATTCCTTCCGACTTAAGGAATCGACGACAACATTGGCTTTACCAGGATGGTATCGAAGATCAAAATCGTAGTCAGATATAGTGTGACACCCCGCCCGACGGCGGAAAACACCGGGCTGTCAAGTAAATTGGACATCAATAGTACAAAGCACATAGCACACTAAAAGCATATTTTAATATCATTAAAGCAATAATTAATGTGACATAAATGAGAACTAAATAGCATTAAAACCAAAATAAAAGCCAACAAGTAATAACGTTTAATTCCGATTTATTCTAGGTCCAATAAGCATCCTAAATGTCTCGAAAGCATAAACGTCTCAAAACATCACCTGAAATATGTAAAAATAAAGTTAGCTATTTAAAGCTAGTGAGTAAACCACAATTTGAATACATAATAATATAGAAATCCGAGATCATCATAATATGCTGCGCAATCTTACATGCATAGCTATTTCATCATATTACTCAACCTTTGACCATAGAACACATGAACACATTGAACACACATTGAACCATCATCATTGTATAGCAACTTGTAATCATTTGCCATGAGGAACCAACTCATGTTGCAATTAGTGATAACTGTCATTTAACCGTCTCGAATGTAAGTTATCAAAAATTGTTTTAGCATCGAAGGGACATAGTAACATAGCAACAACTATCACAGTATAGTAACTAGTAACCATTGAATAGAATCGTCGGGTTTAAATCTCCTATCGATGTTGTAAAGTGTAGGTGGGTTTGTCAGACCATTAGCGCTAACATTGTACAGGTGGAAATTACAAGTAATATACTACTTTAAACTACCACATAAGATTGCATCAAGCCGCGAACTAGATTAACATATTAAATGATCTCATTTGAAAATAGAAACAAAGAAACGAAAACCGAAAGCATTGTATAGTAATTGAACATATTTCAGCCCAAAAATGTAAAAGTAAAAAGGGGAGTGAATTTACTCACCTTGAAATGCAATTAGTATCGAAACACAAGAAACGCAGCTAAAAAGAACCGAGGGTTGCCCAAATATTAGTACCACCTAATTAATTGGGAATAACCCTAACTTAGAAACGAAACAATAGTAACAAGAATTAAAATCCGAAATCTAGGGTTTTAAAGTACAAATTGAGAATTAGGGTTCGAAACGTAATTGTATTTTCGTAACTGAATAAATTTTATACGAATCCATTTTTAGTTTTTATAATGTGATGTTTAAAATGCATAAAAATGATTTTTAAATGAAAACGTTGGTAAGGAGACTCGAACCCGAGCCATCTCGTACACAACCAATGTTCTAACCACTGCACCAAATGAAGCTTTTGTTATTCAGATTCAACCTTTAATATTTTTATTCCTTCACAACCAACGATCCCCTTTTTCCATATGAGCCCTAGAACCAAGATCCCCTAAATTGATGTTGTTTTCGCTAGATTAAAACCAATTGATCATAGGGCTTTTAATCCCCATTGAATCACGAGCATTTTGATATAAGTAACTTACATGATTAGTACGATTTGATACGGATTCAAAAGAGAAAAGAACTCGACTGTTCTTGGTGGACTTGTGTGAAATCTGGAACGAAACAGAAGAAATTGGTGGATTAGGAAGACGTAGGTAGTCGATAGGATTAAAATGAGTATAAAGATTACCTGAAATGGTGCTTAGAAGGTGAAGAACACTAAGCTCGCCGGAAAAAAATGTTTGTTCGATTGTTTTGTTAAATTGCAGAGAAAAATGGATTGGTTTCGAGTTGAACGAAGTTTAGTCGGTTGTATTGGAAGGTCAGAATGCAAGGGTACACGAGTGATTACTAATTAGCAGTCCAATTTGGAAGTCGTCGATTTCGTTTTGAAAACATAATCAAATTTGCGTCAATCACGCTGAAATCACGGTTTTTGAGAACTTAGACGGGTTCGAAACGTGGTAATAATGGTTTAGGAAAGATTTGGGTGATTGAAATAGATTAAAAACGTGTCAAACGGCTTGGCCGGAGCTCGCCGGATTCCGGCGAAGCTTGCCGGAAAATTTACGTCGGTAATACGGGGATTGTGGGTAGGGGCTGGGTTAAATAAAAATTTTACACTTTCACTCCTTACAGTTTGTTTATTATTTCTGATATAATATAAACTTTAATATAAGTTTGAAAGTTGACAGTTTTGACCCAAAGTTAATTTTTAAATTGTATTAACTAACTAACTTAACTAAATAAATTGTAACGTTGATAGAGGTCACGTTTTTTTTTATGTTTTTGTTTCGTTCTTGACGTTAGATGACTGAATCTTTAATAGTATTTATCTTTAATATCTTTGTAAAATATATATATTCTTTGGAGGTTTAATAAATTGTATTTAGTATTTAATTAGTATACGTTGGATAATAATTTGGTCGTTATATATTAGAGACGAGAAATAATGTAACGCTCGACATAATTATATATATATATATATATATATATTCAATAAAGAAACGCCACATTTAAAGAAAATACATACGAATACATTAAAGGATAAACAACTTCGGGTTCGAGTCGGGCGTCTAGATTCGGGTTCGGGGCAGATGTCACATATAGTTTCCATCCATCCTCGTTGTCGTATGTTGAGCACTTTCTGATCAAACAAATTATTCAGACTTTTATGATCTGAAAATACAGTAAATCTGGTTCCATAAGGGTAATGCCTCCAAATTTTAAGTGCGAATACTACAGCACCATGTGTCGCTTATCTTGCTTCATTTTCATTCATCTGTCTAGAAGCATAAGCAATTACCTTATTACGTTGCATAAGTACACATCCTAAACCATTTGCAGATGCATCACAGTAGACCGTGAAATCATCATTACTTTCTGGTAATGTAAGGATAGGTGCACTAATAACCTATCTTTAAGAGTTTGAAATGCTCCATCCTATTCAGGACCCAAACTAAATGTTATTTTCCTTTGCGTAAGCTTGGTTAGTGGCTTGATAATTTTTAAGAAATCCTTAATAAATCTCCTATAATATCCATCCAATCCGAGAAATCTACAGATTTCTGTAGTCGTTTTTGGGGGTTCCCAATTCATCATTGCTTCCACTTTGGAAGGATCTACTTGAATTCCTTGTTCATTTATTACGTGACCTAAAAATTGAACTTCTCTTAACCAAAATTCACACTTAGAGAACTTTGCATATAACTTTTCTTTTCTTAACAATTCCAAGATTATTCAAAGATGACCTTCATGTTCATTCTGAGTACGAGAGTATATCAGAATGTCATCTATAAAAACAATCACAAACTTGTCTAAATAAGGTCTACATACTCTGTTCATCAAGTCCATGAACACTGCTGTTGCGTTAGTTAGACCAAATGACATCACTAAAAATTCATAGTGTGCATATCTGGTTCTAAAAGCAGTTTTCGAAACGTCCTCTTCTTGTACCTTTACTTGATGATAACCAATCCGCAAGTGTATTTTTAAAGGTAAATTGATCATTGCAATTGGTCAAACAGATCATCAATTCTTGGTAGTGGATACCAATTCTTTATTCAAATCTCTGTAATCAATGCACATTCGCATTGAGCTATCTTTCTTTTTCACAAAGAGAATCGGAGCTCCCCATGGTGATGATCTAGGTCTTATGAAACCCTTACTTAACAATTCTTGCAATTGCGTCATCAACTCTTTAATTTCGGAAGGCGCCAGACAATATGGGGCCTTTGCGATTAGAGTTGTTCCGGGTATCAATTCCATATGAAATTTAACTTGCCTATCTAGAGGTAATCCTGGTAAGTCCTCAGGAAACACATCAAGATATTCAGCTACTACTGGCACATATTCTATCTTTCTTTCCTTGTCATTGATCAAGTATAACCAAAAGCCTTCACAACCTTGGAATAAATACTTTTAGCTTTTACCATTGTCAAGAGTCTTGTTGGCTGGTATGGCATATCGCCTATGATCTCTGACTTTTCACCGTTTGGTAGTTCAATCCTTAACACTTTTTGTTCACAATTAGTATATGCCTTATATTTGGACAACCAGTCCATTCCTAGAACTATATCAAACCCACCTAGTTTCATAGGCAATAGTTCTAAAGGGATATTTTGATCATGTATCTTAAGATAACAATCTTTAAGGACAACTTTAATTTTAATCTCTTGCCCATTAGTAATTTTTAACGCTATATGGTACAACTAACTTAGTTATCACACCATTCAATGAGGTCATAAAGGTGCTAGAAACAAAAATTCTATTTGCACCAAAATCAAATAATATGTTGGCATAAGTGTGATTATCAACAAGGGATATACTTTTTAACACGCCATCGTAATCTTTCGCTTCTTCCGTATTCATTAGATATACCCGGGCATTAGTCTTTGAAGTGCCCACCCCTTTTCCTTTATCAACTGGGGCAGTTATGGCTTCTTTTTGAATCTTAGGGCAGTTTGCTTTAATGCGCCCTTCATATCCACATCCAAAACATCTTCCGGTATATTTTAAACAGTCTTTGGTCAAATGAACCTTCCATATTTCTCATGCTCTGGAACACTAGTTCTTTTCTCTAGAATAGATCTTCCTGAACTTGCTACCACTAAATCCAACTTTCTTTCCATCCCTTCTAATCTTACCTCCATATGTTCCAGTCTTGCGGTCATCTTGACCTCTTTTGCCTGCAATACCCTTGCTAGTTATCTAATTACTTCTTATCTGGATAATGTCTTCAACTAATTCTGCTGTTAATTCCACAACAGCTTGGAGAGTACTTGGCTTTGTTGTTCTCAGATCTCTTTATATTGGGGATAACACCCTTAATGAAACGGCTCTTTTGGACTTCGATCCAGCAAACTCAAGCAATAATCCTATCAATTCTATGAAGCGTTCAATAAACTTTTTGTAATCATTACCTTTCATTTTCAGATGAAGATACTCAATTTTCAATTGCTCAACTTCATGACCAGGCACAAGCTTTTCTAATTAATCTTTCTAAATTTACTCCATTACATTCGATAGGCCTTTGTTCCAATATATATATCTCGTATGCTTTTCCACCAAGTATGAGCGGGACATTGAAAGATTGAGTGACAAACATTACCCTATCTTTATCTTTATCTCCACTTACTTCAAGGGTAGTTTCAATCTCTTTGATACCGATGAGCTTTGATAGATGTCTTCAGATGGTCCGTATTAAAATCAAACGTTTTCTTGGCCCTTAGATCAAATTATTTTTCACATTTCAAGGTTGCTTGCCTTCTTCATGAACATCTTTTGCAACACTAGTGAGGATGTCAGGCGTCGTTGGAGTAATCATGACAGTGAACTTTTATTGCAGTTCAACATGGCGTTAGCTTCTCTTATCTTTACAGATGTTGAGGAATGGTATTTATGAACTAAAGATGCAACTATCTATAAGCATAAACACTTATGAGCTTTCCCATTGGTACTTTAAGATGGACTATCCTGAGTAGTATTCACAACCGTCTTGTTGCCTTTATCTTTTACCCATTATACATTTCTTGAATAAACATGAAGTGCTCATCTCCTATTTCTTCGCCTTTCCTAACAAGGTCTCTACGTTAGTCCACACAACCAATGAATATCAGTATGTTCACACAAAGATAAATCGACAATTACGTTGATCAGTCGTACTTGTCTCATTGTCTCAAGTGATCACACTAATAATCACCCATTATGTTTCCTAACGATTCCTAAAGCTTTTCTTATCTTATGTGGTCTTTGAGCCTATCAGGTTAGAGCTTAAGGATCTACATGATCCTTAATTCGCTAAAACCTATGGCTCTGATACCAACCTGTCACACCCCATTCCTAGGGCATGGCGTGTCGTATCATAACTAGCCATTTATACTAATAAAATAAATACATATACAGCAAAAGTCTTTATACAAGACCACTAAATACAGACCAAATTCGAACTTAACAGTCTTTACATAAAGATAGACACTTGACAAGAATGATGTTATCAAAACATCATCTAACTACGGTCACTGCTCCCAGGCGTCCGATTTGGTCCTTATCTCCTATGAGGAGATTATTTCTTTATTATTATCAACTAAGTCTCCGACCCAGCTAATACCTTTTGTACTACCTGCACTTGTATCATGAGCTAAAAGACGTCAACAACAACGTTGTTGGTGAGTCATAACCATATATAAAACGTTCATCATAATTGCATACATACATACCATTTCTATGTAAAATTAATTAATTAATTAATTAATCATAATACAAGTCAACACTTCACTCCACGCTTGACGTGGGAGTGCCTGTTAACATATATGCCACTAGAGGTATAACAAGACACCGGGCCTGACTCCCGCATAAATAGCCCTCAGGGCTAACATAATGAACATCGTTGTCTAACAGGTCATTGAGACCCAACATGTGTGCCATACCTAACTAGTGAGACTTTCTACTTAGATGGATCCAACTAAGCGCATATACATCCTGAGGTAAATATCATTGGTCCCTCGAGGACCTTACCTCAATGACTTGTCCTGTGATGTAACATATGTCCCTCTTGGACTTGCTCTTCATGGGCTGGTTCCTCGAGAACCCACCATGTGATTAACACAACCATAAGTCGGACGAACCTGAACTATGGCATGTCTCTCACCAGAAATATAATTAATTTCACATCAAACTTATACATATACATAAATTATCGTCATTCATAAAACATAAGCATACATAACTATAATTCATATAACATATATATTGTAGCTCAGATATAGCCTCAAAGCATAAAACATATAAAAGAAAGGGCGGTTAAACTCACCTTGAGTGTATAATACGATCTTAATATGCATTCAGACTGAGCAAGTGCTACTATATATTTCTAGTGTTCCTTTTAGGGGTGTTCATTATTTGAATACCATTCGAATTATTCGAAATTTGATTCAAATCGAATTCGATTAAAGCCATTCGAAATAATTTTGTCGAATTCGATTCGCATTCGATTCGAATAATTTTGTCGAATGTGCATCGAATACGTATATGATTTTTTGTATTCGCATTCGATTCGCCCAATTCGAATAAGAAATTTTTTTATTTTTTATATATATTTTTAATATTTCAATTTAATTATCTATATATGAATATGATTTAATGGGCTTTAAGTAAAGTTAAAAATACTCAAACCCAAACCATTACCCAATCTTAATTGTTGTTTCTGCATATGAACATGATTTGGTGCTGTCGTGCTGTGACAGCTGCTTAATTGTTGTTTCTACGAATTTTAAACTTGTTTATAGTCTTTTTTGTGTGTTCGATTATGCAGTTTTAGACATTTTGTTAACATGCTTTAGACTTGTTGATGTGCTGGTATTTTACATATTGTTAGGGTGATGTTGTAGACCTATGTTATGTTGGTTCTACATTTATATTGTCACTTAATGTGTTTGTTTATTTATATTTTTTTAAAGCGAATACATTCGAATCTATTCGATTTCGATTCAAATTCGAATAACTTAATCGAATCGAATACATAGATTTTTATTCGAATGTGGATCGAATACGAATACAGTTTTTAAAAGTCTCAATTCGACCAATTCAATTCGCTTAATTCGCCCAATTTGCATTCGATTCGAATGAACACCCCTACTTCCTTTGAGTAAAAGAAGAATGAATATTGATGCAATCTTTAGAATATGTAGATGGTCGAATGTGAATAAAACTTAAGAAGACATAGTTCTTTTATAATCAATTTACTTGACAATTTAAGTCGACCTATTTCATAAATTCTGTACACATATATTATTAGATTATTAGATATATAATCCTTTACCTTGTCCATCACGTATATACATATAAATATGTTTATATTATTTAATCATTATAATTAATTTTAACCCAAATCTTGTTTTTCTCTTATAACTTTTAAAATATAACATTTCATAAATTTTCAAATATATCATTAGGACGAGCTCATCATTCCCTATGTATCGACCTAAGTTTCATTAAAAACGGAGCAGGGTTGAATATAATGAATATTTTATTATAATTATGCGGTCTCCTAAAATAATAGTACTCATCTAAAACATTTAATATTTCTAATTGTCACATTGCCAATTAACTACTCGTATGACAATACATAAAGTATAACTCTCGTACTTATTATGTATAAAATTATTATCATAATTTGTGGGGTGTTACATTACATGTGAGCTCATTGCCAAGTTAGATGCATCGCACAAGCAGGGGACAACGAAGAACAGAGATCGAAATGTATGTGTGTGTATGTTAAAACTGAAATTGATGCTACGGACAGATATTGCGAAGTCGAATGAGTGTTTTGGATGATTTATAACAGCTTGATTGCGAGTAAAATGCGGTTAAAGGGTTCGAGTTGAATTTTGATGAAGTTGAGTAAAATTCAAGTGATTTATCTTGTTATTCACCGACTAAACTCATCCAATTGAATCTTGTTACATGAAATTAGATCAAGTAAATTTGATTTTGTTGATCGATTTAGTTGAATTGAATTTGAATTTTAGCCGGATTAAGTGGGTTTTGGTTTAATTCGATCTTACGGCATCAATCTGATCTATTAAAGGTGTTTCGAGTTCGAATCCAGCATATTAAGATGAGGAAACGGTTTAATCGGTGTTAAATGGTGCAGATTTGGTTGAATTGAACGTTGCTGGAGTCGCAGGACCTCGCCGAAAGTTGTTGTCGGAAAAACAGGCAGTTGGGTTGGGTTTTAAAACAATGTTCCACTTTGCCCCCTGATGTTTGTGTTGAGTTGCAGCTTTGATTTAAACTAACTTACACTTCAAACCCTTAAAGTTTTGTGTTATTATTTTGTGCTAAAATGTTTTAAAATAAGTTTCATAAATAACACATCTAACCCTCAAAGTTTGTTTTACTTAGCTAATCTATGTAACTTTATAAAACTCTATTTAATATGCTAGTTTAATTTATATAATCTCATAATTTATAATTATTCTACAAGTTATAATTCTAAGAAATAATGAATAATTAATATTCTAAATGATTAAATTCCATTGTTTAAACAAGATGTCCAAGTGACTTGTCTTTATTTCATGGTACTTTAGAACTATTACTTGAATGTTTCGGACGAGATTTTAATAGAGGATTCGAAAATGACAATCGTGTGTAACACGGGTTTAATACCTAGTTTTACTATGCATATATTTACTAAAATTTTTACTTTTTATTAATGATTTATCTTTTCAAGAGTAAATTGACTTAATTTAGATTTAGATCTTTAAATAATTATAAAAACCGATGCTGTTTTTATCGATAACAAATGTTGTATTTTTTCTTATTTGATTACAAAGATGTTAAAAATTTCTGTGCGGGTCATGGTAGATGAGTTATACGCATGCCAAAACTAACTGTTGAGTTAGTGTTCGGGTTACTATTCGGATCGGGGTAAATGTTACAAGGTTGGATCATCAATTGGAAGGGAAATAACTTGGTAAATACTAGGGGTGTCAATTCTCGACACGAAACGAAACACGACCCGAACACGACACGAAAGTAATCAGGTTTTGGGTCGGCAAATATAACCCGATTAAAAATACGGGTCGGGTTAGGGTTGACCCGTATAAAAACGGGTCGTTTTGGGGTTGAAACATTTAAAAAACTGGTTGATCCGCCAACCCGTTTAGGTTTCAAAATTAGTTCATCTATTTTTTTTTTCTTTTCTAAAAATGAGTGTTAAGTTACTTTTATCTTTAGTATTAGTAGTCATAAAAAAAATTCATTAGCATTTAAGTTTTTACCTTTACATTTTCAAAGCTATGTATTTATTATTATTTTTGTTTATTATAAATAAATTTGATTTGAATAATGTGTTTTATGATTTTAAGTAAATATATGGTACTTATAATATTTTTTAATTAAAACCCAATATACTTTGTTGTTATACGCAAAATCATATATCAAACATGTTGTTCTTAACCGACTTACACAACAACTCACTTATAACTCATAAATTTATTACGTTTATTTTGATAAATGGGTTAAACGGGTCATAACTGGGTTGACCCGAATTTATGTTATCCGGGTTAGGGTTGACATTTTTGACACGAATAGGAATATGGGTCGGGTTAGGGTTGCATAACTCAACCCGTCAACCCGCCAACCCGATGTCTTTCAACCCGCTAACCCGCCAACCCGACAAGATTGACACCCCTAGTAAATACCCATGTTTTAGGCTCTTCACATCAAAACACTTAAAGCTTCCATACCTATGATAAGAAAAAGAAAAGGAGAAAGTGGATCCCCTTGCCCGAGGCCACGTTCCAATTAAAACTTCGGGGAAGGGGACTCGTTAACCATGACCAAAGCCCTACCAGAGTTCAATAAACCCACTATCTAGATAAACCATCTCTCGAGGAATCCCATATGCCTCAGGATGAAGAGAAGAAAGGACTGACTAATAACGTCAAATGATTTCTTGATATCAATAATATAAAATATTCAAATTTGATTTTTTAGAGCAAGCAAGAAACTCATTGACTATTAAAGGGCCATCGACATTCAATAAAAATGAATCGAATCCATGACATTTTTAAGCCTATTAGCCAAGATCTTCTTGATAATTTCAAAAATAGAACCAATCATAGAAATCGAGCGGAACCCAGGAAAGGAAATCCTAGGGGTCCCTCGATTTGGGAATGAGGCCGATGAAAGAGGAATTAATATGTTGGCATATGTAACCTGATGACTGGAAAGAAGTCATGACCTCCTTGAACCACAGTTGAAAAAAATCCCATAACTTTTTAGTAAAACTAATGGTGACCCAATCATGACCGAGGGATTTATCGTAATGACATTCCCACACCGCATGTATAATCTCTTCACTCGAGAATAGGTGGATCAATGAGGAAGCTTGATGCTGGGAAGGACTGCTGAAATAATCATCTTTAAATTTAGGACTTCCCGGATGTGGTTTCTTATTTTTTTATATATAATTGCAGGCTTCCCTCTTTAAAGCAACCAGATCTGAAATCCAAGAGGCATTGTGGGAATTTATCGGAACATGAAAAGGACGAGTTTTCAACCCTATTGACCGCCCATTAAATCTTAGCCCATTGTTTAAGGTCTATAGTAGTATCATCATCTAACTTCTTAAGTTGATATTTAAGATCTAATCTCTTTTCCATATATAGGCCCGTGAGCCCGCTTTGCCCTGCCTTAATCTCCATAGCATCCAGATTTCAGTTAATGCCCTTTATTTTATTTTGTTCCATCTAGCACTTTCTATATCTCCAACCTTTAATATCAAATTTAAGTTGTTTAACTTTGTGAGCAGTGAACCTACCACCTTCTCCCACCACAACTAAATTTTCAAACAGTCTTCTTCTTGTAAACAACAGAGGTATGGTCTACCTCTTCTTCTGCAGATGTGGTCCGCAGAATGCAGATATTTTCCTGCAGAAAAAACAAAACACACTCTAGTGTCTCTTGTTAGCCCTTAGAGATCATCTAAAGAGTTTCAAGTTTGCTTCTGGGGAAATCCTTGGTAGCAAATTCTTCGTTCTTATTGACTCTACTTTAGGAGACACAGGCTTCACCATTTCTCCCAGTAGACATGAAACATGGTCATGGGTGCACCGGTTGTAATTGGGCGCGTTTCCGACAAAAGTGCGTCGATCGTCAACGGACTTGTTCCTGGCAAAAGTGCACAGGTTGTCGTTGGGCGCGTTCCAATTGAAATTGCACGGATTGTCGTCAGTCGAAAGTGATAGGGTCGTCTCTAGGTGCGTTCTGGACGAAAGTGGGCATGCCGACGTCAGGCGCATTCCAAGTGAAAGTGCACGGGTAGTCGTCGAAGACGATTTGGTCGAAAATGTGTGATCGTCGCTGGACGCCTTCCAGACAAAAGTGTGTGGGTCGTGGCCCGACGTGTGATGGCCAAAAGTAGGCGGGTCGTTACCTGACATGTTCTGGCCGAAAGTGTGCAGGTTGTCGCCGAACGCGTTCCAGACGAAAGTGTGTGGGTTGTCGTCAGGCGCATCCTAGACAAAAGTGAGTGGGATGAAACAGTGTGGATCTTTGTCGAGCCTGTTCACAATCAGACCCAACTTTGTCGCAACATTGTAAGTAGTCGTCAAGAGTAGTTTTTGTTGACAATGGTTTGGGCGACACCACAAGGGGTCAAGTTTCCTTTGACTTTGTTTGAATTCCTTCATATTTTATATGAAGTTTGAAATCACACAAGTAAAAGAATTTGGTGTAATTATTTCTAATTCCAATTCAACTTCTTTTCTTAACCAAACATATCACTGATGAAATTCAAATTACAATTTCATGCATTGATGCAAACAAAACACCCAAAGGAATGTAATTCAATGTGAATTCTATTTCATTCCTGCCAACTAAACAGAACCTAAGTGTTTCCATCTTTCTCGGGCCTAAAAGTTGTTAAATTATTGTAGGCCCCCAAATCAAATAAATGTGCATTAGTCACCATCTATAAATAAAACTAAAGTTTGACAATTCAACATCGAAACATTTTACTAGTGAGCATAATACTATCGAAGATTGATGTAAATGACTAGCCCCATTTTAACCCTGATCGAAAGGCTTATTGGCCCCATGACGATCAACATGAAGCCTCTGGTAACAAATTGTTTTGTTGGAATTTGTATTGTGATTATTATAATAACATTAAAACAAAACATGCATGCAGCATATATCCTAAGCAAGAAGATCCTGTGTGATTTCTCGAGTGTAACATCGTTTCCCTTAAGAGGGTGGTCTTCAATTTTGGATACCATGAGAATTACCCATGGGGAACCATATACTGCTATCGTGTTTGTGTTACCCTTTTGTCCTTTCCTGTGCTAACCGACTTCTCCACAAGTATCGGTCTTGTTACGTAAAGTATGTGTATTGTGTGACTGGTTATTATGACGACGACATGATCATACATGGTGCTCCTTCAGCCTGTGCATTCATAAGAAATTTCTAGATTTGGTGTTCTCACCGTGGTTGGAATTCTTGCAATCCCTATAATACTACCGATACCGTTAGTATGGTATGCCAAGTGTTAGGGAAAATGTGGGAATTTTACCGGTGGTGATTATTTATATGTTATTCGGGCATTCTATAAAGGTCGTATGGTCATTCCATTAAGAAGATGGGGAGCTCATGGAGAGGATCATTGAATCTTCAAATTCTCTCCTTTGCACCAACGACCGCTATAGGGTTTATGATAACAATCGGGTATCGTCCTTATTATCTACTCGTTGCAAATTCATCTCGTTTTTTATTTGCTTAAGGAGCTCTCACACCAAAAAACCTTGATTATGTATTCCATTTCTTCTGGTCTAATAATCATAGTCAAGTGGCATTGATTAAGTCTTTTTTTAGCCCTTACAGATCATCTAAAGAGTTTCAAGTTTGCTTCTGGGAAAAACCTTGGTGACGAGTTCTTCGTTCATGTTGATTCTACTCTATGAGACACAGGCTTCACCATTTCCTCCTAGTAAACATGAAACATGGTCATGGGTGCTCCGGTTGTCGCTGGGCGCATTCCAGACGAAAGTGCGTCGATCATCATTGGACGCGTTCCGAGCAAAAGTGTGTGAGCCGTCGTTGGGCGAGTTCCAATTGAATTTGCATGAATCATCGGTGGGCGTGTTTCGGGTCTGACGAATTGCCCGGAATGCGTCCAATGATGATCAGCGCACTTTCGTCCGGAACGCACCCAGCGACAACCAACGCACCCATGACCATGTTTCATGTTTACTGGGAGAAATGGTGAAGCCTGTGTCTCCTAAAGTAGAGTCAACATGAACGAACAACTCATCACCAAGGTTACCCTAGAAGCAAACTTGAAAGTTGAAACTCTGTAAATGATCTCTAAGGGTTATCAAGAGACACTTAATCTATGCCACATGACTATGATTCTTGGACAAGAAGAAACATAATGCATAATAAAGGTCTTGGGTGTGGAAGATCCTTAAACAAATAAAAAAAGAAATACATTTGCAATGAATATATAGTAAGGACGACACCCCATTATTATCACAAACGTTATAAAGGGTCGCGATGCAGAGAAGAGAATTGGAAGTTTTAATGATCCTTTGCATGATCTCCACATATTCTTCATGGAATGACCACCAGACCTTTATAGAATGTCGGAATAGCATATAAACAATCACCACCATAAAGTTCCTCCATTTTACCTAATAGTTGGCGTACCATACTAACAGTATTGTAAGAATGCCAACCATGGTAAGAAACACCACCTCTGAACAAAGACTTATGAATGCACGGGCTAGAGGAGCATCCTGTATGATCATGTCTTAGTCTAAATAACCAGTAACACAATACACATACTTGACGCAACATGACAGATACATTCGGAGAAGTCTGCTAGCACGAGAAATGGCAAAAGGGTAACGCAAACACGATGGTAGTATATGGTTCCTTATGGATAATACTTATGGTATCCAAAACTAAAGCATCATTCTCTTAAGGGAAACATTGTTACACTCGAAATATCACCCATGATCTTCTTGCTTAGGATATATCTGTTGCATGCATGTTTAGTTTTATTGTTATTATAATAATTAGAAAAATTAGAATATAAATACCAACAAATCAAAAACTTCATGTTTATCGACATAGGGCCAATTCGCCTTTCGATCAAGTTTAATATACGGCTGGTCATTCACATCAATCTTGGATCGTATTATGCTCACTAATAAATTTTACCGCTGTTAAAGATTGTTGAATTTTAGTTATTCACTTATTTGTATATGCTAACTGCTGCATATTTATTTGATTTAGAGGCCTTCAATAATTTAACAACTTCCGACTCAATTAAGGTGAAAACTTAGGAGGAATAAAATAGAATTCAATGGAATTGGACATTTGAATTTGAATTCTATTTCTTTGGGTGTTTTGTTTGCATCAATACATGAAATCCAACCCACCCATTTTGCCACCTACAATTTAAGAAACACGTAGGAACGTTTGGTTCATACCTGATGTAGCAATAGTCAGGACGGCTAAGACGAGCCTTGTCTAGTGAAGCCTCAATGGTCTGAGTACCAATACTAAGGGGCTGTTTGAGATTGCTTATTAAAACTCCTTTTGACTTCTGCTAGAAGTTAATAAGTCAGTAAGTACTGACTTATTAACTTTTCCCCTCACAACTTTCAGTTTGCTAAACACCTTTTAACCTCCTTTTAGCTTTTCCAAAAATTTAAGTTATAAGTTGGTCTAAATAAGTAATCCCAAACAGCCACTAAAAGCAAATCAAAAGACTTCTGTTCCATTCATTTTTATACATGAAAAAAACTAACGGTTTGGGAGAATATCAAGGGCTGAACCATTTGTACCCAAGTCGTGATTTTTTCTTTTTCTTTGATTTCAGCATTTAGATATCTGTTAAGGAGGGCTTATGAATAAAAGTTTAGATTTTGAAAGCATTTTCTGTATATGTCAAAACCAAATAACACGTCTTTTTTGTTACCATGCCTGCATAAAATGCAAGTAATTGTAAAAATCTATATGCACATAGCTCACACCTTGTAAACGAAAACCGGAAAACAAGGATGTTGGTGAAAACAAAGGTCGTCTCTTTATAAATAAATAATGTGTTGATTATAATTCATATCATGAATAAAATTTTAAGCCATATCATCATGTTCAACTTCCGGCATTTCAAGTGCTTTTCGTGCAACCTTTGTAGCCAGACTTGTTAAAACATTTTTTTTTCATATGCTTGATTACATCGACTACGAAATCCAGTTCATGCAGATATCAATTCATCACTAGTATCACCCCGTTTTACATGTAACACCTCATTTTACATAACAGAACATACACTAGATG
Organism: Tagetes erecta; assembly: GCA_030867185.1. NCBI lineage: Eukaryota > Viridiplantae > Streptophyta > Magnoliopsida > Asterales > Asteraceae > Tagetes > Tagetes erecta. Next base: position 19,778,445 of record CM061492.1, on the reverse strand, counting down.
AGAGTGCTATGTGTTTCTAAACATAAACCCGTTTTAGAAGCGTTATTAGTTGTTCATCAATTCTATACAATTTTTAGGAAAAGATTTATCATTTCATCTTAACGACACATTGATAATCACATTTACAACTCATTTACAAACATTATTTATATAATCAATCTCTTTATATACATATACTAGGTTTAACACCCATGTATTACACACGGATTGAATAAAAATATTTTTAAAAAATTATAACTATTATATTTAAAAATTTATAAATAATTTTATAAATTATTATTAATCATAAAATTTTGTTTTTATTAACTCTTCTACTCATTTCACTCTCAATATTCTTTTTTCCTCTCAACATTCCTTTTATAAAATAAATTATGTTTCCCCCAAAATTTGTAACCTAAAAACTCTAATTTATTAGATAGATTTTCAAAAGAGTAAACTACAACATAACTCCTGAGTTTTAATACCATTAACAATTTTAATTTCAGTTGAACAATTTTAGTCTTAATGTTTTTATTTTCTAACAAAAATTATCTCAAACATTAACTTATCAAATTTGAAGTTAAATATCTCTCACATGTAGAATAAAAATATCATTTCTCACACTATTTTTAAAATATGACTAAATAATAATGTTAGCCTATATGATAACCTAAATAAAAGATGAAATAAATTAAAATACAACTGAATAATAATTTTTACCCAACAGATGCAGGACGCGTGTGAGAAACTTACAAAAAATTAACAGAGTTAGTGTTTAAAACCATTTCTCTTAGAAAATAAAAGCACAAGAACCAAAATTGTTAAGATAAAACTAAAATAGTATCAAACTACAACGAACAAAAACTAAAATTTACTCTTTTCAAAACTATCATTAATCTTTATTCATTATCCCAAAAGTTTTTATATATATGACAAATCATATATAACACTTACATATATCTTAGAAATGTTATGTTTTTTTCTGAAATTTAAACTTTAAAAAAATATAACTTTTAAAATCAAGACTTTATAGCTTTTCACTTTAAGCCCAAAGACGAAGTTAAAATGTGAGTTGTGACCACTTGCATCTTTGTGGTTGTTCTTTCTTTTAATACACAATAGTATTTGGAAAAACTAGGGTTCCGTTTTGAAAAAAAAACTCCAAATCAACACAGATCATCCAGTGATTTGTGACAAAAAAAACTCTTTTAAGTTGTAAAAACTAACGGATCGGCTCTGATACCATCTAAAAATCCTTAAAAAAGTTTTATTTACAAAACAACAATTTCTTTTATCACAAATCAACAAAGAAGATCTTAGATCGGATGCAAAAAACCGTTTAGTTCTAAAAACAAGTATACGAAAAATATTATGCTATGAAAAGATGATACAAAACGATAACAAAATTTCGAGCCTATTACAAGCAACAATGAAGAAGATGTATAAGCAATTAAGCAGCTGCAGTGAAAGATCGAGAGAGAACGTATAATGTTGTTTTTTGATGTAAAAGTGTAAAACCCTAATCTGAAGAGATAAATATATAGACTGCAACTTTCGCCATGTACAGCTTCAGCCCCTAGACTTCCTGTTCTCTTCGTTTAAAGCCCACCATCTTTTTTTCTTTCCAATTTTCACAACAGCAGCCAGCAGATAGAGGTGCACGCTGGAACCGAAACCGATTATTATAATAATCGGGTTATATAAGAACCGAACCGTAGGTTCCGAATATGTTCTGAAATTAACGCTTGAAACGAGCAGAGCTCGAGCCTAGTGAAGCTGAAACGAGACGAGCTCGAGCTCGAGCTCGGCTCGGTTTGTTTACACCCCTAACCGGAACCGATTCTATAGCAACTGGAACCAGTTCTACAAGAAACGGAACCGGGTACATGTAGGAACCGTTCGCATAAAAAATAAAAAATACTTATATTGATACACTTACAATACAAAAATCAAATAAAGCGGTAAATTACAATACGAGAATTACAACTGAAATAAAGAAACAAATGAGTACATAAGAAGAAAAGAACAAGTGACCGAGGCTTCGTGTATTGACACGGGTCCCTTAAAACAAATTCCGAGTCTCCCAAGAGAACTCGAATGTTTCCCAGGGTACAACGGCCGAAGCTGTATGTACAGCCGGGGAGGACTCTAGCACCCGAAAATGCACTTTGAGAAGAAGAGAGTATAATAAGAACTTTAGAAGAATGAGAGATAACAAGTGAATGTTTTTTTAGTGAGTTGAAGTATATCTCACAACTAGGTTCATCCTAGTATTTATAGTGAGCCTAGAAGTTGAATCATAAATATCATCTTTACTCAAAAGATGTAACATCTAATTGATGTTATGTTGAATAACCAAATGAATTCAAGTCAAAGATGTAACATCTTAGGTTTGAATTCAAATTAAAACAACAATTCAACTTTTTTTATTTTTGTTTTTTCACAAAAAATTACTATTTTGTTTTTAAATAAAATAGTTCCAACAATCCCCCACATGAAAAAACAAATTTCAATTCTCTCAAGTGAAAACACATTTTCACACATTTTTCTAATACTTCATATATTCTCAATAGCAAGATACAATGTATCTTGATTCATACTCTCTCAGTATCAAAATGCAATTTCAGCGGTTTAATATTGCCGGATAGGTAGTGATTAACTTTGAACCTTCCGTTGTGATGCATACTTAGTCTCCTAGTGGTTTGGTAGACGCGATGTCTTTGAACCAACCACCATTTGTGTAGACGACAATACACATTACACAATACTATTCCTGGTCTGGTCAACCCCTCATTGTCGTGTCCATTATGGTCATGGATCACTAGCCTGGTTCTGCGAGAGCTCTAGGATTTGCGCTCCCCACAAATCCATTCGAAGCGACCCCACTTCTCTCTCACATAGGTGATTATCAAAAATCATTAAAAGCATTAAGGTTATGATGATTTCACTAGATCAATAACCATTTGTTATACTTATCCTCAAATCATGTCACTGGTCATTATTGGAATGGGCTAGGAAGTCTTAAGGTTAACTCCCTTTATTGTGTTTGGGGAACCCCCGCAGTGACCGTAGTTTATGCAATTAGGTTGTCCTATTGAACCTAGATCTTGGGATCTCCAGTCACTTAGGTTAGGTTTTCCTTCGCATTCACTTATCTCATGGGCTTTAGCCACATTCCAATTGACGACTTGAATACTAACTCTCTGCTTAAGCCTTTTGTAAGTGGGTTCACAATATTATCTTTTGACTTCACATAGTCAATTGTGATAACCCCGTTGAGAGTATTTGTCGTACCTTATTGTTTTTACATAACAATTTTTAGGTCCTATCTCTTGAACTTTGGGCTCGGTATAAATATCTTTGCTAGACATTCCAACACTTTCAAGTATTTTATGATGGTTTTTCTTTCCATCCATATTTCATAAGGGTTGTCATCCCTTTTCTTATGTGGTATCTTATTTAAAAGATAAATGGCCACAAGTATGACCTCCCCCCACATTTTCGAGTTATCGGATAACATCCGAATGATTTATGTAAATTAAATCGGGTCTAACACGCTTGTTAGAAATTAAGCGATTGCTTAAAATCATGTTTAGAGCTTCATATTGTTAAGCAATAAATTATTTCTAACATGATGGTTAGATAGAAATGGTTACACAAACCATTTTTAAGCCTTATGTGTTTATAAAACACCCAAGTTAATCTCATACTTAATGAGTTTTAATTTAATTTCATACTTAATGAAATTTTGTTTGATTATAAAATAATCAATTTCCTTCCAAATTTCCAAAACACATAAATGATTACAATATCATTTTAAAGTGTTGTTTTTTTAATATATAAATAAACATGTTTCTAACAGATTTGTTAGACATAAATGATTACAAAAATCATTTTAATGTTTTGTTTGTTTATATAAACTAAACATTTACCAATTGATTCTCGACATAAACGATTACAAAAACCGTTTCTTCTCTTTTCCAATGTGTGATCTATATATACAACTTAATAATAATGAATCTTAAAGTCCATATTTCATTCATAAGAAAAGAAGATACAACTTCATAACTTAATTTTTATTAGTCATAACTAATATGACACAACTTCATATTTAAAGTTGTATTAATCACAATTAATTATGAACTTAAGAGAAACTAAAACTCTTTTTGATTTATTACATGAGTTATGAGTCAACTAACTAAAAATATTCTTGAAACCTACTTTTGACTTATAAAACCACATTTGGTCACACTAGTTTAAAACCAAACTTGTTGAGCAACCATCCCGAAACAAGATTCTTGCAAATCTCGGGAACATACAAAGTGTTGCTCAAGGTGAGTTCCTTTCCGGAAGTCATCTTTAAGATCACATCCCCTTCTCTCATAATGTTGGCGGTCGTTTTGTTCTCCATGTAGAGCTTTTGATCACCCGTCATCTCTTTTAGACATATTAAAGAGGTTTTTGTCACCACATACGTGACGGGTAGCTCCCGTGTCTACGTACCAACCTTGTGGTTTCTCACCCACAATATTGACTTCCGCAATGAACGCGGAAGTTTCGGTTATTATGGCAATCGAATTTATTTCATCGTCTTCAACCGCATTAACCTTACGGTTTGATGGTGTTGCCATTTCTTTGAAACTTAAACAAGATTAAGTTCAATTTAGAAGAAAAATATATATTTCAAACCTACACAAGGTTACGAAGTCAAATATTATTTTTCAAAGTGATTAAGTTCAAGTCATATGAGCATACGATCAACAACAACAAAAGGTAAGAAAAATATGATTCACTTTATTTGAAAATAAACATCAGAATAAGAAAGAAGTCACGTGTAAGTTCTCTAAGTCCAACTTTGAGATACGAACAAAGACTTATTTTTTTTAAATACGAACGGTGATTTAAAAAAAATTTGTTTTAAGATTGTAGGAACCGTTCGCATAAAAAATAAAAAATACTTATATTGATACACTTACAATACAAAAATCAAATAAAGCGGTAAATTACAATACGAGAATTACAACTGAAATAAAGAAACAAATGAGTACATAAGAAGAAAAGAACAAGTGACCGAGGCTTCGTGTATTGACACGGGTCCCTTAAAACAAATTCCGAGTCTCCCAAGAGAACTCGAATGTTTCCCAGGGTACAACGGCCGAAGCTGTATGTACAGCCGGGGAGGACTCTAGCACCCGAAAATGCACTTTGAGAAGAAGAGAGTATAATAAGAACTTTAGAAGAATGAGAGATAACAAGTGAATGTTTTTTTAGTGAGTTGAAGTATATCTCACAACTAGGTTCATCCTAGTATTTATAGTGAGCCTAGAAGTTGAATCATAAATATCATCTTTACTCAAAAGATGTAACATCTAATTGATGTTATGTTGAATAACCAAATGAATTCAAGTCAAAGATGTAACATCTTAGGTTTGAATTCAAATTAAAACAACAATTCAACTTTTTTTATTTTTGTTTTTTCACAAAAAATTACTATTTTGTTTTTAAATAAAATAGTTCCAACAGTACATACAGTGACGGATCCTGAACGTTTGTAGCACGAGGGCAGAAAATCATGGGACAAATGAATTGTATTTTGCACGTGAGCGAGATCAACATATATATACAACTTTAAGGTAGTGGGCTAAAAAATGGCATTTCGGTCGAAAAACACGCGGGGCCGGCGCCCATTCCGGCCCCCACAATGATGCGTCATTGAGTACATAGGTTCTAGTTTTTTTCACTAAAAACTGGTTATAAAAACGTACCAATTCTTACTAGAACAGGTTTTCATGCGTCGGATAATAACTGGAACCGGTTCTTCAAAATAATCAAAATGTGCACAACCAGACCCTCATCTATATCCATTTGCCACCATAATTCCAAACCTGAAAATAAGAAAAAAAAAATCTTTAATATTTAGAAGACTTGACATTTCAACATCTTCTTAAATGGTTTGTAGGGATTTTAGTAGACAATTTAAGATGTGATGGTGGAGTTTTGATAGATGTGGGGATATTCGGCTGAAATAAAAGGGTGGAAAAAGCTCAAGATTTTGATTTGACTTGTTATATATGATAGTTATTAAGTAAGAGTTTTTAATTTCTTAGTTACACACTTTTGTACTCATTATTTGGACTACTTAGTTCTTGGTTAGATTGGTTTTAGGAGGTCTCTAATGCGGTCAATAAAAAAGGTTTGGTCGGATTGGGTTAGTTATGGCTCGAGTGTTATCGGTGGATATAGGTGGATGCTTGGCGTGCGCAACACCTCGATCCGTTTCTATGAGGAGATACATGTATAAAAAAACAAACAACCTTTTGTTAGTTTAATTTAAACGTTATATGGATTATGACTACAAGTTTTATGGCTTAATATTTGCCATTTCTTGTTTGGTTTAGTGTGTGTAATTTATTAAAATGATGGGATGGTTTGTGCAAGATTGGGTTATCTATACGTGATACTAGTCTTTTGATGATTTAAAAGTGGTAGTTAACATGTGATGAGTCTAGTTAGGGGTTGTTTGTTTCGCCTCTTAATTGTTTAGTTCAGTGCTTAATCATTCAGATTCAGCATTCAGAGCGTTACTTTCATAAAAAAAGAAACTTTGAATAATATATATATATATATATGTTATTTTACGGTTTTTAATGTGGTCGAGCCATGCTGACCAAGATATCGTTTGCTAACTGACAAGGTTCGTTGCCCATAACGTAATAAATATAGCGTAGTAGCCTAGCCTACTCGACAAACATTCCACATCATAGCTAAAAAACAAATTTGAGATCAATTCACTTAAAAACATGCTGAAAGTGAAAGTTCTTAACATATAATATTGGCACCTAAACACCTAGATAAAGAATTATGAACAGTAAAAGAGATGGTAAATATTATAATACAGATCCAAGAAAATTAAAAATAACATGTTGATATATCAAAAGAAATACAAACCTCCAAAAATGACTTGCTGATTTTTTGATAGAAATTTGTTGTTGCAGATACTGTTAGTCATTTTCTTTATGATCATGAGCATTTATATTATTACATAAGTTGTTATTTGACTTATTTGAATTTGAATGCATAAAGTTCAGCAGTAAACCGAGATTATGTCTGACTCAAGGTGACTAAAACAATATCAGCTCTAATACAAATTTCGAATAGCTATCGACTATTGAAACGATGATTCTTATTCCACATTATGAATCAAATGCAACCCAAATATAAACTTACACGTTGAACCGTCTCCTTGAATGTCATAAGTTTATACTAGCAACAAAAAAACTAGTAGAGTTTCTTTGTATGATCATCAAATGCATATGTACACTTGCTTAGAGCCATCACGAACAAATGAATCATCACCGTCAACAATATAAAAAAACAAACAACCTTTTGTTGGTTAAATTTAAACGTTATATGGATTGTGACTACAAGTTTTATTGCTTAATATTTGCCATGTCTTGTTTGGTTTAGTCTGTGTAATTTATTAAAAATGATGGGATGGTTTGTGTAAGATTGGGTTATCACAATTGTACAACTACCAATTCAATCTTGAGATTTAGTAAGAATAGCAGACGGTATACTAGTCAGGACTCTTCTTTTCTACGAACAAGTCAGTACTCGCACTGTTGGGAGAACATGCGTCAAAGAAGGTCGTTTTCTTTTCCGTCCTCGCACTATTGTACGAATTTATCCCTGTACCTAAAAAGTCTAGTCTTTTGATGATTTAAAAGGGGTAGTTGAGTTTTAATTAAATGAATTTTTACATATTTCCTTTTTCTAACTTTTTTAATTACATATATTTCTAACCTTTAATTTTTATTACATATTTTCCCTTCCATTAAAGGGGATATGTCACAGAAATGTAACCAAGTTTACTTACTATTCTAATTAAATACCTCAAACTTTTTTTTCTCTATAAACTCACTGAAGTTTCATAAGTGTTCCAATCATGTGTAATAATTTTACAAATATTTGAATTTTTTAAACATATATGAATTATGATTATAAAAAAGTTAAAGTTTTTTTTTCAATCAATTTCAATCGGGATCTAAAAGTGAAGACTAAGAATTTTTAACTTAATAGCAAAGTTCCAAATTGAATGAGTTTAAGTCAGACTGAATAAAATTAATCACTAAATAGTATCCAAAGTTTATACATATTTCATTTGCCCAGCTCAATTTTAAAAAATTCAAATAATCGTAAAATTAGTACATATGATTGGAACACTTAATGAAACTTCAGTGACATTAGAGAGACAAAAAAAGTTTCAGGTATTTAATTGGAACAATTGGCAAACTTGATTACGTTTCTACAAAGTTACCCCTCCATTAAAAGTTGACACATTACCTTTTCTATCAATTCCCATAAACAAATAAATATATATATATATATATGTGTGTGTGTGAATGAGATTTACTTAAAAATTGCTATTGTTATATCAAATAACAAAGTTATATCCCTGATGATCTTTGAAAACAAATGAAGTGTAACGCGGTTTAAAAATTAAATAATATAAACAAGTTGTAAACATAATGGCATAATAAATTCGATTTGGATTGAAATCAAGAGAAATATGTAAATAATCATTTAATTAGTTCATTAAGGGTAAAATAGTAATTCAATTAATTAATGTTAATGAAATGGGTAGATGTGTAATATATGTGCTTAATGATGTGGAAATATATAATTGATTTTTAGGATTGGATAAATATGTAATAAAAAAATTCAGAAAACGGATATATATATATATGCCCTTAATTAAATGGAAGTCCTTAAAAGGATTTTTAATGAATCCCTACCATTACTAATAATATGCATGAGTTGTAGGTTATTAACATGTGATGAGTCTAGTTAGGGATGTCCATTTTATCCGAACTCGAGTTAACTGACTCGACTAAACTCACCCGAATCCATATAACCCGAACCCGATTTCACTCGAACCTGAGTAACCCGAAACCTAAATTACCTGAATGTTATACGGGTCGGGTATTGGATACAAATTATAGAAAACAAAAACCCGAATAACTCAACCCAATTCACCTGATACCCAAACAACCTGAATAACCCGAATATTTAGCTTTCTTTTTTTAAATATAATGAAACATAATTCATATCATAATTTTACAAACACTACTTGTAAAGTGTCATAAATACAATATATATAAAGTATATACTTCTTTATATTATGCGTTTAGTTTTCTTATTTTTATAAAAATTATAAAAAAATATTCGCATCATAAAAACACAAAACCCGAATATTAGTGATACACACGGTTCCCACCAAATCAATACAATATTTTGAATAGTCAATCAAAGTTTTATATATAGATAGATTTAGACCATATTATCCAGCTATTAGTTTCCTACTTTGTTGCAATCATTTCCTGTTTTATATAATTTTGTATTGTATATATTTGATAGTTGTTTATGAAAATAATTCATTCGGTTGTATACTTTCATATGGTATCAGCCAGGAAACATTAAAATATGTCTACCGAATCTTCTCCCATAAACTCAACTTTTGGAACCATCCCACTTACAACAACTTCTTCCCTAACCATTGTTACCATACCTGCTTCTCTTAAACTTACTACCACAAACTATTTGAGTTGGAAAACTCAAGTTGAAGCCCTCCTCTATAGGTTAGATCTCTTCAAATACATAGATGGAACCCTTCCCGCACCAAAACCAATTGTTGATAAAGAAGGAAAATCCACTCCCCATACCGACTATAATGCTTGGTTTCGTCAAGATCGTCTATTGTTTGGTGCTCTAGTTGGTAGCCTTTCCGCATCCCTCGTCCCATTAATCTCCAATGCTAAAACCTCCCTCGAGGCTTGGAAAATTCTTTCCGATACTTATGCCTCCACCTCTCGTGGCCATATTAAACAACTCCAGTACCGCCTAAAACAAACCGTCAAAAGCCCGAATCAAACCGTTAGTGACTTTATGCAATCCGTCAAAGCCATCACTGATGAACTCGCCATTCTTGGCAAAGAGTTAGATCAAGAAGACGTCACTGATGCTATCTTAAATGGTCTAGACTACAACTCCTACAAAGCTCCCATTGATGCGGTTCATGCTAGAGATACTCCTATCTCATTTCATGAACTTCATGAAAAACTTATTAATCATGAGTTGTCATTAGCACAACAATCTTCTTCTGCTACCAATCTTCATCAACCAACCACTGCTTTTGCTGCCCATACTCGCTCAACACACAAACCATGGCATAATCGTAACTCTTCACAAACCGTGGGTCTCCTCCCCACTCCCCAAAAGTCTCAGGCTACCCAACCAGTTACAAACAACCGCCCTTTCCTTGGAAAATGTCAGTTCTGTTTTAAGCAAGGTCATTCATTAACATCATGCTATGGCTTTAAGAAGTTGTATCCAAATATTAGTCTGCCTCCCTTACCAAAAGGTACACAAAATAATATTGCACAGGTAAATATGATGCATGCTCCAGGATCCCAAACCAATGACAATCGTCCTTGGTTATTTGATAGTGGTGCTTCTCACCATATTACAAATGACCTCAACGCAATGTCTTTCCATGCTCCGTATGATGGCACCCAAGAACTCGTCATTGGCGATGGTTCGTCTCTTAATATTACTCATATTGGCTCTTTAACACTTCACTTTGACACCACTTCTTTTGTCTTACATAATGTCTTATGCGTTCCTTCTATATCTCGTAATATCATATCTACATCTCGTTTATGTCTTGACAACAACATACTAATCGAATTCTTTTCTCTTAATTTTGTTATCAAGGATTACAACTCGCATCTCCCCCTCCTCCAGGGAACAGCTAAACGTGGGATTTACGAGCTTCGTCCAAAATCACCACCTTCAGTCTTTCATGTTCAGAAAAATAAAACACACTTGTGGCATCACCGTCTTGGACACCTGCATTCTCAAGTGTTGCAATATTTATCTTCTCTTGTTTCGTCGATTTCTTATATTAATGACTCATGTAATTCATGTTGCATTAATAAAAGCCATAAACTTCCTTTTAGTGTGTCGTCAATTACTTCTAATGCACCTTTACAACTTATATTCTCGGATGTTTGGTCATCTCCGGTTCTTTCTTATGATGGTTACAAATATTATATAATTTTTGTTGACCATTACACTAAATATACTTGGATTTATCCACTTAAGAAAAAATCCGACTCACTTGATACATTTATTAGCTTCCAACGCCTTGTTGAAAATTATTTTCAACGTAAAATAAAACAATTAACCTGAATGTTATACGGATTGGATATCGGGTAAATTTTATAGCAACAAAAAACCGAACAACCTGACCCGAACAACCCGAAACCCGAATAAATAATCCGATAAACACTCCTAAGTCTAGTTAGTGTTAGTTAATAAGGTAGTGTTTGGTATGCAGGAATGAGAGGTGGAATGGAATGGACCATTACGAGGGAATGGAAAAAAGCGTGTTTGGTTGCTCAATGGAATGGAATGGACCATTACGAAGGAATGAAAAAATCATCATTTTCATTCCATCCATTCCTTATGTTTTTTTCATTCCTTCAAGGAATGGAATAATTTTTTAATTAATGACAAGAACCATGACCCAAACCTTGACCGGACACAGGTAGCCATGAACCGGCACATGTCCTAACCCACGGCTCGAACCATGACCCAACCCATGAACCGAACCAGGACCCACCCATGAACCGACTCATGACCCGAGCCATTAACCAACCAGTGACCTGACCCATGTCGATCTATGCCCTGAACCATGACCCAAACCATAATCCGACTCATGACCTAACCCGTGTCTCGTACCATGACCGACCCATGCTCGATCCAAGACCCAACACATAAACCAATCCATGACTCGATCCATGAACCGACTAATGACCTGGTCCATCATGAACTGACTCATGACTCGACCCTGGACCGAACCATAAACTGACTCATGACTCGACCCTGGACCGAACCATAAACCGACCAATGTCGTGACCACTTCCTTGAATAGTGACTCGAATCATGGTCCGAACCAATACCCGACCCATAACCATGACTAGATATTTTTGTTATCTTTAGAGATTTGTATTTCTTTTATTTGTTTTTTCTGCTTACCAAACAACTAGAAGTATTGATTAATTTCATTCATGAAAGGTAACCAAACATGATAAGGGAATGAAATAGTCAATTTCATTCCTTTGTCCATTCATTTTCATCATTCATTCCATTCCCTCGTCCATTTCATTACCTCATACCAAACACACCCTAAGTATTTTGGTGTGTGTGAAGGATATATGATTGGGGTACTACGCATCGTATAGATGACACACGTGTTTTTAACGTATGTGTATTTATGTTCGCATGTGTGCGTCGAATATAAGTATACATGTGCATGTATGTGTATATACTAACTTGGATGGTTTATCTCAATGTAGTTATGTAGACTTGTGCATGATTTTAGAATAAAATATATATGTTATTTTTATAGTTTTTAATGTGGTCGAGTCATAATCACCAAGGTAACGTTTGCTAACCGATAGGATTTGTTGCCCATAACGTAGTAAATATAAGTCACATAAAATAATAAATACTCAAGTTAGTACCTAAAATAAGGGATGTTACACAACTATAAACAATGTGGATATTGTTAGTTGCACGGTAATCATCAAGTGCCTTGATAAGACATTGTCCGACTGGCTCGGTTTGGGTTGAATGTAAAAACCTTGATGATCTTTAAAGGGTAAACTAGTGAAATTCGTCTGCTTGCGCGAGCATTTTATTTGCTGGTTAAACAAACAAAACAAATATAATGGAGCTCAGAATCAACAATTACACCGTAAGGTAGCTCGTTATCACATCAGAGCCCAATAACAATTATTAAAAACCAAAACAAATCAATGCAACATTCCAACCAAAGTTTAAAGGGGCTCAGAGATCCGTGAAGGAGCCGTGGTTGCAGTCGCATTTCACATACTAACCGACAATCCACAGAATTTGGCACTTCAACAGAACATCATTTTTTATTAACGTCACCTCATCACAACCTAATTTCATCACATACAACAATCAAAACAAAATATGTTCCGTTATAGTTCAAACTTCAAAGCATCAAACCAGCAATCGTTCGTTTCCAAGCACTTTTCAATATAATAAAGGATGACATTTTCAGCAAAATCCATTCGTCTATCAATTAAAAGGGGTCAAACCAAAGTTACACCACCATCACAACACTAAACAGTATACCATCAAACAGATCCAAAAAATTACAACCATCCATACCACCACCGTCACAACTAGTTACAACCAAACAGACCCAAATATCCAAATAACCACAACCAAACAATCATAACCAAGTAAACAGATGTAAAGTTTGGCGGAAATGATATCACCATCACAAACAGTTACAGTCAACCGAACAGATCAAAACCCATGCCATCATCGTTTGCAAAGAAAAATATCACCTGATTTCAATTTGTAAGTGGCAACACATTTAATGAGATTTCGCATCACACAAATCTGCACAAAAAGATATCAACAACCACACAATTAATTATCCGAAGTACTATTTTTCTCATCATTGATATTATGTAAAACGATTAATTCACACGCTTCCAATATCTCAATGAATATTTTAATTTTGTGTTTCCGATTGTTAAAGGCTGTGAAATCTTGAATCGGTTTGATAAAAAAATGATTATGAACGATCTCACACCGGCGTCACAACCACTTACGAACACCATGCAAGAACAAATCGAACATCGTAAGTCACACATATCTAAAGATCGACAACCACAACGGCAATAATCATCAAAAACCATAGGCCGCACAGATCGAAAGATGGGCAACCATCATCGGTAACAAACACTGGCAAGAACAACCATATGCCGCACTGGTAACAAACATGTATAATTGCGCACCTGTACCTACGAACTTGAAATTGGGACTTTTATCAGAATCAAACAGAACTTATGAGATTAGTACACCCGTGAGTTATCTTGATTTTTTAGCTACAATGAGATCAATAAATCATAGCTTCATTCATCTTTTAATGAGAGAGAAATAAATATGAGAAAGAGAGATAAGAATGTGTTTATGCTCCAGCCTTATTAATGGATTTAAGTAGGATTTCAAAATTTAGTAAAATTTTAAAAATTTGATTGTTTGTACAATTTGAACCAATTAGGGTTTTGCAATCAGTTATGATTATACTGTTGTACAATATGCTTGTTGATTCGTAATTTTTTAAACTCTAAGGAATGTGTGAATTACCGATCTACCCATTCAATTTGCTTATTAATGGGATGTTTGCCTATTTGTATTACATTTTGCTTATTTAAAAACTAAACTTGTAATCTTGATAGCATTCGTTCTTTTATTTGTTTATTTTATTTTTCTTTTGGTCTTTTTATTTTTAAAAATTACGTGTACTTTTTTTTTTGTTTCAATGTTACGTCTTGTTTGCAACGTACGTTAACATTTGTACATAACAAGTGTAAAAACACACAAATACACGTTAATATTATCAACATAACCCGTGTAACGAATAACGAAGTAAAAACACGTCAGAACTCAGACACATATTCGTTTAAAATCTAGATTAACATTGATTAGAGGATGTTTTTAACATTCATTCAAATTGAATTGAATTGAATTAGGATTCGTCCGGGTACAAATACAAAGGAGAAAAAGGGTTTTGCTTTACGATTCAGGAGCCCTAAATTGACACTGGCATCTCTTCCAGCACACGCACATCCATCTCCGTCGATCCAAATCCAAATCAACCTTCTTTTTCACTCAATTCCTGGTAAGAAACCCTAATTTTCTTCATTTATTGTGCCTGGATCTGTAACTGTTGTTCAATTGATGGTGTTTGTTTGATCCAATTGAGGCATCTTTTGTTCATACTTTGATGCGATGAAAGACATAGGGAGATCTGTTCATTCTTTAGATGTGGTTAAGAAAAAAAGCTCTTCTGGTTGTTTGATTATCAAAAGGAAGGTAACTGATGGTGATGTTGGAGTTAAAGGGTTTAGTGATTCATCATCAAGGAATGTGTTTAACCCCATGAAAGAGAAAAAAAGACCTAGGTTGATTAGGAGTGATTCTGAGTCAAGTGATGAGTTTACAGAGCCTTACATTCAAAAGATCGACAGATCTCGTAATCCTTTAGGAGTTAGTAATGGCGTTTTCTTGTCGAATAGGGAGTCTGAGTCTCGAAAAATGGTAAGCAATGGGGGAGAGTTTGATGAGTTTCATGAGAGGAGGATTAGGAAGGATGTTTATGATCATAATCATAGGTTACATTCACATTGGCAAGACGGTGATCGAATGGTTTCGGGAAGTGGTAGTAGTAGCAGTAGTAAGAGGAGGCTCTGTGATAACCAAAGTGAATTTGTTCGTGATAGTAGAAATATAGTTTTGAGTGAAAAAAGTAATAGGTTTAATCATGGCAACAGAAATCATTACCAGATGGAGGATGTTGAATCGCGTTTACCACGTTCTGTATTGAGTGATAGATACCAACAAGTTCCTGTTACACCAATTAGGTTGCAAGGAAAAAATGGTGTTTTAAAGGTGATGGTAAAGAATTATAAGCCAATAAGTGTTCCGTATCAAGATTATGATCCTCCACAGCCTGAAGAACGGAAAGAATCTAGGGCGGGTTTTTTCAAAAAGAAACAGTTGAATGTGTCCCATAAAAGCCACGGTCGTTTGGAAACTGCTAATGAAAGTAAAGCAGTTATGGGGTCTTCAATGTACCGTGATTCAAAGAAACCAGTTTTATCCAAGAGCCAAGAGAAAAGTGACAGTGATACATCATTGCGTGTAAAATCATCCAGTGTCCTGCATTCTAGCAATGAAAAATTGGTTGAAAGTGATAAAAAGTCATGCCCGCAAACCAAGAGTGCTACTCCAGCTAAAGGTAAGGAAACTAAGGTTAAGCGTGGCAGTGGCACTGAAAAGCAGTTATTAAGAGAGAAAATTAGGAGCATGCTTCTTAGTTCTGGGTGGACTATTGATTATAGGCCAAGAAGGAACAGAGACTACCTTGATGCTGTTTATATTAGTCCTTCTGGAACTGCTTATTGGTCTATAATTAAAGCTTATGAGGCACTTCAAAAGGAAGGAATTGATCATTCACAAGTTGGTGGTGAATTTACTCCTTTACCTGTTGAAACACTTAGTAAGTTAACTAGACAAACCCGCAAGAAAATGGAAAGAGAAATGCAAAAGAAGAGAAAAGATGAAGGAAAATCTTCAGAGACAAGTGAAAGAAGATTAATGGAAGCAAGAATCAATGACAGTGGTGATGATTTAAATGATAATGATTACATGAAAGCTGCCAAAAAAAGGAATTTTGGGATTAGTTCACATACGATACAGGGACGCAAAAGTAATAAGTTCGGTAGATGTACTTTGTTAATTAGGAGTGAAGGGAAAAAATCTGAAAATGATCACTTTGTTCCTTATCTAGGAAAGCGAACACTGCTTTCTTGGTTAATTGATTCTGGAACGGTTCAAATGAGTGAAAAGGTTCAATATATGAACCGTAAAAAGACACGGGTCATGCAAGAAGGGTGGATCACAAAAGAAGGAATCCATTGTGGTTGTTGTAGCAAAATCTTGACGGTTTCAAAATTTGAGCTTCATGCTGGAAGCAAACTAAGGCAGCCATTTCTAAACATCTGTGTACAGTCAGGGAAATCTTTGACACAGTGTCTGATTGATGCGTGGAATACACAAGGAGAGTTAGAAAGGAAGGAGTTTCATGCTGTTGCTATGGTTGGTGATGATCCTAATGATGACACGTGTGGCTTATGTGGTGATGGTGGTGATTTGATTTGTTGTGATGGTTGTCCATCCACTTTTCATCAGAGCTGTTTAGGCATACAGGTACTAAAATGTTTTCCTGCCACTTCACTGGATTTTTTGTGCAAAATAATCTGATACATTGATGTATGCGTGTGTTTGGTTACTTTGGTACTTCACTGTTATGTAGATGTGGCAAAATAGACGGGCTGGGCAATTTGGATAACGGGTTATATATGGTATTTATCAGCAGTTCAACACAATTGAGCTGGGTTGGCTGAAAACGCTTTTTGTCTTCTAGATTTGTTTAAATAACTAGGTGTCATGTTTACCAAATGTATTTTATAGTAACGATAGTCTAATTTTGAATAAGTGATTTAGGTTGTTTTATGCATTAGAAGTACACTTCGGATGATTTTCAACCCTTTCGCAGGTTTTCTTTTATCTGTTTGATCCATTACAAATAAAAACATAGCCTGACCCGTTCATGAGTAAACGTGTTGAAGTTGCCACCTTTATGATTTTTGTGAATGAAATGTTCAAAGATTCTACCTTTCTTGATTTGTTGATCAGCTTCTTATCTTTCCTTTCATTTCAGATGCTTCCACAAGGTGATTGGCACTGTCCAAACTGTTCGTGTAAATACTGTGAAATGGCTACTATAGCTGGTGTTAAAACTGAAAGTACACTTCTTGTGTGCTGCCTTTGTGAGAAAAAATGTAACATTTCTCTCTTGTAATTGTCTTTTAGTCTTCGTTTACCCTTTTTTCTAGTGTAAATTTCTACCCATCTTTCTATAAATGTCCGAATCTCGAATGGGTTTTGTTTCAAACGGGTCAAATATTAGCTTTTGGTTGGTTGCAGATCATGAATCTTGCAGCCTGGAGATGGATGGCAATTCTATTGTTTCCACTGATCCAAGTTTATCCTTTTGTGGCCACAAGTGCCTACAGGTATTAAGCTTCTTTTAAGTGTTCCGAGTTCATAGATTTTTATCTCATATGCACAAGGAAATTTATACAACTGTTGTAATTGAAAATGTTATTGTAAATGTTTTAATAATTTCTGTATCAACATTCAAGAAAAAAGGTGGTAACGTAAGCGTTGTGTCATGAAGTTAACGTGATGAAAGTTCATATTTAAAATGTGTCTTTTCAATTTTTCAAAGTTAGATTTTTTTCCTGGACGAAACTTCCCATTTGAAACACCTTTGATTTTGGTGAAAAGAGGGCGTGACAGAATTTTGCTGCTTGCAAACAACTTTTTAGTGTACTCAAATGTCTAAAATACACCTCAACAGAGTAACTAGGGTAGTTTGTAAACCAAAAGCAATATCATCTAAAATTTTGTAATGTTCAATAGTGGCAAAAGTTAATAAGATATAGTTAACTTGGGAGTTGGGACTTCTGGAAGGAAACAAAGAGAAATAACAATGTGAAATACAAACTGTTATTATGTTAAGGGCCTAGTAACCAGACTAGTTTAGAAGGAACATAAGGATGCAGTATACTCAATATAGCAGGCAAGCTGTTTCATGCAGAGCAAACTGTTACATGTATTAGTTATATACTAGGCTTGAAACTCGCGTATAACATGGGTTGAGTGAAGGAAATATTAAATAGTTAGTAATAAAGATTTAGAAAGTATTAAAACCTTTTCAATAAAAACTCATGTTTTTTATTCGATATTTAGTAAAGGATAAAACCATTGGGGTTGTGGCCGAGTGGAAAAGGCTTGTCTCTAGGAGCAGCATTATGGGAGGTCCCAAGTTTAAACATAGGCAAGAGTAAATATTTGTACTGTAGTTTAGGAATAGGATACATTGCCGTTAAAAAAAGTAAGTAGTAAACTTGTAAAATAAAAAAGTTTAAACATAATGCGAATAATGAAAAAGAATAAGTGGTAAACTTGTAAAATAAAAAAAAAGTTTAAACATAATGCAAATGATGAAAAAGATTATTAAAATGTAAAATAGAATAATAACCACATTGATTTTTAATGTAAAGTTTATACAAGTAAATGATTACATTTAATTTTTACATATTGTTTAGTAATAAGAGAGAATGGGGAATTGAAATGATGTGCTTACAAAATTATCGCGTGAACTATTTGCTTATTTATTAGGTATAGATGCATTTATGGTTAAAGTTGATTTACTCATATATCAGGGGCTTAGGACTCAAGAAAGTTAATAGCAATCGGGACTGAAGAATATCCCCCGTTAGGAGCATATTTTCATTTGTATATTCAGGAAAAAAGGATGTGTTTTTCGAACTGAATGATTTCTGCCCACTTTTACATATGCTTTTGTTTGCTATATTGCACTCATGTTATACGTGGTCTTTGCTATATTGCACTCATGTTATACGTGGTCTTCGAGTTTTTGTTTGTGAGGCTTCTTTTCAAAATCAAAGTTTTTGTTGTGTTTGTTTATTGCATGTCTCTCCTTGTTATGTGCCTAGATGAGCAGATAATGGGACAAGTGGGTTCAGGTTGAAATGGCTCATAATAAGTAGGGATTGATACCATAGTTATCAAAAGCCATCGCTTTGTCGCCTAGTCCACCAATTTAAGCCAGACCCATCATTTGCGCTTTCAAATCCTAGGCAAAAAAATCCCACCAGATAGCTAATATTTAATTATTTAAATTTTATTTTATTTAATCCTTATTACTTACTAAATACGTTTCTGGAAAAAAAAATGGCTCTAAAAATATTCCATTGATTATTATGTCTTCAGAATGTGTTGTTCGACCCTTAAGCACCTTCAATCATGCATGATTTCTTCAATATACAAATAACTTTTGTATGTTTTGTCGAATATTATGGTATTGAGAATTTTTGTTATTTGAAGGATGTGTTAATGTTCCCTTAACTAATATATTTTATAATTTTCTATGTTCGCTTTTTATTTTTCGGGCCCACGCTTTTTTAGCGCCTCTCGCCTAGGCCCCAGGCCCAGCTTCTCGCCTAGAGTGCGCCTCGCGCCTTTGATAACTATGATTGATACATGCCTGGTCAAGTGGCCGGTTTGGCTTGACCCACAATCATTTTTGTCAATTTATATTAATAATAATTAAGGTGTTTAAGTTATGTTAGATGAACACTAATACAATAATAATTAATATCTTTGATTAAATAAAACAATGTGTTGTGTGATTTGAAATATACTTAATAGCAACTTTAAGCATGTTCGTCGGGGATCCAAACGGGTTTGAGATGAGATTTCACAACCCAAACGGGTTAAAGTTGTAATTTTCTTGAATAAAAAGGTTGAGATGGTTGCCTTCTGGTTTTGCAGCTATACAATGACTTGCAGAAACTTGTTGGGGTAAAGCATGAACTGGATTCTGGATTCTCATGGAGTCTTGTTCATCGATCACATGTATCAGCATCACCAGATACTTGTCCATCCATAGAAATATCACAGAGGGTGGAATGCAACTCTAAGCTGGCTGTTGCTCTTTCAGTCATAAATGAGTGCTTCTTGCCTATTGCTGACCGGAGAAGTGGGATCAATTTAATTCATAATGTTGTCTACAATTGTGGGTAAGTTATGTTGTTGATTAGAGGTGGAAAAATGGGTCTGTCGGATGGGTTGGGTGATGGGTCATAACATGTACTTTTTGATACGGGTGAGTTTGGGTTGACCTGAGCCACTTTTGTTCAATTGTTAATTCTTTCATATATACGGCTAGGGTATAAAATATAATACTAAAAACTGTATCGTTTAATTATTAATACTTATCTTATTTAATGAATAAAAACTGGTAAGAAGAAATACTTTGAAAGATAACGAAAATAATGAGTGAACTATATTTTTGTTTATATCAACTTATGCCTTGAGTAGATTATGTGGTGTTCTTAGTCTTTCTTGTTTTCGTGCTAAAACAGATAATAATGATATTGATAAGGATTACTGTAATTGACCGTATCTTTCAATTGTCAGTATTATATTTTCTCTATTCATGCAAAATTTATATATTTATTTTGGCTCTAATAGTAACCGCAAATTCTTTTAATTTGGAAGTACCTGTGTGCTAGCATTGACTTAGCTGCAGCAGTAGTTAAAGTTTTGGTTTTGGTCCAAAAGATTGTCGTTTACATTAATTAGAATTCAAGAGTTAGTTTAAGACACGTCCTACCTATTTAGATATTGTGGTGTTGTGGCAATCTTCATTAGATGGAGTTACTACCATTATAACATTTGGTGTGGAGTTGAAGTGTTACATGTTTTCATTATTTGATATCTTATTGTACAAGTTTCAATTTTCCAGTTGCTATTAGGTAACTTTTGCTGGTTTATTTGATGTATCATGATTGGGCTTTTTAAATGCCATGATAGAAGTTGGATACTAGTTATCCACATGTTCTTTGTGATGCCTGCATCATTAATTTTTTCAATTTCCGGCAGATCAAACTTCAGCCGATTAAACTTTAGTGGCTTCTATACAGCTGTTTTGGAGAGGGCTGATGAAATTATTTGTGCTGCATCCATCAGGTAGGGTGCTTTACAATTATTAATCAGTTTAATTGGGTAACGGGTCAAAACAGATAATTATTTAGTGACCCACAACCACCTTTTTGTCGGCTTTTATTTTAAAAGTTTAAAACCATGCTAGTAATAGTCTTAAGTTTTTAGTGAAGCAAATTATCAGGCCATACATTTATTTAAAATCTAACATTATTTGTAACATTATAATCAGGATCCGTGGGACCCAACTAGCAGAGATGCCATATATTGGGACCCGGCATATTTATAGGCGCCAAGGGATGTGCAGGCGATTATTATTGGCTATTGAATCAGTAAGAAGATCTATTTAAATTCAGTCGAACTTAATCTCTGTAACGTGATACAATCTGCAAAACTTTTCATTTGATATTGAATTGCTTATTTAATCTTTTTCAGGCATTGGCTTCTCTTCGTGTTCAGAAATTGATTATTCCTGCAATCGCTGAACACATGCATACATGGACCGGTGTTTTTGGTTTCAAACCTCTTGAAGAATCCCACAAACAAGAAATGAGATCCATGAATATGTTGGTGTTTCCTGGAACAGATATGTTGCAGAAACCATTAGATAAAACAAATATTAAAATAAAAAAATCAGAACCAATTTCTCCCGACGATAAAGAACCGAGTGTAAAAATTGCTTCCACAGATTCAGATTCCCATGATCTGGATGATTCCATCAGCTCTGTTAAAAATGATACACGGTTACCAGTTTTAGCTAACAATGTACATTCTGATATCATCGAAGCGAAAAAAGTTGTACAGGATGCCAACGTGACTACTGAAAAAACTGCTGATGCCGATTCTGATTCTAAAGTAGAAGGATTAGCTTTGCAGGTTTGCAATTCCAATCCAGCCAAAGACCCAGAAGTTATTTTGCAAGATAATGCACTCTCGTCCAAAGAATCAGATTCTGTAGACGCAAAATCCGTTTCCCATGTCGAAGAATGTGTTCCCAAGAACCCTGATTTAGTTGCGGAAATGGAATCAGTTTCTGCAACTACAGATTCTGATTCTATCATAAAAATCACCGGCGTGGATGAAGGCAAGATCGCTGATCATATTTCATCATAAAAGTCAGCGATGTTAGGATACACGAATGGCAATTGTCTGGAATGGAATTGTATTCGTCTGGCAAATCTAAAGAGCAATACAGTAAACAGAATGTAGCTGCAGACCGCCTTTTTTATGTGCAGAAGGTGAAATATATAAACAGATGCTGCTGGTGCTGGTATATGATAGTTTCATTTGGTTGATGAGCTTTGAGTTTGCGTTGTTGTATCATTGATGTTAAATAAACGATCTGTATTTTAAACCTTAGAGTGTTAACTCGTATAGTTAAACAGTTTTATGAGAGGGAACCTTGTTTTCCAATTTATTCACTATGTAACAAAATACATTATTCAAACAATCTTCAATGGTAATGTAACTGGCTATTGCCAAGTTTGGGATTCATGATCTTTTAATATTTTATTTTATAAATTACTAAAGTAGAAGGTCGGTTATGTGGTTTTGTCTTTTTCTATATTTAAGTAGTGTATATATACATTTAATTTGCAAAGCTGTTAACAAAAGTTGTCTTGGACAAAATGGTTTCATCTAGGGGTGTAAACGAGCCGAGCTACTCGCGAGCTACTCGAGATCGGATCGATAAAAAAGCTCGAACGAGCCGAGCTTTTTCGAGCTCGAGCTCGAGCCCGAGCCTAAGAAAAAAGCTCATTAAGCTATCGAGCCCGAGCTCGAGCTTTACACATCGAGCTCGAGCCGGCTCGCGAGCCTTATCGAGCTTTTCATTTATATGTTTTTTTATTTATTTTATAAACATATATTATTATTATTAGTTAAAATATATAAATTATGATAAAAAATATATAATATGTATTTTGTTATGTATAAAATACATATAATTAAAAGTTTATATAAAATTAAATATAAAAAATAAAAAAATATATAAAATTAAATATAAATAATCAAAATTAAAATAATAAATCATCAAACGAGCCGAGCCCGAGCCGAGCTCGAGCTTGAGAAGTTTGTGACGAGCTCGAGCTCGAGCTTTGAAATTAAAACTTGAATCGAGCCGAGCTCGAGCTCGAGCCTGGTTAAACTTAAACGAGCCGAGCTCGAGCCTAGACGAGCTCGAGCCTGAAACTTTCATCCTTGCAAATTAGTTAGCATGGTCATGCGTTCTACTCTCCGTCCTCTCACTTTGGTTTACATTTTTTGAAATATTTTATAAGCATGCATATGTTTTATATTATTTTGTCGTTTCAACGTTATGTATTATATTTACGTCAAACTACGTTACCATTCTCCCATTTTCAAATTATGTTTTTTTACTCTAACGTATTTAAGATTTTAATCCCCAACTTTGACTAATTATCATTGTGGCGTCTGATGACTTAGCCCCACCGGTTTTGACTTTGTTATCATTCTTAGCTATAAGTTTGAATATTTCTCTGTCATTTTATATGTGACACATTATGCATTTACACCATAACGTACGAGGCTGAATACGCAAGAGCTGACCGTGTGACCCGGCCGCTGCATCGCGCGGCCTGGTCTTATATCTAGTTTTGTATGAAATTTAAATACACGTTGTGTGTGGGTACTCCGTAATTAAATACCCGTCTTTTCTTTTATCCCGGGGGAAATACGATTGATATCATGAGAAGATTGAGTTTGAAAATGAAATATTGATTTATTGGCTTTTTAAAAAAGAAAGTCAATGAATCGCCAAAAAGCTAGGATTAAATTTGAAAATGACTTATTAACTTATCGACTACATCTATCAAACTTTAGTAATCCAACATCAGCCTAAAACTCTCTATCTAAAAAGTTGTAATTTAAATTATGTAACAATCTCTTCAATGAGCTACAGTAGGCTAGCTGATAACAAATTTCATATCTATAAAACAAACTTTACAAAACTATTCTAATGTTTTAAAACCTCAATTATGATGCTTTAACTCGACCTATATACTTGCATTCGACTCTCATCACTAACATATCTACTTGCAGGCTGACAATATACATGCAATAGTTAAAGGCAGTGATCGGCGTTTCGTTGAAACGCTGAAACAAGATTATCGACAGGCTCATGCTGCACAAATTATAGCTGTTATGAAGCGAAAGTTAGAAGTGACAATACAACACCTGTCTATCCAAATCCACTGTCTGAGATACAAACACTCTTCAAGTTGTAACAGCATTCACAGCAGAGGAACTTTCTCTATATCTAAATATACACTAAAAATCACTACAATTTATCTTTGATCTTTCTTTCTATTTAAATAATAATATTTTTATACATTTATCATAATAGTTTCTCTCTCCTCCACTCACAACCACTTTTAAAAAATATTAAAAAATTATAGGTAGTGAACAATAGCTTAATTTTCAAATAAAGTTTCTCTCTCATCCACCATCAAATTTCTCTTTCCTTCACTCACAACCACTCACACCCACTCTTTAAAATATAAAAATCACACTCACATACATTTGATTACTCCAATGTGAATGCTCTAAGTGAAAATCTCTTCAAAAACACTAATCCAACAGTTATTGAATAAATACAGGTACAATAGTGGAAGCAGTGGCGAAACCAAGATTTTAGCCAAGAGGGGCCAAAATTTATAACCCTTTGTTTCAGGGGAGCCCAATATATATATAAAAAATCAACTGTCGACCAACAAGGACTATTATTGAAAAATAAAATTAAAAAAATCAACGGACTGAAGGTTAAAAGGAGTTGGATTGGATTGTGTAAATTATTTTATCAGCCCAGTAAACTTAGTACGTTATGTATGAGCACAATAAAAACTTTTATGCATTTGTTAATTAAATTGGTGAATGTTTTTAATTTTTTACTATTCGCTATACATCGTTTAAAAGATGTGTTACCTACAAATGCTAACATTTGATATCTGATAATGTAAAACCATGATAAAGTTAGTCTTTATGTAGTTATGTAAAATAAACGGATCTGTTTATCATAAAGAGATTCGTCGTTCCTGCCCTGCTTCACCTTAATTGTTATTTGAACAAGTAAAAGTTCTGTCTTGGTCCGAGTGGGGAGTAGTTTTTAATTTTTGTAATTCAACATGTCATACAGGCAACATTAGTTGTGTTTTGTAATACAATGACTTAGGGCCGGTTAGCGCGCCAAGGATACTCACATACATGCAGGATGATAATCAAAAGGAAGCTAATCCTAAGAAGAACCTTTTGCTTCGACTTTATCTTCATTGAAATTAATTTGTCACTTCATATGTATGACTATGTACATGAAAGTACCAACCAAAAGATTTTATTTTTTTAAATTGGACATGAACTATGTTTAAAATTAGGGTTATTGGATTTTAATACTCCTAACTATGAGGCATTGGCTGCTGCCACACCCAACTAACACCTTCACTGTCACCACTCTCAACTTAACATTTCACTTGCCGTGCCACTCCGCTTTTGTCCACGTGACATTATTATCCTACGTGGCATAAAAGTGGAGTGCCACAACAAGTGAAATGTTAAGTTAGGAGTGGTGACAGTAAATGTGTTAGTTGGGAGTGACAACAGCCAATACCTCATAGTTGAGATTATTAACATCCAATAACCCCACAACAAAACTGTAAAAGAAGCCCCACAACAATATTATCATCAATTGCACAACCACACAAGTGCTACCCAAGATTTCAAACATGCAAAAAACCGGGATGTTACACAGTAACAATGGAGCCTAGGAAGGAAAAAGACAGAAACTATGTCTCAAACACATCCGTATTACCAATAGGTCAACCATTTTCGTAATGTTAGCATGAAAATCTTCCTTTCGTAATCACATAAATTTTTGTAGAAAAGAACGCTAACATATATGCTTGTACCGACACAAAGCTCCTGCATGCGAGTGAACGTTATATTCGAACTCTAAAATAACCAAGTGTGGCCCCATGCATGTGAGTAGCCAGCCATGTGTGTACGTGTATTAGCCATGTATAGGCGAATTGAAGTGCCTCGATCTTTAAGTTATGAAACGTACTAAGCAAAGTATGACCACATGCGGGGGATCAAACCAATGCCTGAATGTGTTATCTATGACCATTTTAATTGTCACAAGGCACAACCACATTTGAGTGCACAGTGTTACGTATATGCAAGTGTTCATTTATCGATCAGCTAGGTGTGAGTGAAGGCGCGCTTTGCTGGAAATCGGCTAGGAGCTAATTGTTTACTAATCCATTCATGAACACATTATTTCCCTCCCTTATGACATCATCAAATCAAACATGGCTATGATATAATTTCATATACATTTCACTCACCTGCATACCTGAACATGTAAAATATAAACCCTAATCACTTGTATCAAGATCGATGCAAGCTTTAATATGAATAAACTTAATTAGATCTATGAACATCAACATGTACGTAGTGTATGCATTTCAGCCTAAAATCATATAAAAGTAGACACAGCATGCAGGGCCGTCTCAAGTTTTTTGGGGCCTCAATCGGACACAAAAATTAGGGCCCTTACGAAGAATTAACCCTAGCCTAAAATCATATAATAGGGATCTAGAACTCACCTTGCGTGTTACGAAGAATTAACCCTAGCATTGGCTTCCCGATCGATCTAGGAACATATCCATAAAAATAATAAGATCTTTAATCATATAAACTTTAGCAACTAACAACATTCATGCATGGATCCATATATGCTTAGAATCAACAAAGTGTATGAACTAACCTTTCCTTCAAACTCGTACTTTCGCACTTTAGAAACTTGCGCAAGACCCCTTGGAGCTCAAGATTTCCAAAGGGAATGCGCAGCTCCCTTAGATGGGGCGTTTTAGGTTTTACGTTGCACACCGGCCCTCCTCATGATCAGTTGTCTTTGGCGTTTTCACAATTAACCCAAACTATGATCGATTATTACCTTACCTTTTCAAAAGGGGGTTGCGGCTCAACTTGCTACCCGTACTAAGAGACCGCTAGCTAACTTAAACACAGAAGTCGAGTACACTTCAGATTCATGGGGCTACTTCTTCGAAAGGAGGTAACCCTATATGATCCACGAGATAGTTCAACACCCGACTCCTTGTAAAAAAATCCCATGCTACTCTCTCGAGTTCAGGACATTCATCGAGGTTAACATACTTCAAACGTTTCAATAGACGGAAGTTGCCCTCTATCCTTTTTAGTCTGAAACATTTACTTAAGCTTAAAGTAACAAGGTTTGAACATAACTCTCCAACTATGGGTGGGATAACTTCTATACTAGTACTATCCAGAACAAGGCATTCCAAGCCATCCATGTTTGTTTGGATAAGTGGAAACTTTCGAAATCGATAACATGAAGCGATAATAAGAGTCTTCAATTTTTTCATTCGTATAATGGGCGGAAATGTTTTAAGTTTGTGGCATCCTTCTATTTTTAGCGAAACAAGGCTTTCGTGATGTCCAACTGATGGATGAATCTCTTTTAGCTTACCACAATTGATTAAGATCAATCTTTCAAGACATGGAAGACCATTAAAATTTGGTGTCCTCGTTAGGTAGTTCGATGATTCGAGTTCGCGGATATCAAGAATTTTCAAATTTGGGAAGAGCTGATCAAGACAAGTTCACAAAAGTTAGATAAGTCAGTATGTTTGTTAATATCATAGAACTTTGTTGCACACGGATCATTAGACGAGAGCTTTTTAATCACAATTCTAGCTAGTATTTATATAGTTGTAATCAATATTTTTTGGTTTGGCCGGTTGAACCGGTCTGACCAGAATTCGATCAGAGAGGGCGCCGAAATGATCCATATATGTTCGTTTTTAATACAAAAGATTAGCCGGTTCAAAACGGACAACCAGAATTCGGCCGATTAAACCGTTTAGATGAAATCGGAAAACTGTTTTTTAAGTTGTTTGTGTCTTTTAATATGGATAATCTTTGTTTAACACACGTTTGTTTCGAATGTTTGTATCACAACATAGTTAACGTTTTTATATTAAATATTTAAACGTTAACTATTCAATATAAAAAGCGTTAACACATGTTTGTTTCGAATGTTTGTTTCACAACATAGTTTAGTTTTTATATTGAATAGTTAAACGTTAACTATTCAATATAAAAGGCAACACACGTTTGTTTCGAATGTTTGTTTCACAACATAGTTAACATTTGTGTAATGAATAGTTAAACGTTAACGATTCAATATAAAAAGCGTTAACACACGTATGTTTCGAATGTTTATTTCGATAACATAGTTAAAGTTTTTATATTGAATAGTTAACGTTTGTATACTGAATAGTTAACGTTAAAAAATATATGTATTCTTATAAAAATGTTTAAAAAACAACCAAAACACAATTTTTTTTAAATTAATGACTTTTACAACAGTCTTTTTTAATGGGTTTAGCGCGAAGCTATGCCCATTATGCGACGCTTAGGATCGATGATAAAATTAATAGGTGTGACAATAGATAGGGCCTTTATTAAAGCAATATTGTGAAAAGAAAAGAAAAGAATTAGTACCTTACACCCTTTCCAGAGTTGATTTTGCTTGCAGTCCGTCAAAAATAGACATCCAAGATTTATTGGTTGAACATTAGATAGAAATGATGATGTTTTATAACCTTTTAAAGTCATCCATCGAAGTTTCTTCATGTTTGCAACAGTTTTAGGAAGACGTGAATGTCTTTCAGAACTTAGCAAATGTAACACTTCAATTTCCTGTGTTAATTAAACAAGGAAACCAGATTGCGTCAGTGTATATATATAGTGGTTCATTCATTTGAGAATCAAAAAATTAAAAGAACCATGGGAATCATTTTTATTGGTTCTTGCATATGTGTAATGATGCACGGTTACAAGCGGTAAACCAATTTAAATGATTTTGTTGGTTCTTTTTATTTTTTGGTTCTCAAATAAATGGACCACTATATAGTCATATGTCACTAGATGATGCATGATAATATATATTTGTGAAGAGTTAAATTAAAGTACCATTAAAGATGAAGTTGCCCCCATGTCACAAAGGTCTATCATATCTTGCTCTTTCCAAATTCTACTATGCCTTTTAGGTTGTTCCTCTTTAACAATGTAACGAGCCATTTCTTCTACCAAGTCATGCATGTCAAAACGTCTATATACAACTTTTATAAGAGATTTTTGTATCAACACCTTTACTCCTATACGAGGGTGAAAGCTACAAGCATCCAACACAAGCATTGCTTCTTTTTTGTCCCATCTCCTCAAGAAACACGCGATATCTAAGAATAATTCTTTCTGGTCTTGTTCAAGTCCGTCATAACTTATTTTAAGTCTCTCTATGACCTTAGGATATGGTATCTCTTTTAACTTGGCCAAGACACCCATCCACTCAACTTTGTTTTTGTCGTATAGAAAAGAACCTAGAACTTCAAGTGCTAATGGAAGCCCACCGGCATAGGAAACTACTTCCAACGAAAGTTTCTCATAATCCTCAATAGGTTTCTCTTCCCGATATGCATGTGTATTGAAGAGTTTCATGGCCTCGTCATGTGATAACAAACTCACTTCGTAGATGGTGTCTGCTTGACGGGTTAGCAAATGCTCATCCCTTGTTGTGATTATTATTAAGCTCCCCTCACCAAACCAGTCATGCGATCCAGCTAACACCTCTAGTTGCTTAAGATCATCAACGTCATCAAGAACAACTAAAACACTTTTGTGAGATAGCCTTCTTTTTATCATGCTTTTTCCTTCTATCTCACTCTCTAGCTTCACTTCTTTTTTCAAAATGATTGACAAAAAACTTTCTTGCAACTTTTTTATACCATGCTTGCTTGATTCGTCACGAATATTTTCAAGAAAACATGTAGCATCGAATTTATCAGAGATTTCCGAGTAAGCAGCATGTGCAAGAGTAGTCTTACCTCCACCGCCAACGCCCCAAATTCCAACCATGCGCACACCACCTGGCCGAATTTCCATCTTTGATTTTAGATCTTGCAAACGAGTCTCTATTCCAATTAGGCCTTTATTGATGTTAGTGATCGGTACTAGAGACAGTTTGCTAGAAATTACACCAATAATGTCTTTGATGCATTTTGCTTCATGCCTGCACATTGGGTAATGAGGCGAGAGTTTAATATCAAGGGGTAAAAACTAGCAAAATTTACTTGTAGTAACCTCAATTGTAAGGGTAAAGAATTCTTATTTTTAGAAAGATAAGTTTTATCGTTAACTTTTAAATATTTTACATTGAGAGTTATGAAAAGGGAATGCTCAACAAATGAGTAGAGTCATGAATATATAGATGTATAAGTTACGCCACCAGCAGTGGCAAACTTTTGGGGCGTTATAGACACCCACAACGCTTTCATCATGCTATAGAACCGCCCCTTTTAAATTTTAATATATAGGCGTTATAATTAAATATATTGTTTATTTGTCTTGTTGGTAATCCAGGACTAAAATCTATTATTTGCTCTCTATCCATTAAACTGAAAAATTTATTGTTGAGTATGAGTGACTTTTATTATTGTTATATATAAAAATGATTATTATTTGTCTTGGCACCAACATGGCAAACTTTTAGGGCGTTATAGACACCCACAACGCTTTCATCATGCTACAATACTGCTAGCACTGGCAAACTTTTGGGGCGTTATAGACACCCACAACGCTTTTATCATGCTATAGTACCGTCCCTTTTAATTTTTAATGGGCGTTATAATTAAATCTATTGTTTATTTGTCTTGACGGTAATCCAGGACTAAAATATATTATTTGTTCTCTATCTATTAAACTAAAAAATTTATTTTTGAGCATGAGTGACTTTTATTATTGTTATATATAAAAATGATTATTATTTATATACTGTTCAAAAATATTGTTGAGTAATTTTTAAGTGTATATAATTTTTTATACAAAAGTATATTTTAAAACGAAAAATCAAGTATTTAATTCTCTCTATTTTGAGTATAATATTGATATATTAAAAAATAAAAAAAAATTAATAAATCTTGTGTTCCGGTTTACCACAGGTTTGTCTCAAAACTAATTAGAAGCGTAAGTGCCCTCATGAATATCCATAAAATCACTACTTGTCTGTTGTTTTCTCGAGCATATCACGGCACTAAGCTAGTTTAATTATAAGTCAGGTTAATTTCATATTAGTCGGTTATAATTACTAATTACCTTTTAAAGTTTCACCCAAAAAACTAAAATTGTGTCACCCGTTAGGCCGTTATCATCTGAAGACGCTTATTCCATTCTTATAATGATCAGTGACATGATGTAAGGATAAACATAACAAATGGTTAGTGATTTAGTGAAGCCATCAGAACTTAAATGCTTTTAATTATTGTTGATAATCACCTATCTGACAGACAAATGGGGTCGCTTCGTTTGAATTTGTAGGGAGCGCAAATCCTAGCTAGAGCTCTCGGAGAACCTAGCTAGAGCTCTCGGAGAACTAGGCTAGTGATCCACCCATAATGGACATGACAGTTAGGGGTTAACCAGGCCAGGAATA
This sequence comes from Tagetes erecta, assembly GCA_030867185.1. Classification (NCBI taxonomy): domain Eukaryota; kingdom Viridiplantae; phylum Streptophyta; class Magnoliopsida; order Asterales; family Asteraceae; genus Tagetes; species Tagetes erecta. The sequence continues at coordinate 19,746,653 of CM061492.1, read as the reverse complement.
GTATTGTGTAATGTGTGTGGTCGTTTACATAAATAGTGGTTGGTTCAAAGACGTCGTGTCTACCAAAACACTAGGAGACTAAATATGCATCACAACGGAAGGTTCAAAGCTAACCACTACCTACCCGTCAATATTAAACTGCTGAAATTGTATGTTGATATTAAGAGAGTATGGATTGTTGGAGAAATATGTGAAAATGTGTTTTTCACATGAGCAAAATGAAATTTGTTTTTTCATGTCGGGGATTGTTGAAACTATTTTGTTAAATAAAAAATTATTAGTATTATTATGTGAAAAATACACAATAAGAAATTAAGTTTTTTGTTGGTTGTTTCAGTTCGAATTGAAACAAATGTTACAATACTGAATTTATTTACGTGTTTCAACTTTGTATTCAATGTTATGTTTATCTTTTGAGGAAAGATGAGAAGAAAGTTTCAACTTTGGTTTCATTGTAAATACTTAGGTAATCTATTTTTGTAAGACTTGAACACACACCAAAATCATCTACGTATATGATCACTCTAATTTTCTAAAAGTTCTATCAATTCTCTCTTCTTCTCAAAGTGCTCTTTCGGGTGCTAGAGTCCTCTCCGACTGTACATACAACTTCGGCCATTGTACCCTGGGAAACATTCGAGATCTCTTGAGAGACTCAAAATTTGTTTTAAGAGACCCGTGCTAATACACGAAGCCTCGAACACCATGTTCATCTTCTTCTATTGTACTCATTATTTTTCTTTATTTCAATTGTAATTCTCGTATAGTAATTTACTACTTTATTTGATTTTTGTATTGTAATTGAATTAATATAAGTATTTTTAATATTTTATGTAAACATTATCTAGATATATGAACCTTATTTTTATTTATTACATTCAAAACATGAAAATGGATCTTTATTTCAACTATTATTTGGGTTATTGTATTTTAATACTCTCAACTATGGGTATTGACGGATGTCACTTCCAACTGAGACCCTCACTCTCACCACTCCAACTTAACACGATGTTAGTGTTTTCTAACGACGGGAGTGATACACAAGTGTAGTATTAAGTTGGGAGTTATGAGAGTGAAGAGTTTAATTGAGAGTAGCAGCGGTTAATACGCCATAGTTAAAAGTTCTAAAATCCAATAACTATTATTATTTAATGTAATAATTGTATTCTATTTATATGATCGGAGCTCACCCTAAAATTCCTACATCGAGATGAGATTCATTTGGGAACTGAAAAAACTACCGAACCCGAAGTAAAAAAATCTGGATTTACTCATGGATGTGATAAAGTTGATTATAAATGTTAAATAACCAAATCGTATATTAATATAACTTCACTTTTTTTTTGGGTAACCAAGGCAACTTTCAACTTATTTCATTCATTTGTTTTATTTCAACGATTTTGAAAGTTATGGAACACAAAATGTATTAACAGAAAGAGTTAAATACAACGTGAAAGGCACATGTGGTTCGTACATATAACAAATAGGATTATTGGATTTTAATCTTTTTAACTATAGGATACTGGTCGTTGTTACTTCCCACTAACATCTTTACTGTCATCACTCTCAACTTAACACTTCACTTGCTGTATCACTTCGCTTTTAGTCACATAAGCATGCCACTTGCAGAGTGACAGGGGAAACAAAATGCTAAGAGTGGCAACGGCCAATACCTCATAGTTAAGAGTATTAAAATCCAATGACCCTAACAATTAAGATCCTCACAAATCCAAAATTACAAACTTGGTCCAACGTTCTATTAGCGGATAACATAAATGTTTCATAAAAGGTCCGTATTGTGACCTTTCACGTTACCCACTAACAAAACTTTGGACCGAGTTTAAAATTTAGTATTCTTTTTTTCTTAACGGAAAATTTCTTTAGTGTGACTTAAACCTATGACCTTAGGTGTTTTAAAGATTTTGTCTTTACCAATGGACCACCAACCTATTAATTCTTATATGGACAAACCAGACGGGCCTTCCATGTAATTAACTCTAAAATAAAAGGCTTCAAGAAAAAATTACCCGTTTGCAAAATCCTTAGGAACCCAACCAGAAAGATTGCCTGCTTTTACCAAAGCTTTTTTCCATAATTCGACTCTTTGCTTATTCTCCAACTCATGCTTGGCAAATGATTCTCCATATTCTCCATTTTGTTTTCTCACATTGGAGGGATCTATGTCATAAAATATGGGCAACACAATTTGTCCTCTCTTGTCCATGCAATCTATAATATATGTAAGCTCTTCCAGACACCAAGATGAATCTGCATAGTTTTTAGAGAACACAATAACCGCAATCCGTGATTCTTGGATCGCCTTCAAGAGGGATGGACCAGTTGACTCGCCCCGATCAAGTGTTTTGTCATCTTTGTATGTGTGGATTCCTTGTTGTACAAGAGCCGTGTAGAGATGATCCACAAAGTTCTTACGAGTGTCTTCTCCTCTAAAACTCAGAAAGACGTCATAATTCCACGAACGAGAAGGGACCGGAATCAAGTGAGAAGAGGAAGATGAAGATGACATTGTTTGGAATTCAGAAGAAAAGGACGCTGGTGGAAATCAGATCTAAAATGATATATGTGGTTATGATACACTTCCACTTTTCAAATAATAATGCTAGTGATCTTGAGCTTTATCATGTGATATTCTCCTTTATGTATTATTGAGTGGATTTTCATTTTGCTTTATGCTGTGTATAACTTTTTTAATGAGAAAATACAAATATTTTTTATGCAACCCACCCACTCCGGTCAATATGCTGTCTTAACCAGACCCATTTGACATCGGAGTTTGACTAGGCGTTCAACCGGAAAAACCAATGGGGTTTTTTCTGAAAAATCTCACAGGCAGGGTTATAACCCTAAACCACTACTGTACAACCGGGTGTCTTCAACCAGCTAAACTGGAATCATTAGACAGAAAATACAAATATTTAACACCTAAAGTTTCCCTCGTTTTCCATCACTTAATTTGTTTGGTTCATAAAATTTGTTAAGAGTCGCAATTGGAACTTCATATCTAATTACTAGTATTTACTCACTACACTCCTGAAGTGTGTTGCGGAAACATAATGTTTATAACCTCGTTACACACTTATGGTGGCGACATTAACATATGACCATACAACGCGTTTGTGAATTTCGTTGCATGTTTATTCAACACGTCAAGATGTGTTTGACTTCGTTACACGTGTTACGTACGTTCATGACACTTAAATCGTTAGGTAGGTATAGATCAAACTTTGTATTATGTTTTGCACGTTGCGATGTAATATTATGTCTTACACGTTGCAATATAATATTATGTCTCACACGTTGTAGTTTAAAGTCGTAAAAAGTAAATTTAAAAAACTAATAGAAAAATAAATTAAAAAAGTAAAATAAAAAAATTTGAAAAATATCACCGTTGTTATAACTTCATATTATATATAGATAAAATTACACGAATGGCCCTTGTGCTCATGCCCGAATTCATTTTTGGCCCCTAATTCATAAAAACTATAGGGATGGACCAATACGTTGCACTTTTGTTTCACGTTTAACCCCGATTTAGATGTCTGTTAATTTCGGATGTAACTCAGCCCACGTGACTCCCACGTGGGATTATATGATTCATTTCCATCCTAATTCTTTGTATTAATCATCATAATACGCTCATCCAATACAAAGAATTGGGATGAACTGAAAATGACAAATATACCCCCACAGGGAGTCACATGAGTTAAGTTAACATCCATAACTAACATACATCCAAGTCGAGGGCCCAACGTGAAACAAAAGTGCCAAGTATTAACTGTATCATGGAGTGCTAAGAAGAAACCCATAATCTCTCAATCCAACTGTGAGTCCGCATACCGTGTTATGGCTAATACTAGTGGTGTCAATCGTGTCGGGTTAGCAGATTGAATTATGCAACCCTAACCCGACCCATATTCATATTCGTGTCAAAAGTTCAACCCTAACCTGGATAACATAAATTCGGGTCAACCTGAATATAACCTATTTATCAAAATGAAGCAAACAAATTTAAGGGTTGTAAGTGGCTTGTTGTGTAAGTGAGTTAAAGATAACATATTTAATATGTGGGTGTGCAGGGATCCATTCAAATGAGAACACTTTTAACTTGAGAACAACTTAGGAACCGCTTTAACTGTTGTATTTATTATAATATTAATCGATCAAAATGCTTATAATTAACATAATTTTAACATCTATTTAAAAAATATATGATTTGTGAAGTCGTTTGTTAAAATGCATATATGCACCTAAATCACTTGTACACAAACACATATTGTGGGTGCATATATGCATTCTAACAAACGACATGACGAATCATATTTTTTTTAAATAGATGTTAAAATTAGTTGAATTATAAGCATTTTGGTCAATTTATATTACAAAAAATTCAACAGTTTGACTCCATATATGATTCGTTAAAGTTGTACTTTTTGTACTCAAGTTAAGAGGTGTTCTCATTTGAGTGTGCCTCTGGGTGTGCATATGACAACTAAGTATATTTGTTTTTAATATAAAAATTTGTTATAATTAATCATATAGTTACTAAAATTAAAATCATAAAACATGTTATTCAAATTAAATTTATTTAGAGCAAATGTAAAATATATAAATATTTAGCTTCGAAAACGTAAAGGCAAAAAATTTAAATAGGTAAATGATTTATTTATTATGAATACTAATACTAAATATAAAAGTTATTTAACACTCATTTTTAGAAAGAGTATTAGATACTAACAGACCTAACTATTTGTTTTTTTGCCGTTACCGGTCCTAACTACCGAAATATTATGGCAGATTGGCAGTCTCAACTTTTATCATTTTTTGCCGTTAAAAAAATTTGACGGCGTTAAGTTTTTTTCGAATTCCAGGCCGACGTTTATGGATTTTGATCAAAAGAGGAATACGAGTCGATTGATATAAAAATTACCTCAAAACGGTGCTCCAAATTATGAAACAGAACTTCAACAGGATGTTTAACACATAACAATGTTTCAATTGGATGTAAAAAAATTCATCGTTTGGAGCATTGTTTCGAGGTAACTTTTACATTAATCGACTCGTATTCTCCTTCAGATCAAAACCCCTAAAGCGTTGGTCTGAAATTTGAAAAAAACTTAACGCCATTAATTTTTTTTAACAGCTGTCCATTGGTGACAAAAATGATAAAAGTTAGGAACACCATCACATATTTCAGTAGTTGGGACCTTTAACGGCCAAAAAAAATAGTTAGGTCTGTTAACATCCAATACTCATTTTTAAAAAAGAAAAACAATAAAATAATTAATTTTGAAACCTAGACGGGTTGACGGATCAGCTCGTTTTTAAAAGGTTCAACCTAAAAACGACCCGTTTTTATATGGGTCAACCCGAACATGACCTGTATTTTTAAACGGGTTATATTATCCATCCAAAACTTGATTATTTTCATGTCGTGTTAAGGTGATGTTTCATGTCGTGTCAAAATTTAACACCCCTAGCCAATACTAAAGCTGAATTAGTTTGTATCACTCACTAGCTACATTACCTTCATGCCTTACCACTTGATCGTCCGACTCTTTTATGTGACAACCGCGGTGCTCTTTTTCTCATTCAAAATCTAGTATCTCACATGCGGGCGAAACATATTGACCCGGACGATCATTTCATTTCATCCGAGAACTTATTGTTTCAGACTTGATAGACAAGAAGCCTATTCATTCAAGTAGGGGGTATCTTTTTGCATTGCAACTTGTTTTAGTGGCACTTGACCATACACTAGTTGGTTGCTAAACAATAGCAACTCATTCTTTGGTCTTTATAAGTTGCTTTATCAGTAGCATAGCTTAGTTCTTCAACGGTAACAACCTGCTCAACATAACATATCTTTATTAGTAGGAACTCTCCTTCAGCGGCTTCTCGGAGCAACCTCTCTGATAACGGTAAGGTTTGCCACCGTCTCATCATTCCCAAACCCAACTGCCAAGTGGGATTTCGCTAGGTTTGTTTGTCTTATTCAACATCTTCCAACTCTATCAAAACTTTCAATCATTATTATCTAACTCCAATCAACACCCACATCAACAGCTAACCTCACTAGTAAATACGTCGGTTTATAACACCAGTCTCAGAAATCATAGACTTCACAATCTCCGGTAACAACTAATCTCACTAGTAAATGCATTAGTTTATAACACCAGTCCCAGAATTCATAAACCTGTCAATATCCCTTTTCGAACCGTTAACTGAAAATGGATCATTACAATGTACCCACACTTTGGATGAATGAAAAAGCATACTCATGTTTATATATACAAGAAAAGGAGGTATAGGGGGTGTTCTTAAATGATAAAATAAATAGTTAAATACATAGTAACTTGTAATATCATATACAAATTTTAACAATGAAGACTAGAAATCTTTCACCCAAACAAAACACAAACAATACCTAAAGAAGCTCAAAACCACCCATACCAAAAAACCGAATTCGTGATGTTCATACAACATATGGCTATCCATTCATGTGTGCCCGTGGCATAGACCCTAAAATTCGGTTTGTAACTTTTTGTAGTGTAAAAGTAAAAAAAATTAAAAAATAGTCGTGTTTGTAAAACTATCTTAATTAAGCTTTTATAAGATGTGTCACTTGTGACTGGAAATTTTGGAGGGAAGGAGAAGATCAGACCATATTATTATGTGATCATAGATGTGAGAAGAACTGAAGTACATGTTGTTATTCGTCTGTGGAGAATCTTGATTCCTTCAGACATTGACACTCTGGAAAAGGATGCGCGTAGATCGAGTTCTTTCTTGTTAATTTCTTGGTCTTTAGTATGGCAACACCCTTGTGGTCACTCTCATCTAGCATCACTTGCATTTCGTTCTTGAAGGCATGCCAACTGCAAACAAGACAAATGTTTCTGTTATATACTGGTAACATTTCTCAATTTTGTAGTCAAATATAAAAGACATGTAAATTAGATACCCAAAAGTTTGATAACTATCCAACCTTAACCACTAACGGTTTGGATCATTGGATACCTAACATTTTCTCAGCTCGTTCATTATGTTCTAAAATGACCATTTCCTAGTAGATTAGATTAACTCTGAACTGAAATTACCAAATAAAAAAAAATAAAAAAATAATAGATCGGAATCACCTTATAGTTGTATTGTGCAGCAAAACTACGAGCTTTCGCTTATCTGGAATTATGGTCTTTGTATGCCCATATTGAAATTTGCGGTGACCCATTAAAAACTGTGGAAAGTTTCCTCCTTGAGTGGTTACAAATACTTCACTGAACAAACACACAAAATAGTCCAAAGCAGCCAGCCTTGAAGAATAGCCCTAAAACACCCCATAAAACATGTTATATTAATTCATACATATTTTGATGAATAAAGATGCATGTACCTGAAATGGTGCAAGCTCGTCTAATGAAGCAAGCAAGTCCTTGGTGTGTAGAAGGGGGAACATTTTCTTTAAAGGAGCTAAATTTTTATCAGCCTCGTAGATTTTTCCAGATGCCAAATATATTGGAGTTGTGTTTGAAAATCCCATACCCCTTAGCATCATCCCTACCTATGCTGACAAAAAACAATAGTACCAAAAATATAATGTACATTTTCAAACTCGTATAGGTGCGTCTTTCTATGAATATAATCAGTTCTTGAACATTAACAAAGTGCTAAACATTTTTTGAAAGAAAATATAAATTAATAGTTTTAAAAACTAACCTCCAAAGGGGTCATGGGGCACCTTCCACTGATTCGATAACGAACAGGATCTATGATATAAGTTTCGCGTTTAAATTTATCACCCCACCCATTTTCGCGTATTTGATCCATTTCAAGTTGTTCGTATTTTCCTCCATCATAAACACAACATGAAAAGGCAACCATGTCCTACATGAACCAAACATATAGGAAACTTGAATAACGGGCATAAAACTTAATACAGGAATATACAAATACTGATTTGATTACACATGCAGACACAACAATAAAAAGATGATAAAAATTTTAAAAAACAACTAAAAGGACTGAAATGGTTCATACATACCTCCTCAAACCGAAGGTGGACCGAAACATATTTACCACCTGAACCTGAACTATCAATGGTCATTCTTTTGACTAGTGATTTAGCAAGTGTGGTGATAGGAATAGAGAATCTTAGTGCTTCATAATTGGTTAGACATCTAAGAAACTGGATATGAGGAGGGAGACTTGAAGCCAATCTATTTGCAAATGGAGCAAACCGAACAATCCTGCAATTTTGTGTAAACCACCAAAAAAGATAAGCTTATTTAAGAGGATTTAAACAAGGACTAATTGCATAACAAAGTAACCAACCTTGGTCCAATTTCAATTTCAGTTGTCCACTTTTTGCCAGAAAAGAAAACATTAAACTGTTAAGTTATGATATAAACCGTCAAATTTAAGTGAAATTTGCTGACTTTGCGGCTAAAGTGACCATAACTTTTGGCCATGTCGGGTTGGAGACTGTTACTCACGGACAAGATGAACCGTTGATGATAATCAGAATTTTTGAAAGTTTGAGGACTTTTTTGTGGGGGATAATAGTTGGTTATCGAAAATACTCGAAATGCTCAATAGTTTAAAGCACCAACCTCTGCTCTATGAGGACAGGATAAACGTGTTCCAAGTAGTAACTGGCAGATGCCCAAGCTGGAACTCTAAAGTTTGGTACATTACTCATATTGAAATCATAACGTTCCATTAAATCCTCTGGGAGCTCCCGCACAATGTGAACATGTTTCTTAAGGACGGATATAAAATGTTCTTCATCGTATATATCCGCAAACTCACTGAAAAACCAAGTAATAAGATTCGTAAGTTATAAATTATATACATTCTTATCTTCAAAGTAGTACGCTCACTTGACTTGTATCAGATATGAAAATTCACCAAAATGTCACATTTCAAGGGCTGATTTAACAATATGTCAATTTTTTAAGTACGATGGATGTACGCCGGGTGCAGAACAAACAGAATAGTCAAGCATGTGATAAACATTAATAGAACAATAGCCCTTGTAGCAACCCAAAATCATACTATGCTATGTTCCTCCCAAATTATAAAACTCACACATATAGAGCATGTCATATTTATAGAACTTTTTAGAAATACAGTTGGGCGAGCTTTTTCTATTAAAATAAGATAAAATGAAAATGTAGAAAGATAATTACATAACTTGCCTTGAATCCCTCCAGACATTATGAAAATTAAACCGAGGAATGAGTAGTGTTGCATTCAAAAGACCCGCCACTGCCACCGCATTACATATCTGCCATTTGAATATTTATTGTTATCTCTACAGAATACAATAGTATCCATTATTAGGAAATGGCGTCAATATATCCAATTATAGTGCTGCAGGCCCGGAATATTATAGAGCTAAAAATACATGTGTCCAAAGTCCAAACTCCAAAAAAAGTAAGTTCAAAAGCACAAAGATAATCAAAACTAAAGTTCTAAGATTAATGTCTCTTATGAAGAAGATTAAGAGACACAATAAATTTTTTAGCAAGTTCCTATATTCTTCATCTGGAAACTATATATGTTGTGGAGCATATACATATGAGCAATCATGTAATATCAAGCATATTAATATTTTGCATTGTCTGCATTTTCATTGAGGATTTTAGGCTTCACACAAAACTCACTCTGTATAGTAAATCCAGGTAACACAAAAGAAACCATCAACGACAATTTCTAAAACCACAAATTTTCGAACAACTCAGGGACCAAAATGAGCAATTTAAAAAAACAGAAGTGGACATGAAGATACAGGTGGATAGTTTGCATAAGCATGCACTAATTTTTTTAGTAGATGAACTGAACAATATACATGTGACACGAAGGCATATAATAATATAAACAAGCAAACCCAACCAACATCAATTAGGGTAAATCATAAATAGTTACAAGTATATGTCATACCGATGCACGTTGCTGATTTAGACCACCATTCGCCTCGATAATCAAGTACTTATCAGCTATTCCTGCCTCTGTTACAAATGTTTCACAGATTTATAGATTCACTTAAAGAAAATGTTTTTAAGAATTTATTCAACGAATAACTAAATAGTACTGATACCAAGATATTGACGCGTAGTTAGTGTCACACAAGGCTTCTGCTCTTTCAACTTCATTTTATATCTCCATACATCAGATAACTAAACCAAAAAGATGCAAATTTTCATAAGCTTCAAGTAGATAATGTGGCAGACTAATATACACCCCACATTATCGGGATTTTGTTTTACCACTTCTGATGAAAATCGGTAAACTTATAATCCATGGGATCATAAAGTACGACATTAAACAGCACGTGATCATGATAGTTCACTCAGTCAGTCGATAGTGTTTATCATAGGTTGTTTTTCATTCAAACAACATTAATAACAAGCCTATTGAACACAAAGACCAATCAATATAAACAAGAAAATCATATAACAAAACCGAGCATATATTAACCAGCGACGCAAGTTGTTGTCCGTTTGACCTTGTTTGACCTCTATTAAGATAATCAAGACTTAAATGAGCATACATTAGCAACTCTATGCAACAAATTGACTACATAAGTAAATACATCTAATGATCTAATGAGCATGCTGTTTGATGCTTTAGTTTTATATTACATATGCAGCATTTAGACTGTACAAATGCAGGTTAGGTATAACAACATTCAAAGGCAATAACAAACCTGAATTTGGGAAGAGTTATCAGACAAAATGTCATTGAGAAGGTTCTGGAAGACCTCATGGCTACGGTAAATGGAGCCAGGCAAAGGGCTAGGGTACAACATTGTGAACAAGGGACCAATGAACGTGATCATACCAGATAAGAACAATAAGACCAGTAGAACAAAGTATCGAAAGATCCTTCGGCGGAAAAAGTTAAGGTTTGTAGGGTTTTCACGGCGGCGATAAACTCGCCGGCGAGAGGTTTTAGTGTCGGAGCTCAAGGAGCTAGCACTGCTGCTACTGCTGTTGCTGTTGCTGTTGTAGTAATTGAAAGTGGCATCCATGGCATCTTCGTGTACTGGTGTTAGTTTTTGATTCAGAGATCGAAAGGGTTTTTTAATTTTTTTGTTTCTTGATGAATGATATTAGTATTATATTACTATTATTTAGTTTAGTTTTTTTTTTAACAGCAACACCTTGATTTTCAAGGAGAAATACACCACCATATGTGGTCAGCAGGACTAGAACCCCTGACCAAGTGCTCCTAACACAATTGTATTATCAATGGGCCACTAACCCCATTGGCTATTATTTAGTTTAGTGAGTGAAACTCCCTTGTTTTTAAGCAAGGTTGTGTTATTTAAAATAATTTTTTAGGGAAAATTTTATTTAAAGAAAACCGGAATATTTAGAGTAAAATATATATTTTTTATTTTTATAATAGAGAAAATTATGGATTAAAGTTTTTTTTTAATTTTGTATTGAGTAGCCTTTGTATAAATTAAAGTGTTGTTTTTGGTCTTAAATCTAATTGCTGTTAATTTATTCAGTTAAATCTCTTGGAGTATGATGTACATGAGGGTATTTTGGTCATTTTACACCTAGCTTTCCTATGTCCTGGGGCTTTGTTTGATTGACTTGCTTTAGTGCTTGATGGCATTAGGTGTAGGCGCTTTCAAAAAGTGAAATCTTCTATGGTCTGTTTGGTATGAGGTAATGGAATGGACGAGGGAATGAAATGAACAAAGGAAAGGAATGGACAAAGGAATGAAAATAATCATTCCATTCTATTACCTTATTTGGTTGCTTTACAGAAATAAAATAAATCATTATATTATTTTATTTGGTATGAAGGAAAAGACAAATGAATATAATACATTTCACTAACAATGACAAAAATTTATTTTCATGGTTATGGGTCGGGTCTTGGTTTGGGCCATGTGTCGGGTCGTGGTTCAATACATGGGTCAATACATGAGTGAGGTCATAAATTAGATTATGGTTTCGGTTATGGGTCGGGCAATGGGCCGAGTCATGGTTCGATGAATGGGTCAGGTCACGAGTTGGTTCATGGCTTGGGTCGTGATTCGATTCATGGTTCGTCAAGTTTTCATGGTTTGGAACGTGAGTCAGTTCATGGTTGGGCTATGGTTTGACACATGGGTCAATACATGAGTGGGGTCATAAATTAGATCATGGCTTGGAACGTGAGTCGGTTCATGGCTCGGGTCATGGTTCAAGGCATGGGTTAGGATATGGGTCGGTTCATGGGTTCTTAGGTCGGGTCAAGGTTTGGGGCATGAGCCGAGTCATGATTCTAGTCATAAATTAAAAAAAATATATTCCATTCCTTGAAGGAATGAAAAAAAAACATGGGGTGGGGATGAAATGAAAATAAGGTACTTTTCATTCCTTTGTAATGGTTCATTTCATTCCATTGACCAACCAAACACATTTTTTTTCATTCTGTCATAATGGTTTGTTTCATTCCACCTCTCATTCCTGCATACCAAACGCTACCCTAGTTCTTCCTCTATTTAACCTGAAACCGATCAAACAAACTCTAATAATTTAGTTTATATTTAGAGGACAATTTATGTAATTTACTCAAACTATTTAGAAAAACAATTATATATATCATCATCAATAATTCAAACATCATTCAGCAGCTTAAGAAACTAATTCTAATAAAGATCATAGAAAATGATTTGTCATAAGCTCATAACACAGCAACAACTCCGTTGGCCATTTCCCGGTCAAAATTACAACCGACCATCGGAAAAGCATTTAACTCGTTGCAATTTGTTGTTACTGAACCACGAGACGAAATATTTTCCATAACAATTTTGGTTAGAAACGGTCGCCTAAGAAAACTAACTTTGGAAGTTGGTCGGGGCGTCTCTCCGGCAAAGTGAATCGAGCATTTCATCGAATGAAGTCGAGTTGAAAAACAGAAATCAAGCAAATTAGGAGGTGTGGTAGGGTGTGGGGTCTTAGATATGGTACAAATTAGTCCATAATAATCTTTGATGGCCGATATGGTGTTAGAAAGAAGTTACATATTATCTGAAATAAAAATTCTAATCTCAATTGTTTGCAAAAAAGACTGAAGCTGAATTCATCGAACTGATGACTAAAATATAGTTTTACATGTAGAAAGCCGACTTAAAATCATCCAATGTATAATTTATAAACTTAATGAATAGTAAACTTTTATGTTTTACATTTTTACACAAGTTTTTGTTAGTTTCATCTTTTTGTTCATTTGTATTGTGAAGCTATATATGTGTATTTGTGATGTGATAACCGATAGTTTTTCATTTTTATGCATTTTGTACCGGAGAAGAAATTGAGACAATATTGTCTCTATACCGAAACCACTAAAATTGAGACAATATAGTTTTTCATTCTTATCGTGCTTACGGACAGACGAGTTAGTGAGTTTCCCCAAATTGAAGTCGGATTTTCCCCGAAATAGGTGGGATTCAACTATCCAGTGCTATCTGTGTTCATAAAACGTTTAAGGTCATTGTTCACCATTAGTTTACCTCAAATAACCAGATCGTATTCATTTTGGTGTAAAAAAATTATTTTTATTTTCATCCTATCAAAATTTGACTAAGAGGTGAAAAGAACACCACTTACGACCAACGTCACTTTTTATTCCAATATAGCTTGTGACCAAAAGATCTTTAGATGGTCTTTTATAATATTCTTTTATTCAAAATACAATATTTAATTAAAACATCATTGTCTATGCCTTCTTTAATCTTTATCTTTTCTCTAATTATAATCTTAAAGAATTAAAGTTAATTTAACGAACAAGGCAAGTGGTTTCTCGCGATTGACCACTAGCCACAAAAACCAATTTGAAAATAAATTATAAAACCTTTATTGTTTTTGTGCATTATTTAATCGCAATATTTTTATTAGGTTTTATGCATATTTATATAGAAAAATTATAGAACATAATGCGAAGTATCCATATATTGTTCCTTTGTTAGTGTCTAACTGTTTTTATGAAAGATAACTAGTATTACGACTCGTCGTTACGTGAAATGTTAAATTTAACTTATTAGAATTACTATCAAAATTGTGTAATTCATCAAGGCAACATTAGAATGCAAGAACATGTTTGAGGAGTTAGGACTCATCATCACTAAGCTACTTTTTACGATACGTTTCTAGCAAGCTTAAGCTTAGATAAAACAAATGTTATCATCAATTCATCACAACCATCAACAACAATGATTTAGTAATATAAGAGTCTCTATGATAAGTGACACCTCATCATCATCAAGCCAACCGGTTTAATCATCTTAACTTTCCACTCAAATCAAATAAATTGTACAATCCATTTAAGCAACATAAAAGTTCAAGAACATCTAAAATTAGTCAAGCCTCGTCATCATTGAGCCACCTTTTATAGTTTAGTTTAAAAAAACCTAAGCTCAAATGAGACCTTTCAGATACTCTTAGGTACATGCAATACAAACCTAAGTAAGAGCCTATTTGATCAGAAGCCTCAACATATTGAGCAAACCAACATCATCGTCACAAACCTTCCATCAAAATGATACAATCATGAGAGCCCTCAACAAAAAAAATAGTAAATTGCATAATCCATTTAGGCAAGAGGTAAAGTCAAGAATCCCGAATATATGAGCGAAGTTGCATCACCAACAACTCAAGTATCACTCGTATGAGAACAATCTCAACATCATAGGGTGAGCTGTAACTTGAAAGTTCCAAACACGAAAAACCGAAATCATCAAAAAGAAGAACCCATAAAAGTGATCATCAGAGAGAAATAAGTAGCAACAGGACACCGTAAAAACTCATCTCATCGTCATCGGGCCATCACCATACTTTAAAACCCCAAATTTGTTACTCTAAAGGGTCAAAGAGGGGAACCCAAAGAATCGGTAATCAAAAACAAAGAGAACATGGAAACATAGAGGTTATGCGATTGGTAATGGACGTCAGAGCCATCTCAGTCTTGCTCTCTTTCTCTCTATAATCTCTCTCTATAGAAACTAAGATCTAGAATAAATGGAAAAATAAATGGAAAGACTTTGTATTTTTTGTAATTCATTTTAGCTTCTTCCTATCAAAATAGAAATCACAATTCAATCACAATTCACCGTATCAAATTTCAATAAAACACATCCATACACTTCAATATAATAAAAATGTATCCATTTTATTCCGAAATCCATTCTTTTTAACTACTTCATTCTCATAAATTTACTCTTATCCTCTTACAAAATACTTCAAACATTTTCGCCATTGAAAACGTTTCTAACAAATATTCAAATATCGACTATTTTATATAGCAATTAACCTACAAAAATGTCCTTCAAATACATTACCCATAAAAACAAAAACAATATATAAAAAAACCGGATAGAAAACAAATCATTATCATATTATTGATTATCAATGTACACATAACAAAAAGTAATTAGTTGCAATAAAAACAAAACCAAAATGCTTATTATATAGCATTAATTCAAAAAGCTAAAACTTTACAAAACCAAAGTGTCCAGGTTCATCCTCTCAACAACTTATATAACTAACCATCACCAAAAATTCCCTAAACACAATCGGGTCAAAACCAAGAACCATTAATGGCGGCCATGTCCTCTCAATTCCTCAAAACCCCATCAATCAAACTCAAAACCCACCACGAACGACTCATCAATTTCCCCAAAATCACCCCACATTCAATATCCCTAAAACAGAACCCGACCCGGAAGCCAATCCGGGTTTCTTGCGGTTTAATTGAGCCAGATGGCGGCAAACTCGTTAACCTTGTTGTTGATGAATCGAAAAGGGAATTGAAACGAAACGAAGCAATGGGTTTGGCTCAAATAAAGCTTTCGAGGATTGATTTGGAATGGGTCCATGTGCTGAGTGAAGGCTGGGCAAGTCCGATAACCGGGTTCATGAGAGAGTCCGAGTTCCTCCAAACTCTTCATTTCAATTCGATCCGTTTACCAAACGGGTCGGTTGTTAACATGTCGTTGCCGATTGTTTTGGATATTGATGATGTTCAGAAGAACCGGATTGATGGATCCACTGCTGTTACGCTTGTTGATTCGTTTGATAACCCGGTTGCTATTTTGAACAAGTAAGAAATGTTATTATTGTTTTTTTTTGCATCTTTGTTGTTATTGTATATTTTATGTATTTTATATTTTTATCCGAGCGTGCTGAGATTTAGTTTGGAAATGACTATGAAGTCAATAGGTTGTCAAAAAGTGATGGTTTTTGATGTAACTTGTTTAAAATATAACAAGTTAATAAGTCATTTTCAAACTTGATCTGTTTGGTCTTAAACGCTTTTTAATAAATACTCCGTAAGACCGTAATTGTTATGTTGTGTTGTAAAGTTACTTTTAAGCTAAATGAAATTAGGTTTAGCGCGGGTGGGATTTATAGGGTATGTTGACGGTTTGGAAAAGATGAAATTTAAGGGGTTGTTTATGGTTTGAAACTTGAAACCGGTTGTTATTGTTTTTTTAGAATATGCGGTGATGGATATGTGTAATATTTTTAGATTATTTTTAATATTTTTAAGAATTTAGCGGACGCTTTTTTTTTTAAAATAAAAAAACAATATAAACGAAAACCGTTATAGGTGACGACTGACGGTGACTAACTAGAGTTGTTTATGGTTTGTTATGACGACCAACTTGAAAAAAATTGTAGTTGGTTTGTTAGGTTTTTTAATAGTAATGAACAGGCGAACGGTTTGGTTTATGATTTATAAGTAAAACTTGTTTGAAAAAATCAACTTGTACCAAGCTTAGGGTTTTGGACTATGTGAGTTATGGGCCAAAAAGTGTACTAACTATTTGTCATTTTGGTGGTTAAATGATGTAGACCAAAAATTTTGTTTCCCTCATTGTTTGACATAAAACCTTTAAAAAACCCAACCGGTGTAGTTTGCCGTTTGTGCCAAGAAAGTCAAACATGGTCAAAAGACTTAAAAACATTCAAATTTAGAAACATAACATTTGTTTTACTGACCACAAAAACAACAAAATCAACTTATAATATTATGATGGTCAAATATTAAGCTAATATCATCTTAGTGTTTGTTACATCTTGTTGATTTTAAACATAATTTACTCATTATCTCTTTGTTTTATGGATTGGTTATTTAGCATTGAGATCTACAAGCACAACAAAGAAGAAAGAATAGCAAGAACATGGGGTACAACAGCTCCTGGTCTTCCTTATGCTGAAGAAGCCATAACCGGCGCTGGAGATTGGCTCATTGGGGGTGATCTTGAAGTTATACAACCGATCAAGTACCATGACGGTCTTGACCGTTATAGGCTCTCCCCTTCAGAACTTCGGGCTGAGTTTGAAAAGAGGAATGCTGATGCAGTGTTTGCTTTCCAGCTCAGGAATCCGGTGCACAACGGTCATGCTCTTTTGATGACCGACACCAGGCGTAGGCTTCTTGAGATGGGTTATAAGAACCCGGTTCTTTTGCTTCATCCACTCGGGGGATTTACAAAGGCTGATGATGTTCCGCTTAGTTGGCGTATGAAGCAGCACCAGAAGGTTTGTGAATTTGTATTAGTACTTTCGTAGTAGGGTTGCCGGGCTGGCAGGTTAAACATGTCAAAACAAACAGGTCAACACTGTCTGTTTAATCTTAACATACTTAAAATCATGCAACTCGAACATTACTCGTTTAACCTATTTATCTAAAAAAGTCAAATGGGCTGTCAGGGTGGCACTTTGACCCAATCAACCTATTTAATTGAACATATTAAAGCAGGTCAACATTACATGTTTAGTTAAATGGGTTAAGAGGGTCAAGAAAAACTTTTTGGTTAAACAGCAGGTCAATGTGACATCTTTAATTAAACAGGTTAAGAAGGTCAACAGAACTGTTTAATCACACGGGTTAAAGCCAGTCAATACGTCTCTTTTAATTAAACGAAACTTGTTGGATATAACAACTAAAACCTGTATTATTTTCATGTCAAAGAATTGCCACCCTTAAATGTTTTATATACTTTCGGCACGTACCAAAAACTATATCATTCAATAATAATTTAGTTCTTTGAAGAAAATGAAATAAGAAGGTTTTACACATTAGCTATTCGAATCATCTAAAACGGAAATATATAACATTTGATGAATATGATTCAGGTACTTGAAGATGGTGTACTTGATCCTGAAAACACAGTGGTGTCAATATTTCCATCTCCAATGCACTATGCCGGGCCTACTGAAGTGCAGTGGCATGCCAAGGCTCGGATCAACGCTGGTGCCAACTTTTACATAGTGGGCCGTGATCCAGCCGGCATGGGTCATCCAGTCGAGAAAAGAGATTTATATGATGCTGATCATGGAAAGAAAGTACTTAGCATGGCCCCTGGACTCGAACGCTTAAACATTCTCCCTTTCAAGGTACTTGCTTTATAATAATATCATCATCATCAACTTATAATTAGAAGTTGTTTGGATAGATTGATGTGTTCTACTTATTCTGGTTATTTGATTATATTCAGTAAGAACTAAGAAGTACATAATAATATAATCTATCACTTACAAAAGTGACTAAACACGTCCAAGTCTAAATCTATTTTGGGTTATTTAAGATCAGTTTCTAAATGCACATCCAAACAAACTATTTTGGGATATTGCAGGTGGCCGCATACGACAAGACACAACAGAAAATGGAATTTTTTGATCCCTCCAGACCTCAGGATTTCGTCTTCATCTCTGGTACCAAGGTATGCACTTCAGATAACTTTTGACCCTTCACTCGACACATAATCTTTCCAAAACATTTTTCTAACTCTTTTTTGAAGTATAGTAACTGTGTTTGCGATATCTTGTCGCTTTGTAGCTCAAACAGATTTAAAATATAGCAGTTTTTTTTTAAGAATGGCTCCAAAAAAAGTACTTCCTCCGTCCCATTATAAGTGTTCATATTGTCTTTTTTAGTTGTCCCATTTAAAGTGTCCACTTTTAAAATTTATTGGTAAACTTCCAAATTTGCCCTTAATAACATAAAACAAACAATATGATGGACCCACAATAATAGTTATTGTCAAGGGTATTATTGTCAAATGACAAGCAAAAATACTCGTCATTTAATGTGCCTAAAACTTTGTGTTTTTCAAACTAGGACACTTCTAATGGGACGGAGGGAGTACTTCATTTAGATATAACATGTGGATTTATGATAAATATTGAAAATTCATTTAGATATAACATGTGGATTTATGATAAATATTGAAAAATCGCACATCTGATTTTGTTGTGTGATACAGATGCGAACACTTGCGAAGAACAAAGAAAACCCGCCAGATGGATTCATGTGCCCTGGTGGTTGGGAAGTGCTAGTTGAATACTATGAAAGTTTGGCTGCAAACGACTCTGGTAGGGTCCCTGAACCCATCCCGGCTTGAGCCATTGGCACATGACGTGCAAGCACACATACAAACGGTTCAGTCCTTGAACCATGTAGGCTTGTTTGAATGTCAATATTCTGAACTGTTGTATGGTATGGAGTGTGGATTGTTTTTATGATTGCTACTTTTCCGAATAAGTTGAGGCCGGCATTGCCTCCATGTATAAACTCATGTGCTGTTCTTGCGCACATTGTAACATATTGTATCCATGCTTTAGACACACTTTGTACATTTCTTTGGGGGTGTAGAAAAACCTTTTTTTCTTCTTCCTTTTTATGTTCTATTGATCTTGTTTTCTTGGTTTGTATGTTGAAAGATCGCGAGAATAACCATTTGACAAAATGTGCTTATCAAAATGGTCGGTGGGTTTTCTTTTTTCGTTACAAGAAAATCAATCACAACACGACACATGGGCAGATGTACATAGAGAGCAGGGGTAGTCTGGACTAACCCTTAACTTTCTTTACGAAGTGAATGTATGACTTTTTTTAGTTTTTTATGTATCGAGATACCATAAGGGAAAATTTATATGATTGTACAATAAAAAATGGTATATTGGTTTTTACTGGTCCCAACTATTACCTTTTGTCTTCTATTGGTCCCAACTATTAAATTGGTTGTCAACGGTCCCAACTTTTATCACTTTGGTAACCACCGGTCCCGTCGTTAAATTTTTTTAACGCCGTTAAGTTTTTTCCAAATTCAAGACCGATGTTTTAGACTTTTTGATCGAAAGGATAATACTTGTCGATTGATGTAAAGTTTTCTCGAAAAGGCTCTCTGAACTATAAAATTTTTACATTTGATTGATGCACCGTTAGGTTAAACACCCGATCGAAGCACTATTTTGTTGTTCGGAGCGCCGTTTCGAGGTAACTTTTCCATCAATCGACTTATATTATCGTTCCGATCAAAATGCTTATTGAATTTGGAAAAAAAGTTAACGACGTTAAAAAAATTTAACGACGGGACCAGTGGTTACCAAAGTGATAAAAGTTGGGACTGTTGACAACCAATTCAATAGTTGGGACCGGTAGAAGACAACATGTGATAGTTGGGACCAGTGAAAACCAATATACCACAAAAAATGTTATTTTATTCACATGGGATTATTTATTATGGAAATATAAAGGTGGAATAATTATTTATAATCTTTGATGGCTTTAGACCATAAATCAAAACTCACTTATTGCAACTTGGTGAGGCACTTCATTTGTGCAGGCAGGCACTTTTGATGAGTTCACATCAAAGACAGCAAAACACATGGGTTGAGAAATTGACAATTTGATGGTGGTGGTGGTGATGGATGTTTGGGATAGAGTTAGCACTAAGTCATGGAATTTATAGTGACCTCAAAGTAACATTATGTTACACATTTTTAAAGGACCTTTTTATATATAGAAATATATGGTCTTGAAAAATATATATTTGTCTAGTAAATAATATATGGAATTTTACTAATTCATCCTTCTTCAAACACTATTAAACAAGTTGTGCTTTATAAAATTACTCAATAGTTTTGTTGATAAATTAGGTTTATTTATTTATTTATTTATTTATTTATATATTTATTATTAATAAATGACAAGTGGAAAAAAGAGCTGGAAGCCCTCGTGTGGTTTCAACATCTCATTAAAAACACTCTTGGTTTGTGATGGTTTGAAAGATCACTCTCTCACTCAAATGCTTTGAAAAATGCCTCTCAACTAATTTTAAAGAGGATAAAAGCCTCTTAATGAGAAGTATACTGCTTGACTTGTTTGATGCATTTCATAAACTAGAAAGTCAAAACAATAATTTATTTTTCGAGCTGGATTATTTGATTAGCGTTAACTTCTACTATGAGCTGGATTATCTGATTAGCGTCAACTTCTACTATGTGATCTGTGCTTCTATTATGTACTAGACCTAAGAAATGATGAAACATAACAAATGTTTTAGACATGTCTAAGGCTTAACTTATAGTTTAAACTGAATTGATCAAGTAACTGTTGTGTAATAATATCCCAACGTGAAATGGGCTGACGTATACACCATTCCACACAAGTAATACTAACTAGGATTATCCCGATCACACGTTGTTGTGACACAGTGTGAATAATTTAACCGTCTTATTTTATAACTGAGATTAAAAAACGAATGCACCCGTTTAAGATTCATAGAGATATTGTTCTTTTAATAGGCCGAATCATAGTCAACACATGATTTAACCATGCACGTGGTAATTTTTGTAAGATTGTCAAAACTCAAAAGGTTCGTTACATGATCCATTCAAGTTACATAACTTTTACTTTTGTTTTTATTTTCTTAATCAACTTTTCTTATTTTTTTGTTTTTTTATTAAATTACTTATAATACTTTTAAGACTTAACGTCACAACGTGTGATATATAAACTATTTTTTTTCTACGCCTGCCGACGTTTTAGTTAGGAACGTAATTCATTTAATGAAGTCACAAATACGGCACGTCGAAACGTCTAGGCATCAAACTTTAGTGTCACTATCGTAACGTGTGTAATGAAGCCACAAACATGGTGTTACAGCCGCAAAGTATGATACATTTCAAAGTTAAAAACATGTCAACTAAGACATGGTCGCCGCATAGTGCATCTCGGGTAAAACAACTCTACTGCCGCAACGCACAACACATGTCAAAGTCGAAAACGTTCTTAGAGTGTGTAACGAAGTTGAAAAACTACTTTGCCGCCAAAACGTACAATCAAAAAGTATTTGTGGAGGAAAACAGAGGAGTGAAGGCGTTGTTAGACATCCACAAAGTAAATGCTTTTTAGTATTTTCATGCTTTAAATCCTTAATTTAATTTTTGACTCAATTCTAAAAATTCTTTTATTAAGGAATGAGACCTCTCTTTACAAAAACTTAGTGAGAATGGCTAAGCACTTTCCACTGGAATGGCTATGTAGGTAGCTAACGATTACCAATTGTGTCAACTACATAACTCTCGGTTTGGGTGGCATGACGAGTGTTATCTAGCATTGATACGCTTAACCCCAACTATGCCCACTTAAACAATTTAAGTAATATTCAATCCCTTTGATTAAAACTTATAAAATTGGCATATGTTACACAGGAAACACGATTTTCTCTTTGACAAAAACCGTAGGCCCGAATGCAGGGTAAACGCTAACACCGGGGGTTCGGATAAATCAGTTGAAGTGTTGTGTTTTAATACGAGTGTCATAGAATTTTACTTTCCTATGGCTTTTACTGTAATAATTTATGTTATCATTTTTTGGTCTAAGATATTTTGGACGACTTGTTGCATTAGGCAAGTCGTGCAACTTTTGTAAAATCCAATTTTACTTCTGTTTGTGATAATTTAAAACCTCTTTCAACAATCGACACGCCTTAATTTTAAATACCTGATTTAAAACTAGGTTGGTCATTATCACGAACATATTTTAAACTAATAAAATTCCTTTTTATTATTTTAAGGTTTATATAATTATATAAACCTTGTTTTATCTTTTAAATAAACTCTTTTATTTAAATCCTTTCCGAGTTTAACAAAATCCAATTTTAAAAACCCATTGTTTTTTATTATGTGATCTTTAACTAAAACTCTTTTTAACCAAAATTATTTATCCTGTGTGACAATTACAACCATGCATAAATAATAAGAATTGAGCCACTAATAAAATTTGTTCGGTTTCGAGCCATGAACGATAACGAAACCTGTCACACCCCCAATTTCAACTAACGGAGTTCTACCGTTCGGGGCGTGACATGCCAGGATCTCATTGCCACTAGTTACATTGAACGACCTCTATATGAATTTAAAAACCAACGTTTATAAAAACCAACGTTTAAAATAAGTTTCAGTGCGGAAGCATAAATAAAATCCAAACAATTTAATGCGTAAACCACACGTTCAGAAAAGCAAAGTTAATAAAAATAAAAGAGTTTAATGTATCTACGACTCTACCAAAGCATGCTCTTAATCCGTGCACAGTTCTGAGAAAGACATGCTAAAATGTGTTAACACTAGGTTGGTGAGTTCACAGGTTTAAGTAAATGAAAAATACAACAATAGCCGATAATGTAAAATACATTTATATCGTTAGGTAGCTAACCCAGTTTCTTATTATTTAAGCGTTTCGATACCGAGCTGACTGAGATTTATTTGCGCATCGACACCATTGTTAACAACAACAATGGACCAACAACATAGGACAATTCACACATGCCCGGCTCCCAGCCGAGGGTCGTACCTTATCGTGTTTACGTAACAATTTTTGGGTCCTACCTTTTGAACCTTGGGCTCCGGTATAAATACCTTTGCTAGACATCTCCACACTTTCAAGTATTTATATGATGGTTTTTCTTTCCATCCATATCTCATAAGGGTTTTCATCCCTTTTCTTGTGTGGTATCTTATTTAAAAGATAAATGGGCCGTATGACATCCCCCCACATTTTTGAGTTATTAGATAACATCCGAATGATTTATGTAAAATAAATCGGGTCTAACACGCTTGTTAGAAATTAAGCGATTGCTTAAAATCGTGTTTAGAGCTTCATATTGTTAGACAATAAATTATTTCTAACATGATCGTTAGATAGAAATGGTTACAAAAACCATTTTTAAGCCTTATGTGTTTATAAAATAAACATCCAAGTTAATCTCATACTTAATGAGTCTTAATTTAATTTCATACTTAATGAAATTTAGTTTGATTATAAAATAATCAATTTCCTTCCAATTTTCCAGAACACGTAAATGATTACAATATCATTTTAAAGTGTTGTTTTTATATAAAATAAACATATTTCTAACACATTTTTTAGACATAAATGATTACAAAAATCATTATGAAGCTTTGTATGTATATAATATAAACCTCACATTTGTTAGACATAAATGATTAGAAAAATCATTTTAATGTTTTGTTTGTTTATATAAACTAAACACTTCCTAATTGATTCTAGACATAAACGATTACAAAAACCGTTTCGTCTCTTTTCCATTGTGTGATCTATATCTACAACTTAATAATAATGAATCTTAATGTTCATATTTCATTCACACGAAAAAAAGACACAACTTCATAACTTAATCTTTATTAATCATAACTAATATGACCCAACTCCATATTTAAAGTTGTATTAATCACAATTAGTTATGAACTTCACAAAATAATTACTATTTTGTTTTTACACAAAATAGTTCCAACATATCATGTAGGGATGGCAATGGGCCGGGTATTAGTAATCTCAGGCCCGTACCCGAATGTAAAACCCAGTCCCATACCCGGCCTAATACCTATCGGGTATCAATCGGGTAATTACCCATCGGGTATCAGGCATACCCATGGGTATCAGGTATACCCGTCAATTACTTCCAAAATATAAAATTGATACACACATATAGTAAAATGTATCAAATCCAATTAAATAAATTTTTATAATATATGAATTTAAAAGAAGCAATGACGGTAAATATCAAAAGATGATTCATTTTTTAAACAATATCAAAATGAGTAAGTAGTTCATCTTCCAAAAAGCTTATACTAGTTCATAAAAAAAGATCCATGAAAAAATACCCAAAACAAAGATACTAACTTGCTTTCATAGAATATAAAACATATTCAAAAAAACTATTCATCTAATATAAAACATATTTAAAAATACTACATCATTTAAAGGCTAAAATCAAAGAAGATTAGTGATTATATATAAGGAAAACAAAAAAAATATATATATATATATATATATATATATATATATATATATATATATATATATATATATATATATATATAGGGGGTGGTTCTTTTAAGAAGACCAAATATTGCAAGAAGTAAAAGAAGAAACACTATCCAATCAAATATTTTACATCCATTTACTTTTTATTCTAATTAAAAGGGTATACTTGTAAAAGTGGTGCTAGTGTATTTATGTTAACTATTAAACTTCTTGTAATATATGATTTTTAAGATTAATTTATTGAAGACAACTTATTTCAACAACAACTTTTATATTTAAAATTCTATATCAATTATTTTTCACGTAAACATATATAAAATATGTATATGATGGTGATATAACATATAAGAATTATTTCAACTACACAAGTAGTTTTCACCTACACATAACTAATTTTCAAATCCATATCACCCATTTTCATTTACACATAATTAAAATTTACCTACACGTCACTCATTTACATCTACACATACCATTAGCCCATTTTATTTTCATATACACACAACTCATTCATCTACTGGTAACTCATAATTACTTACACACACTGTTACAAAAACTTATATACCCCTACACAAACTGTTACCTACTTTTATATACACCTACACAAATTTATATGAGTATTAAATCTTTATGTGTTGGCTTAAAATCGGTGTGTAGGTTGAAACTTTATATGAGTTTGTTCAAAAATAATGTGTAGGTTAAAAACAAAAAACTGAATAAAGTCACCTACATATAACATTGAAAAACAAATCTAGCATAAAAAAGCTAGACAAAGTTCAAGAACAAATATATAAAAAAAAGATAACACCATATGCTTAACAAACTACATTTAAAAAACAAATTGCATGCAATAGAAAAAGAAGATAATAATTATTCTTTCTATACTGTGTGACAATCGTAAATACTAATTAATTTATTTAATTATCAAATGTAGTTAATTTAACTAAAATTAATAATAAAAACATTTTGACCAACTCTTTTTATTATTAAATTCTTAAACGTTAAAAAGAGAATGTGTTTGAATTATATAATTAAGGTTAATGAATGTGATTTGAGAGAGAGAGATGAAAATCTAGGTAAACTTCCCACACTACCCCTAATCTCATTTAATTAATCTTTTTATAATTTATTTAATTACTAGAATGCCACTAATCTTTATGACCATTGATTAAATGATCTAATGAATGAGATTTCTTCTTTTTCTTCTTGCAAATTTTTGTTCTTCTTATTTGAACCTCATTCTATATATATATATATATATATATATATATATATATATATATATATATATATATATATATATATATATATATATATATATCTTCGGGCCGGGTACATGGGACGGGTATGGGACGAGTTCATATAATCCCATACCCGTACCCAAACCCGGATTTTTTTAAAAAACAAATCTCATACTCGGTCCCATACCCGAAAATCCGGCCATTACCCGACCTGAATACTTTGGGTTTTGATTTTCCCATCAGGCTCGAATTTTATTACCATCCCTAATATCATGCCTAAGCAACTATTTGAAAAATTATTTTTACATCATCACTATTGTGATATATATAAAAGTTAACATACATATAACAACAAAGCATTCTCATTTCCTAGCTATATTTTATTAGTTAGTGACGATATAGCCTTTATTTTTCTTCTTTTGTATTTTCAGATAATTTAAAGTGGGAAAACATAAGAGAAACAAAAACAAGCAAAAGCAAAGGAAAATAACTAAAGGAAAATAGAACGTAAAAAACACCCCAACACACGCCCCATTCATCATGAGACACGCCCATGTGATCTCAAAACATGAAAAATACACACATGAACATGTCTCTTTCCACAATTCCATCACAATGGTGGTATTTATACTAAACCATATCCCATCTTCTAATTAGGCCCATTCCTTAACATATGGAAGGCCAATACAAAATAACCTTGTAATCCATAATACTTTTTCCTAATGACATCAACCAAACTCATTACATAATTTTGAAATATTTTAGTATATTAAATACCAAATAATTTGTTGTCTTCATATGGCTGTTTGTTGCGCTAGCCTATTAGACAAGGTCTCTGTAATATCCCCTAGGCTGATGCATTCAAACATACAAGAACACTATCTTTCTAATGAATCACAACTACCGTTATGAGAATTCTGGTTGATAAACTCAGGCGGTTTCTTACAAAGGATTTGACGGTTCTTGCTTGTGTTTGTGCACGAGATCCGTAAGGGGGGGGGGGTTATTTAATCACCTTCTGTTGCGTGCCGTGTAATTCTTTAGGATGTACTTATAACCATATTGTATCTTATTTGTGTTTTAGGATTTTACTTTTGCTTGGAAAATTTTGGTTCCAAAAAAGGTTCATTATGAAGCATAGAAGGCCAAATGGAAAACTCCAAACTTTGATTTCTCTCGTTGCTAGAAACTTCATATCAAGCCGGTTATTTCAACTATGTGTGGGGATTATGATGAGACAATTGAACATGTTTTTGTTGCGTGCCGACTCGCACAATTAGTAGGATTTCATTTCGAAATGATGCGACATCCCACATTTTTGTATTTGGTATTTGCGACTTGTTGTAAATCCATGAATACATTTGTGTAATTACGTTTTCTATAAAATTATTTCATCCACTATTTGGTGCTCATGAAAAACCCTGAGATTAGAGTCATAAGACTTTCAATCATAAGCCAACGACTCTTAATTAGATAAATGATAATATAAAACTTATCAGGTTCTTTTTACTACAGAACTAGGTTAAAACCCATTGGTAACTTGGAAATTTAAGTGGTATATCTTCTATATTTCTAGTAAGTTTTTTTTTTCCTTTTTACAATTAGTTTTTTTTATCAATTTTATATAATACTTCATGTTTGAAGTAAGACTAAAACCAACACCACTTGTATACTCCCTATACATACTAAGTTACAAGGCCCGCACATGTAGTGGGACTAATGACTGACACGCGTCAGCATGTGAGTGGACCATAAAGTTTAAGTTATTTTTAATTTTTCCATTTAAAAACTACATTAAAAGCTTTTGCTATTAGACCTATTATCAATATATACTAACTCCGAGTCTCGACAGTAACATCTTCTCTCTTTTTTTTCCACATTTTTTCCATGTTATAAAAGAAATATTTACTTACATTCCATCACTTTTATATCTAAGATTCTAAGAATGCTAAATTTAGTTACCTAACAAATTAGATAGTAAATTACTTTAACAACTTTAAATTTTAACATACAAGAGATAATACTACACCTAATAATACCTATTTCAACTCACAAAAATCTAGTTTGCTCTTACACCTAGTTGAGTTGGTTACTTGGTTGTAGTATGTATTTTAAGGTTTACATATAATTGATGCTTGCAACTTTGTTCTAGCTACCTAGTATTTTTTGTTAAAAAAAACATGATAGAGTGGTATATTAAGGAGTGGTTGGTGGAAATGTAAACATTGAAAATGATGGTTAATTCTTTGTGAGACACAAAAAAGATAGGAGGAAAATAATTTGAGAAAATGATAATAGAATGTGTTTTGTCCTTTTCACCCTCTCTCTAAAAACTACTTACATACATTTTGGTACCTTTCATCATCAATCAACAACATTTAACAACAATAACCATAACAATAACTCCCCCTCAAGCTACCCCCAATTTTTCAACTATCATTATTAACTTCATCAAACCCCAAAATTCAGCATCAATCGATCGATCAACAATGGAGGATACTCAAACTGAAGCATCAATCACTTCTCATCCAATTCGTCGTCATGTTGTTTTGATCTCCGCTGGTGCTAGTCACTCTGTCGCTCTTTTGTGTAAGGATCATTCAAAACTATGTTGATTGATTTTAGAGGCGTAACATTACTTTGCATTAGTATCATTTGTTGTTGAATTTGTCGGTTGATTTTTTGTTTGGTTTAAACTCGTTGACAATTCGTTAACCCTAATTAAGATCATACGAAACTGTTCATTTCTTCCTCGATAACTGACCAAAAGTGTGCTGGAGATTATTTTTATACTGAGGTGATGTACTGATGTATATAGGTAAGTGATGTGTTTTTTTTTATTTACACACTTTTGAATGTTATATGGAAACAAGTAAACAAGCAAAAGTGGAGGATGTGCTTGGTTTAGGGTTTAGAATGGGGATAGGAAACAAGAGTGATATTTGATGTTTGTTTGAAAGCTAATGGTATTAAAAATACAAATGAAAAAACCGAAGTTCGACTTAAGATCAAGCACAAGCTGAATGAATGGACTGAAGTATACTGTTAAAAGCCTGAAATGATTATTGTAAACTCTTTTCTGTGTAAGATATGTTCTGGTTATTGTTTTCACTCTTATCGAAAATAAGAAATAGGAAATTATGTTTAAGTCATGAATGTTAAAGGCACTTCCTTATCTCTTATCAGCTTATTGCACGTTTATCTATCCCACATTTCGTCATATGAGATATTAAAGCATTTCCTTATGTGTCATTTACAATATTGTTCGTGGAATCACGCTAGCTGCAAACCGGATGTGGTATTGTCCGTGAAATCACACGACAGTATTTTTCTGTTTTAGCATTTACAGGATGTCCAGTGTTGTGATTGAATGATCGAACTTATTTCCATGTTTTTACGGTGTACAAGGTCTGATATTTAGTTGTTTTATTGTATCAGCTGGAAATATTGTTTGTTCATGGGGAAGGGGAGAGGATGGACAACTAGGACATGGTGACGCTGAAGACAGGCTGTCACCTACTCAGTTAAGCGCTTTAGATGGGGAAGAAATAGTATCTCTTACTTGTGGAGCTGATCATACGACTGCATTTTCAGAGTCACAACTTAAAGTGTTCAGCTGGGGATGGTTTGTTCTCTTATTCATAAATGATAACCAATTTCCATTATTATGCTTCAGATTCATATACATTCAGCTAGTGAGTTTTTAATTAAGTAGGTGGTATTGCCATGCATACCTGGTTTGTAGGAAAATCTTGATGGGGGGGCTTTTGGATCTAGGTGCTTTGCTATTCCCAATAGCAGATGCCACCTACGTGGCATTATATGGTAGAAGAGCTTGTGACTTGGCAATGCAACGTGGGATCCAGCAGATCACCTAGAGCCAAACACCCTTAAAGATTTTCCTAGAAACCATGCATGTATAGCAATAACAATACCTCCTATTTCCAAAAAAAATCTTCACCTACTCAACATAGAATTTTTCTTTTGAAATTTCCAAGTGTTACTGATGTAAGATTGTTGAGATTATCTTAGACGTTTGAATTTGAATATTTATTTGTTTAATTATCTTTTAGTATTTTTATTTGGTTTATCTTGTTAGTTTCTAGTATAAGTATTAAGGTTTGGTGAACATTATTATCAGTTTTTGATGATTGAATATTATTGAACATTTGTTCATGAACTTTAGTTTGTTTTCGGGACTTTTGATTACAAAGAATTCTTGAGCCATTTGATCGCACACGAAACTGCATCAGTTACTCTTTACTCTTAAGAAAGTTGAAGTACAAGTAACACATTATATGCATGGCAACTCTATTGATTTCGGTAATTTTGGTCTCAGGGGAGATTTTGGGAGGCTAGGGCATGGCAACTCTACTGATTTCTTTATACCCCAGCCAATAAAAGCATTACAGGGAATACGGATAAGACAAATTGCTTGTGGGGACAGCCATTGTTTGGCAGTCACCATGGAAGGCGAGGTGCAGAGGTTTGTATCTGTTTCTGGTTTCCTACATATGTGTTGAAATAATGATGCCACGTTGGAAACAAGAATATTTTATGTATCTTGATTATTCCGTAGTAAATTTATTAGATGATTTCAATCCTTATCTAAGTATTTGATTATGTTTCTTGTTTTTGGCTTCACTGTAGTTGGGGACGGAACCAAAATGGCCAACTTGGTTTAGGTACAAGTGAGGACTCTCTTGTTCCACAGAAAATTGAAGCTTTCCAGGTAAATTATACTTTCACTCATCACAGCCAGCATTGCACATATTAAAAGTGGCAGGTAATAAAGTTTAGATTATAGAGCACATGAATGTTGCTAACTTCCTGTAACGTGATTACTGAAATAGTGTTTAGATTATAGAGCATGATGTTATATAACAAAATGACCCATGATCATGATTATTTCCAACTTCCCTTGATTTTATATGGTTTTACTAGGGTATCAATGTGAAAATGGTTGCTGCTGGTGCTGAGCATACAGTGGCTATAACTGAAGATGGTGAGCTTTATGGTTGGGGTTGGGGTCGATATGGCAACTTGGGCTTAGGTGACAGAAAAGATCGTAATATTCCAGAGAAAGCTTCAATTATCAGTGTATGTAGCCATTTGTTATATTGCCCACCAGTAAATGATTTTCAAGCATGTTGCTATATAATGATAATGGGAATTTTTTTGGATGGTGTGGGATGACGGGGGTCATGTCACTGCTAGATCCTAGTATCCTACAACAAGGATATTAACTCTTTCGAGAAACAATGGTCTTTTAGTTGTAAACTGTAAAGTTGAATCTTGCACATGTTCAGATGTTCTATTCAAAAACAGAAGTGCATTTTTCATTTATTATCTATTGCTTATAAATCATATACAATTTTGTTGTAACTTGTAACTACACCAGTATTTTTCTATTTATCTGTTTTCCTTACTATATCTTAAAAGGTTGATGCAGTGTCCACCCTTAAATAACAGTTTTAGGCCCTGTATCAGTTTTGGTGCTAAAAAGTAACCCCTGGACTTAAAAATTCCAGATTTATTCTTATTTGTGATTGGCTAAGTACTATTTCTGCTATTGTTTCTTGTCCTTTCCTAATGAGTAGGTTATTTCCGACTATTTCAACTACTATCCGTGACTTTCTTTAGAAATGGGAAAATGGGTGGGTTGGATAAGGGATCAAATGTGTTTGGGTAAAATGAGTAATTTTAACTGCAAGTTGTTAAAACATGTCGGTCAGGTTTGCCACAAAAATATTATTGTCCGCTTATTGAAAACAATTAACGTGTTAAACATGATACAAAAGCGATTGTTGACCTAAGCTTCTGATTTAAACTGTTGATATAGTGTATCTTTGGATTTCTTTCGAAGTCATTTAACCCGTTCGTTCTTTAAACCGAAATCTACATCTTTATAACACGGATTTTAATTGATACAGGGGGAGAAGATGGTGCTTGTTGCATGTGGTTGGAGGCACACGATCTCTGTTTCCTCTTCTGGTGATCTTTATACTTTTGGGTGGAGCAAATATGGTCAGCTAGGACACGGGGATTTTAAGGATCACCTTATTCCTCATAAGCTCCAAGCATTGCATGGCCATTTAATATCACAGGTACTTGTTTTTTTTAATGTGTTCATTATGTCTTAAAACATATTATTATTCATATTCTGTGTGGATGTAAACCTTACTGACAATGTTTTAAATGTGGGTTTTGATACCCCAGATCTCGGGTGGCTGGAGGCACACTATGGCATTAACATCAGAGGGAAAGCTTTATGGATGGGGATGGAATAAGGTTGGAATGCTAAATTGTTGCATCACGTGTAAATTCTTACTCTTATGACTGCCACATGACAAAAAAAACTTTATATTTTTTACTACAAAGCACATTTTTTAATCAATGTCATTTTGCTTTATATACGTTTGAAGATTTTTGCTTTGGATATTTTGAATGAAGTAATCCTGAATATTTCTCTTGCGAACAGTTTGGGCAAGTCGGTGTCGGGGACAATAAAGATCACTGCTTTCCTATGGAAGTCAAATTTCCAGATGAGCAGGCACATCATTTTTCCACGTGACGTTGCTTTCTTTCATGTTTAGGCGATTAAAATAGTCGTATTATCATGTAACAGTTATTCACCAGTCCTAAGTTTAAGTTTTTGTGCCCTTTATCTATTGACAGAAAGTAGTTCAGATTTCATGTGGATGGAGGCACACACTTGCTGTTACCGAAAGACATAATGTATTTTCCTGGGGCAGGGGTACAAATGGACAGCTTGGCCACAAGGAGGCTATTGACAGGTACTTGCCAATTGATATTAAAATAAATAAATAAAATTACCACACACACGCTTGCTGACTCATCAAACATTTGTTTACGTTTTGTGCAATGTCACATTGTGCAGCAACCGAAATTTATTATGTCTATTATTTGTAACACTTGTAGAAACATTCCTATGATAATTGAAGCTTTAAGCATGGATGGATCTGGTGGACAACATATAGAATCATCAAGCGCAGACCCGTCTGCAGGTGCTTATTCTGCTTACTTCTTTTCCATATATTTTCTATATCTTTGAACTTATGCTTAAAATCTTGGTATGCTTTCATTTGACAGGGAAACTTTCAGCATTACCATCTGATAGATATGCAGTTGTACCTGATGAAATGGTATAAACTCATTTTCAAGTGTTCACAATAATTTTTTTTTCGCTAATAGAAGTACGGGGTATACTCATTGTGCAGGTTCAAGGAGGGACTAATGGAAATGACGCTAGTGTCCCCGAGAACGATGTGAAGAGAATGAGGCTCTGAGTTTTGCAGCTCCAGACTAACCGCGATTGCAGATTAAAAGGTCCATCATGTTGTGTCAGGAAAGAAAAGTATGTCTGCTATTATCGTCTTTAGGAAGTTTGAATAGTAATTTCATTTTAGTTTAGTTTTTGTGCATGCTATCCACTATGTTAAACAACTACATGTTGTCATTGTTGTATTATAATATGTAAGCCTGTTGTATGAACATTTTGATATATGGAGTATATGCTTCTAGTTCGTTTGTGTGTATATGTGTACACATGCATAAATACAAGGTGATGACTAGCTTAATATTCAGAAACCAAACCAGAGAATGGTGTGACATGTGTCAGTACAAGGTTTAGGTGACCTCCATTGTCAGTGACAAGTCATCTTTAATAGGTCACCCCTTCCAATGGTGATGAGTGATATCATTCAACCTGCAAGAACATTTAAAAACCTAACATACCACCATTGTTAATGACGATGGTAAGCTAATTGTCATTTAACCAAGAATAAAAGTCGTTATAAAGTTTAAAAACATAACCCATAACCCATGCTAATGGCAATGTGTTACTTAAAGCCGTTTGATTGATAGGAATGGAATGGAATTTGAAATTTGAATTTCATTAGTGGAGTGTTTGGTTAAATAAGGAATTGGAATTAAAATTGATAATAATTGGATCAAATTCCTTTATTTGTGGGAATTCAAATTCTCTTCAAAATGAAGGAATTCAAACAAAGTCATAGGAATCTTCAACCTATTGTGGTGTTGCTCCAACCATCGTCAACAGAAACCTATGCAGTTAATGCGAAAAAATATCGATTATCGGTCAAGGAACGATATTTGATATATAGGTTATCGCGGTGATATATCGGTAATTCTAATATAATGCATAAATCTATATAAGATAAAACATAAAACACTAGAACCTACATCATAATAATACTAAATTAAAAGTCAAAGTCCAAAACTTAAAATTTTCAATATTTCATAATATTAATACTAATTGTAAGCTATGAAATCTTCCTCCGAGTACACAACAACCAAGCCATCCAGATTCCACTTCAACTGTATTATCATCTTCATCATCATCGTCTCTATAGTGTGATCGTTTGCTTCCAGTACTTGATATGGCTAAGATGTTGTAACCAAAATATCAATAAATGAGGCTAAATGTGATAATAAAAACCGAAACCGATATTATCATTGATCTGACCGAGATTTTAAAACCAAAATATCGGTAAAATATCGCTGAATATTGGCGATAATATCGTGACCGATATTATTACCGATATTTTACCCAAGTACTGATATACGATATATCACCGAGATATCGCCGATATCGGTAAAATATCGCTAAATCCAACTCCCTCACTCACTTCACCTTTGTCATCTTACACCATTTGTTCTTTAACTTTAATTCTAAAGTTTTTTTCTCTTGAAGTTGTTGAACAAATGTAGTGTCATCTTCCTTAAAAAACCCTTCGAATGTACCATTTGTCAAATAACCACGTTTATATTCACGATTACGTTTTGGTTCATAACTTATTATTTGACAGGATGCCCGGCCATTTGATCACTCTTTCAAGTTTTAGTTGAGTTTCAGCATGTTCAGTTTGAGATTTTTTTAACAATTCAATTATTTTCTCAATTTGTGCTTTAAGAGTTTGTTCTTCAAGTTTAGATGCTTTTAATTCATCTGAAAATGTCTTGCTTTTCTTTTCAAACTCTTTGTATTCGTCTTAGTTTACTTGTGTCTTTTGATTTTTGCTTCTAGACTTTCATTTACTACAAAGAAGTGATTCCTATAGTGCTTTACCTTATCAAGATAAGCTTTAGCACAAACACTTTTCTTAACATCTTCAAGTATTGTAGAATGTTTGCCTTAATCTTTCTCTTCAATTTGCGCCATCAAAGCAAAATATTTTACTATCTCAGCTCCATAGCACTGTAGTCTACCTCACCATCATAGGTAACATAAATAGCTTGTTCAGAATTTGACTTTGATGAAGATGGTTGACGCGTACAATATATATATATAAAATAAACAACTAAAATTAGTAGTTTTAAATTTATAAAAACCTAGACAAACCTACTAATTCACACACAACCGGCAGTGGACCGGTCGGATGCAATATAGCTTAAGTAAGTCCGGGTGTCGACCCACAGACTCTATATACTACGTTACAATTAACTAAACTAAGACTCACTAACTAGACACGACTTTTTAATGAAAAGATTGTTTGAAGGGGGGTTTGTACTAAAAATGTTAAGTTGCATAAAAGAAACTGATGACACAATCACACGAACGATGAAGGTTGAAAACAGTGATTGAAATGAACCACCACCCGACTCCTCTATGTTGCAATTATCACTTGAAGACACCACAAATAAGACCCTCGACCCTTTTCGAGAAGACACCTACGGGTTTCTAGCAAGTTATTAACGAGCACCAGTTTAATAGTTAAACGCCCTCACGGTTGTATAACTAACTTATGACTAAGTGACCTTAATTTAATTCTAACCTCATAGTTTAAAACTGAAAGTCAATTCAATGCATTCAATTAACTTGTTAAACTTTGTTTGCTAAACACAACCTAGATCGAATTCTCACGAATATCTATATTAGCAATCAAACAACAAAACTTAATAATGATTCTAATCACCTCACGGATATCTTAGAGAAGCTAGTACATTTTCATTAGGTTGGTTTCTATTACGTTTCCTATAGCTTTTCAGCATGCATTCACCGTAACACTTTTCATAACACACAGTCAATGAAGTGAATTGAATCCTATTCTATGACATAGACTATCACCAAGCATTGAATGGAAACATTAATATCAACCAAACCAAATCCAACATACATACAAGCATTAATTAAATAAAGCATCAAACTTTTTACTTAACCATAAACAATCCATAATAAAAAACATCACAAATCCAAGTTCAAACGTTAATATAGATTCATCTTAAGTCTAGGCGGATTTAAAAGCTTAGCCAAACATGTTTAGAACAAAAACAAAAGCAAAATTAAAGTAGCAAAACATGTTTGAAAAAGATGAAAAAAGAGAATCGAAAACACCCGATACGTTCAAAAAGCAATTCTTGATCACACGAGCTTCCAATGCTTCGTTTCCGTCTTCCTAGCCTTCAAAACACCTCCGATCAGCTATTTTTCATCTCAAACTCATGTATGGAGGCTAGGTTAAAGTGGTGAAGAGTTTATATAGCAAACAGGGCCAAAAAAACGCAAAAACATTCTGTCAAAAAGGTCTCGTCGCGTCACGCGGCGAGAAAATGGAGCGTGGCCGCGTGGCGCGACCAAGATCACATGTGATATTTAAGAACCATGCCGCGCCACGCGGTGAGGAGGTCCCTTGGTGGCCACGTGACGTGGTGACACTCCAAATTCTGATCACGAACTTCGTTTCGCGTCCTGTTTTGCTCCGTTTCGCGCTAAGGTTTGCTTATAACTCCGTTTTGCGTCTCGTTTTCGCCTACGATCTTCTTTTCTCGAGATCTTTTCATTAATTCATCAACATGGGACCTACAAAACATGTTTAGATCAGTAGTATTTAAAACATAAAGAAAACTATAGAAAAATGACTCAAAACACATACAAACTTAACACGGGATAAACGTATATATCAATGGTTAAGATTGATTTTGTAGATTTCTGCTTTGATTTGAAGTTCATCGATCAAATTGATTCGAAATTTGACTTAGCAATTGGATTATTACACTCTTTAGAGAAAAGACCAAATAGATTGCATTTTTAACATCTGATTGATTTGTCAAAACTTATTTTCTTGCCAAGAGAAGGTTTGTTGAAATTCATGTTTACTCTCTGTTGTTTTTGGGCTCTGTAAGAAGCCATAACCATGTTCCGTTGAATATCATCTCATCTACATCATCTGTATTCATATCATTTAAACTTGAATCATCAATTCCATGGGACTCAGTTGACTTTCGAGGTATGCTTGAAAACTCGTTGTAAAAGAACTATATGCAGACTTATGTCCTTCAGCCTTCAATAAGATGTTTAAAATATCTTGAACCGTATCAACACTGATGGTGTTTCTTGATGAAGCTTCAAGTTTGAGTGGATTTGAATGTTGAGATGTTTTAGTTTGGAGATTTGGAAATGTATTCACATGTAAGGCTGCATTAGGCAAGGTAAGGAAGAGAGAAAGAAATTTCCTTTAAAATGACCATCATTTTCATCAAATTTCTTTGTTGTTTTAGTTGAACAAAAGCATTTGCCAATGGAATGGGTTTGTCTCTATTCAAAACGTATGGCTTCATCTCTTTCTTTTCCATCAAACTTTTGGATTATTCATCCATATCTAATTATTAAGTTTTGGTAACAACATAGTCTAAATCTTAAGTATCTAATGAAAGTGTCTACTTGATAGTAGTAATTGTGTTTTTCCAACTTTTAGGAAGAGAATGCGACAATCTCATATTTATATGTTCAGTTTCAGTTGAAATTTTCATAGCTTGCATCTCAGTAACCAACTGAACATATCTGTTCAGGTTCTGTATAATTGATTCACCAGGTAAGGAAGTAAACATTACTAACTTCCTCTTAATTTTTTGCTTCTTCATATTTTGTATCTTAGTTCCTCACTCACACATGTTCTTCAAACTCTAATCAATGAAAGTCCAGTAACATACTTTTCAATCCTGGTCAGGAAAGCCAATGGGATTGCCATTGTCAAGAATCAATATGTCTTCAAGTCTAGTGCACAATTTTTATAAGCTTCCTTAAACTCGTCACCATCTAATTCCTCCATAGGAATTGTTTTTGTACCTTCTTTGTAAGGTTATTGGATTTAATCATCTCCAACTATTAGTTATTGGTCGTTGTCACCTTCAAGTATCACTTTGGCCAATATAACTCCCAACTAAACACTTTGGTGTGTGTATCACCAAAAGTTAACCAATTCAAGTCACTTTTGGTTAATTTTTGATTAACTTTTGGTGATACGGGCATCGTATCACCAAAAGTTAACCAATTCAAGTCACTTTTGGTTAATTTTTTGTTAACTTTTGGTGATATAGACACCAAAATGTTTAGTTGGAAGTTATATTGGCCAAAGTGATACTTGAAGGTGACAGCGGCCAATAACCAATAGTTAGAGGTGATTAAATTCAATAACCCTCCTTTGTATTCATAGTACCAATACTTCTAGTGGTTGCTACTATCCTTTAGGCACCTTTAATTGGTCAAAATGCATGATTTAAAAAAACCTTTGGTCACGCTTTCAAGGATATGTACGTGGTTAAAAAGTTTTTTTATGACTATTAATTACAAATGGCCACACTAAAAATAAAATCATGTGATTATTGCTATACTTTAGCCACACTTTTTATATAAAATGCTAGATTCCAACAACCCTTTAGCCACTGGTTTTCTAAAATATATGTGGCTAAAACTATCTTTTTTGTGATTAGATAACATAAACGAACACATTCACAATATATGCATTTGGTTGCTACTACCCTTTAGCCACACTTTATTTGGAAAAACAAACTAACTGCAACAAAGCCATAGCCATGGTTTTGAAATATATGTGGCTATAACTAGCACAATATATGCATTTGGTTGTTACTACCCTTTAGCCACACTTTATTTGGCTAATATAAACTGACTGCAACAACCTATAGCCATGATTTTTGAAATATATGTGGCTAAAAGTCTAAAACTAGCTTTCGTGTCATTGTACAATACAAAAGACCATAATTAACATATCTCCAGCTTGGATGAGGGCATGAGGTTTTACCCAAGCGACCAAGGTTAGATCCCCCACTCTGTTGGCGGGCGGCCTCAAGCCCTTCAAGCGACCCAGTTTCTTAGGGTTTTCTCCCTAAACGCCCTCCAACTCTGAAGCTCGTGGGTCCGGTTAAGACAACACGTGTGCCGGAGTTGAATGGGGATCCACCCTTGATGATGGGGTGTAAACCACTATTGTATAGTCGTCGTTCTAATATATATATATATATATATATCATGTTGTTACTATCCCTTACCCATACTTACAAAATTTTCTCATGTCGATCTCTTAATAGTTTTTAGTCTCGCTTTTATTAAACTTGTGTGACTATATATTAGAAACACTCACACTTAATATTAGTTCATGTCACCTTGGCTTAGCTTTAGCCACACTTAGAATTACGTAGTTTTCTTATGCTTCCAAAAATAGTTTTTAGCTACATTTATTGACACAGAATGCTTGATTCCAACAACCTTTTTGCCACAATTATTTTAAATAAGCATGGATAAAACAAAGTATTTAGTAACACCTGCTACCCTTTAACCACGCTTATTGTAAATTTACATGGCTGATGCTACCATTAGCCACACTTTATTAGGGGAAAAATGTTTGAATCCAAAAAAAATAATGGTACCTTTTAGCCACTCTTTTAGGTGGTTGCGACCACTAAAACCTGAGCGAGGCTGTATGGTACCTAACATAACGAAACATTTGGTCACGACATAGCGACATGCCTACGACCGCAGAAAAAACTGTGGTGAAAGCCCTTATTTGACATAGTGAATATCACACTACGGTCTACTAAGATGCACATTAACAGTTTGCACTTACATCTAGTAGTCAAACACACAGTAAAACTTTGACACAATGATACTTAATGAACCACACAATATGACACAATTATCTCCTAAACTACACTTAAAAATTTGTGTTTTCATGTAGTAGCCAAACACGCAATAAAACTTTGACACAATGATACTTAATGAACCGTACAATATGACAAGACAATCTCCTAAAATGCATATTAAGAGTTTGCATTTACATCTAATAGCCGAACACATAATATAATTTTGACAAAATGATACGTAATGAAGCATATAACATAACATAATGACTTCAACAAATTACAAAATAAGCTGAAAAATTGTGAAAATTTTTGTTTTTTATATTAACATTATACTTGTTTTAAAGATATAATTGTTTGTTTTTATAAGGAAAATTGGATTTTAAAAATTCGAACTTTGAGGTGTTGGCCGCTGAAGGTTCCAACTTCAAAAATAATTTATAGAGGTTCCAAGTTTGGACGATTTTGCTCACAAAGGTTCGCCGTCACAAATCACTAACGGCCGTTTATTATTTTTGAAGTTGGAACCTTCAGCGGCCAACACCTCAAAGTTCGAATTTTTAAAATCCAATTTTCCATAAAGAAAATGTGGGCCCACCGGTGACACGTCATCATTAATAAACGGCCGTTAGTGATTTGTGACGGCGAACCTTTGTGAGCAAAATCATCCAAACTTGGAACCTCTATAAATTATTTTTGAAGTTGGAACCTTCAGCGGCCAACACCTCAAAGTTCGAATTTTTAAAATCCAATTTTCCTTTTTATAAAGCCAATTTAAAAAACATGTTGTAACTTAAAGTTATTAGCTTTATATAAATTGGGTTATTGGATTTAATCACCTCCAACTATTGGTTATTGGCCACTGTCACCTTCAAGTATCACTTTGGCTAATATAACTCCCAACTAAACACTTTGGTGTCT
The DNA here is from genome assembly GCA_030867185.1 of Tagetes erecta. NCBI lineage: Eukaryota > Viridiplantae > Streptophyta > Magnoliopsida > Asterales > Asteraceae > Tagetes > Tagetes erecta. Next base: position 19,705,416 of record CM061492.1, on the reverse strand, counting down.
GTATCACCAAAAGTTAGGAGTTATATTAGCCAAAATGATACTTTAAGGTGACATCGGCTAATAATCAATAGTTAGAGATGATTAAATTCAATAATCCATATAAATTAAAGTACTTAAAAAGAGAAAACACCACCAATATTAGTATCACTTATAATAATAGTATTGACACATGTCCTTAATAACTCTATATTATAAGGGACATTTACATATATCCCCTTCTTAAGATCATTTATTACGTATTTACCCACTCCTTAAATTCAATTACATATTTCCCCTTCCTAAACCATATATATTACATATTTACCCAATTTCTTTAAAATAGCCTTTTGATTTACTATTTTACCCTTAATGATCTTCATAAATATATTTTTATATTTTCTTATGGTTTGTGTAAAAGAAGGGGTAAATGAGTAATTTATTATGTCAAAGGGGATATATGTAATTAAACTTTAGGCTTGGGTAAATATGTAATTGATGGACTTAAGAAAGGGAAATATGTAAAAAAACCTTATAATAATATCGTATGTTAGACTTTTTAAATAAACTATACTTTGTATTTGAAACTAACTCAATATTATAATAATTCAATCATTAATAAAATAAAAAAGGTATTCTAACTTTTTTCTGTAGTTGGTAGCCAATATAGAACTTTTAAAACCATCAAGACATAGCTAAAGTTGTAGTATAAACCAAACACTATAATAATATTTTAATTACTAAACTCATTATGAATCCAAAAATGCATGTAGTACATATTAATATACCTTATCCTAAACATGACTAATAATGATGAGTATGGGTTTGGTGGACAATTAAAGGTCCCTCACCTACAATCAAAAAACCCATTTCATCATCAAACCACCCTGTAAAGTGTCAACATCATACCCTTCTTAGAACGTACCTATACACAACCATAAAAGCCCACTTAGCCAACTACATGATCATATAAAGTTGTAAACATTTCCTACACAAGATCATGAGAAAAGGTGGTCGGAAAATGTGGTGGGCGAAGAAGAATTTGGCAACCGAATCACGAATGGATATCGAGCAAATTCTCAAAGCTAAGCTTGAAACCATCAAAGAAGAAACTAGTCATGAGGTTATGGAAGGTACGTGTATGACGCGTATAACGAAACGTATAACGAAACGTGTGATGATCAAGGAGAAGAAGTATTATAAGAAAGTAGCAATGGGAATGGGGCTTCGACCTCATATCAGCTTCAAATGTCTAGTTAATTAATTTCCATTTTTATTTCTGTTCTTTGGGCCAAGTGTTATTTTATTTTGGTATGTATATGTATATGTTCGTGACTATGATGTTATACATCTATCTCTAAAGTAACTTAGTGTGAAAAATGGGTTTAGTCAAATAAGAATGACTAAATAATTTGGAACACATGACCACATTATGAAAATAGGGTGGAGGTTGTAGCCTATACTACATTATCTTTGTTTCTCTAAGGTGCTATATATATTACATTTTTTTGAATAGCTAGATCGCTAGATAACTGAGTCATCCATATGGGAAGCCATCAAATCTAGGTTCAATACGGCCCAAATATGCCAAGTGCCACTTTTGAGTCGGGAACCTTAGGACCTCCAACAGACAACAGCCCACAGGGTATCTTAAGACCTCGGACCTCCCACAGATCACCTCCCCTAGAGGGGCATATAGAGGTCGGGGATTGAAACCTCAAACCGATCAAGCAAAAAACATCTAAGATGTAAGACCCTCGTTTACTCTGTAATTTTTCAATAGTTATTTGTGAATAAACTTGTTGATGATACAAAAATACTAATTTATCATCAAGCATCATTATTCGGTTTATGGATTTAACAATAAACAAAAAAGAAATCATGTTAACGTATTGTTATTACACGTGCATTACACGGGGCTAAAACATAATACAATATGAAATAAAAAAAATATGTTAATATTTAATATAATTCATATATTTATAAATATATTCCTTTGTAGACAACCTAGAGGTTTTATTTTTAGCTTTCCATCATTATTTAAAAAAAAATTTAATATGTTCACATTTTCAACTCTTGAAAGTAACATGTATAGCGGTTGTCTCAAGAACAAACCAATCCTCGATAATGATTGAGATGTTATAAAACAATGACTAATATCATATATATGAATAACAGAAGAAATATAGAGAGAATGAGAGATGTATTTCACAGTGTTTTTAAACCGGCCGGTCCAACCGGTCGGATCGTGTTTTTTGAGAATCGCGGTTCGATAGGTCACGGTCTGATAGGTGTTTGTGAACCGCTGCGAACCGTTATCAAACCGCTCGAACTGGACCGTTTTGAACCGCTACCGAACCGTTTTTTCTTGGATTTTATGTTTATATCTATAATTTTTTGTGTTTTAGGTGATGAAACTCAATATGTTAATGTTCTGAGTGATGAGGATGATGAATTAGTTTATACGTGACGTGACATTTGAACTTACAACTTATGATGATGATGATGATTTGGTTTTATTTTGGTGTTAAAATTTGTTTGAATTATAACTTTTTTGTGATTCTTGGTGTTAAAATATGTTTGAATTATGACTTTTGTGTTATAACTTAAGATTATTGAACTTAAGTTGTGTTTAAATTAGAATTCTTATGGTATTATTTTGATAAATGTGTATTTCGTCAAACCCCGGTCCAACCACGGTCCGACCCCGGTCCGTCCGGTCCGACCAATAAAATTAAAATAACGGTTCGGTGTCCGGTCCGGTTTTCAAAACATTGGTATTTCATTGATTAAGTGTGTACAATACAAAGAATAGGATGAGGTACATGTAGGGGAGGCAAACTTGTGGAAGAATCCTAATCTATTTTAGACGTTGATAACTACAATAATATATATTTACAACACTCCCAATTGGTTATCAACCTAATACGCTCGTCGATGTTGCCTAGTTAAAAGCCTTACTAGGAAAACCCAATGGGACAAAACCTTAGCTAAGGGAAAAAGAGTGCATCGTGCGTATTATCTCCTCTAGGTATTTGTCATGTTGCCTCATTAAAAAACTTGTTAAGAAAACCCAATGAAATAAAACCTAATCAAAGGAAAAATAGTACAACTTCTATAATAATCCTCCTCGTTTATATAACCTTGCAATGATTTGTGAAGATCTTATGTGAAAGTGGATCAAAACATATATAGTCAATGGTTTACGTTTGATCCCTTAATATGTAATTCTTTTATGTTGATCAATATTCTATAATTTTCATCTAATGTATCAAATAAATAATACTCGTAGTATTGTACACACTTAACCAACTTTTAGCTTATACAAGTTGCAATATAACTGAAGACTACTTTAGTCATGTGATTCATAGAGCTTGTTTAAAAGTCATGTGATTCATAGAGCTTGTTTAAACAAGTTGCAATATAACTGAAGACTACTTTAAAAGTTATATTTTGTGTTTTATTATTACATTGAATTTTTCAGTGTGTTGTTTAGAATCAACCCTATAATCTTTCAAAGATTTCACACTCGTTCTTATTGTGATTCATAGAGCTTGTTTAGTAGGATCCAGTGCTATTTCTTTGACTCAACCCCTACAAATTCTTGTATGATCAATTACTTGTGGATGTATTATATATCCAGGGGTAGTCCGGGCTAGGGCTCAACTTTTCGTACGTAAGATGAAATTTGATGTTTTTTCAGTTTTATGTTTAGGATACCCTTTTTGCAATTAAAAGGATATCCCTGAGCAATCAAAACATATTTTTATAGGTAAATGTTTCGTCAAAGAAGATGAAGTGGTGGTGGTCAAATAACTTTATTAATTTATCCATCTAAAAAAGTTACATATTTCGTCCTTTAAAAATTCATAATTAAAAACTATAAATGGTGTAAAAAGACATAAATGCCCCTCACGTGAGGGGCATATGGTAACTTTAACGTAAAAAACAAACGGCTGTTAGCCAAAAGGACATAATTTGCAACAAACAATAATGCCATTAAAATATTTTGTCTTTTAGTCATAAAGTAGCTTTTATGTTAAATAATTATGGTAAAATTGGAAATTATACTTTTATTTTTAGAATGGACATTTAAATTGGAACAACCAAAAAAAGAAATTTGGACATTTAAAATGGAACAGAGGGAGTATAATACAATGATCTGAAAAATATAACACAATGTCTTGACTGATATAACACAATGACCTGAAAAATATAACACGATGACCTGAAGAATATAACACAATGAGCTGAAACTTAAAAAAAAATCATTTTTTATACATCAACATTATATGCGTTTTGAAGATAAAGAAAGTTCGTTTTTTTGGTGTAATTTTTATTAAAAAGTATTGTCGAATGTAAAAGTTATGGACGTTATAAAAAGATATGAAATTTGAAAAAGAAACAAGACTAATATACCATTGGCCTATCATTTAAAGTTCTAACTATTTACCATTATGTCATCTTGTGCTTATAGGCCATTGATCTTCATTTAATATTAAATCTAATAGTCCAAATTCTTGCAACTTCCAATGTGGTGTAGTGGTAAGAGGCTTGGATTCTTCAAAAGAGACCCAAGTTCTAGTCCCACTACCACCACTTTGGAAGGGGCAAATGGGGGCAATGAAGGGAGACTTGTGGCCAACATAAGTTCGATCTCTGAGCCAAACGGGTTTTACCGCTAGCTGGTTTAATAGGTGGGCTTCGGCTACCCAGCGCTGTCTGTGTTCGCAGAGCGTTTGGGGTCGCCTTTCGCCATTGGGTTACCCCGGGTAGCCGGGCTTTATTCGTTTCGCTGTCAAAAAAAAAATAGTCCAAATTCTTTATTAGACTTTTTAGGAAATTTAAACTTTCAAGATTCCCTCACTTTTTAAGCTTGCTACACCAAAGACTCTTAATAGTTTAACATAGCTCGTAAACATGAAAACTCTAATTATTAACTAAAGAATTTACTATATACTCCGTATGAAAAATTTTAGCCATAAGTTGACTTGGTTTCTTATTTTATGTGGAATTATTATTTATGAAATATTCAATATTTCGATTCAATAATTACATTTCATATTTCAATTTCAATAATTACATTCAATATAAGTCTAACACACATACAAATTTAAAAAAATATATTTATAGTAAAATGTTAATTTTTTCTCTAAATAAATAAATGGTTTTGAATATTTCGGTGTCGTCTCAACTTATCATTTTTGTCCCTAAGTTTCTATGTCTATCCAAATACATCCTTCTCATCCAATAGCTGACCATCTTCACCTACACCGATCACCATGACCATGACCATCACCTAACCAAACCGAAAGAATGTTAGGCCAAATTGAACAAAACTTAGGACCAATTCAAGCAAAATAAAGCCAAACTGAGCCACACATGTTGTAACCATGGAACCATCATTGTCGCCCTAATTAGATGACGATGGTGATTTTGAAGATGATGAAGATGATAGTGTGATGCATGTCTGTTGTTGAAATTTGATATTATCCAAGATTGCATCCGGATTTGCGGGTCTGGTAAAAAAGAATGGCCGACAAGAGAGATCAGACCGCCTAAAAAAGGTGGTGGTGATGTTGGGTTGTACAGACGGTGGTCGGTGACGGTCATATAGGTTTGTTTGCTGAAATGTGGTAACGAATGGAGAGTGAAGAGGTGAGGCATGACAAACAACTACTAAAGGATGTAAATTGACATAACTACCCCTAAAGTTAACAACAGTTCAAACGTCATTCAAGAAAAGAAGTATAGTTGTCCCAGGTTAGTAAAAATTATTATAAAAACCAGACTAGTAAAAACTAATCACAAACCCAAGGAAAACAATATATAAATATAATATCTTTTAAACTTTTACACTAAGACGAATATTACCTAGACATTTCAACCATCTAATGTCGGGATCAATGCTTCGATATCTTCTGCAAGTTCTTCATCCATCTCATCCTTTTTCTCATCTATATATAATTATATATGAAAGAGTTAATTACTATTAACATTACCTACATACATAAAAGCTCGTGAAGTTAAAGTTACAAACAAAGGTTATAAAATTGCAGCATAAGACAATCAATAAACATCACGAAACAACAAAATCACAACGTAAAAATGATCATAAACAAGCAATCAACATCTAGAAACACTCTGATTCAAAGCAATAAGAATAATCTACAACAAAGTCGCATCATATAATCATATAAGTGTGACATCTGCCCCAAACCCGAACCCGAATGCCCGACTCGAACCCGAAGTTGTCCACCTTTCAATTGAAATCGTATTCATTTTTCTTCAATATGTAACGTTCATTATTGTTATAAATAAACACATTGAATTTTACGTTATTCACGTTTCAATTAAATAATCGTATTTATGTCACAAAACATTTACGCTTATCAAATAATTATTATTCGTGACAATAAAACTCAAAATATATATATAAATATATATATATATATAGTTCGTAAAGGAAAATTATTGAAAGCGTTAAACAAAACGCTTCTAAGTCTCGAAATTATCTCTTAATGGCGTAAACGAACTAAAACTATAAAAACGTCACGTATATAATGGTTATGTTTCAATTTAGTTAAGTTAGTTAGTTAAAATATTTATATACTTAACTTTGGGCTAAATCTGTCAAATTACAAACTATTAATTAAAACTTATAATGACTTTTTAAAACAAACCAAAACTTGAGGGATCAGTTGTGTAATTTCTCAGTTCACCCAGCCCCCACCCCTTGACCCCGTACTTCCGGCGTACACGACTCCGGCCACCTTGGCCGGAAAATGCCGACTTCCGGCGAAGTCATTTCTGGTCGTTTTTAACACTTAAAAATCAAAGAAAAACCACAGAAATCTTTGTAAACAAGTTTCGAACACCCCGACATTTTCAATTCGTTGTTTAATCACTTGATTTAGGGTGCAATTGCAAGTCAAATTTCGGTTTCAAAACCCACTTCAACCAATCGACAAAAAACGCTTTAAACCAGTAATTGATTTAACTATCAAGATCATTTCAACGTTCTGAATCCATTAGTAACAATTAATTAAGCTTTAAACATCGAATTAATATCCAACTAATCCAAAACAAACAGAAATCAACCCAAGAATCATCCGTCAGTTTTCGCAATGCAATTGGTCAAATTGAATTGTTCAATTCACTCTATTCTTATCCCTCTCGCTCTCGGCTGAAGCAATTTCAAAGAAAAACATCAAGAACTCAGTTTTGATTCTCAAACCCGTCGCTTTGTTCTTCGTCTCTATGGACTCAGTTCTTCACCAATCAAGTAAGTTTCATATACCAAAATACTCGTGATTCAACGTAGATTAAAAGCCCTATGGTTGATTTGGATTTGATTAACAAGATTAAGCTAATTTGGACGATCTTGAATCTAGGGTTTGAATGTGAAATGGGTGTTGTTGGTTATCAAATGTTAAAACAATTAAAAATCAACTGGATTAACAAAAGCGCGCCTGGTCCAGCGGATAGGGCTACTGGTTGTGGCGCGTTAGGTCGTGGGTTCGAGTCCCACTGACCACTTTTATTTTATTTTACCTTTTAACCCCTTTACTTAAAAGTTATATATATATATTTCTCAAACTTATGAACAAATATTATTTCAATTATAAACTAGAAATGGTTATTACAAAATATATACTATACGAAAATACGATTACATCTCGTACCTAAATCCCCAAATTGGACTTTAAAACCCTAAATTGGATTTTGAAACCCTAAATCCCCAAATTGGACTTTAAAACCCTAAATTCCCAAATTATATTTTGAAACCCTAATTTTCAATTTATAATTTAAAACCCTAAAACCCCAAATCCAAAACCCTAGAATTTCTAATTTCTTGATCCTAGTTACTATATTATTTGTCTCGTTTCTAAATTAGGTTTTCCCGGTTAATTAGGTGATTCTAATATCTGGGCGATCCTCCGTTCTTTCTAGTTGCGATTCTAATGTTACTATTATCTTTGGATTTTAAGGTGAGTAAACTCACTCCCCTTTTTCTATTTACTATTTTGGGGCTGAAATACGTCTTTTACTATATTGCGTTTTCTATTCGTTTTCTAAAAGAGATCATACAAATATGTTAGTCTAGTTTGGCCGCTGGATGCAATCTTATGTGTTAGTTAAAAGTAGTTTTATTGCTTTGTAATCCCACCGGTACAATGTTAGCGCTAATGGTTTGACAAACCCACCTGCTTGTACAACATCGATAGGTGATTTAAACCCGGCCTTTCTAATTCCATGTTTACTATGTCGAGATGCTATGTTGCTATACTATGTTGCTATACTATGTTGCTATGCTATGATGCTATACTACGCCATGTCCCTAAATTGCTAAATGATGACTTATATATCGAGACGGTAAACGACGGTTATTAAAAGTCATCATTATTTATTACATGAGTGGTTCTCATGACAAATGGCTAGACGAGATACTATGGTTTCTATTGTGGTTGGTGTGCTATTCTATTCTAGGGGTCCTGGTCGAGTAATATTACAAAATTACTATACATATGGGGTTGCGCAGCATATCTTGTTGATCTCGGATTTCAATACTATTACTATTCAATTTGGGTTTTACTCACTAGCTTGTGTAGCTAACTTTATTTTCACATATTTCAGGTGATGCTTATGATTATTTTGCTGCTTTTGCCAAGACATAGGATTGCCTTGGACCTAGTTTAATTAATAAAGACGATTGCATTTACTGTTTCAGTTTTATTACTTTTGTCGTATCCATTTAAGACTGATGCTCTAAACTTACTATATCATTATTAAACGTAATAAATAAATACCATGTGCTTTGTTTACTATGGATATCCAATTCCAATGACAGCCCGGTGTTTCCGCCGCCGGGCGGGGTGTCACAGTTGGTATCAGAGCCATGGTTATAGGGAACTAGGATAGGGTATTAGAAACACACCGACCTAGACTATAACCTAAGAGTCCTTAGTGCAAATAGCTTGTGCTTAGAAAACTCTTCTAGAACTTATTTCTTTATTCCTTTTTATGGATTTCTCTATGCTGTTTCTTTATCTTATTTCTTATCCGATTTCGCGAAGGAGCTACAAGAGACTCGTCGGTATGATTAGGATCTTTCTCTTTGTGAAATCTCGTCATCGTCATAAGTAAGTTTGAAACGTGGGAACGTGTGCAATCCGGAAGGGGGAACGCCTGTATCACGGACATCCTGTCTAAGGCAAAGCATTTCGTATAAATCTCTTTAAGAGACCTGTATGCTTACCTGGGGATGCACGAGATGAGTGTGAACCTATAGGCTAAAGCACGCTTTCTCGAATACGTTGAAAACGAACTTAACACTTTGATAAGTCATTAGTGTCCAAAACCAAGACACACTCCTAAGCCATTGAAATTTCATTTTCTTAATGATACTATGATTCTCATTCCTACGATTTATAACTATTTCTATGATTCTTATAGTTATTCAAATAATATTTCAACTTCATTTACTAATGTTTCTAAAGTTTCTAAGTGATTTTCTATGATATTTTCAAAGGATACTATGATGTTCTAAGTACTATCACTATTTCATTTGATCGAAATTTCTAAAGTTTCTAAAAGTTTCTACGTGATTTTCTATGGTATGTTTCAAAAGATTCTATGATATCCTAAGAGGAACGAGTTGCTATTATTAAATCGGATGTTCCTATCGGTCAAAGATTACAAAACCGTGTTATTCTACGTTTCATCATTCTATTTGTTTTCTAAGCTACAATAACACTTATGCGATATACTCGCTAGCTTATCCATATAGCACAATTACACCATTGTAAACCAAACATTTCAAAAACAAAACTAAGACATACCTTAATCGAATTATCCAAAACTTCAGATAATGCATATATCGATTACCGAATCTAAGTCGTACTTCTAATCCTAAACCAATTATCGACTCTCCAATCAAAGGTTCGTTATGATTTCTAAATTATAGTCAAGGCTAAATTCCACAACTAAATAAAAGTTAACGGATTTTGCTATTCTTATAAGCTAATGCATTTGAATTGAACGTCTACCCTCAAAATATTTCAACTTGACTTCTATACTCAAATAGTTTCAAAACTACTCATTTAACTATAAGATTCTAATACAATTTCTAATTTATCATCACAACTATAAACCTACTATCAAACTATGAACTAACCATCAAAACAAGTACTTGTTAATCAACTACACGATACTATCCATGAATTCGTTATCCAAATCTAGCGAGAACTCCTTACACAACTATTCCCGAACTCATCCAACTAAATGTTTTCACCTATACATATGACCACCGACGAAATTCTACGCAACTAGTCTTCATGAATTAATCCAAACCCAATGTGTTTCATTTATAAACTCGTTACCCTAACACAACGTGTAATCAATGGACTTTGTAAAACTAATGGTATTCGATTCTATTAAAATAATTTTCTTATTTTCCCAAACAAATATATATACATGTATATGTTTAAAAAAAAAAATTTAATAACCTTTTGGTCTTAGTATCTTGTAAAAAAAATATATAGATATATATATATATATACATATAAATTTCGTGATAAATGATTTCTTTAAAAAGGGGATTGGTCATTCTAACGTTTGTCAAATATTTACACAAACATTTTCCCGTTTTCTCAAATATGACACAAAGACTTGCAACAAACACCATGTCTTCTGTTTTTCCAATACCAGGTACCTATAACTTAAATTGTGTCGTTTATTTTCAAATCAATCCTCTTATTTATGGTAAAGATCAAAACTTTCAACTTCTTAGTTAGCTTTTAAAACTACATTATAGAAAAACATAATCATCTCTTATAAACTTGTTTACTTCCATAACCAACACATATGGTTTAACTAAAACTGTTGGTCATATAAATTCAAACATCTTAAAAATCGAATCTAATAGGAACTAAGTGACCTATTCATTCGAACTATAAATTTGATTATCCGCATTATCAAATTTTCTTGAAAACTAATTTTTCTAAAGATCTCAATAAACTACATTATTACATCTTACACACATAAAGTCGATTTTCAAAAACTTAAGTGTTACTATCCTAGTACTCGAATTTAACTATCTATATCGTTGAACAAAGTTATGAGCAATGTCTACCTAAAGAACGTTAGTTTCTTCTGAATCATCAATCTATTTATCATCTTAATATGATTTTTTTCCCAAGTACTATTTCTATCAAGTATGATATCAATACCTATACGTATGGCCATTTTAACCTAAAATTGTTGTGTACTTCTGACTCGCACGTGATCGAATGAACTGTGGAGTCCATGCAAAAACTGAAGTAATTACGGGTGCACACGGAATTATGAAAGTTGGTGCATGGGAACCATAGTAAGTTTTGTCTTGTGTAGCTGAGCCATAATTAATCATCTTATTTTCACTTGCTTTGTTTACTCATTTTACTAATTGCATATAAGCCGCTTAATTATGTGTAAGGTTACTTAATTCGTTTCAAACATTCTATTAATCACGACTATTTTCGATGATCATTTAAATAATTCTAAATCCATATACTTAAAATATTTCATTTGCAAGTTGGTATTCTATTCTATTTCTATATTGAGTAGCAACTAAAACTTATTCGAATCTACTTACAAATAGTGCAACCGAACTCTTATAAGTGAAAAGAGTTAAATAAACAATTCTCAACGTGACACAGCAAATTAAAAATAAATAACTTGTTAACCTCGTTATTTAAATCGTGTCTCAATCAAAATCTTTCCATTGATCGAATTCTCAAGAGTTTTCTTGCGAGATGAAACTCTCTACGGAAGTGAGTAGTGTTCATCCTGTGTTTCATGTTCCTAATATGAACAAGTACTTATCCGATAAAAATCTCATTGTGCATATCGATAATGAATCGTTACAATTTATTGAATTATGGACCGTAAAGTCAAACAACTCAAACGTAATCAAATACCAATCAATAATAATCGTTGAAATGTGAAAATGAATTTAAGACCAAATGAAAGTTAAGTACCCGCACATTTTTGCCTCATCTTCTTCTACTTCGGTTTGAGCAAATTTCGGGACGAAATTTCTATAAGGAGGGGAGACTGTGACATCTGCCCCAAACCCGAACCCGAATGCCCGACTCGAACCCGAAGTTGTCCACCTTTCAATTGAAATCGTATTCATTTTTCTTCAATATGTAACGTTCATTATTGTTATAAATAAACACATTGAATTTTACGTTATTCACGTTTCAATTAAATAATCGTATTTATGTCACAAAACATTTACGCTTATCAAATAATTATTATTCGTGACAATAAAACTCAAAATATATATATAAATATATATATATATATAGTTCGTAAAGGAAAATTATTGAAAGCGTTAAACAAAACGCTTCTAAGTCTCGAAATTATCTCTTAATGGCGTAAACGAACTAAAACTATAAAAACGTCACGTATATAATGGTTATGTTTCAATTTAGTTAAGTTAGTTAGTTAAAATATTTATATACTTAACTTTGGGCTAAATCTGTCAAATTACAAACTATTAATTAAAACTTATAATGACTTTTTAAAACAAACCAAAACTTGAGGGATCAGTTGTGTAATTTCTCAGTTCACCCAGCCCCCACCCCTTGACCCCGTACTTCCGGCGTACACGACTCCGGCCACCTTGGCCGGAAAATGCCGACTTCCGGCGAAGTCATTTCTGGTCGTTTTTAACACTTAAAAATCAAAGAAAAACCACAGAAATCTTTGTAAACAAGTTTCGAACACCCCGACATTTTCAATTCGTTGTTTAATCACTTGATTTAGGGTGCAATTGCAAGTCAAATTTCGGTTTCAAAACCCACTTCAACCAATCGACAAAAAACGCTTTAAACCAGTAATTGATTTAACTATCAAGATCATTTCAACGTTCTGAATCCATTAGTAACAATTAATTAAGCTTTAAACATCGAATTAATATCCAACTAATCCAAAACAAACAGAAATCAACCCAAGAATCATCCGTCAGTTTTCGCAATGCAATTGGTCAAATTGAATTGTTCAATTCACTCTATTCTTATCCCTCTCGCTCTCGGCTGAAGCAATTTCAAAGAAAAACATCAAGAACTCAGTTTTGATTCTCAAACCCGTCGCTTTGTTCTTCGTCTCTATGGACTCAGTTCTTCACCAATCAAGTAAGTTTCATATACCAAAATACTCGTGATTCAACGTAGATTAAAAGCCCTATGGTTGATTTGGATTTGATTAACAAGATTAAGCTAATTTGGACGATCTTGAATCTAGGGTTTGAATGTGAAATGGGTGTTGTTGGTTATCAAATGTTAAAACAATTAAAAATCAACTGGATTAACAAAAGCGCGCCTGGTCCAGCGGATAGGGCTACTGGTTGTGGCGCGTTAGGTCGTGGGTTCGAGTCCCACTGACCACTTTTATTTTATTTTACCTTTTAACCCCTTTACTTAAAAGTTATATATATATATTTCTCAAACTTATGAACAAATATTATTTCAATTATAAACTAGAAATGGTTATTACAAAATATATACTATACGAAAATACGATTACATCTCGTACCTAAATCCCCAAATTGGACTTTAAAACCCTAAATTGGATTTTGAAACCCTAAATCCCCAAATTGGACTTTAAAACCCTAAATTCCCAAATTATATTTTGAAACCCTAATTTTCAATTTATAATTTAAAACCCTAAAACCCCAAATCCAAAACCCTAGAATTTCTAATTTCTTGATCCTAGTTACTATATTATTTGTCTCGTTTCTAAATTAGGTTTTCCCGGTTAATTAGGTGATTCTAATATCTGGGCGATCCTCCGTTCTTTCTAGTTGCGATTCTAATGTTACTATTATCTTTGGATTTTAAGGTGAGTAAACTCACTCCCCTTTTTCTATTTACTATTTTGGGGCTGAAATACGTCTTTTACTATATTGCGTTTTCTATTCGTTTTCTAAAAGAGATCATACAAATATGTTAGTCTAGTTTGGCCGCTGGATGCAATCTTATGTGTTAGTTAAAAGTAGTTTTATTGCTTTGTAATCCCACCGGTACAATGTTAGCGCTAATGGTTTGACAAACCCACCTGCTTGTACAACATCGATAGGTGATTTAAACCCGGCCTTTCTAATTCCATGTTTACTATGTCGAGATGCTATGTTGCTATACTATGTTGCTATACTATGTTGCTATGCTATGATGCTATACTACGCCATGTCCCTAAATTGCTAAATGATGACTTATATATCGAGACGGTAAACGACGGTTATTAAAAGTCATCATTATTTATTACATGAGTGGTTCTCATGACAAATGGCTAGACGAGATACTATGGTTTCTATTGTGGTTGGTGTGCTATTCTATTCTAGGGGTCCTGGTCGAGTAATATTACAAAATTACTATACATATGGGGTTGCGCAGCATATCTTGTTGATCTCGGATTTCAATACTATTACTATTCAATTTGGGTTTTACTCACTAGCTTGTGTAGCTAACTTTATTTTCACATATTTCAGGTGATGCTTATGATTATTTTGCTGCTTTTGCCAAGACATAGGATTGCCTTGGACCTAGTTTAATTAATAAAGACGATTGCATTTACTGTTTCAGTTTTATTACTTTTGTCGTATCCATTTAAGACTGATGCTCTAAACTTACTATATCATTATTAAACGTAATAAATAAATACCATGTGCTTTGTTTACTATGGATATCCAATTCCAATGACAGCCCGGTGTTTCCGCCGCCGGGCGGGGTGTCACAATAAGTGATCAGAAAACAAAATTACATCACATGAATGATGAAAAACAAGCAATTAACATCCAAAAACACTCCGATTCAACGATTGATGTTACATCACATGAATGATGAAAAACAAGCAATTAACATCCAAAAATATCTAAAAACAATCAATAAACATCAGAATAAGCGCACAAAATCATCAGAACTGTTACCTTGTTCTCAAATTATAATGGCTTCCAATAAGCTTGATTTAATCACGCAAACAGTCAAATTGCAATGGCTTCTAATAAGCTTGATTTAATCAAATTGCAATGGCTTCCGACAGTTTTACGCTTTAACAGTCGGAGTTTTAGGGTTCACCGGAGACGAATGTGGTGAATCGATTGAAACCTAACCCTCGCCGGAGATGAAGAAGGTTTGCCGGAGACGAATGAGATGAGTCGAACTTGTATGTTTGAGTTGGCTGATGAATTTTTATGTTTGACCCTAAACCCTAAACTCGTTCAATTGCTTTAGTCAGCTGATGAATTTGTATGTTGACCCGTTATGACCCTTAGAGTATTTTAACAACCCATTTTGACCCGTGAGTTTTTTTCTACAACCCACTGGGTCGAATTTTAACCCACCAATGGATTTTAAAGGGCCCAAACTAACCCAACATGAAACAAAAATTAACCCAAAATAACCCAAAACCATTATTATGGGTCAATTTTACCAGGCTTAAAAAATATACATGCTATATATTAAAATAAGATGATAGTACTTTAATGTTATATTGTTATACACATACGTATTAAGTAAAATTTTTTAAGTTTTCCAAAAAAATCAAATCTTGATTAATATGATGTAACTAAAATTAAAAAATTAAATTACATATAATAATCAGATATAATATGTTTGTAACAACTCAACGTTATCATACACGAATAACCTGAAACGTTACCCGATGACTGAAAATTGTAACACTAACACAAGGTAGAGGAAGGTAATTATGATTTGGGTGGGGGGGGGGGGGTTGTTAATCGTGCAAAATGTGTGAAAGAGAGAAAAAACAACATCCATCCATCTATCTATGTATCTCTATCTAATGAGAAAATGAAATACCCGAAAATAATTATATCCGTCCAATCATACAAACTTTGATTAGGTCAGGTCCAGGTTGATTGTGGTGATGAATGAATGAATGAATGAATGATTACGAACAGAACAAGGTAACTCTCCCACTACAATTTTCTTCATTCGATCCTCAGCCCAATCCAATCAATCACACATCACCTTCTTCTTCTTCTTCTTCTTCATTCACTTCTCATTGCCTCTTCACTTTCGCTTACATAACCAAACAAGGAACATTAACTTATATTTCTAGGTCACCTTTTGGGCTTTTCATTTTCTCCAGGTTTTTCCCTGCATTTGTGTTGCTTTAATTCATCATCATTGTTATCTTGTCATCCTTTTGTTCTTGTTTATGCTGCAAATACTTGTTACTTTTCATTGCACTTTTGTCTATTAGATTAGATTAGATGCTTGTTTGATTCGGCTTTTCGAAATAAGAGTTACATAGATACTGCCCATTATCATGTTTTAACTCTGCTTGGTGTTTCAACATCATTTTGTTACTTGATGATGGTTAAAAGGTTTTCACATATCTTTGTGCAGTTTAGTTTCTTTGTTCATGGATGATAAACTGATGGACAACGATTCTTGATTCGGTATTGAGCACAGTCTTTGTGAGTAGAGTGTCTTGATATGATTCCTCGGTTTCCCGTGTCTAAAACTCCTGGCATTAGTGGAGAAAGTATGGAAATTGACGGTGACCCTTTTCATCACTCCGTAAGATTATCTTTCTATAATTGCCAATCTTTTTAGTTTTGCAAGGTTTAGTATGAAGAACGGTGATCGTTCTGTTCCAAGTAATGCATATTGTTTTGTTACAATGTAGACTATTTGTATATAATATGTATATTCATTTCTCTGTTGATACTTTACAGGAGGCGGTTCCAAAGATACTGGAGGCAGATGTAGAGTTATCTCGCCATCGAATATCTGTATTTCTTTCGACACATACTGCGTATGAGTTGCTCCCAGAATCTGGCAAGGTTTATTGTCTGAACTACCCTCGTTGTCGTATCTGAACTGCTGTAATAGTTTTGAGTGTTTGTTCTTTGCGTTATGTAGGTTGTTGCGTTAGATGTTACCTTACCGGTTAAGCAAGCTTTCCACATTCTATATGAACAGGTAACTATTTAGAAGTAAAAGTTTCGTGCATTATATCCAAGATACATAGGTTGTTGCCAATTCACTATAAAGACACATTTTTTATTACTACGCTTGTACGCTGTTACTTCCCTGATATTACACTCTATTATCATTATCTATATTGTTTTGATGTTGTACATTGCTAGTCATATAGGTATCTTATACTGTTTATTTGCACTTCTTCTATAGCCTAAGAGATAGGTCAAATGGTTACTACTTTGAACTTTTATCTTTTTTATCCATTTCCCACCATATCTAATTGCAACTTGTTATCATTATTGTTTATCCAATCTATTTATAGGTTAATTGTTTCACTAGGGTTGTGTTTACTGTTCTAAACATGGTCTTCATCTTTAAGAATGGAAAATCATGAACCCATTTCCAGTTCCCTAATCTTTTCTCAGTTCATCAGTCTGTAGGTTTCATACATTTAAATCATATTTTTGGTATATTTATGAGGATGATATACTCTTTTACAAGTGCATGTAACCTTTTATACTCCTCATGGTTGCCTAAAGATTGAACCCACATGAACTACTCATATGTCACTAGCCATTTATTATTTTGAGTGCACTTAGCAAGTTAGCATTTCACTGTTCTGCATATGCACTTAACCCTTATATTCATATGTTGGTTTTCAGTATGTTGAATTGAAGTAGGAAAGAAACAATTTATACAGAAGTAATGAATCTAGTGTTTGGTTTTACACATTTGGAATTGTTTAGACCGTTCCAACTGATACCCCATTCTATCAAATCATTGTCTTTTCTATCCCTTAGAGGAGATTTTTTTATTCTGTCCAACAATCTATCCATGGCTTGGCACGTTATCTTCTTTCTTTTTTTATGCTGGTAAGTTTATTTTCTGAATGTTAATGATGGTTAGTTTACTACCTTGATAACCTCTGTTAATCACACAGTCGGGTATAATTTTACAGAAAATACATCTTGTAATCCATCCAGAGACTTCTTCCATAGTTCCATTTCAGTTAAGTAAACATAAATATAGTCTGTCTGTTGTGGCCACATCTCATGATCTCATCATGTTTCATTGATTTCTAATGTCATGTGCTTTCATTCGAGTAAAACTTGGCGGTTATACCCGAAATATGATCATGCAGTTTATCTAATGTGGTTTGTTAACAGGGAATATCTGTTGCCCCCCTTTGGGACCATGACGTTAGTCGATTTGTTGGAATACTCAGTCCATTAGACTTCATCTTGATACTTAGAGAGGTATAACATTTTCCAGTTAACCAGTCATAGATTTGCTCATTGATCATTTACTGTTTGAAATTTGGTTATCAACACTGAAATTTAAGAATTTTTTAAAGTCTTCTGTCTTGTTAAATGTTTGTAAACTGTTGCAACATGAACCTTGATGAGATACGTTATTTATTAGTAGAATCTGTAAAGCCTATCAATGTTTTTATCTTGATATTATGATCGTTTCACAAGTTTTGGATCCTACTATAATAACAAGGTTTATCTAATTGTATTAAAATTCAGTTGGGGAGCCATGGATCGGACATGGCTGAAGAAGAGCTTGAGACCCATGCCATATCAGCTTGGAAAGAAGGGAAATTACAGCTTACCAGGAAATTTGATGGTAATGGATCTTTGCATCCAAGACGTCTCATTGATGTAAGTGCCTCTTTTTTCAGTTGTTATAATTGTTTACTTACACTAGGGGATGTAAATGAGCTGAGCCCGAGCTTGCCTAAGGTCGATCTTGGCTTGTTTAAGTTTCAAGTTCTATGTCAAAAGCTTGGCTTGTTTGTATTTATTAGTTTCTATAATTGTTTGTTACATAGATAGATAATTACTTGTATATGTTTATAATTATATCTATATGTTAATGTAATACACAATTATTGGTTACTTTTATCATAATTATGTATAATAGTAGTATTTGTTTTGTAATCATATATTTGTTATATTGGGATAAAATAATTAGTTATGTTTGTGAATTCGAGGCTTGGAAGACTTCTGATATATGAAATCCTAGCTTGTTCTTGAGATTGGAAGCTTGGAGAATTTATGGTATTGAAGATTATTGAGATCATTGGATAACATGGTAGTTTGTTTGATGGTGGGTTAGAGTATTTGGAAGGTCTTCAAGTAGGAGATTGTTGGGTTCATGAAGTTCTTGGTTTATTGGGCTTTTGGGGCTGACATTAGAAGACATAGGTCACGCCCGGTTAAGTTCATGTTCTCTAAGTTGTTTAACCTAATTGTTTTATATTAATACCCTAGTCATGTATTGTAATCTTTGGTATAACCTTAGTGAGATAACTTAGTTGCAGACTTGCAACCTTTGGACGTAGGTTCCCCACTGGATCGAACAAATTTAAAATTCTTGTGTCTTTTATTTTCTATTTGCGTGATTAATCGTTTGTGTGTTGATTCGCTACTGTGCACTGCTTTGATCCGGAAAATAGGCTTGTTTAGGCTCGCGAGCCAGTCAAGCTTGGTATATGAAGCTATGGCGTGACTCGTGAGCTCATTCACTATTAACTTTAATTGAGGCTCGGGCTTGGGCTCAAGTCGTTTAAGCTCGGCCCAATTCGAACTTTTTGCGAGCCAATCATAAGTAGCTCACAAGCGGCTTGGGTTGTTTACACCCCTTAACTTACACTAAGAATGATTATTGGGCTAAACAAGAGTTTGCATGCAGGCTGGGCCTCATGACTCATTAAAAGATGTTGCTTTGAAACTGTTGCAAAACAAGGTTGCTACTGTTCCAATAATAACACATGATGGGTCAGTTCCTCAGCTGCTACATTTGGCATCCCTAACTGGAGTTCTAAAGTGTAAGTTTTTTTCTTTTTTGATGTATTGGTTAATACATATGCATATGATACATCTTACTAACATAAAGCAACCGATTCCAGGCATCTGCAGACATTTTAAACATTCACCTGCCTCCTTGCCAATTCTTCAACAACCAATCTGTTCAATTCCTTTGGGCACGTGGGTCCCCAAGATTGGGGAATCAAATGGACGCCCCTTTGCAATGTTGAGACCAAATGCCTCACTTAGTGATGCTTTGTCTTTGTTAGTTCAAGGTGTTTTTGTTGCTCCTTTACAAATTGAAGTTTATCTGTTAATCCTTTCATTTAGTGCTCTATTTTCTTTTTACAACTTTTTCTTATTTCTCATCACAGCTGAAGTGAGTGCAGTACCTATAGTGGATGATAATGACTCGTTGCTTGATATATACTGCCGCAGGTAGATGTCTTTTTACTGCAGGAATGGTTGATATCATGTCCTATTCTTGATACTTTTTTGCTTATGCATGTGATTGTTTTTGGCATTTGATTTTGACAGTGATATCACTGCTTTGGCAAAAGACAGAGCATATGCACAAATTCACCTTAATGAACTCAGCATTCATCAGGTATGCATTTCAGCTAAACATTTGTTTTGATTTCATTTAATTTTCATAGTTGTTAAAGGGGCAAGACTCACTCAAGGCGCAGAGGTGAGCCTTGGGTCTAATTGCAAGGTGCCTAAAAAGCGAGGGTCTGAGATAAGAAATGCGCATCGCATAAGCATACAATTTTTTGGGATTTTAGACATGTTTAGGCTTGTTCCTGGATAGTTTTGGATGTTTCAAATAAGTTTTAATTCATGATTTCTAGTTCTATTTGTAGGGATTAATCTTGATCGGGTTATAAGGATACGGGTTGATGGTAGCTGAACAGGTTATTAGAAAGTTAATTAGTCACATGTTGTCATGTTTTGAGTGAGTCATGCATTAAGTTAGTGTTTTAGTTGAGTCAAAAGTAGTGGAGTTATGTAAATCAAGTAAGCAGGAGTTAGTTTCTTTTTATATTAGTGCATGATGTAGTATGTATATATATTCTCTCTATCAGTTAATGGAAGATGAAGAGTTTAAAAGCAGTATACATACTTTTCTTTTATGTGAGTTTTGACTGTAATAAAGGGCCTGATCCAACAATTGGTATCAGAGCTTGGAGAGGCGGTTTTAAGAGTTGTTTAGAGGAAAGAGAGCAGCCTTGGGCTACAGTTGCCAGAAAAAATGAAGAAAATAGAGTTTGGATTAATCCTAAGAAAGAAAGAGGTAGAAGAAGACCGAGTCAGTAATAGACATCATTCCTCTATAGCAGTAATACCGAGAGAGACCGTCGCCGGAAATACGAAACGGGCGCAAAGAAAGAAAACCAGAGAAGACCAAAGCCATAGTCGACTGGTGGCTTGAAAATCAGACCGAAGAACTTGCAAGAAGACCGTAAGTATGAGCCGAGACCGGAAGCTTACATCAAGAAGAGAGAAAGACCATGGCCGGAATGTGAGTTCCCATGTGAGATCGATGAGCCGCAGAAGACCGATGGTTAACCATAGACCGGGACAGGTGACTGGAGAAGGCTCACCTAAGGAAGAAAGATTGCCGAGGCTGAAAGAGAACTGTGACCAGCGGTTTGCCTGGGAAAGAAAAATGCAGTAGCCTTGCTACTGTTCGTTGAATTAGAAGGAAAGAAGTAGACCGGCTTGTTCATATGAAGAACACGCAAGAAAGAAGACCGAAAGAAAGAAGCTGATCAATTAGATCAACGAGAAACAGAAAGAAGACAGTGGCTGCAGGTGCCACAAATTTATGGGTGGAATGATAATAATAAAAAACAACAAGGAATAGCAAGTATAAACAAGAGGCAGCAAAAAAGCAGATCCGTAGGAGTTCGTATAGAAAGAGCAAGATCCGAGCCATGTGTGGTTTGTAGCAAGAAGCAAGAATCGGGTGATTTGGAGGCAAGAAGAGAAAGAGAAATTAAGCAAGGAGCAAGGCAAAGAAGCATGTAGCAAGAACTGTGATCAAGATTAAGGGGATGAATATACGGATTAATCTTGATCGGGTTAGCACACTTAGCAGGTACCGGTTGATGGTAGCTGAATGGGTCATCAGAAAGTTAATTAGTCACATGTTTTGAATGAGTCAGGTATTAAGTTAGCGTTTTAGTTGAGTGCAAAGTAGTGGAGTCATGTAGAGCAAGTAAGTAGGAGTTAGTTTCTTATATATTAGTGCACGATGTAGTGTGTATATATATATTCTCTATCAGTTAATGAAAGATAAAGAGTTTGACAGCAGTAAACATACTTCTCTTTTACATGAGTTTTGACTGTAATTAAACCTTAATTTTTTTATCATGTGTCCCTTGCAAATGCAATGTTACTTTTTCTTTTTATCATAATATACAATACTTTATACATTCAGGCATTACAACTGACTCAAGAAGCAAGCGCAACATATGGCTTTTTTAACGGACAAAGATGTCACATGTGTTTGAGATCTGATCCTTTGCATAAAGTCATGGATAGGCTCGCTATTCCTGGTAATTTCAGAAACGACTTTAAGAATCCCCACCCTCAACATTGAGGCAACAATGTCAACCCTTTCACCTATGAATGGGTCAATGTTGATTGCCTTTCATCTCAAACTCCGCAACTTAAAAGTTGGGTCGAAATGAGAATGGCTCAAGTGGGTCAAATGGGTTTGTTAGCCAGAAAAAATCCTTTTGAACGCATACAACCTCCTGATTAATGTGTGTGTGTATCATAATAAAACATGATTAGTTTATAAAAGTTGAAGTTGACAATTTATGTGCTTGTGGATCACCTGGCCTGTTTTGACTAAAGATGACTCATTTCAACTCGTTAGCCAACTTGTCCGACCCACACATAATGCCAGCTCTACTCAAATGTTTTTTTCTTCTATCTTGCTATGGCATTGGTTTAAATCAATTACTTTCAGGAGTTAGGAGACTTGTTATAGTGGAAGCGGGAAGCAAGCGAGTGGAGGGCATCATTTCTCTAACAGATTTATTCAGGTTTTTGCTTGGATAACCCAACAATCGATGTAATAAAGGAAACTAAAGTTCTTTGATATGACGAGTCTTCGGCTGGTACAAGTCTTGAGCTTTTGGCTCTCAAGTTTTCTTTTTTATTTTAGTGTATTAGTTCAAACAGAAATTTCTGTAAATTTCAAGATCCAATGTTTTTTTGTTGTCCTGGCTTTAATGTAAGGCATCATTCATCATTGTCAAGTCAACTTTGTTGTCCTGGTTTTTATTTAATTTAATTTTATTGCATTAGTTCAAAGAAGTTGATGTAAATTTCAAGAGGATGCAACCTAAAATTGTTTATTTTGAAGTTTCAGGCAATCAAGCTGGATAATGACAATAACAAAGCCAAATGCTAAACATTCTAAGTATTTTTGTCACAAAAGCTAGTAAGGCATGGGTCGTGTCAACAGGTCCATGTGTCTTTTTCATAGAAGACAAAAGGATCCTCCGAAGATTCTCTAGATACAAAGTTAACCACGACCCGTGCCTACACTAGTTGCTGGCCATAGAAGACAAAATTCAATATTTTCAAAGAGTTGGCCGAATGCATGATAGGTCGTATTGCAAGTTAATCAATGAAATTATACTATCTAAATTGTTCTTATTTTATAATTATTGGTTAATTAGCTTCCTTGACAAAAAGAAAAGAATAAGACTAAAAAATTACAAGCATAGGCATGAGTGTGTCTCAACCTTGTAAGGCCTCATATTAAATGAAATAGAAATGTAATCAATGACTGTTTCAATTAAATACCTCAAACTTTTTTTGTCTTTCTAAAATCACTGAAGTTTCATAAGTGTTCTAATCCTATGTAATATTTTTACAAATATTTGAATTTTTTAAAATTGAGTTGGACATATGAAACATATATGAATTATGATTATAAAAAAGTGAGTTTTTTTTTCTAATCAATTTGAATCGGGATCTAAAAGTGAAGACCAATGTTTTGAAAACCGGACCGGACAGTGAACCGGGCGTGTTACTGGTTCACTGGTTGGACCGGTCGGACCGGTTGGACCGGATTAAGAATCAAGTGATGTATTTAACTATTATTAAAGAAATATAAAGTATGTATATATGATGTATATTATTTTACGCTAAAAAATATAATTCTTTTAAAATTAAAGTAATAATAATAATATTATTACATATTCCTAAAGGTAAACAATAAAAATATCGGAGAATGTGTCCATCGATACACTCAATTCAGTTTTACACATATACAAATGCCTTGCAATTTATCATCTCATATACTCATTTTTTTCTGATAGAAAGAACTTTAAACTTTCAAAGTTTGAGTCGACCATTTCTACATCACCGATCGGTAAACAAAGGGTCACCACCAATCAACCACTAACATCCACCAACACTAATGACCGCCTGTGAACATAGCAAGCAAATTCAACTCGTTTTCTTTTCATTTTAGTTTTTCTGATCACCGCCGCTCAGATCCATCATTGCAAACCACCATCAGCGAACATATTGAGCTAGATCCGACGTTCTTACATCTCACAACTTCAACTTTTTCTTCTTTTTTTGGTTTTTCTGGTCCGACCGGCGGTTCCGGTAACCGGTTCAACCTCAAAACCGTCGGAACCGGCCGGGTAATTATCAAGCCGTTTTAAGGGGTATGACCGGACCGCCACTGTCACCGAGTCCCGGTCCGGCCGGTCCGGTCCAGGTTTAAAAACATTGGTGAAGACTAAGAATTTGCAAGTTAATAACAAAGCTATAAATTTATTGAGTTTAAGTCAAATTGAATAAAAATAATCATAAAATAGTATCCAAAGTTTATACATATTTCATTTGTCCAACTTAATTTTTAAAAATTCAAATAATCATAAAATTATTACATAGAATTGGAACACTTAATGAAACTTCAGTGACATTAGAGAGACAAATAAAGTTTCAGGTATTTAATTGGAACAGTTGGTAAACTTTGTTACATTTTTAGAAAGTTACCCCTAAAAAAAGCAGTTTAGGGTTTGGGAAAACATAAGAAAATTAAGGAGGATAAGAGCTCTAGGTCAGCTCCCGGTACGTGCTATGGTTCATGGTGAACAACCGCTCCCACTATGAAGTATTTCATAATTTTAATTTTGGTTGCTTGAGAGTAGTTCAGCTGATTCGTCCAGTTGCTTAATCGTAACTTCCTTGCACACATTCGCCATGCGAATAGAAAATAGTTGTCTAAGTAGAGTCTTATCTACATATTCTAATAATTGAGTAACTCATCCACATGTCACCATTTTAACTACTCCACATAGGATTTTGCTTAGGTGTCATGTTCTAAATTAATTTGATAGGAGAATTTTTAGACGGGTCATGGTATGCTTCATATTCGAAATAACCCGATATGTTTAAATTAAAAATTCATAAATTATCATCAGTTATCTCCTAACTCGATATGTTCAAATACAAAATTTACCAATTATCATAATCTATATCTTAACCCGATATGTACCAATTATCATGAATTATCTCCTAACCTGATATGTTCAAATAAAAAACTTATCAATTATTATGATTTATCCTAACCCGATATTTTCAAATTAAAGTTTTACCAATTATCATTAGTTATCTCCTAACTCGGTATGTTCAAATAAAAAAATTAACAATTATCATGAATTATCTCCTAACCCGATGTGTTCAAATAAAAATTTACCAACTATTATAAATCATATCCTTTATTGTAACATATGATTTTTGATATGAATATATTTGTAAATATTCAAATCGATTTAATAAGAGATATGTTAAAAATAAATTTGATATCTAAATTAAGTTAAACCTACAAAAATAAAATCCGTGTAGTACACGGGTACTAATCTAGTTGTAATAATAAAAGGTAAATGTTTTTAAGAAGTCAAACCTAAGTATGCGCTACTTGTGAAATTGATCTAACTTCTATTTGTTTTTTAAACATTTCAATAACTAATGTGTTTATTAATTAGAAAGTTTACTTTTACGTACAAAAACCTTTTTTAAAGATTGAACTAGATGGTGATTGTGATTTATTATCGGGAGCCTTTATGTCCTTGGATAATATCCGGTATCTTACCAACACTATATTATACTGCGACATATGTTGTTTCCCACGTGTGTAGTATTTGTAGAGAAGTAAGATATCATTTTTATAAATTTAAAGCATATAAGTTTTAAAGTATTTTTTGAAAAAAAAAATATACGAACACTACCACCAACAACCACCACAACCCACCCCCTCCACTTCCCCACCATGCCCCCACCACAATCGTCCTCATTACCACTATCAATACCACCGATAAATAACATTATTGCTATCAGCACCACCGATAAATAACATTATTGATAACTCCAACCAAAGTCAGTGACAATGCATTATCCGACCACCATCTTCCGCATGACACAAATAGGCCACCAAATCACCCTACTAGTAAGTAGTAACTTCAACCTGGGAATCACCGTTTTTGCACCCACCCATCGACAATCCACTTTTTGGACTGAAATCTAGATTCTTGTAATCCCTCTCTTATCAAACGAACGTTGACATGGGACATTTTCATTTCATTCAAATGTTCCTCTCAACCCGTTTCAAACTATTAGTTACCTTTGAAGGACACAAGCTGGTGACAATACTCTTTGGCATACACTATCTACAACAACGGGTTCTTACGGTGTATCAAGTGGACAAGGTGTTACTACCCACGTGGATGTTTGGTCCTCCAGCTCCAGCATTGGAGCCTTTACCGGAGAGAAAAGAAACACACTAGAAAGTTGTCAATGAAGTTAAAGATAGAAAGAGAACATACATGGTTAATTTTTGAAGATGTTGGTACCTTGTGCGAGTCTGAAAATAGGCCCTCTGTCGCAAAGAAGGTCTCAACCAAAGCTATTTTCTTTTTTTTTTTGGCTCTTTTACCCTTGCTATCCAAACAATAGTCAATTAAATTTTTTAAAAATGAAAAAAAAATATTTGCTAAAAGAGAAATAAGTTTATAGTTTTAATGAAAATGGGCAAAAATTGCTTTAATTATTATTTTAAGCTTAAAGATTCTTTTATATATATATATATTATATTATATTATATTAATATATGAGGGTGTCTAGTCAGACACCCTGACAAGGCTATCCGGACACCCAATCATTTTGTCAATACGACTCGTATTGACAATACGAGTCGTATAGCTGTACTGTCAGTGATACGACTCGTATCAAACTAATAACGACTCGTATACACACATAAAACGACTCGTATAATCAATGAATACGAGTCGTATATAGGGTGTTCGGATAGCCTCGACAATTTCTGTCAAGATTCCTGACACACAGTGAAACGACTCGTATTATGCTAATAACGAGTCGTATTTGTCCCTTAATACGACTCGTATCAACTGATACGAGTCGTATTACTTATCAGGAATCTTGCAGACATCACATGTCTGCCTCGAAATGCGTGCCAATTTCATATAAATACGAACGATCGTTTCTTCCGATTTCATAAAAAAATGTCCAATAGGCGTTCTACCACATCTTTACTCAACATTCCATCCCCCGTTAACAATCATAATTTTCGTAATCACAACTGGTCTCGCAACGTTTTGCACTTTTACTATAACGGAGACCAACCGGAATGTAAGAATGGTTACATCGTTGACGAGCAGGTTCTTAACCGGAGCTGATGGGGAACCCTTTTAGGTTTTGAGAGAAACGGGTTTATTTCTTCATACGTATGTTTTATGGCACCCTTTATTTTTAGTTAAATTTTAATATCTCGCTAATTTAATTTTCTATTTTTTTCAGCATAATTTCGTTTGGGTTACTAGACTTATGGTTTGGCGCAAACAAGAAATTGAGAGAGCCGGTGGAAACCTATTACGTTGGACGTGCCTACCTTCTGAGTTTTATGATATGTTAATCAATCAGGACGAAGACACTTTGCAATACGGTGACGGGACACAAACACTATATCCTCTGTTTTGGGGGGTTGATACGGTAATAACTAGTAACTAATACCAAATACAATTAAAATTTTTGTAGTTGTATTAGACGAATTACATAAAATAATATAATTAAAATTTTTGTAGGTGTATTTACCGATAAACCATGACGATGTAAGATGGTATCTTTTTGAAATTAACTTAAGGACAATGGAAATTCGTTGTTTTTTTCCATACGACTGTCTTCCAACTAGCTGTAGTGGTTTATCATGTATTCACGTTGGACTTCACCAAATCCATATTCAATTTGAAGATTTTTTCATATGGTTTTTAAGAAAAATAAACTACTGGCAACACACAGGTCAATATTTAGGTGAAGTTACTGAAATACCTGTGACCAGCTGTGTTGTTTGGCCACCTAATGCTGGTCATATAGGTTCAGATGGCGGGATAGTAATCTGCATGTTATTGAGTAGGCTTGTACAAGATCGGGGGCTGGACTGGCGAGAAGTGAATTTACAAGATGCCTGCCTCAGATTCAGACGGTTCATGGCGGATGAAATATACGCCGCCAGAACAGCCTAACAAACCTTTACAAACTAACATAACTTTTATACTTATTACTTCGCATGGTATACCGCAATATCATAGCTCCGGTGTCATCCGTCTCCTAATACATGGATGACTGATGAAACCGGGGTTATGATTCGGATTGCGGTATCCCATGTGAAGTAATAAGTATAAAAGTTATGTTAGTTTGTAATGGTTTTGCATGATTTTTATAATTATATCACCGGTGTTTCAAATATTAGACGTCTTCTCTTTTTCAATATAAACCATAAATAGTGAAAAATAATATAATTTTGGAGTATGTTACAAATTATTTGACCTAGTGAAATGTCTCCGGTTTCCATACTCGTTTAAGATAAAACTGAGTATTGAAACCGGAGACATTTTCGTAGGTCTAATAATTTGTAATTAACTGCAAAATTATATTTTTAATCACGTTTTATGGTTTATAATATAAAAACAGAGACATCTGTTATTTGTAACACCGGTGTTAAAGTAAAAAATATTCATGCATATAATAAACCGGAGACATTTCACCAGGTCAAAAGATTTATTTCTTTAACATAGTTAACTCCACCACTACAGAACTAGCAATGCTATCTGAACTAATGTATTTAACACACGGTTCATGTCTAGCAGCTCGGTTTGGTAAACATCGAAAGATATACACTGAAAGATGTAGTTGAAAGATGGAGAACATTCAGGTATTATTATACCGGAGAGATTTCACTAGGTCAATCTCCAAGTTTCAAAACGAAAGATGAAGTGAAAGCTTTATGGACTTGGAGAACATTCAGCATAGTTAACCCTACCATGTCCCGGAATGGTACAAAACGATGTCTACCATGCATGCACCATTTCGTATCTAGCAGAACGGGTTATCTAAATCAAACCTAAAGACGAAGTGTGAGTATACTTCACTTGTTACTTCGCTTGCACCCACCGGCAAGTACTCCGCTAATGGGCACATCCGAGACGTTTCACTAGGTCAAAATAACTTGTAATAATATTAAAAATATGTATTTATCGACAATTTATATAGATTGGTATTGGTTATCATATAAAACTTATGTATTTATTTACATTTTATATAGTGTGGTTGTGACTCGTTTTATATTAAATGTAAATTCGTTTGTGTGGTGGTGGCAAAATATGTAAAATGGTGGTGTTTTGAAGTGATTTTCATGGATTTTTAAAAAACTTTTTTTTTATGAAACTTGTTGGTGGTGTGTTTATATAGGTAAAATGGTGTGTTTTGAAGTGATTTTCTTGGATTTTTAGAAAACTTTTTTTTTTATGAAATTTGTTGGTGGTGTGTTTATATAGGTAAAATGGTGTGTTTTGAGGTGATTTTCTTGGATTTTTAGAAAATTTTTTTTTTTATGAAACTTGTTGGTGGTGTGTTTATATAGGTAAAATGGTGTGTTTTGAGGTGATTTTCTTGGATTTTTAGAAAACTTTTTTTTATTATGAAACTTGTTGGTGGTGTGTTTATATAGGTAAAATGGTGTGTTTTGAGGTGATTTTCTTGGATTTTTAGAAAAAAATTTTTTTTGATGAAACTTGTTGGTGGTGTGTTTATATAGGTAAAATGGTGTGTTTTGAGGTGATTTTCTTGGATTTTTAGAAAACTTTTTTTTTTTATGAAACTTGTTGGTGGTGTGTTTATATAGGTAAAATGGTGTGTTTTGAGGTGATTTTCTTGGATTTTTAGAAAACTTTTTTTTTTGATGAAACTTGTTGGTGGTGTGTTTATATAGGTAAAATGATGTGTTTTGAGGTGATTTTCTTGGATTTTTAGAAAACTTTTTTTTTTGATGAAACTTGTTGGTGGTGTGTTTATATAGTTAAAATGGTGTGTTTTGAGGTGATTTTCTTGGATTTTTAGAAAACTTTTTTTTTTGATGAAACTTGTTGGTGGTGTGTTTATATAGGTAAAATGGTGTGTTTTGAGTTGATTTTCTTGGATTTTTAGAAAACTTTTTTTTTTATGAAACTTGTTGGTGGTGTGTTTATATAGGTAAAATGGTGTGTTTTGAGATGATTTTCTTGGATTTTTAGAAAACTTTTTTTTTTATGAAACTTGTTGGTGGTGTGTTTATATAGGTAAAATGGTGTGTTTTGAGGTGATTTTCTTGGATTTTTAGAAAACTTTTTTTTTTGATGAAACTTGTTGGTGGTGTGTTTATATAGGTAAAATGGTGTGTTTTGAGGTGATTTTCTTGGATTTTTAGAAAACTTTTTTTTTTTATGAAACTTGTTGGTGGTGTGTTTATATAGGTAAAATGGTGTGTTTTGAGGTGATTTTCTTGGATTTTTAGAAAACTTTTTTTTTTTATGAAACTTGTTGGTGGTGTGTTTATATAGGTAAAATGGTGTGTTTTGAGGTGATTTTCTTGGATTTTTAGAAAACTTTTTTTTTTGATGAAACTTGTTGGTGGTGTGTTTATATAGGTAAAATGATGTGTTTTGAGGTGATTTTCTTGGATTTTCAGAAAACTTTTTTTTTTATGAAACTTGTTGGTGGTGTGTTTATATAGGTAAAATGGTGTGTTTTGAGGTGATTTTCTTGGATTTTTAGAAGCCCTTTTAGAAAACTTTTTTTTTTATGATAATAAAACTATAAATATAAGTCTAAACCCAAAAGACATACAATATTGTTTAATACATACAATTTGTTTAATACATATACAAAATAATAATAAAACTATAAATATAAGTCTACGGAGGAGGAGGAGGAGGAATATGTTGCTGCTCGGACTGGAGAGATGGTAAAGTAGGCGGGTCGGGAAGTTGGACCCGAAGCTCACTCGCAATCGCCTGCACCGACGGAACCAACCACCGGATAACAGGAACCATCTCCTCTAACAACTGTAGTATCCTCGACCCCTCAGATGTGGAAGTCCTGAGAATAATACGGGGCCGAGGACCCTGTATAGACATATATCATAAGTATACAATCCCATATAATATTAAAATATTATTATTATTAATAAAAATTAGTAATACCTGTGAAGATGATGCACCATCATGTTTGAATACGACTAATATTAACCCTTAATATGAGTCGTATTCAGTAACGATATGACTCATATTCATACTTTATATGAGTCGTATTCTAGTAAATAAAAATAAGCTTTTTAAAACATTAATACGACTAATATCAGGTGATAATATTAGTCGTATTATGAATTAATACGACTCATATTTACGAGAGATATGAGTCGTATTCAACGCAAAAAAACGTACCGGGTTTGCTTGAGAGGATACGAGTAGATTATGTGCGGTGAAAATTGAAAAATGAGTCGTTTTAAGTTTATATACTTTAGGCTGATACGACTCGTATTATACGTCTATACGAGTCGTATCGTGGAAGTTATTTTTTTTTAACTATTACAAAAACAAAACAACAAAATGTTACAAGCAAGTCAATTTTCTTCGGTATAAATTACAAAAATGTTTAATCAAGCTCCACATGATCTATAGTTTTTTTGTTAATTGTTCTATTCAGATAGTCTTGTATACGGTGTATGTATAATGCCTCCCAACGTCTTCCATCCTCATTACTTCTTTTGAAGTAACCGCCAGTAGGAGGAATGGGATATTCTCCTGACATTTCAACATGTATATAATGGTTGTTATAAACGTAACCCAAAATAATAAACCTAAGAGGTTCATGTTCCGGGGGGGCTACCCAAAATGGAAAATATGTAACCGACCCTTCATTTGTTAGCATAATGACTGGAAGTTGAAACCTGTTGGCAATCAACACTCCGGTTTCTGGAATAATCAACCATTTTGATTGTGGAGCAAAAGAAAGTTCGTCAAAAGGTAAACTTTCTAATAAATTGAAATAAAAACACCCGAAAATTGCTTCATATATCGCCTGACGTCCGGTTAACTCTTGGTACAATTCGTTTCTAATGAATTGCCACTCGTGTTCAGGAAGGCCTAAACCAACAGCAACCGAGCGGTAACCACAATTACCATCTCCTCTAACATCAACCGTTCTTGAAATGTACGGATGAAATACCTTAGGAATATAAGGAGCAAATCTCATAAAATTGAATCTCTCCTCATCACCTGGCTCGTACGTACTCTGCCTCACAGGTTTCGGCGGTTCCACAAATGAATTCTGGGTAACATCGTGCGACATACCAAAAAAATCGTATTGTGGAGGAATTGAATTGACGTTAATAAATGAATCACGCCTTCCATGATCCATGGAACCATGTACACTATGTCTCCCAGAATAAATGTGCACACTAGGAGTATGTAGTGGTTCGTTCATGTCCACAACCGAACTATGTCTCCCAGGGATCACTGTAGACACACGATCTGTGTTTTCAAATGAGCTATATCTCGGAGGATCCATCGCCTTTTGTTTATCTTTTCTAGGGCGACCGCGATTATTTGTTTTTACAACAGGCTCCTTTTTCTTTGTTTTCCACGGCAGTATCGAACCCCAAATATCGTCAAAAATATTTTTTCGTACGTGCTCTGGTTCGACAATTATCTCCTGCTTCATTCGTTCTAGCTCTCGGTTTACGTCAATTATTGTGGTTTTCTCATTAGACGTAGGTAATATATCAAGCTTTTTCCAAAACGGATCAATGGACTCAAGTGGGATGACAATTCCTACGTATAAAAATTAAAAAAAGTTTATAAACATAATACGAGTCGTATTATAAACTAATTTAAAATTATAAATAAAAATACCTGCTTGTTTACATTTATTCAACCGACACGCGCACGGAATCCACAACCGGTGTAAAGGCGACAACTACATGTCGCACTGTTTTCTTTCATACTTTTAATTTTTCCGATTTCATCAACCAACAAATCAAGAGCTTTATGAGATACCTTACCTCTTAACTCATCAAACAAAGTTAAATTATGGTTGCTCATTCTCTTGATCAAGCTTTTTTCAAAGCTTTCTTTTATCGCAATGTACTGTTGGTCAACAATTTTGTCAACATGCCTCACGAGTCTGTCCAAGGTACTATTTGTACCATGAAGATACTTTTTAAACAAAGCATATTGCCCTTCAACCCGGTTGTTTGTGTGTTGGTTGAAGTGTATTTGCCGGTTGGTCCATGCGGAGACAAATTTTGATCTATACTCATTTAGCCAAGTATCGTTCAAATAATTAAGCGTTCCTGTAATTATTATTACCGCTAAAAGTTAAATATTTATAACTTATTAAATTAAAATATATATATAAATAAATAAATTGTAGTTGAAACCTTACCTGGCTGATCAAACATAAGAGTTGCAGACAGCTTGTTGTATGCATTACTATACAAGTCAAATGTTGAGGAGTTAATTAATTTATACCAAAGACGCTCAAATTCTGTCCAACTTTTTTGATCAAAACTTTGTTTGCAGTGTTTGGCAATATTTTCTTGTATATGCCACCTGCATATTAGTTTTGTAGCGTCTGGAAATACCTTATCACATGCATTCATTAAAGCCTTATCACAGTCAGTAACTATCACTCTTGGCTTCATGCATGTTGTTAGCGTATTGTCTAATTTTTCTAAAACCCACAAAAAATTATCTTCTTTTTCTTCACTAATAAAGGCAAATGCTATACAAAAAGTTTTGTCAGTGGATGTCAAACCTACTATCTGAACAAAAGGTAGTTTGTAAACATTAGTTTTGTATGTGGCGTCAATAAATATAACATGTGGAAATGCACGCCAAATTTCCAGTGAAGTTTTATGAATAAAAAAAATTTCTTCAACTCTGTTAGTATGTACGTTGGAACGACTAGAATTCACATACTGTTTTAACCGAAGCAAGGAGAAAAGAATCTGCATTGGAGTTTCACCAACATTAGATTCCTCCTTAATCTTTTGAATGGCATTATTTATAGTTTTAGATGTTGCCACACACTTCGGGTTCATCTGCCGAAGGGCTTGTAATATGTCACGTGTCTCCATATTTTGACTGTACAATTCTCCCACCATTTTATATTCTGCGGGGGTCAGTCGTTTAGCATACGCATGACCCTCTAAATGTTGAGCAGGATCATGGTTGTGCGAATCATCAACGACAATTAAAACCCAGCCACCAACACTTCTTTCATATTTACCTATTAACTGGAATTGACAGTTTGTTTTTTTGGAGCCACTTTTTCTTTTGTCTACCCCCTCTGGTTTATAGTTACCCCCACGATCACATTTAAGGTGAACTTTTACCGTCTCACCCGATGCATTTTTTTTAGAACGTTGGGTGACTATAACGAAACCATTGTCTCTACCGATATCTTGAGCCCATTTCACCAGTTCTTCACGTGAAGTGAAAACCTTAAAAAATAAATTTTATTTTAAATATTAACTTTATGTTGTGCTACAAAACGTTGATCATTAGTAAATATTTACCTGATTAGTTTCAAACAAACTAACGCCGACATTGTCACCTGCGCCACCATTGTCACCTACGCCAACATTGTCATCGCCATAAAATACGCCACTGTTGACATCACCACCATAATAATTACCGCCATATTGCTCGTTGTTATTAGCCGGGTATTCAAAATAATTATCACCCTCGAATTGACCATCGAAAATATAGTTACTATCCCAGAAAGACATTTTAAGAAGAAGACTTAGAAAAAATCAGTGTAATGTAACGATAATTGAATGAATCGATCGATCGTTTATGCGTTTATATTGAAATTTTAACGGAATATTACATCGTGTCAAATAATTATATTGGTTCGTACATTTGACAGTCTATAATTGGAAAACTTTAATACGACTCATATTGAAGTGATACGAGTCGTATAAATAGACAGATACGACTCGTTTTAAGTGTAATACGAGTCGTTTTAGTAATTAATACGAGTCGTATTAACGTTGATATGAGTCGTATTACTGCGCCTTCTGACACCTAAAACATGCAGAATTTGCCGTCTGACACGTCCAGCAATACGACTCGTATTGGGTCATACGAGTCGTATTTAGGGTGTCTGGCTAGGCAATCAGGTGTCCGGATAGGAGCACCCTAATATATATATAGGATTTTTACAGAACCACGTTAATTATAGAATTACAAAACCATTAATTTACATACATGTAAATTAAGACTGGTGATATTAAGCTCTCTTTATATATGTGTAAGTCAAACATAAGCATTTTATAATAGAAATAAAACCATTTTTCAGTTATGTTAAAAATACACATATGTAAAACAACCTAAATATCACAAGATTTGATTTACATTTATGTATATCAATGTAATTAAATTAGTGATTATTTTTGTTGTGGTTCTGAAATGATTTTCACCCTATATACACACACACACACACACACACACACACATATATATATATATATATATATATATATATATATATATATATATATATATATATAGAGGCACACTCAAATGAGAACACCTCTTAACTTGAGTACAAAAAGTACAACTTTAACGAATCATATATGGAGTCAAACTGTTGAATTTTTTGTAATATAAATTGACCAAAATGCTTATAATTCAACTAATTTTAACATCTATTTAAAAAAAATATGATTCGTCATGTCGTTTGTTAGAATGCATATATGCACCCACAATATGTGTTTGTGTACAAGTGATTTAGGTGCATATATGCATTTTAACAAACGACTTCACAAATCATATATTTTTTAAATAGATGTTAAAATTAGGTTAATTATAAGCATTTTGATCAATTAATATTATAATAAATACAACAGTTAAAGCGGTTCCTAAGTTGTTCTCAAGTTAAAAGTGTTCTCATTTGAATGGATCCCTATATATATATATATATATATATATATATATATATATATATATATATATATATATATATATATATATATATATATATATATATATAGGGGATGAGATCAAGAGAGAACTCCATATTAAGTTGAGAATTTGGGAACCACCAAAAGACAAGAGATGAAATTTTAAAGACAAGGGACAAAATTGAAACTTTAAATATATAAATCTTTAAACATTTCTATCTTTTGCATGCGTTAAATTTTTAAATTTTTTCCCTTGACCGTTTGTGTCTTGACGTTCGTCCCACTCGCCTGCCTCCCCTTAGAATAGATCACAACCTTGTTCATGACCCGAATTTGAACTCCTTGAGGAAGATGATGGTGGTAGTAAGCTATGGTAAAGGGAGGGGATGAGATCTATAAGGTATTAGAGTATATTACAATTTACGCCCTTTAAGGAGGTATTTTAGTTATTTTACACAAAACTAACGAAAAGTTTTAGCATTTGTTAGCATATCGTAACAACTTTTTAAACAAAGAATGTTGTAAATTTAATTTTAAAGAACAAACATAAAATTTTGAACATACGTAAAAGACGGTAAGTGCAATTTACCCTAGTTAAAAAGTAGAAAACAAATGTTACTTGAAAGTCACTTGCATCACCTACATTTCTATGATATATAAACTAGAAAGATAACTAAACAAATAGACATGAAATCTTGTAAAGATATAAAGCAATCACATTTTGCACAAATCTTTGTACAAAAAGCTCTTTGATTTATGGGTTTTGTTGAGAGAGGGAAATGACCATCCCTCAATGCAATCTAAAATTTATTATACTTACTAGGTTTAATGTCTGAGTGTCACACACGGGTTAAATAGTAATATTTATAAAGAATTTATAATCATTATGTTTAAGTATTTGTAAATTTTTAATATTTAAGTATTTGATTCCATCAACTTATGCATGGTGAGAAATTTTCCCTCTTAAAATTCTTATTATAAATAAAATATTTCCCCCCATAAATTGTCACCTAAAACCTTGAATTATTAGATAGATAATACTAAGCGGTTTGTTTGTTTTCTAAAAAAGGTGTACGCATGTTTTTCTTTCTGCGTGCACTGCAGACCAATCACAAACATTGTCATTTGCTGTCTGTGTGTATTTTTAAAGAAGTTTCATTGAAAATGTCTGTACGAGCTCTTCTTGATACAGATTTGAATTTGTCACGTCTAAGATTTTTTAAAGCCTATAGAAGGTTAAACAGTACCACCCACCACCACCGATTAAGGAACCAAATGCACTAGAGTAAGATGTACTCCAAAACTTTTGACACATAACTTAATAGATTAATTCCTCTATATATTAATGCTTCTTTGCAGATAAGTAATTAGAAACTAAAGGCAATTATTTTATGTTGGAGATGTGTAAATGCTTACTATAGAGTAATGCTCAATCTTCCAAATGATATTATTCATGCTCTGGATTGTTGGAAGTATTCTTTAATATTTTATATTCATGTCGTGTGTCTTTAAGTAGATTTTTATAGACATGCATTTAATTAAGAAGTATCGAATCATTTGTAAAGGGATGCATATATCTAGTAATAGTCATTTAATATAGATTGACATAATTATGTTGCATTGGTATTGTAGCAATAGTTCCACCAATCAAATGTTGTGTATGTGCAACTAAAAGGTGGTTAGCAAGTGAGGTGCTGACACATTGTTGCTTATAATTATTTTATTTTGATATAGCAATCTCATCTAGGATCATATCTTTATTCTTTATAACCCAAAGATTAAAATCTTAAAAGAGGAATTATTTGTTCCCAAATTTAGGGACAAAACCCTAAGCAAACCTATGTTGGTGTTCACATATCCATTCCAAAAAGTTGGCATATATAGGTGGACATTTCATGTCCATACACTTTGTGATAAACAACTATAAGATAAATGTAGAAGATATAAGCTAGGTTGTCCTCATTGTGGCTGATCATACTTGAAATTGGTCATATAACTTGCTTGAAACCATGAGAATATTAACATATATAGTTTACATGGTTTTTTATTGCTTCATAATCATATTTGTTGATGCAAGCTATATATATGTAATGTTTTCATGAGTTGTCTAAGTATTTGTGATTTTAGGTGGATTGACTCAAGAATGGCTCTATGTGCTTAAACAATCCATTCATCATCATTATGGTGATCTATAGAAGAAAAACAATGCTCAACATCTTATGTCTTTACAATGACACCACAAGGATTAGGAACATCACTTTTGGTATGTATTTTTATTGCTTATCCAACCAAGGAGACATGAATAGAATAGAATAGTGGAAATGGTGACCAAGCTTAATTTGGATACATATCAAGGAATGTGATTCACACATAAATCTTTTAGGTAGTGTCATCCTCTTTTTTTCATTTAAGAATCTTTAAATACATCGCACCCGATTATTTTAGGTTAGACGAGTAGAGTTCCTTATTCCGCCTACTCCTTGTTTCCCATCTATCATCTATTCAGTTGTTTTCATTAAGATTACAATTTGATATAATAATCATCTTCTTCATAGCACAATAGAATATGTGGCCTAAGACTAGTCAAACATGACGTATAGGAAGAACATATACACATAATATGCATAGATACATGTAGATGTAAGTGTGTTTGAAGATGCCCACACACATATATATACGTAGATGCGTATATCCATATATACTATATATAAGTAAGTGACAAGTGTATATGTGTTTCAAAGGATCTTGAGTAGATCTAGAGTGGAAGATATGGGGGATGAGCATGAAAAAATGCTGCCCATAGCAAATGTGGGCCGGATCATGAAACAAATCCTACCACCCACAGCCAAGATCTCCAAAGAAGCCAAGGAGACGATGCAAGAGTGTGCCTCGGAGTTCATATCTTTTGTGACCCAAGAGGCATCTGAAAAGTGTCGAAAAGAGAACCGCAAGACAGTAAATGGAGAAGACATATGTTGGGCTCTTGCATCTTTAGGGTTTGATGACTCCTCAAACGCGGTTGGGAGGTACTTGAATAAGTTTAGGGACTTTGAGAGGCAGAGGGCAACGCTGAACCCACATAAAGAACATGTTAATGAAGCTGCTGCAGGTCCTTCCAACAACTCTAGAAGTAAATATCATACCCGTTAGCCGGTTACTAGAGTTTGTGGGCTTAAGATTGAGCATATGTAACCCTTGCCTCCATTTTCTAATCTAATATAGCTTCATTATCTTTGACTAGGATAACAGTGCTTGAACTAGTTCATTACTAAGGTAATTGTGCAAGTTCAAAACAATCACTTTTTTAATTAAACCTTTAGTTATTAGAAATCATAACTAAATATACTAGGCCCTTATTTACAAGTCAAAATGCCTTATAATTTCTAACCTCATATTAGTTGCACATTTTCTTTCCTGTACTATATGCATGTTTGCATATGTTCACACAAACATTTGTGAACTTTAATTATCTCATTTAAGCATTTCTTATGACTTGGTCCTTTGGTAAGTTTGATACTCTAATGGTATTAAGTATATATGTACATGATTACGGCGTACTTGAGATTTTTTGCCAATCTTTCCTGCTTGCTTTAACACATAACTAATGTGAATTGTATCTTTAGTTATGCATTTTGTGTTGCATAGTACTGTTAAAATAATTAGTGATGGTACGTATAGTAGTAACTATTAAAATGTTTGTTCAAGTGAGAGAGAGAAGTCCTAGGGGTATTAGGAAATTAAGACCGCCAATCACGGATAGAGCTATGAAGAGCCCAGTGGTATCCCGAGATATCCCTCAACTTTCCTTATGAAATGCAATTTTCGCCGGTTTAAGTATCAGGATACTTTTTTTCTTAATGTTTTAAGTATCGGGATACTTATAAAGAAATTTATGATACCCTTTAGCGAAAATTTTCTCATTAGAATACCTCTGATATTTTGTTTTGGATCACCAATAATTATATTAGCTGGGGCAAGCTTCATATATAAATTTTCCCTCTTTATAACTTGCAATTGAGTTATGAATTATCTTGATCGCACCACTAGAAAAAAAAACAAGTTTGTACTCCTATTTGCGTCGCAAGCTGCATGTTGTTTGTGACGCAATTCTGGTAAACGCTTTTGTCTTTTGTCTTTTTTGGTTTTCTTCTCGGAAACTTGTCATATAAATACGGTTTCAGTTTAGTAATAAATGAGTCACATATAGTCCGTATTTGCAACAAAAAAATTGGATCAAAAATTTGTTGGAACGATTGAAACTTAAACCCACAACCATTTGATTGATTGTATGATTGTATCCAATCATTTTGTTGCTCAAATATGATAAGAGTTAGTTTATATGTACGTCTAGAAAGGGGTTTGAGCTCATGTTAATCAGTCTAGCTAATATTTAAATATTTCTCCATACATCTAATTAGCTCGTGACTCTCTTCATGTTTAGGGTACTCCTCTTGTTATATTATGATGTAAGTATTAGAAACAAATATGTATTGATTTGAGAATATCTTGTATATTGTTTAGATATATCTAGTTATATATTAAGGAGACAATTATGCTATTGTTTAAGAGATTGTATAAGGTTGATATATAGGAGATTATCAAGGAAATAAATAATATTAAATACTTTCATAGTATCATAGCTATGGTTCTAAAAACCCTAAATAATTTCACATT
Organism: Tagetes erecta; assembly: GCA_030867185.1. Classification (NCBI taxonomy): domain Eukaryota; kingdom Viridiplantae; phylum Streptophyta; class Magnoliopsida; order Asterales; family Asteraceae; genus Tagetes; species Tagetes erecta. The sequence goes on along the minus strand of CM061492.1, from coordinate 19,664,623 downwards.
ATAAAAAGAAGGGTGAACAAGCACAAATTTCATTTATCTAACCATCAATAAGTTCAAGTATTAAGAAAATTGTACAACATATGTAGGTAGAATAATTAAAGTTAATATCCAAACAAATATGTGGATGATTAGCAACCTAAATTTCTCCTCTTTAAATAAAAATATAAGTAAGTTGTCATATTCATCTTTAGGTTTTCTTAAGCTTTGATGTCATTAACAATTTCAGTAAAATCTTACACTATACGTTCTATATCTATATTTACTAACATTGCATATTTGCAAAACACAAATTTTGGTGTGCCATAAAAACCTGCAGTCAAATTAATTACTATTATAAATAACCATTTAAAGGGTTTTAGGATTAGTGCCTAATTAATGGGATTTGTCAAACTTAAATAAGTTTCTAGCTACTTCTATTTATGAAAAGCATTTCATATTGGTTTTTGATATCATCTTGTCATCTTGACCCAAAAGGCAGGAGCATGTGGGTTGTGACTTTAAAGATAACCACTTGTATTTTCTAATTTGTACTTTATATTTATTGTATATATAGAAAGCAAATTCTCTTAACTAAATCCACGAGTTCATTATACCCAAACCAGTTGTGTGAGAGTAGGTGTTTAAGTATGTAACCTAGCTAGGGTTGTATATATAATATATTATTGAATTTCCTTTTAGGGACCACTTCTCCAATATCTTTTGGGACGAATTAAGTTTCTCTTAAGATTTTTTTAAACGTTAACTCAAACACTCTTTAAACTTATTTCTATACTAGATTTAAGAGCAGGCTGCACGTTGCAGCAGTCGGGTCACGCAGTCGAGTCTTGTGTATTTTACTTCGTCACATGTGTTGATAAAAAAATGTCACGGCGAAAAACCGTAAAGTGTCACATTTTAAAAAAGATGAAATAATATTAAAAGTGAGATGTCAAAACGATAAGAATATTGAAGTCGTACTATATGTCAAAGTGGAGTAAGATCGAGATCAAAGTCAAAAACTCATCAGGGGCTAAAATGACAATTAGTAAAAGTCTAAAACCATAAATACGTCAAAAGTCGAGGGATTAAAACTGTAAATACGTCAAAGTAAAAAAAAATTGAAACACCACATGGCGCAGTCGTCGAAAACTCATCAGTGATTAAAATGACAATTAGTAAAAACCGGTTATTAAAACCATAAATAGGTCAAAAGTCGGAGATTAAAACCGTAAAAACGTTAAAGTAAAACAAAATTGAAACGTCACGTGACGAAACGCGAACGGTCGGTGCAAAAGCACCGACCTTGTAAATTAGTAGATATGTTAATTTTTAAGTTATATTGGCTGTCAACGGTCCTAATTTTTATCACTTTGGCAACCACTGTTCCGTTGTTAAATTTTTTTAACGACATTAAGTTTTTTTTTAAATTCCAGACCAATGTTTTAGGCCTTTTGATCGGAAGGATAATACGAGTCGATTGATGTAAAAATTTTCTCGAAAAGGCTCTCTGAACGATAAATTTTTTACATCCAATTGAAGCACCGTTAGGTTTAAACACCCGATTGAAGCACTATTTCGTTGTTCGGAGCGCCGTTTCGAGGTAACTTTTCCATCAATCGACTTGTATTATCCTTCCGATCAAAAGGCTTAAAACATCGATATTGAATTTGGAAAAAACTTAACTGCGTTTAAAAAAATTTAACGACGTACCAGTGGTTACAAAATTGATCAAAGTTGGGACCGTTGACAACCAAATTAATAGTTCGGACCGGTAAAAGACAAAAAAATGATAGTTGGGACTAGTGAAAACCAATATACTTTTTTTAAACGTTAACTTACACACTCTTTAAACTATTGACAAATCATTACAAACACAAGTTTAGAATCGTCTATACAAACTAAAAGTAGTAGTAGGAAAACCCTTTAAGTTCACATAAGTTACAAAAATACCATGAACTCATACATTTTTAAAATATATTATGTTTAATTGTTTATAGTAAAAAACCCTTCTTGTACCACAACCACCCAAATACCCTTGAACATAAACCTAATTACAAAATTGCCATGATTGTTTTAAGTTGTATTTTCAATATTTAGGACAATATCAACCTCACTGTTTTGAGCATCGATGTTGTAAATCAGATTACTAAGAGAGAGATAACATTGATGTTGTTACTCGATCACTATATATATGCCAAAGAGGTGTGACATGATGACAACCAAGTTCAAGTAGAAGAATGCAAATCTAGTTGTTTTCCACCATAAAATTGGTAATGCCTCGATACTCAGCCTTCGCACTTGACCAGGACGGGAGACTAAACACTGGCATTTTGATGTGGAACGATGAGTGTCGAGACATCTAGCCTAGTCTGCAACCGTGTTAACAACTAAAATGGAGACAAGGGATGCACTCATATGGATAGAATTAAATCTACTCATCATATTAGCCCTGTCATGAATTGCACGTGCATGTCTAGCTTGAGATAAAAAGATATCATCATTGTTGTGAGTGACTAAAATACCTCAAAAAATAGCTAAGGGGTACCAAATCTTTCATGGCAAATTTAGCAGATCATGAGTTTTTGTTTTAGCACTTGAGATCTTGTGACCATGATAATATCATCAACATCACTATTCAAAATGCACCTTTGGCTATAGTTTTTTCAAAAACTTCATGCCACGCTTTTGATTAAATGTGTGGCTAAAGGTCATTTTTAATGTGTTAAAATCTTTTAACCTACTTTTAGCCACACATTTTATTTGTATACGTGATCATTTCATAATAATTAAGTCTAAACATTTAGCCACCTTTAAGAAATAAATGTGACATTTAATAGACATGCTCAAGCAAGTATGGTCATATGTTACCAATGACCATGATATTTATTTGATTTTTGACTCATGTGACCAAAAACACTACTATTAGCCACACTTTAATAGAAATGTGACAGTTATTAACCACGTTTGAAAACCGTGGCAAAATGTGACCAGTGACCATGATGTTTTTTATGTGACTAAATATGACATGTATTAGCCACGCTAATAGAAAAATGTGATCAAAAATAGAAAAATGTGACATGTATTAGCCATACTAAAAATGTGTGGCCAAACGTGACAAGTGCCATGGTATTCATTTCATTAATTAATGTGTGGCTAAAGGCTAATACATATTGCCACTTATACTAATATGAGTGTCCTAAGACATGTAAATTATGACATTTATACGTATTTTAGTTTGACTAAGCATTTTTAATAGTCACGGTATATGTGTAATCATGCATGATGACTGCTCTGAAACCACAATAAAGACATAATCTTGTTCCTCACGATTGTCTCAATCTTCTTCCTCAGAATCGTCATAATCTTCATCCTCACAATCGTCACAATAAAAGTTTTGGGTTTCATTTTTTGTTGAATCTTCAACTATGGACGAACCAGACGAAGACAATAAAAGTAGGGTTTCGTTTCTATTTATTCGACATGAACACAACGTCGTTAGGGTTTTCTAAACGCGTTGTTTTGAAATTTCAGGTGATCGGAGATTTACTTTGCCACCACACCGGTTGGAGGTAGAGCACAATGCAGTTGTTAAAAAGGAACAAACACTGAACCATGCAACTTTAGCCTAGGTTAATTTAACGATAAGGTACAGTTCTAATAAGGGGACACTATACCCCCTTATTGATACCCATTCGATAACCAATCTTGAATTCTTCATGCAGCTCAAGAGCGATGAAGTTGTTTACATGTCGCAAGTATCTTCATTCTATAATGGTCTAAATGTACAACCAAGCTAGACAAACTCTCGACGCTACTCCTATATGTATTTGGAAACAAGAGACCGCAAGAGGATTATGATCTCATCAAAGAAATCGCGTGAATAGTTATCAATGGTATAATTAGGGGATTATGATCTCATCAAAGAAATCACGGTGAATAGTTAATCAGCTAACTAAAGCACACGTTAATGTTGTTACAAGTTAATCAAATTACCATCACAAAATTGTCCATAATAACCCACATAGTAACTCTTACAATTCAAGCTGGCAAAATAACCTGAATCTTAGTTGGAAGGATAATGGCAAAAATAGCCAACTTTCAGGTTTTAATCAACAAAATTTCCAATAATAATCAAAATTTTCAACCTTGTCAACAAGGACATTTCCAAAACATGAAAATGAACTACGACAATAATAGTAACTTAGAAGATATGGTTTCAAAATTAACCCTTGCCGCTGATAATCAGTCTCAAATTAATGAAGCTCGGTATAGTCATAGTAATGAATGCTTCGAACTACTTCATGAAGAAGATTTCAGAAACATAAAAGCATCTATGTTAAATATCGAAGCACAAGTAGGACAGCCAACTAAACAAATGGCTAAAAAACCACCAGCTGGTGAACTTCGTAGAAATACTGAAACTAATCCAAAAGCTAATGTAAGTGGCTGTTTGTTTCAGCCTCTTAATGGTTCAGCACTTAATGGTTCAGACTGTTTGTTTCGCGAGCAGATGTCTGAATGGTTAAGACATTTGCCTCTGAATGGTTAAGCATATATTATACACAATCTGAATGGTTAAAAGCTATTATCTAATTTTCTCAAACATTTGGCTTTAAATAATTAAGTAATATACTAGCTCTTAATGGTTCAGACCTCTTATTGGTTCAACACTTATCCCTAGCAAACAGCCCCTAAGTGCAATAACTCTGAGAAACAACAATCTTTTTTTTTTCGTTTTTTCAGCAGCAGCAACGCAAAATAAAAAAAAAACTATAGGCGTCGACTATGGGCAGACGCCTACGACATCTTTGTCAGAATGGACGGACGCCTATGGGCGTTGTCGGGAAAACGCCTATGGGCGTCCACCACTTTGGACACGTGTAAGCCTGTTATTTGTTAGAATCCGTCGACTATAACAACAATAGTCGTGACGCCTATGGATGGCGGTCAAAGGGAACATTTTGGGAAGTCAACGGTCAGAATGGACATTTTGGGAATTTTCCCCCATATTAATCTCCTATTTTATGGATATTGTCCAACAAACGCTTAAATATTCTAAGTTTCTTCTAAAGTTTATAAGCAAAAAGAAAAATCTTGAACTAGCAAAGTCTAATGCCTAAAAAGAAACTTGAGCCAGGGAGATTTTCTTTACCGTGCACTATAGCAACTTACGCCTCATGTACGACTCACTTATGTCAGAGCAAGTGTAACCTTATTCCATATAGCGTTTTCCGTAAACTTAATCTTGGAAAACCACAACCAATTCGAACCAACGTCGAATTGGCTGATGGAAATAATATCCCATACTAGGAATTGAAAATTTACTAATAAAAATATTAATATTTGTATTCGCTGCAAACTTCCTAGTAATGGAAATGGAAGATGATTGCACCGTTCCGCTCATTCTTGGCTGTCCATTCTTAGCCACTGCTAGAGCAATGTTCAACATTAGCGAGGGTATCCTAACACTCACTACTTCTGGGGTCGAATGTCTATCAAACGACCCGTTTGAAATGGATAATTTTACTATGCTAACTTGGACTACCAAGTAAAGAATCTTAGGGGCCGCAAACCAGCTAAAGTTGACGCTGCAATTAAAAAATCACTAAGTAACACCATCTAGATTGACGAATATTGGCACAACAAGTCAAACCCGAACAAGAAATAAAATAACGGAAAATCAGTTCTCCCATTTAGCTGAACTCTGAAAACTGCAACGGGTCAAGCAAGCGATCCTTAAATAAACTCGGTATTTTCGGTAGGCACACTGATTTTTATTTTCTTTTCTTTCATGTTTAACTTGAGAAGTTGTGCATATGATAATAAGTTAAGAAGATGTTAAGGTAATGTTTGGTTTATGTAGAAATTAAAGGTTTGAAAAATTAATTTTTTTGTTAGTAAAAGGAGTCAAACTGGCCGTTTGAAACGACTAGTAGTATATGGATTCAACAATTTTGGGCGTTTTCTACAAAACACCAAGATGGTTTTTTGGATCAAAAACGCCCAAAGGGGTGGGGGTTGGGGCACTTCGGGTCGTTTTAGGGAGTGAAAGAACCTCACTACATGCACAAGGTCTTAAAGGTTGTGACATGACATTGTTAGTGAGTATTGTTTTGTTACTTTGGATTGTCAATGACTAATGATGAAAACATGTTCGGGTGCGAAATGCAATAATCATTAATCTACGTTCGTTTGAGCCTCGGTTTAACCCATACCCCTCCTACACAGCGTGTGAGAGAATAATTAGCGTGTGAGTAAATTGCAGTTTTGGTCCCTGTGTTTTGATATCATTAACAGTTTTAGTCCCACCTTAACAGTTTTGATCCATGTGTTTTTATTTTCTAACAGAATTGGTCACGAACACTAACTCCATCCAATTTTTCGTTAAGTCTCTCACACGCGCCCCACGTCTAATGGGTAAAAATGTCATTTCTCCCTCTCTTTTATCTAAGTCATCATGTAGGTTAACATTTTTATTTAGTCGTTTGTCAAAAAGAGCGAGAGAAATGACAGTTTACTCCGTATGTGAGAGAGACTTAACGGAAAATTGGATGTAGTTAGTGTTTGGGACCAAAACTGTTAAAAAATAAATACACATGGACCAAAACTGTTAAGGTGAGACTAAAACTGTTAATGGTATCAAAACACAATGACCAAAACTGCAGTTTACTCTTCCTAAAAATAAAGAAAGAATATATCTTCACCACACGCTTCACGCCGAAAGAAAAACCACCACTACCACCACCTTAAGTTAGAGGTGAAAAAAAACCAGAACCAGAACCGAAACCGATTCAATAACCGGTGAAACAAATTGACTGGGCCACATTTCAACTGTCAGATCATTTCCAATTTTGTAAACTAGAGATGGACATAACCACGAGTTTCAGACCTGACCCATCGGTGTCTACCTAGACGGGTCAACTCATTTACACCCGCCTTCTTATAAATAAATGCATCATGATACAATATCAAAAGGTATCCAAACAAGACACCAGTAAAAACATGAGCATAACCCAAACAGTTAAACTTGCAACTTCAATAACAGGACGACTCGAATACTTAGAAAAGGCGACATAGAACATAATCCCAATTTACATACCAGTGTAGCTAACTTGTTCCTCTGTAACTAGGACAAACGTCACAAACATTAGTTATTTAGTACAACATATGGCAGTTTCATGCCAACTCCAGCCCACTAGTCCACCATCTTCTATTTAATCAGATCTTACCTGTTATCATGAAATGTGTAAAAAATAACAAAGATAACTTTTTTTTTTGGATAAACAAGTTGGCTTACAAACCGGATGGGTCCACAATTTGAGCTCGTTAAGATAAACGAGCTAGACTCAGCTAGGTTTTATACAAGCAGAGCCCGAGTCCACCCTAGCTTGGCTCATTTACAACCCTACGACAAACTTACTTAAATGTTACCCAAAATCTATTTGAGATAGATGGTACCTAGTAAATGTTTAATGCAAGTATTTATATTAGGCAAATTGGCCTAAAATAATCCCAACTAACACCTATTGGTCGAGAATAATCCCAACTCAGTTTATTCCCTCCAGTGGTCCCAAATCCAACTTTTTTGGCCTACAGTGGTCCGCCGTTAAGTACACTTAACGGCCGTTAACTTTTTTTCTATTTTTTTCGAATTTCAAACCGATCTTTTAGGGATTTTGAACGGGAGGAGAGTACGAGTCAGTTGATGTAAACCTTACTTCCAATTGCTGCTCCAAATGATTTAATTTTGATATCCGGTTAAAGCACCGTTAGGTTTTAAATACCTGATTGAAGACTGTTTTGTCGTTTGGAACACCAGTTCGAAGTAAGGTTTACATCAATTGAATCGTATACTCCTCCCGATCAATATCCATAAAACCTTGTTTTGAAATTCGAAAAAAATCAAAAAAAAGTTAACGGCCGTTAAGTGCATTTAACGATGGACCACTGGAGGCCAAAAAAGTTGGATTTGGGACCACTGGAGGGAATAAACTGAGTTGGGATTATTCTCGGCCAATAGGTGTTAGTTGGGATTATTTTTAGCCAATTTGCCTTTATATTATAATAATTACATAAAAATGTTGCTTTTAGTCAAAATCAAAACATCATTAATTATGTAAGAAGTATAAAAAGGTTTGGCTACAGGTCAACACAACCCAGCAAACTCACCAATCTTGCTAACTCGAAATAAAATTAACAGCTTTTAAGAAGTAAAATAGCAAACATACCGACGGTGAACGCGAACGAGAAATGCTCCGACTTGGGCTCCTATCTCCATGGCGGTAACGAGACTGTCAAAAAAATTACATCAATGATATGGAAATCATATTAGAAACAAACACATTGAAGAACTTTCGGAACAATTAATTTGTAATTCTGTATTTTATAACTTACGGATGATGGTGGCGTACGAGACCCTGAGCGAGATCTGCACAAATTTCCACGAAAATAAAAAAAGAAAAAGAAAAAAAAACCAATTTATTAGCCATAAATCCATAATCCAAAACATTTGCAACGATATTTTCAAGCGGTTTTCATCGCAAAACTAGTACAAATTTCCACCAGATAATGTTCAACCTTTACGGGCAAAATCAAATTGGCAACCCACAACTGTGGTACCAGGTTTAAACAAATTTATTGATCTTGTTAAATCAGGTTTAGTACATAAATAATAATTATCGCATTTTGTCGCATTTTGCCACAATGCTATGGCTAAATCCATGTAGTTATATAAAAAATCTTTACCTCTATTTTTTCAGTCAAGTCCCTAACATGCAATCCCCGGCCAGACAGCCAACTCTGAGCCCAATTGCACATCATGTCCCTACGCCGTGGTGAAATCCACATCTAAAAGAGACGCAAGGTGCAAAACCAAGGCACCCTTTTAAAATAATTTCAGAAACGAAAGTCTAAAACCCTCAACCATCTTTTACCACAGTACGTGCAAAAGATATTATTACTGGACAAAACAAGGTAACATACAAATACAAAAGACTTGTTTCCAAGGACCCAAATTTAACTTCATCGACATTTTACTCCAAAAATAATTTTACTCCATATATGCAAAAACAACCTATCATTATGTACCTTGAAGCAGGGGTAAGTGATGACTCAGAACGGGAGCGTGAAGAAACAGATCTGGATCGAGATCTGCGGGAATATTTTCCCCCAGGAGAGTAACTGGATGGAAACATTTGATTATTCTATATTTTATAGTTGAGTTGATAACTAAAAAGCTATGAAATATAAGAACCAACCTCCAGCTCCGGCTATCATAGCTAGGGCTGCGACTTGGAGTTTTGCTTCTTGAATAATATGGACTTCGGCTTCGGCTTCGAGAGTAACTGTGTTTTCGATCATACTCCTCTACCTGTTGCCAACAAATCACCAAGTAGTTGAAGATTGCATTTGCAAAATGTCCTTTCCTTTCGGTTCAAATAAACACTTACAAAAAACACATCCAAACAAACGATAAGAAATGTCATTATATTTCTTACGACATACCCGTATGTAGGCCTTAGAAAACTGGTTACGGAAAAGTGAGTCATCAAGCTTCCTTATCTGAAACAAAAGGTTTAAATATATTAAAAAAGTTGCAAACGATTAAATTCTTTAAAGAGAAAAAACAGTATGTATTTATGTAATGTAAGACTATCATCTGAAACTGACCGCATATTTCATATCATCGTAGTTTGTATAGTCCACAATCCCTCTCATGCCTGCAAAGAAAATAAGTGAGCGTTGTTGGTAATGGCCAGAACATATAAAAGAAACGAACTGTCAATAATGCAAAGACAAAGCATAATAAATATACTATATTTCTTCATAGAGCGACTAATTAGAAGCGATTATGCATTTTATACACACTTGCAACAACTTCCAGCTGTCCTGTTTCATTAGCCCGACTTTATCCACTCATAAGTAAACGGATCAAAATTAGCAGAAACTATTATGGATTGAGCAATATCACTAATTTTTTAAAGTAGAGATAGAAGACAAAGTAAGTAGAGCTCACCGTCACGGTCACGGAAAACTTGAGAGAAACAAACATCACCAGCTCGACGCATGTGATCCTAGCAATCACCATTTCGTAATCCAATTAGGAAAGCCAAAAATGAAATTATATCAATTCTTTAGAAGATTATGGTAGTTATAGACCGACAGACCGTGCGTGCTTAGCAACAAGAACACAAATGTATAGTTAGCTAAAACGATGAATTACGTAAAACGATTTAGGCGGGTCGTGAGATAAAGCCCTTAAATACCCAATTCTTGGAACTACAAACCACCTATAACATTTATTGAGCTAATTAAAAAACCAAACTAACCTTCAGATCTTGCCAAGAAGCAGAAGAAGGTAACCCAGTTACATAAACTGCAAAGCGAAGTGTTAGTAAAAACATAATTAAACTGTTTGTATCAAGGATAAATAGAGAACTGTATACAAGCAACAAGAAAATAAAATTAGAAAATGAACGAACCACGATAGTCAGAGCGCCTAGATAATCCCCCACGGCTACCTCCACTGCTGTAGCGATCTACAGAAGGTGAAACTCTCCCACCATGTGCAAGTTCAACCTATATACAAACATAAAATAAACTAGAGTACAAGTCAATGATAAAAAAAGAGATTGTTTGCGTTGACTAACTCGTAAGCGTTGACCATCAAACTTATAGCCGTCCCTTCCACGAATGGCGTCTTCAGCATCACGAGCATCTTCAAACTAATATTAACCCGAAAAAACTTATCCATGACTGCATAGTTCATTCATTAAAAGTAATGTCCAACAAAAAAATGCACCTTTTACCTCTACAAAGGCGAAACCAGGGGGCCTAGGTGGAATTTTCAGGTCAATGTGAACAATAGGCCCATACTGCAAACATAAGCAAAAGCAATATGAATATATGTAAGATAATTTACACAGTATAAAAACTTAGTAACAGAACAAATGACAAGAACATTTAAACAATTCACACTGCCCGAAACCATCTTCACAAGTTAACAAGTTGTAAGTTTTGTTTCAAAGCTAACATCACATTACACAGATATATGAGATGAGGTGAGACCTTGTAAAATAAATCTTCCACTTCTCTTTCACGAATATCGCCAGGAAGATTGCCAACGTATAGCGTACGACTTGAGCGACCCATACTTTTCCTGAAAAGAAAGAAACTCGACGCAATAAGAGCTCGATTTAAGGCCTTGTTAAAAAAACTATGCATACAACAAATTCAAATGTCAAACCCATCATATATAGGGAGGAATCATCGATCATAGACGGTTGCACCAACCACTATTCTAATAAAATTACCATTTAGATTTAAGGTTTTCTAGCCACCAGGGCAGTGAACTTCTTGACCAGGGTTTAACGGGTCATTCATAGCAATGTCTCGACTACAGTTGGTTCAAGGTTTTGTGTTCAGCAGGCTAGATTTTGCTATTCAAAAAAGAGTGGCGGCATAATTTGTTGCCCGTTTAACCAGCTACATTATTTATTGTAAATTCATTGGTGTTTAATATTAATTTGAAAATATTATATGAAAAAAAAGATGCTAATTTCCCATGGTTAACAAATCTTTAACCACATAAACAACTTCAAACCAATTTCAGTTATAACTGTACACCAAAAATTGATGTGATCCATTTACAGCAATAACGAAACAGGGAAATAACAGTTGGATATAAGCAAAGATAATTGATGTAACAAAACCTAATATTAAGTTGTAATAAAGAAACAATTTATTGATACAGATATATAAATTAAGGTTGAAGATGATCTGAACGATGACGTTACCTGTCGAAATTTGGGAGTAACAAACACGTACACTTGTGGATGGTTCTGGAGTTGTCTTTATGTTCCTTGCTTTATAATGCATAATCAAATTGACTGATAGATACTTTGCAAAATGGTACTTACTTAATGATGGTATTTACATTAACGGCCCCTCAACTTCCACAAGACCATGTGGTGTAGTCAAACATATCTTATCTTTAATTTGACGTTAGTTTATAGACTTTGTTTAACGTTTTTTATCGTCAACTAGCTTCAGTCACGTCACCCATTTTTTAATCAAACATTTAAATGCATACAAAATTTAATATATGATTGTTAGGATCAAAAAGTGACACGGCAGAGTCACACAAATCAATCAAGGTCCGTTAATATCCAATACTCCTTTAATATTCTCTATATATTTATGTTTATTTCTTGTATCATAGTGAACCCTTTTTTTGTCATCAATGAGAAGAAAAGAACTCTCTGATTTACAAATTTGTTTAATTTTTGTTTCAACATCTGCAATTTGTTGCAACTTCAAATGTTTTTTTCCTTTTCACCTAATTTGTTTCGCAAAATACGGTCTATTGGAAAAACAACCTTCAAGTGACTTTACGGTATAATTTCAATTAGGAGACATTTGTTCAAGAGAAATAGAAAAAGAAAAAAAAAAACATGGAAAAAGAAACTAAAAGAAAAAGAATTAAAGAAATAAAGCTAGTTAGTTAACTGAGCAACTAGCTTTTATGAGCTCAATAAGTACCCTTGGTTTCCTATTGTTAGTCACAAAAATAATATAGTGTAAACAACATACCGATATTTTTGCGTTTTACTCACTCTTTACCCAAAACATTCCACACCCTAGCCCCAGGGGCGTACCCTTTAAGGGACCAACAGGGGCGCCGGCCCCTGCGCGTTTTTTGCCCCGACGTACCGATTTTTACCCCGATACCTTAAATTTATATATATATACTGATTTCGCCCCCGTGTAAAAAAATTACATGTGTTTTATATATATTGAGCTCGCGACTCGCCCCCGTCAATAATGAACGACACGTATACTAGTTGCTAGTTGGGCCATTAGTCCATTACAAATTAAATCCATAACAATTTAAACTATTACTCCATTATAATTTACAATTTGGTTGGGCTAAAAAAACCAACTAAAAACACATATACCCTTTTTTGTGTGTCATGCATCAAATTGTAATGCCGGATTTGAGTGCTCGTACAAGTCTACTAACTATCGGTCTTGTAAAAAAGATGGGCATGTTACATTTGAACATTATTCAGCAATGAATATTTAAGACTAGTCTTCGCAATAAGATGTCAAATGAGTATCTTACGGATAGCTTGGTGATTTACCTGGAAAAAGAAGTTGCTGAAAATTTTGTTTCCGACTCTATAATCGATGAATTCAAAGATCTTAATGTCGTCGGGTAGCGTTGTAATTCTTTTTTAAAGCACTCTCCATTTTTCTCGCATTATCATATATGTTTTAGGTATTTGTTTTGTTAAAACTTATCTAGTTTTTATATGTTTTAGTTGAATCATTTGTTTGAATGAAGAAATTTAGATATTTAGTGTTGTTATTGTTTGACCCGACCCGAATCAAATCTTCGACCCGAAAATATAACCCGAAACATAGTGATAAGAAAAAAAAATTACGTGTCCTATGATTTTCAGCCCCCGTGCTGAAAATGTTCAGGATCCGCCACTGCCTAGCCTAGACCTACATTACAATCCTTGTAAATACCTCTTGATTTTAGCGTATGTTCACACGAATCAATAAAGGTTTCATTCCTTGTCAAGCATATGATATTTGCTCGGTTCGTCCAAGTATGATAATCACACTCAAACACATTTAAATCGGTGGAGTGTTGAGTGAACAATTATGAGTTGTGTGAATGTGTAAATAAAACTTTTTAGTAAGTCTACTTACTATATATGTTTGTAAAAAAATTGAATCTGATGATGACTATTTACTTAAACCGATAGCATTGGTCGATATGGCAACCAAGTAGCAACCGGTAATTATAGTAGAGGATGTGATGATCATGTTATGCTTTTTGGTGCTTTTGGCATGCGTTATGTCAACAATCGATGAATTGTCTTTTGGGACTTGTCTCATATTGATTGAATGAACAATTGATGTGAGACTTATAACCAACATGGTCCCATCTCCCATGGTCTCATCTCCCATCTGATTAGTCTTTTGGTTATAACAAAATACATTTGTAGCACCAATTTATGTTTGTTGTCAATGAAATTATCTGTGAAATAAACATGTTTTCTGTTAAATATATTTCACCGTGTTAATGTCACGTCTGCAACGCTGCCACGTCCCATGTGCGGGACACTTTGCTAGTTAGCCGTTAATACAAAACATTTACAACAATATTCCCAAGTGGGGTTTCATCGCTAAAGGACTTCTCCATCTCCAAAACTAATTATTCAACCTCTATGGGCAAAATCAAAATTGGCATTCAACAATTGATGAAAGCATCCTTACTAATAGCAACCATGTCACAACCTATAAATCATGATTTGCCAAAGTGGTTTAAAATTTCCTCATATCAAGTATCAACCACTTGTAGCACTAAATTTATTTATATTGTCTAATTAGGTTTAGTACATATAAAGATTATTTACCATGGTTTGCCACAATGCTACCGCCAAATCCATGGAGTTATACAGTCAAGTCCTTACGCGTGATCCCTAGACAACCAACTTTGCGTCGAGTTTCACATCATGTCCCTACGCCATGGTGCATTCCACATCTACAAAGACACAAGGTGCAAAACCAAGGGCACACTTTTAAAGACCTTTTACCACACTGCAAAATATAATATTATTGGACTAAACAAGAGTTGCATACACATAGTGATCCAAATCCTATGAAGGTTTACACGAGGAAAAATAAAAGATTTGTCTTACATTTCTATATTATTTTTGCTTTTGCTATTTTCATGTTTTGTCTTTACATTTTTTTTTCAAAACTTGTACCAAGAGATAAACCCTTCTCGAATGAGGTCTTTCATTCCATTTCAATAACAGTTCAGGTTGAATCTTTTTCTAGTTGCTAGCACATCTACCTGCTCTAATACAAAAGTATATTTTTTAGATCATTCATATGCCGACATTTGTCATCACTATAATTTACTCCATAATCTTTCCTTTTTTTTAATTAGTTTATAATTCATAAATTAATTTTCATTAATTCAAATCATATCTTATATTAATAAAAAAAATTTAAAATTTCTTACATTAGTTATCAAATTAATATTTAAATTAATATTTCACATATTAGTTTTTTTTTTTTGCGACGTTATTATTCGTCACGAAAAATCCAATTCTGTCACATCTGTTTATTTGCGATGATATTTCGTCGGAAAAGGCTCGACGTAAAACTGTAGTCTCAAAAAAGAACTTGCGACGAAAAATGTGACAAAAAAACATGGAACCCCCTTCTTAAAAAAAAGGAAAGAAAATAAAATATATTTTCAATTCGTTTTGTGCACAAAAAAAAAATAAAATCATTGCAAAAAACATTTTTCTAGTAATGCTTCTAATCCTACAGGTCAAGGGTTCAAATCTTAATAAGATGCAGGTACATGTAATTAATATATTAGGAGTTAATCTTCTAAAGCAATTATGTGTCTTGTTTAACAAGTCTTTTAGTCTAGTATGAACACACTTTAGAGGCTAATGATTAGTGTTTGGTTATGATAATACATATGAATGGAACAAGGCCTCATTTTCAATAGCAAAAATGTGTTATTTGATGGATATATATATATGTACCTTGAAGCATGGGGAAGTGATGACTTAGAACAAGACCGTGAGGAAATAGATCTAGATTGAGAACTGCATGCATAACATGCAATATTTGATTATTGGATATATATGTCATAAATCAGTGATACCAAGTTAGCTATGAAAAATAAAAACTAACCTCCTGCTCCTGCTGTCATAGCTATGGCTGTGACTTGTACTTCTACTTCTCGAATAATATGGACTTCGACTTCGGCTTCTAGAGTAATGGTATCTTGGATTATACTCCTCTACCTGTTGCCAACAAATTACCACATGATCGATGTACTCATGTTAACTACCAATTCAAGGCACAGGATCGATGGACAAGCAATAAAGAATTATTGTAACAAGTTTTTTAGTGAGTTTTCTCTTGCAATAATAAAATTGTTCTTTGTTCATCGATAACGTGCCTTGACATTTTACCACATGCATGTCCCCTAAAACTTACTTAGCTACCCATTCTTTCAACCAAAATGTCCTTTTTATCATTTTATGTATTAATTATCAAGATGATCATAATTTGTCAAAAACTTAAAAGTTTGATCATTAAGCAACTACAAACATCATCTACTATGACTGTTTTATAACAACTGATAATTTGATACTTGTTAGTGAGTTATATAATCACTTTGAAAGCACACATCCGAGTCCCGACACTCTCTAAGAAGCCTCGCTAGACCTACCCGTATGAAGGCCTTAGAAAGCTGGTTAAAGAAAAGTGAGTCGTCAAGCTTCCTTATCTAAATCAGAACATGAAAATATATATTAGAAAAGTAGCACAAGATTAATGCAACTGTCTCGTTCAACACCACACTTAAACCAGTAAAGAGAAAAAACGTAAAATTTCTATCTGAAACTAACCGCGTTTTTCATATCATCATAGTTTGCGTAGTCCACAATCCCTCTCATTCCTACAAAGAAAAGAAGTCAGCCTCATTGGTAATTAACAAACCACATAAAAGAAAGTATGCAACGTACTAATGAATAGACATATACCAGATTTTTTTTGTAAAAATAGTGTTTTTTACAAAGTTTGAAGTTGTTTCTAGGGGAATAGGAAAACAAAGTTGTTTTTAGTGACTCCGCTACTTCAACTAACAGATTCTAGAATTTTTGTCACATATTCGCTACTTCAACTAGCGAATTCAGTGAGGTGCAACTGACTAGACCCATGACAACGATCGAATGTGTGACTTGGATAAGAGATCGGGTGCGCCACGTTGGTGGAGGAAAAAGACAATAGAGAATTCGCAGGTAGCGAATCATTTAATATATAATAACTCAAGTGAAGTTGCACCAACTAGTACAAAAGCTAAAGCAAGTTGTTTGTCAAGTTGTGAAGTTGGAACAAGTACAAAAGAAAAGGCAAAGTTGGGTCAAGTTATTTGTCACCAATTTTTTTTTTTTTTGCAAAAATAGTGTTTTTTACAAAGTTGAAGTTGTTTCTAGGGGAATAGGAAAATCAAGTGGTATCTAGTGACTTCGCTACTTCAACTAATAGATTCTAGAATTTTTGTCACGGATTCGCTACTTGAACATATCGAAGTCACGAACTTGCTACTTCAACTAGCGAATTCGGTGAGGTGCCAACTAACTAGACCCATGACTGCGATCGAATGTGTGACTTGGATGAGAGATAGGGTGTCACGTTTGTGGAGGAAAAAGACAAGAGAGAATTTGCTACTTTAAGTAGTGAATCCGTTAATATATAATAACTCAAGTGAAGTTGCAGCAACAAGTACAAAAGCTAAAGGAAGTTGTTTGTCAAGTTGTGAAGTTGCAACAAGTACAAAAGAAAAGGCAAAGTTGGGGTAAGTTATTTGTCATCAAATGAGGGGGAATAAGTTTAATTTGTGATAAATCCCCTTTAAATGTGCTTGTTGAACTTGAGTTCAAACAAAAAAAACCTATAGCTATTGGTGAATCTAGAAATAAAGTTTAGGTGTAGTGTAAAAATGAAATTTTGACCTTAAAGGTATACAGGTACACAAAACGAAAAATAAAATTGAATTTTTAAACTTCACCAGAAAAGTTAAGGGGTAACGACTACTACCCTTCCCCCTACTGGCCTACTATAGATCCGCTCCTACCTATAGCATCTATCCGTTCACAAATCTCACCCACTTCTAAACCCTCTAAACTTTCTTTCTCTATCTCTTTCAACCAATCTTTCATTTTTTTCTCAACTTCAACAAAAAAAATCATAGTGCATACCTTGTTATGGATATACACAAGACCCGGTCCACTAATTAATGGAATTTTATATATGAACGATGATCATCAGGCCCGAAAAATGTTTACAAAAAGTTTGTCGGAAGGCGAGGCTCCGTTAAACGTCAGATGGGTGACCAAAATTTTTTAAAATATCTCAAATCTAACCCCATCCCGGAAAGAGTTAACGACAAATTAAAGGATGCTAATTTTCTTGGATTGTTGAATGTGGTTCACTACAAGAAATGTGGTTTTGGCGACGACTGAAAACCAGAATGTCGTTGCCATATCATATGACGACGACAGACTTCGTCCCCATAACTTTGTATCCTAATCTTATTGGCGATGACACAAGTGGGCCCCACATTTTGGGGAAAATAGAAAAAGAAATTCAGTTTTTTTTCTGTGACGCCATTTCACAAATTGTTCGGTTATAGTTGGGTAATGTTGTCTTGGTCATGTGTACTTGTTGTAATTATGGGAATGGGAGAGAGTTATGAATATGTCACCAAGTTTGTTTCACAAGTTCAGTTATACCAAACCACTGGGTGCTCGGTGTATCAAATATTGTTATAATTTTTCTCACATATATATTTTTATTCTTAATAGTTATTATTTATTTGATGCATAACAAATATTTTTCTCATAAATTACTTTTAGTTGCCAACGGGGTTAGTGGTTCATTAGTAACACATTTTATATTGAGAGCACTAGGTTTTGGGTTCAAATCCTGCTATGAGCAGATGTGGTGTTTCACATTGAAAATCAAGGTGTTGTTGTTCAAAAATAAAATAGTTTTAGTTTGGTGAGAGACAATTAGCGCGCTATCGTGGCACGCCTGGACTTGAACTGAGATCATACCAACCTTAGTTAGAGGATCTACGATGGTAACACACCGTTTTTCCATATCTTAGAAGAGCGAGCACTCATGGCGTGGATTATTCCTTTGTGGCGGTCAAGTAGCGATGTCATCTTCGTCATCTAAATTAGTAATAGCGAATTCAACTTAATTAAACCCGGCCTAACCAACCAACCAATAATATACGTGTAAGCAATTTCTAGACTTCGCTAGTTCAACTAACAAAGTCATCCTATCCCACTCAGCAGCTCATCTCATCATCGTCCAAATCATCATCCAGTCAGGCTTCGCTAGTTCAAGTAGCGCATCTTTAACAAAAGTTCTAGAACCCGCTAGTTGAAGTAACGGAGTCACTAGAAACAACTTGGTATTCCTTTTCCTCCTAAAAACAACTTCGACTTCGTAAAACTCGATACTTTTGCAAAAAAATTCACATGTACCATAACTGAACACACAATGAAAATCATATGAACCTAAAAATAAAATCATCCATCACTGTAAATACGGCTTCGAAATTACTATGATCATTTTAGTGATCATCTCCTGCTTCGTGTGAGTTATGCAATAGCATAAATAACTACATGTTGATCTCAATATTCAAGCATACAAAGAACTTTACATAATATTTTATTTTAATGACAGGCTAAATAACTGATCAAAATAGATTTAATCTAGGGCTGAGTAACCGGTCAAAATAGTTTTTTTTATTGTCAGACCGAACTGATCTTAAGTTTCTTAAATATTTCGTGTCAAATATGACAAAATATATTATATGTTTAACAAATACCTATTAATTCTTATTAAACTGATTAGGAGTTAATTATAAGTAAAAACCTGGAGTGTAATCTGGATAAATAACCGTCACGAGAAAGGATCACACATTTGGAACTCATGGAAAACTTACATCTCAACTAGTTAATATGTATATGTAAATGTAAATATTTTGATTTCTTCCTGTCGTCTTTGGGCCTGTTTGAGTTACTTCCTTCCTTTGTACGCTTTATTTATAAATATATATCTTGCTGCTATTCAAAAAAAAATTATACATTAATAATTCATTTTAACAGTTCTCAACCTGTCTGTTTCATTTGTCCTGTATCCTTAGCTAATTTAGTTTAACTTCACCTTGTTTCCACCTATTAAACTATAAAACATAACATGACTTGATCCACTTATGACTATATTTCTTCACTTTTCAAAGCAGAAATATCATTTACCAAGCATAGATACATCAAACAATAATTTTCAGTTGACAAAAATGCACGAGTGTACGTAGCTAGAACAATAGGTGTCGATTTTCAGATAATGCAGTAGATCGAATACAAGACATAGTAAGTACATCTCACCATCACATTCACGGAAAACTTGAGAGTAACAAACATCACCAGCTCGACGCATGTGATCCTAGCATTTACCATCCAGTGAAGATCGAAAGCCAAAAACAAAATTATATCAATTCTTGACACGATTGTTGTAGCTGTACATCGTGTGCTTAGCATTAACAACACAAATCAATAATTAACTAAAAATTAATTAGTTAGAACTTTAGAAGCCAGTATTTATTTCTATCGGTTCAGACTTCAAACTGACATGATTTAGTGGACCTACACGTGTCTGACACTCTGACAGACGTAACTATGTATGTCTGTTATCCCTTAGAGTCGTTTACAATACCTAAGTCTATAAACCATCTCTAACATTTACTTGTGCTTAAACTGACCTTCAAATCTTGCCATGAAGCGGAAGAAGGCAAGCCAGTAACATGAACTACAAATCGAAGCGTTAGGGAAATTTTAAACTGTTTGTAACATAGATGAGTAGAGAAGCATAAATATAAGATAAAAGTAAAATCTAAAAAAAATGAACAAACCACGAAAGTCAGTGCGCCTAGTTAATCCTGCACGACTACCTCCGCTAGTGCAACGATCACCAGAAGACGAAACTCTCCCACCATGTGCAAGTTGAACCTACAAATAAACACAAACAGTCATGCAAGCTGAAGTACAAACCATTACTAAAACAAGGTTGGTTCTAGTTACTAACCCGTAAGCGTTGACCATCAAACTTATAGCCATTCCTTCCACGAATGGCGTCTTCAGCATCACGAGCATCTTCAAACTAAAATGAATCCAAAAATCGATCAAGTGCATTCATTAAAAGAAATATTCGGCAAAAAATGCACTATGTATGTATGTATGTATGTACCTCTACAAAGGCAAAACTAGAGGACCTAAGCGGAATTTTCAGGTCAAGCGCAACAACTCGCCCATACTGCAACCAATATGAAAATAACTAATACAGTATAAGAATGTGGTAACGAAATATATACATACGCTGCACAGAAACATAGCGGCAACATGCTGCAGGTTAACAAGTTGCAAGTCTTGTTTCAAAGCTAACACATCACATTACAAAGAGAAGATCGAGAAGACGGACCTTGCAAAATAAACCTTCCACTTCTTTTTCACGAATATCGCAAGGAAGATTACCAACAAAGAGCGTACGAGTCGAGAGACTCATGTTTTCTGAAAAAAATATTAAGTGATTAGTTAACTAAGATCAAGCTCGGTTTAAGATCATGTTAAAGAACTATGCATATATACGTCTAACGTCTAACGTCCTAGTCAAGTGCATGATCTTAGGTGCTATATATCATATTAAACTAACAAAACTAACATGAACTTAACAACAAAATAAGAAGGATTTTATAATATGATTTATAATGAATCACTTAAAAAGAAACATATATATACCGTACATTGAAGTTGTAGTAACGAATACGTACATGAGTTGATATAGATATGTTACATATGTAAAGAAGAAATGAAAATTTAGAGCAGTTGATAGAAACAGGAGTTAGGCGGATGATGATCGATCACGATACATGTCGATAAACTTACTCATGGCATGTTGTTGACTTCTGCTGCTTCTGTTGTACTTCATATTCAATGATTCATGGTCATGAAGAAGCTTAGTGTTCATGTGGCTCATTCGTTATATGGAGAACGTATCATTTTATTTATAAAATCATATGCATTAGAGAAAAATGTAAGCATTCTTTTTAATATTAAAATCTGGATTTTTGATCGCTTGATGCGATTTGTGACTTTGCTATACGCGTAATGTGCTAGCTGGTGACACGATTAGGCATAGACACAAAAAAAATTATGTACCATATATACCGATGTAAAAATAAAGGAAATTAAACAATTTAAAAACAAAGAAAAAACAAAAAAAAACGTAAACCTAAGAAAAACATAAAAGAAATATGTTTAGACCAAGAATCGAACCCGACACCCAATACTCCAGAAACATGTTGATGCGATAAGTGGTCGTTTTAGGGCTATTATATCATCGTTAAAGTTTAAATTGCACAGATAGAAGTTAAAAATTGATAGTTAAAACCAATAGAAATCAATATATATTTTATAGGTAACTTCTTACAAAAAGCAGATACAATCATTTATGTAAGTAAAGTTTAGTAGTTGAGTTGTCTATACTCTTAGTTATATTTTGACAACAACCTACATTTATTGGATGTGCACATTCACATCATTACAAAAATATGTGTTTTTAGGAGATAACCGGAAAAAAGGAAATTTTATTTATGTTAATAGCCTAAATCATAAAATAACTCACTAGTATAATTTCTGAGTTAATTACACATATGCTTAGGTCTTAATAAAATAAGAGATTTAGGTATTAACGTTGAAGAGTAATGGATGAGAGTTCTTTGATTCTAGTTTTAGTTTTAATTTCATATATACCCCTACAAAGTTGCATAATATCATATATACTCAAAGTACAAGTTTTAATGCATAATGTACAACACTTTTTAAGCATGATTTGGGTATATATGATATTATGCAACTTTGTAGGGGTATATATGAAATTGTCCCGTTTTATAACAAGGTTGGATAATAATGCTAATTTTCATGAATATATGTTACGGAAGTGCTATTTGTGTTCATTACATAAATGACCCCTCTGGTATTTAATTAAAGGGTATTCAAGTCATTTTGTCATAGTTAACAGATAAATTAACGAAAGTTAGCCTTAATACCAAATCCTTGTAATAAAACTGAAGTCATAGAACTCTTTTCAGTTACTTTTCAAAGTTAATTCCTAAATATTTTATTTTGCCTAGACGGATCATTTACGTAAATAACTTATAACTTTTATAAGTACATCGTATTCATTCCCTCTCCCCCCCTTTATTCATCAATCTCGCACGTCTACAGTTCACAATATTCCCTCAAAATTCATTTTTGTACGACAACAAGGGGTTATGTGTAACGATATAAAACAACATAGTACGTTATAATGACAACCAACACAGTTATCTATATCTATACTTCATAGGAGATGGGGCAACGACGGGGTTTTTGTTCTAAAGAGTTAGTTTTTGAAAAATTCAGATCTGAATTACAGTTTTATGGACGTCATTCATCGGACTTATACCTTTATTATCCCTACATCCATGTACAGGTATAAAATTTATATGCTCTTTTGATGCTTCATGATCTTCATTCTTTGTTTTGATTTGGCCATCGATGCCATTCTTTGCGTTGTATACAGGGGCGGATGTATATATAGTTGAGCCGTAGCCCGAGCTATGGCTCAACTTTTCGCACGTAACGTAAAATTTAATGTTTTTTTCTCGTTTTATGTTTAGGATACATCTGAACACTTAAAATGATACCCCTGAACAATCAAAACATATTTTTAATGTCAATTTTTTTTTAAAAGTGTCAAGAAAATGATGATATTGGTTAAAATGGTACAAATATTGTTAATAGTTTTCAAGAAAATATTGATAAAACTCCAGATATTGCTAATGATATGCAGGAAAATAATGTTTTGTATGAGTGTACGAAAAAAAATTTTGTACAAGTGTGCGCAAAAAGTTGTACAAGTATAGGACAATTTTTTTTTCAGAGGATACCCCTGATATATTGGGCTGGCTTCGCCACTGGTTGTATACTTTATTTCCAGTTACATTATATGTTTGTTTCTGTGTCTGTTTTATTTACATTAGGTTTTTGATGTGTGTTTGTTTGTTGATTGTTGGCAAAACCAATCAAGGTAAATACAAATTGAACAATTGCGCTTATGTGTGTTGGATTGTTAACTTTGACTTGACTCAACATTACAATTGGGTTCTTGATGCATTGTTTAGGTCTTTATCTTTTTGTTTGTGTGTAGAATTCAAACTGATTGCTGGTGGTTTTGTGCGCGTCAATGTGCGTTTTTGGGTTTGATTGGTTTAGTTTAGATGTGATATGATTAAGGTGTGTTGACATCCTTATGTTTAATCACCCAAGTTGACGGTTTTGGAACGAAAAATGGTTCTCTGTTATTTGATGGTTTTTTATTTACATAATGTTGTTAATATATTGGTTTATCTATTTTTATGTAATGTATCCATATTACATTATGTATTGTATCATTAACGTATTCTTCTATTGATTCAATTGGGGTTTAGAGTTTTAGCTCTTTTTTCTTCACTTTTAAATTTATGACACTTATTGATTCTTTTATTTGGTAATATGGCTTTAGTCGACAAGTCTACAACATATGGTTGCACCGGTTGCGTCTAATGAATATTAACAACCATCACTGCCCATACTTCTCATCCAAGTAAGTTTTGTTATCTTTTATAGTTGTAGTTAAATGTAGCATCTTTTCTTAAAGAAGTTGCTGTTGTTTGCCTGAAAAAAAGACAACAATGCAGACCTTTTCTGAGCTTCCTTTAGTTTCTGTAAAATAGTTGTCAAAACTGGAGTTTTAGTTGCATTATATAGATGTTAAAACTGGAGTTTTTACTGCTTATTATAGCTGTCAAAATAGTAATTTTTGTTTCATATTATTGCTTTCAATGTTGCAGCTTCATTGCGTTTTATTGTTGTAAAAAAGTGTCATTTTTTGCATTTTAGTGCTGCAAAAAGGTGCAGTATTTTTGTATTTCATTGTTCTAAAAAGGGTGCAGTTTTCTAACAAAGACGTAAGAACCTCTTGAACTAACAATGTTAGATCTCAAAATATTAGGTTGCAACTCAGAATGTTTGCAACTATTATGACATGTCCTACACCTGACCCGAGCTGCCTGGTGCCATGTATAACTGGAATACATAACGTGATAAAAACCATTGATGCAACTATGTTTACGTCTTTGGTAGTCATTTTGTTTCTCTGTTTACATATTTGTGCATTATGTTTCAAGTACAACTCTTTTTATCCTCACAGTTATATTTTTCATATGAGTTTTACTAAAACAAAAACATTTGTTATAGGTTAGATTTTAGCCAAAAAACCGAAGTGACAATATTTGTCACTATTGCTGAATGTGTTAAAACTGAATGTGTGTGTGAATGTGTTAAAACTGAATGTGTATGTGTGTGTGTGAATGTGTTGTATGAATGTGTGTGTGTGTGGGGGGTGGGTGGGTGGGTGGGGGTGGGGGGTTAAACAGTTGTTGATGCTTCTGTTTATATACAGCAGCATGAGTCTAACCTGCTGCTGTGTGTATGTTGATAAAGACTACAAAAAAATAAAATAAATAGATTAATACTACTGCTGCACATGAATGTATGAATCTGTTTGTATACTGCTGCTGCTGTGTAAATCTGTGCAGCAGAATTGCTGCATGGTTACATTGAATCTGAATTTATATGTGTTATAATTTTGATTATGAAACTGAATGTGTGTTTAATGATTGGCCAAAAGTTGCACTAATGTGTGTTGTATAAATGTGTGTGTGGTATGAAAGCATGTATGAATGAATTTATCAATGTATGAATGTGTGTATTCATATTATCTAATTGGCATGTATAAGATGTTTTGTAGTTGTTGTCCAAACATGTCTAGATTGTTGGTTTAGAGTTATAGAAAGTTTCATGTCATTAACTCTACGCCATGACATTAAATGTGTTGAAACTGAATGTGTGTGTGTGTGTGAATGTGTTGTGTTGTGTGAATGTGTTGTGTGTGTGGGGGGGTTAAACAGTTTTTGTTGCTGATGTTTATATACAGTTGATGTGTATGTTTGTATGTTGTGAATTATGATGTGAATGTATGAATATGTTAAACAGTTGATAAAGACTACAAAAACACACATAAACCGATTCATATTGCTGTTGCTGCACATGGAATATAAAACATAATGTGGCGTTGGGTGTTGGGGGGGGGGGGGGGGGTAAACCTGCTGCTGCATATGGATGATAAAACAGCAACACACACAATTGTTGTTGCTGCTGTGGTGTTGTGTTGTGTGGTGTTATGTTGTGTGCTGTGCGAATTTGTGTTATTTGTGCAATTTTTGCAAAAAGGGTCAACCTTAAGTGAGCTTTTAATTGAAAATCTGTCATTTTAATTGAATGTGTGTTTTTTGAGCCGAGGGGACGGGTTAATCAGAATGTGGCGTTGGGTGGCGGGGTTAAACTTCCTGATACACAAGATGATAAAAACAACAACATACAACTGTCTAGAGTTTTAGCTCTTTTTTGTGTGTTTCCTTCGCGTTTGAAAAAGCATGTAAGTTATAAGTTAAACTAACATTTGTTGCGTTTCTGCTTTGTTTATTTTATAAGGCTACGATGATTTGCACTATTTTTGTGACCTGAAAAAAAATCTTTTGGCAATTTCTACCCATAAGTAAATGGGACTATTCTATTTTGTCATGTTTTATATTAAAGGGGCCAAATCAGACAGTTTAACTAACAATGACTATTACTTAGACACCTTAAATGCATAAAAAAAACTTGTTTTTGGCTTAATCATATGAGATGGTTGTGTTTTTGGTACAAAATAGCAGCCATTATGCAATAAAAAAACTTGTTTTTGG
Source organism: Tagetes erecta (assembly GCA_030867185.1). NCBI lineage: Eukaryota > Viridiplantae > Streptophyta > Magnoliopsida > Asterales > Asteraceae > Tagetes > Tagetes erecta. Next base: position 19,638,138 of record CM061492.1, on the reverse strand, counting down.
CTTTTTGCAGCCACAAGAAGGAAAATTTGACCATTATTAAGCCATTACGAATGATTGTCTTTTGGGTACTTGTTTAAGTATGAATGGTTGTCTTTTGGGTACTTTTTTTAACTATTATGTATAGTAGGTTGTTATTTTAGTATTGTTTTTAAAATCTATGCAGTTGTTTAAGTATTATCAAGTGCCTTTAGAATGGATATAGCTTTGCATGTTTTTTGCAGCATTACGTGATGACTACTTTTAACTGCAGAATGGCTGCACTTTGGTGCTTCTTTTTACTGCAGATTAGCTACAACTTTATGCTATTTTTAGGCTGCAAAAACTAGGTTTTTTTACTGCATAATGGGTCAATATTGTGCCTTTTATTGACTGCATAATGGGTCGATACTGTGCCTTCTACTGAATACATGATGGCTTAATATTTTGCCTCTTATTTACTGCATAATGGCATAGTAATGACTGCATAATGACTGCATAATGACTTAATAATGGTCAAATTTTGGGTTGCAAAAACAATTTTTTTACTGCACTTTTGTGCTTATTTTAACTGCATAATGGGTCAAACTTTGTGCCTTCTTGTGGCTGCAAAAACAACTTTTTTGTACTTCATAATGGCTCTCTATTTTGTGTCTTTTTTTGCTGTATTTTTTTGCTTATTTTGACTGCATAATGGGTCACATTTTGTGCCTTTTTATGGCTGTAAAACAAGTTTTTTTACTGCATAAAGGCTATTTTGTGTCTTCTTTTGTTGTGCTTTTTTTTACTGCAAAAACTAAGTTTTTCAAAGCAGCAGTAGATTTTTTGCATAAAAGAAACTTTTTCTGGGCCAAAATGTGTGTTTTTGGCTATAAGATGATAATTGATCTACCTGTTTCATTTTAAACATAACAACATCAGCAGCAAATAGTTTTGGCCTGTGTTGTGCTGTGCTGCGTTGTGCTGCGTTGCGTTGTGTTGCGTTGTGTTGTGCTGCGTTGTGTTGTGTTGGTGTTGTGTTGTGTTGTGTTGTGTCGTGTCGTGTCGTGTCGTGTCGTGTCGTGTCGTGTCGTGTCGTGTCGTGTCGTGTCGTGTCGTGTCGTGTCGTGTCGTGTCGTGTCGTGGCGTGGCGTGGCGTGGCGTGGCGTGGCGTGGCGTGGCGTGGCGTGGCGTGGCGTGTGGTATTGTGTTGTTAATGAAACTTTTCTAATATAATATGTTTGGTTACTATATGTATGATACAAACAATTGCTACCAATCTTCAACCATTTCGTTACGATGTGTTTTCAAAACCATGCTAACATAGTCGAGATATGATTTGTTTAGGTTTTCTGAGCTAGAAGGGATGTAAAGAAAGGAATCAAGAAAATGTTAAAGTTAGAAGCTTTTTAGGAGGTATAAGAAGAGAAATGGTAATGGAGTTCATTTGTATGCAACAGTACATTTGCCTCTCAACTGCCATTGACTCCACTTCAAATTTGAAAGAAAGTAAGTTGTTTTTCTTTTTATTTTCTTATTTGTGGTTGTGTATTTTGTAATGATTCCTTTGCCTAAAACCTGTTTCTGTTTTACTCAAAAGTAACTGAATTTGAACATTCTTTAGATTTGAATTATACCCATGTAAAGATTTGATCTCTTGTGTTTTACATCTCTTAAAATGGTTCCACTTTTTTCGGTTATATTACTTATATCATCTCACGTAGCAAAGCGCGTATAGTCTAACAATATCGAGTCTGAGGATAGTTTGTTAATGTTGTTGTTTGATAGAAGATAGTAAATGTTTATCATCTAACATAAAGTTTGATGTAGGAATTTGATGTTTCACTGTGGGACTATGAAGAAGTGAATCAGCGGTTGTAGTGAGGAGTGAGGTCGGGGATGGGTTTTGGTGGCAACAGTAAATCCAATGACCATGTAAGTCCTGATAATGTTAGGATTTTGATTCTTGAGCACCTATTTTTGTTTACTGATGTATTGTTTCATTTGAGCATAGATGCTAAATTTGGTTATAGAAGCCAAGAGCTACACACAACCTAGGTATATTGCATGGAAGAATTTTTTTAAGCTCTTTACAAGAAAGTGGCTGGTCGGAAGGTGGTTGCAAGAGTAGCTGCTGCTAAGCAAAAAAAAAATCCCAATCCCAGATTGACGAAAGAGTTTGTAAGATAATTGGATGTGAATGAAAAACAGAAGATCATAACAGATCACGATGGTCCTTAGTGTTGAGCATTATTTAGAAACAACTGTGTTAGATACAATATACTGCAAGTCTGCAACCAATACTGTTGACTTCATATGTTTGATGTTTGAATTTATTATGTGTAGACACTGTAGACTAATCTTGTATGGGTCATTTAGGTCAAGTTGGGTCACGGTTTTAAACAAGTTAAAGTAGCAGTTTTTTCCACAGTAGCTGTTTGTGTTTTTAGAAAGTTTCCTTGTGGGTTTTTGACTATTTAAGTGTTTTGGGTTATGTTTCCTTGTGGCAAAATGATTATTGACATACGAACAAAAGTGTGGTGAAGTATTTGCATCATTTTAAACATTGTTGGATGAAAATGCAACATGTTTTGTATGGTCATTTGAGTACTTGAATGATAACCTATCAGCTAAACTAAAATGACCATACCATCTTTAGCAAACATGTACTTCAATGTAATTTATAGTAACCTAAGTTTTATACTAATACTAGGTTTAATGCCCGTGTGTTACACACGGGTTAAATAGTAATATTTATAAAGAAATTATAACCATTATATTTAACAATTTGTAAATATATAACATTTAAGGAGTTGGCTCCATCAACTTGCATGGTGAAAAATTTAGCTAAATTTTACCTCCCAAACTTCTTATTATAGAAAAAAAAATCCCTCCAAAAATTGCCCCCTAAAAGTTTGATTTATTAGATAGACTAGGTTTAATACCCGTGTGTTACACACGGGTTAATTAATAATATTTATAAAAAAAAATTATAGCTAATATGTTTAACAATTTGTAAATATTTAATATTTAAGGATTTGGCCCATCAACTTATGTATGAATGCATGATGAAAATTCCATTAATTTTCCCTCCTAAATTTCCTATTATAGAACAAAAAAATTTCCCCCCCATAATATTGTCTCCCCTAAAAACTTTGATTTATTAGATAGATATCTATGTAATAATAAGTATGTTGTTTTATTTATTTTTTAATGAAGATTAAATGCTTATTTTGGTCTCCTAGGCTGATTTGTACCAATTCGGTTCTTATGTTTTTTTTGTCATTTTGGTGTTTAGTTTTGTAAAAATTGTTGTTGTGGTCTTTCTATCAACGTTTTTTGTTATATTTATTTTAAATGACGAAAATACTTTTGTTTATTCAACTGCCGTTTTGGTCATATCCCAACTTCTTTCTGCCATTTTGGTCATTTCTCAATTTCTTTCCCAACTTCGGTCAATTTAGTCATTTTCTTAGGTTTTATCTTTAAAATCATCTTCACAACAACCGCCCCCACCATGACCACCATCTTTCACCGTACAACTCCCCCAAAGAGAAATGATTCCCTGACAAACAAAGGAGTGAGTAGTGTTTAACTGAACTTCAAATCATGGTGATTTTCTGGTGCTTGATTCAAGGTGATTAAGTGGAAGAAAATGAGGTTGCTTGGTGGTGGTGGCCGGTTAGGAGGTGGACGGAGAAAACATCGATCCTCAACCTTTTTTAAAATCTTAATTTCACCATCACAATAAGAAAACAACAAACTTAGAAAAACAATCTAATTAAAAACAATGGAAGAAAAATATCATCAAGTCTTACCGTTCTTATGAATAATAATAATAATAATAATAATAATAATAATAATAATAATAATAATAATAATAAATTATCATTTTGGTCTTTCAAAAATAAAACTATTGTCATTTTGATGTTTAGTTTTGTAAAAATTGTCATTTTAGTTGCTAAAATGTAAAAAGACTATATTACCCTTGGAGTTAACGATTAAATCTAACAGACATTGACTTAAAGACCAAAATGACAGTATTTTTTATAAATCTAAACACCAAAATGGCAACAAAAAAATATATGGGTTAAAGTGGTTGAATCGGTACAAACTCAAGGATCAAAATGACAATTTAATTTTTAATGAAATATTGTTTTTATATTTTTAATATTTAAAGTTTAAATTAAAAATAGTCATAATTAGATAATCATTAGAAGGGGTTCTTTTCATTATATACTAAATTTAACACCCGTGTGTTACACACGGGTTGAATAAAAATATTTTTAAAAAATTATAACTATTGTATATAAAAATTTATAAATAATTTTATAAATTATTAATCACAAAATTTTGTCTTTATTAACTCTTACTAGGTTTAATACCCGTGTGTTACACACGGGTTAAATAGTAATATTTATAAAGAAATTATAATCATTATATTTAACAATTTGTAAATATATAACATTTAAGGAGTTGGCTCCATCAACTTGCATGGTGAAAAATTTAGCTAAATTTTACCTCCCAAACTTCCTATTATAGAAAAAAAAAATCCCTCCAAAAATTGCCCCCTACAAGTTTGATTTATTAGATAGATTTTAGTTAGGTGAAATGCACAGTTTAAGTATTGATATTAATCCAATTCTATTTATTCGAAGTACTCATAAAAAAATAAATTTCAAACGTGTCAAGAGAGGAAGATGATCATTCATCATTCTCTATGTATCATCATTTGTTGAATCTCATTTTAACATCGTTTCACTACCATATATTACAAGTGTAATGATAAACTAATAAAAACCGAGTATCGCGTTGTAAATTATGTCTCCGCTGCATCACGCGGGTATCCTGCTAGTAATGATAAAACAAGACAATTATAAAATGACGGTACACTTTTATATCACAATATATTTTTCAAAAAAATGTCGTTTTATAAAAAAAGTATAGCAATACTACACTTTTCAAATTAAACATAACATTCAATTTTATAGTGTTACTTGAAAGATAACCATTAGTCCTTAGCCTTTTAGTTTTCCATATTAACATAATTCTACCATAACATGTTTTTCATATATATACCTTTAGTCCATCATATTCTGGTTACATATGTGGGCCTCAGACGTTCTGTTTAAAGAGCTCTTCCCAGACCTTTATACCATTAAATCTTGTAATTAAGTCCATTTTTGTTTTTGATTGTTATGATTCACAGGGTACTCATGCAGATTTGAAGTGGAGATGGAAACACCGACCAATATCTCAATAGGAAATTCAACAACTCAACAACTGCCTAAGTCTTTTGGTGAACATTCTGCCCAACAACAACAATGACAACTGGATTTGGGTTGAAGACCAAGACCACGGTTTCACCACAAATTCGCTGAAATGTCTTCTGCAGGCTCCATCAGTTTTGGATTTGTAAACAAACTACGTATGGAACAATTGGTTACCTTCAAAGATCAACATTTTCAGTTGGCGAACTATGAGAAAAAGAAACCCCACCAGGAAAGCACTCATCCATAGAGGCATACATATTGACAACATTCTCTGCCCTCTATGCAATTACGATGAAGAAGATATGTCTCACCTTTTGACCTCATGTGATGCAACTAACATTATATGGACTATGGACTGAAGTTGCTTCATGGACGAAAATACCTCCTATTTTCATTTTCTCTACCTATGATTTGTTCAACATCCATATGGACACGGGTCTCTCAAAGAAATTAAAGAAAGTCATTCAAGTCATCATCGTCATGGCTGCGTGGTGTATCTGGAAGGATCGCAACGATTTCATTTTTAACGACACTCCAAGTAATATCCAAAGTCTCTTTCAAGACATCAAGCCCTCCTCTTACCTTTGGATCAAAATATTGTCGTTTAGAATTATTAATTGGTCGGTTGGTATACTTTCGCTATTTAGTCTTTGTTTGTTTTGCTAGCTTTTTCAATAGTTGGTTTTTTAATGAAAGTCGTCGTAAAAAAATGACACTGAAGTGCACTGTTACCGAAGAATAGTTTGATGCTGCTACTAGATTTGGTACCCGTGATGACTTTGATACTGAATTATATTCTTGTTACCATGTATCGTTTTGATTTTGCTATCGGATTTGTTACCGACGACAATTGCTACCAAAGATCATTCTTGGATGAAGTCGATTTTTAATCCAAATATTTCATCATTAGTTTCAATTTCAATTTAAAAGCACCGTTTCTTTTTACTGAAATTGAAACAACCGATAGAAACTTTTGAATTTTTTAAGCCTTTGGAAGAAAATGATTATGTATTTGTCAAAACTTAACTTAGCTCTAATTTCTATTTCCTTTTGGCTAATCTGTTGTTGCCATTTCAGATATGGATATAACACATAAGATTTCTCGTCGATGTCGCATTTCGTCTGAATCAGCCCTAGTTAGCCTCAATTCTGACTCGAAACATAGTCCAATTTATTTACTTACCTCCGGGAGACACAGCCTGAACCTAAATCAACTCCATGATCATAACAAACAAAAAAGCAACATCTGTGTTCTTGTTGTTACAAGCAAGAACATGATCCCACAATTAGGTGTACACTTTCAGCTTTCATTTTTACAAGTTCATCTAATTCTGAAGGTTAACATAGAAACACAAACTTCAAACACACTCCAAATTTGCAAATAATATACACCACCAAAACCTAACCTTGAAGTTGAAGAGGCTCATTTTTCAACCAATATTTCCAACCACCCCACTGGAAATGAAGTTTAACTGCATCCATACATCTGATTTTCTGCAGACTAGATTACTGTGTCCATCATTTTTACATGGGATACTTCTGCTGAAGAACTACTCAAATGTTCCTTGACTTCGACTTTGTCTCAGGATGTTCCAATTTTGGGCGGCTGTTAAAATGAGCAATAAATGCTAAGAATCGATTGTAAAATATCCATGATTCACCTCAGACTATAAATAGAGAAATGACTGTCTAAAGATAAAAATTAGATATTCTGGGCTGAACCAAACCAGCCCATGTTGGTTGGGTTAGCCGGTTTTAACGGCTTGAACTGATTTTCTTTTTAAAAATCGTTAGTTTCTCATAATTTTAAGACAATAGAGATAGTTGATGAATATTACATGTATGCAAAACTGTTTATGAATCAATAATTAGGAGGGTCAAGGTGTGATAAAGTCAGTCATATTACATGATATAAGAATATGACTGGAAGTTTGTAGGTCAAAGTTCAAACAATCAATAATTCATATTTTGAAACTGAATATATTTGCTCTTTAAATGCTAGTGAATAGTTTGATGTCTACATTTATCCTAGATGATGGTGACTTGTATACATAATAAGAATAAGGGTTGCAACATGTGCTTTGAATAACCAAGATCAATGTATTTTAATAATAAAAAAGCCGAATATTTGTTTACTGAAATATCTAATGCAATAATATGCCAAATCATAAGGTAGATTCAAACACTGGACTGATTTACCTTTTTAAGCGACGTTCCCGGCTTTTTTGAAAAATCAAGTGGCTTTAATATCTCAAAGGAACACACCAAGGATTTATCAACACTCAATAGAGCTCCTGCATTGTCAAATTCTCCCCCATAATTTGGAGCTGAAAATATTGTAACAAGTCTTCGTTTAGCAAAAAACTCGTAACCGTCCTCAACCACCTGCAGTTAAAAAGTGTCATAATGCAGCACACCTGAATCATGTACAATGTTTATTAGATATATGTGGGACTGAGAGTTGGGCAACGGGTCAGAAAAGGCAACTTTTAGCAACGAATAGAAATGGTTTGGTCAGGTCAGTTGACCGGAGATACTTTTATCTGAAATTTTATAATCTTTCATAAGACATTGATGTATCAAAAACGATTACAAGGATCTACGTATAAATGAGTTAATAATCAATCAAGGATGTGGTTACGGGCTCTCAGTCCAATTACGTGATTACGTCACAAGATGTCTCATTATCCGAATGCACGAGACAAGTATTTACCTGATGACCTCTACATATAAGATCAAGATCATTCTTCTTTAAAAATTCAACAACTTTATCAGCTCCAAAAGTGCAAGACACACCACGATCACTATCCGACCAGCCTTCAATGTCAGGGTCAGGATCCGACCACAACAAATCACAAAGAAGCCCGTTATCAGGGATCTCAGTAGGCCTCTCAATTTCTCTTATCTGTCTCAAATTTTCAAGTTCAGGCGAAAGACCACCATGCATGCAAAATATCTTCTCATCAACTAACGCTGCAACCGGCAAACAATTGAAGCAATCCGTGAATATCTTCCACAGACGTACATTAAATCTTCTTTTACATTCGTCATAAAAACCATACACGCGGTTAATTTTAGCATCTTCATGATTCCCCCTTAACAGAAACACTTTATCAGGATACCTTATCTTGTATGCAAGCAGCAAACATATCGTCTCTAAACTTTGTCTACCTCGATCAACATAATCACCAAGAAATAGATAGTTTTCAGAAGGAGGATAACCACCACATTCAAAAAGCCTCAATAGATCTTGATATTGTCCATGTATATCACCTATCATTAACATAGTTACCTCATAATCAATCATTTAATCCATACACAACACGTTAAAGCTAAATCATTTACAAAACAATAACAAAAACAAAATCTAAGTCATTTACAAAATAATAACAATCAAAACACCAATTCATCATGCTATAGAATTAATCAAACCCTAAATCATGTCAAAGTCAAAATTAGGGCAACATTAAAAGTCAATGTCATATCACATAAACACATAAACTCATAAACAAATCAAATCATAAACATGTTAAATTGATAATCACAAACATATAATGAACAAAACCGAATCAAAATGAAGTTACCACAGATCCTGATCGGAGCACGAAGCTGAAGAAGATTAGGCTGAGAAAGAAAAATCTGTCGAGCGTTGATGCAGAGGTGACGGATCTCCGATTCAGATAACTGAACCTGTTTTCCACCTTTACCGTCCAATAATCGGCGGATGATATCGTCTAAAACGCCATTTTCCATGGTAGCATCCATCATCATAAGATTCATGTTATGAATGACAAAACAAATCCTGTGAATGATATATGTATGGATGAAGATGAGAAGAGAAATGAATCGATTGATTGATTTAGAATTGGAGATAAGATAGGTGAGGGGTTGAATGAGATTTGGTGTGGTGGATATTTCTCAAACAACATATTTTGGTCTTCATCACTTCGAAATGTATGTATACGTATACATACATTTCGGTTTATACCGGATCTAGGGGTGTGCATTATTCGAATACCATTCGAATTATTCGAAATTCGATTCGAATCGAATTCGATTAAGGCCATTCGAAATCGACTTTCAGTCATTCGAATTCGATTCGCATTCGATTCGAATAATTTTGTCGAATGTGGATCGAATACGAATATGATTTTCTGTATTCGCATTCGATTCGCCCAATTCGAATAAGAAATTTATATATTTTTTAATATATATTTTTAATATATCTAATTAATTATCTATATATGAATATGATTTAGTGGGCTTAAAGTAAAGTTAAAATACCCAAATCCAACCCATTACCCAATCTTAATTATTGTTTCTGCATATGAACATGATTTTGTGTTATGGCAACTGCTTAATTGTTGTTTCTACAGGTTTTAAACTTGTTTATAGTCTTTTTTGTGTTTGATTATGCAGCTTTAGACCTTTTGTTAACATGTTTTAGACTTGTTGATGTGTTAGTATTTTGCATATTGTTTGGGTGATGTTTTGCATATTATTTGGGTAATGTTGTACACTTATGTTATGTTGGTGCTACATTTGTATTGTTACTTGATGTGTTTGTTTATTTATATTTTTTTTAAAGCGAATACATTCGAATCTATTCGATTTCGATTCGAATTCGAATAACTTAATCGAATCGAATACATAGATTTTTATTCGAATGTGGATCGAATACGAATACAGTTTTTAAAAGTCCCAATTCGACCAATTCGATTCGCCTAATTCGCCCAATTCGCATTCGATTCGAATGAACACCCCTAACCGGATCCACTCTATATATATCAAGTATTTTGTTACTTTAATCGGGTTTATCTATGTATTTTCTAATGTGAATTGTGCCTTTTTAAGAAATAAATTTACTTTTATTAAAAGGTATATTGGTTTTCATTGATCTCAACTATCACCTTTTGTCTTCTACCGATCCCAACTATTGAATTGGCTATCAACGGTCCCAACTTTTATCACTTTGGTAACCACTGGTCAGTTGTTAAATTTTTTTAACGCCGTTAAGTTTTTTTCAAATTTAAGACCGATGTTTTAGGCCTTTTAATAATACGAGTCGATTGATGTAAAAGTTTTCTCGAAAAGGCTCTCTAAATGATAAATTTTTTTACATCCAATTGAAGCACTGTTAGGTTTAAACACCCGATTGAAGCACTATTTCGTTGTTCGGATTTTGAGGTAATTTTCCATCAATCGACTTGTATTATCCTTCTGATCAAAAGGCCTAAAACATCGGTCTTAAATTTGAAAAAAACTTAACTGCGTTAAAAAAAATTTAATGACGGACCAGTGGTTACCAAAGTGATAAAAGTTGGGACCGTTGACAGCCAATTCAATAGTTGGGACCATTAGAAGACAAAAGGTGATAGTTGGGACCAGTGAAAACCAATATACCTTATTAAAATAATCAACAAAATGTATATAATGATATTCTTGTCATATGATGGAAATCTATGTACATATTAATAAAAGAAGGTTTTTTGTGTCAGGTGTTATGCATTGGGACATGTTATGGATAGTTTTTTCCGCCCAAATTTTTCTATATTATTTTTTGTAAGAAATCGATACTAAAGATATTCTGATTTGTTAGGAACTATACAAAATTTTACTTGTAAAGAAAAAGATAACACGAGACAATCTGATCCATCCAATTACAAGCCCTAGAATCAAGATCCATCCAATTCGTTTCAATCTGATAATCTAATCCCAAATGAACATAGGGCTTTTAATCTACATGAAATTACGGTCATTTTGATATATTAAACTCACTTGGAGGTATAGATTATTATTCTGGAGGTATAGATTATTATAATTAGTAACTAGATTGAACTCGTTGATTAAAAGTTTGTTCGATAGATATTATAGACGGGAAATAGTGTAATGTTCAATCAAATTTATATATATCCTTAATAACAAAGCGTTACATTCAACGGAAAATGAATACATTAAAAATAGATAACTTCAGATTCGAGTCGAGTATTCGGGTTCAGGTTTGGGGCAGATGTCACAAAGAGCTCGGAAATATTATAAATAATATAAAGTTTAAAACTATTTTAGAAAAAAACTATAGACACTATGATGGTCCGTGTGGTATATTTATTACGAGTGACCCTTGTTGACTTGAAGAAGTTATAAGTGAGAAAATTTTTTTTCCCTAATAGTTGTGCATGAATGGGTTTGCAAATGGTAGGATTAGATGACGTCAGTGTTTAAGTTTAATCAAACAACATGTTTTGACATATAGGGACTGATTAGATAAAAAATAGATAAGGGATAGTTTTTGACAATAGGTGACATATCACAAAGACATTTTGGCAATTAACTTTTAAATAAAACTAGGTAACAAATCATTTATAATAATGTCAATTTATAAAAAGGTTATAATACATATAAAAAAGTTATACGTAACCGACCGAAACTAAAAAACCAACTTTAACACCGAAGTGATGATTGATTTGAATAGTTCATCGTATTCAAACCGAATCATGAACACTCGTAGTCTAGAGGTGCAAAAAAAAAGAACCGAAACCGATCCAATAACCGAAAACCAGTTCTTAGAAGAACTTGTTCTACAAGAACCGAACCGTAGGTTCTGAATAGGTTCTGCTATTTCTTCCAAATTCTAGGTTCCAAAAGAATCGGAACCGGTTCTTACAAAAAACCGGTTCCCAACTAAACCGGCATATTTTAATATTGTTACTTATTTAATGTTTTAAGAACCAGAACTAGTTATATTGGCTCTAGGTTTTACACAAAAACTGGCATATTTTAATATTGTTACTTATTTAATGTTTTAAGAACCGGAACTAGTTATATTGGCTCTAGGTTTTACACTAAAACCCGATTCTTGTAAGAACTGATTCCTTTACTGCCAATAAAAACCGAAACCGATCCTTAAAAAAAACGATTTGTGCACCTGTCTCATACTACCAGTAGAGGTGCACAAAAAAACCAGAACCGGAACCGATCAAATAACCAAAAACCGGTTCTTAGAAGAACCGGAACCGAACCGTAGGTTCTGAATAGGTTCTACTATTTTTTCCAAATTATAGGTTCCAAAAGAACCGGAACCGGTTCCTAAAAAAACCGGTTCTTGGAAAAACCGGTTCCTAAAAGAACTGGTTTATGAAAAAACTGGTATGTTTTAGTGTTGTTACTTATTTAATGTTTTAAAAGCTATATATCTTGTAATATTTAAAGTTTTTAATGTTACTACTTATTTAGTTCAAAATAATATAACAAATTTATGACCATAAACTCTAAATGAAAGCCTAATGAAGGATGAAGATTTGCAGCAGCCTAACGTTCCGCCCCATGTCATTGAAAAAAAACCGTTTTTTTAAGAACCTGAACCGGTTTTTTAGGAACCGGTTCTTTGGGAACCGAAACTAGTTACTAGGTTCTAGTTTTTTGACCAAAAACCGGTTCTAGAACCAAACCAGTTTTTGTAAGAACCGGTTCCTTTATTGTCAACAAGAACCAGAACCGGTTCTTAAAAAAACCGATTTGTGCATCTCAAACTACCAGATTAGTTTGAAACCAAACCTCATTTATAGTTGAAGCCCAGTCCAATGAAATTAGCCCAAGAAGAAACTTGACATTGTTAGTTGCTCAACTCTCCAACTACTCTGTAAACAAGCTCCCTTTGGTATCTCCGTCCACTTCCGGCGGACGTATCAAAGCTTCATCTCCATATATACAAACACAACACACCTCCTTCTTCTCCAAAACCTAAGCTTTTTCAATAATCAATATGCATTCGCTTTCACTTTCTTCGTCTTCTCCGATCACCGTCAGATCCTCCGCCGGAGCATCCTCTTCAGACCTCTTCTTCCGCAACAACAACAACAGTCAGCTCCGGTTTTGTGGACTCAGGAAAGAAGCTTTCATTTCTACCAATGCAGTTGTCTTCAAGCAGTTGCGTCCCAAAATGAAGGTTTCAGCTTCATTGTCTGGTAACGGAACTACTCCGTCTAAAGGATTTGACTATGATCTCGTTATTATTGGAGCTGGTGTTGGTGGTCATGGTGCTGCACTTCATGCTGTTGAAAAGGTATTGCTAGCAAATTTGTTTTCTATAGTTTAGTTTAGTTTGGTTTGGTCTATAGATCGTGTGTTTAGGATCGATCGATTAAGAAATTGTTTGTTTGTTTGAGAGAAGAAGTTGTTTTCAGACTCATATGGTGATTTGATTTAGGCTTTTGTTGAGGATGTGCAGTAACTTTGTAGTTAGTTGAAGTGTTTGTGTGCACGTAGATTATTGAGGGATGTACACTTATCTTTTAATATTTTGATGAGAAAATTTTATTTGAGCATACAATAAAGTGGCAAGAACTCGGACAACGAGTTTTGTTGCAACGCTTTTTGAATATATAAACTTGCATTTCCAATAAAATCTATTGGATAAATGATCCCTTGGATGGGATGGTAAGGCTTTTTGATTCTTTGCGTCCAAGGCTGCGGAGTTAGATAATTGAGTCGTAACGTAGTTTTTAAAAGAGTTTTGCCATCTAAAATGGGTTAGCATCGTAGCTTGTTTCCCGTTTGCCTTCTGTTTCATTGTAAATATATCGATGAGTCAATTGACTAGGAAAAACGAATTAGATTATGGAAAAATCAGGAAAAAGAGGTGGATGCATATTTATGAAAAAAAAATTAAATCTAATAGCTCTGTTAGACCATGTCTGTTCTTTTTCATTATGCATCATAGGTTATGTTTAAAACTTGTTGATGTGTATAGTACTATAGTAGTATCGTTGTCCACAAAGCAATTAAAGGGCTACAAAAATAGCATTTGATGTAAAGATATTAATTTTACTATAGCAATTCTTTTGGCAATGCTCAGTTTTCCGTGCTAACCGGCATTTTCAGTTAGTTAAACATGAATTTGACATCCACAGGGTCTGAAAACTGCCATCATTGAAGGTGACGTGGTTGGTGGAACATGTGTTAATCGTGGTTGTGTTCCTTCCAAAGCCCTTCTCGCTGTCAGTGGCCGAATGCGGGAGCTTCAAAATGAACACCATATGAAGTCTTTTGGTTTACAGGTATATCTATTACGTGTTACAAACATAGGTTCTAATTTATTGCATTTATACATATATTCTCTTCTATATGTCTCCATACTCAACATTTGAAATTCTTTTGTTGCCTTTGTGAATCTCTTGGTATTGCAGAGGATTTCTTCGTGTACTTCACACGCATTTTCTTTTATTTGATTTTTTTCATTTAAATATGATAGACCTTTTAGAGTCAAGTTTCAGCTAGTGCTTCTATCTCTTCTGTTTAGAGGGGTGGTCTATAATTACTTGTTAGGCGATGCTACTTTCAGAAAGATCATGCTGAGTGCACTCAACATCTCTCACTAAAATAAGTTAAATTAGTATTAGGAGATCACGATGAACCATTTTGTATTTCACTTGTAAACTTGACAGATTGTTCAAATTGACAAGCTTGTCACTTAAGTTATATAAAATATTACGGTTCAAGAAATATATACTAGGCTAGAGTCAACAGTCAGAAAGTATGTACGACAAACTTTTAAGTTACTTAAAGCCGTGTTAATTTCTATGTCAGGGCATACCCCATGATTCATTAGCTAGAGTATTTTTCAAGAATTAAGCACTGTCTAAAAACGATTTAGGATATAGTCCTCAAACCTTTGTACTTGACTATAATTTCCTAATCTATAATAATTAACACTGGCAGGTTGCAGCTGCTGGGTATGACAGACAAGGGGTAGCTGATCACGCTGAGAATCTTGCCACCAAAATTCGAAATAATTTAACGAATTCTTTGAAATCTCTTGGTGTGGACATATTGACTGGTGTTGGCACTGTCGTGGTATGTCCTGTATTGCTGGCGATTTGCATCAAAATCATTTATCTTTTTTTTACGTTAAATTGCATTGGATTATGCTTATACCTTATGCCCAATTTATTGTGAATATATATACAGGGTCCACAAAAAGTAAAATATGGAAAAGTTGGGGGAAGTGAGACAGTTATTACTGCAAAAGACATAATTATTGCTACTGGATCAGTGCCATTTGTCCCTAAGGGAGTTGAAGTTGATGGTAAGTGCTGGTTTCTCTGTCCACTTTTCTCATCTAAACCTTCTAGTGGAAGTATGAGCTACTATAAGTTTCAGCTAAAAGAATAAAGGATAAAATTCAAACAAAAGTTAAGTTTTCAAGTTTTGGATGTACATTCTGATTTCAGAGTCTTGTGGGATCATCTATCCTTGGTTAAATTTTTTATCCGAACTAGTAATATAGAATCTATAGGAAAATAAGATGACTGAATTAATTACTTGACCTGTATTAGTTACATTAGATTGACTATGCTAAGTACTAGCAGAATTAAACAGAACGAAGACACGGGCAATTGGAGTTATAAGGCTCTATCAAGTTTTTAATACGGAAATATGAGATAAACAACAGGAGGAAATAAGAAAACTGAATTAAGAATGCCGCCATATGAGAGCTTATGCGCCCAAGTTAAAGCTGAACTTCTTAACAACTTTCTAAGCTTCTCTTCTGTCCAATGGATGATTTATATATTGTTCCTTCTCATTCTGTCTTGACTCCTTATGTCTAATGGACTAACGGATTACACCATCTACTCCAATCCTTGCGATACACTTGTTCCTCCTTTATATCTCTTCCTTGGGTAGACCTTTCGCACTTTGGGATCCTTGGGCTGTTGGGCCAGTTAAACATCAGTAGCACTTTTCTTATCAGTCTCAGTTTCTCAGAAACAGCTATATATTGTATGAAATATCCAATAGATATAATCATTGCTCAACTATCACTGCAGCATTTGACCGCGATCTTTCTTTTTGTAGTTCATTTATCAACTACCAACTTGATTCACTTAAAGGCTTTGTTGCACATAATTTTTCTTGCATGAAATACATTTATTTATTTCATTACTGGTGTCTCCATCTCCACATTTATTAGGCATTAGAACTTATTATTTGAATAAGTGACTTCAAGGTTGGACATGCAAATGGGTAAGTTCATTGACTTGGTTGATAAAGGCTACTTTCTGTGATCTTTCTTTTATTGTAAGAAGTGACCTACAGGTACAAACAACTTGCTAGATTACTTAACACAATTTTGCTTCACTTGAATAATCCTTTTTTGGTTCTATATGGACTAAGCCTTGTATCGGCAATAGAATCTGAATCTTGGGCTGAAAATAACTGTTTGGATATCTTCATACTTGTTACTGATTTAGCTATCTGCAGGTAAGACGGTAATAACCAGTGATCACGCACTAAAACTAGAGACAGTACCAGAGTGGATTGTTATTGTTGGAAGTGGTTACATTGGTCTTGAATTCAGTGATGTCTATACAGCCCTCGGAAGTGAGGTGGGCAGTACTAATCTTTTTTTGAACATATTTTTTGTAACTTAATTTACTTTCATAATCAATTAAACTTGAGAGAAAGGACACAGTTTCAGTTGGCTTGTTGTCACATCCTTATGTGGAAACATGGACATGTTCTGGTGTTGCATTATTTAATTGCTGTTTGATGCATTTAAGGTGTTTTTCCACATAGATGATATGCAGTAATGGTGCAGTTGTATGACAAAGCTTCTGATTGTCCCACAGGTGACATTTGTAGAAGCTCTGGATCAATTAATGCCTGGATTTGACCCGGAAATTGGAAAATTGGCTCAAAGGGTTCTCATAAATCCTCGAAAGATTGACTATCATACTGGTGTATTTGCAACCAAGGTCCCTACACGTCTAATCCCTTTTCTGTTAGTTTTGTGTGTGGGTGTGGGGGTGGTTTAGGGAAACATCAATTCATCAATGTTCATGTTTGTTAAGCCCTCTTACTTATTGACAGATCACTCCAGCAAAGGATGGTAAACCTGTAACAATTGAGCTTATTGATGCAAAGACAAAGGAACCAAAAGATACATTGGAGGTGCGTTTGACCATCCTCAAGTCAAACTGTCAATGTAATTCTATCACATATATTTTTACATCTTACCTTTGTGCTTTGCTTTTTGTTGCAGGTAGATGCTGCTCTCATTGCAACTGGAAGAGCCCCATTCACACAAGGGCTTGGTTTGGAGAATGTAAGTGAACCTATCAGTACTACATCTAAGATTTTATGTGTACAGAAGAATTAATATGGTTTTCATGTTATAGGTCAATGTAGAAACTCAACGTGGTTTTATTCCTGTTGATGAACGCATGCGAGTTATTGATTCAAAGGGCAAATTGGTACTTAAACTTATCCATTCCAGCGTACACATACACCGTACTTGATATATTATGTTTCCTTGACCTAACGTTTGATGATCAGGTCCCTCACTTGTATTGCATTGGAGATGCTAATGGAAAAATGATGCTTGCCCATGCAGCAAGTGCCCAAGGCATTTCAGGTGACCATTTTGTTTACTAAAATCAGTCCATTGGTACCATTTTAAAGCCACTTGTCTGACTTGGCAATTGTGTTTGTAAAATAGTCGTCGAGCAAGTTTCTGGAAAAGACCATGTCCTAAATCATCTAAGTATCCCAGCTGCATGTTTTACTCATCCTGAAATCAGCATGGTTGGGTTAACCGAGGTATGTTACAGGCTTACCAAATATAGTTAGTGATAGAGATCATATTATAGTTTATAACTTCATAGTTCTTTGTAATTGTAGGAGGGGGGTTAAGTGTAATTTCTATTTCTATATATAGGGAGCAATAGTCATTGTATGAGGATAAGAGAGATATTGGATAGATTGTTAGGCTCATTGCATTAGCATGAGAAGGGCATAGCCCTGGACCGCTTTGGTGGATTGTTTACCATTGTAGATCATTGTGATCATCTATCATCCTCATTTTCAATATAATTTGCATTTTGATTTCATCTTCCTTTCTTATTTGATTCAATACCTATCAGTTAGACACATCATCTATAATGCCAAATGAAATATTCTCATCCTTCAGAGTTTGAGCAGAACAAATTGTTGTATTTGTTTGGCTCATTTCAAGAAAGGAGATGATGGCACGGAGAATATATATTTCAATCTAAGAGCTTTAAAATGTTACATCGTTTTTTCCATAATCAGCAGAAAGCTTTTCTAAGTAGCTTTTTATTTTTTTTATTACTTTGCAGCCCCAAGCAAGAGAAAAAGCTGAGAAAGAAGGGTTCGAAATTGGTATTGCCAAGACTAGCTTTAAGGCTAACACTAAAGCCCTTGCTGAAAATGAAGGAGAGGGAATTGCTAAGGTAATTAGTTGAATATATTTAATTTTTTTATATTCCTTTTGTTTTATGGTAAGGTTACTTACTTACTTACGCCTAACTGGCACGCACTTTTTCTCAAAATGAAATGTACTCAAGCTGTTTTGCTTTTTGCCTGCAGTTGATTTATAGGCCAGATAACGGAGAGATCCTTGGTGTTCATATATTTGGCATGCATGCTGCAGACCTCATCCACGAAGCATCCAATGCTATTGCTTTAGGAACACGTATACAGGTCTGAAATTATCTACCATTAGAGTTGCATTACAAACATACCAGGATAATCTCATATAGACATGCATATTTCTACCCTTTTATCAGAAAAAAAACTAGCCTTAAACCCCGTGTATCACAACCATCATGCTTAATTGGTTGCAAGTAATGATCCCTTTTGAGAATTATAAGCTATCACGTGAGTATGTGACAGAACAATTAAAAGTGTAATCATTGCTAGCAGTACTATAAAACCTTATCATGTAATTTGGACTTTCGATGCTTATTATTTCCGTCTTCTTTTTGTGGATTTATTTTATGTTTATGCTAAAATTTGTAATATTGTAATCATGTAGGACATCAAGTATGCTGTTCACGCCCATCCAACCTTGTCTGAAGTGATTGATGAACTATTCAAGTCAGCCAAGGTAACATCTTCATCCTAATGTATGTTTTAATGAAATTAGAGACATGATTTAACAATGGCATGTTGGAGAGAAGTGATAAAACCACATTCTCTAAAACAAATAAATTTCTAGACTCAAACTGCTAATCAAAATCCCATGTTTTGACAGTGTCATTGAGAAACTGACTACTAGAGCCATATATGAAAACAGGTCAATCCAGGATGTATTTGTTCTTAGAAACGGGTCAAAAGAGTAAAATGTAAAAAAGCTGGTCGAATGAAGCTTGATCGGGGTTAAACAAGCCGAAACTGATTTTAACATGTCAAAACCTTAGCGTGTCCTAAATTGGTCTATCTGAATAACAATTTGTTATGTCAAAATGAGAACATAGTTTTGAAATCACATTGTACATTTGCTGTTTATAAAGTGGACAAAAAGTATTGACGGGTCAGCTCAACCTGGCCAACCAGTTCCAATGTGCACATATTTACTTGTTTTGACCCGTTAACAACCCTATCCCTCCATGAACTAAGAAACAATGCACGTTGTTGTGCAGGTTAAAACTGAGGTATCAAGTGCGGTTTCTGAACCAGTTCCAGTCTAAAGCACGATGATTGATTTTGTCAAGAACATTCCCTATGTGCTAAACATAAGCGCAGTCGTACATTTCTGGAGCACAAGCCAGTTACCCATCAACGGATTGTTTTTACAATTTTTGTGTCTTAAAATGCTAGTGTGTTATATTAGAGAACATGGAATTTTGAGCGATAAAAATCATAATCAAATAAATCTGTTTGACCTGCATTGTTCGTTCACAATTCTATTTAAACCGTAAAACCGTCCAATATGATCATCGGTTTATTATGTGCGTTTGCTTTAAAACTTTAAATCCCTATCAAACTGTTTACACCGAAAGGTGGATCTTAAACTTTAAATCCTTTGTCTCTTAATAAGCCCTCATAAACTATATACCCGAAATTTTGTTATCTTTATTTTTCCTTAACCATTATCTATTACTCTATTAGTGTTTTCTTATTGAGTAAATTGCCTTTGCGTCCTTGAGGTTTGTCATTTTCACTGATTTGTGTCTCTAGTTTCAAAACCACAATCGCTGCCTCCTAACATTTCAGTCTTGACTCTATTGGCATCCAATACCCTAACTCCATTAACTTTTTGTGAAATGATAAAAACACCCATTCTCTCCACTCGTATTAGTTTCCCTCATTCGTCTCAACATTGAAACCACAGTCTGCCTCCTAACATTTCAGTCTTGACTCTATTTGCACCCAGTACCCTAACTCCGTTAACTTTTTATGAAATGACAAAACACCCATTTTCTCCACCCGTATCAGTCTTCCCGATTCATCTCAACATTCCATCAAAATGCCAACCGTTTAGATTGAACAACATTGTTCAAGAAAATTAAAAGTCATATTTTTTTTCAATTCGAAGAGAAGGCTAGCGAATTAGCGTTGGTGGAATTTGTGTCTATTCTGAAGAATGTTCAAGTGGTTTCATCGGTGATGAATATTGGATTAATTTGGAAAATAAGGTATAATGATGAAGAAACTTTAGGTTTTAAATGGAGTATATCACGGAAACTTCATTTTCATGGCGGTAGTGGTGGGAAGAAGGATGCGCATGTTAGCACGAGGAATAGATAGTTGTCATGACTTGGTCCAGTGATCATCTTTTTTCTAGATGACGGGGAGAGTGTTCTTATTAATCCTGACTAGTAAGAACTCTAGTCAGGATGAGAAGAGAGAGATTGTGTTGTGTTGGGGCGTGATACATGAGTATTTTGTCATTTTATAAAATGTTAATAGGAAAATTTAATGGAGTTAGGGTTTTTGGTGCAAATGAAGCCACAATTGAAATGTTAGGAGGCAGATTGCAGTTTTTAAACTAAAAAGATGCAAGTTGCCAAAATGGCAAACCTTAGAGACACAACACAAATTACTCTCTTATTTTAGTAGGTTTATTACGTGAAAAATTAATTTTTCTTTGGAATATGTAAGTTTTAAGTATACATAAGATTAATTAATAATTGTAATGATATTATTTATTTATGATAAAACTTATATGTATCAAGTGTATAATAATTTAACAGGAAGGATTAAATAACAAATATATTTTAGGGTAAAAAGTGTTTTTAGAAAAACTATTTGTCAACTAATAAAACTTTATTATTAACAGGATGATCAGTATAATGTGCCTTTGTTTATATGAGAAAGATTATTGTGTTTCTTCTGGTTATAACTTGTTAGGGGACTCACGTTCAACGCAATCGTCATCAATATAATGAATGGATCTTGAACTTGATGATGAAACAAATGTCAAAGTGGTAACAACCAATTACAACTCAAACATTTTATTCTTTTTATTCTTTCTCATTTTTAGGTTCAACAAATAATATATACAAACAAATTTTACAAAAAGCCAAAAAAAAAAAAAAAAAAAAGAAGCAACTACATTTATAACGTCTATCTCGGAGAGATCTCAGATATTGAAACATCATTTATTGAAAGTTGTGATGATCTTGGCCTTGCTTCTGATATGTTAGGTCTCATATAAAACGCTGGTTTTGAAGGTGTAGGTAACATGATAGACAAGCTATTAAGCATAAGACCTACCTTTCCCATGGTTGGTCTATCATTAACGTTTTCCTGAACGCATAATAACCCAATATGAATACTTCTAAGTATATTGCGCAATGAACCTGGTCCCGTCTTTAATGTGGGATCTATCATATTTGGCCCTGTCTCATTTTTCCAACTTTCCCATGCCTAGAAGAAAATAAAAGTGTTTATTTTCAGGATTCATATAGTAGAATGAAAACTAACTTTTAGAAGGGTATATTTCCTAACAAATAAATTAAGCAATTATGTTGTATATATATATTACTGTTTTGGTTGCTTACAAAGCTAAGAAGATTTTCCATGTCCTCTCCATTTTGAAAAGAACTATTCTTTTGACCTGTTATCATCTCGAGAACTAACACTCCAAAGCTAAAGACATCCGATTTTACAGAAAAGTGTCCATGCTTAGCATATTCTGGCGCCATATAACCACTACATACATACAAATGCATATAATGGTAAAAAGTTAGCGCTTGCAAGAATGCATTGACTTACTTAAAACTAACTGAGCAAGAAAATCTTAGCATATAACAAATTAAATCTCTAAATGACAAAAATATAAAATGTTATTTAGAAGCAATTGTTAGTAACCCTGTTGCACATACAGTAAAAAAAACATTATTTCTTTAATCACATATCATAGTTTTTTTAAAAAAATCTCTAGATTTACTTTAGGTATATTCTTATCATTCTTATTTTTATTATTATTCTTATTCTTATTTTTATTTTTATTCTTATTTTTATTCTTATTATTATTATTATTATTATTAGTATTATTATTATTACTACTATTATTGCTACTAGTGTTATTATTATTGTTATTATTATATAGTGTAACTAAAACTACATTAAATTTTAGAGAGCAACACACATTCTTGTAAGGAGTATTGGATATTAACAGACTTAACTATTAGTTTTTGGTCGTTACCGGTCCCAACTTCTGAAATATGTGCTGGTAGTCCCAACTTTTATCATTTTGGCCACTAATGGACCGTCGTTAAAAAAGTTAACGACGTTAACTTTTTATTTTGAATCTCAGGTTGACGTTTTATGGTTTTTAATCGGAATAAGAATATGAGTCGATTGATATAAAAATTACATCGAAACGGTGCTCCAAATGACAAAACGATGCTTTATCGGGGTGTTTAAACCTAATGGTTAATTAACCGGGTGTACAAATTTTGTCGTTTGGACCATCATTTCTATGTAATTTTTATATCAATAGACTCGTATTCTTATTCCGATCAAAAACCATAAAACGTCGACATGAATTCCAAAAAAAAAAAGTTAACACTGTTAACTCTTTTAACGGCGGTCCATTAATGGCCAAAATTATAAAAGTTGGGACCACCAGCACATATTTCAAAAGTTGGGACTGGTACCAGCTAAAAACTAATAGTTAAGTCCGTTAATATCTAATACTCCTTGTAAAAAAAGATTTTGATCAATATGTAGTGACATTGAACCATAAAGGTTAGAGAGCAACACACATTCTAGCTAGTCACGAAAAAAGGTTTTAGAAATGAAATATATCAAAAGAAACGAAACTTACTAAGTTCCAACTATTCGAAGTGTGTTGCCATGAGTTTCCTCAGGTTTAAACAACCTTGCCATGCCAAAATCTGCAATTTTAGCATTCATTTTTGCATCTAATAACACATTACTAGCTTTCATATCCCGATGAATTATCCTTAGACACGAATCTTCATGAAGGTATAAAAGTCCCTTTGCAACGTCTTTGATGATACAGTATCGTGTTTCCCAATCAAGAAACATACGTTTAATCGGATCTACGAGCACAAACACGAAATGCATAGTGCCATATTAATTAGTAAGTTAAATTCCTCATACTTATTAAGTTCATCCTTTAATATATAGTTGTAGTACATTTTTCACAATGAAACTTATGAAGGAGAAATGTTATGAAGTATTTACCAAATAAGAACTTATCAAGACTTGCATTAGACATGTACTCATATATCAGAAGCCTTTCACTTCCCTCTATGCCGAAACCAAGCAGCCTAACCAAATTACGATGTTGAAGCTTTGCAACTAGTAAAACCTCATTCTTGAACTCTATATCACCTTGTCCAGAATTTTTCGCTAACCTCTTTACTGCTACCTCACGACCATCTCCAAGCTTACCCTACATATATATCATACAATAGATGATGGTATGAACATTGCTAGCTAACTTTTTAACGAAACTAAAAAGATTAAGTTTTATACCTTATAAACTGCCCCAAATCCACCTGCTCCAAGCTTATTTTCTTCAGAAAAATCATTTGTCGCAACTTTTATTGTACCGAAGGTGTATTGCAATGATTCAATATCCCTAATATCAATAGCTTCAGCTTGAAGACGCAATGAGAGAGAGTGAAAAAATGTTTAGATAACTTAGTGTTGTCTTCATTAAAAGTTGATAGATACAATATATATATATATATAGCAATAGCACAAACTAGGGCTGTTATCGAGCCGAGCTGAGCTAGGCTGGGCTCGAGCTCGAGCTCGATATTAAACGAGTCAGCTCGGCTCGGCTCGTTTTTCTTATCAAGCTGAAAAGTCGAGCTCGAGCTCGGCTCGTTAAAAGCTCGAGCCAGCTCGAGCCCAATCGAGTTGGCTCGTTAGCTTTTTTTATTTTAATTTCTTAATTTTTTTTATTTTTTAATAATAAATAAAACATAAAGAATTAACATACTTATATGTATAATTTATGTTTTTGTTTCATATTTTTATATGTTGTGAATTAATTAATTTAAAAGTTTTAACATTTTAACCATCTCCTACCTATTTTTTAAACTTAATACATTTTACTAAAACTAATTTATATATAAAAAGTATATTTCGAGCTGGCTCGCGAGCTCACGAGCCGAGCCAGGCCTAGCTCGAGCTCGGCTTGAATCAATTCGAGTCGAGCCGAGCCAGCTCATTTACAACCAAGCTTTTTTCGAGCCGAGCTTTTTTCGAGCGAGCTTCGAGCAAGCCTTGAGCCGCGGGCTTTTTGAACACCCCTAGCACAAACAAGTGGTTTGTATATATTTCATGCAATTTGGAGTGTAAGACTCTAGAGTTAGGCCGGTGTACGTCCAGACATAATATAATGCATTGACCTGACTTGATCGAGCTGATCATTACGTTATACGTTATTAATGTATTAGCAAAGATTTATCGATCTTCTAGTTAGGAACGTGGAGCTTACAATGAATCCCATTGATGAGTGGAGTTGAAGTTTGCTTGTTCTTCTTCCTCAGTCTCATGAAGATACAAAGTGAAGCAAGTATTATAATAAATACGATTGCCGGAATAACAACTGCTATTATTAGAGCACGTGTCTTGTTTTTCTTTTTCCCTACATAACCAGAAACTAACAAGAATAAGTAGCTAGGGTTGTATAGTAAGCCTCTAAACGAACGGAGTCTTGTTTTTGTGTTCATTCATTAAGGAGTGAACATGCTCATGATATGTTTACGAGTACTTACAAAATAAGATTTCTTGTTCGTAAAGAAAATGAACATGTTAATCGTTCACAAACACTTACCAAACGTAATCAAATACAAACAAATTTTTATGAACATAAATGAACACAAACGAACATATTAAAAATTTAGAATAGAGTTTTTAATTTTCATTAAAAAGATTATGAAGAATCCAAAAAATAAACTGACCACTCACAACTACCCAAGCATAGTTGATATAATATCATATTTAACACAAAACTAAAATGGTCGAATTATGAGCCGTATGAGGCGGAAGCTCCACGTACGGTTTTGAAGCCGAGCCTTTCCAGCAATGGGGCCCAATCACTAAAGATCAAGATGAAGTTTGATGAAGTTTAAAGAAAAGGCCGGGTTTGGTCATGTTTAGGGATGTTCATTCGAATCGAATGTGAATTGGTCGAATTGGGACTTTTAAAAACTGTATTCGTATTCGATCCACATTCGAATAAAATTCTATGTATTCGATTCGATTAAGTTATTCGAATTCGAATCGAATTCGAATGTATTCGCTATAAAAAAATATAAATAAACAAATACATCAATTAACAATGCAAATTTAACACCAACATAACATAAGTCTACAACATCACCCAAACAATGTGCAAAACATCACCCAAACAATATGCAAAATGCTAGCACACCAACAAGTCTAAAACATGTTAACAAAAGGTCTAAAACTGCATAATCAAACACAAAAAAAGAATATAAACAAGTTTAAAACCTGTAGAAACAACAATTAAGCAGCTGTCACAACACCAAATCATGTTCGCAGAACAACAATTAAGATTGGGTAATAGGTTGGGTTTGGGTATTTTTAATTTATTTGAAGCCCATTATATCATATTCAAATATAATAATTAATTAGATATATTAAAAATATATATTAAAAAATATATGAATTTCTTATTCGAATTGGGCGAATTGAATGCGAATACAGAAAATCATATTCGTATTCGATCCACATTCGACAAAATTATTCGAATCGAATTCGAATGACTGAAGGTCAATTTCGAATAGCCTTAATCGAATTTGAATCGAATTTCAAATAATTCGAATGGTATTTGAATAATGCACACCCCTAGTCATGTTGGTGTCTTTGCAACAAATATAAAGGATTAAAATCCACAACGATGGCTAGAAAATATCGCATCGCTCCTTTTGAACTTCATGACTTGCTTTCTGATCATGACTATACTAACAAGAAACCAGACTTGTGGTTCCGCACACCATCAGTCGACCACTTGCCCCAACGAAAAATCTTCAGGTCCTATATGAAAATACTGCAATCGCTGTGATGCATGCTCAAGTGTGGAGGAGCGGACCCTGATGTTTCTAGAGGCCCATGATCGTGCCTCCAAGGGTGCTGCACATAAATGAGCATAACTTGAGCTACAGGCCTTCGTTTCGGACGAGCTACAAGTCAACTTGAAGACCGGAACGAGGGCTCCTGAATGGAGTTATGGACACTTTTATGTTTTTGTCATGTTTTTTCGATTTTTGTTTTGGGATTTTGTTTTGACCCGTGGGTCTTTTTAGGCCTATTAGAGTTTTGTCTCTATTATTCAAGATACTCTAATGCAGATTAAATGATCATTTGATTGATGTGGTCTAAATTAAACATAACTTTATATATATATCTCATTCACCTTTTTTGATTTATTTTTACTCCTAACATGTTCATATTAATGTTTTAATAATTTTAAGAGGCGTAGAGTAGAAATATGAAATTTGAATAAACTTGAGAACATCGAGTACTTTAAATATTACGATCGTGAGTTTTGAGTGATTTATATATTTTTTAATTCAAGTGTAGATTAAATAAAAAGGGTAATTAAAGTAATAGAAAAAAAAATCACGTGCACTTTAAGATTGATATTAATGACCGTCTCATCCAATTTGTTTTGGACGCAAATAAAAAAAACTAATCCTTCACTATTTATAAAGGGGAGACGAAATTTAGAGGAGAGTTGGAATCACCACTATTGATGGCAGAATAACAAGAAGAAGACGATCAAGAATTAAGCCGCAAAGAAATATTGGAGCAAAAGTTGAAATATTTATTGATCAAGATTCGAAGATATACATCTGGTTTGCAAATATTGTACTTAATAATTCGGTTTAGTCATTTGTTTTTGTCTCTATTACGAACAATGAACTTATTTCTAGACAAAACTGTTCTTTAGATACTTTATGTTTATTTAAAACTATATTACTGGTCCTTTATGTTTAAAAATTGTAGAGCACGTCCTTTATGTTTATATTGGTTGTACTAACGGTCCTTTATTACTAACCCTGTTAAGTTTTGTTGTTAAGTCTCATCACATGACTTGCATGTGATGTGTATTTAATTTGGTAATGAGTAAATTATTTTTTGAGTACTTGTGGTTTGAGGCCTTTAATCATTTGAGTCTAAATTTTAAACCTTTAACATATTGAACCATGTGGTTTGTAGTTTATAACTATTTGAGTCTAAATCACTAACATGGTTAGTTTTTTTAGTTAAGTTTATAATAAAAAGACCAAAATTACTCTAGACCAAATAGTTATTTTTTATAAACTTAGGGACCAAAATATAAAATATATATATGTAATACAGTTTGTTATTTAAACAATTGGTTTTCAATTTATAAAATATATCGTCAAGTTTTTCAAATGTCTATATTAAAAAAACATATTTTCTTTTCAAAAATTTTAATCGTTTGGTTTTACAGATAGTTAGACTTTTTGCCTTTTAAAAACATTCGGTTTCATAAATGTCTTTTATAAATCATTCGTCTTATTAAAATATATTTTTTTAACCGTTTGACTATTTTTAACTTATTTTTTTAACCGTTTGTTTTACTTATTTATTTTTTTAAATTGTTAATTACATTTAAAAAAGACATTTAAGTAACACAAACCTTTAAGTCTCACAAAAACTGAGCGTCTTTTTAAATTATTCAGGTTTTTTTACATCTTTATTAAATAAGATAAAGTTTTTTAAAAAGATGATTAAATAAAACACATATAGTTGAACGGTTAAAAGAATTATTTAAATAAGATGAATTGCTATAAAAAAGATATTTAAAATGTTGAATGTTTTAAAAAGGTCTTAAAACCCGAGTCATATATCCATTTTACACGAACATTAATCATTCGATATTTGAATGTATAATCTATATCTATTCATATTAATAAAAGAAGGTTTTTGGTACGTGCCACATGTCATGCATTGAGACATGTTGTGGATAGTTTTTTCCGCCCAAATTTTTCTACATTATTTTTTGCAAAAATCGACACTAAAGATATTCTGATTTGTATATATGGTTTAGGAACTATAGAAAATTTTATTTGTAAATAAAAAGAGAATCACGAGACAATCTGATTTTAAATAGTTTTTTTTTAAATTATTACCAGGTTAGATTTTTACTCATCGTAGTGATTGTTTTATATTCTATCATAACTTAAAGTTTTAATTATACATAGTTTTAATCATATGTTATAAAAAACATTGTTATTAGCATCTGAATCTCCTAAAAATGTATAATCTTATAGATGCGTCTACAATATGTTTGTTGTTTCATTGTGTCCATGGTTGTATACAAGTATTAAAATAGGATATACTAGCTGGATTTTGGAATTTAGAGCTATAATGCTATATAAGCATGTTTTAAAGTGTTTGAGAGAACTTTGTGTGAAAACAAGACATGGTGTAAAATATATTAGACAAAAATACGAAAAACACACAAACATAGCCCACAATGATGTTTTTACTAATTTGTATTTTTTATAAACTATTCAATATACTTTTTTTCTATTACTTTTGAAAACCAAACTTCATTTCTTACGTTGTTTGCTCTTTACAATATTTGTTACTGATAACTTGATTTATAATACTATATGTGTTTTTTATAGTTACATGTTAGCAACTCAATCCTTTTATTAATTTAATATTTTTAATGAATCATCTGTGTAACACACGGGCAATAATCTAGTTATTTTATTATAATAATAAAATAAAGATGGAAGAAATGTTCAGCACATAACATGTATATATAATGTAATCATCAATCATGTACCCATTTTACACGAACATTAATCATTCGATATTTGCAAATAGCTAGTTTACAACGTGACGGGTGAAGAGTTTTAAGGGGTTAATTGATTTGTTAAATTACTGAAATTCCTATCAAATGCAAGTCATGTGATGTGATTTAACAACAAAACTTAACGAGGTTAGTGATATATAAAGGACCATCACTACAACAAGTTTAAACATAAAGGAAGTGCTCTACTATTTTTAAACATAAAGGACCAGTAGTGTAGTTTTAAAAAAACATAAATGACCTAAAAAACAGTTTTGTCCTAAATAAACTAATAAATATAACAATTGTATGAATACATATTATTCTTTTTCAAATAGTTAACAAAAATGAGCTTAGATTGAATTAGTGGTTAACAGTTCGTGTATTACACGGTTTTAAAAATGCAACGATATATAAGAAAAAAAACTAGAATTAAAATAACAAAAAAGAAAATGAAATAAAACTAGCAAATGTATGAGTATATATTATTTCTTTCGAATAACTAACAAAAAAAAACTTCAAGTCCGGTGGTTAAAATTTACACTTTTAATATGGAGGTCATGTGTTTTAATCTCAATTGGTGTGTGATATTTTTAGTAATAAGGATTAATATTTTAATAGAAAATTAACATGATTATTATGGTAATGACATGTAAAATTGAATGTGAGATTTACGCAAATTATACGTGGTAATGATGTGTCATTCTTGAGAGAATAACATGTGACAAAATTTACCTTTATATTAGTGTAAGTAGATTGAATTGGATATTTATAACCTTTTTTTTGTTTTGTTTCTTTATGAATTATTTGAATTATAATTGACTTTTAATATACTAGTTATACAAACACTGAAACAATTATTTTATAATATGATTACACTCAATAAAACTATCTAAAAACACACCAAACAAATTATAAATACAAATCAAATAATCAAATATCATATTATTATATATTTTACTATACATTATATCAAGTGTTCAACTCATATTCAACTCGTATATTAAGGTGGTAACTACTAACTAACCTACTAACATAATAAACTAATATTTTGCTTGGGATTGTTGAGGGTCCACCATTTGAACTTTTATGTTTCAAATAATTTCTTTTTTTAAGAGGATAAAATAAGTCATATTCCCAAATTTAATGTAGCTTAATTACGTTTTGACTAATAGTTGGAGCCAACCCTGCATAAACCTCCCATGTAATTTACTTTAAAAAAATATATATATCAGCATTACCTAATTTGCAAGTGCTAATGATAAATAATAATATTTTCTCAGTTTTGATATTTCACTGTTCCATTTTCTAATATCATAATAGAATGAGATTAGGACCGTATCAGTATTGGTATCGGTATTGGTTCTGAGTTTTAGAAAAAAATAGGTATTGATATCGGTATCAAATTTAGTGGGACGGTATTCGGTATTAGTACCGGTTTTTCGGCACTGGTACCATGTTGGTAACGGCTTCATGTTTTAACATTTTTTTTATAAAATTTATTTGCTTGTTTTGATTTAATTTTATTTATTTTAATAAAAATATAATATAATATACTTGAATATAAAAAAAAGATATGAAAGATTAAAAGCCATATCAAGTTCCTTTGATTTTAAAGTTGACAATCTAAAAAACATTACAAAATAACTCAAAGTTGTAGAGAAAACAATTCATAACATTAAATGCTTAATATACAATATTCATATAACATCCCAAATTATTCTAAAAATATTACAAAAAACTATTTTTTCATAAGCGGTATCATAGGATACTAATTAACTGGTAAAGTGCTCGTATCGGTACCGTCTAGTATCGATACCGAATTTGAGAAAAAGTGGGGTACCTATACCGATTTTGTTCGGCCGGTCTGGTACTGGGACAGTACCGGTACTCGGTACTAAAAGCTCATCTCAGTATCGGAAAGTCTTATGAAGAAGAAAATACACTAGCTATGTTGTGTAAGGTGGAGAACTAAACAAATAATTCACTATTTTCATTCCAGTAAAAAGTACCATTATAGATCTAGTAAAACCAATGTTATGCATGCTAGCTTTTTTATTTGCATAAAACAATATTTGGTGTCTTGCAACATTATTTTCACTTGTTAAATGTAATGTTATTTGTGTTACTACCCTAACTCAGGTTTGACTTAAAGTTTAAGCTTCTTTTTGTTGGAAAATTTTCCCAACTAGGAAATATCAGGATTGCATTTACATACCTGGTGGTAGTGAAGACCGAAATGGCGGCGGAGGAGAGTCGACACTACTTTGGTTAACAAACGGATACGTCTCGAACCTAAAGTTACAAGTAAGAAGAACAATTTTTCCTCCAATTTTCCCATTATCATTAAGCCCTATTCGACTCACTTCATCTTTCAAACATTCACTACACTCTTGCTCCGTTAAGTATGGAGCGCACTGCACAAGCCCATAAATGGTAACAAGACTGGGATCAGTCCTGTTACCATAGGCAAACTTTAGTAGTGGGCCTCCAGCGGCCGCAATACCAATCAAATAATCCATCAATGGCAGAAGTACGCCATTGAACCGATCCAAATCCGTTGTAATATTTGGATTAAACTGATAAAAATAATCTTTTTCTTGAGGGTATGTCAATAAAGTATTGTTGGAGTATTGCAACAAGCAATACTCATAGAACCATAATGCTTCCTTTTGATATGGGCAAAGTTTTCGCAAGTTCACAATGGAGTCATTCAGACAACTGCTACACACGTCTGGATTGACGTCGCCTCTGCAAAGGGCGATAGAGTTGACTTCTCTAGTGGAGAAGTTGAAGAAACCTAAGCCGGAGTTGGTAGTGGGGAGAGCTGAGAGAGCATAGTCGAGATTCGTTTCGTACGTACTGTTTAGTGTAAAGTTTTCGGTATCTACACAATGACTGTAAATGTAAACAGGTTGTGCTAGTGCTAGGGTGATGGGGATGGTGTTGATCATTGTATAGATGTAAATCAATGGCAACCGGAAGAGCGGTTTTACGACGAGTATGGACATGTTTGATGGTAGGGAAGTTGGATATGAATCAAGTAAAGTTATGTATAGTGACCAAGTCATGATAAAGTCAGCCGGCCTGAAGTATAGTTTATTTAATTTGTCAGTGTTGATATTTTCTTAATACATTTGACTTTTTGTCTAGTTTGATAAACTGTTTTTTATTTTATTTTTTTTGTGTAACGCTAAAACATGCTATACGATGGTCAACTATTGGCCCAAGAGATGCTATACAAATCTTGATTTTTGCAGACCGTGAAGTAAGGTAACATGCACTAAGCACTAAGAAATATAGAATAACCAAGGTTGACTGGCGTGTTTCAATACACCTTTCCCAGACGGCATCAGAATATCCGATCATGTTGGTTGCTACGAGTTTTGTGTAGTTAAGAACATATGCGATTGTACCTTTTACATATCTAAGAATATGATATACAACGGACAACTATTGAACCAAGAGATGCAAATACTATGCTTACGTTCATGCGTTAAAAAATTAGTTTCCTTCTAATAATTACAGCGACCAAACATGTCTTGCGCGTTATAACAAGACGCCTTTTGTATACGGCGAGCCGTGTGATGATGTTATGTGGTTAAGTTTGCGTAAAAGGGTTTATGATATTAAGTTTGGATGATAATTCCCTTAAACAAATGGCAAAGTGGTAACAACCAATTACAACTCTAACCTTTTATTCTTTCTATTCTTTCTCATTTTTAGGTTCAACAGATGCTATATACAAACAAGTTTTACAAAAAGCAAAAAAAAAAAAAAAGAAGCAACTGCATTTATAACACATATCTAGGAGAGATCTCAGATATTAAAACGTCATTTATTGAAAGTTGCGATGATCTTTGCCTTGCTTCTGATATGTTAGGTCTCATATAAAACGCTGGTTTTGAAGGTGTAGGTAGCGTGATAGACAAGCTATTAAGCATAAGACCTACCTTTCCCATGGTTGGTCTATCATTACCGTTTTCCTGAACGCATAATAACCCAATATGAATACTTCTTAGTATGTTACGCAATGAACCTGGTCCCGTCTTTAATGTGGGATCTATCATATTTGGTTCAACTTTCCCACGCCTAGAAGAGAATAAATTAAGCAATTATGTTGTATATATTACAGTTTAGAGTTGCTTGAAAGAATGACTTACAAAGCTAAGAAGATTTTCAATGCCCTCTTCATTTTGAAAAGACCTATTCTTTTGACATGTTAACATCTCTAAAACTAACACTCCAAAGCTAAAGACATCTGATTTTACAGAAAACTGTCCATGCTTAGTATATTCTGACGCCATATAACCACTACATACAAATGGATACAGTGTAAAAGGTTAGTGCTTGCAAGAATGTATTAACTTACTTAAAATTAACTGAGCAAGAGAATCTTACATATATTGACAAATAAAATCTCTAAATGACAAAAATATACATTGTATCATGATGTTTAGAAGCAATTGTTAGAAAGGTTTTAGAAAGGAAATATATTTAAGGAAATGAAACTTACTAAGTTCCAACTATATGACGTGTGTTGCCATGAGTTTTCTCAGGTTTAAACAACTTTGCCATGCTAAAATCTACAATTTTAGCATTCATTTTTGAGTTGATTTGATTCATTATTAGATCTTGTTTGCTTGATTGCTAAGATTTGGTATTCGTGAAAATTCGATCTAGGTTTTGTTTAGCAAACATGTCTAATAAATCAAGGTTTTTTTACATATTTCCCCTTCCTAAGTCCATCAATTACATATTTACCCAAGCCTAAAGTTTAAATACATATATCCCCTTTGACATAATAAATTACTCATTTACCCCTTCTTTTACACAAATATAAAAATATATTTATGAAGATCATTAAGGGTAAAATAGTAAATCAAAAGGCTATTTTAGAGAAATTGGGTAAATATGTAATATATATGGTTTAGGAAGGGGAAATATGTAATTGAATTTAAGAAGTGGGTAAATACGTAATAAATGATCTTAAGAAGGGGATATATGTAAATGCCCCATAAATCAATTGAATGCATTGAATTGGCTTTGAGTTTTAAACCATGAGGTTAAAATTCATTTAAGGTCACTTAGTCATATTTTAGTTAGACAGTCGTGAGAGCATTTAACTGTTAAACTGGTATTTGTTAATAACTTGCTAGAAACCCATAGGTGTCTTCTCGAAAAGGGTCGAGGGTCTTATTTGTGGTGTCTTCAAGTAAAAATATTTTGCTACTAGTTCCATAATCAAAACGTCCATTTTCAAGTGATAATTGCAACATAGAGGAGTCGGGTCTAGGTGGTTCATTTCAATCAATTGTTTTCAACCTTCATCGTTCGTGTCATCAGTTTATTTTATGCAAGTTAATATTTTTAGTATAACCCCCTTCATTTATTCATTTTCATTTAAGAGTCGTGTCTAGTTAGTGAGTCTTAATTTAGTTAATTTAGCGTAGTATATAGAGTCTATGGGTCGACACTCGGACTTACTTTAACTATATTACATCCGACCGGTCCACTGCCGGTTGTGTGTGAAATACTTCGTTTGTCTTGGTTTTATAAATTTAAAACTTAGGTGTTTTTATTTGTTATTTTTATATATATATATTTGCACGCATCAATTAGGTGCCGTTGCCGGAGACTCTTGGTAATTGCGTTTAATTAACTTTGTTGAGAACTTACTTGCTATACACGTGCTATTTGTTTTTTTTATTTGAGTCATAGGAGTCTAAAAGTTTTTTTTTCTTTTATAATACGCTCTACAGTTTTATACTTTTATATGGCCTAACTGTAACTATATTATGTTTTATACCCCATGTATTTTATCTATTATACCAAGTTTATTGGTTAGCAAAGATCAACATATATAGTGGTGATCACCGTCTACACTAATCTCACCAAGAGACTAGTTTTACATCTTCTTCAATAAATAAAGGTACTAAACACCTTCTTCACTAACATCACCAAGAGATTAGCTTTACATTTTGTGAATCATCACTATATCATCAGGATAGTGGGATTCCCTAGCATTATATAAAGATGGTGGATCTCAAAATCTCACAAATACAAGTTGAACACTATTTCAAGATAGTGTCAATATCTCACAAAATACAAACATAACACTATATCAAGATAGTGTTCTCTCTTCCCTATCCAACACTATATCAAGATAGTGTGTTCACAATCACTATATTAAGATATTGAGTTCACAAAACTATATCAAGATAGTGTTTTACAAATTTCCTTTTTGAGTAGTTAAACGTTGTAGCACGACCTTTCTTGAATACCACTCTTGATCTTGATCTTTTCATTTGGATCTTTATCTTGTATCTCGCATCTCATGATATGATGATATAAACATGGAGAGAATATATCTTTAAGTGTTAGAGAGTGAAGGGTTAAAGATAAATGGTTGGAGGTGAGTTCTATTTATAGTCAAAGTGTTAAAAAGTGAAGAGAACTTTTTGATGTCTCATGACATATGCCACGGTTGATTGCATCATCCGTGGACCTATATATCAGCAAAATCAGCCACAACATCAGCCAGTTTAATTTTTATGCTTTGAACGTTATGAGCTGTCTTTATCACTTTTTTCTTCACGTTTTCATAGCCATTCACCAAAAAAACAAGTTACCAAAGATTTGATTGACCCATGTAACTCTTAATCACTTTTTGCAAATGGTCAACACCATTTCCATATTTGATTTGTTTGTCTTCCATGCAAGATGTGCCTCTGATATTTACATTTCTTATCTAATCATTGCAAGAGACTTTGAAATTCAAATGCTAGTTGCAATTGCTAAGGGTATTATTTAACATATATCTTGCAAGAAAGTCATTTGCATTTTATAGAAATAATCATTTTCTATTCATGATTTTGTAACACCTTGTGCCGTATTTATTTTACGATAATCTTGACCTTCCAATGGTTGAATTCTTTCTTTGATATATGTGAATCATGAAGTCCTTATGAGTTATGATATGTTAATAAGCTTGATCTTCCCATAACTAATCTTTATTATTTTATTCTATTCGTAATTCCCAACATAACAACAAACTTGGTCTTTTAACACTCGCAGCATTTATATAATGACAAGACTTCGAGTCACAATTGATTTGTAATTATCAAAACAACGTTAACTAGTCTTTTAAGTCATTCATGTCCTATGACAACATCTTTAGTATCAAAACAACTTTAGTTAATTAGTCTTTTAAGTCATTATTAGTTTTTAGATAAACAAATTGAATTTGGTACAACATTGCCTTTAACGCCCCCGTCTTTATCTTCTTCTTCCCCTTTATCTCTCCAACACCTTTGTGTGTTGTTGTATGAACAATCAACCACCGGTATCTGTCAGCATCAGCGTTGTATGCTTCAATTTCTAGGGTTTAAGTGGTGACAAAGAGGGAGACGTGGTGATGGCGATCTGATGATATAGGCTTTAACTAGTAAGGTAAATTTAGTAACCCTAGCTAATGATACTGTTGTGTTTCTTATTTGATTATCATATGAACAATTGTATACAAATTTTCAGTTGTACTTTGATAATTTAGTATTTTTGGTCATAATATATGTGTTTGAAGCTACAGTTTGACAATTAAAACCTTAG
Source organism: Tagetes erecta (assembly GCA_030867185.1). Taxonomy (NCBI): domain Eukaryota; kingdom Viridiplantae; phylum Streptophyta; class Magnoliopsida; order Asterales; family Asteraceae; genus Tagetes; species Tagetes erecta. The sequence continues at coordinate 19,601,214 of CM061492.1, read as the reverse complement.
ATTATGATAACTCCTATACTTATGAATTGCATGTAGTATGTTTAAGGATTAGTTATTTGGATACTGCAAATAAGCTATAACTACATCCTGCTCACTATCAAAAAGTTTTAATTGCAGGTTAAGGAAATTGAGAGATACACACGAGAAGTTGAAACCTTTCCGGAGAAAGATGTAAACCGTCGAGGGCGAACAATTATATGATTCTGATAGTGGGAGAGTTTGAGGTTCTTTCCCTACAAAATAGGCCGGCTTTTTTCCTTGACTTGACAAATTCTTTGGTAACGGGTCGGTTTATGTTTGTTTGAGTTTCCAAGTTCGTTCGTTCATATTTCTAGATATTTAGATAATAGGAATCTTTTATAATTTGGCCCTCATGCTCACCAAAACAGTGTTACTCTGCTGCAATGTGTGAACGAAAACTACTAGATGATTCTTTTTCATGTAACATGAGCGTTGTCAATGAAGTCGATACATAAGAGTGTTTATGATTCTTGATTGATTCAAATTTTAAGAGGATTGATTGATTGTGTAGTAATGGTATCCTTGGCATGCATATTAGGACTAGTACTAGTACTGGTAGTAAAATGCAGTGGTAGTGGTGATGGTGAATTAATGATTGGTCTTGGAAGCTATGACATCACAGGACCTGCTGCAGATGTGAATATGATGGGATATGCTAATATGGAACAAACGACATCTGGTATTCATTTCAGATTGAGAGCTCGTTCCTTCATCGTCTCACAATCCGAATCACGTCTCGTATTTGTCAACCTTGATGCGTGCATGGCCTCACAGATTGTTACAATCAAAGTAATAGAAAGATTGAAGGAAAGGTATGGTGACCTATACACGCACCAGAATGTTGCCATCACCGGGATTCACACTCATGCCGGCCCCGGAGGTTATCTTCAGTATGTTGTTTATATTATAACTTCTCTTGGTTTTGTAAGGCAGTCCTTCGATGTACTTGTCGATGGCATCGAAAGAAGCATTATCCAAGCTCATCAAAATCTTCGTCCTGCTTCCGTCTTTATAAACAAAGGTTTCCTTTTCCTTTTCCTTTTTCTTTTCATTCTCTTGCTACCAAACTTTTAAATATGACTTCTTGATGGTCAACTGTCTTTTGTTGGTTGCACTTGCAGGCGAGATCTTAGATGCCGGTATAAACCGTAGCCCCAGTGCATATCTCAATAATCCAGAAGAAGAAAGAGCAAAATATAAATATGACACTGATAAAGAGATGACACTCTTGAAGTTTGTAGATCAACAATGGGGTCCTGTCGGAAGCTTTAATTGGTTTGCCACTCACGGAACGTCTATGAGCCGTACAAATTCACTCATTAGCGGTGACAACAAAGGTGCAGCTGCACGATTCATGGAGGATTGGTATAATAAAGGATTTGAAAGTCAATCACTCATCAAATCTGGAGCTGGTTTTTATAAACGTCCTCCTCGAAGAATCTCTAACATAATTAATCCAGACTTTCATCAACACCGTAAGTTTGATACTTCAGCCTCGTATTAATTTTTTTTTATAAATTAACGCTAGTTGTTTGATGTTAACACCGACAGGTAGAGAGTTGATGGAAATTGCTTCTACCATCCAGTCTTCTCCAGGAAGAAATATTACAAGTGTTGCAAAACGAGTGAGGAGGCGGCAGGCTGAGGCTGACAGGCCTCAATTCGTGTCTGCATTTTGTCAGTCAAATTGTGGTGATGTAAGCCCAAATGTGCTGGGAGCATTTTGCATAGACACTGGATTGCCCTGTGATTTCAATCAGAGTACATGCAATGGTAAAAATGAACTGTGCTATGGACAAGGTCCAGGGTATGTCCCTTCCCTCATTATAATATGAGTATGCAGTTATAATACCATAGTTATACCATATCATTTTAAAATGCAGTTATCCGGATGAATTTGAGAGTACACGTATCATTGGTGAACGACAATTTAAAAAAGCCGTGGAACTGTTCCAAAACACATCTGAGCAACTGAAAGGGAAAGTTAGGTACCGACATACATATATTGATTTCTCTCGCCTTTCAGTCCAATTGTCGGAAGGTGGAGAGCCTGTCACAACATGCCCTGCTGCAATGGGCTTTGCTTTTGCTGCTGGAACCACTGACGGGCCTGGAGCGTTTGACTTCAAGCAGGGAGATGACCAGGTGTTTATCAATATCACTACTTTTAGACTTGAGTATCAGATCTCTTTAATTTAACTTTGCAATATAATGGTGTTTAGGGAAATGCTTTTTGGAAACTTGTTGGAGGCTTATTGAAAAAGCCAGATGAGGAGCAGATCAGCTGTCAGTATCCAAAACCCATTCTCATTGACACTGGTGAAATGCATGAACCTTATGACTGGGCGGTAATATCATCTTCCATTATCGGACAATTGTTTAGTTATTATTGGTTTTAAAAAATTACTTTGGTTCTTGTTCTCCAAATTGTATAGCAAATCATACATGAAAAGGTAAAAAATAAAAATAAAAAAAAGGAAAGCAACAATAATGTCACTAATTTGTTGCAGTAAATTGTGTGGTACACAGAAACCGTGAGTACTATTTATCAAATGAGCTATTAATAGTATCACAACTTTTTGCCTAATGTTCTCAATAGTAAAAGGTGTAGTGCAGATGAAATGGAAGCTTTTTGGATATAAACAAATGTAATAATGTGATTAGTGTGTTGTAAGTGATGCACCAAACAGATAATGTCACCTGAGATTATGTTACAAAGATATAAGACGCATACACTGAAATTACAACTTATGTAGCTGCTATCAGAAAAAAATCCGAGCATTATCACGACTTTTTTTGTTCTTTCTTTCAGTTTATAATTATTAAAGAAATCAGAGAGAAAATTAGAGCATTTTGTTGATTCATTTCATTAATAATTCAAGCAAAGAGATTAGTCTCATTATATAGCCTTACATCAGAAACAAATAACCAATAGCACAATTACCACTAACTAATATAACTCAATCAATAGTAATGCATTAACTAACAAAAGGAACATGCAGTATCCTCACCTTTACTGTTTAACATGGCACATATCATGTAGTTAAAATCATATAAACTTATGAAGGTTTATAACTAGATTCAAATGATGTGTGTGCGTGTATATTTATATATGTATTTTTAATTTAGCTCGAGTGCCCTCTCATATATCATGATTTTGCAGCCATCCATACTTCCACTTCAGATTTTTCAAATCGGACAACTCGTTGTTCTTAATGTTCCAGGAGGTAATTATGTTTCGAAAATCTCTCATAATATTTTGTTAATAATAGAAGTTCATCTGGTTTATAAGAAAGAAATGCTATTGAAACTTGAACGTGTCTTTCTATGATTGTTGGTTCTTTTAAACAACATTGTTTGTTTGTAGAGTTCACGACTATGGCAGGGAGGCGCCTGCGTGAGGCTGTGAAGGAAGTTATGACATCGAAAGACAGAGATAGCAATGTCCATGTTGTGCTTGCGGGCCTTACTAATACCTATTCGCAGTATGTGACTACATTTGAGGAATATCAGATTCAGAGATATGAGGTATGTATAGTGTTGTTGTCATTTTGGCTTTTTTGTAAACAAACATCATATAATACAAAAGATTATGTTGGGTGCAGGGAGCTTCGACTTTGTATGGTCCACATACGCTGAATGCCTACATTCAAGAATTTAAGAAGTTAGCATCTGCTCTCATGAACGATGAACCAGTTGAAGCAGGCCCACAACCACCTGACCTACTCGAGAAGCAAATCAGCCTTCTGACTCCAGTTGTGATGGACGCAACGCCTCTTGGTGCGAGCTTCGGCGATTGTAAGTTGGACGTACCTGTTGGCTCGACATTCAAACAGGGTGATGCTGTTACAGTGACGTTTTGGTCAGCCTGCCCAAGGAATGATCTTATGACAGAAGGGACGTATGCACTCGTAGAGATTTTTGTAAAGTCTACAAACAAATGGGAGGCAGCTTATGATGACGATGACTGGTGCTTAAAGTTCAAGTGGTCAAGGCCTTCAAAGTTGAGTACCCGGAGCTATGCTACTATAGAGTGGCAGATACCGGAGGAGGCTGTTTCAGGCGTTTACAGAATAACACATTTTGGGGCATCAAAATCACTTTTTGGTTCAGTCAACCATTTCACAGGCTCGTCTTCTGCGTTTGCTGTAACATAAGAAGAAATACTAATATTACTTCTAGACTAGACGAGACGAGACGAAAAATATAAATCACGGAGGGACATCTAAACACAAGTGTTGTTACAGTAATAAGATGACGTACCATTTTAATTTCACTAAGCCCTTGTTATATGTATGTATATTTTTAAGATAACATACCGGCTACAGAAAAACATAAGAGGATAGCGAGGCGATGGCTTGTAAGTACCCATATAGGGTTTCATATTATCTCCAAGCCAGATGAAAATATGGGGTTTCATATTTACTATAGCATCCCATATAGGCTGTATGATATTATTATGATGCTATTATCATTATCATTATGATTTTAACAAATGAAAGTACCTGTGGAGATGATTGATTGGCGCAAGACCCAAATGCGATTCGAGACACCAAACCCACCTTCTTCAACAGCAACAGCCCCACTGAAACTGAATGCTAATGCAGATGTTTATAAATGCGCTAATGTAAACAGGTTGTGCTAGTGCTAGTGCTAAGGGTGATGGTGTTGATCATGTATAGATATGAATCAAAGGGAACTGGAAGAGTGATTTTACGGAGAGTATGGACATGTTTGATGGTAGGGAAGTTAGAGTGGTTTGATCTTAATAAGACTCTTAATCAATAAACTTATGTATAGTGACCAAGTCATGACATTTGACTTTTTTCTAGTTTGATAAACTGTTTTTTCACTTGAAGCTTGGTTGGAACAAATTTGGTGTATAACTTTTTTGAAGAGACAAGTTTCCGAATAAAGTGATAATCTAGATCGATGTGTTTTAGCCCTTTTGTGAGAAACTGGATTCTGAGTGAGAAAAAAGAGCACTACGGTTTTTGCACAAAAGAGTTGAGCGATCAGGAGGTAAAGCATATAATTCACAAAGTAGATGAGTGATCAACACAATTTCGGCCGCAGTATAACAGTATTAGCCTAGGCTCGGTATTTGGATTCACAACTAGAGTGGCAATGGTGGGTTGCTTCTTTGCACTCCACGACACGAGATTACCACTAAGAAATATAGAATAACTTGGTTGACTGACGTGTTTCAATACACCTTGCCAAGACGGCATCGGAATATTCGATCAAGGTGGTCGTTAAGACCACATGCAATTGTACCTTTTACATATCTAAGAATTTGTTTTACTACAGTCAACTATTGCATATGGGCCAAAGAGGTGAATACCCACGCAAAAAAATGAAAAGTAATCCCATACCCGTCTCAAATGTCTCACGAAAAAAAAATGAAAAGTAATCCCATACCCGTCTCAAATGTCTCAGGTTTCGGTTTCCTTCATCGGGTTCTAGTTTGATTACCATCACCACTTACATCACATAAATCTTTCAAGTTTTGGCTAAAAATATTACCATAAAATATACCTGAAGCGTATATATCCACCACCAGCCACGAAAGACGCATGTCCTAGTTGCAAGCTTTGTATCTTATACAACGAATATAGACCAACGTCATTTATTTTTAAGGAATTTTTAAAGTTGGGATTAATATGAATCAATACAATATTCCATGACCCATTTGTCTAAACATAAAAAATCTGCTCCTAAGCAGTTAGTAAACGTAAATAGCTTACACAAGTAAACCAAATACACAAAACGTGACCTTCGGTTCATTCGCATTCGGTTAGTTTGGCTATTAGTTCAGTTCGATTAAATCAGTTAACGGTTCACTTTCAGTTAAGTGATTGGTTTTGTCTCACCCCCAATACTCATGACACTTAGTTTTTCTTTGAAAACAACATGCTAGTTTAAGCACCATATAACCAAGATATAATAATAAATGTTATCCAGAAACATAAACATCAACCAGTAAAATCAAAACTAAACCCTACTAAGTCCCCCCTTAAACACAAACAAAACAAGCATTAACTAAACCATATAACAATCATCATCTGCATAATCTTGCAGACAAAGGTTCTTGAATCAGCAACCTCGTAAACATACATCTCAAAGGTCTTGCACGCTCAAACCTGTATAAAACGTGTCATGTTAAACAGACCAAAAAACGCTTGTGATTCGAGTAAGGTTTTAATAATCTACTGATACAAACCTGGAGGAAGAGATTGCTTCAACTTATCAGCCTTTTCTTTGTCAAAGACACATAGAGTGTAAAGATACTTCGAGCATCGAACCTTGAACTTGACAACATCTTTGCTTCTTTTGATCTTCACAGACCGCGCATCCTTCCTTCTTGCAGTAAGAAGAAAATCTTTGATCTCGTGAATTTGCTTCGGCTATGACGTTAAAACAAAAGATAAGTATCAAAACTCAAAATCACATAGCAAAATAGCAAACAACTTAGAGATAACAAGCTGATGAAAGACAAAAGGTATCTAAGTGTACGAATCGATAAAAACATGTATACCTGAATGTTATTCTTTGTCAAACTGTATACATTTCGTTACGTATCAAGCATTTTATTAGGCTATACAGCAAAGCGAAAACTTTACATGATGCAATAAAGAAGCTATATAGGTTTTAAACAGTCCCAACTTTTACCTTTTGGTTTCTACCGGTCCCAACTATCAAATTGGCTAATAACAGTCCCAAATTTTATCACTTTGGCAACTAACAGGCTGTCATAAAATAATATTTAGCGTCATCAAGTTTTTTCGAAATCAAGATCGATGTTTTAGGGCTTGTGATCGGAAGAAAAATACAATTCAATTGGTGCAAAATTCATCTCGTAACGATGCTCTGAACGAAGAAACAATGCTTCAATCAGGTGTTTAAACCTAACGGTGCTACGATCGGATGTAAAAATCGTAGTTCGGAGTGTCGTTTAAAGATAAATTTTTACATCAATTGACTCGTATTCTCCATCCTATCAAAAGCCTTACAGCATCTGTCTTGAATTTGAAAAAAAAAATTGCCAAACTGATAAAAGTTGAAACCGTTAACGGTCCGGATCTATTAACCAAAAGGTGAAAGTTGTGAACATTTAAAACCAATATACCAAGTATAAAGAAAGTAACTACAAACTGATAATTAAAATCTTTGAAAACTAATTTCTGTGTTCAAAACAACTTCATGCCACATTTCTGATCAGGCAGTGAAATTCATAATCATAAATGACATAGAAAAATAAACACATAAAAAAAACCATAACATACGTGAATAAGCATTCAAGTAAAAAAAATTCGAAAGAATTAAAACTCAAATCCATGTTTTAGAAAAATAAAACCCGATGCAAAAACTTAGCTACGATTTGGTCATAAAACAACATTGATTATGAGCTATTGTACCAAAATATTCATACGACAATGCAGCTAACATGAATTGAATAAACAATTGAAATCAAATTATTACAGGAGCTAAGAACAAGTACCATTTCTGAAGAATTGGAAGGTGAAGGCGGCCGAAGTTGAAAGAAATTGAAAACCCTAGTTAGTTGTGAACATATACTGTTCGTTGAGAGAACATGGGCCTGTAAAAACATCGGTTGGGCCTTTGGGACCGAACTTTAACCAGCTTTCATTCATGAATAAACTTCGGTCCCGTTTCATTTTCTTAGAGGAACCGAAACTCATTTTCTTAGAGGAACCGAAACTCATGTAAACCTGATAGTAGGGCTGGCAAATCGTGTCTTATCGTGTTTAACAGGTTAAAGGCCGCGCGAGTAACATAAGTATCAAACATGAAAATGACTCGTTTAACATGTGGTTTTGATGGTTTGAACGTGGCAGTTATATGTTTTATATATCAAGGATGAGAAATGAAAAACTTTAGGCTCCTAGTTTTAATTATTTTAAAATTTTAAAAAATTACATGGTGTACTTTTTTGCTTAACAGGTCTTATCGTGTCTAAACAGGTTACCCAATTGCCAGCCCTACCTGATAGTTAGGGTACACCGGATTGATTTTGGAACGGGGTATTATGTGAACCAATAGCAAGAAGGGTGAATTGGGTCAGGTTAGAACGAATAATTTAATTAGTATGTTTTGATGAGTTTTGGTTAAGATAGGTTTGGGTCAGGATGAGTTTATTCAAATTGTTCGAATTCTACTTTGCAAGCTCATTTAGAATATTTGCAGTCTAAAAAAAAGAACCTTTGAATGGTTCAGTTAAGTGCTTAATGGTTAAGACATTGAAATATGCTGAATGGAACTGAATGAAACATATATCAAACTTATCATCACCTGAAGTTCTACCTCAATATCTCTCCCATTGATAGAGCCTTTTAATGGTTCAGACCTCTTAACCATTCAGCACTTAATGATTCAGAGTTTGCCAAATAGCCAATTGCTGAATGGTTAAGGGGATCTGTTTGGTTGAACCTCTGAATGAGATTCTAAAATTAACAAAAAAAATCCCAATTTTTTTACATTTATCTTGTCCCACATTGGTGGTGGAACAAACACATGGTTAATTTACATATGGAACTGTTCTTGACATGTTAAGTTCTTATGTTATGTTTTACTCTACGATCCACCTACGTGCGGGGGTAAAAATTTTGTTCGAATTCTTCCCCCAATACGACGCTCGCACGTCCTACGAACACGAATGCAATTTCAAAAACCCAAGTCCGTGTAAGATAGTTTTTAAGTCACAATTCTCTATCTTTTTTTTATTTTAATAATCGAGTCCAGTCCATCTAATCTTTTTTTTTTCTGGCAGCCCAGCCTATTTCAACATATATTTGAGTAAACCACAACCATTCATTTCCAACTCAATCGTCTTCAACAATAATCAACAACAGTGCCGCATCTTCTTCATCTTCACGTATCTGCTGCTTCGTCGCCTTCTTCCTTCTTCGTCCCCTGCCTCTGAACCGTTCAGTATCACAGCAACTCTGAATGGTTCAGAAGCTAACCTCTGACCGATTCAGAGCTTGGTTTCATTCAGCACTACACCCAAACACGGTGAGACCTCTGATCGATTCAGAGCTCAATTCATTCAGAGCTCGTTAAGAGCCAAACAAACACCCCCTAAGGCAACATTAATTGTCAAACTTACTAAAAAAATAGTTAACATGTTAGTTTATTTTCAGTTGGATTATACACATGGGTGTAACAACACACATTTATGAGATTGTTACATGTGTTTTGTCGGTGGGAATTACATTATTAGCCATACATAGAAAGATATTCTTATACGTTACAGAGTAAAATGACTCAACATTGAAATGACAAAGTTGTAAATGTAAAATATTTAGAAAATGCAAATAAAAAAAATAAAGAATAAAAAAAAAAAATCTTTGCTGCATAATAAATGAGTAAATATTCTGTCATATGATGACCATCCACCGCTATCATAAGATCTCTTATATGTCAAACCTACATTCATTAACAAAAAAAATCCAATCTTACCTAATCATTTATTCCAATTAATCATTCTTACTTAATTGGAACAATTTTTAAACTTGATGATACGGACACCAAAATATTTAATTGGGAATTATATTGGCCAAAGTGATACTTGAGAGTGACAGCGGTCAATAACCAATAGTTAAAGGTGATTAAATCCAATAACCCTTATATTAACGTCAACTTATTTTAATATATAGCATACTAGTTTAGTGTCTGTGCTACGCTCGGGAACACAAACTCAAGTGGTGATTTTAAAGATATTCATGATGATTCCAATAACTTTTGGGACAAAGCCGTGGTAAATGAAACAAAGATTTATTTTTAAAAAATTGTAATTAGTATAGCAATATTATATACTCCAATTAAAAAAATAAATTGTTTGGTTTTATGATATTGTAGTTTAAATTTAAAAATATGTTTGTAAAAAAAAGTTATGTATGTTTGTAAAACACTAAAGTCTTAATTGTATGTTATTACCAATTTTATTCCTAAGTTTTATTTTTATACCTTATTAAATAAAAACATACGCATGTATATCTTAGTAGTAGAGGGTTGAAAATGTAATTACTCTTATATTTTTTAAAATTCTGCTAAATATTATGGGACCAAAATGTAATTAGTGTTTTTATAATATAATTTATACATATTTTAAATAAAAAATTATTATTATGAGAGAAATTCTCAAATAATACCACATAAACTAAAAGCTTTAAAAATTTAACACGTAAGCTTTTTTATTTTTCTATATTATATAGAATATATATATGATATTCAACCCGTCGGTTATTTCCATGGTCTAAATGAAATAAACGTGGCCATGAATCTAGATACTTGACTAAATTGAACGCAATAATGATAGACACCTATAAAAGATTTTATTTAGGATAATGTCATAGATTTGGGAGGCTATATTATAAATAACTTTTAAATCTTTATAATTATACATATATGAAATATTTTATTTGAGATGGTATCAGACATGTAGGGCTTCTTAAAGCAACAATGAGTTGAACCACTCGTTATTTGTATAATTGTCTGTCGACGGAGGCAATGGTTATGGTGCAGAGGTTGGTGTGATTAATTTCTACATTTGTCTCCTAACCCATGCCATGCCCTTTATTGTTATGGGTCTAGTATGCATAGCATAGCTAGGTTGACCACCATATATGGTGTTATCCCGGGCGTTATAGCCCTCTGTTTTGGGCTTATAACGTAGCTACAACGTCCCCTTTTGCGTTATGGGGGAGTTATAGGAGAATTCATGGTGTTGATCACGTTGAATGGAGATTGACTTGAAAACGATTTAAAGAAATAATGACACGTCGTTACAAATGACTAGTTATTATTTAAAATTATAATTTTTTCTTACTTTAAATATATATTTCCACTTCTTACAACCAAACCATTCTGTACAACCATTTTTCCCAAATCATAGCAGAAAGCTACTCAACCAATAAAATGGATGATTGAGATTCTTTCCCGTCTTCTGATTCGTCGAGGATGACGAGCTGATCATTCATGAGGTGGAAGCGTTGGTCAAACTGCTAACTGATGCATGCCAACATGCGGAAACAACTTGGGCAACTCAAAGATAAATACAAATTAACCGAGATCGTGAAAAGACAAACGAACGCCTTTTAGAAGATTATTTTGGTAATTGTCCTAACTATGACGATAAAATGTTCACTTGTTCATGTGATATGGAATGGGAGTTTGATTATTTTCAACAACAACGACTAAGTGCAAGAGATAAGTTAGGAGTTACTTGTTTACAAAAAAATACAAATCGACTATTCATCTATTGGCATATGGTAATGGAGTCAACTCATTTGACAAATACTTATTAAAGATGATGGATAAAACATCATGTGACACTTAGTATGAATTTGGCCAAAGTATATTATTTACTATCAATATTGTTTTTTACTATTTATATTATTGAAAATATAATCGATATGTACATAGAAGAAGATACTTTAGAAAGTAACATTCAACAAATATTAAGTCTACATGAAGAAGTATTTGGGTTTTCTCGGGATGCTTGGTAGCATTAACGCACTCATTGGGAGTGGGTAAATTGGATTGAGCGTGTCAACTTCGGGGAACCTTGGTCGAATAATGGTATAAATGTTTTGAAAAAAATCGTCTATTATTAGGAACTTCATAAATAGTGAAACATCATATCTTCATTCTATGCAAACGATACCAAGTATGATCATGACTATTATTTACTGATGGGATTTATCCATTGTGTATTCTACTTTCGTCACGTCGTTTTCTACTCCGCCTCCAATTAATGAACGAAAATGGCATTTATAAAAAGCTCACAAATTAGCAAGAAAAGATGTATAGAGAATGTTTGGGAGATTTAACAAGAGTGGCATATTATTGACAACTCCACACGTATTTGGCATATGTATAACATCTGAAAGGCAACATACGCTTGTTTGATATTACGTAACATGATCTTATAGGATAAACGGATAGTGACCTGCCAAGATTATAGTGAAGCCGAAGTCAAGGCTGCAGGCTCAACAACTTACCCTTAACTCCCCAAAAAACAAACACTGGCAAGTGTTGCTCAGTGAGGAAGTTCATGCAAATCAGACTTAAGAACTTATGATGTCTTTTTATGTATTGTGTAAAATTAAAATTTATGTATTCTGTTCGATAAATAAGAATTTATAAATATTTGTTTGAAAAATAAGTTATAACTGATGATGGTGGAGCATTTATTACAGAACTCTATGATGCTATCACACCATCACTACAATTTATTCCGTATTATACGTTGCAGACTAAACATCCTTTTTTTATCACACTCCATATCACTCACTATCGCTACTCATAACCTCAAGCATTACGAAATAAATGGTGATATGTCACAAGGATAACCTGTCCTATGGAATATCCTCGGCACAACAATAAATGACACAAAAACATGTGCCAAGGACATGCCCTCGACATAGGTTTCTACCAAACTTCATCGTTTTCTCTTTTAGTTAAATAATGAATTATTAAATTTTCAAAATGGGGGAAATGTGACCGGCACAAGATTCACCAAAACGGCATCATTCACTTTTACCCAACTAATCATACGCTATAAAAATCCATAAGAAAATAATTTAACATATCCTAAGGGCATGTCCTTAAGACATGATTTCAATACGATGCCTTAATTTCACCCCGGCTTGCCTAGCCCTATGTCGACGACATGTCCCCGACATAAGTTTAACCGGTCAAAATGTTGTCACACCTATCCCGACATGTCTTTGGGTTAGGGTAATCTATGTCATTGGGAAATGATGTGACATTAAACACACTTAAAAAAAAGCTATATATTTGAAGTATGTTTATTTGTTCAGATATAAAGGATCAGACTAGCTAAAACACTTGTTGGATGCTATAAAACAAGCTACTCCTTAAGTTCAAGTGCTGAATTACACAAGTCAATGCTGAAAACTCTATATGTTGCATAAATTAATAATTACATATGATGAATGAAAGTTATTCAACATATACTTTCAAATGTCGTTGGTCTTCGGAAGATACAATGTGCTAGAGTTGAAAAGTGGTGAAGACACCACAATCTTTGTGTCTGTTGAAAATTTGCAGAGAATGTTTATTTGTTTCTAATGTACTTTTTGTGTGTGTTTCTTGGTAGTCAATGACATTACACAACCGTGGTATGCCATGATTTACATGATCAATGGTTATGGTTTATCATTGATTATTTATCTAGAATATATGACCATGACCCGCTCTAGACTAGTATATATACTTGGTTTTTTTATGACTTTTGAGATTAACGTATATTTTGTAAACTTATGTTATTTGCAATATAGTAAAGATACTTTAAAGAGCATTCTTGTTTGCTGGTTACTTATTAATAGTATATTTTGTTTGTGTGATAGTTTATGTTAAACAATCAACACAGATTCTGCTTATGATGATTGTGATTCATAGAAGTACTCGATTACTAAGCTCCACCACTATTGCTTTTAAGAATTGATTGGTTTTGATTCCTAAATTCGGTTTCTAATCAAATTCATAATAATTTATGATTTTTGACAAATTACTAACATTTTAAAAACTCTTAAACAAAAACACACATTTATTTATTTGTATATAGCCAATATTTTTTGGTTTAGTGGTCCAAATAAGACGTGGTAGCTAGCTTATTAATTAAGTGTATATTTTAATATATAAAAAGCTTCTAATTAGGAGTAACTAACTTTTAATAATAAAATGCTTCTTTTCAAAAACAACACACACAATATATATATATATATATATATATATATATATATATATATATATATATATATATATATATATGTGTGTGTGTGTGTGTGTGTGTGTGTCTGTATGGGATGGTTCATTTGAGAAGACTAAATATTACGAGAAGAAAAAGAAATAGCTAAATTCTTCATTTTTTCAATCAAAAACGTTTTAACATACAAAAAAATGATAGAAATGCAATATTTATTCATTAACTTTGATATTCAAAAAATAAAATTGAATAAATTTCGTTTATTTGGTAAACTTACACATGTGGAAGTCATGTGTAGGTTATCTTAATTACACATAACCTACACATATATAGGTAAATTTAAAACGCTAAAAATACATACGTAAAAATTGATTTATATCGAATGAACTCTCCCCTATTAGTTAAACCCTCATAAACTGATTTATCTCAAATCTCTTGATCTAATCACTAATGGTCTAAGAAAGAGGTGAGAGTTTTGCCTCTCTTGAATATGGAGGATTTCTCCTGTTGAAGGTACTGAGTTCTAGTTTAGCCAGTTAAAAAATCAATTTGATAAACACAACTACCTAAAACGTGTATAGAGAACACACTAACTAGCCTGTGACACCCCGCTCCTGAGTCCAGAGCAAGACAGGGAAGGAAATACGGCTCCATCGGTGGGTTTAGAGACAGTGATAAGGTTCGAGCTGCTATCTTTGTTCTACAGTCACATTACCGTGCTCCCTTCCATCACCTTAGAGCTAGCCAATATAATCACACCCTCATAGTATTGCAACCAATACAGTGTGGAAGCCTATAATAAAAGCAAACATTACCTCAAAACATTTGATTCATATAAACTTGAAAAACATACATTCAACCTCACATTTGAGCAAGAACTTAATTAACCATCATGGCATCAAGCTAGTCCAACTTTGGGAGTTAAACCATATAATAGACATATATAACATGTGATATAAGTTTTTTTTAAGTTTGAAGACTTATGACAACATTATTTAGTGTATCATATCATGATGAAAACCAATTAACTTAACCTCCAAAAGACACATAGAGCAGGCATCAAGCGGTCCCCCACACCCCCAGGCCCCTATCAAGAGCCACTACTTGCACTTAATTGCTAGTCTTTTGACATTTGAAATTAGCCCCATGTTCTCAAATCTTCCACTCTTAGACATAATAAATATTCAAGACTTATTTTGCACACCTAGTTGTAGTAAGATATATGTGTTTGAAAGGTGTTCCTCCCAAAGTGCCGGGTTGTATGTCACACCCATAAACTCAAGCATCATTTAAAGCGAGGGTGACATGATGCCAGCCCCATAATAATCAAAGGCGTGAGACATACTCTATGAACTGTTAAAACTAGCGAGAACTTTTGGAGTCAATTAGACAATTATGAAGTAAAAAATCTATCTTAATTTAAATTAATAAAAAAAATTAGTTGTATATAAGATTTTTTAGGAACTAAATTTTATAGGGAAGAAAAAGTAATTACATAGAATTGCTTTTTTTGTCGGCTAGGCGCACAGGTGACCTTACTTGTCAAGCGACCATTTCACAAATCCACAAGCGGTTTGAAAAAATGATGGCTCTTACGTAGGGGCGAACATATATTTATTCCAATGGTAGACGGGGCTAAGACTCAAACTTTGTTGTGTAGTGCAAATTCTTTTTCCCGTTTTATAGTTTTATATATAGGATACCTCTAAACAGTTAGAAGACACAACTCAAAAATAATATTTAAGAAAATGAAGATGTAACATATATAGTATATATTACTAATGATGTGCAACAAAATAATGATAACAGTTCATATATTGCTAATGATATGCAAGAAAAGATAATGATTATTATGGTAATGGAGAGGTCATAGAAACATAATAAAGTTTTATTTTTGTTCTAATTACGTCACTCAAGCATTTTTTTTACTTAAATTGGGTGGCTAAACCTCCAAATCAAACAATTGTTGGATTTTATTTGTGTCAACTGTCAAGAAAGGAATTGAGGAGAAAATACGTGGGTGAAAATATTTAATATATGTAATTATATTAAAAAAATTTAAAAACACGTTAATTATATTAAAAATGTAAAAAATAAGTTTTAACTGAAACGCAAAAACACATGCGAATATAATATGTTAAAACCTATAATTTAAATAAAATATGAAAGTGGGTGCATGACCTAATTGAAACAATTTTTAAACTTGAGTGACTTAATTAGAACAAAATTAAAACTGTTATGTTTCTACAAAGTTACCCCGGAAAAAACCGTAAACTTAAGAATTAAAGCAGTAGAACTTATCATATATATCACATTCTTGCTTGTTAATTTCAATACATAATAGCGTATATATTTGGGGATACCAATAGTAACATGGAAAATAAACTTGATTCAACTTACTATATTGTAACAGATGGATTTGAAGAAACAAAAGCAAACACCTTCGGTATCCATTAAATATTATACGTAGTGAAAAAAATAATATATGCATCTTTAGTTAATTAGAACACTTTTTATATAAAAACTGAACAACTATTATATATAAGTTGCAGGCAAACAGACACCAAGCTCAGTGTGTCAGTTATAGGCTATTGCACCAACCGTTGTGTAAAAAATGGACAACAAGATGCGCCGCAACCACTTTTGAATATAAAAGTTGGTAATCTCTAACTTGTGTAGGTCAATAATGCAAATGTATGTGTATATATTGCCAAACAACTAAATTGCTGATACTTTGCCAATCAATATATTTTTCAGCTGATAAATATATAGATCACAAACTAAAAAAGGAGAATTAATAATACTAAAGCTTAATTGTTCCTCTTGACAAACTCACTAGTCACTACACTAACTTTAAAAGTTCCTAACTAAATCAAGTACTCAAAACCTACCATATAAAGATACATCTGTTTTCAATTGTTTTAATTTGCTACAGCCTCTTTAGGGTGCCATGATTATAAATAAGCAGTTACATGTCTTATAGACAAATTAAAATGAAGAAAAAAATAAAGCCTCTTGAGGGTTACAAATTTGAATTGTTTTGAAAAATAGGGTTATTGGATTTTAATAATCCGAACTTTAATGAATTGGCCGATATTAATCTCAACTTTAAAAATTCCTTGTGCCTGTCTCAACTTGTAAATTATTTTCCAAATCGAACCTTTTATAAGTGTGACACAAAAATGGTCGAGTAAGGTTTTAATAAGACACAAAAATGGTCTGGTAGGTTTTTTGAGTATCCGTTATAAAAGGCTCGATGGAGGAAAATAAATTACAAGTTGGGACTGTCAGAGGGAATTTTTAAAGTTGGGATTAATATCGGCCAATTCATTAAAGTTCGGATTATTAAAATCCAATAACACTGAAAAATATGATCATATAATATAGACTTTAAAATAAGTCATAGACGCCACGTACCCTGAACCTCAAACACATGTTTCATGAGAAACTCATACAACGTTACGTTGTTAGACAGTAGAGGGATATGACACAATTAAGTGCTAACCTTTAAACGGCCATTTGAAGAATTAATCCTCTAACGGCCTTTTGAGAAGTAGTAGGCTATGACGCGACCTTCAAATGGCCGCTTAAAGAAATTTCAAAAGCCATTTGAAAACTATGTCAGATTAAATTTTAAGTCCTGTGAAAATTGGGCACCTTTAAAAAATTCATTGAAGTCAACATTTGGTATAAACCCTAGAAGGTAGTTAGTGATCAACAAACCCCAATAGTGTAGAAAATAATATCAGTTTCAAAGTTCAAACAAGATGTGAAGAAAATAATTAAAAAGGAATGTAAAAGGTAGAAACAAAAAAAGACATCCTAAATGACACTTGCACACCAGAAAAATACTAACCAGTCAAAGTGATGTGATGTAAAGATAAAATCTCATCAAAACTCAAAAAATCAAAATATATATAGTCAACAGACTAAGTTTGGTAGGTTATATCAAACAACCATACCTGGCTTTTAGTAATTGTCTCTTAGTCAAAATCAACTTGTTTTACAATCTTGAAAAGGTCTTGTAGTTCATTATCTGCAAATCTCAAAAAGAAAAAAAAAGTGATAATTCAAAGCAAGTAATTATTTATACATGAGAGCAATTACGGCGCCCCTAATACTCGGTTAACACAGTAGGTAAATCACAACTTCTACCGGTTAAACGGCCCTCAAAATGTTAAGAAAGAAATCAATGAAAACAGCATTTAAACATTAGTTTTGGATATTTTTTCTAGACCAAACTTAAATCAACATTTTTACAATCTTTACAAGGTTTTAATGTTCATAATCTACAGATCATAATAACCAAATATAAAATTCAATTACTTACGTCAACGAATCTAGACATTGCAACGTATCTAAATTAACCTCGTAAACTCACAAGACCTGTCAATACCTTAAATTAACATAAAACAAATTAATCACAATGCAATGACTTTACATGAGTTTTTTATTCATTAGAACAGTTACCGGTAAAGTCAACAACCAATACCCTGTCAACATGAAGATCAAGTAAATCAAAGTGTCTCAAGATCAAAAGAAACAAGTTTTACAATCTTGATGAGGTGTTAATTAAGGTTCATAATCTGCATATCATAATAACTACCACACATAAATACAAAAGCAACCACATCCCTCAATAGATAAATCTAAGATAATGCAACCAATAAACCAGGTAAACTTATAACACCAATCAACACATGTAAATCATAACTTACAAAGCTAGTAAAAACATCATGTAAATCATAACTTGCCCAAACAGATATGAAATTACGACAAGAAACAAGATTTAAACCTGAAACCTCCTCCGCACATGATTATGAACCTAAAAGGGTTGTTAAAAATTTACAAAACAAATTTAGAAAAGTATTGTAAAACAGATATATATATATATATATATATATATTCTTATTCAGATCAACAATAAAGATTCAAAATCTATGTTTGCAGATATGATGCGTAAAGAAAATAAAAAAAGAAGTGCAGGACCATTCTAAACAAGGAGATATGATGTTAAAAACACTAGCCACAAAATAATGTCAGTTTTCCGTTGATCAAGAACAGTAAAACATGAAAAGTATCAAACAAAACCCTACTCTTAATTAACAAATCTATTACTATTAATAATAATAATATAAATATTATTATTCAAGTACAATGATCATGATTATTTTATTGATTAAAATTGATCCCAAACAAACACATAAACAAGATCAATGTTTCAGATGTGTTTCTTCAAAACCATCCATATTTACCGACAAAAAACACAAGTGCTTGGATGAAGAATGAAGATGACAGATAGAGCAGTGAGCACGCAAAACAATCATACACTTAATTAATTAATTAAGTCTTCTCTAGTTGTGTACAATTTGACTTTGTGTGCTCACTCTCTTCTGTCATTTCTATCTATCACCAAATAGAAATGTATGTATGTATGTATGTATGTATGTATTTACATTTAGGGGATGTAAAGATAGAGATATATGTGTCTAGATATGATAGAGGTTAACAAGCTAGCTAGAGGAATTGAACCAAATAAAGAAAGAACAATGACAAAAACTGTTACTGCTTTTTGATAGATAGATAGATAGATAGAGTGGTGTGTGTGTGTGTGTGTGATTAAAGGGTGGGTGTAGATCGAGTAAGTACTTGGTGTACTTTGGTTAATAGATGGTGTGGGTGTGTTGGGGACGTATGAAACAGTACCAGTGGCCACCACATATATATAATATATATAGAGGGATCTAGAAAGAGAAATAGAGAGAGAGGGTTGAGAGTTGAATGGGGATGGGGATGGGATGAGATGAATAGTTGATGCTACTTTTGGGTTCTTGTCGCCTTGCTTTTGGTCTCTTTTGATTATAAATTATATATTTTTTTTGCTATATTTTTGGATCACTATGTGTTTACTAAATCAATATTCTTAATCTTAATCTTATTAGTAGATTACGAAATCTTGGGGCTCTAGAAAGTTCTGTAAAATAATGAGTGTTGAACTTGAGTTTATTCTCAAGTTAATTTATTTTATGTGAGAAAATTTTATAACTAACCTGGAACTTATAGTGTTACAAGTGGAACTACAACCACATTACCTTTATATTTTAATGATGGTTTTTGTACCTCGGCTCACTAGTTGGGTTGAGGATCGTTGGTTAATGTTAAGAGTTAACCTATCTAGCTTACTGAGAAAAATTTGTAGCTATACACATGTAACCTATACTTTGTCACAAGTGGAACTACAACATTTTAAGGACGTTGTGGTACCTCACATCACTAGTTGGGTAGAGGATCATTGGTTAATGTCAAGAGTTAACCTATCTTACTGAGAAAACTTTGTGGCTAACCACCTATAACCTATTCTTTATCACAAGTGGAACTTTAACCATAATACCGTCACATTTTAATGACGCTTTTGGTATCTCGATCGCCTCACTAGTTGGGTTGAGGATCATTGGTTATTTTCAAGAGTTAACCTATCTTACTGAAAAAACTTTGTGGCTAACCACCTATAACCTATTTTTTATCACAAGTGGAACTTTAACCATAATACTGTCACATTTTAATGATGTTTTTTGTACCTCGCCTCACTAGTTGGGTTGGGGATCATTGGTTAATGTCAAGAGTTAACCTATCTTATTGAGAAAACTTTGTGGCTAACCTATAACCTATACTTTGTCACAAATGGAAGTTCAACCACAATACCTTCACACTTTGATGATGTTTTTGTACTTCGTCTCACTAGTTGGGTTGAGGATCATTGGTTAATATTTTGATTAACATAGATGACAGGTCTATCTTGAAGAGTTGTTTTCCTAGAAATGTTAGAAATTAACCTACCTTCTAAAAATCTTGAAGAGTTTTTTTTCCTAGAAATATTAGGCACATTGTTCGCCTACAACGCACCTAGCAGCTAATAGCTAGCTTTTGACAAGTAGAACACCACCTGAACCACAACGACCGGCAACAAGTTTTTGAAGACTGCAACCTAAAATAGACTGCAAGACGAGACCAAGGTGTATGAATCGTGAAGTAAAAAACATGTCTTATAATTATGTCCTATATGTATTAACAAGCAAAAACAAACTGTATGGAAACTCCTTTGTACGTTTGTTGAATTGTTGAATGCATAAAGTGAATGTGTTTATCTTCTGATGTAATATTGCAAATTTGACAAATGGTAGTTAACTATATATGGCAACAAAATGCATGACATCAAGCCAAAAGACCCATCACAACCTATTGAAGCCAAGGATTATTAACAAGTGGCCGGGTTCAATTCCTTACAATTAATTCCAATGAGGAAAAAAAGAATGGTTTAGTTGATGTTCATGTAAGTAGTTAATTAAACACACGCTGTTCAACAATAAAAAAAAAAAAAAAAGTTAATTAAACACACTCACATTCGTAGAACGTATTCTACCGTATATTTAAATACAAGCATTTGTCCATGTAAATTTTATAATCTATGTTTTCAGGGTGATGCCGCCATCAAAACTTTTTAATTATTGAGTTATGGGTAATTAGGTTAAAGTAGTGGTGTTAATGGGTTGTAAACCGGACATTTATATAGATAAATTATTTTGGGCTATAATGTCATTTTTGAATTATTATTTATACATATTATATATATTAAAACTTTTTATTTTCAGACCCCTCAAGAGACCAGACCCTGAGGGTATTAAAAATTCGATATTATACTCGGTACCTACTATTTTTTAAAATTTGATACCGATGCCAATATATCTAATGTGCACCACCAGTCCACCACCTGTAGCTGGATCACAAACACACTACAACCATAACTAAATTTCACCCGGTAACAATAAATTTAAATAAAATTATTGTATTTGACGAAAAATTAAATAATTACAAAATCCTTTAAACCACGGGGAAATTTTTTTGCATGTTACTCTTTCTTTTTATTAACGGCCAATACAAGAGGAGATTTGAAAGTGTGGCATTGTTTTGGGAACCGTAACGAATGTGTTTGATTGGACTGTGTCAATGGGAAACAGGTGACGTCTACATAAATAAAATATAATTGTTTTTAACAAATTAAATATATATTTTTTTTTTGAACGGCGACTTTCAATTTTTGCAACCATTCGGTCGCATCCCCCGCAATGAGGAACCCACCACCCCACTCCGGTCAATATGTTGTCTTAACCGGGCCCACTTGACATCGGAATTTGGCTAGGCGTTCAACCGGAAAAACCAATGGGGTTTTTCCTGGAAAATCTCACAGGCAGGGAGGTTAGAACCCTGGACCACCACTGTAAAACCGGGTGTCCTCAACCAGCTAGGCTGGAATCATTAGACAACAAATTAAATATATATAATAACACAAGAAACATCTAGAGCTTCTTGTGTTTTGAACATTGGATTTTAACTACGGTTGTTAATCTTGTCGGATTTATGAGTTAACGGGTTGAAGTGTTTTAGGCTGACGGGTTAAATTATGTAGGCTTAACTCATTTATGAGTTCGGAGCGCCTTTTTGATGTAATTTTTACATAAACAGACTTGTATCTTTTTTCGATCATAAGACTTAAAACTCAGTCTTAAATTCGAAAAAAACTTAACGACGTTAAAAAAAATTAACGACGGTTCGTTGGTTGCCAAAGTGATAAAAGTTGGGACCTTTGATAGCCAATTAAATAGTTGGAACCGATAGAAAAACCAAAAAATAATACTTATGACCAATAGAAACTAATATACCAATTTTTACTGAACCAGAGTCCACCTAGACTTTTTTATACAAGCCACATGGTATGAATATAAAACTTTTAACACTATTTATTTCACAACTCTAAATACACTTACCTATAGAATTTGTTTTTATAATTTCCATCGTCAACGAGTGTTGATGAGATGAGCGATCGTGACAACTCAACCTACACTTTATTACAGCAATATAAAACTTCACATCCAAGAACATGAAAAAGTCGTCTAAACCACAAATCACAATCATAAAAAGTTTGATCAATTATCACATCCGGCTCATTTTGTCAAGAACAACCCTTACAACACCAACGTTGACTTGCCAATTAGCTTGGTCGACTTGGGCAAATACGTACTAGAAATACAATATATCTAGAATTAATCTCTATGAGTTTTAATTTTTTTTAAATGTAGTTCTTTCATCTACACAAATATTTTGAAGAAAATATCCTTATATAATATAGCAAAATGTATTTTGCTTACTTGTCATCATTAGAGAGAATTTTTACTTACTTGACATGATATGAGAGTTTGTTTCACAATAAATTTTTATTTTTAAAATATGTATATATCTACAATATCATATATTATAATAACCTTAATTACATTTTGGTCGCCTAATATTTAGGAGAGTCTTTAAAAATTTAAGATTATATACATTTTAAGCCATCTCCTACCAGGGGTATACATTTTAAGCCCTCTTCTATCAAGGGTATACATGGGTCAGCTTATATTTGATAAGGTATAATAATGAAACTTTAGAATAAAATTGGTAATAACCTAGCTACAATTAAAAAGTTCAATATTTTTTAAACATACATAACTTTTTTTATACGACATTATTTAAAAAAAAACTACACCATAAAACCGAGCATTTAAATCTCTTTAAATTAAGTATAAAAAACTACACCATCGATTCAAGAAACGGTTCAATCGAAACCCCCAATTTACAGAGATTACGGTTTAGGGTTAGGATTGCGACGGCGAACAAGAAAGAAGGGGTGGCTGTTTGGTGGATTATTGAAGGTCTCTTTGAGATGGAGACGGAACCAGCGTCAGTGGTAGAGATGGAGACGAATATGAAGCAATGGTGGAGGGGATTGAGATGCTTGTGTGACAAAAATATGAATCTTGGTTTGATTCAATTGTGAAGTGTTGGCTCACTTTGAATATTTGCATTTGGTGGTGGTGGTGGTGGGATATGGGTTGGGGTTAGAATATGATTGTGATGATAGCATAATTGTGTAGTTAGATGATTGAATAGAGTCCACATCATTATTCTAACATTCATATCAGTCGTCACGTCATTAAAACTTAAAAGCTAATAAACGTTAAAAAAATTTAACATGGGACCTTAATGGAAAATCAATTAGAAATTTGAATCGCTGTCTAGAATTTACTGAATTTGGACCTTTACTGGTTGCATATTTCCCCTTATAATAAACCTTTTTTAATTGACAAATTTATTCAATTTTAATTTATTTTATTAAAAATAATTTATGTAAATTAATTTATTATTGCATTTTTACTCGTTCCTTATGGATTTTCCAAATATTTTTAATTTTTGTTTACGTTTCATTACTTGTAAATATTGTCATATCTACAAATTTAGTATATATGGAATTAAACTTTTTACTTATTTATATATATATATATATATGTATATATATATATATATTTAAAGAGTGTTTATAAAGGTATATATGCGATTAATCGTTGTTTTTAAATATAACATGAGGAGAATACGTTTAAAATGATAAGATGCTTTAATACATTTGAATTGTTTGGGCTGT
This sequence comes from Tagetes erecta, assembly GCA_030867185.1. Classification (NCBI taxonomy): domain Eukaryota; kingdom Viridiplantae; phylum Streptophyta; class Magnoliopsida; order Asterales; family Asteraceae; genus Tagetes; species Tagetes erecta. The sequence goes on along the minus strand of CM061492.1, from coordinate 19,576,924 downwards.
CTTACACTCTTAAACTCTCGTTTATTTCATTGTGGTTGTTAACTTGTTATAAAATATTGTTTTAGCAACTTTTAATGTGGTGTAGTGGCAAGATGTTTAGATTCTTCAAAAGAGACCTAAGTTTTAGTTCCACTACCACCACTTTAGAAGGGGCAAATTGAGGCAACACTACTAGAAAAGTGCCTATTTTGCTACAGAAATTTGTGACGCAATCAATTTTGTCGCAAATCGCAACAAATTTACGACAATATTGCGACAAAACCGGATATTGGTTTTTTTTTACAAAGTTTGCGACGATTTTGCGACAAAAAATAAAAAATGAACTTTTTCTGTCACAAAAGTGTCGGAAATATCATAATTTTGTTTATATTAAAAATAATTAATAAGAGAAAGTTACCCTTGCGACACATTTTCGACGCGCATGCCAATTAAAAAGGAAATTTCCTTTGGATGTCGCACATGCGTCGCAACAAATTTAACAGATTATTTTAATTGGGCTTTTTTATAAACAGACTTTATAATGCCATCGTATTGGGCTTTCATATAAAATTTAATTAGGTCATCAAATTCATATTCCCCTTTTCGTTATCTTCATCGGCGATTTTGATTTCTCCATCGTCATCGCTATCATCTCTCAGAAGGTCAGTTTTCAATTCAATTCACTTCTATTTTGTTCAAATCGATCACTTCTATTTGTTGCTTGGCAAGTTATGTTCTTCAAATCGATCTAGTTTGCTTGGGACTCGTGCCATTTTCGCTCCTCAAAAGTGACCGCACTAAAACCTAGATTCTCAGGTTAGTAATCGCTAAAATTTAGTGGCCTTGATCGATGAATGTTAAAACTGGATTTTGTTATTGAGAAGTTATTTCGTGATCAATGAAAAAAGTGGATATGTTGTTTCGGAGTTTACTTAATCGATGTTGAAAAGGATGTATTTTTGCTCATCTAATGAAAAAAGTGTATTATTTTGATTGGATATTGAACTACATTATCTAATGAATCATTATAGCATTCAATTGTAATAGGCGTAGGCATATGAGGAAAAAAAGTTGTTTAGATGTATATCTATCAATTTGTAAGTAGAATTTTACTGTTGTATAGACATTAAAGTATCATGTAGCAATTTTAGATGGTTATATATCAATTTGTAAGCCGAATGACTGAATCATGGTTTTAATGTGTCTAGACTAGTCTAGTCTTATGCACTAGATTTTGGTCATGATTGTCTTGAATTTGATTTTATTAAGCTTGATAATAAGTTAACAACAATTAGCATGACACTACTACAAAATCAGGCATTTGCTACCGAAATTTGCCACCGATGCATTCGGTTGCAAATTTTGCCACAACATTGTGACCGGATATAAACGGTGGCAAATTTAGTAACGACATGCCAATCGGTAGCAATACGGTGAGAATATTTTCCACTGAAAATTCATGGAGGCAAGCCGGTTGCAAAATTTGTCACCGTCTTTATTTGGTTACAAATTAATGGCAAAATATTATAGTAAGCAATTGTTTAAAAAAATTTGCCACCGTTTTGTCTCCGAATGAAATTGCCACCGTTTTAGCGGTGGCAAAAAAAATACTTACTCTTTTAAATAAATATAAACTAGGGTTCACTTTTTTCCAGCTCCACTTTCACGCAGCTATTTTCATCTTCATTTCACGCCGTTCACCGATGGTCTCTACTTCATCTTCATTTCACGTCATAATCAATTAGCTCTGAAGAAGATTCATCTCTGGCGTTCACCGGTGGTACAATTCACGGCAGGATTTGCAACTTATTCGCCGGTGGTCTCTACGTATAGCAGATCTCTGGTACCTCGCAAGTTCACCGGTGGTACAATTCGTCGGTGGTACAATTCACGGCAGGATTTGCACCTTATTCGCCGGTGGTACAATTCGCAGGTGGTCTCTACGCCGAACAGATCTCTGGTACCTCGCAAGCTCACCGGTGGTACAATTCGTCGGTGGTACAATTCACGGCAGGATTTGCACCTTATTCGCCGGTGGTACAATTCACGATAGGATTTGCAAGCTCAATCAACGAAGGTATAGTTTGCACACTCTAACTACAAAACAACAATGATGTTTAACCTATAATCAAGTGCTTTTATGAATACTCGAACGAATTGTGCAATTAGCCTGCTCAGATTTTAATTAAAGAGAGAGATGGGTCAAAGGTTTGAATTTGTGCACTTGGTTGATGCCGAACACTGTAAAAAAAAGCAAGTGCTTTGTTAAAAATCAAGTGCTTTGTTAAATTATTTTATGATTTTGGTACTAATTTTGGTGTTTGAGAATTAATGGAAGATTTTTGAAAATGAGAATTATTTTATGATTTTGGTACTAAAAAGCAAGTTAGAGTATAACTGTTTACTTTATACCTGGTGGCAAAACGATTAGGTTTGGTTTGGCCGGACAGATTAACAGGTTGGTTTTATAATGCTAGATTAATGGAGGACTAGTGTTGTAGTATCTCTCTCTAAGAACAAAGGTGATGTCTAATGTTGTGGCCAGTGGGAGTTAAAAGAGGGATAAAGCTAATATGTCATATTTAACCAATGGAAAAAATATTTCCACCTGGTTTCTTTGACTCAATGGAACACCTTGTTGTGCATTTAACCAATGAAGCTATTCTTGGTGGCCCAGTGCAATTCAGGTGGATGTACCAGTATGAGAGGTAATAATTTTAACTTAATAAAGCATTCATTTAACAAATCATATGTTAAAAAACTACTTACACTTATTTTCCACTTCAATTTTTAGGAAGTTAGGTCGATTGAAAAGAACAATTAAAAACAAATCAAGGGTTGAAGGCTCTATTGTTGAATCATATCTCGTGGATGAACTTTCTAACTATTGCTCATTATATGTTGATCCGACATTAAAGACATGTGAACCTCGCAATTTTGCTCCTAATATTCCTTGTTCTTCAAGTACTGATTCTCGATTAAGTATATTCAAGCATCCATCCCGGAGATTATTTGAGAAAGGTGGAAAAGACAAAGTTCTTGATGACATAGACATGCTCAAAGCTCATACGTACATATTGCTTAATTGTGAAGAGCTTCATGAATATGTTTGGTTATATGAACAAGAACTAAAAGATACCTTCCCTGATTATGATGAGGAAACAATTGAAAAAGTGAAAGATAAGAAATTTGCAAATTGGTTGCGGATTTATGTAAGTCTTCTAACATAATTTTATATTTTAATATTATAGCATTACAGACATGGTAACATACTTTTATAAATGTAGGTTATGAATAGTCCAGATAAGAAACATCTAAGAGGTATAGCCCAAGGACCGTTCACTTATGTTAAGTTGCATAAGGGCTATTTAGTTAATGGTTACAAATTCCACACAAGAACAGCTTATGATGGAAGGGTAACACAAAATAGTGGCGTGTGTGTCAAAGGGGCTAGCTATAATGAAAAAGAACATGATTACTATGGATTTTTAGATGAGATCTTAGAGTTGGAATATCATAGCACCATAGGACGTTGCATCGTCGTTTTGTTCAGATGTACTTGGTTTGATCCCGTGGAGGGGGTAAGGGTGGACCCAAAGACTCATATGGTTGATGTTAAACCTACATCAATAGGATGCGAAAACGACCCATTTATCTTAGCGTCTCAAGCACAACAAGTGTATTATACTTCGTATCCTTCAAAAGCAAAGGAGCTGAAAGGCTGGTTGGCTGTTGTAAAGACCACCCCAAGGGGAATTTATGAGCTTGCGGAAGATGTTACTGAAGTGGATGATGATAATAATGTAGACGAGGAGAAATTTTTTCAAGAGAATGAAAGGTTAGAATGCACGATAACGGAGGATCTTCAACCTATTTCTTTTGTGCAAGGTGATGTAGAAGAAGTGGGCGATATGAATGAAGATAATGATGATATCCAATGATGTTCTAAACTTACTATATCATTATTAAACGTAATAAATAAATACCATGTGCTTTGTTTACTAATGATATCCATTCCAATGACAGCCCGGTGTTTCCGCCACCGGGCAGGGTGTCACAGTTTGGTATCAGAGCCATGGTTATAGGGAACTAGGATAGGGTATTTGAAACACACCGACCTAGACTATAACCTAAGAGTCCTTAGTGCAAATAGTTTGTGCTTAGAAAACTCTTCTAGAATTATTTTCCTTATTGCTTTTTATGAACCTTTCTATGTCTTTTTCTTATCTCATTTCTTATCCGATTTCGCGAAGGAGCTACAAGAGACTCGTCTGCGTGATTAGGATCTTTCTCTTTGTGGAATCTCGTCATCGTCTTGAGTAAGTTTGAAACGTGAGAACGTGTGCAATCCGGAAGGGGGAACGCCTGTATCACGGACATCCTGTCTAAGGTAAAGCATTTCGTATAAATCTCTTAAAGAGATCTGTATGCTTACCTGGGGATATACGAGATGAGTGTGACCCTATAGGCTAAAGCACGCCTTCTCGAATACGTTGAAAACGAACTTAACACTTTGATAAGTCCTAAGTGTCCAAAACCAAGACACATTCCTAAGCCTTCAAATTCTATTTATTTATGGATTCTATGATTATCATTTTCTATGATTTTAAGTTATTTCAATGGGTTTCTATATTATTTCAAATGTTATTCCAGGTTTGCTTATTTACATTTCAATGATTTCCAAGTGATTTCTATGTTATGGGTTCGAAAACAATTCTATGAAATTCAAAGTACAATTATCATTTTCTATTCAATCTAAAATTCCATTACAACTTATGTTATCAAAAATTTTCTTATGTCTCGTTCAAATTCTTTTTCTATCTTATTCTGTAGAATGACAACAAGATGTTAACGACTCGCTAATACCACTACGACCCCGAATGTTCTAAATCAAAACTAAGATATTTGACTAACCTCAATCAAATTATCAAAACTTCAAAACAAATACCAAATCTAAGGTTCTAATCTCAATTCAATTATCGAATCCCAAATTAAAGACTTTAAGAGAATGAAAGTTTAAATTTTGTTGACTTTTTTGTTGCAGGCGTAATTCCACAAGCATTTGTTATTTTTTAACTTGTGGTTATTTTTAATGTTGTAGACCTCATTGGACGTAGTTCCGCAAGCGGTGGTAGAGGTAGGGGTGCTGGTCGAGGCATCAATCAAGGTAATTGTTAATGCATATATGTTATTTATTTATGTGATTATTTTTTTAAATATTAATGATTTTGTGTTTGTTGTAGATACCACAACACATAGTTCCTCTAGTTATGGCAGAGGTATGGGTAGTGTTCCAGATAGTGGTAGAGGTGGTAGTAATAGCTTTGGACAATCATATTCAGATGATAGTAGTGATGAGGATGACGAGTCTGTTGCTCATGTTGTGAGGCGGGGACCAGCCTCTCAAGTTCAACAACCAGATCCGATCAACCGCGAGTGGATTACAATTGTATATAATCAGTAAGTACACATGTTAGTATTGATTTTCTTGTTATATATGTTATAATTCATTGTTTCCTTTTGTAGATTTAGTAACCAAAAGCGGGCTACCCGGACAATTAAAGCCAATTTGGAGGCTTTGTGGTCTGGTCCATGGGAAACATGGAAAGATGTTCCTAAGGAGCACCGCCAGCGATTGTTTGAACGTTTTCAAGTATGTACAACAACAAAGTTTGTATAACTTTTTGCACAATATAAGCATTTATTAATAAAAGTAGCTTTGTGTAGGGTTATTATCAGTGGGAGAAGAATTGGGATGCCAAAGTTCAAAGGTGTTGGAATAGGATTAATGCTAGAAAGTTAAGTGGTATGTTGAAGAGGGTACGAAAGAGTGCCATTTCAATTGCGATTAAGAAGGGTTTGGAAGTTGGTGATGATTTATCAGTTCTTCTTGATTTTAAGCCACCATGGATAGAATCAGAGTCTTGGACTAAACTAGTTGAAATTTGGAATACACCCGAGTGGAAAGCCAAGTCTCTAAGAAACACCCAAAATAGAGCGAAGTCAACTTGCAAACATACTCTTGGATCACAAACCTTTGTGACAGCCAAATTAAATGCGGTAAAATATGTTGATTACCCTTCCTCTTTTACTACATATACCATGTTATATTACTACTTTTTTAACTTTATGCATATACTTATGTAGGACAAGAAACTAGGCCGGGAAATTTCATTTGATGAGATGTGGATGCAAGCACATTGTAAAAAAGGAAGTAGGCCATTGGATAAACTGTCTGAGGGTGAGGGATTGGGGAAGGGATTCGATCTAGAAGAGAATGGTCACCAAGATGTGTGGAGTGATGTGAGGTCATTTCAAACTTATGTAAGTTTCTTTTAACTTCTATATTGTATGTTATTGTGGATTAGTTTATTAAATGTTATACTACTAAAAATATATTTTATTCGCGTATTTAAGGAAAAATATAAAGCCTATGTTGTGGAGAAGTACGGGGATGTAGGCACGCTTTTTTATTATGACGGGTGGATACAAGCGTCCGGAGGAATGAATAAAGGAAAACTGTATGGATTAAACAATGTTAGTGACCCGTTAGCCTTGATGACGGGTATACCTTCCACAGAGTGTAGCAGTACTTCGTACGAATATGGGAGTGAATCGCTCGAGGTAAATCTGTTCTCTATTCTATTGGCAATCTAGTGACTTGTTTAGCAGCTCAATTATTAGTCATTGCTCTTTTACTTGTGTTTAGTTGTTTTTTTTTGTAAACTTGTGACTTGTCTAGCAACTTGCTTGATATTTATGTAGTAAATAGGTGAGACATGTGTAGTAAATAGGTGCTAGTTTAGCTGAGAATTGCATAGTCAATTGGTGTTGAGTTGCCCGTGCTATGAACGATTAGAACAACGAGGTTTCGTATGCAATATGACTACGTAGGTAAGTAATAACAATCTAGGTTTGATGTTGAGCTCAAGTACCTATTAATATTGATCTTGTTGAAAATTATTTGTTATTTTATAATTATAGATACAACGATTGAAAGGAATAATTGAGGGCTTGGTGGCGGAGAAAGAAATGGAAAAGGCGGAGAAAGAGAGGGAAAAGGCAGAAAAAGAAAAGGAGAAAGCTGAGAAAGAGAGAGAAAAGGCAGAAAAGGAAAAGATCGATAAAGAAAATATGCTAGAACGAATGATGAAAATGGAAGCAATGTTGAAAAGTTTGACTAAACAACTCCCGCAAGTTAAATATTGACTTTATTTTCTAATTAAGATTCTAAATGTTTGGATATATGGATATTATTAGTATGTTAAAATAACAGATTTCGTTTTGTGTTTATGCAAATTTGGTTGATTTTATGTTTAATTAAGTCTTAGTTAAATATATATATATATATATATATCTAGCAGGATTTATAAAAGCTAAATAAAATAGCATTTAATAATATTTAAAAAAACGGTGGCAAAATGGTTGCTATCTTAGGTAAAGGACGGTGGCAAACTGGTGGCAAAGTTACGGTAGCAAATCGGAGGCAAATATACCGTGGCAATTCGGTGACAAAATTGCGGTGGCAAACCGGTGGCAAAACTTGTGGTTGCAAAACGGTGGCAAAACTTGCGGTGGCAAATCGATGGCAATTTTTGCCACCACTATGCGGTCACTAATTTCAGTAGCAAAATTACATGTGGTGGCAAAACGGTGACAATTGACCAACTGCTACGAAGGCTAATGTGACTGTAGTTCCAGTGACAAATCGGTGGCAAATACCTATTTGCCACCGTTTTGCCACCGAAATTACGGTAGCAAAAGCTCAGTTTTGTAGTAGTGTGATCTGTTAGTATTATGATTCCCTTTTTTATTATATATGCTATGATTTCCCTATAATAACTTGTAGCTATTTGGGTTGATGTGGTCACTCTGTTTTGTTTATTTTATGAATTTTGCTAGACTATGAAACTGAAGATTCATTGGTATTGGAAGCTTCCAGTTATGGACCTCACTTGACGTAGTTCATGTTGCAGCTCAGTATGGTTAAATCGTTTTTGAATAATGCATGAAAGAAGGTTCATGTACTTTTCCTTTTGAACCAGCTGAAGTTAGTTTTTGAAGCTGTAAATTGTGTTGCAAGTGCTATAGTTTCAAGGATACTAAATTGTTGATGTCATGTATTCAAACTAACTAACATCTATTTCTGTCAATCAAAGGTAATCGTTATTTTGCTGCATTTGTGCAGGTTAACAGCTTTGTTGCTTTTGTTTGAAGAGTAATGATTTTTGCAGGTAATTTCAGATTATCTTGGGCTCTTCATGTGTCTTTGCATTATCCATTGGTACTTTATGTGAATCTGTTAATATGGTTATATAGGTTAGTTAGGATATCATCGAGTCTTTAGTTTTATAAAGTATAAAGTAAATTAATTCCAAAAAACTACAAACTTAGTGATTGAATGAAATGTTTATAGAATCAAAATTGTAACCTTTTTGTAGTTATTTAACTTAATGCTTGAATTTGATGAGTTAGTCCTATGATTTGAAACTGGAGTGGGCTTGCTCATTCCATGTGTCTGTGAGTTACAGAATCTTATTTTAGTTGCACGTTGTTTTAACTCATCTCCTGTTTAATATATTAATGATACTGTCAAAAGGTAAAAAGATCGTATGTTTTTTTGTAATTGATTACACTATGATTGTGTTTTTAGACACATATCATTGTGGGGTTTTAATGGAAACTTTATACTTATAATGTTAGTCTTTTTCAATTCTCTCTATACAGAGCCAAAGTTACAACCACCACTAGATCACCAACCATTAGCTGCCACTCGCCACTTCAATTGACCTTGACCTTTAAATAGTTGGTATTTTCTAATAGGAATTGCATCTTTTGTAGCTATAACTGATGCAATAGTTAATCAAATAATTTGATGGTTTTTTGTGTTTATTTATTTCTTCAGTTTTGATTCTATAGTTTCATTTATATTGTTATGCCTTTTGTTGGATCTTCATTGACGTAGTTTGAGCTTCCAATAGGAAAATCATTGTAACATGCAGTTAACAAAGCTTTTCTGAGGCTGTTAAAGAGATTTGCTTGCTGACAACACTGATACTGTTATGTTACTGATTTAGTTAACATATAATATATGATGTGATCTTTGGGCCTTTCAGTTTGAATATGTGATTTCAGTATGTAGAGTTTTCATCGAGGCATTTTAAATTTTTAATAGTTAACGACCTATGTAGATCAAGATGCTACTGAGCTTGAGGAAGCACCACAGTTTGAAAGAAGTATCATGCCGTACTCATTTCTTAGCAGACAAGGCAATAAATTTCACATGCAACTTTAGAACCAGTGTAACTTGGAGGGTATGATTTTTTACACACCTCGAGCTAGAGAAACATAAGTTATCGTTATATACTTTAATTTATAAGAAAATATTAAGCATTAGTAAATTTAAAGGCATTAACTTTAAAAAGTCACTAGTCAATTTCTTTCAAAAGTCAAACTGTTATGAGCCATTTTGATAGTTTGGTTTAAATTTTAATTCAATATAATGATCTAGTTTAACATTTTGGATGATCTCTTGGATTAAACCACATGATATGATTTATTCTCTACTACATTACATAAAGAACATGCAAGTTTTTTGCTAACTTGTTCGTTTTGATTAATTTTAGGAGAATTTTAGGAGGCGTACTTGCTTTAGACAAACTTCACCAAGGAAGATCCGGATGTCTAGGCACATGTGCAGGCTGCCAGGCCAAACCATATCTAGATAAGGTATTTTTATAAATTGGATACAAGTTAGACATAGAGCTGCATGATTTCTATTTTATAGCCTTTCTTAGAAAAATACCACTGAAAACTGAAATCACTTGATAACAAATTAGTACTTTGAAATCATTCAGCTACTTGACAAAAGGTAAAGAAATTGAATGAATTCAAGATTAAAAGATAGAGGTGGTCAGTGTGACCTATTAACTTAAAAATGGGTCGTTTAGGGTTATGTTAATCCATAACGGGTCAACTGGATAAAAAATAAATAGCTGACAATGATGGTGCTTCGTGTTAAAACTTGTTACTTGCGAGGTTTAATGGCAGCACTAACATCATCAAGGATGGTTGGAATAATGAAAACATAAACTAGGTAACCTCATAATCTTCAAGAACAATGGAACATGTCTACTGATCTTGGTTACTTTATTCTACTTCAAAATGGCTAATATGAAAGTTTACATATTAATTTTTATTTATGTTTCGCTATAGTTTTAGACTCAAGTTTTGGAAACTCAAATTCAAAGTCCGAGGCTGGATTTGAAGCTTTGAGGAAAGCAATGGATGAAACTCTACAAGCTTAACGTGAAGTTGTTCTTAAAAAATAGGTGTTCTAGTTACTAGTAATTTTTACATTATGTTGGATTTGTAGTTTTTGTATTTACATACTATTTGATATCATGGTTATGAATATTTTAAAATTTGGGTGTAATAAATATCTTTCTGCCATATATTTGATATTTTTCTTTGTAAATTGGCTTTCATATTTATTTCTATAATTTTTTGCAAAATATTCATATTTATTTTTAATTTTAAATAAAAATGCGTCGCAAATGAGTAGCTGGATGATTAAATATATAAAAGTTAAATATACAAGGATGTGTCGTAGATGAGTTGCAAATAATTCAAAATGCGTCGCAAATGTGTTGGAAATAATTCAAAATGCGTCGCAAATGTGTCACAAAAAAGTTAAGTGATTAAAATTCAAATAGTTAAGGTTGTGTCGCAAATGTGTAGGAAATACAAACACCTTTAAATTTGTCGCAGATGTGTCACACTTTTTGTCACAGATGTGTTGCAAATGATTTGCGACGGGGTTTTTTACTACTAAATTTTTATGTTGCAATTGCGTCGCAAATGCTTGTTTGCTACGCATTTGCGACGAATTGTGGTGTAGTAAATGATTGACTATTCTAGTAGTGCAATGAAGGGAGACTTGTGGCAACACAAGTTCGATCTCTGAGCCTAGGGATGAGCTTTTGGTACCGAGTACCGATACCGGTACCGGTACCGTCCCGGTACCGTACCAACTTAGCAATATCGGTACCGGTACCCATTTTTCCTGAAACTCAGTACCGGTACTAGGCGGTACCGGTACCGGTACTTTACCGGTTAGTACCACACGTTGGTACCGGTTTAGTAAAAACTAGTTTTTTAGTATATTTTATATAATTTGAGATGTTATGAATGTTGTGTATTACATGTCTGATGTTATAAAGTGTTTTCTTTACAACTTTAAGTCATTTTATAATATTTTTTAGATTATTAACTTTTAAATTTAATGAAGTTGATATGATTTTAATTAATTTATACCATATTTTATTTCTTTTTCTTATATTCAAGTATATTATAGTATTGTTATATTAAAAAGTATAAAATTAAACCGAAATAAGCGAATAAATTTTATTAAAAAAAGATAAAACATGAAACCGGTACCAACGTGGTACCAGTAATGAAATACCGGTACCGGTACCGGTACCGTCCCGCTAAATTCGGTACCGGTACCCACTTTTCTTAAAACTCGGTACCGGTACTAGGCGGTACCGGTACCGGTACCCGTCCCGATCTCATCCATTTCTGAGCCAAACGGGTTTTACCGCTAGATTGTTGTCATGCCTATGGGCGGGCGGGCTAGTGGGTTTCCCCCGAATTTAAGTCGGTTTTAAAAGGTGGGCTTCGGCTACCTAGCGCTGTCTGTGCTTGCAGAGCGTTTAGGGTCGCCTTTCGACATTGGGTTAGCCCGGATAGCCGGACTTTATTCGTTTCGCTGTCAAAAAAAAAAAAAAAAAAAAAAAAATATTGCTTTAAAAGGATATAATACTCGTGAATTGTGATTGGTTAAGAGAACAGCCGACTATAATCTTGCTTTTTCATGTGGGTGGTTGATGGAGAAAAAGCAGACAACAATGGACCTTACCTTCCCTCTTCATTAATTGCTAAATTAATTCTACTTTTCTTACTTGGATTCATACACCTTAAAATGGAGAATATATATCAGACAACTGTAAACTGCAGTTTACTCTTAAACTTTCATTTATAGAAAATCTGAACACTGCAGTTTACTAATATTAACTACAGTTTACACTTTGAAAGGCGGTTTATTAATAGTAAACTGCAGTTTATAACTTTTTTTTTCAAAATCAAGCCTTTATTTACGGTTTAGATATATGTTAATAAAAGACTGCTAAATAAATGTTTAATAAACAAATATATAACTAATATTCATATGTTAATGAAATCATTTATAGTTTATAATAATCCTTATGTATGGAATATATAAAACATGTATTTGGATTGAAATAATAAAGGAAAGTCATGTCATGATTGTATATACAAGAAATACAAAAATTAAAATGGTGATTAACTAAAATCATATGACAAAGATACGTAAAGATAGTGAAATATGTTTAATAAGCTACATTCTCAAACAAATGAAAACTCTACTAAAACTTTGAACTATATACATATCAAGTTATTTTCTCAGTTTGAACTTTTAAATTTATTTAATATAAATTATATATTTTATTTTCTTAATTCACATTTTAATTATTAAACCCAAATACATCAAGACCATTTAATTATTTTTTCATATGGTTGTAAATTGTAGTTTACTTATACTGTCACTTACATAGTAATCAACAGTTTATTCATGTAAACTACAATAAATACGGGTAGCTATACGAGTATGAATTTATGAGTATTATAACCCGCATGCAACGTTTTCTATTTTAAATTTAATCATTTTTAAAAGTTGACATTTTAATTGCAACTACTACTTTTACATTTTATAAAAAATTCCACTAAATAATAGTAAATCCCCATTCATTCATAAAGCACACCAAAAATTATACTTTCTCAACACAAATCTTTTCAAAATGACCTTGACGATTATGATGAACACATTGAAGAATTTGTCCCGGGGACGTAACAACTTGAAATCATTCAAGTTGATGAAGGGCTGAAGGCAATGTTGAAAAGATGCAAGGTTGGGATCCTAGGCCAACTAAGAAAGTTAAAAAAAATCCAGGGTTGAGCCGAACGTCAAACGACTTACGAGGAAAATTTTGCGAAAGCTTGGGTGCATATTTCTGTTTAAGATAAAGTTGTGAATCAACAAATGACATAAGGTTTTTGGAAACTAGTTCTTAAATAATATAAGCAACTCGAATGTGGTAGCACCCAGACGCATCATCAACTAAATTTAAAGTGAGTCACTTTGAACACTCAAATGTGTAACTTCAACTTCATATATATTAATGCGGTATGTTTTATGATAATAGTTTTTATTATATTTTTTGTAATAAGAATACATATTTTGTCTAACTAAATATTATGTTATTGTTTAGACATGTTCAAAAGGTAGCGCATGAAAAGATATTGACATTATGTTGAAGTCACTTGAAGATTATCAAAAACGATACAAAACCGTTTTTGCTCACGTCAAAGCTTCAGCTATTGTTAAAGTGCAACCAAAATGGCTAGAAAAACTGTTGTTCGCACAAATGGCAAGCTCATCCTCTAAGAAAAGAAAATCATCGGTCTCAGGGAACCACACATTTACAAATGAAGATGCTCACACCACCCATGTTCCTAATCTCAACAAAGATGTCACACCACCCCCACCTCATCGTAAGGGAAATCAAAGAAGGGTGTCAAGAGCTCAAGCCATGGTGGGTGGGTCGATAGGTTTGATCCGTACACAAACAACAAAGAAGACTTATTCCACAATCTCGCCGGCTCAAAGAAGAAAAAACGCAGTGAACGTTCAATTGATGGAAACTTGTGTCCATTGTTCGTATATATTTTTCTTTCCCAAAAATTATTTTAGAGATGACAAGATTTAAGTTTATAAAAACGAGTTCCTACTTTGTAAAATTACTACGCAGTAGTGTAATATAGTGTAGGTAAGATACCGAATAGTGTCCAAGAACATGAAGACTTCCGATAGTTAATCTCAGTCACCGTCTATTTCAATCTTTAAAAGAGGTTTTCGTGCGTAAAAGTAAGCTTCTACATAATAAACATGTAATATGAAAGTAAGACAAAGTAAAAAAATAGTTAGACCAATTTACAAGTAGCTACCTACTTGGGTTTGATTCGTTGAGAATGTTTACTTTTAATGTTTAACTATGTTAGTTCCCGTGGGTACCCACGACGGACCACTAAAAATAGTTATATACTTTAATCTTCAATGCGTAAGAAAAAAAATTAAATATACATAATATAAAGTATGATACATATAAAAGGTCAAAAATTTAGATACTTACCACTCGGGTAGACTCAGATTTCACTTAAAAGTGATTGTTTCTTCAGATGGTATGTCAGATTGATATTGTTGAGCTGCACGAATCCTTGCAAGAGCACACCACTCGTCTACACTAAAACCTATAAAAAAATAACATATTCAATATGTGTGACCTCCATATTTAAAATGCACCATCCTTCTTGCGATTATTTCTTATTTGCATACTGGATCCGGATATTTCGACCATCAAGTACCTAAAAAGAACTAACATAATCGTTATAAGAAATATTTAGGTTGAAAATAGTATCGCTTAACCTCGCAACATCATACTTTGAAGAAAAGATATCGCATATTGATCCAATGCTTACCTGACCATCCATTTCCGCTAACATTATTTGCCTGTTTTCAATCTAGATAAGGGAGCAAAGAAACCTGAAATGTTTAATTTTTTCAGAACCTATCCAAGTCAAGGCACCAATTCGAAACCGGATAACTTTGGTTTCAGAACAATAACTGGAAGCATTTATTTGTGATGATATGATTCACAATATAAACAAACTCGTAACAATTCTCTTTTTGCATCACTCTAAATAACTCAAGATTAATATATGTCTACAACCAAATGGTTAACAACCTAGCATTGTTTTCATGTGTGACATACACTATTAATCCAACCAGCAATCAATGGTACATGCTCAAAGTCGTGCCTTTGACATACACCATTTTTTTGTTTATAACGCCCAATACGCATGGTATAATCACAAAAACACCAAATTACAAACCAAAGCACATGAATAGTAAGTAACTCGATCGGTACCTATTTTCTTTTCTGATTTCAAATAAGAAATTCAACAATTTAACACAAATGAGCAAAAAATGAACAAATATTTCACATTTAGTTTTTCTTAAACTTTTAATTTATATTAAAGTATTAAACATCATTTGTTGAAAAGATTGTCCTAGTTTTAGCGATATTAAACATGATCCAAAGGATGATGTTTAATACTAACAGTTTCGCTAGTTTTAGTCAAATTGTTAGTTTTGATTGTTATTAGTCAATGAGTTATAGTTTGGATTGTTAAAATCTGATTTTTCTTGATTTTATAACATTGATTAGAAACACTAATCTGGCCTGGATCTGCTTTGCTTTTATGACCCAATACACTTATCATTCAAAATCTTTAAAAGTTGTGTGTTAAGTGTCATAATTTATGGTTTAGACACAATTGATCTGTATTTAGCCATACATTACAATATCACTTTTGGTGACTTTTGACCCATTTTTATCTAATTTTAGTAGCTTTTTCTGCTTTGGTTGTTTGACCCTATAATGTGGTTACTAATGTTTATCAACAACCTTCTATGTTAAGACATTATATTCAGTCATGATTTTATATTTCATATTTGAAGTTTGGAATAAGCCTAAGAATTTGTTTGTTTGTTTTAACCAGTTCACCAAGCAAGCCTATGAATGAGATAATAAAGTTTTGATGAATACAAGTAGTCAAATAATTTTGTTTATTCTTAGTTCATCATATAATTACAATGGATATCAATTTCTTAGTTATAAAATAACAAGTTGTACTTGATGCCGCATCCAGATCATATCAAAAAATGATGCTTAATCTACTAAAAAAAATACGTACCTTGCAAATCCAAGAAAATCCGCTTGAAAGCTGGTAGGCTGACAAGTGGTGTTCTATCTAAAATCGTTGTCACCCAACCATCAAATGTAAAGTAATTTACAAATATCAATCTTTAGTATTCCAAGAATTTGTCACTCAAACACGAAGATACCAAGCACATAATCCCTTACTCCCACTCACTAACCACCGTAAGTGCATCACCACAAGTCATATACCACCCACATATCACGTGAATGTAAGAACAACCAACACACTAAAAGTACAATTTAAACACTGTTTATTTAAAGATATAACATAAACAAGTTATTTTGCCAAAGTACCAAGCTTCGTAATGAAAACAAAAAAGATCAAACTTTTATCTAGGTAACAAGACATATTTACAAGATTTGAGGTAACAAACTACCTACTAAGCTGGAAATATTGATAACATTGAAAAATATAGATGGATGCTCTAGATGTGCTTCATTTACAAATGATCCAAGGTTGTTATTTAGAGGCAATCTGATTAGTAAGACACGAGAGCGTGCTTCTCATGTAATGTCTGCTTTGCTAACTTTGTTTGGTATTTTGCAATACGTCTCTAGGACACGGTGTGTGCCTCCTAGACACGGGGACATGTCTTCCACAAATGCTTGCTCCATGCTCTTTTGTTAGTATGGTTTCATAGTGTGATTTTCCTTTTTTAATGACATTCTTAAGTGAGTCAAGTCTGAAGCGTTAAAATCAATATGAATAATTGACATCTTAAGATGAGATGGCTTAGTCAGACATTATAGTAGCTTCAAAAGTCATTAAAAATTCTAATATTTATTAAATAATTATTACCATCTTCATTCCAACTAATTATCTCATCTTAGAAAGTCTTTGAAGATCCAAAACACAAACGCCAGTAACAATATTCTAAAACAAAAAAGTAGACCAAATTTCACCAAAATAATGCCAAACTCTAAACAGGAAAAATCTACCACATTATCTAACTCCTTTATAACAAAACCTAAACTACAGATCATAATCATAATCATAGCTATAACAATATATTACCCCTACCAAAAGCCAATAATTCTAACAAACAATAGCATGATAATCACTAACTTTTAACCCTAACAACTACTGTCAACAACTGCTTATATCTGACAAACCCGGAATCAAAAGATCATTCAAGTATCTAGTTCCTCTTCTTTCGTTTCTTTCCACTCTTTGACCCGCCCTTTGCAGTCTCAGTTGACTTTCCCTTTCCGCTATCTGGGGTTTTCACATCATCAGATTCTTTCACATTAGACGAACCTGATTTTGCCTTGCTGGGACCGTTGGTATTAGATTTGCTGCTACTTGGAGGGGTTTTACCCTTTGACTTGTTGGTCGTCTTGGTCCTGGTACCCGCTTTTGGTGTCTCTTCGTCTTCCTTTGACTTGCCAGCTTCTTTGGAGGCTGCCGCATCACTAGACTTGCCACTAGTTTTCTGACTGGATTTCGCACTTGAATTTTCCTTTTTGGATTTGCCAGATGAAGAGGCCCCACCAGCTCTGTTTTTTCACTTACTTATATAATCAAATCTGCTAATGCAGTTTATACGCATATGATGATTATAGAGACAAAGAGATAGAAACACACCTCTTCGCTGAATCTTTAACTTTTTCTTGCGACGTGGATGGTGCAGGATCAATTTTTGATTTTTTCTTCTTGTTTCTGGAGCATAACAATAAAAAATTATTATATACAGCAAAAAGAACAGATTAATTGTTCCCCACTTATATATCTTTTTAGCCCAATTTAAAGACATTCCTACCCCCTTTCTCGTTGTTAATAATACCATTAAAATTTATGTTAAAACGAAATAAAATGAGTTACACACGACAAAAATAGCTGTATTCTATCGATCATATATCAATTACTTAAATAGACATAAAAGATGGCTAAATAATTTAGCAATATATAATAAAATCATCAGAACTTGCTAAGCACTCAAATAACTGATCATCTCAATTCTCACCAAAAAAACTTAGAAGAATCAATTTGAAACAGTCTCCTGTAACAATATTTATTCTATCTAATTGCCTGAATGATTATTCAACATCACAATCAAATGCCGAAATCCAAGCAGTGAAACAGAGTAGTTACCCAGATTATATTTCTCTCAGCGTACATATAAAACTATGTATATCACAATTGTGTGAACATAATATGTGCAATAAGATAATATTCTAGAAAAACTATATCACATACGTTACAGGGGAGGCCTCTTCACTTTGATCTTCGGCGGTTTGCTCCTGTCAACTGAACCACATCAGCACTCACAAAATGAAACAAAAGTGACAGCATTATACACTAATCAGCATGTTCAAACCTTATTATCCCGAGAAAATTCTTGCAAAATTTCCCATCTTTGTGTTCTCAGATTCAAAGTCTCTTCATCTCCATCCAAATATGAGACCTGTATAACTCTAAAACATGTTAAAACAAATTAAAATGCAACAAAAGATTATTTGGAATGTAACAAACAAACTAATGACCTTATGCTTCTTTTTAGCAGGATAAAATTTCTCAACAACACCTTCATAATACCTACAAGTAACATAGCATAAATGTCGGTAATCTGTATGTTCAGTAATATGTTCATCTACACAAAAACTGTAAAACTTTAATCAATGATTAAATCTTGAAATGAAGTATTTACTAAGAGAACTAAATTATAAACTGCATCTTCAGGGCACTTACATTTTATCTTCAGGCCACCAAACTTTGACTTTTGTGCCAACCAGGCTTTCATCATATTTTATAGTATCAGATGTCTGAGAAAATTTCATATTACAACATTTAGAAGCTGATCCAAACTGTATTCTTAATTTTTAGGCGAATAAATATGAATATTTACATTATCTTTGACTGTGGTGCGCTTCCGTTTTGCACTAGTCACGGGGGTTTCTTTTGAAGTTCCCTCCCCTTTAGCTGATTTTGTAGTAGATTTTGGAGAACAATCCATCTCCTTCACAATCCCAAAAAAAGACCTTTTTAGATTTTTTTTAAAGAAAAGAAAATATTTTGAATTACTTACGTCATCTTCCGACAATGACGTGGCTAGATCTTTTTCTGTAACATTTTTACTGTTTCCACGTTTTTTTCCCGTATCTTTCTTCTTTGCACCACTTTTTTTAGCTGGTTCTTTAAGTGGTTTGCTCTCGGAATCACTTTCCTCCTCTTTCTCAATAGCAACCTTGCTTTTCTCCCCTTTCTTAACAGACGTTTTCTGTTGTTTTGCATCTGAATCACTGTCTTCCCCTTTTACATCCACTTTCTTACCAGTCTGTTTAGGCTTCTTTGCATCTGATTCCCCAACATCCACTTTCTTACCAGACGGCTTTGGCTTCTTACCGGACTGTTTTGTTGACTTTGGCTTCGACTTTGATTTTGACTCTGGCTTTTTCGCTGGTTTTGCATCTGAATCACTAGTAGCTTCACCATCCTCTGACCCATTTACAGTATCATCAGGAAGTTTAATCTCCTTTGCAATAACCTTTTTCTTTCCTGTCCCTTTTTGTTCTTCAAGTGTATCCTCTCGAGTCAAACCCTTATTTTTGGCCCGGCCCACATTCTTCACAATGGTCTCACCAGAAGGTAGCCCTCCATTAGATGGGGAAGCAGTTTCGTCTTCTTGTGGGACCTGTTTCTTTTTAGAACGAACAGACCTCTCGTCTGGAAGGCTGTTGCTTTGAGATGGAGAAGAAACATTTGCAGTCGCTGTAGGCTTATTTTCTATTGCTTTAGGTGAACAAACTTGTCCATCACTATCTTTTTCAGTTTCAGAAGGAATAACTGCTTTATTTTCGGACTCTTTAACATCATTTTCTTTTTCATTTTCCAACTCGTTAACATCATTTTCTTTTTCATTTTCCGACTCGTTAACATCATTTTCTTTTTCATTTTCCGACTCGTTAACATCATTTCCTTTTTCATTTTCTAACTCTTTAACATCATTATCCTTTTCATTTTCTGACTCTTTAACGTCATTATCCTTTTCTTTATCATTTTCCTTTTCACCTTCAACATGAGAAGAATCGGATGGCTCTGCTGAATTTATAATGGAAGTCTGTTCTGTTTGCGATTTTACTTTTGCTGACTTGTCAGTATCTGAATCATCAGTGTCTTCCTTATTGAGAAGTCGTTGACTTATGTCTTCCTCTGGTTTTATCGACTCCTGATCAACTGAAGCTTCTTCATTACCAACCTCGTCTACTCCGTTACTCGTAACAGATTTTGGAGATCTATCCACAGTTGGATCTACCTTATCTTCAGGGCAAGCCTCTTCTTTTACCACCTATTTCACATTTATTTTTCAACCAGTCAATAGCAGAATATAACAAAAAAAATTAAAAAATACTAGATAACATACCTGGTCCGTGTGATCCGATGATGTTGTAAGCTTACTCTCATCAATCTGTAACATTTAGAAAGTTAAAGCCAATTGAGATATTGAATATATAGAAAAAAAAAGAAAATTAAATTGAAAATACGAAGGAAAAAAACAAGATATATGGAAAGCATGCCTGCTGTGTCTCATCTACAGACCCCTTCTCCAATTTGCTCTCATTGTCCTGAATATAGAGGATAAAAGAAATATAAAAATCTTATAAACAAACCCAGGCACATTAAAAAAAAGATAACAACAATTTGAGAGACAAGAGAGAGATCAAACCAATTGTAGCGCAGAAGTATTTTCATCATTATTCTCAAAAGTAGCAATTGTGCCTTCACATACATCAGTCACAACTTTAGTGTACATATCTAATGATTCACCAAGGGATTTGAGAGCTGGCATTATGTAAGGCTTCAGCTTTTCTGCAGATCTCAGAAATACTCCTTCCCCTAACTTTCGAGCTATTGGCAGAATTCCCTAAATAAAAACAATAATAATTTGGTCCAAAATTATCAGGAGAAACAAGAGCAAAACTTTAATTTGATTAATAAAGATGTCGTAAACCTCATACCGCATTATCCTTTTTAACGCTAGCGAGTAGTGGTTTGAGCATCCCAACTGGAATATCTTCACTTTCTTCCAAAACCAACACCATAATGTTTTCCATTGATGAAAATATAGCGTCAAGATGATAGTCCCTGTGATTAAAATGTATAAACAATAATAATAATAATTACAAAATCGTTAAAAAAAAAAAATAACTATAGCGCACCTTACTGATTTTAGAAAATGCTCAAACATTTCCACAATTAGTGCATCACATTCAAGATCAAGCATTATGACAGATGACCGGACTTTGGAAACGGTCTCAAGAATTGAAACTCTTTTGATGTAAGATCGACTGTACTGGTCAGCTAAACCCTCAAAGGAAGAAACAATTAACTGAAAGACATCCTGTGCATAAAACAAGAGATTTAGAATATATATGTAGTGTGTTATAAAACTCTATCAAACAGTACGTATTATGTACCTTCATTTGGTCATCATCATAGGGTGCATCAGGGGCTGTAATTCTTGTTATTTCACTTATGCAACAAGCAACTGCAACTTTTACATCAATATCTGAATGTTTTGAAAGACTGTCTTGTATCAACGCCTTCATGGATGGTTTAAGTGCATCAAGCATCGACCTTTTTGGTGACTGATCAACCTTTGATAAAAGGTTCTCTAAATTCTGACATATCCACACAAATAAAACAATCAGATACACCACATGCAAGCATCAAATATTCAAATACAGCATTAAACATTCAAATACAGTCAATTACAAACAAGTTACTAGTAAATGAGCATTAGCTAATAACTCAACCCAAATGTATAACAACTCATAAGTGGATGTAAACTGATACCTCATTTTTCAAAACTATAATCAAAATTTCAAATTTTTACCTTTCAAAACCAAAAATTGGACAATAAGCAAGAATAAACACACTAATTTGAAACTTCAAAGCTCAAAATTATCAAGAGTTGTTCATTACAGACTAAAACTGATATCAAATTAAGCTTCTTTTGTGAAGGAAACAGAACAAAAGGTTGAAATTGGGAGCTTACATCAAGAACAGGGAGAAGTTGATCGACTGAATCAGGAGGATGCGATAGTTGTTTCCCTGAGTCCTTAATCTGTTTCTCTAACTCAGCATCCATCTTCACAAACCACAAAATCAGTCAATTCAGTCTCCTGGCACCATTCGAAACCCTAACACAAAGCGAAGACATAAAAAAGGCCCTAAATCTAATAACAGTGTTTTGCAGAGATGAAAAAACAGAGTGTGTGTGTGTGTGTAGAGAGAGAAAACCAGAAAAAACAAATCTCGAAGAGAGAGATAGAAAAAACCTGTATATATGTATGTATGTATGTGTATGTATAGATGCGATATGTATAAGAGGAGATGTATATAGATACAGAAGAGGGAAATAGGGCTTGTTTGTGTTTGTGTGTTGTGAAAATTGAAGTGTTGATGAAAGGGATTGAGAAAATTGAGGAAATCTAAAGGGAACAAGTATGCAGATTTAAGCTTTTTTCTAGGTATTTATATATTTATATATTTATATATATTTATGTATGTATTCTTTATTTGAAAATTACTTAATACATGTTATAAAGTATACATGTTATGTGTTGATTTTGTATGATATGAAATGTTGATATAAAAATGAGTGATGTGGTTAGTGAAAAAAAGTGTGTCTCGAATGATGTTTTTTTGGAAAGTCATACGTTATGTGCAAGACATATTTTGTTTATCATTGCACGGGGTTGTAAAATGTATACGTTGACGGATTAGATCATATAACTCAATAATGATTGAATATTTAGTACTTGGTGTATATTTCTGCTGATAAGAAAGTCGGGAATTAACAAACAAGAGAAGGTGTTTGAAAACGAATTCTGAAACATTATAACAATCTTGAAGGTGATAATACAAGAAGGATGCATCATTAACTAAATTTAAAGTGGACCACTATGAATATATAAATGGGTAACTTCAACGCAATTTATATCAATGTGGTATGTTGTAATTATAGTTTTATTATGTTTTTTTACAATTTAAATATATATGTATATATGTATGATAAGATTTAAGAGAAAACTTACTTTAAGTTGAGAACTATCAAAAAGGGAAATCATGAAATTATAAAAGGGCAATGATAAAACTACAACTTTAAAAATAAAAATCTTAAAATATTTTTATCTTTTGCATACGTTAACATATTTTTTTTAAATTACACCATTAAATCAAGAATTTCTTTATCTCTCATTTGATTATAAATAACATTATAAAAAGTATTTTTTTTACTTTTCATACTACATATATGTAGTATTACGATATTGATTATATTTTTCTTTAAACGTTCATAACTTTTTCATATGTTATATGTATTAAAAAATTAAAAGATCATGTTTTGATTTTTTTATACTACATTACTAAATATATATATCATGGTATTTGATGCAGTTATAAAAGCGGTCAAATGGCTCAAAAGTCAACATACAACCTTAACGGTTTAATAACAAAGTTCTTTACATTCCATATTCAATAAAAGTTGATTACAATTTTAAAAAAAAAGTGCAACTAAAATGGCTAGATCAGCTGATGCTCGAACAAATGTCAAGCTCCTCCTCTAAGAAAAGAAAATCGACGGACTCTGGTAACAATACATCCACAAACGACGATGCTCACACCACGCAAATTCCCGACCTTAAGGAAGGCGCCATATCACCGTTACCTCATCATCATAAGGGGAGAGCAAATAAGAGCAGCAAGTGTTCTAGCCAAGGTGGGTGGGTCGATAAGTTTACGACGTACACATCGCACAAACAAGAATGGTTCAAAATCTCGTTGTTTCAGCAATGAAAAAACACGAAAATAGCGTTCGATTAATGGATCAATAAGAACAAACCTTATTGGAGGAAGAGTATCACCGAGATTTAGAAAGATTTACAATACCACACAATCATATAACGGTTGAGATGTTGGATCCAGTGCTACAATGTAAACGGGAACTCGCCGTCAAACACGGTTGAAATCGTAATTTTGAGATTGTATTTTTTTTAAAATGTTTCCTTTTTTTATTTTTATGTCGTTTATTTTTTTTTATTCAATAAAATTTTTAGTTTGTTTTATTTTATTTTAATGAATGTTGTTTTATTTTACGTAGTGGAAGTATAATCCGTTCCATTATATCTACCGAGCTCGCTACTCGGAGCGCAACCCGTACGTGGGTGTAACGAGTTTGAAGCGTTTCCCGAATCAAATCCGTCAATTGTGGGTTGTCGAAGTGGTTGAATGATAAAAAATTTTGAATCACGAACTTCGTCATACGCTCTTGGAGCATATCGACACAATAATGAAATATTTCGCATTCGGCCCCCATATAAACTTGATCGAACTAGGGGTATTTTTCAACACCGGACAAAACTTCACTGTGATATGCTTATCCAAAGTCAAGTTTGAAGCCGCCCCCTACAAAACTCCACAATACTTGCAAAGAGCCTTGTGTGACCCGTCACTCATCTCCACTATATCCGAATGTTGCCAAACTCTTTGGCTTCGGGTATGTGAAGAACTTGAACAACATTGAGGGCTTGAGAAGAACCGGTTGCGGATTGTGATGCTATATCGAGATTAACGAAAATGAAAGAGATGAAAAAGAGATTTTTTTCTTTCTTTTTTGTGTTTTTTGCTTGCGTTTTTGAGTGGTGTAATCAACCCAAACATCAAACATATATTTATACTGATCAAATGGGTGTTACGAAACAATAAAACACAAAAAAGGTCAAAAGGACCAAAAAAGGTCATATAGCCGTTGCCAACGGCTAGATTCGAAGTGGGAAAAAAAAGCCAAAACAACAGTCGGTACCGGGTAGGAACAAGTTCCACCCGGGACGGGTACGCATCGGGTCCAAACCGGTTCCGGGTAGAAACCGGTTCTTGAGGCAAATGTTGGAACCGTGCGGAACTGGTGGGTACGAAACCGGGTTCGTCGGGTATGCACCGGAACCGGTTCCGGGTACAACCCGGCGGATCAGGTAGGGAAACCGGGTTTTTTTTCATGGCTAATGTATAGTTGGATTCAAAAGAAACAGTGAAAGTGGGTTCCTGAATCCTGACTTCCAGTTCACTGGACTAAAATGAAAGACAAAATGGGCCGGCCTTATGCAAAATGCATGATGGAAAACAAAAGCCCATGAGTGGCATACGAAAGTTTTAGCTCGAAAGTTTTAAAGGATGTTAGGCTACATGATTGGTAATTGTGTTTCGGGTGAAAGTTTTGTGTAAGAGACATGACTAGTTGATACTAATCTAGTTTTGTTTTTTTATTGGATGTTCATATATTGAATTTCGTGGTTTTGTGTCTAATCTAAATCGTTTCTAGTTGATTATTGATTGGTTTCAGTTTTAAATATTTTCATTGTGAACTTATAAAGACCAATACATAGTTGTGATTAGGTTAATCAAAGAATGAGTATAAAAATCATATATTCATGATCTAAATCTAGGTTACCTTTAACGGTCATTGATCTTTGAATCTGAATCCGAAAGTGATTGCTTTTTAATATTAATAATGTTTACAACCTTTTTCAAAGTTTATTGCTTTTTACAATTTAAGTTTTATCAATCAACCAAATCAAGTTTTAGTTTGTAAGTCAACCGTTAATTTTGCTCTTCTAATTTTTTAGTTATTCTAGCTTAAAATTTAACACTTTTCACAAATCCCTAGTGGATTGAACACCCTACTTCTTTTTTAACCATTAAAGTTAATAGCAACACTTTCATTGATATTTTTTATTGGCCAAATGAGAGATAATATTTATATTTACTTAAATCTTCGTAAATTGGTTGTCTTTCCAACCTTAACTCTATTACATTCCTTGCATTACTTTTTGACTTGGCTATTAACAAGAGCTTAACAAACAAAGTCTAAGTTTAGTTAAGAAAAGTTTAAAAAACTTTTTCACTTTATTTATAAATTAGACATGAAAGTACGCTGGTTGCGTCATCAAAGAGAAGTGTCCATTGCCGGAAATCCTTCCTGCTTTTTGCGCTTTAAATTTAGTTAAGAAAAGTTCAAAAAACTTATCCCACTCCCCTTTAGTTTTCTACAACGTATAAAAGAAACTAAATCATTTATAATAATCCACTAATGTTTATATATTTAATCAATTTTATATTTTTAACATGAGTATGAGTATGCTATATACTTAAAAGAACATTAAACTATTTTGTTAAATAAGATTTTTTTGTATCCCTTACTTGCACATTTGAAGATAAACGATCAAACTAATTTGTATATATATGATATTAATTAAAATTTAAAGAGAAACAAGTGAAGTACAATAATAGTTATATACTATATACATAACCGGGCGCGCAATGCAATTGCGCAATCGGATCTTAGTTGTCGCAAACATACGTTCGACGACTGACACAGAAAGATCTCGCATTTGTGACATAGCCAGACACATCAATCAATATAAGTTTTTTTTCGATCCAAAGTGTAAACATACAATGCTTAGGGTCAACATAATAATTAAGTTAAAGTAGAAGGTGAGTTGAAATATGTCATTTTGAGGGACGGGACGAAAGTAGTAAACATGAAAATATAGGGACCAAAGATTTAAAAGTCAGAACCACTAAAAGAAGAACAAAGGTGTCATTAATAATTAGGTTATTGGATTTTAATATTTTTAGCTATGAAATACACCAAAAAGCCACTTAGAAATTCAAGTTCACCGTGTGATGTTGTCGAGAACTCATCCTGTATCCAAATTGAGTGATGCAACTTTCAATGTTGTGTAGTGGTAAGAGACTTGGATTCTCCAAAAGAGACCTAAGTTTTAGTCCCACTACCACCACTTTGGAAGAGGCAAATGGGGGCAATGAAGGGAGACTTGTGGCAACACAAGTTCGATATCTGAGCCAAACGGGTTTTATCACTAGCTTGTCGTCGTGCCTACGGGCGGACGGGTTAGTGGGTTTCCCCCGAATTGGAGTCGGGTTAATAGGTGGGTTTCGGCTACCCAGCGCTGTCTGTGTTCGCAAAGCGTTTGGGGTTACATTTCGCCATTGGGTTACCCCGGGTAGCCAGGCTTTATTCGTTTCGCTGTCAAAAAAAAAATCCAAATTGAGTGATATACATTAGGTTCATAATAAAACTCGAGGGAGTTATGGGTAGTTTCATTCACGTACCCATATCATATGGGACCATAATGCTCTTGTAAATGGATATGCGAAAAGGCGTTGAACATCTTCGTCAAACCGCTTGCAAATAGTACGCTCCATAGACATGACGAGGGGGAATACAATTCAAAATATTTCTCCAATAAAGAAAATTCGCTTTGGTCGGAAGCCAACCATTGTTCACATATGCTCATTCCATTTGAGTAAACATCTTCCTCATGATAAGTCACCTTTTAATTAAAGGAACCTACAAGATATATAATCGCAGTTACTACTAAATCGAAGATATTAAATATTATTGTCATTTATAGAGGTTTATATTCCATAAACTAGAGTTCAAATTTGTCATGTCACATTTGTTATCTATTATTCTATTGTATCTTTGTTAGACATGTGTTATATGTTAGGTTATACAATATAACTAGATTTAAGACCGGGCCACGCGTTACAGCGGCCGGGTTACGCAGTCGGTTTTGCGTATTTAACTTCGTCATATGTATTGACAAAAAAAGTCTCATGCCCCATACTTCTCGATGAAAAAACGTAATGTGTCACATGTTAAAAAACGATGAAATATCAAAATTTAGAGGTCAGCACGATAACAATATTAAAGTCGTACTATATGTCAAAGTAGAGTAAGAGATAAAAGTCAAAAACTTATCAGGGGCTAAAATGACAATTAGTAAAAGTCGTACTATGTGTCAAAGTGGAGTAAGAGTCAAAGTCAAAAACTAATCAGGGGCTCAAATGACAATTAGTAAAAGTCGGGGACTAAAACCGTCAATGCGTTAAAAGTCGGGATTAAAACCGTTAATACGTTAAAGTAAGAAAAAGTTAAAACGTGACGTGACGAGACGGGAGAGGCCGGTGCAAAGCACCGACCTTCCCTTTTAAGAGGTTTATAAATATAAATAATTAAAAAAAACAAGATGTGCAACAGACAAATTAACCTAGCTAGAGACTAATCATTGTAAATCAATATTCAAGAAAAAGCAAATAACTTCAATTGTTTCATTGAATAATTAATATGGCACGAGTAAATTATTAGTTGTCATAAAAGCAAAATGGGGTCAACAATGATGTTAGGGAGGAGGGAGTGGTCCTCTCAAGGTTCCCACAAGAAACTTTTTTCACCAATCAGAATATGGAACACTAATTTCAACTTTGAACTTCTTTGAACCTCTTTGAAGTGGGAGTGGTCCTCCCAAGGTTCCCACAAGGAACAAAAATTTCAAGTTCAAGTTCAAGTTACTTTTTGATTCTCGTCCACGAGATTTGCATCTCGTTTGGTACCTCGTGAGTTGCTCGTTGATGATCCTCGTTTAGCCCGGTGTAACAACCTCGCGAGCTCGTCGACCTCGTGAGCTCACCTCGTGACCACTCCTCCCCCCCTTATAAAGCAGTTAAAAGAACAAGTAGACATAGACATTTCCACGTGCCCATGACGATCTTAAAATTCATTAATGACCGACCACCTTTTGTAATTGTTGTAGGGTCCTTCAATAAATACATGATATGACCTATTGACCTAGCTCCATATTAATAGACACGTGTATACATATAGGTGTAACGAGTTGATCCACTCACACACTAATACAAATGTGTCTTGCAAATTAAAAGTTGTTTCATCAACTTAAATCAAGGGTTTGTACAAGTTTAAACTTAAATTAAAGCACCTCGATCTTAAGTATCACTAGATTTACGAAGCTACATCAAGTAAATAAGTTTTTATAGACACCTCTTTGTTACTTGTCATACCCTCTCTGTCTAAAGAGTTTCAAAACTTATAGTATTCTATACTTACAAACTGTTTCGTTTAGATAAGTGATTTCTTTAAAACTTACAAAACATCTCCATCTTCATATCTCAGTATTAAAAAGCGTGTAAATACTTCGGCATTTGTTATTCAATTAGATCATCCACATAAGAGACACAAGCTATGGGAAAAAAATATGTGCGTAATAATGTAATATCATAATAATGTCTTCTTTTAAGATTTTAACTAGAATAATGCAAACAAATTATGTGCATAATATCATTGAGAGTTAAGTTCTTTAAGTTAGGTGTTGTTTGTTTTACCTCTTAACGGTTTAATTCAGTGCTTAATCATTCAGATTCAGTATTCAGAGCGTTTGTTTCATAAAAAAAGTCTTTGAATGGTTCAGTTTTGTAAGAGAATGAAAGATGCTGAATGAAACTGAATGGAGCATATACCAAACTTACCATCACCTGAAGTTCTACCTTAATATCTCTCCCATTGATAGAGCCTCTTAATTGTTCAGACCTCTTAACCATTCAGCACTTAATGATTTAGATTTTGCCAAACAGCCCCTGAAAATCTATGTGACTTGTGCCTCGTCAAACAATCAATTAAATGGGCTGACTTATGGCTTCTTAGGTGTGAGGCCCTGTAGATGATTGATTCCATTTAACTAAATCAAACACGGTGGAGACTTGATTGACTAGTGTTAGGATGCTTAATTAAACATACCATTATTCGCCTGATTCATTACTTGTATGTGGTTTTGCATTTTAAATAGTTATCTATGAAAATGATTGAAAGCGTTAGTTAATTATGATTCCATGTGCATGCTTTTTCAGAGATGAAAAATGTTAAGTGTGGGGATATTTGATATAGTGTAAACTGTACGTATTTCCCGTGTAGAGTTTGTTTACGTTTTCGAGTCTTTTATATATTTTTTCTTTTTAAGTTTTATCTACTATTGATCCATATGTGTTTTGTAGGTCCCAAGTGGAAGTAATGGTGAAAAGATCGCATAATAAATTGTTCGTATGAGAAAACGGGACGCGAAACGGAGTTACGAGAGAACCAGAACGAGAAAACAAAACAACCGGAACACCCGAGGGTGTCACTACGCCACGCGACCACCCAAGGAGGATCTGTCCGTGCGACATGGCGCCCCCATGGGCTAGTGGTGGTGGTGACATCACCCAACGCGACCACAAGTTCCATTCCTCGTCGCGCGACGCGACGATACGATGACTCTTCGGCATAAAGTTTCTTCATTTTCTTTGTCCCTAATCACTATGAAAACATATCTTCCACTAACCCTAGCCTCTTTTCATGAACTAGGGACGAAAAAAGGCTTAAAGAAGGTGATTTTGGAGCTAGAGTGAAGCCAAGAAGCTCAAGCAAAAGCACGGGATAAAGACTTGTCTATTAACGTCAACGGGTTCTTCAACTCCTATGTTTTTATTTTCTTCTACCATGGTTACTTACTTTGAACTTGCATTTATTTTTGTGATTATGGTTTTCGGCTAAGCTTCTTAGATTACCTAGGCTAATGAAGAACTAATTACGATTGTTTGAATGTTTGTTTGGATAATGTCTTAACTTTGATATTTCTATTATTTAGTAAACAATTACTTTTGATTTATTGATTTATAAATATATGTTTGGTTTGACTTGAAAGTTTATTTGTTTCCACTTGAGTCTTATTAAATGTCTTTCAAAAAATAGATTTAAGTTAGGTCATGGACTTTGTGTTAGTGACTAGATTGTGGTTTAAGTGCACTAAAACCATAGGAACAATGAATTGAGTTGGGTTGATAAAAATATGTAGCTAAACTAGTATCCTGAGGTGATAGTTTAATTGGTAGGTCTAAGTAGGTTGAATTACTACGCTCGTTTCTGTGAAGAGTTGGTCTATGGTCGGTTTAACTACGGTGTCTACTAATGTATTGTCAGTTGAATCAAAGTAATTACATTAGGTTATTATATTGTGAGATAGATAATCGATATAGGTACTAAGTCATAGTCTTTAGACGACTGTGAGGGACTCTAATTACTAAATTGGTCCGCTTAATAATTTGATAAAAATCCATAGGTTTCTTCTAGAAAAGGGTCGATGGTCTTATATGAGTTTGGGTCAAGTGATCATTTTAAGATCCAGTCCATAGTCAAAAGCATTTTCTAAATGAACTGATAACTTGAGCATTAGTGAGTCGGGTTTATAGGTGGTTTGCTTTTAATCATCTATTTTAAATCCTTATTTCGTTTTGTCTATTATTTATTTTTATGCAATTTAATATCATAAAGCAAAACCCCTCTTTTATATAATCTTTCTTTTAAAAGACGTGTCTGGTTAAGTCGAGTCTTAGTCAGTTAATTTATTATAATATATAGAGTATGTGGTTTCGACACTATGACTTACCTTTGCTGTATTACATACGATATGTGATGTGCCGGTTGTGTGTTTAGTTTTAATTGAGTCTTAGTTTCATAAATTTAAAGCTTAGGTGTTCATATTTTATATATAGTATTGCACGCATCTAATCTACTACACAATCCAAAAATACTAAGGCGCCTCTTTGGCGATGCGAGCGTGTGAAATGCAAAGTGTGCCATCACACAACCACATTACGCCCATCGCCTGAATCCTAACTCGTGCTCGGGTACGAGGGTGCATTGGGTGTTGTGCGTCCTTATGCCTACCACTAGGTGTATGTATTTTTTTAGTTCCTTTTGCACACTTTTTAAACTTTAAATTTATAAAAATGATTGTTGCCGAATACTAACTACACACAATTAGGCAAGTGTTGCTATCGTATATATAGTATAGTTATGGCAAGAGCCAATGATCGATCCAAGGACATGATAGTTTAGTGATAGTAAACCTTCGTTATTATTTATCCGGTCGATTAAGTGATTTGGTTGATTGCAAGAAATGTAAATGGTAGTAGAATTAAAATGCAAGAAATCAAATGCGAATAAGTAAATGGCTAGTTGAAATAACCAGTAAAGTTAGAGTCAAATTTCTCTTTTTCCCAAACCTTCCGCCATGAACCAAATGTGACCATAGTGAAATTTCTCTTTCTCCAATTTTTCAACCAATTAGTAAAGTTAGAGTCAGATTTATCTTTTTCCCTAACATCTCCTCAAGATCATTAAGAACAATGAAACTTTAATTATAATGTAAGAAGTTAGAGCCAAATTTCTCTTTTTCCCAAACCTTTACACAAGAAATGTAGATTGGAGTCAGATTCACTTTTTCCCCCACCATCTAGTGAGTTGGCATGGTTAGCATCATATTTCTCTTTAGGGGTGTAAACGAGTCGAGCCGAGCCCGAGCCTGACCCTAATCGAGCTTGGCTCGTTAAAATATCCTGAAGCTCGAGCTCGAGCTCGGTTCGAGCTATGATTTTGAGATCGAGCTCGGCTCGTTAAAGTAATAAAAAGCTCGATAAAAGCTCGACAAGGCTCGATTTTGTATAACAAAAACAAGAAATTGAGCAATCAAATGTTCTATTGCCTTCGATGGACGTTCAGTTTTTAAACAATACAACGAGAACAAAAACTTTTAAATAATTAAAACCAATTTATTAAAGAGATAAATGAATATATGTGAAACTAAAAAGTTACAAACAAAGCCGAATCAATTAGTGAATAATGATGATGAGTTGATGACGGAAATGACGGCAATCGAATGACCATATGACATGTTGAAATTTGATGGCTGCGACAAACATGGTTGAAGGGAATTGGATTTAATATGAATCTTGAAAGTGGACATTTTGAAAAGAGGAAAAACATGAACGGGATAGTTTGGGGAGTTAGTGATGACATGAAAATATATTAATTGTTAAATATATGAAAAATAAAGTAAAATATTAGTGGGCTCGATAAGGCTCGTTAAGGCTCGCGAGCTTTGGTTCAAAGGCTCGAGCTCGAGCTCGATTATTAAACGAGTCATATTTCAGGCTCGAGCTCGGGCTCAAGCTCGTTTAGGCCGGCTCGTTCGAGCTTTTTAACGAGTCGATCTTGAGTAGCTTGCGAGCCGGCTTGAATCATTTACACCCCTATTTCTCTTGTTTCTTACTCATGCCTTAAAATGGTCATTAAGAGCAATGAATTATAACGATGCTGATTAACAAGTTAATAAATTTAAATTCTCATTAATCATCTCTTCTTCTAATAATTTGTTAAGCCTTACCTCCATTAATCATATTTTTTCATATTTAGCATACTTTATTTGATGTTTTGCTATTACTAATTTTTTCATTATAAAACAATATAAATGCTTTTTACCGATCAACCCCGTGGGTATCCACGGATTCTAATCTAGTTTCTAATAAAATGGCAAAGAAAATAGACATCACTATTTTCATGAAATAAAAATCTTAAGTTATGGTTTTAAAATCTTTACTAAATATAAGTTTATAGCTTGTTAGATATTTCGATATGTCGGTTTAGTAGTGGGTGGTTGTGTGGTGTCAACAACTCTATCACACATTTTATAGTACATTTGGGTCTATAACCAACATCGGTTTAATTATGATATGTCATATGTGTATGGTAAATATGTTTCTTTAGACTTGTAAAATGCTATAACTTATGTACTTGTGTTTAATTGGAAACAAATTAACATGTTTAAGTTATTACAAGTTGAACTAAAACAATGACTTTTTAAAGTGCTAATGCTAAACATTTCTATAAGGACAGTTAGCAAGATCCAAATATGTTTAAATTATCACAAGTTAACAAAAACAATGACTTTTAAAGTAGTAGCAGTAATGCTAAAACATTTCTTTTAAGAACAGTTAGCAAGATCTAAACATGTTCAAAATATTGTAATTATCCCAAAAGAATAATAATATATTCTTTGAAAAGAATAGAACTTTATTTTTATCACTGGCTACATCTCTCACATATTGAACAAATGATTGGCGGTCATTTGTACTGAATAAAAATGTTAATTCATTTACATAGAATAAAAATGTTAATTCATTTACATAGAGAATAAATTACTGAGGAATTTTAATTTAATAACAAGGATAAATATGAGAGGGACGTTAATTACTTTTAGAATGAATAGGAAGTCGTAAAGGAGATAAAGTCAACAATAACCATATTTCACCAATATGGGAACTGTCCCATGAACCAAAGTCAAGTTTTGATTTTAAGAAAGGTATCTCCCTCAAAATAGAATAAAGGAAATCTCTTCTCGTTTCCATCACATGAAACCCTCTTGGTATAAATAGAGGTCTCATGTCTCAGGTTTGAACACATTCTCATTACTATTATCTCCCTCTACTTCTACGCCGGAGGTGGATCGCAGGAGAAACTCCCCTGCGGTGAGACTTTACGGTTGTTCATGTTTTCAGGTCACCGAGATTAGTGTTCTTCGTATACAAGACAAGGTGGACTTATATACTCTCTAGACAAGTAAATCCTTTGTAGCAACACCAATGCATATTTCAAGAAAAAATGCTAGCGGGAAGCAGGTTTTAAGGGACGGTAGCCCCAGCGGAGTAGAGAGTTAATATTTTAATTCCCATTTGCATTCCTGTGGTTTGTTGATTTTGACCATTTGCATCCCTATGGTTTTAAAATTTCATATTCACCCCTGACGTTTGCATTTTATTCCTATTTGCATCCAAAAACTAACTTTGTTAGACTTTTCAGTTAACTTTTTTCATTAATGACCAAAATACCCCCAGTGATGCAAATGGTCAAAAGAAAAACTTCAGGGATGCAAATGGTAAAAACTAATTGAAATTTTAACATATATATATATATATATATGTGTGTGTGTGTGTGTGTTATTTATATGGTAAAAAGACTGTTATTTTTATATATTTTAGAGAAAATATTTTTTTATCGGTAAAAACATTGTTAGTTTTGTATATTTTATAAAAAAACTTTTTTATCTTTAAAACTATTTATTGTTGTTTTAATTTTATTATTATGTTATTGTTCTTGTTTTTTAAAACATGTTTTTAATATAAAAAAATAAATACTTATTTATTAAACCCATTATAAACTTTTTTTTACATCGTTGATCTTCTAACTTTTTTTACGATCCCTCGTTTTGTAAACCAATTCTATTTCTAACTGTTCATTTATAAAAAAAAATCATTCGTTTTATAAACATGTTTTATGTATACAAATAAGTATGCATTATATAAAACCAATCATTTTTATAAATGTCTTTTTTATATGTTTCATTTTCAACATAACTGTTACATTACACTTTGAGGCTATATTGGTGGCATATGCTCATAAATTTGTTTGGTAGTATCTTCTAAAAATAAGGTTTTAAAAACCAAGGATTAATGGTCTAAAAAAATGAGTAATGTATAGAAAAAGTAGTTTCGAAGACATGATTTAAAAAGATAATAAAAAGTATTTGAAAATATGTATTTATTTGTATATTAAAAAATGTTTTATAAAATAATAAACTGAAAAAAAACTGAATAATAATAAAACTATAATAATAAACACTTTTAATTATAAAAACATTCTCTCTAAAACATACAAAAATAACAATGTTTTACCTTATAAATAATGTATATATATATATATGCACACACACATATACATATAAATATATGTTAAAATTTCAAGTAATTTTTACCATTTGCATCCCTGAAGTTTCTGTTTGACCATTTGCATCCCTAGGGGTATTTTAGTCATTAATGAAAAAGTTAACTGGAAAATCTAACAGAATTAGTTTTTTGGATGCAAATGGGAATAAAATGCAAACGTCAGGGGTGAATATGAGATTTTGAAACCAGAGGATACAAATGGTCAAAATCAACAAACCACAGGGATACAAATGAGAATTTACTCTTATATGAACTTGATCTTATGACAAGTTAAAGAGTGAGCTAAAGAAGTAAATCTAGGTGTCATTTGTTTTGCAAAAGATAATGACAAATGCCGCTTAGAACTTGGAAGGCCTCGCAGATAAAGTTTTTTTTTTCTTTTTTGTTTTTTAGCTTTTTATAGTACTAAATCTTGTTACAATCTTTAATCATGAGTGACAATATCATTTATGAACAACAAGTTAAATGGTTTCAATACAGGTACAGCCAAAAAAAAATAAATATTAAAGGTTATATGGGATGACATGTTTACATAATGTCTGAAATCTTTTATGTGGAGTGACCGACATTTACGCTCAAAGGGACACAGGACAACTCCTTATTTTAGAGACTCTACTCAAGGGCTGAATCGATCTAACTCAAACGAAACAATAAACAAACACAAATGTAATTATGGTTAACTCCCACAAATTTATGTTGTTTTAAGAAAAGTCACTCAAAAACTTAAACAATGAATAACCCTAAACTCGGTTTATATGATCTAACTTAACTCGTTAGACTACATCTCATACATAACCATTAACATGGTCATCTTCTATATAATAAATCAGGGTTTTTTGGGCGGTAAAATTGGCTCCAAAAAACCTCATTTGGGCGGTACATTTGAGGGGGAAGAAAATTTGAGCTGGATTTCATGAATTGATTTTGAGGGGTGTGAAACCATAAATTTATAACCACTTAAACGAATGGAATAAATGATTTAGGGGTTTCCAAAATATAACTAATCAATTGATTTGAAATTAAAGATAATTGTTGTAATTGATTTCAAAATTTAAAGGTGATTGCAATTAATCTTAAACTTTAGGTTACTAAATTAACAAATATTTAGTAACAAATCAATTGAAATTACCCGTTGTAGTTCGACCAATAAAAACGTATACAATTATTGATTTTATGTGATTTGATTAATTTGATACGTTCTAATTTTTTATTTATATATTTTAAATTTAATTGGTGTGTATATACAAGTTTTAATCCGTGTATATACACGGGTTTTAAACCTAGTGTATTTATAATAAGAAACTTAATAACCCTAATTTGATTAACAAGTTATTTAATAACCCTAATACACCTCATAAGGTCATTAACAACATTTAATTAAACTCCATAGGTTTATTGGGTCGAGGTCTTCTTCCTCCTCGTGTTGGGCCCTTGAGTCGTAAATTACCAGCATTTATTTTTTGTATATTTATTTAAGGATTTTCTTATGTTAATTTTGTAAAAATGTAACCAGGTTTGTCAACTGTTCCGATTAAATACCTGAAACTTTATTTGTCTCTCTAATGTCACTGAAGTTTCATTAAGTGCTCCAATCCTATGAATTAATTTTACGATTATTTAAATTTTAAAAATTGAGTTGGGCAAATGAAATATGTATAAACTTTGGATACTATTTTTTGATTTTTTTTGTTCAATTTGACTTAAACTCAATAAATTTAGAACTTTGTTATTAAGTTGCAAATTCTTAGTCTTCACTTTTAGATCCCGATTCAAATTGATTGGAAAAAACTTTCACTTTTTTATAATAATAATTCATGTATGTTTCATATAACATAGGATTGGAACACTTATTAAACTTCAATGACTTTAGAGAGACAAAAAAGTTTAAGGTATTTAATTAGAACAATGAGTAAACTTGGTTACATTTCTATGATATTTTCCCTTATTTATATTCAGATTAAACTACTATTTTGGTCCCTGTGATTTGATAAAAATCACGATTTTAGTCCAATAGTTTTTGTTAAACTAATGGACTAAAAGAGTAGAAAACAAACCATTGGACTAAAACCGTAATTTCAACCAAAACTCAAGGATCAAAATAGTAGTTTACTTTTATATTTATCTAGTAAATGTTTGAGTTTCATAAGTGTCTCCTAGCTTATGTTTGTGACATTCTGGCATGTATTTTTTATTGTTTGCGACATAATTTCTTATGTATATGTTGATGTCCTTTGTTATTGGGGATCATGGGAAAACATGTTTAAAATATTCCAAGTTGTAAATAAACAATTTTAAAAAAATAGTAATGCTAAACATGTCCCTAAACACTTCTGTAAAAACAGTTAGCAAGATCTAAACATGTTTAAATTATTACAATTATCCAAAAAGAATAGTATTATATTATGTGGAAAGAATTTTGCCATGTTACTTAGCATTACTCCAAAAGTGAAATTGGATTTTTATTAAAAACTGAAAAAAGCCAAAAAAGTATCTCAAACAGTTTTGAGGTAAAAACACAACAATTTGTCCATATTTCTTGGAGAACAACATGAGTTTGCATTTTTGCATATGATCAAACCTAGAGCATATCAAAAACTAGTTCTATTTCTACCATAAATACATAGATCCCCAAAAAACATTGGCCATTCTAGTACTATAAGACCAACAACAACAAAAGATAACAAACATAACAAGCACAACAAGTTCAATCTAGTAATGAGGTAGAGAAACACACATTTGATGATCATCATCTCAAAATGGTAAACTCTTTGAAGTTGAGATGGATGTGAGTGATCTAAAATGTTGCGACGGCACGAAATCTTGTGGCAAATTAGCTCTCTTTGCCATCCTCCTCATATTGCTATGCAAACTTTGTTGTACCAAATGCTTAACCGCTATACTCTCGTCACTCATCATCATGTCATCCTCCGAATCCTTTGAGGGGTCTGTTGATCCCATTAGTCTGGAATCAACAGACCCACATTGGGGCGCTGAAACATTTGCCCCAATGCTGCCTACAAATGTTTCCGACACTTGTTTACCTTTATCAATCCTTAAAATTTCTAAAATACGAGAAGCTCGTTTTTGTGCTAAGGTGCTACCAAGGAGTGTTAGTTCAAGGAGTGTAGATGTAACCCCGGACTCAATCATCACTTGTCTATCTCTATACGACTTATGAGCCATAACCATCAATATGTACGTCGCTTTTTCTTGACAATTAGGCGAATCGGTCCAACTCAAAACATCTACCAATATCTGAAACGAATCCTGAACGCTACTCACCGCCTTTCGTCCCTCAGGAGTAGACACCAAATTGCTCAAGATCGACAAGATCCTATCACTAACTTCCATATCCCCCAACGTGGTCATCAAAAACGGAACAAAATCATCAATTTCAATCATTGGTAAAACATTTGAAGGCAAGATTGATAAGTTATAAAGTGCCCTTAAACAATCTTGAATAACTTGTGAATTAACTTTTGAATTCACTTCACCTTCAATTGAGCTCTTGAGAGTTTTAACCAAGAACGAAACAGCCCCCGATGATCCAATTATCGGTTTGTTTGAATCCAGCGCGGTTAACCCAAGAAAATTCGCTACAATCGCTGAACACACATCCGCGTTAGGCGTACCATCATTTGGGGCTTTAGTTAGATCAAGCATCTTGTGTACTGCTCCTGCTTTAACAATAGCAGCTTTGTTCCTGAAAGTTATTCAACTTCATCAGCTTCAATTTATTAACTACTCACATTGATTAACAAATATATGAAATTGAGTTTAAATCTTATATCATAACACAATCATTAAGCCCCAATTTCATCTTAAATCATAACAACAACATTGATGATTAAACCCTAACTTACATTAAGCTCCAATTAAGCCCCAATTTCATCTAAAATTGAATCAAACAGCAGCAACATAAACCCTAATTGCAGGTACTTACGCATCATTTCCAATGGCGAGATTAAGCAGAGCATACAAAGCAGCGATTTGAGCATCCAGATCACCGGCATCAAGCAATGAAATCAACGGCGGAATTGCTCCGAGCAACGCTAACGTCGTTCGAGCATCTGAATCATCCTTCGCTAATCTCCTCACATCCTTCGCACCATTCAAAACATCATCATCATCATCATTGTTCTGCAATTGTTTCACAACCTGCTTCAACTCCTCCAACACTTCAACCTTCTTCTTCACATCTTCTTCCTCTTCCTCCAACATCTCCGACATCTTCAACAACTCCGATAGCTTCTCCGATCTCTTAACACTCTTAATCAGATCAGATCTACATTCAATTTTATTCGTTTCTTCCTTATTCGGCTTCACCGCCACCGGAGAATGAACATGAACAGTGTGACGGTAACCGCCTCCTCCACATCTCATCGTGTCAATGATTTTCCGACGACATACAGACCATAACTTAAAGTTCCAGCCACCGTCATGTTGACGATCAATAACAACTGATCCCATAGTGTTTCGTTGAAATTTCCCCATTTAGTCAAACAACATTCAATCATACATCAATAACATCACCTACATTGCACCGATCAAACCTGAAGATGAAAATTTCACACCAACAACACCTGTTTGTGCAGATCAGAGGCTGTAGATAAAGAAAAATGAGGAAAGTTTCAGAGGAGTGAAGGTGAAGCTTCTGCAACAAGTGAGTGAGTATGGTGATGTGTGTCAGAATGAAAGAAGAAAAGGTGGGGGTGGGGGTGGGGGTGGGGGTAGGGGTAGGGGGTAGGGGTGGGGGTCTACAAGGTATTTGATGATATTAACACTTATCTACCTTAATTAATATGTTTAATTACTATTTATATCCTTATGATTTTTTCTTTTTTTATTTTGTACTTAACTTAGTTAGAAATTGAGTATATTTATGTTATGTTTTTATCTTTATTTGACTCTTCTCCCACCTACATGGTTTTGATGTGTATATATTCCCAATCTCTATGTCATAAATGCACCATATATATGCTAAAAAAATATTGTTTTTTTATATGAAAAACAAATTCATTTTTGAAAATTAATTTGTTTGGTTGATTAAATGTATGTTGGTATTTGATAGTGTATGGTTTTTCTCATCGGTTTATCTTTATATGGTATGATTGTTAGTTTTGAAAGATGATTTATGCAATTATGCTTAAGTTTTGTAGGGATAAAAAGGAAAGAAAATAATCTATCTAATAAATTAGAGTTTTTAGGGGGTAATTTTTTGGGGGGAAAACATAATTTATTTTATAAAAGGAAGGTTGAGAGGGAAATTAAATAGGAGAGTTAATAAAGACAAAATTTTGTGATTAATAATAATTTACAAAATTATTTATAAATTTTTAAATATAATAGTTATAATTTTTTAAAAATATTTTTATTCAACCCGTGTGTAATACACGGGTGTTAAACCTAGTATATGAATATAGTGAGTCGAGGTTTTGCCCATG
Organism: Tagetes erecta; assembly: GCA_030867185.1. Classification (NCBI taxonomy): domain Eukaryota; kingdom Viridiplantae; phylum Streptophyta; class Magnoliopsida; order Asterales; family Asteraceae; genus Tagetes; species Tagetes erecta. The sequence continues at coordinate 19,536,107 of CM061492.1, read as the reverse complement.
GCTTTAAGCTCATTCGCACAGCGAGATAGTTTGTGTCGGAAATCGCCAAATCGGGGATGACTTTGACTTCAAGGAAGACATTGTTTGGCCGCTCACACTAGATGTATGGATATGAAATGTGTATAATGAGATATACATATTTTTATACGAGAATTTAAGTGTATTATCTTAAAATAAACTTGGAAAGATTAACTAAGTTTGATTTGGTGGCAAACAATCGCCTCTTTAACTTAAAGGTAAACTTGAATCCAAATTTGCCTTATGTAGATCTAAATATTCTCTATCAAATTCACAAACAGTTATAAAGATGTAAGTTATAAACAAAGCTACAACACGACTTTAGTTAAACGTTTAAAAATCAAAACTTAGATATCTAAATTAGACAATATTGTCATTATTATTATTATATTAATTTTACAAAGAGACAAATTTTCTTATAACAACGGAAAAAAAATATAAAATTGTCACTTGTCGTTTCAAAATCATTTTATAACAACCAAATAGGTGCTACATTTCATCAAAACCTCAAGGTTAGGATGGAAAAGTAACCATCCTCACACATTAGGGACTAGATAGCAAAACTTTATATGAGTTTGACCAAATGTTTCTTTTCATGTAAATAAATAACATAAATATTCGTAACTAAAAAATAAAGTAATTACTAAAACTACCGTGCACCGATAAAGTTACGTTTTTATGATTTAAGGTGACAATCTATCTCGTTATAACATGTAGTTGCATGCATTTGATTTGATGTCTCCTTTTGATAGACACTTCCAAGGCTTGTTAGAAAACTATTTTTATGCGTTTGGTGGTCGGGTATTGTATATATAATGTTATAATAACAAAACTTACCATTATGATAAAACTGGTCTCTATTAAAATCATTTGTGAATTATGATTACTTATGATTAAAATCATTTGTGAATTATGATGACTTAATAGGATATTATAATTTGGGTTATTGGATTATAATACTTCGAACTATGGCCTATTAACCGTTGTCACTTTCAACTAAAACCACACTTTCACCACTCACAACTTAACATCATATTTGTTGTGTCACTCACCTTGTTAAAATACACTAACGTCAAGTGTCATTTTTCTAAGTTGAAGGGATAACTTTATTTTTCATAATATATATATCCCATCACCCTTATAGAGAAATTTCTCGTAAGATATCTTTTATAGAGAATGCGAAGGATTTTGATAACTAATCATCCCTTACAAAAATTAATCGTAATGGTTAATTGCGGTTATGATGAATTTGAGAAAACTCTTTAAGAACACCAAGAATGATTCTCTCGGAATTCTCCATCCAATCAAGATATCATAACAGAAATCATGTCACCACTAATTGTGGTACAGGAATTTTGCACCAAACATGTACTTGCCACCATGGTTTTTTTTCACAAATACAATCAGCGAGAAGAGAAAATGTATACGTCTAGTTATATCTATGTTCTAAAACTATCTATGATTTATCTCCTCAAATATTTGATTAAGCGCTAATGATCCCTGGTCCAAGTGTATAACAACAATCACAGCAGATTCATCATTATCATCCTTGTAAATATATTAAAAATCACTAAAATTCATCTTTCATTTTCAATAAAATAATACAATTTTATATGTTCATAATTATATATATATTATATATCCGTTCACTCATAAGTCACAACCACTTTAAAAAAATTAAAAATTATATAGATGATCGATCAATGTATCCCTTAAATATACAATTAACATTAGATTTTTCAAATATTTTATCTTTCATTCACTCACAAGTCACAACCACTCAAAACTATTCACTAAAAACACTAAAATATGAAAAAAAAAAAAAAAAATCACCCACATATGAGGAATCTACTTTGAATGTTCTAAGATGGGATGTCTAAGACGTTACAAAATGGAGAGGTTTTGGCTAAAGTACCTCTGGAAAAGAAAAAAAAAACTTTGAGTGTGTTTTGATTGTTCTAGTTTGGGACGTGGATTTTTAACCTAAATGTGTTTTTATAGCCTACTCTTTTAGGTTTGACCATGACTATTTTTGCTAACAATTGCATATAGTTAACAACCATATTAAACATCAGTACATTATTTAAAAAAACAAACATTCTTTGTGATAGAAAACAATAACTTGTCTAAAAAATTATTTGTTTAAATTACTTTTGAACAGCCGGCATTTCATTAGAATAATAAAACTAGAAAAGAGTTAGATTACAAGAATTAAAGAAATTAAAATGAATTTAAAAATATAAATATACACCAAGGTCTCCATTAATTCAATTTCATCAATATTATACTATAGTATTGACTATAATATAGTATATAACTAGATTTAAGATCAGGCCGTGCGTTGCAGCGGCCAGGTCACACAGTTGTGTCTTGCATATATGACTTCGTCACATGCGTTGATAAAGAAAATCTCATGTCCAGTATGTCACGGCGCAAAACCGTAATGTATCACATATCAAAAAGCGATGAAATATCAAAAGTTAGAGGTCAAAACAATAACAATATTGAAGTCGTAGCATATATCAAAGTAGAGTAAGAAATCAGGGTCGCAAACTCATTAGAGGCTAAAATTACAATTAGTAAAATTCGGAGATTAAAGCCGTAAATACATCAAGGGGAAAGTCAGAGACTTGCTGAGTCATCAGGGGTCAAAATAATAATAAGTCTAATTCATAGATTAAAATAGTAAATATATCAAAGTTTAAAAAATGTTTAAAATAGCTCTAGTGGTAAAGTTGTAATTGTCATGAAGTTGAGAACTAATTTACAAGGTCATAATAACCGACCTTGCAAATTAGTAAGTTATACAATAAGATTAATGAAAAGAAAACAAATAAAGTTAAAAAGTATGAATACGTAGTGACTACAACAACAATGGGTCATTGTGAATAAAATCCAGCTCATGTCACAAGATGATACGAAAAGAATTACAAAAAGTAGGACCATGTTGATGATGTGTTGTGTTGTTTGTTCACTTAGATCAATGCGATCTATGACAATAACAGTAGACAAACAAGTACGGTATATATGAAGACTTATATTGTGTGTGTTTTTAGACTTTTAGTATTCAAAATTCCGGTAGATATGGAGCATAAAACGGGCTACGTTAACGAAGAAGACAAAAAGGCTGACCTTGTTGACTTTTGTAACGTTTGACTCCACATTACTAGATACTAACCATTCATACAGATCAAGTATAAAGATAGCTATATCATTCTTTTTTTAAAGTCCAACGGCAAATGCATTAATTACTTCAATTCAGGGAGACCGGAGGTATAGGTTTAAATCCAAACATAAGGTTTTTACAAGGTATGGTTAAAGGTTCCTGTCATGGTTTTCCTCTGCACGGTTGGTTGATTAGTTTTCAACTCTGACCAACTTGGCTCCAAAAAGAAGGGTTGAGATGAGCTTCCATGATGAGAGAGCCTCAAAATCACCGTTCTTAAACGCCTACTAGATGGGACAGGTCGGATTTTGAGTTGATCATTGCACTTTATCGGAGGGACTATTGTAGCAAATGCCGTTAAAAAATATATTAGTAGTTTTTCACTCATACAATTTTAAGTGTCCATTTTAAATTCTTAAAAAGTTAGTTACGATTTCTAGAAGTGGACAATCGAGTGGTTGTACCAGCCAAAAGTCATCTACGTATTATTGTAACATCTGTTGATGTATTTCATAATTGGGTTGTACCTTTCTCAGGTGTAAAATGTGATGTTGTACCTGATCGTTTAAATCAAACCTCTATTTCGGTAAAACGAGAAGGAGTTTACTATGGACAGTACAGTGAGATTTGTGGAACTAATCATGTTTGACATTACATTGAGGCTCATATGAGCATAAACCCATCATCAGAGCCCTTAAACTTCTTCTTCAACATCAGAAGCAGAAGCCACATATTTATCACCGTAAAAAACAATAATAATCCTTAAAGAACACCTATTGTTGATTAACCTAAAAGCCCAAAAAATAATCCTTAAAAGAACAAGCATGAGTACAATAGCTCAAATGAGTTCTCACTCATAAAAGAACATCAACAAATCAAAATATCTGAAGTTTTAAAAGGCTAATAGGAGAGCAATACGGAAAGAGAAGACATTACCGCCATACAGAGGCCAGCCAAGACGAACATAAATGGCCGCCACCGACTTTCTGACAATGTTTCTTTGGGGAGGTTTTTCTCTCTCTACAGAAGAGACAATGTGAAGCTTAAAAAACCACAAGCTTCTCTCCATAAATATTACACACCATATAAATATATTAGGGGGGAGGAGTGGCTCACGAGCTCCTCACGAGCATAACGAGCTTGCCACGAGCACCACTCCTTGTCTAACGAGCTTGGTAAACGAGCTTGGCAAACGAGCTTGGGAACGAGGTTGGAAGCTCGTGAAGGAGAAACATTAACTGAAGGTTGTGAAATTTTGTTCCTTGTTGGGGAACCTTGGGAGGACCATTCCCACCCCAAAGAGGTGTAAAGAGGTGAGAATAAGTGTTGTAGCATTTTATATTTTGATTTGTTAAAAAAGTTCCCTGTGGGAACCTTGTGAAGACCACTCCCTCATCTCTTACCAAATGCCTAAAAAATACTATTCATGAGGTTTTTAAATTCATATAGTATGATATGGTATAATATAATATTATATAACTAGATTAGTACCCGTGTACTACACAGATTTTAGTTTATAGGTCTGAACAATTTAGATATCAAATTTATTTTTAACATATCCCTTATTAAATCGATTTGGATATTTACAAATATATTCATATCAAAAATCATATGTTAAAATAAAGGATATGATTTATAATAATTGGTAAATTTTTATTTGAACATATCGGATAAGGAGATAATTCATGATAATTGTTAATTTTTTATTCGAACATATCGAGTTAGGAGATAATTAATGATAATTGGTAAAATTTTAATTTGAACATATCGGGTTAGGATAGATCATATAATTGATAAATTTTTTATTTGAACATATCGGGTTAGGAGATAATTAATTCATGATAATTAGTAAATTTTTAATTTGAACATATCGGGTTAAGATATAGATCATGATAATTGGTAAATTTTGTATTTGAGCATATCAGGTTATTTCGAATATGGAGCATACCATGATCCGTCTACAAAATCTCCATCAAATTAATTTAGAACATGACACCTAAGCAAAATCTTATGTGGAATAGTTATAATAGTGACATATGGATGAGTTACTCAATTATTAGAATAGGTAGATAGGTAGATATTATATTAAAACAAGTTATTATCATAACATTCTTTTTGTAAATTCCTAGAAATTTAAATTTACAGGAAGAAATGTTTTTTAGCATGCTGGTAAGAATTAAATAAATTAGTATGTTGGTAACGTGCAAGTTACCGTGTGATCTGGTGTACATGGTTAAAGATGTTCCTGAATTATTCAATGATACGTAGCTCGTGGGAGTCCTAAAAACCTGCTTTAAGCTATCTTCATTGCTAATTATGGTGTATTTAAAAAGCGAAAAATGTTGGATGTTTTAATGCGTTCCAGCTAAAAGCCTTAGTTTTTTTGGTGGACATAAAAGCAGTATTGTTTTTCGGATAAAAAATAAAGGAAAATTTGTAAATCTAGAGTACATGGTGTTATTTTAAACTACTTAATGAAATTTATATATAAATAAGAGGCTGGAAAGTTACCAAACTCCTCAAAATCTAAATTACATCATAAGGTCAAAAGAGAGTTTTGTTAGAATTTTGGGTGAAAAATTAGTTTTTTCACTAAGTTGCAAAATGATTTTTTGCAAACTTTGGACAGAAATAAATATATGTAAACATGTGAAACAATTTTATTTCTTTATGGGTTCGTGTTCTATTAAGTGAGAACTTCGCTACGAACCAAACCGTGTCCAAAACCGAGTTAAAATGAATGAGATATCGATGCTCGAAGTTGGGTGTTTGATGCTGTTAGAGCTGCGAAAATTTGGTAGGAAAGTGGTGAAAACTTGTCCCACATTGGTGAGTAGTCACAAGTTTGAGTTGTATAAATGAAAGACATTTATCAACAATGACAACTAGTGTTAAAAGAGTTACTAGCTATGGGTGTACATGGTTTGTCCAAAGTCCCTTTGAAAGCTATGTTTTTAACCACACCATTCAAGCCATCTAGCTTGTTTGTAAGTTGTAACGGCAATTGACTAGTCTTGTGAGTTTCAACTCAAATTCAACTTCACAATAAAGATCTTTAATAACATTTATTGATCTTAATTTTTTGTTTGAATCTTGAAGGGTTGTTTCAACTCAATCTTAGTATAAATACTAAGGGGTTTCTACATGTTTGAGACACACCAACAACACCATAACTTTGAGAGTTCATACATTCATCTTAATTTGTCTTGCAATCACAAGTTCTTTCTCTCTTCATCTCTAAGTGTTCTTTTGGGTGCTAGAGTCCTCCCCGGCTGTACATACAGCTTCGGCCGTTGTACCCTGGGAAACATTCGAGTTCTCTTGGGAGACTCGGAATTTGTTTTAAGGGACCCGTGTCAATACACGAAGCCTCGGTCACTTGTTCTTTTCTTCTTTTGTACTTGTTATTTCCTTTATTTCGGTTGTAATTATCGTTTTGTAATTTACTGCTTTATTTGATTTTTGTATTGTATTTGAATCAATATAAGTATCTTTAATTTTTTATGCGAACGGTTCCTACAATCTTAAAACAATTTTTTTTTAAATCACCGTTCGTATTTAAAAAAAAATAAATAAATAAAAAAAAAAACAATAAGTCATTGTTCGTATCTCAAAGTTGGACTTAGAGAACTTACACTTGACTTCTTTCTTGCTCCGATTTTTTTTTCATTATTAAAAAAAAAATGGCAACTTCATCAAACCGTAAGATTAGTGTGGTTGAAGACGATGTAAGGAATACGATTGCTATAATAACCGAAACGTCCGCTTTCGTAGCGGAAGTTAACATCGCGGGTGATAAACCGCAAGGTTGGTACGTTGACACGGGATCTACGCGTCATGTGTGTGGCTACAAAAATCTCTTTAATACGTTTAAGGAGATGGTGGGTGACCAAAAACTCTACATGGGGAACAAAGCGACCGCCAACATTATGGGCGAAGGAGACGTGATCTTGAAAATGACTTCCGGAAAGGAACTCACATTAAGCAACACTTTATATGTTCCCGAGATTCGCAAGAATCTTGTTTCGGGGTGGTTGCTTAATAAGTTTGGTTTTAGACTAATGATTGAATCTGATAAAGTCATGTTGACCAAATGTGGAATGTTTGTTGGCAAAGGGTATGCCCTTAATGCCATGTTTAAGCTAAGTGCTATGGTTGTTAAGAACAACATAAATGATAATGCTTCGACCTCTACTTATATGCTTGAATTTTCAGATTCAAAGATTTGGCATGGTCGTCTTGGTCATGTAAATTATAAATCGATTAGACGGTTAATTAATTTAAATAGCATACCAACATTCCATATCGACTCAAAATCTAAATGCGCTACGTGCGTTGAATCCAAATTTACAAGAAAGTCCTTCAAATCGGTGGAACGGAAAACCGAACCACTAGATATAATTCACACCGATGTGTGTGATTTAAAAGCGGTGCCCACAAGAGGTGGTAATAAGTACTTCATTACATTTATTGACGATAGTACCAAATATTGTTATGTATATTTACTAAAGAGTAAAGATGAAGCAATAGACAAGTTTGTCTTGTATAAAAATGAGGTTGAAAATCAACTAAATAAGAAAATCAAAGTTGTGCGTAGTGATAGAGGAGGTGAATATGTCTCACCATTTGCGAATATATGTGCACAAAATGGAATTATCCACGAGTGTACTGCACCTTATTCTCCACAACAAAATGGCATTGCGGAACGAAAGAATCGTACACTAAAAGAAATGATGAATGCCATGTTGATCAGTTCTGGGATAAGCCAGGACATGTGGGGGGAAGCCGTTCTCTCGGCTAACTATCTTTTAAATAAGATACCTTCTAAGAAAAAAGATGAAACCCCTTATGAACTGTGGATGGGAAGGAAGCCATCATATAAATACTTAAAAGTGTGGGGGTGCCTAGCTAAAGTATTAATACCTGCACCAAAAGTGCAAAGGATAGGACCTAAAACTGTAGATTGCATATTCATTGGTTATGCTCATAACAGTACTGCATATCGTTTCTTGGTACAAGATTCCAAGAATCCCGATATACATAAAAACACTTTTATGGAATCAACGAATGCTTCATTTTTTGAAAATGTGTTTCCTTGTTTAAGACAAGAACACACTAGCTCATCAACACGAGTTGATGATGGTGGTCATGATAAGACACATGCACCACCTGAACATGAAGAGGTTGAACTAAGGCGAAGCAAACGACCACGGATTGAGAAATCCTATGGTCCGGACTTCATGGCTTACATGGTAGAGGGTACGCCTAATACATATTGTGAGGCGGTTACCTCTCCAGAGGCACCTCAATGGAAAGAGGCTATCAAGAGCGAGGTTGATTCCATTTTACAGAATCACACTTGGGAGCTCGTAGATCTTCCTCCTGGTTGTAAACCACTTGGATATCGTTGGATGTTCAAAAGGAAGCCTAAAGCCGATGGTACCATTGATAAATATAAGGCTAGATTAGTGATAAAAGGATTAGACAAAAAGAGGGTCTAGATTACTTTGACACTTACTCGCTAGTGACACGAATAACCTCTATAAGGTTGGTGCTAGCTATAGCGGCTTTAAGAAATTTGGAAGTTCACCAAATGGATGTAAAAACCGCATTTCTAAACGGAGACTTAGAAGAAGAAATTTACATGGAGCAACCCGAGGGTTTCTCCGCTCCCGGTCAAGAGGGAAAAGTATGTAAATTAGTCAAGTCTTTGTATGGCTTGAAGCAAGCTCCAAAACAATGGCACAAGAAGTTTGATGATGTCATGATTAACAATGGATTCAAAATAAATGAGTGCGATAAATGTGTCTATGTGAAAGACACAAGTGGAGGTTATGTGATATTATGTCTGTATGTAGATGATATGCTTATCATTGGAAGTAATGATAAAATGATCAAATCTACTAAAGACATGTTGAAAGCAAGATTTGACATGAAAGACATGGGTCTTGCGGATATAATTCTTGGAATAAAGATCATTAGAACCCAAAATGGACTTATAATAAGTCAATCTCAATATGTGGATAAAATTCTTGAAAAGTTCAATCCGGAGGACATGAGCATAGCTAAAACTCCGGTTGACACCACCACACATCTAAGTAAAAATAGAGGTGAGGCGGTTTCTCAGTTAGAATATGCAAGAATTATTGGTAGTCTAATGTACCTGATGACATGTACTAGACCCGACTTGGCTTACGCCGTGAGTCGTCTAAGCCGATATACTAGCAATCCAAGTTCTGTACATTGGAAAAGTATAACAAGGGTACTAAGGTACTTGAGGTACACTAGAAATTATGGATTACATTATAACCGTCATCCAACTGTGATCGAAGGTTACAGTGATGCTAACTGGATATCGGATATAAAAGACTCTCGATCAACAAGTGGATATGTGTTCACACTTGGAGGTGCGGCTATAGCTTGGAAATCGTCTAAGCAAACTGTTATAGCAAGATCCACGATGGAATCGGAGTTCATCGCCTTGGATAAATCCGGAGAAGAGGCGGAATGGCTACGTCAATTTGTGGAAGACATTCCAAGATGGCCAAAGCCGTTGTCGGCTATTTGCATTCATTGTGATAGTCAAGCATCAATTGGTAGAGCTAAAAGCTCAATGTACAATGGCAAATCAAGGCACATTCGACGTAGACATAACACAGTACGACAACTACTCTCTACAGGGGTTATCACAATTGACTATGTGAAGTCAAAAGAGAACATTGCGGACCCTCTCACAAAAGGCTTAAGCAAAGAGTTAGTATTAAAGTCGTCAATGGGAATGGGTCTAAAGCCCATGCAATAAGTGAATGCGAAGGAAAACCTAACCTATGTGACTGGAGATCCCAAGATCTAGGTTCAATAGGACAACCTAATTGCATAAACTACGGTCACTGTGGGGGTTCCCCAAACACAATAAAGGGAGTTAACCTTAAGACTTCCTAGCCCATTCCAATAATGACCAGTGACATGATTTGAGGATAAGTATAACAAATGGTTATTGATCTAGTGAAATCATCATAACCTTAATGCTTTTAATGATTTTGATAATCACCTATGTGAGAGAGAAGTGAGGTCGCTTCGAATGGATTTGTGGGGAGCGCAAATCCTAGAGCTCTCGCAGAACCAGGCTAGTGATCCACGACCATAATGGACACGACAATGAGGGGTTGACCAGACCAGGAATAGTATTGTGTAATGTGTATTGTCGTCTACATAAATGGTGGTTGGTTCAAAGACATCGCGTCTACCAAACCACTAGGAGACTAAGTATGCATCACAACGGAAGGTTCAAAGCTAACCACTACCTATCCGGCAATATTAAACCGCTGAAGTTTCATTTGGATATTAAGAGAGAACGGATCGATCTCCATTCATGTGGGGGATTGTTAGAATTTTGGGTGAAAAATTAGTTTTTTCACTAAGTTGCAAAATGACTTTTTGCAAACTTTGGACAGAAATAAATATATGTAAACATGTGAAACAATTTTATTTCTTTATGGGTTCGTGTTCTATTAAGTGAGAACTTCGCTACGAACCAAACCGTGTCCAAAACCGAGTTAAAATGAATGAGATATCGATGCTCGAAGTTGGGTGTTTGATGCTGTTAGAGCTGCGAAAATTTGGTAGGAAAGTGGTGAAAACTTGTCCCACATTGGTGAGTAGTCACAAGTTTGAGTTGTATAAATGAAAGACATTTATCAACAATGACAACTAGTATTAAAAGAGTTACTAGCTATGGGTGTACATGGTTTGTCCAAAGTCCCTTTGAAAGTTTTTAACCACACCATTCAAGCCATCTAGCTTGTTTGTAAGTTGTAACGACAATTGACTAGTCTTGTGAGTTTCAACTCAAATTCAACTTCACAATAAAGATCTTTAATAACATTTATTGATCTTAATTTTTTGTTTGAATCTTGAAGGGTTGTTTCAACTCAATCTTAGTATAAATACTAAGGGGTTTCTACATGTTTGAGACACACCAACAACACCATAACTTTGAGAGTTCATACATTCATCTTAATTTGTCTTGCAATCACAAGTTCTTTCTCTCTTCATCTCTAAGTGTTCTTTTGGGTGCTAGAGTCCTCCCCGGCTGTACATACAGCTTCGGCCGTTGTACCCTGGGAAACATTCGAGTTCTCTTGGGAGACTCGGAATTTGTATTAAGGGACCCGTGTCAATACACGAAGCCTCGGTCACTTGTTCTTTTCTTCTTTTGTACTTGTTATTTCCTTTATTTCGGTTGTAATTATCGTATTGTAATTTACTGCTTTATTTGATTTTTGTATTGTATTTGAATCAATATAAGTATCTTTAATTTTTTATGCGAACGGTTCCTACAAGTTTTTGAGTCATTCAACCCAAACAATTCTAGCCTTACAAAAGAAGAGTACACAATAGAATTGTAACTGTCTTTGCTTCTTGAGTCTTTAGATTGAAAAATCATCTTGTTTCTTAACTTCTAAAACACTCACCAAGTACTAAAACAAACAACATCAATCAAGCGTTTGTGTTTAGCCGAATAATAAGAGTGCATAACTTAAAGGGCATAATAGTGAGAAAAACAACATCTAACCAAGCGAAAACAACCATCCAAGAGAGCTAGCTCTCCAAGTACATATGTTAACCTTTTCAACTAGAAACTTATTTCATATATATCCGTAGACACTTATTTTTTGGGAGATAGAAAATATCAAAAGCTCTCTTGGTGACTTATTAATAGCTCCAAATCACCTTTAAAAGACAGGATCCACGAATCTAGTTCATCAGATAATGTCACTTGGCTTATTAGAAGAATCGATAAAAGACCAGTACCATGAGTTTTTGGTGTAATTTTTTATTTTACACGTTTCTTTACACTCTTATATTCTTATAACTTTATTATATTAATATATATATTCATAACTTTAAAGAAATAAAAATGGTTTTTACATATTTCCACTTCCTAAGTACATCAATTACATATTTACCGAAACCTAAATTTTAATTACACATCCCCTTTGACATATTAAATTACCCATTTACCATTTTTTTACACAAATCATAAGAACCAAACTCACATTAAAAATCAAAAGTCACATTCTTTATGTTGTTCGGTTCTGAATTTCTCCAAACGAACGTATACAAAGTAGCCAATTAATAAATAAAAGTCGATAACAACATAAAAAATGTATCTATATAAAAACAGTTAAAACAAACTAATTGATAGTCTTAGATTAAAAAATATAAAAATACATTTATCAAGGTCATTTAGGGTAAAACAGTAATTCAAAAAGTAATTTTTTAAAAAATAGGTAAATATGTAATATATATGGTTTATAAAAGAAAAATAAAGAATTTATAATACGTAATAAATAATCTTATGAAAAGAATATATGTAAATTAAAAAAAACACAAATTTATACCATAAACAAACATGAAAGTTAGGATATGATTTGCAAGAAAAAATTTAAGGACCAAAGATCAAGGCTTATATATATTTAATTCATAACTTGTACCAATTAATCAATGTGGTTTGACAAATGATGTATGCGACAGCATGCAGAAGACCAAAATGCATGTCTTCGTTAGAGCGAACGGAGGAAGCACATGTATCGTGTTTTATTGGTAGGTGACGTCTCTAATATTAAAATGTGTTAGATTTAGTGAGATGCGAAAACTTTAGTGATAAATTATTTGTTTATATTTTATAAAAAAATAACTTTTCCGCATGTAAATTTCTTAACTATAAATGTTAGGGTGAATTGCAAAAATGCTTATGAGCTTTGGGGTGTTTTGTATGTTTTTATAGAAATTTAATTAGTTTTTCACGTATCTCACAATTAATCCACTTTTTAAAACAACTAACACACTTTAATTTTGTTAAATTTTCCTTGTGGCATTTGGTATTAATAGGCAAACCTCATCGAGAATACTGAGACTACGAGGGTGTTTAGAGGAACACCTTAATTAGTAAATTGCATATCCATGAGTGGGATGGTGAGACAAACCTAGGACGATTAGTCCAGATGAGGAAGATGTTTGTAACTTTCTAGACAAATCTCATATCGACCGTGGACGAGGGACCTACACAATTAAGTGTGCTTGCTTGAGCGTAATCCAGTGATGGATAACCCAGTGCGGAGTTTTCACTCGAGCAACCAAAAGTAAATCCGTAAGCTCCTAGTGAGAAAAGTGAGCAATACGAGAGGCTAGATGTTAGACTTCGTGACACATGTTACGTTGGTTACACATTAACATGATTAGACATAGATAATAAAAATATTAATATGTCTCGCATAGGCTGATAGGCATAAGGCTAAAGTGATAAAAACTTAATGTAACGATGATCCACACGTATTAAGACGACGGAGCTAAAAATACTTAAAATTACAGAGTGAAGAGTGAAACCTTAACATGTATCAGTGGCATTAACGTGACCTAACAATTAAAAAAACTAATCTATTTAAAATCATGGTCAAATAGTTTTGATAGCGTAATACTTTTAAGATACAAAAAACAATAATAACAAAATGCCCCAAAAAATCAGGTTCAACTAGAAAGTCCAAATTTTATAAAAACTCTAAGAAGTCATGAGCTGATCAATGATATATGGTACTCCCTTAAAACTAGAAGAAACGATAATATTGGTAACTAGGTTTAACACCCGTGTGTTACCCACGGGTTATATAAAAATATTTTTAAAAAATTATAACCATTATATTTAAAAATTTGTAAATATTTTTGTAAATTATCATTAATCACAAAATTTTATCTACATCAACTCTCTTACTAACTTTTCCCTCTAAAGATTCCTTTTATAAACCAAAGTATGTTTTCTCCCCAAAAATTTGCCCCCTAAAACCTTGATTTATTAGATAGATGTCTTCATATTTCACGTTTCCCCCTTTTTAAACGTTCATAACATTACATACGTCATTATTATTTTTTTAAAATATTGCACCATAAAATCTAGCATTTTCTTATCTTTAGAACATGTATAGCGTTGATGTATAATGAAAACTTTTTGTTCACGTTTTTCAGCTCATTGTGTTATTTCTTTAGCTAATGTGTTATTTCATCAGGTCATTGTGTTATTTTTTAAACTAACAAGAATTACACAATGACCTGACAAAGAATACACAAATAAAACAAGTAATAGATTTGAGATGTTATTTTATGACATATAATTATGTTAACAATGAAAACAAGTTATAAGATTTGATATATATATATGTGACACCCCGCCCGGTGGCGGAAAACACCGGGCTGTCATAGAATTGGATATCCATAGTAAACAAAGCACATGGTGTTACTTTTATTAAAGTCTAATAATTATTATCATAAGTTTGGAACACGAGTCTTAAATATAAACGACAAAAGTAATAAAACCGAAATAGTAAATGCAATTGTGTTTTTATTATTCTAGGTCCAAGACAATCCTATGTCTTGGCAAAAGCAGCAGAACAACATCAAAGCATCACCTGAAATATGTGAAAATAAAGTTAGCTAATTAAAGCTAGTGAGTAAAACCCAAATTGAATAGTAATAGTATTGAAATCCGAGATCAACAAGATATGCTGCGCAATCCCACATGTATAGTAATTTCGTAATATCACCCTACCAGGACCCCTAGAATAGAATAGCACACCAACCACAATAGAAACCATAGTATCTCGTTTAGCCATTTGTCATGAGAACCACTCATGTAATAAATAATGATAACTTTTAATAACCGTCGTTTACCGTCTCGATATATAAGTCATCATTTAGCAATTTAGGGACATGGCATAGTATAGCATCATAGCATAGCAACATAGTATAGCAACATAGCATCTCGACATAGTAAACATGGAATTAGAAAGGCCGGGTTTAAATCACCTATCGATGTTGTACAAGCAGGTGGGTTTGTCAAACCATTAGCGCTAACATTGTACCGGTGGGATTACAAAGCAATAAAACTACTTTTCACTAACACATAAGATTGCATCAAGCCGCGAACTAGATTAACATATTTGTATGATCTCTTTTAGAAAACGAATAGAAAACGCAATATAGTAAAAGACATATTTCAGCCCCAAAATAGTAAAATGGAAAAAGGGGAGTGAGTTTACTCACCTTAAAATCCAAAGATAGTAGTAACATTAGAATCACAACTAGAAAGAACCGAGGATCGCCCAGATATTAGAATTACCTAATTAACCAGGAAAACCTTATTTAGAAACGAAGCAAGTAACGTAGTAATTAGAATCAAGAAACTAGAACTTCTAGGGTTTCGGATTTAAGATTTGGGATTTAGGGTTTTTGAAATACAATTTGGGATTTAGGGTTTTGAAATACAATTTGGGATTTAGGGTTTTGAAGTACAATTTGGGGATTTAGGGTTTTGAAATACAATTTGGGATTTAGGGTTTTGAAATACAATTTGGGATTTAGGGTTTTGAAATACAATTTGGGGATTTAGGGTTTTGTACGAAACGTTGCAGTATTTTGTATTAAATATATTTTATACGAAACCATTTTAGTTTTCTTGAAATATTAAACTTATGTTTTTAAGCTAATAAAATAGTTTCACTTTAAATATATCATTAGGTTGTTAGAAAGTATGATTAAATGATTTAAAAGTGAAAAATATGACAATTAAAGAAATGAGGCCAGTGGGTTTCGAACCCGTGACCCTTGGGTATAAACCAACAATACCAGACCAGTAGACCAGAAAGTCTTTTTGTTAATAATCTCGTTTTTAAATGTTTTTTAACATTTGTTCACCAACAAAACCCATTTCCGAATAAACCCTAGAATGAAAAATCCTTGAATTTGAACATGAATTCGATAGCAATACAGAAATTAATCTTAGGCTTCTGAACATCGAATGATAATGAGCATTTTATTGAAAGTATCTTACCCGATTGAAGTCGAATTGAATCGGAGAAGAATGATGAAAAAGAACGGCTGTGACGAATTCGATTTGAATGATTTGACTCTATCAAAATGCAATTAAACTTCCAGAATTCTTCTAGCTGATATATAGAATGAACGCCCTAACTTAATTTCAGATAATAGCAAGGATTCGACGTTCGATTGACCCGTTGCAGGTTTCGCACGAGATGAAGATCAAAGAAGATGATTGAGGGATAGAGGGTGCAATTGATTTACTGAAAGCTCACAACAACGATTATGATTGATGCTAGATTACTAAATTAGACTAATTGATTCAATACGTTACCAACCCGTTCAATGTTGAAACCGAATACTTTTAGATTAAATTCGTGATAAAGAGCTAGTTAATGGTCCAATTGATTAGAATATGTGCATTGAAACGACTTTAGCTGCGTTTTGGATTAATAGAATTTGAGGTATTAATCTGAAATTGATGGGAATGGGTTTTGGGTTTGGAAACAATGAAACCGTCGATTGATTTTGCAACAAAAGACACAGGTTCTTGTTTGAAATTGTTGTCTCGAGTTCGAAACTTAATTAGGGAGCCGTTAGAATGATTTTATCGAGCTTCATTCGAGTTAAAAACGATTAAAATTGGCATTTGGGTGTTGCCGGAATCCGGCGTCGGTGGCCGGAATAAACCACCGGAAAAACGGGTCAACAGGGGTGGGGCTGGGTAAATCTGTAAATTACATAATTGGTCCCTGTACTTTCAGGTTGTTTTAACTAGTTATTATAAGTTTTTAATAATAGTTTGTAAATTGACAGTTTTGGCACAAAGTTAATTATTTATATATTTTAACTAACTAACTTAACTAAATTGAAACGTAACGTTTATATAAGTGACGTTTTTATAGTTTTAGTTCGTTTAAGCCATTACTAGACTATTTCGAGACTTAGGAGCGTTTTTGTTTAACGTTTTTAATAATTTTCTTTTACGAACTATATATATATATATATATATATATATATATATATATATATATATTTATATATATATATTTTGAGATTTACTGTTTCAAATAATATTTATTTGATATACGAGAATATTTTGCGACATAAGTACAATTATTTAATTGAGACGGAAATAACGTAGAACCAATGCGTCATTTCATAATCATAATAATAAACGTTACATTTTGAAGAAAAATAAATGCGATTACAATTGAAAGGATAATAACTTCGGGTTCGAGTCGGGCATTCGGGTTCGGGTTTGGGGCAGATGTCACAGTCTCCCCTCCTTATAGAAATTTCGTCCCGAAATTTACTCAAACCAAAGTAGAAGAGGATGAAACAAAAGGCGCAGATACTTAACCTTCATTTGGTTTTAAATTCATGTTCACATTTTGAGTTTTAACGATCATTAATGATTGGTATTTGATTACGTTTGAGTTGTTTGACTTCACGATCCATAATTCAATACATTGCATCGATTCATTATGTCACACCCCGACCGATGGCGGAATCATCGAGGCGGACGAAAGTGAATGATTGTTCATAGCTCATGGTACACAAAACTGTTTAAATATTATTAAAATCCAATTATTCATACAACACTAAGCAAATAAACCAAATGAAACAAAGAAATAATTCAAACAGAAACGACTGAAATAGGCTACTTTATTTTATTTATTTAACTAGGTCCAAGTTCCTAGTCGTGTGGCATCCAAAGTTCCTAACTTGCTCATCCTGAAATCATGTGAAAAATAACTGGTCAGCTAACGAATTAGCTGGTGAGTAAACATAGGTTTGAAATACATATAGATACACTGATAAAGAAAAGTCAATTCATGTCGTTATGTCTAAACTTATAAATGCAAAACATGTACATACAAGATAACAACGCATAATCAAACCTTGAACAATGATAAGGGGGGGTCTTGTCACACCCCGACCAAACGGGCCGGGTCATGACGGACTGATATCATAAACAAGCAGCGGAAATAATAAACTACATATTCATTAAATATAATAAAAGTTGTCCACGTGGGCATATTTCATCCCAATAATAGGTTTAAACAAAATGCATAGAAATTTAAATTGTCTAGTGCGTGCATATCAGTCTTAAAACATATTAAAATAACTAGTGGGCTATCCTCCAAAACGTTCCAAGCCCTAACTTCAAATCAACAAGCTAAATAACCTTCCAATCAATTACCTGAAATACATACCCAAAAATACGTCAACATAAAGTTGGTGAGCTCATGGTTTAATAAAAGTTATGACACTAAAACAATTTATTTTATGGTGTACGGTCGACAATATATGTAGCCAAACCTGTTCGGATTATACCCAACCCGAATACAATAAATAATAGTCCCCTAACCCAAAGTGGGCTAACGTGCTCTGCTAAGCACCAGCGTTTCATTGAACATGTGGCGTAACGGTTTTCAACCTCAGTGGGGGGTATGCCACTGTACGCGGGGGATTCCCAAATAGTACTATTCACATATCAAAGGGCTCCTGCAAGAAGTTAATGGCTACCGAAAGTTGTACCAACGTTCGGGGACAAGTAGCAGATGTGTTACACCACAACAAAATGTAAAAAGAGTTTAAATAAATAAAGTTTAGTAGGTATGTATCAGCCCCAAAAATATTACATAAAAAGGGGGTTCATGAACTCACCTGTAGCTTTGCTCAAGAACTTCCTAGATAATGGTTTGCGTGAGAGTCCTACCTCCTAGCGGACTTCCTATGTTTAGTTTAATCAAGTTAGATTCTAAAATGTATAAGTCTACGTGCGTTCCATAACGGGTGCGTTTGTCTTTCGGTTGTATAGTCGTTTTTGTGTTCTCGTTGGTTTGTTCTCGTTTTAACACTTAAATCCATATTATTTTAGTTTAATTCAGTAAGTATTTAACTTATTTTTCATAAAAATTAGAAGGTTTGAGTGTTGTCGCTTTTAGTCCCTCAACTTTGTTATATTGACACTTTTAGCCCTAAAGTTAGGTTTTTGGTTATAACTTCTCATTTCTAGGTGTGTTAGTGTTGTGTATTGGTCTTATACATATTTTAAGGTTAACCTACTGGTTTTGAAGTGTTTATCAAGTTCGGGGTAGATTTCGAGTTCACCGGTCTCTCCGGTTGCGGTAAATCGTTACGTGTCGGGTTATGATTTGGGTTTTTGAGCTTATTTTGATCTTGGGCTTTTATATTAAGTTAAAGGGGTCTTAGTTACTGTAATATATGGTGTTTCATGGTTTTTAGGTGTTTCAATTATTTTCTACAAATTATTTTAGTAGTTGTCGGTTTACGGGTTTTTAAACTTAAATAATTTGTATAAAATAATAGGTACTTCCTAAATTGTTGAAATTTCGTTTATAGCTTATTTAATCAGTAACTAAGTGCTTTATAGTCCAAAAGTTGAGTTTTTAAGGTTCGTTGGTCATTTTCGTATTTTAACGCGTGTGTAACCGACGTATGAACGATTTATTTACAAAACATCTTTTTAAACATTTTTATTCTTTAAAATACTTCCTTGGGTTATATATACTGTATAAAAAGTGTTATTTCTGATTAAAAGGTATTTTTCTAATTTTTGTGCTTTTTACCATTTACTTGGTCTTTTATATTCAAAAATTCATAATAAATAGGTTAGGTTTATAAAAATTATGAAACTTGTTAGGATACTTAGTTTTAAGATATGAAAGCTTCTGGAATTATAAAATATCAGATTTTTCTTGTTTCGTTGGGTTTCGTGTTTTTAACGCGTTCGGTTCGGTTAAGATTACGTTTTATGCTTAGAGGGTCCTTGGTAACATTTTAAGTCTTAAAATAGTTATTTTATACTTATATATGAGTTTAGGTTCTGTAAGTTTGGTCCAAAGTGTCCTTAATTATTTTATACGAATTTTTGTATTTTAATCCTATTAAACATTCAAAAATTCATAGTAATTACATTCTTTTTAGGAAAATTATGAAATTTATTTTCTAACTTATTTTTAACATAAATAAGCTACTGAGATATTAAAAATTTGGTATTTTTACGTTTTTGGTATTTTCGTTGTTTTGTACGTTTTAGTTTCGGTTATTGTTCGATTTTTATGTACACCCATCAACAATCAATCATAATCAGTAATATTCACCTATACACATATTTATAACCGTAAGATAACAATTTTTTTGTATTTTTATACTCCCCACACGTTTTTGTGAATATTAGTGTATTTATCCATTTTTAATATTCAAAAATGCATAATAATTAATGTACAACTCCAAAAATCGTGAAATTTATTTTGTAACCATATTTTATTATAAAGAAGCTCCAGAAAATATAAAATTATGTTTTCAACCATATATATATATATGTGTGTGGACGTATGCATGTATGTATATGTTCATGCATATGTGTTTTTATTTAGTAGTGTAATTAATTGGTTGTAGGTGATTAATATTGTGTGTTGGTTGTATGTGTAATTTTTATATAAGTGTAGGTTGTTTTTATAAGGATTGTAGTTGGTTTAATTATAAGTTGTAGTGAACTTATATGTACATATATGTATGTACGTAAGAAGGTGCATATATATATAATGTGTATATGATTTTTGGTAGTGTAAATAATAATGGTTGTATGGTGGTAAATGTTGTATGGTATTTGTATAAATATGTGAAGGTGTTTATTTAATGGGTTGGTTAATATATATATATATATATATATATATATATATATATATATATATATATATATATATATATGTTGCACGTATGTATATATATACATGTGCATGGTTGTGTAGTGGTTTTTATATTTATAGAGTTGGTATTTTATTATTTTCATTGTCTAATGTAAATTATATGTGTAATTTATTATATCCTAACAATTGGTAATACTAAAGATACTAGTAGGGGAAAAGTCTATCTAACTCATGGTAGTAAAAATAAATTCCTACACGCATCCGAGAATTTAATATGACGGGTTTCGTCATCGGTTTTTATTGTAAACATACATGGGCCAAGCCCATAATCTAAGTTGGGCCTAAGCCCAATAAGGGTTGGGCCAAGCCCAATAATTTAAAAGGGGCCTAAGTCCAATAATAGTTAGGTCAAGCCCAATGGGTTTTTAAAAAAAAATCCGGGCCCAAAAACCGGGATTGTTACATCCTCCCCTACTTATAAGAATTTCGTCCTCGAAATTAAATTAAGGTTGTTCGTTTAAGGCCACAAAGTTTTTCCTAGCGTCACACTAACAAGTAGGAGAATAAACACACAAAGCACATAATCACCTTATATTGATTCGTGATTTGGTCTACGTTGTCTTGTAGTAGTGACTGGTTTATAGTCACTTGGGGTTCCCTATTGTTTTCCTCGGTGTTGTCCTCGAAATTATGGTAGAGTTGGTATCTTAGTACTACGTTACTCTCTAAGTATGAGGTTTTCAAAAATGCACGTAAACACATAAGAAGCACATAATAACCTTGTGTACTAATTAGCGATTTGGTATGGTGTTGTCTTATCACATTAATTCGTTTCATACGATGAACGACTCCTCTAATATGTTCAACTTCTGATTCTTAGGCTTCTCCTTAGTAGGAACTTCCTACTAGGTGTCTCGTATTTGGGTTATCGAGTTTTATCGAGTTGTAATCCTTAAAGCGCACATTCCAAGG
This sequence comes from Tagetes erecta, assembly GCA_030867185.1. NCBI lineage: Eukaryota > Viridiplantae > Streptophyta > Magnoliopsida > Asterales > Asteraceae > Tagetes > Tagetes erecta. The sequence goes on along the minus strand of CM061492.1, from coordinate 19,514,399 downwards.
GGTCTTGTTCCTTTCTTTTCTACTGTAAATGGCGTCAACCACATGCATTTCACCTAGATGGTATTGTATCTCTCTGTCCTAGGCGTCGAGTAGTTCTACTCTCCTTCATTGTCGTCTATTCAGCATATATGATCGAAGATGTGTTCTACGCTTTTTTTTTTTTTAAGTAGGCTTGAGATAGTTGAAGTGGTCTGCGAACTAATGGTACCTTCGTGGTTTTAAAATTTTAAATAGAAGTTGCAAGGATGAGTAATCATCAAGAGCGGATTAAGAAGGATTCGGGTACTTGTTTAAGGTATCTAAGGGATAGATTTTGACTAACGGATTGTGACACTTGCATATTGCATATATATGATAGAAACTTCAACCAGTGTGGCATCGAGTCATAAATGGAAAATGATTTAAGTTATGAGGTTTTAAACATATGGTGACTCATTAGGATTTCCTTAAATGCTCATGTGCCTGTAAATTCACCATTACGTTCCGGACCGTAATCGTTAATTCACCTCACATGTCATTCTAGTATTCTCCTGTTGTAGTCATATATGTAGGGTTCTTGTGTTTAATAGTTTTGCTCTTGCTTTGATTCTCCATCGAGGTGACGTTGACACTTGCACACCATAGGCATTACCTAGGTAGGGTTTCCGTTCAGTCATGGGTTTCTTAGTCGGGTTGTTCCCGGTTTCTACCATGTTATCTCCAACGCCTCCATGGGTAAATCCGTTGTCTTCCCACTTCCTCTTCACACCTACTCCCTCAAACTTCCTCAGTCTTTCGCACCTAATAGTTTCATCGCTCAATGTCCCCGACATCTCCACGGTCTCTTGGAATGTCCTAGGCTTCGCAGTCCTAGTCGTTCCCCTAATCTTAGGTGATAAGCCCCAGACATACCTCCCAATCCTTTTTGACTCTAGGGTCACCAAGTGGGGCATTAGACGCGCCAACTCGTTGAAACGATTTGGTGTACTCCAGGTGGCCATTTCCATTCATTTCAAGCCTAAGAAATTCGGCTTCTATCTTCTCTATCTCGTTGAGGGGGCAATATTGCTCAGTCATCAGCGTCTTGAACTCTTCCCATTTCATCCTAGCCACGACATCTCGTCTACGGGTTTGGAGCAAGGTGTTACACCAAGCTAAGGCTCCATTTTTCAACGAGTGGGTAGCAAATCGTACCTTGTTCTTCTCTAAACAGTCACTGATATCGAGCACAGCTTCCATTTCTTCTAACCACCTAATGGTTCCAGTTGCTCCTTCATCTCCATAATACTCGGTGGGCTTACATGCCATGAACGCCTTGTAGGCACCGCTAGTTCGCTCCTCGCGTTTCTCCTTCTTTCTGGTGTCATTCTTACCATCCCATTGGCTCTCATCATCTTCGCTGTTTTCTCTTTCTTTATCTTTGTTTCGCTTAGCGTTAACGTGTGTGGTTATGGTGGGTATGGCTTATGCAATAGCATCGGCGATGAGTTGTTGGATTCTCACGTCCTCGTTGGTGTTATCTTCGGTTTCGTTTTCGTGGTTGCTACTGTTGTCTTTTGTTTGGGATTGAGTGTCAGCGACATCTTGTTGGTTAACATCGCACTTACGTCCTGCTCCTCTTGCCATAGCTATATAGGAATTGCGTTCGTCATAAGCATGATCATAGACCATATGAGTAGATTTCGTGTATGTTCATGCAGACTTGTAAATGAGCTCAAGCGATTGGGTGTATAATCAGGTAGGTACATGTATGCTTTTATGTATATATATGCGTATGTGTATATGTATATACGAGCGTTCAATAAGGCATATATAAATATATATAGGTCTTTCTTATAAGCGCGGTTACTTGAGATATGTATCTATGTATTTTTAAGTATGTACTACCTATATGCGTATAACTATTAGTACATGTATTCTAAAAGTTTTTAGCAATCATTTACCAAAACTTGGACCTTAGAAGGCTCCTATATTCGTAGTAATCATGTAAGATAAGCATACAAGATAAGCATGTAAGGTAAGCATATAAGATAATCATGTAAAATAAGTATATAAGATAAGCATGTAAAATAAGCATATAAAATGAGAATGTAAGATAAACCAAAGTTGTGCATAGCAAAACCCACTATGCATTGCAATTACCAAAATAAGTAAAATACAATATCCGGTGTGACACAAGCGAAAATTCACTTGGTCCTACAATAGAATGATAAATAAGAATACAATATCCGGTGTGACACAAGCGAAAATTCACTTGGTCCTACAATGTCATAATGCATAAAGAAAAACAAGTAATGAAGATACGGTCTTGGCGTCCTGTCATCTATTGGGAAAAAAAAAGGTAAACAAATTAGTGATCAAATTAAATAAATAAATAAGTAAATAAGTGCATTAATAATATTCTGAATTAAGGTAATAGTAACAGATAGACGAAAATGCAAGTAAACACATTTAGTAAGGTCCTTGGGTTCACTTAAGTGCCTAGTTCATTGCTCGGTTCACATCTTATCTTAGTCCCTAAATCGTGTGGTTAAAGCCTAGGTGTCTTAGTGTAAGAACCTAATTCGCTAGAACCACTGGCTCTGATACCAATCTGTCACACCCCGACCAAACGGGCCGGGTCATGACGGACTGATATCATAAACAAGCAGCGGAAATAATAAACTACATATTCATTAAATATAATAAAAGTTGTCCACGTGGGCATATTTCATCCCAATAATAGGTTTAAACAAAATGCATAGAAATTTAAATTGTCTAGTGCGTGCATATCAGTCTTAAAACATATTAAAATAACTAGTGGGCTATCCTCCAAAACGTTCCAAGCCCTAACTTCAAATCAACAAGCTAAATAACCTTCCAATCAATTACCTGAAATACATACCCAAAAATACGTCAACATAAAGTTGGTGAGCTCATGGTTTAATAAAAGTTATGACACTAAAACAATTTATTTTATGGTGTACGGTCGACAATATATGTAGCCAAACCTGTTCGGATTATACCCAACCCGAATACAATAAATAATAGTCCCCTAACCCAAAGTGGGCTAACGTGCTCTGCTAAGCACCAGCGTTTCATTGAACATGTGGCGTAACGGTTTTCAACCTCAGTGGGGGGTATGCCACTGTACGCGGGGGATTCCCAAATAGTACTATTCACATATCAAAGGGCTCCTGCAAGAAGTTAATGGCTACCGAAAGTTGTACCAACGTTCGGGGACAAGTAGCAGATGTGTTACACCACAACAAAATGTAAAAAGAGTTTAAATAAATAAAGTTTAGTAGGTATGTATCAGCCCCAAAAATATTACATAAAAAGGGGGTTCATGAACTCACCTGTAGCTTTGCTCAAGAACTTCCTAGATAATGGTTTGCGTGAGAGTCCTACCTCCTAGCGGACTTCCTATGTTTAGTTTAATCAAGTTAGATTCTAAAATGTATAAGTCTACGTGCGTTCCATAACGGGTGCGTTTGTCTTTCGGTTGTATAGTCGTTTTTGTGTTCTCGTTGGTTTGTTCTCGTTTTAACACTTAAATCCATATTATTTTAGTTTAATTCAGTAAGTATTTAACTTATTTTTCATAAAAATTAGAAGGTTTGAGTGTTGTCGCTTTTAGTCCCTCAACTTTGTTATATTGACACTTTTAGCCCTAAAGTTAGGTTTTTGGTTATAACTTCTCATTTCTAGGTGTGTTAGTGTTGTGTATTGGTCTTATACATATTTTAAGGTTAACCTACTGGTTTTGAAGTGTTTATCAAGTTCGGGGTAGATTTCGAGTTCACCGGTCTCTCCGGTTGCGGTAAATCGTTACGTGTCGGGTTATGATTTGGGTTTTTGAGCTTATTTTGATCTTGGGCTTTTATATTAAGTTAAAGGGGTCTTAGTTACTGTAATATATGGTGTTTCATGGTTTTTAGGTGTTTCAATTATTTTCTACAAATTATTTTAGTAGTTGTCGGTTTACGGGTTTTTAAACTTAAATAATTTGTATAAAATAATAGGTACTTCCTAAATTGTTGAAATTTCGTTTATAGCTTATTTAATCAGTAACTAAGTGCTTTATAGTCCAAAAGTTGAGTTTTTAAGGTTCGTTGGTCATTTTCGTATTTTAACGCGTGTGTAACCGACGTATGAACGATTTATTTACAAAACATCTTTTTAAACATTTTTATTCTTTAAAATACTTCCTTGGGTTATATATACTGTATAAAAAGTGTTATTTCTGATTAAAAGGTATTTTTCTAATTTTTGTGCTTTTTACCATTTACTTGGTCTTTTATATTCAAAAATTCATAATAAATAGGTTAGGTTTATAAAAATTATGAAACTTGTTAGGATACTTAGTTTTAAGATATGAAAGCTTCTGGAATTATAAAATATCAGATTTTTCTTGTTTCATTGGGTTTCGTGTTTTTAACGCGTTCGGTTCGGTTAAGATTACGTTTTATGCTTAGAGGGTCCTTGGTAACATTTTAAGTCTTAAAATAGTTATTTTATACTTATATATGAGTTTAGGTTCTGTAAGTTTGGTCCAAAGTGTCCTTAATTATTTTATACGAATTTTTGTATTTTAATCCTATTAAACATTCAAAAATTCATAGTAATTACATTCTTTTTAGGAAAATTATGAAATTTATTTTCTAACTTATTTTTAACATAAATAAGCTACTGAGATATTAAAAATTTGGTATTTTTACGTTTTTGGTATTTTCGTTGTTTTGTACGTTTTAGTTTCGGTTATTGTTCGATTTTTATGTACACCCATCAACAATCAATCATAATCAGTAATATTCACCTATACACATATTTATAACCGTAAGATAACAATTTTTTTGTATTTTTATACTCCCCACACGTTTTTGTGAATATTAGTGTATTTATCCATTTTTAATATTCAAAAATGCATAATAATTAATGTACAACTCCAAAAATCGTGAAATTTATTTTGTAACCATATTTTATTATAAAGAAGCTCCAGAAAATATAAAATTATGTTTTCAAGGTTGTTAGTTAGGTGTTGTTGTTTTTCTCAAAATAAAGTGTGTAGTTTGACTATTTTAGTCAAACTTGTACATTTTTGTTTAGAAAAGGGTTTTATAGTTTTTAATCCTTTTGTTACTGAAAAATAAGTGTTTGAAGGTGTTCAAAAATATATGGGAAGTGTTGGTATTCATTGTGTGTAAAAATGAACGTTTTATGCACGTATAGTGCATTTTCGGGTGTTTTCTCGTTACCTTGAGGTTGAGGGTGAGTGGGGGTGCACTTGGGGTGGTATGAGGGTCACGAAAGGGACTGGAACTCGACTGGAAAAGGGGCTGGACGTTGCTGGTCTTGGCGTGCTTCTTCGTGGGTCGAACGGTTTTTGCTTCGGTTTGCTCGGTTGTTGTTTCTTTGGACCCGTGGCTCCTCTTGGCTTGTGTTTGATGATGTTGGTCGACCTTAGAGTGTTGTTGCTGCTGTGTTACACGTTTTTGGGGGTGGAGAATGCTTGCTTGATGAAGAAATTGCTAGAGAGAGTTTTTGGTGAGTTGAGAGATTGTGTAAATGAAAATGAGATGGTGTGGGGTGTGTGTGATGGTGGATTCAGCCGAAAATAAGGAGAGAGGGGGAGAGAGAAGAAGATTTTGTGGGGTGGTGTGAGATTATGGGGAGATTTCAAGTAATCTTAGGTATTGGTTGCATGGGAGGTGGGTAGTGTGGTTAGGGGACATGGTTTAGGTAGGATGGTTAATAGGGTAGAAGTATTTTATTTTGTTTTTGGTTAATTAGTTTAATATGTCTTGTATTATATTATTACAATTTGTTATTTGTTTTTATAAAATGTTAGTTTAGTTTTTATAAAGTGTTGGTGAATTATTTTGTTGGTTGTGGTTGTAGTTTTATACAAATATATATATATATATATATGTGTGTGTGGACGTATGCATGTATGTATATGTTCATGCATATGTGTTTTTATTTAGTAGTGTAATTAATTGGTTGTAGGTGATTAATATTGTGTGTTGGTTGTATGTGTAATTTTTATATAAGTGTAGGTTGTTTTTATAAGGATTGTAGTTGGTTTAATTATAAGTTGTAGTGAACTTATATGTACATATATGTATGTACGTAAGAAGGTGCATATATATATAATGTGTATATGATTTTTGGTAGTGTAAATAATAATGGTTGTATGGTGGTAAATGTTGTATGGTATTTGTATAAATATGTGAAGGTGTTTATTTAATGGGTTGGTTAATATATATATATATATATATATATATATATATATATATATATATATATATATATATATATATATATATATATATATATATATATATATATGTTGCACGTATGTATATATATATACATGTGCATGGTTGTGTAGTGGTTTTTATATTTATAGAGTTGGTATTTTATTATTTTCATTGTCTAATGTAAATTATATGTGTAATTTATTATATCCTAACAATTGGTAATACTAAAGATACTAGTAGGGGAAAAGTCTATCTAACTCATGGTAGTAAAAATAAATTCCTACACGCATCCGAGAATTTAATATGACGGGTTTCGTCATCGGTTTTTATTGTAAACATACATGGGCCAAGCCCATAATCTAAGTTGGGCCTAAGCCCAATAAGGGTTGGGCCAAGCCCAATAATTTAAAAGGGGCCTAAGTCCAATAATAGTTAGGTCAAGCCCAATGGGTTTTTAAAAAAAAATCCGGGCCCAAAAACCGGGATTGTTACAGGTCTACTTGATAATGATACTCAGTTATAATCACCCAAGAATCAGGGGGGTGGGTCCTTTCGACCAATAGATCTACCATTAGTAACTGTCGGTTTCTACAAATTAATGATTACACTTGAACAAAAATTGCTGTCAGGCTATGAACACATAATTTGCAAGTAAAGACATAACATGAATTGTTTTAAATGATAACATGAAATAACTGAACAATGAAATCTGATAACTGAAATCTGATTAAATATGCCACATGATATCACCCCAAATTGAAAACAAGAAAATGGGCTATGAATACTCACCTGATAATTGATTCGATGAAAACGAAATAAAAGCAAACTTGAACAAAAGCACCGAAAATCTCTTTAAGGATCACCTAAAGAAATGCCGGCTTATTGTTAAAATGATAATTGAAAATGACTTAGGAATCTAGGGTTCTATTTGGAATTGGGGTTTCAGTAAATTAAATGTTTCAGTTGAATATAGATAATAATGTAGTAGTAATAGATTGATTTTTAACAATGATTTAATATTGACTAAGTTGTATATGAAGTTTACCTCTTTACTAGAATAATTACTATTTCATTGAATGACGTGACCGTTATGATACATTACATATTTATTTATAAAAATTAATTTATGAAAATTTTACTTTCAAATAATACCTTGATTATGTCGTAAACATGATTAAATCAAACTCTCAAGAGTACTAAATACAAACAAATAAATAGTTTATTTAGGCTTTTATAAAATCTACATGTTATTATATGTTTTAAATGTTAAAACTCAACTTCTCATAAAAGAAATCTAAGCTCTAATAATTTATTTTTCTTATCGTAAAAGAAATCTAATATCTATATATTCTTGCACATCATATTTGTATAAAAAAAAGAATAACTTATAAAACCTTTTATGAATAACATTTTAATAACTATAAGGTGATTATAGAAAATTTGAAGTTATAATAAATAAGTTTAACCTATAAAATTAAATTTATAAAAACATGCTAGTCCAGGGACTCGAACCCTGGACCTTGAGATTGACTTGACTCGTGTAAACCACCAAACCAGAACCATACTTGTTGGCTTTTACTACAAACGAAATTATAAGTCATGTGATTCTTTAAACCCAATTCCTTATATGAACCCTAAAACCAAAATCGAACAAATTGAGCAACATCAGAGATCTAAAACTGGAATTAGGTACAAGATTCACAATCTACATGATATAACGAATGTAATGGTACATTAGATTACCTGAATCGAAGGTCGATTGATGAAGTTAAAAGAAAGACAGAAGAACACAGTTGCAGATCACTTTGCTGATGCAAAGTATGATGATAATGAAATTGAACTTTCAGAATCACTCGATGGTGTTAGGAGATTAAAAGCCCTAACACATTGATGATTATGTATGGCCGTAGAATGTCATCGATTATGAAGCAGAAAGATGAAGAACAGGAGATCGACGGGTGCTCAATGGTGTGTTGTAGTTGAAATTTAGAGTTGCAGAATGATAAAGTGAATACGGGTAATTGAATTGAATAGGTTTATAAGATGAATCGAAGTCAAAAGGCTGAAACAGGGGTTCGACTTTTGCTCGGCTATTAGATGGGTTTAAACCCACTGAAATCTCGCATTAGTTGTTAATTAGACTTCATTTTCAATTGTTAAAAGATTAGATGAAGGTTTAGGGTTGGTTTAATTTGAGTTTTATGATCAATTCACTGGATTGATAAACTCGCCGGAGAAATCGGATGAAGGTTGGTTTAATTTGAAGATAACACACCGAAACTTAAATTTCTGGATGGATAGAAGTTCGAGACTTGTAGGTAAAGTGATAGGAACGATTTAATCGTGTTAAAATGAGAAGGATTTGTTGAATTGGGTCGTTGCCGGAGCTCCGCCGGACTCGCCGGAGTCGACTGCCGTGAAACGGGGTGGGGGTTGGGTTTGAAAAATATTACAGTTTCACCCCCTGCTGTTTGTGTTGATGTTTAGTTTAGTTTTAAGGTTTAATTGGTTTTGTTGATTACATATCCAATCCCTTAACTTTAACTCTACTAACTAACAAACTAACAATTTGCATCTTTATAAACCAACATTTATATAAATAATTTCTTGTTGTTAGCTTAAGTAAATTTTATAAAAAAATTGTTTTCTAACACGTATTTGGTAACTAAATTAGTATAAATGATTTATGATACGCAAACTTTTATTTTATAAGATTTCAAACGATTACAATTTTATTCAATGGTTCGGTTTACATAAATGAACGAATCGGGGCAGATGTTACACATTATCGGTATGCACAATGAGATTTTTATAGGATAAGTACTTGTTCAGATTAGAAACATGAAACACAGGATGAACACTGCTCACTTCCGTAGAGAGTTTCATCTCGCAAGAAACTCTTGAGAATTCGATCAATAGAAAGATTTTGATTGAGACACGATTTTAAATAACGAGATTAAGAAGTTTTAATTCGCTTTGTCTCATTGAGGATTGTTTATTCAACTCTTTCCACTTATAAGAGTTCGGTTGAACTATTTGTATGTAGATTCGAATAAATTTTATTTGCTACTCAATATAGGAATAGAATAAGATACCAACTTGCAAATGAAATATTTTAAGTATATGGATTTAGAATTTTTTTTTTTGAAATGATCAGCGAGATTAGTCGTGATTAATAGAATGTTTAAAACGAATTAAGTAACCTTACACATAGTTAAGTGGCTTATATGCAATTAGTAAAATGAGTAACCAAGTCAAGTGAAAATAAGATGATTAAATATGGTCCAGCTACACAAGACAAAACTTACTATGGTTCCCATGCACCAACTTTCATAATTCCGTGTGCACCCGTAATTACTTCAGTTTTTGCATGGACTCCACAGTTCATTCGATCACGTGCGAGTCAGAAGTACACAACAATTTCAGGTTAAAATGATGATACGTATAGGTATTGTTATTATACTTGATAGAAATAGTACTTGGGAAAATCATATTAAGATGATAAGTAGATTTGATGATTCAGAAGAAACTAACGTCCTTTAGGTAGACATTGCTCATATACATAACTTTGTTCACGATATAGATAGTTAAATTCGAGTACTAGGATAGTAACACTTAAGTTTGTGAAAATCGACTCTATATATGTAAGATGTAATTTTCTAGGTTTTCTGGTATTGACCAGTTCATAAGCATTAGTTGATGGTGTACATGTACTAATATAGCTTATTAGGATCTTTAGAAAAAATTAGATTCATGAAAATTTGATAATGTGGATAATCCGATTTATAGTCCGAGAAAATAGATCACTTAGTTCCTATTAGATTTGATTTTTTTTAAGATGTTTGAATTTATATGACTAACTGCTTTAGTTAAACCAGATGTATGGACTATGGAGATAAACAAGTTTATAAACGATGATGTTGTTTTTCTATAATGTAGTTTTAAAGGCTAAATAAAAAGTTGGAAGTTTTGATCTTTACCATAGGTAAGATGATTGATTTGAAGATAAACGACACAATTCAAGTTATAAGTACTTGATATTGGAAAAACAGAAGACAGGGTGTTTGTTGTAAGCCTTTGTGTCATATTTGGGGCAGATGTCACAATATATATATATATATATTGTATTATTATGTATGATTTAGTTTGTATTCGAAACACAAGTTATAATATAAAAATGACCTGATAAAATAAAACAATGACCTGATGAAATAACACAATGAACTGAAACGTGAAGAAAAAAATTTATGTTTTATACATCAACATTATACGTGTTTTGAAAATAAAAAGCACTCATTTTTATGGTGTAATTTTTATTAATAAATAATATCGTATATAAAAGTTATGAATGTTTAAAAAATATGGTGAAACTTGAAAAATAGGGCATGCACTAAAATACTTAAGGCCTATCATTTAAAGTTCTAAATATTTACCGTTATGCAAATTGTATTTATAACTCTTTGATCTTCATTTAATTTTAAATCTAACGGTCAAGTTGTAATTAATCCTTTATTTAAGACTCAAAACCTAAAAAATATGTCAGCATCAAAAACTCGAACACAAGACCTCGGCACGATCCAAAAATTTCATATACCACCCTAATCAAAATTTCATGAACCAAACGTTTATTTAACGTAAAACAAGGTCGGCCTTGTTTTTTTTGTTTTGTATAGTTAATTAAAGCTCTCTCTTTAGTTTATCCATTTAGATATTAAATCACGGTCGTGTGTATCGATGAGAAGGAGATTAAGTTTCCTTTATAATTATGTGAGTGGGTTTGGTAAAATTTTATATAATGGTTTTGAGTGGTTGTAAGTGAAGGAGAGAGAAAATATATAGATGGAGGAGAGAGAAACGGTAAATTTAAGGAAATATATGGGTAGAAGAGAGAGAAACGGTAAAATGTAATGATTAATGTATAAAAAGTATTATTTAATTGAAAGGAAAGAGAAAATATAGTGTAAATGTAGTGTTTTTAGTGTAATTTTAAAGATAATGAAAAAGAAGCCACTGTAAATGCTCTAAGAAAGTACAAAATACCCTTACTACTATAAAATTTGAAGCAACTGGTTAAAATATGAGTTATTGGATTTAATCACTTCTAACTATTGGTTACTGGCCGCTCTCACCCTCAAGTACACTTTGGCCAATATAACTCCCAACTAAATACTTTGATGTCCGTATCACCAAAAGTTAACCAAAGATTAACCAAAAGTTAACCAAAAGTGACTTGAATTGGTTATATTGATGAGAGGATTGTTGAGGTATAAGTATACATGATTGTAAAGTTGGTATATGCTCCATTGATCAGCATCTCTATCACTTAACCATTCAACTGAACTGGACAATTAAGAGACTCTTTTTTAATGAACCAAACGCTCTAAATGCTAAATGCTAAATGATTCAGCACTAAATCAAACCAAACATTAAAGGTAAAACAAACAATATTAAACCTTAAAAAAAACATGTCTTCAACATGATAACAAACAAACAAGTCATGGTAGAATATGAAATTATGAATACTACCTACTGACAGAAAATGGTCCTTAGATTTTTATATTGTGTTTCTCTGACTTTCATCTTATTAAACAAAAATAATTTAGATCTCACTCATTGCATTAGTAACTTATCAGTTTTATTATATATTTTTCCTTTACAACTTTCTTATCTTGGTTATCCCACAAAACCCCCCAATGCAATATTGTCACCCCCAAAAGAAATTAAGAAACCATAACATCCTAGTCTTCTAGCCATATAAAGAAACTGGTGTAATAGCGTCATCGATGCGTGGGTCGAGATATCAAGATAGTGACCCTCTCTATTCGATCACAGCGTCTTCAATGCACCCGTGACGGTCACTTTCATGGATTTATTCCCTTTTACGTTACTATATAATCTCTTAACTTCCTTCCCTTACATTCTTCCTGTTTCCCTCAATCTTTGTCTATCATTTTATTCCAGCCAAGTTGACACACACCATCATAATGAACGATGTCGACACGATCCCAATATTAACACACGTCCCGTTCTAAAGAGGAGGGGTCCGGTCATGATCTTGATGTTGGCGACGGTGATGTCAAGATTCACATGTAATGATTTTTATTTATAGTTTTATGGATAATTGTTTATAAATCATTTATTAAACTACAATCAGTACAGTTATACTTCATGATTTCAGTTCTTTCTTTATTAAATAAAAGAAAAATGATATTTCCTCTGTCCCATTTTAAATGTCATGGGACCTAAAGCCTAAAGTTTAAGAAAATATTCGATTATTATACTTTTAAACTATAAAATGACAATAATGTCTTTATTTGAATTTAATGACATTTTTTGTGTCAATAGTAATAATGGGTAAAACTAAAAATTACATTTATATTTTTAAAAATTAACATTTAAATTAAATTGAGACAACAAAAATAAAAATATAGACACGAATGGAGTATTATTTTAGTATTTTTAAACTACAATCTCGACACACTTATACCTAGTGTATATTTAATACTCACCTTCCACAGAATTTAGTTATGCAATACAAATATATTCAAATAAAAATAGTACTATTTTTAGAACGAGACTCACATACTCATTTATTTACATTAAGCTAGGTTTTTTCTACTGTGCGAGGGCGTAACCAACACGAATCATTTTCAAATGTTGTTCCCCGTGAGCGTGTAACCAATGAAGCGGGTTAAGAATGAGATGTCTTCATCATCACAACCACTAAAATATTATACGGGTCAAACAAACGAAATAACTCTGATAGATACCGGGATACAAAAGCTCTGAAACAAATCATGGGTGCGACGATCAAAACGGATCAATAGACGAATCGAGATTATAATTTGAAAAAATCATTAGACGAATCGAGATTCTTGAATAAGTTCCATTCGGATGGGTCCTTAGCCATGCTTACTGTGGATTTCACTAATGCCTTCAACTTGGTTGATAGGAGTACTCTCTTGCGAGAAGTTCGGACCCGTTGCTCTTCTATTTCTCTTTGGGTAGCCTTTTTGTATGGCCAGTCGGCTAGGTTATATGTGGGCGATGACCATATTTTATCCACCACGAGGGTCCAGCAGGGAGACCCCTTGGGGCCTCTCCTTTTTGCACTTGTTTTGCACCCACTCGTGCTTCGGATCAGAGATAGTTGCAAGCTTTTATTCCATGCTTGGTATCTTGATGATTGGTGTGCTTGTTAGGAAAATGAAGACTTAATGTTTTAATTTTTATGATTTATTATCGTTATTAGGGCCTAGTTTATAAACTTTGAACAATAAATACGTAGTCAAGACTATGTTTGTATTTTAATAATTTTTCGATTTGTATGTTTTATTATTGTGACTCTAAACTGCTAAACTAGTAAACATTAGGATTAAAGAGTTGAAAAAAAGAAATGAATAATTTAAAAAAAAATTGTTGTTCGGTTTTATTAGGATTATTTGGATAAATCTAGATTATTCGGATTTATCCGAATCCAATTTGGATCGAATTTCAATAAGGTTCTAAAATTTTCAAATCCGAATAATTGAATGCGAATAACTCGAATAGTTAGATATCCGATTCGATGAACACCCTGCTCATAACCACTTTAAAAAATTATTAAAAAAACATAACTATATAGATGAAAAGTGTATATCTCAAATATACATATGACATTTTTAACCAATGATTACTTGGTTTAATGGCCAGGAAGGAAATTTTCTCTTTTCTCCACTGAGAATCAGTTACAACCATTTCATAAAATTTAGTTATGTACAACGAATTTTTTTTACAAATAAGTCTTAAAGCACTATAAGTTTCAGGCTTATGTTGCCTCTTTATTAATAAACTATATGTAAGACCGTGTCGCGGGATGTAGCCTTTGTATATGTCCCACGGTCGGGTCTCGTGTATGAACTTCACCATATGCGTTGGTATAAAAGTTTCATGTCTCGTATGTTATGGTATGAAGTCGTAGCTTGTCACACATTAAAATACATAGAAATATTCACACGTAGGAGGTCAAAACGAAAACCAAGTCAAATTTGGAGAGTTGAAGTCATAAATATGTCAAAGTAGAATAAGGGGTTAAAGTCAGAAACCGGCTAAGTCATCAAGGTCCAAAACGACAATTAATCAAGTCGAAAATTAAAATCGTAAATATGAAAGGAAAATAACATAAGTTGTAAATGACAAATGACAAAAGTGTAATTAATATGAAATTGGGGGACTATAGTGTAAGATAGGTTGACCTTGCACTTTAGTAAGTACTAGATTTAAGATCAGGCCGCGCGATGCAGCGGCCGAGTCACACGTTCTAGCGTGTACATCACGGTACAAAGCCGTAATGTGTCACTTATTAATAAATGAAGAAATATCAAAGGTTTGTTGTCAAAACGATAACCAATTAAGTCAAAATCGTAGGACTCAAGTCGTAAATATGTCAAAGTAAAGTAGGGGGTCAAAGTTATAAATCAGTTAAGTTCACAAGGACCAAAGTTATAATAAGTAAAAGTTGGAGGGTTAAAGTTGTAACTATGTCAAAATCTAGTTATGGAGTCACTTTGTAAATTTGAGAAGATGAGGGACTAATATGCAAGGTCCTAGCCGACCTCACATATTAATAACTATATATATAAATATAAATGTAAATGTAAATAAATAAGTTATTAAACAATAAGTTTCCGGCTTATGTCGCCTCTGTGGATATGATTTTAAGTTTTTAACAAATGAAGCAATATGATATTTGGAGTGTGGCTGCACTGCTCAAGTGCCCAAGCACGATTGTTGGACTTGTAGCAAGGGAATATATTTATTGGGCCAAATCAACCAAGTTTTTAAAAGAAAAACCCATTAAAATTTAAACCCATATGTTGACTTAGAGAAGTAGAAATTTCAATAATTCATACTTCAGTATACTTGATCTTCTCAAATTAAATAATTCATTTTCAGTTTTGAAAGAAATAATCCTACTCGCAAAACTATTATTTTCTTGCCCTAAGATAGTTTTGCATGTCGATGCATGCCATTCGACCTACGTAACACTCTCGCCACTTTCCACTGCTGGTTGCAATCTTTCACAACATGATTGAAAGATCCATGTCTTTGAAAAATCCTTTGATCATTGTGTAGAGAACATACAAGAATGCTCAAAGGGTGCGAGCAAGCTAACTTAGCCTTAAATATTTGGGAAAAGGCCATTTCATGGTATGGTAATAAAATCTATTAAAGCGGACTTGATAGTGATCGAGCAAAGAAAGATATAATCTCTCAACTTGCATCACCATCTATAGTTATAAAGACTCACATGCCCTAATAAGAACTTGTGATGCATGTCAAAACGTATGAAGTATTTCATATAGAAAACACATATCAATAACTAACTAAAAGTAAACTATTAATTTATCCTAATATTCACCATCACCTTAGTAGCAACATGGGAAGCTTAGCCAAGAATACCCATATATACAAATAGTCACACTAACGCTAGATGGTGAGGAAATCATCGAAGACCAGTATATGAATCTCATTAAGTCACTTCTTGGTTGTCGGTATCACAAAGAACGTTTCCTACTTAGCTCGTTTGTGAAGTTATCCAAGTGGCCGGATGACTTCTCTTAGAGCTCAAAGGCTAGCTCGAATTTGTGGGTTGGGAAGTTTGCAATCTAGAAATGAAGTGTGTCAAATGAAAACAAGGGCTAGAAAGATAAATTTGTTAGTTCTAGATATATATATATAGTGTTTGTTTTTAATTGTAAAAATATTAAGTCTCATAGTAGTTCACTAATATCCGTAGACAAACGTCATGAAAATCGTGCAAAAGTTTTTGAAAAATGCCCGGAACATAAGTTGTATCTCAAGACACGTGTCATTATACCCTCGTGCAACACACTCAAAAATTTCAAACAAAAAAGAAAAAGACCAAGGCCTGGTGTGACTCTCAGCGGCTCAATGATGCAGGACGCGGCGCATATGGAGATCGAACGCCATTACTAGCTAGATCAAAGCAATGATTTGTTCCGCAACGATGATATTAAGCAATCATCGACAAGTCTTGCATAGATAACTGATGTATGCAAAAATTAACATAAATTTTGAATAATATAATCTTAATTTCCTTGCTATTTTGTTAATTAATAGAAGCCTTATTGTCTTCTTTTGTATTTGTAAACTAAATAAACTCATCCTATCTTTTCACTCATCACACCCGTTACCACCACTACTGTCACCATTGCCCACCATCGCCCACCATCGCTATCACCACCCACCACCTATCTCCACTACCAAACACCTACACCTCCACCACCCGCACACCACCACTTACCACCACCATCGTCGCCACCTTCACCACGACACACGACCATCGCCTCCACCATCCACCACCACCGCCAACCGTCATGATACCACCATGACCACCGCCAATGCTACCATAATTAGGGGTGTTCAAAGTCGGATTTCGGATATCTGAATTTTCGGATAGTAGTTTTCACTATCCGTATCCGAACCTTTGGAAAGTACGGATACAGATAGTATCCAAATATCCAAATTTTTTTTAATTTGGATTACAATCAATCCAACATTCTCCTTAATGTTAAGCTACTAACAAAAAAGTCTTAAGATAAATAAAGTCAAGTACAAATATCCAAATAATCAATTGTTTTAGTCAAACATCAACCCTAATTAAACATTTCAGGACATTCAAATAATCTTCCGATTTTCACATCCAAAAAGTCCGTTTTACTTTTATCATGACTACAACCTATAAGTCGACAAAAAAAAACTAATTAGAAATCATATATTGGGATTTTTATAAACATGAATACATGATATGATCATGAAGTTTTTTTGGAATTTTTCACTCTTAAAAAACTAATATCATGTACTTTACTTTGTAGAATTCCTCATACTTTTTAAAAACTAATATTGGAATAAAATATAAGTTATATTTTAGCTATTCAATAAACTAATTTAAAAAAGACTATAAGGAACATTATTAAAGAAAAAGTACAAATGCGTTTGCAAGGTAAAAACGTGGTTGGCGTGCGCCGGTGGGTTGTCGGAGCGTGCGCCAGGGGGTCGTCGGAGCATGCGCCGGTGGGTGGTCGAAGGCGGGAGGTGGGTGGAGGCTGTAAAGAGTGAATGCGTTGAAGTACTAAATACATGTTAATTTAAGGTTTACAAACACAATTTTATAAATATATATCAAATACATCATTTAAAAAATGTAGTTTTAAGTTTTCGCATACTCAGATAATCCGAATATCTGAATTTTTTCAAAATCACTATCCAAACCCGAATCCAAAACTTCGAATATCCAAAATTTCAAGTTCGAAATATCAATTTTCAAATGCGAATATTTTTTAACATCCCTAACCATAACCATATTTGTATCATTGTATGTTATTTCTCTCTTTTCTTGCCTATCAAATAATACAATGGAAGTATAATTAAATATGACAATGAAATTAATTAATGATTTATTTTATTTCTTTCACTATCCCATTTCTTGTTCCATTTCATTACCTATATCAAATATACCTAAAATTTTCAACTGTTATGACTGAAACTAAAGTTGCGACCATTAATTCTATTTAACATAACAAACAGCTAGATCGACAATTTAAACTTTATTAACAAAATTACCAAAATATGTAATATTTTAAATAGCAAAAACAACCATTAAATACATATGGACTGTTGGAAGTTGTCATAGTTGTTGAGAAATAAATAGAGAAAGATCGATACAAACCACATGTTCATATTTCTATATTTATTTTCTTCAATGTTAATATTCAACCATATTTTTCAGCTATTTAAATTTATCATTACAACTTACAAGTGTATCATTTCGTACTCTAAAAAAAACTATGTAAAATCATAAAAATGTATATAAATGCTTTATTCATTCTCATCCTCTTAAACTTGTACAAAACCAAAACCAAAACCAAGTAGCGATGGGTGTGAATGTGACCACTTTCACCGATGAGTTTACGAGCCCCGTTCCCGCAGCAAGACTGTTTAAGGCATTGATCCTTGATGCACATAACCTCTATCCCAAGATCACGCCCCTCGGGATCAAAAGTATCGACACCGTTGAAGGTGACGGAGGCCCCGGAAGCATCAAGCAAATCAACTTTGCCCAAGGCTAAGTTTCATTCCTTCATAATCACTCATACATGATACATATACATGCATTATACATGCATGTAGTATAATTAATATGCATAACTAATACTTAGGGGCTGTTTGGTAGAATCTGAATAACCTCTGAATGACCAGTAATAATGTACCTCTTAATGACTTAAAAATCTATTATAATGTAAGTTTTAAAAATATGAAGAAGTTGAAGAGGTTTTATCATTCAAATGCTAACTTTTAACCATTCAGCATCTTTTTATCACTTAATGGTTCAGAGGTTTTGAACCATTAAGAGGCCGGTAAGCTTCTGAATTAAATGACCATTAAGAGGTAAGCCTCTGAATGACAATTAACAGGCTACCAAACACCCCCTTAATTATACGTATTTATACTACACAAGACTACATTTTCTTTGACATTTACTAAATCATAACGAGAAAACTTATGATATTTAACCACCATATATAAAGTGGGGGGGGGGGGGGTAATAATTATTAGGCTTCGATCTTTTGAGATCTTTTATTGAAATGCAGATGGTTTAGTGACACACGTGAAGCACAAAGTTGATGCATTGGACGAAGAGAAGATGGTATACGCATATACATTGATCGAAGGTGGCGAGGTGGCCACAGAGAAGATCGAGTCAATTTCATATGAAATGAAGTTCGAGAATAGCCCGAATGGAGGGTGCATTGGCAACAACACAAGCAAGTATCATATCAAAGAAGGTTTCGAGATCAAAGAAGACGATATCAAAGAGGGAAAGGAGAGGGCTTTGGGTGTCTTTAAAGCTATTGAGGCGTTTCTCATTGAAAACCCTAATGCTTATGTTTAATTTGGTCAACATATATGATTTATCATTCATGGGTACGTGTGTTGGTTTTGTTGACTTCATGTTTTCATGCATGTATTGATATATAATGGAATGTTGTGCCTTCTTATCGATCAATAAATTGTGATGAGCAAAGTATGAATTAAATTAATTTCGTATTTTTCTTGTAATATATCCAATCAGGGGCGGATCTACACTTGGTTCAGGGGTAGCCCGGGTTATGGCTCAAATTTTGTTGCGTAATGTATAATCCTTTAGTTTTTTCAAGTTTTACGTTATAATACAACTGAGTAAGTATAAGAATACCCTTGAGCTCAAGATAAAATAAAGGATTTCGAATTATGAAAATCTGCAAGTTTAGTTAGGAAAATGGAGAAGAAGATGATGAGCAAGGGTGTGGAGTACATATTTAAGATTTAAAAAAAGAGAGATATTTGTTTTTTTATTTACATTTTCAATGCAACCTATTTACTTTTTACATGCAACTTATTTTTTATAATTTTTTTAACTCTTTTAAAACAATATTTACTTTGAGAATAAGGAATAAAGGATTAGACATCACTTTGTACTCATAATTTTGAGTTAATTACACAAATGGTGCATGTGGTTTACCCAAAGTAACAAGTTTGGGTATCAAGGTTTTTTTGTTATAAGGTTGAGTATTGGTCTTTTAATTTGTAACAAGTTTGGGTATTAACACTAACAAATGTTAGTTTTGTAGTTAACTTCAAGGGTATTTTAATCTTTTCACATTAGAAGGGCTATTTATGAAATTAATTTATGATTGATGAACTTGTTTTGTAACTTACATGAAATATTATACGATAAAATTAAAAAAAAAACACTCATTTTTTTCTTTGTTTTTTTTACGAACCACTAGTTAGCACCACCAACATATTTATAAGACATTGGTTAGCACCACCTTATATTTTTTCACAACTCTTTGACATAAGTAACTTAACTCGGCTATTAAGAGTTATATTATCTAGAGACCACTTCATCATTATCGTCAACCCTGTATTATTTCCCTCACCACTCGGCACCCTCTAACCTTACCATTCACCCCGATTCACCGAACCACAGTCATCCATCACAAACCCCAATTACTATCACCAACAGATTCACCAAGCTCCAACCTTAATTAGCACTCATTCGCCACCGTTGAAACCCATCATCGTCCCAATTTCGCGACGTCTTCATCATTCATTACACCACCACACTTCGTGTTACCCTAATCGACACCATCCAACTCTTACTAAATGGTTAGGTTTGTGCTACTAGGCTTATGAATAGGGTTTGTGGTGTTAGCTAGTGGTTCTTGAAAGAAGATACGGTAAGAAAATAAACGACAAGTAATAACATTATTGAAATGAGAAATTTCACGTGAGCTTCACTTTAGTATTCAAATTTGCTTGTGTTTTTGCTTTATTTAACACTTTAAATTTGCAAATGATTAAAAAACCCTTGAAGTTAACAGAACAACTAACGCTTGTTAGTATTAGTACCCAAACTCGTTACAATTTAAAAGACCAATACCCAAACTTGCAACAAAAAAACCTTAGTACCCAAACTTGTTATTTTGAATAAACCATAGGACTCATTTATGTAATTAACTCCATAATTTTTGTTTTATTTATCTTAAATTAATTTATTCTTTTTTTCACTAAAAATTCATATAAATACTTAAAGAGGCAATTTCATATATACCCATACAAAGTTGCATAATATCATATTTACCCTTTACTGAGTTTATAATGGTTGTGTATTAACATATATAATTTAGTTTTCTAAAAGTAGAGAGTTAGATTGATGATTTTAGAAGAATCATTTTATCACAAAACTTTTAATATAAATTCAAGAAAATTGAGCTGCCTCTGATAATATAAATTCAGATTGCAAATGATATAAAAAATGATGGTTATTATAATAAAATGAGATGTTATGTTAAAAAATTGTTTGATGGGATATAAGTAATTAATGTATAGTACTAAAGTAGACAAAAAAGATTCCTTATCGTAGAAATGCACCATAATTTTTTTTATTATTATTGTTTGAATGTATTGCAAAGAAAAAATCAGGGAAAAAATCAGGATACTCCTGAATTTTTATGCTAGCTCCACCACTGTATCCAATTCTGTATAATGTACTTGTATAATGTACTCTAATAAATAAAGATCTAGAATTAAATATAAAACAAGAACATAAAAGATTATTATGAATTAATTTTTTTTAACAGAAACAATAATTAATATTGTTTTGTATACTTATCTTTAGAAAGAAACCAATCATCTGACACCTCTATCTCTCTACTCCTCTCAATCTCTCTCCTCGTCTCTCGAGTTGCACCTCGTACTATCACTAGTATATTAAAAAACTAGGTTTAACTTCCGTGTGTTACATACGGGTTAAATAATAATATTTATAAAGAAATCATAACCATTATGTTTAAAAATTTATAAATATTTAATATTTAAGGATTTGGCTCCATCAACTTATGCATGGTACTTAATTCTTTCCCTCCCAAACGTCCTATTATAGATCGAAAAATTTCCCCCTAAAAGTTGCCCCTTAAAACCTTGATTTATTAGATAGATTTAAGAATTTAAAATGTTCGTGTTTGTTTGTGTTTTGTTTGTTAAATTTGTAAACGAACCTAAATAAACACAAAAACATATGTAAGCTTAAATATACAAAACAAAAACCATTGTTAATACTAAAATAAGATATAATTAATGCTAAATTATTTAAGAAGTTAGCATAACAATATATAGTTATCCAAAAAACTTCAAAAAGTCTAAGTTTCCAAGTTAATCATACTTAACATAACAATATATAGTTATCCAAAAAACTTCAAAAGGTCTAAGTTTCCGAGTTAATTATACTTAACATAACAAAACACAGTTTATCCAAAAAAACTTCAAAAGTCTAAGTTTATAAGTTCTTCGTGCTTAACATAACAATATATTCCGTAAAAACCTTCAAAATGTATATGTTCTAAATTCTTCGCCTAACGACCGTTACACCATCTTTAATTCACCACTTCACAACTTGAGATTATTAAACAAAAGTACAAGTCAAATTACCGAATATTACCGAATGTTCACAAACATATATAAACGAACGTGGACTTTGTTCGTGTTCCTTTGTTTCATCTTAACGAACAAAATTTCTTGTTAAATAAACAAACGAACGTAAACGAACTTCCCGTCGAACGGTTCGCCGAACGTTTGGTTCGTTGGGGTGCTGCAAATCTTTACTTTTCATTGGGCTTTCATTTAGAGTTTATGGTCATAAATTTTTTATATTATTTTAGACTAAATAAGTATTAACATTAAATATTACAAGATACCGGTTTTTTTATGAACCGGTTTTTTCAAGACATTAATTAAGTAACAACACAAAAACATACTGGTTTTTTTATAAACCGGTTTTTTTAAGAACTAGTTCCGGTTCTTTTGGAACCTATAATTTGGAAAAAAAAAATAGTAGAACATATTCAGAACCTACGGTTCAATTCTTTTAAGAACCGGTTTTCAGTTATTTGATCGGTTTCTGTGGTTCTGGTTTTTTTTGCCCCTCTAACATTGGCTTCATATCACCATGACATATACGTATAAACTATTATATTTTGGACTTCAATTATTAGGCTTTGATGTTATATATATATAACAAAGCTAAAGGATAATTAGTTAATACCATGATACCATCACAATTACATACGACGAGAAACATGGCAGCATGCAATGAGACATTGCTCACTTTATGCCAACATACATAAACAACATGATCATGGATTGTGGAAAAACAGGCACACAACCGATATGTCATCCGCTGCGTATCCTGGCCGCTTACGCTTCCACTGAGCGGCTGCATACTCGACCACCCTTCTTGCAGATTCCTCCCTTTCGGCCGACACAATCTCAACCGCCTTTTCGTTTGATACGACATCCCATACCTGCAGGTAATTTGCAATTAAAACAAACATAACTTAGAAATGTTGTCACGGATAAATACATCACTTAATCACCATGATTAATGTATTAAGATTTAAGATCATACCCCATCAGTTGCCAAGATGACAAAACGATCGCGTGCGGTTATGGTTGTTTGTATCACATCTGGCTCGGAAATAAGACCGGAATCTTTAACAAAGAAGTCACCAAAAGCTCTTGAAAGTGCCAGCCCGGGTCCTTCTGGCGTCTCATCATTTGAAGCATGAATCCTACAAACTCCGGGCTCATCATATGATTCACACACGCTCCCTCCCGACTTGTATATCCTCTCAGTTTCCTCTGAACCAAGAAAAAAATGTAAGCGGAAAAAATATATATTTACATAGTTAGATATCATGTAAGTAGGTTATGTGTGAGAGTTCATACGAGGTACATTTGGTTTAAAATCTACGGTGAGCTGAACAGCTACGAGGCTACCATCGTCTGAAGTTGTTCCTAGAACAGCTCGAGAGTCGCCAACATTTGCTAACACCATAAGGTCCCCCTGTTGATTATGATCATAAAAAGTTGTTTTTATTCATTTCTCATTTTAACTTTCTAAATTTTGGCATAAAATGCCCAGCAAGTTTAAATTTTTTTATAGAAGGTATAAAAATGGGTTAAACGGGTCAACCCATTTGAGCCGTTTTCATTTCAGTTATATTTTGTTCTAATCAAATATGACATTTTAGAGAATGATACATCACCCATGCAGGATTCGATATGGCTGTCAAATTACAAATTTAGAGTCAATTACCATTTACCTCGCGTATTACAGTCAACGCAGCTGTACCACTATGAAAGGAATCGATAACAGGATGAATCTCAAGATCATAATCAACAGTGGAGCAAGCCTTCAAGAAAGATTTTTCCCACATACCAAATTGATCAAAGTTTGCATTTTTAACCAAATCCTCGTTCATCATGACTGAACATTGAGCGGCCGTTGCTTCCTGCCAATAATGAAGCAAATAAGCAGGCATAACTTTCTTCACTCTTTTTCCCACAAGATGCCCCCATGGTCCATGCCCATCAAATACTCCACAAAACATCACATCTTCCTTCCCTCCAAATCCCTAAAAATAAATCAACACTCAAATGAATATAAATCCATAATCTTTATAAATTTATAATCTTTTATGTAAAGAAAAAAAAATCTTGATTTACCTCCCATACAATGAAGCAATCTTGATTTATACCTTTGTTTCCTCCCTTAGAATAGGCCGAAACATAATTGTTCGACCATTTGGCACTAACATTACCGGGAGATGTTAATAATAAACCATTTTTCCTCGCATCTTTGGCTAAAGCCTCAGTAGCTTCTCTTCCAAGATTAATCCTCCGTTTCTTCCCGCTTTTTGGTGAAATGTTTTTCGTTAATCCGCTCAACAAAGATGAAAATTGCACCATCTTTTCTACAATGGTCAGTTGATACCCACAAAGTTATTATATTATATACTAAAGGAAACAAGGTGATGATATTAATACATATTCACTTTTTTATGTATTGTCAATGTAACAAGTGCATATAAGATTATGGAATGAGTCCACTTTTGATAACAAGTCAACATCAATCACCTAAATAAATCTACATTTCAGTTGAAACGAATATAACTAATTTGACTTTGTTGTTCACCATCAAATATGTGTTCTTAAAAGTAAAAACATGCTTCAAATATCTTGATACAAAGTGGGAAACTTTTAGTTTTGATGCTAAACTTTGGGCAAAGAAAATGATTGATAGCAAAAATAAATAACATATATGCCACAAATTATCAATGAACCCGTGATCAAATTTTCTTTTGGAACTTTGGTTTGGTATAATAAAATAAGGTCAAATGAGTCTCTTTCTTGGACCATAACTGAAAAAGAACAAAATAGCAGGTAAAGAGTGGTATCCTGTTGTTCATCATCTTGGACCAAATTAATCAACCATCCGGATGGACCATAAGCACAACGTGTTGATCCTCCTTTAAGTGGCATAAAATCTTTACATTGAATGATTTATACCCATGTGACCATGTGATGATTTTTGGATGTGTAAAGTGCAGCATATACATACATAGGGGTGCAAAAAAACAAAAACCAAACCGTACCCGTGACTGTAAAAACCAAACCGAATTGTGAATTAGGTTTTTGCTTCAGTTCCTGACCGAATCCGAATTTTGAATTTGATTTTTCGGTTCGGTTATGGGTTCCAGAAATCTTGCTTATTTCAATAACTATAGTGAATTCAGTCGAATAATAATATATTTAATTGGATAACTGAACTAAATAAACCGAATAAATTGGTTTAATCAGTTGAATTCGTTTCGGTGATCAGTGAATTATTTACAAAATTTGCAAAAATCACACATTTAAAAGCTTCCCAGAAAACAAGTTTGTAAAGTAGAGGATCCAAGATTTTCAAATTAGAGTAAATACTAAATAGTAAATAGCAATATAGCATAACTATTTCTGTACAAATCTTTTTATTATTGTCTTTTAACACTAAAAGAAGGTACAAAGTTTGTGTCAGTATACCTTGGCCTGTTGATCTAAATTATTTGATTCAATAAATAAATAAAAAATGGATTTTTACACATTATATCTCAATAATTTAGTTCAGATTTGGAAATGAATCAACTTTCTTTGACAGATCAACAAAAACCTCCTAACCCATCAAAATCTTGATCTTTTGTATCCAACATCAACAACAAATGAATCATCCAAGTAAACAAGATACATAGCATCAAACTAGCAAAACAAGTAAACAACTAACAATCATTCAAAACCCATATGATCATAAGTCTACAAACCTTCATAAAACAAACAAGTAACCAAATCAAGAAACATAAAGAACCTTGTTTTTTTTACCTAAATTTGCTTCAATGAATGATGATCAATGGCAGATGTAAGTTATAAAACAGCCCAAAAGTTCACTAGAAGCACACAGCAAACCGTGGAAAGAAGATCAATATATGCAGATTGTGAAGCTTCAGGTAGCTTCAAGTCCATGTATTTGTTATATAAAGTGTCCCAAGTCACTTGGGAATTTACACAAACACTTGGTGTGCATATCACAAAAGGTGGCCTTTGTATTGATGATTGATCAAAAGATGGTGGGTGGATGATATATGTATGCACAAATGCATAATCATGTACACGGTTTTATTGTATGACTACTTTTTTAGTGGATAAGTATTGTTTCACAAAACACCTTGGGGTTATGGTTATCTCCATTTACTACCCTTTGGGTTTTTACAAATTGCAAATATAGCCCAAAAGTATGTGTGTCAAGTAAGTATGATTAATTGACAAACACTTTTGTGTTCATCTTTTTAATTGTATATGTAAAATGTATGAAGTAATGACTATAAAAAGATTACTATTGAAACAATACTAGAAAAAGAATTAATTTATAAACATTAAAACACAAATTGAATTTAAGAATTCAAGATATGACATGCTTGTCAGGATAAATTATAATGACAGTTTAAGTAATACAACTTTTAAATCGCGTATTTATTGCTCAATGCTATCCCAGTCCTATGATCATCGTAGATTTCCACTCGCAACACTTGATTTCTACTCCGTTTTGCTTACGGAACTTACATTTCTTTTATTTCATTTAAAATCACTTTCAGCGAACTTAAGTTTAATTCTTATAATGGCAAGTTGTTTGACAATAAAAACATAACTAGTTTCATAGTTAAACTGAGCATGAATTATTTTACCGGTCACGGTAATATATTATTATGGATTATTAAATTCTAAGTTATACATATTAAACTAACAATATGATAAATTACTTTCGTGTATTTATAGTTTATATATTTAGTGTAAGTAATATGGGACAATTCATAAGAAAAAATATTTTAGAAAGAGGTAAAACTAGTTTTCTAGATCATATATATTTGAGATAATCAGAGTGTCAATAAGTATTATATTAAAATTATAGAAATTTAAGGGTTGTTTGTTTAACTTCTTAATGATTCAGTTCAATGTTTAACATTCAGCAGCTAGCATTCAGAGCGTTTGTTTCATAAAAAATAGTCTCTAAATGGTTCAGTTAAGTGCTGAATGGTTAAGAGACAGAGAGATGCTGAATGAAACTGAATGAAGCATATACGGATATACCAACTTTACATTCATCTAAAGTTCTATCCCAACATCACTCTCATTAATAAAACTTCTTAATGGTTCAGACCGGCTTCTTAACCATTCAACACTTAATTATTCATATTTTACTAAACAGTTCGTTAATGTCTGTATAATTGTACCCGAAATAACAAGATAAGTTGATAATCTTTGTGTATATTTTCAGAATAGTTTATGGACTAAATATGATTAGGTACACTTTAAATAAGAAATTTGAATCATGGTGATGTAAGTTCCCAATTACAAAAGACGGTGCACTGGATTAACTTAATGATTGTTTGTATATAGTAGTTACATGCGTAAGTACTATATTATTCATTGAACAAAGGTTAATAGTAATAACTATTATAATAATAATAATATGATTTTTAGGGTTTTCTTAATTTAATCATATAATATATAAAAAATCATAATTTTGTTACATAACTAGAGAAATTAAGGAGAATCACTAATATGATCATCTTGTCATAATCCAACTTATTTTCCATTTCATTTCATATTGTGAGGTATCATGTATATATTATCGAAACATAAATATTATGAATAGTGTTTTATGTTTTATGTAAAGTGTTATGTTGTTATTGGTTGACGGTTTGAGGTATTGTGTTTATATTGGTTGATGTCATGAAAAATTGTTTTATGTGTGATTTGAGGTGTTGTGTTGTTATTGGTTGATGGTTTGAGGTGTTATGTTGCTATTGGTTGATGCCGTCTGTGTGTGTTTGTTTGTTGGTTGTTTTTTGTATTTAATTTTTTTAAGATGCCTCCACATATTGGACGTAATGATCAATTGCGATAAACCACAAGGGCTAGATTTCATTAATACAAACCTATAGGTCAACTATATCAATATTCACAACGAAAAAAATGATTAACATGTTTTTTCAGTGTGCATTAATATTTCTTTTTATCAATCAAACTATATTGTATTTTGGTGATATGGTTTAATAACAAAAAAAAAGATACTATGTTTATTTATATATTAAAACAGTATCTTTTTTTTTCCTTCCAAATAACTACACAACAAAACAACAAGTCAATTTTGACTGCACACGCCATTGCTTGGCTTAGGTTAATTGGTTTTATACTTTTATTAACGGTCACAATTTATATAATTAAAATATGAATTTATTTAATATTATATTAATTACAATGATGTTAGAGTTGAGGAAATGACACATTTTGATTCTAACGCAATATGAGCCAAGCAATTTTGTTTATTATTAAACAAATGATTAAATTTATATGTCCAAAGTAAGTCGGTGATAAACAATAATAAACGTATTGGAAAAGTTAAAAAATAAAGTATGTTAATGGCTTAAAATGATGCTGCCATAAGAAAGATGAATAAATTAATCACCATGATAATTACAAAGTAGATAAATCCAATATCTATTATTAAACTATATTTTTTTAATCAAATTTGTGAGTTAAAAATGGTTAGAAATTTCGTTGGCCTACTAGTAAATTGTGTCATCATTGTAAATGATAGAAGCCTTAATATAATAATCGAATTCAACACTTTTATGATGATTTTTATAATGTGATTATAAACAAAAATATATTAAATGTGTCTTATCTTGATACAATTAAATATGCATGGATATGATGTATGATTATTACTTTATGTGAAAACAAATTAGGTGAAGTATTATTATATATGATGATGAAACACTTAGAAATAGAAATTGTAAAAGTAAGACATTTTCAAATTTGTTTAATAGTAGCATAACAATATACATGTAACATTGTAACATGTATGATATAAAAATAAATTTAAGTAACATTTCATGGTATATGTCTTACTATGTTTCGTTTCAACTTCTTTATTATGAGTCTCTTCTCGATTAACAGAATCATGTGTAAAAAATAAAATTAAGGTGAAGGTCATATATAATATCCCAAACAATCCAAATTTACGATGCAGATTTTGAAAATTTTCGGATAATTCAGATATCTAATATCCGAACTCTTATTTTAAAAAATTAGTAAGCATTGAGATCTAATGTTTTATTATAAAAGGATTTATTAAAGAGACATTCGTCACATCAAATTAATGTTTTTTTTATTTTTCTTTTGAAGTTCAGATCAATTCAACATCCGAAATTCGGATATCCGAAGTGAGGCAGTGTGCCAAGCGCTGAGGCCACCCCATGTCCACTCTGTTTACCGCAAGTATCAACTAGATTTTTTTGTGTAACTGTATAAGTTTAATTAATCGTTGTATGTTTATTTTATTTTCAAATGGTATTTGCATCTGATACATACTGATTGTGACAGGGATCTTTAATTTTTTATACGTGTAAATTTACAAAACGGAGATATTTGATAGAAAAATATTATTTTTAATATTAGCATAAAATGATATTATTATAAAAAAATTGATGTAGCAATTTGCGATAGTCACATTTAAAGCTGAATGTAAATCATTATATAGATACAAACTATTTTATGACAAAATATCCTTTTTCAGTTTTTGTTTGACACTTGACACACATACTAAATATCTAACATCACTAAACTTCAAGTACCAAAACAAGTTGCTTGGTCTTGTCAAAGAAAACAATGAGTAGAGATTTATAAAAAGATTAAAATATCAACAAAATATAACATATCTGGGTAAAAATAGTATGCAGATTTAGGCATTTAGCAGCTCATCAAACACTACAAGATTTAACAACTTGTAAAGTTTTTAAATAGTACAACGAAAAAAATGTGACATTTGACTTTAACATAAATGACAAACAAACGACATTTGACTTTAACATCTGTCGAGGATACATTGTATTTTACCTGATCTTATTGGTTTAGCAGGCTAATTGGGCGACGGATTATAAACAGGTTCAGATCAAACTGAGTTTCGCATATATACAACTAAATGTTCACAATACAGAAAAAGAAATCATTTTCATTTTTTCAAAAGAAACATGTTCATCACAAAATTTGCAGATACCATCAGAATAAGGGAAGACAACGGTTTGGTGCTATATTCATTGCTGTTGCACCAAATGACTGATTTGGTCAGATTGAAATTGTCTTAAGAGCTTCAAAGATTGTTGGTACAAGTTAAGGTCCATCCCATCAACATTTCTACCCACTCTTGCTTTAAGTAACCCCTGCAAAAGTATAAAATTCAACGGCAGCCTCTAAGAAACGAACCTCTGTTTTTACTATTTGTTATGTTAAACACAAACCGATGGTTAAATAACCTTCTAGGGTATTATGTGGTGATAAGTGCTTGATTGCCTCTCAGCTTTAACCCCTTGAGGACTATGTGCCTAGCCAAGCGTTTTAGTTTTACCTCGTCTCGTTGGTTAGCAGGGTATTGGTGGGTCAGTGAGTTATATTATACCGACTAGAGGGTTCTGAAACATTTTTTTTGCAAGTTTCAAAATATTTTGATTAAATGGGAAGCTTGAATTTTTTTAACAAAGCCATTAGAGAGTGGTACGGTTGCATTCATGTTTGAGTACAAAATAAGAGGGTTACCTAATGTGCACATCGCATAACACTTAAACCTAATGCTTTAACTATAATACATAATGCAGTTATGTAACTACATAAATGCCTCTCTTTGTCTCTCCCACTATATCTGCAATGTGAGCCTTCAAATTGTCGAAGGCACACATCACACTCAAAGCTAGTGTGAGCCTTGAACCTAGGAGCATGGCGTTTATAATACGAGGGCTTAAGTTAAGCAAGATGCATAAGCATAAACATACCATTTTTTTTGGGGTTCAATATATGTTTTTTTTTATTCAAGGCTATTTTAGGGTCGTTTAGGCTAGTTTAAGGCCATTTTGGATGTTCTGTATCAAACACACCACTATGAAATATATACAAAAAGTTTGCATAAGCTTATGTACCTCATTATTAGGTTGAATATAGAGTTCTCCAATGAATTGGTATAGGGAGCCCGCTCGAAGATTAAGCCTCAAGTGTTGCGTGTCGACTGCTAAAGTGGCGCCTCCATCATAAATAACAGCAATGGCCGTCTCTACGTCATATTCCTGCAACCTAAAATCACAAAAGAATAATGACATCCGATTGTCTGCATTAGGTGTATACAAATCAATAAGACATCAAAATTTGACCTAAATTATTCAAAACATATGAATCAAAAGTTTTGACTCACTTTCCAGTAACCCGAAGGGACGCACCCTGCTTGAAGTGCGGTGAAGACGAGTTAAGTTCTTGTAAAATAACCAAGGAACCAGAGGGTATATTAGCCGCTGACATTGTAGCACTAACAATTCACAATAAAACAACAAGTACTGTAAGCATCATGCAATAGAGAAATTTAATCAATTATATGATGTTTCAACAATGTCTGGTTATATAGAACAACAACAATGAAAACAATGTTAACACCACCGCCATTAACGATCAAATCCAAGCAACAGAAATTGTTATACGATGCTCGATTGTTTTCAAATAGATTGAACGCATATGAGATGAAGCTACAAATTAAAGTATGAAGACTGGTATATGATCATGAAATGGAATGAAAAATGGCAAAAGATAGAGCGTGCGAGTGATTGAAACTATAACATACCGTGATTTTGATTTTGATTTTGATTTTGATTTTGATTTTGGATTAGGGCAAAGTTGAACTCTTTGATGGTGGCAGCAAAGAAGCGTGGAAGATGATGCGTAACCTAATTTGAACGAACAACAACCGACCCGACCCGATCTATTTTTTTTTTTGACAGCGAAACGAATAAAGCCCGACTACCCGGGGTAACCCAATGGCGAAAGGCGACCCCAAACGCTCTGCGAACACAGACAGCGCTGGGTAGCCGAAGCCCACCTATTAAACCAACTCCAATTCGGGGGAAACCCACTAGCCCGTCCGCCCGTAGGCACGACAACAAGCTAGCGGTAAAACCCGTTTGGCTCAGAGATCGAACTTATGTTTGGCCATAAGTCTCCCTTCATTGCCCCCATTTGCCCCTTACAAGCTAGCGGTAAAACCCGACCCGATCTATTAACTGTCAAGTTTTTTATTCCTGATGAATTATAAATTTTATTTTCATTTGTGGTACATTTGTACCGGTTAAATTAAAAAGAGATTCAAAAAATGTTTTAAAATTTGTTCCTTTAACAGAACATTTTATAGAGTGATTCAATTTTTTTAAATCTCTATTTTAATACAGGTTTCATATTATGAGATTAGAAGTGAGAAACAACAAAAGTTTTTAAAAATAGTTATTTTGATAAATATATTTCTAACAACATAAATTTGATAAATAGTTTTTCTACTAACACCATTTTGGTTAAATACTCGAAGATCTTTAGCTGGTAGAGCTACACGTTGGAAAACTTGCAGCAAATACAATTTTAGCAGATAGATTTCAAAGCAAAACTTGATTACACATAATTTAACAGATGTTTTGGATAATCTTTATGACTGTTTAAATCATATGCTTTAACTTGTGTTTTGATGTAGGTTCATCATTCACATCCTGACACCATTCATCTAACAAAATCACTTCTTCAGCATTCATCCATCGGTGATGATTACTAGAGGCTTCCATACCCATGATCCCCTACCAGTATGAAGTTCAAATGGGTCTTACGAGTCTTAGGCTGACTTTGTTTATAATTATTTAATTAAAATATGTGAAACAAAAGTCAAGATGGATGAAGATTTTGTTGGAAATTACGATCGTGTCCTTTGCTTGGCGTGCAAGGTCAACAAAGGGGGCTTCCTAATTGAGCTAGGATTTGGATGCCATATTTAATTATCTTATTTTAGGTAATTATATATTCTAGTCTAATATGATAACTTGGTGTGCAAGTTGTGGTTAGCCTATATAAACTCGTGTAGGGGTTCATTGTAACTTAAGTTTTTGAGTAAGTTTTCTTGAGTTAATAATATTGGGTGTTTGCCAATTTGTTTGATTTGTCTTTGTTATCAATTCACCACTTGAATTGGTATCAGAGCGGTGTGACCAAGACAATACAAGATATCGATTGAGGTGTTGCTCGATTGATCAAGGTACGTACGTTCGAAATCAAATCTGCCGTTCGGAAGTTGCTGGTCCAGTCAAGTTGTTCGAAATCAATTGCTGCTACGATCACGTGATTTGTTAGAAAGTTATTATAATTAAATCTCAGTTATCAATTTGTGTGCAAGACAAGTTGAATAAAAGGAAGCAATAATTAATTATAACATTTAGAAGGCAACAATTGAACACTAAAGATGGGTGATAAAGCGGGTGAAAACTCAAAACCGGAGAAAGAAACGACAACGAACCCGAACTCGTTTCAATGTCCGATGCTCACCGCGACGAATTACATGACATGGGCGATACGTATGCGCGTGTTATTCAAGGTTCACAAGGTTTGGGATGCGATTGATCCCGGATCAAAAGATGCCGAGAAGAATGATACGGCCATGGCGGTGCTATTTCAAGCGATACCGGAAAGTCTTTTGCTTCAAATTGGCAATTTGACTACTATAAAAGAGATGTGGGAAGCGATCAAGACCCGTAATCAAGGCGCGGATAGAGTGAAAGAAGCTAGATTACAAACTTTAATGACCGAGTTCGAGGGCTTAAAGATGAAGGAGTTTGAGACCATAGATGACTTTGCCGCCAAGTTATCCGGGATTTCATCTAAATCCGCGTCACTTGGAGAAGTCATACCGCAGGCGAAACTCGTGAAAAAATTTCTCTCGGGTTTACCGAGAAGTCGATACATACAGATTGTAGCGTCAATTGAACAAACTGTGGATCTTAAAACAATTGGATTTGAAGATGTAGTGGGACGATTGAAGGCATATGAAGAACGGATTAGAGAAGATGAGCCCGACAATCAAAGTAAGCTAATGTTCAACAAATATGATGCATCTTCTAGCTCTTCATCAAGATCGAACTCTCGCGAGTCGAACCGTGGCCGTGGTCGTGGGTCTAGGGGGCGCGGGGGTGGACGTGGTCGAGGTAATTACAACCAAAACCGTGGTCAAAATAGTACATCTAGTGGTGGAGACAAACAAAAGGGAGCGAACCGTGATTACTCAAAAATTAAGTGTTACCGTTGTGACAAATTTGGTCACTTTGTCTCGAGATGCCCGGAACGCAAACAAGATCACCAAGCTAATTTTGGTGATGCGAATGAGGAAGATCAATCCCTATATATGATGAAAGGCGTTCAAGAGACCGTGTTTTTGAACGAAGATAGAGTTATTCCAAAGAACTACAAGAACGAATCGGATGAAAAAGACTTGTGGTATTTGGATAATGGTGCTAGCAACCACATGACGGGTAATTTATCTTTGTTTTCGGAGTTAAATAAACGTATTGGTGGTAAAATGAAATTTGGGGATGGGTCTTACGTGGATATTTGCGGGAAAGGGTCTATTTTACTTGTAGGAAAAACGGGGGAGCAAAGGTTGTTAACCGACATTTATTATATCCCAAGCCTACAAAGTAATATAATTAGTCTCGGGAAAGCAACGGAGTGTGGTTGTGACATTCACATGAAAGATGATTTGCTTCTCATGCATGATGATAAAGGGAAATTACTAATGAAAGTGCAACGCTCCAAAAATCGTCTCTATACGATTAGATTAAAGACGGGGAAACCCGTGTGTTTACAAGCCAAAATTGATAATGATGATTGGCTTTGGCATGCAAGACTCGGGCATGTCAATTTTGATTCCATGAAACAAATGGTGGAAAAGAATATGGTGGTAGGAATGCCAAAGATCGACGGTGAGAATCAAATTTGTGATGCGTGTTTAGTCGGGAAGCAAACGCGACAACCGTTTCCAAAAACGGCTTCGTTTAGAGCAACACGCCCTTTGGAACTAATCCATGGAGATTTATGCGGGCCAATTTCCCCATGCACCCTAACCGGAAATAGGTACATATTCGTTTTGATTGATGATTTTTCACGTTTCATGTGGACTTATTTTTTGAAGGAAAAAAGTGAAGCGTTTGAAGCCTTTAAAAAATTCAAAGTTATGGTGGAGGTGGAAACTAATGTAAAAATCAAGACGTTTCGAACCGATCGAGGGGGAGAATTTACATCACATGAGTTCGATCGATTCTGTGAAACCGAAGGAATCATTCGACACTTAACCGCTCCATATACGCCTCAACAAAACGGAGTGGTTGAAAGGCGAAACCGTACGCTTTTAGAGATGACTCGGAGTATTCTAAAAGCAAGACATGTTCCAAATTGTTTATGGGGAGAAGCGGCGAGGCATTCAACCGACTTGATCAACAAAATTCCTACTCGTGCCTTAAACGACAAAACACCTTATGAGATGCTAAAAAATAAAAAGCCCAATTTAAAGTATCTCAAAGTTTTTGGATGTTTGGCATATTGCAAAGTGACGAGTGAAAATATTAAAAAGTTGGATGACCGATCGAGGCGACTTATTTATCTTGGAAGTGAACCCGGATCCAAGGCCTATCGGTTATATGATCCTATAACCCGGAGAAAAGTTGTTTCACGTGATGGTGACACAATTTTTGATGAGAAAATAGGTTGGTCATGGAATAATAAAAGTAACAGTGATGAAAACCAACGTGAACCGGGCATGTTTTGGGCTGATTTAGGGGGTGCAATTGATACGGGAAATGGAGCGGTTAATACCGGTCAATATCAGCAAAATAATGAACCAAATACAGCTGAAAATTCAGCTCATTCGAGCCCAACCAGCCCAAGTGAAACAAGCCCAAACAGCAATGCAACAAGTCCAAACAGCAGTGGGCTTTTCAGCAACAATTCTGGCAGCCCAAATGGGCCTTCTGGGCACCAAAACAGCAGCCCAGATGGGCCATTCAGCCCAGATCCAATCAGCTTTGCAACAACTTCGAACAGCATCGAAACCGAGCCAGTTCGACGATCGAATCGCGTTCCGATCACCCCGGTACGTTTTAATGATTATGTTCTAAATTCAAGTGAAGTTGATGATGAATTTTTATTGCTCACTGATGATGTTCCGGTTCGTTTTGATGATGCAAAAACAAACCCGGAGTGGATGAAAGCAATGCAAAGCGAGATTGATTCAATAAATAAAGCGAACACGTGGAAGTTAGTTGATGTACCAAACGGAGCAAAAGTGATTGGTGTGAAGTGGTTGTACAAGGCCAAAAGAAAAGCGGATGACAAAATATATAGATACAAAGCAAGACTCGTGGCTAAAGGTTATGCTCAAGAACCCGGAGTCGACTTTGATGAAGTATTTGCACCGGTGGCTAGACTTGAATCCGTTCGGTTAATCATATCTATTGCAGCAAATCAAGGATGGGAACTTCACCACCTTGATGTGAAAACCGCGTTTCTGAATGGCGATCTAAAAGAAGAAATATTCGTGGCTCAACCGGAAGGTTTCGTGAAAAAAGGTGAAGAACATAAAGTCTACAAGTTATCAAAATCACTATATGGTTTGAAACAATCTCCGCGAGCATGGAATACCAAGTTGAACGCTATTTTGATGAATTTGAAGTTTCATAGGTGCTCGCAAGAACAAGCGGTTTACCGGAAAATTGTTGGTACAAATCTAACTTTAATTGGTGTTTATGTGGATGATTTAATCGTCACAGGATCCGATCTCAAATCAATTATGGAGTTTAAGCATGACATGGCTAAAAATTTTGAAATGTCGGATTTGGGAAAATTAACATACTATCTCGGAGTTGAAGTGTTCCAAGGCAAAGACGAGGTATGTATCAAACAAGAGGCTTATGCAAAGAAAATTTTGAAAGAAGCCGGGATGCTAAATTGCAATCCAACACATGTACCAATGGATCCTAATGTAAAAGTTGCAAAATTTGAGGATGAAGAAGATTTCGATGCAACTCGTTATCGAAAGATGGTAGGTTGTTTGCGGTATTTGTTGCAAACTCGTCCCGATTTGGCGTTTTCGGTTGGAGTAGTGAGTCGTTATATGCAAAACCCGAAACAATCTCATGCGGCGATCATCAAACAAATCTTGCGCTATTTACAAGGTACGTGTGGATATGGTATTAAGTATAACCGAGGCGCGAATATGATAATTGGTTATAGTGATAGTAGCCATAATATAGATGAAGATGATGGAAGGAGTACAACGGGGCACGTGTTTTATAATGGGTCTTCTCCTATTACGTGGTGTTCTCAAAAACAAAGTACTGTGGCGTTATCATCTTGTGAAGCGGAGTATATGGCGGCGAACGCAGCCGCGTGTCAAGCCGTGTGGCTTAAAGAATTGATAAGTGAGATTTCAAACAAGAAAAGTCAACCGGTAGTATTACGTGTGGATAATACTTCGGCGATAGCTCTCGTGAAGAATCCGGTTTTTCATGGTAAAACCAAGCATATAAAGTCCCGGTATCATTTTATTCGGGAGTGTGTTGCAAACGAGGATGTTAGTATTGAGCACGTAAGTAGCGCGAATCAAAAGGCGGATATCCTCACAAAGGCTCTTGGAAAACTAAAGTTCAAGGAGATGCGTGAAAAACTTGGAGTTTCGGACTTGTCAAACACGAGTTCGAAATTTCGGGGGTGAATGTTGGAAATTACGATCGTGTCCTTTGCTTGGCGTGCAAGGTCAACAAAGGGGGCTTCCTAATTGAGCTAGGATTTGGATGCCATATTTAATTATCTTATTTTAGGTAATTATATATTCTAGTCTAATATGATAACTTGGTGTGCAAGTTGTGGTTAGCCTATATAAACTCGTGTAGGGGTTCATTGTAACTTAAGTTTTTGAGTAAGTTTTCTTGAGTTAATAATATTGGGTGTTTGCCAATTTGTTTGATTTGTCTTTGTTATCAATTCACCACTTGAGATTTATTATTTATTGACCAAGTAAATAAGGGTCACTCATTTCATCATTTTCTCAAGATCTTTTTTACTGTAAAATGAAGATCAAGTTGGATCATTGAGAAGTTATGAAACTTTGATTGAATATCTTTTTGTATTATGATTAAGGGTTATATGTTGTGATCACTTACTACATTCTATGTTTCTTTTAGGACATAATCAAAATATCTATATTATATAATTTAAATACTTAATTTTTTTGCTAACATATGATGAATGACTCATTAGTGTTATTATGATATGGTATATTATATATTTATATATATATATAAATATATACATATTTGAGCCTATCAAATGTTATCATGTTTCAAATGCTCTCGAAAAATTACACACGGCAAAAAACATTATGCTATAGTATAATAGAAATTTCACTTTTTTAAATCTAATCTAATACTAATAAACGAATATAATATTATCACGTGTAACTCTATGATTAGACCTTGCAATTGTTTTCTTGT
This sequence comes from Tagetes erecta, assembly GCA_030867185.1. Classification (NCBI taxonomy): domain Eukaryota; kingdom Viridiplantae; phylum Streptophyta; class Magnoliopsida; order Asterales; family Asteraceae; genus Tagetes; species Tagetes erecta. The sequence goes on along the minus strand of CM061492.1, from coordinate 19,475,812 downwards.
TCAAACTTTAGACCCAAAACTACTTTTCTTAAATATTAGATAAAAATAATATAGTTGCGAATAATATATCAAATTATGTATACAAAGACACAATGCAACACTTTTTTATTATTTAAACATGTGTAATACATGGTTAATAAACTAGTACATACATATTCAAGAGCAAGTACTAACATATAGTGACGTACAGGAAAATACAGAGAGAACCCACTTGAGTTGAGAAAACCTATTAAAACTTAGAAAATATTGATATTATTGTATTTTTATTTTTTTAGGGTAGGCATTATACATATTTTCGTAACTTAAAAGAAATGCGGAGTATTTTTTTTAAATACGTAAAAAATAGTGATTTTTTATCCTCAGATAGTTGCATAGGAGATGTATAGATTGGAAACTTGGTTTTATTGGCAAAACCCAAGAAACTCTATGAATGGACCATAATATGCCACATCTACAATTTTCTTATCATTTGTCTTTTACCCATTGAGGGTATATTGGACATTTCACCCACAATTTCTTTTTCTTCCTAACATATCATCAAATCTGCCCAAGATCATATCATAACTTCAAACTGGTTTCAAAAAATTTTAAACTCATCTCTCTCCCTTTTAAAGAACTCATCTTTCTTCCTATTGAAATCATCTTCAACATCACCGTAAACTCTTATACAACACGCTGAAACCTACAACAATCTCGGAGAAAAGGATCATGTTAATGATGAAGATGATGAACCAGATCTGCCAAAAATGAGATGTCGTTACGGTCGTGTTTGACGATGAAGATGATGAACCAGATCTGCAAAAAATGAAAAGTTGTTACTGTCATGTTGATGATGAAGATGATGAACCAGATCTACAAAAATGAAAAGTCGTTACGGTCATGTCGACGATGAAGATGATGAATCAGATCTGAAAAAAAATGAAGATGAAGATGATGAACCAGGACCATTATCAGGGATTGGGAACCGAGCATGGAGGCGGTGGAATTGGCTCTTTTCAGAACCAACCGAGCATGAACCGGATAAACTCATTTGTATTAAACTACTTTATGAGTTTATATGTGATTTAAGTTTATCCGACTATTTCTTCTTCATCTGAACATTGAGTGTTTGGAAATGCATACCACAGGTTTTAGTACTTCTCCTTTTAACCTCGGGGAGGGACCCAGGTATCATTCCATATGATTTACTATTGTTTTTTTTGTTTTTTAAATCCATATGATGGGCATTTAGTTGGACTTTTTTTTAAAAGACAAGGGCATTTAGTTGGACTGATGGTTCAACTTTAAAATTGCCAACTAATATGATTTACTATTGTTTTTTTTGTTTTTTAAATTTTAATTGCATTTTCTTTTAGTTTTCAAAACGAAGTCTAAATGAGTTTAGTTTTTTACTTCTATATGTTACACAGTCCATGTTACACATTTAACTTAATTTTCTATATTGTTTTTGTGATAAAGTCAATAATGGACCTTTTTAATTTTCTATAAGTTATGTAATACGATGTAACATATGCAACATTTATGGATTAACACCTTAAACCAACTAGTTTTGATTTTTTATAAGTTATGTAACACGGTGTAACTTAAGTACTAGTTAGTTTTGTTTTTTATAAAATATTTAATACGATGTAACATGTCTGACTGACGCTTAACCATATAGTTTTGTTTTTAATAAAATATGTAACACAATGTAACAAATGTACTAGTGATTTTTTCAAGTGTTTTTAGTCATCTAGTTTTGTTTTTACTGTTCGAGTGCTTGAAATACGTACTGGTTAGTTTTCAACACGTTCAAATTTCAGTTAAATATGTAACAATATGTAACTTATGTAATTTTGCTTTTTTTAAATTTAAGTTAAATATGTAACAATATGTAACTTTGATTTTTTTATTAATGTATCGGATTTTATAACAACTTTCTATAAGTAAATAGTTCCAACTAAAAATATGTAACACAATGTAACATATGCAATACTATGTCAGAATTGAAAAGTAATGTTTTCCAGTTTTTAATAAAATATGTAACACGATGTAACATGTCTGACTAACGCTTAACCATCTAGTTTTGTTTTTAATAAAATATGTAACACGATGTAACAAATATACTAGTTATTTTTTCAAGTGTTTTTAACCATTTAGTTTTGTTTTTACTGTTCGAGTGCTTCAAATACGTACCTGTTAATTTTCAACAGATTGTTCAAATTTCAGTTAAATATGTAACAATATGTAACTTATGTGATTTTGCTTTATTGATTTTTTAAATTTAAGTTAAATATGTAACAATATGTAACTTTATTTTTTTTTATTCAAATATGTATACGATGTAACATATGTAACTTTGATTTTTTTAAAGATCCAAATATGTAAACGAAATATGTAACACGATGTAAAATATGTAACTTGTCGGATTGGCACTTAATTCATCTAGTTTTTTTTCTTTTTTGTAGCTAAAGAAACTTTTGTATCAAAGATGAAGAGATTATCAAGAAACGAAGCATGTATGAAGCATGATTGAAACTATGTAACACTATGTAACAAACGCAATCCATACAGTTTTGTTTTTTTAAAATGTATGTAACACGATGTAACAAATGTAATCCTTCAGTTTTTAATAAAATATGTATCACGTTGTAACATATGTTACATGATGTAACAAACATAATCCATGGAGTTTTGTTTTTATATAATATGTATCACGTTGTAACATGTGTAACATGATGTAACAAACGTAACATGTCTTGAGTGACACGTAGTCCATTCATTTTTGTTAATATGTAACAAGATGTAACAAACATATCAACCAGTGTAACAATGTGTAACACACGTATCAGCTAATGTCATTGAAATAAAAAAAGTAGGAGAGAGAAATTATAAAGTAGGAGAGAGAATATAAAAAGTGATGAAGTGATGTGGTACTTGAGAGAGAGAAAAAAAGAAAAAGTCATTCCTATTTTACCCTTATTGTACTATTAATTATTAAAATAATTCACCAAACTCAACTTTAAATCTTGGCCCTAGATTGAAAATAATCAATGGCCCAAATAGAGTTTCTTGGGTTTTCTTATTATTGTTGGGTTTTCATTCTAGCCATCCCCTAGTTGCATATGCAAACTGAACATGTTACATATGTAGAAATTTGAACAAAAAAATTCCCGTAATCAAATTTTTTTTAAATCCACTCAGAGCTTTTTATTTATTTTTTCAAAATATCATATTACTGTATTTGCAATCTATTAAAAGGAAAAAAAAAAAACTTACATGTGTAATATCAGGGCTTTCTCTAACTCAAATGTGTTTTTTTTTTTCTATATCCATCTCATGGCGTCAATATGGTAAAAAAGGGACACATACAAGGTCAAAAACGAATGCAACAAGTTTAATCTATAAGAATGGTTCAAAATAAACATCAAATTTTACAAAAGTTGCAGCATAGAGAAAATTATGTTTCAGATATATAATAGAGATGGAGTTCAAAACAACCCCATCAACTACAACTCCAAAAGAACCAATTCCAGTCCCTTAAATCCACTTGGATATTGATCACCGCGAATTGACCACCAATCGTGAGTCAAGAACACCGTGTGAGAGACAAGCTACAATGGCTGTGACCAAAGTTCACCATCTGGTGGATTGTTATGAGCCAACTCCAAGACCTGCAATCGGTTCAGATAGCAAGCTGCAACTCGCCATGAATAGGTGAGATATACAACAAATATGAATTAAGATTACATGTGCTTGTTTTTTACGCGCTATCTTGCACCTAGTCCCTAGAACCCAAAACAAGAAGGGGACAAAGAGCACTTTTTGATGTAAATATTTACGGTTGTGACACCAAAAAAATGAAACTCCATTGGTGAATGTTATGTTATACCGTATTCATCACTCTCAGTGAAAAACTTGAGGTGATGCATAATACTCGCTTTCTTTGAACATGGGTCGTAAATCTTCTTTCAACATGAAATCTGTAGGGAAAGAAACCAGATGCCCCTTCACTGCTTGTAATCTTTCCATGGGATCAATTCCCTTCACATTTCCGTCCTCATACGATTCAAGAATCTTTGGGGCTATTCCTAAATCAATTGTTGTATGCCCAAGTTTTGCCTTTCTCTCAGCCACACATTGCCTTAAAGATGCTCTGCATGTTGGATTATGAGATTTGAATATTAAATCCAATAAGACGTAATGCGAAAACTTTTTTATGGGACATCCTGATGGTTATGTGGTAATTTTATTTTATTGGGGGTTCAAATCCTGCGTGGTGTATCTATCCTACAAAATCCAAGAGTTATTGTTAAAAGTAATGGAAAACTTTTTATATGTGGACTGTAAGATGGGTTGATCCGGAACAATTTTTTGTCCAAAAAGTTTCAAAATTATTATATACAGAAGTTATAACTTTTTGTCCAAAAAGGTTCAAACTTTTTATATAATGATCTAAAATTTAAAAACTGATTTAAGTAGGTTATGATCTTTTAGATACTTCAGACCAGTTTCCATATTAAGCTCTTTGTATCTTATTTACCTAATTGATTATAAAGAGAAAAAAACATAACGCAAAACTGCCAACTCCCAAGAACTAACAAAAATAAAGAAATATCAAGGTGGGGGCAGAGGGTTTACCTGGAATGTATAAGATCATTAGGGATGCAAGAGAAGACATCTTGGTATATCATTGTATTTGTCTGTCAATAATAAACCGGATCATGATGATTAGAGATGAGCGTTGCTCACTTTAGTCAATATTTAAAATTATCATTTGGGTTTGCATGAACAAATATAGTCTTGAATACAAGGTGAATATTCGATCTTACCCTTGCCGTTGCCATCCAAATATCTTTGTAGGTGGAATCGATCACTGGGTCGGCTATTTTGTTAATCTGCAAAACAAAAATAGAAACATATATTTCAAACCACCATCCATTTAATTAATGTACATGTAATAGAATAATAACAAACCTCTGTACTATGAAGCCCAAGGTGCTCAGACCATAATGAAAGGCGAAGACTTAAGGCAAATTTTCCAGCCTTCCATGGATTTCCTCCCATGGAAGATTTAACAAATTCCTTATCTTCAATAAGTACTCCAATCTGGGGTAAAACTTTTATATCAGTTTGAATTTACTTTAATGAAAATATGTGTATATTTGTATCCGGGATGGATGGTTTACCTCAGAATCACGTAACCCAAGCAAACTTCTATCGTTGATGTTAGCAGATCCAACTAAGACCGTGTTGTCATCAATTATCATAACCTTACTATGCACATACACCTGCATTATAAATAGGAAAACAATGAACTAGCTATAATCTTGAAATAAAACTAAACTGGAAGTTATAATTAAGAATATACCGGACTGGAGGCGATAAGACCATCATCAGAAAGTCTACCATAAGCCCTGAGACCATAGAAAGATATGTAATCATGAACTCTGGAACCAAGAAGATCAGAGAGATTGTGTAATATAGAACTGTTTCCTCTTGATATTGTTCGATACTGCCAGTGCATTATGGCTCTTACAGATGCAGCCCCTACATCATCTAGGCCACCCTGTAAAAACATCACTACGTAAAAACCAAATACAGAGCTAGAAGAGTGAATTTTAGTATAAAAAATCGAGTCAGCTTACCTGGAAGCCAGGTAAGAGTGGTATAACAATAATGACCCTAAAATATTGTTTGTCATGATATGCCCTAATGATTCGTCTGTACAAGGATTCCAAAACACGATTTCTTATGATCTCGTCTCCAGAAAGTCCCGAGATAAAGAATTGGTTCTGGGAACAGAATTGTTTTTAATAAATCAGCAAACAAAAAGGAAAAGCTTCAAGAAAGAAAATTCATATAGCCAATACGTAAATTAACTTGTGCAAAAATATTTAGTGATCTTGAAAATTATTGAGTTTATGATGTACCTCAATGTACACAAAGTGTTCAGCTTTCTCAATAAGGGAACAATAAGCATTGTGAATGCTCTCTTCAACTTGACTTGTCCCAGCTGACCATTGACTGACACTCCTTACAACCTAGAATGGGAAACCCCGTGGTCATAAATAATAAATCTAACTGAAAACATTTGTTTCCATAGAGAACAGGTTTAGATTCAGTATATCCAATAAATGATACAAAGGCACTTAAAAGACAGCACGTAGCAAATTTAGCACACACCTTTCTTAACAAACTTACAATAATATGAAACAGTTTGGTTGCATACATATTAACCTTCGGGATCTGAGAGAATTGCGGTAACAATGGGATGAATTATAACTAGAGGTGACAATTTGGACTCATTTACATTTGCCTTGACCGTTACTTAAGGATGGCCCTTTTCAACCCTAACCCATTTTGACATGTTACCCAACCTGCCGACATGCCTATCTTTCCAGCTCTAAACAACTTATATAAAGAAGCATGTGAATTGTCCAACTTAGCAATCTTAAAGCACTAGCAACATTACTGCAACTAATTAAAAGAATAGAAACTAACCTGGCAACGACATGCAACACGAGGACCAACTTGTCCTGATTCATCTGTAGAAACAACCAGGTTACCTCGCTCCTGATTCTCCCACCATTCTTTATCAGTAGATTTCATGCCTGTGAACAATTCTTGCTCTAGATTTAAGCTATGTCGTTCATCCACAAAATCTCTCATTGGCGTATCTGAAACTAAAGGTTCAACTTTGGATTTTCTGAAAGAAAAAGGAGTCCTAGAAGTCCTACTTGGTTGACCATGAAAACCGTTTGACACATCAGAACTTAATTGTCCACTAGAAGCATCCACTCCATCAGCCTCTTGAGGGATTAGCAATGGGATATCTTCAGAAGATACAGAAGAAGAAGAATTTCTTCTGTTGATAACTTTATTAGTGTCTACAACTGTTGAATTGTCATCTTCTAGTTCTTCAGTGTTGCCCATGTAATGTGGGATCACCATGTGCTGCTGAGGCATAAGTAGTGGAATACCTTGTTCATTGGGAGCTTTGTTTCTCTGAAACAATATACAAATACAAGATTATAATGGTATTCAAATTTCTGTAAAGCTGTCAATTTGATGTCAGCGCAGAAACCTTTGCATAATTCCAACGCTGAACAAAGTGCCGAGCAACATCACGACATGGTGGGCCCCATAAGGCACAATGGACATCATGCCATGGCATACGAGGATATTTCTTACGGTCCAGCTCATCCTTCATTGTATCTTCCCAGGAATTTGGTTCAGATTCTCTATACCATTGGGATCAAAATGGTATTTTGTTCAGTTAAGGAAATTGAATTATGATGAAGCAGAAAATGGCAAACTTAAAAATGGGAACAAGCTATCCTGACTGCAATCCTACGAACCAAAAGAAGGTAGAATAATGCAATTAATGAGACATATTCACAGTGGTGGTATAATAAATTACCGGGGGTTGTAGTAGTCCTTTCCAGGCCAAAACATAGCAGGATCATCACCCACTTTGTGCTCATACGTGTCATAGCGACCAAAGCAAAGATCAAGCCCACCAATGAAGCAAACATCATTATCAACAATGACCAGCTTCTCATGGTGGGACCTATTTATGACAAGAAATAAAATATAGATAAATGGAAATGGCTATAAAGAAATAAAGAATGTAAGAATCAAGAAACAAGAAATAAACAGGAAAAGGATGGCTTACCATAGATACACACCGCTAGAGAAATGGTCTGGAAAACGTAAAACTCGGACATTTTCATGGATCGCAACCAGTTTTTTCTTACTATAGACACTATTAATTTTCAATGCAAGAGCAAGCTCTTTATACATGAGAATGTAAATCTGCAGTCAAGTATTTACCAACAACACAAGTTAAGTGAGTAAAAGGATATTTTGGGAAAACCATGATATGTGCATCCCCCATACAAAAGTGCATGTGCATCTAGGGTAAATTAATAAACTAGGTAAATATATTGTTTCCACAATGAAGTAACTATATTAATAAGGAATTAAGGACAAAGACAAGTTAACTATTATGATTATTTTCATCATCAATATAATTCTAATTTCTAACTTTAAAGAAACAGCCAACCTGAACACCTTGTTTGGCTTTTGCCTCCAGCAAATCATCAAGGCGAGATGAAGCATGGGCTTGAAAGGGACGTCTCAGATACAATTCAGGACACAACCACCACCCACATATAAATATCTGCATAAAAATAGCCATAAAAGATAAATCAAAATGGAATAATAGTAGACAGTAACAAAAAGTGTGAATTAATCAAGATATGTGAAGGAGAGACAATGTAACAAACCTCTGATTTTGCACCTTCAATTGCTAAAGCAATTGCTTCAAATGCTGCACGACCATCAACAAACCACTGAGCATGGCTGCCATCATCTGTCAGACCACGGGGTGGAGCAAATGAACCAAACCGATGAGGATAACACCAGCCCTCAGGTGGCCTGAGTCCAGCATCATTAATCGCAGCAACCCAGTCCCTAACTTTTGTTTTATTTCTGCTTCTTATAGTTATGCTTCTGCTTCCACATGATACCTATTGCAAATTTCAAGGTCAAAAAACAGTTTCCGGTCATCTTCCCCAAAATATAGTACAAAAGACATTAGATGTCAATGTGATCATGAGATCCATAAACAGTTAAAAAAAAAGGTAAAACATGAAGGATAAAGAATTTGTAATAGTTTCTTTGGTCAATCTTTCACAGAGCTACAAGACATGAAGTAGTTATTGGCTAAGAAAAAATATGTATAAAAATGCATGACTAATGTATCTGATAAGAAGTTCAGATATAGGTTGGCAAATTAGTATATTACAAGTTGAAATATATGCCTTTTAAGGCAATTGGCTTTCAACAATAAAAAGCACTGGAATAGTGAGACCTTTTCATATACAGCGACTAGGGCATTTAGGATTTCTGGAAATTTGGAAAAACTTCATAGCTTCTAGGTGTTTAAACAAAAAAATTCCACTAAGGATCCACAGGTTTTACTAACTTGCAGTTTTCTGTAAACCATAGCTACTTATCCATAGAGATCACTGAGATAAAATGTCCCGAATTCCCAAAATTTGAAAAAAAAAAAATGAAACTAGCAAAGTTGGAGGAAGACTAAAGACTAAAAAAGACACAATTTGACAAAGGAGCAGAAACAAGCATCTTCAAATAATTCTTGGTACACGATACATTAAGTAACTATGATAATGATACATCAACAAAAAATTAATATGATAGTAAAGCCCGCCTACTAAGTAGTCCATAAACTTTATTTAATTACTTGTTAGATACCATACCAGTATACCACTAATGTATATTAACAGTTTCTGCTATACTTGCCAGAAAAGAATGCCGTAATGGATTATGTTCGTTGGTTTCTTTTGCTAATGATATGCGACCTTCTCCATTCCCATCAGAAGGAGGCAATACATCAAAGACAATTATGTCCAATGGCTCAGCATCAAATGGATCTTTTAGCAGGGCTATGAATCCAGGTTTCAATACAGCCCATACCTGCGAGCATTTTGGAATATTATTAAGAAAAAGGTAACAAAAATCTGTTACCATGGTTAAATAATCGATAAACTATGACTTTATAAGAGGTCTCGCTGCCAATATCTAATAAACAGCTCTGAATACAAGAAAATAGAAACAGGAAAAAAATATCCTAAATTAACTAAAATAAGTGAATTGCTGGTTTGACTTAAATGGAAAACAGAATCGTAGAAAACAGAAAAGGAAACGATCACTTGATTGCTACAATGTAATAGGCAGTGATCACATTACACGGATGTTATCTACTTATCTCCTTAAAAATCTTGGTATCTACACTAAATATAATTATTCCAGAAGTGCAAAACATGTGGCTTAAAATGCCCATCAATTGATATCAAGAGCAAATTAAATATAAACTATTATATGAAACCAGTGATACCTTTTGCCAATTGTCATTACAACAATTGAACCACAGACAAGCGGAACATTTTCTGTCATTTTCCCTGTCGGGAATTTTTGGTAAATGCTTCACTAATACGTATTCTTCTTTTAGCTTGGAACCATACTCTGGGCAAAAGGATAACTTAGAAGCACCCATAAACTTGCAAACCTGCTTACAAGAACATTCATGTGTGTAAGAAGTTGAAGAAGCGGGATTTGACAATCAAGTAAAAAATCTACTATGTGCAACACTATTAAACGGGCATAAAGATTAAATACATACATCAAATGGTCTAAAAGAAGGATGGTCAAAAAAGATATATCAGGATGGATATTTGAAGTACCACAATAGAGGTGACAACTCCAAACCATTTATTTATGAATTGGTTGATTCAGGTCATGGATTAAAGAGAGCTTATTAAGAAATGGGTCTAAAAGAGTCACCAAAAGTGTCGTATTATTGCACAAATCGTTTTATTTGATTGGCACACTAATCATTTATAGAAAAACTTATAACTTAGAAACTGTTTTGGGTTGAACCAACCCATACAAATTTATGTTTTGAGCCATTAGACCTACCCATTTTGCCACCTCTAACAAGAAGTGAAGAGGAATTTACCTCTCTGGAATTCACAATGTCCAGGTTCCCAAGAAAATGATTCAAGTATTCCTGCATTGCAGTCTTGGCTCGATCTGAAATGGAATGCTGTCTCCCAAGTGCCGGGCGTATCATTGGTAGGGCTGCACTTGATGGAACATCTCTGAACAAAAAATCACCTGTAAGAACTATGATCATTATAGCGATGAACAAATATTTCCACCAACCCTTATAAAGTTGGATACTTAGTAGTCACCTTTTTTTAACACTTCCCTCGTTATTTATTGGCAATACATTGTCATCGGGTTCATCATCATCATCATGCACAACTGCTGGGTGGTCTCCTATTCCTAGGTTTTGAAGCCATTCTTTAACCTTCATGAGGAAGATTGTCAGTTATGAGAAACAAACAAGAAGAGCCAAAAAGTTGATGGGAAGATAGACAAACCTGTTCTTGTTTTTCATGAATTTCTTCAATAAATGCACGTTTCTTCAATGCAAAATGTAAATAAAATACGTGTGATGCTTTCTTCACTAACTGCCACTTGAACTGCAGCCCAAGGTACACAAACAGAGTACATCAGCAAATATGAAACTGAATAATGAATTAGTAGACCTGTAAACTTTAATACAAGAATACTTAACGGAGTATAATAAAGAGACTGAAATAGGAAAAATCAGTCTCAAACCAACCATACTTTGAAACATCAAAATGATAAGAATGTTTAGCATCTGGAAGTTAAATTGCAAACTGTGCTATGCTAATTTTCTAATACAAAAACATGTGTACAACATAAAGGGACAAAACAGATAAATAAGCAACACTTGCACTGCCAAGAAAAAGCAACTCCACATATCAGCTAACAAAAAACTTGAAGATATGACACCATTTGAATCTTAAAGATCCTGCAAGCCTACGCCTAAAGGTTAAACCAAATTGCAGTGTTCAATAGTATATATCTATAGGTTTGGTTTTAGAAAGTGTCATCCAAGAAAGAAGATAATGGGGAGGGTGAGAGAATCCCATGATGAAACAAAGTACATTTCTGATGCAAATGGAGTAAAGAGACCAATCCTAAATATATACTCGAGAACCAAATTCCTCTATGTCCATTCTGGTTAAGGGCTCATCGTTAGTCTATTTAGCTATGCTCCCTCAATAACGTCCATGATCTATGAACTTAAGCAATGTTTACTCAAAAAAAATCTAGTAAAACCTAACAGTTTACTACTTTACTCTTTACGTTCACACTTGTTCAATGCGTCAATCTCTAAAGCTAACTAGCAAACCTCAAATGGAATAAAAACCCATATTAAATAAATATCCAGGGTAAAACTAAGTTCTGTAGTTTTTCGCTTCTGACCAAATTCACCAAGGTTCCAAAAGAAAAAAAAGGACTAAAGGAGCAACCGAGCAAGAAAGAAAACAATAAAGACTAGCTCTACCTTAGAGTGTTGGTCTTTTACCAAATCGAGGCAGCATTTTTCCTTACACCTAGATTAAATGCTTTCGTAGTCTCTAATAGTTTAGTAGGTCGTTTGCTTTCGGCTAATTGAACAGAAACTAGGCTGGAGATGAGATTCAAATCCAACTTGCTGTTCTTGCTCATACTTATAGTAGAGGTGAATACTTTGCTGCTCCTTTTGCTACGATAAACACAGGCATGATTAACCAACCTACCCAAAATTTCAACTTTGCACCTTAGACTCCCAGTTAAATAGACTATTTCTAATGTACTTTTAGCTGAACTAAAAAAGTATTTTTGTAATCACTAAATCTAATCCCTCAGCTATAGATGTAGTATGGTTGCCTATTGCCAATTTGGCAGCAAAAAACAAAACCCAATTGCCTATGAATAATGTCCTCCAGAACTACTGCCTTAAAAATATCACCACCATCAGGAATGCTGATACTCACGGAAGGTAAGCCATTCTCAAACTCAGAGTGCACCAATGAAGTACCCAATTGCCTATGAATAATGTCCTCCAGAAACTACAAGCTTTCTAAAGAGATTTGGTCTTTTCAATGAAAGCATGACAAAAACACCTAGAAAAACCATAATGTACATATCTTCATAAAAGCATGACAAAAAAATCATGCTTCACAATTTTGTCATCACCCTCCTCCATCCCAATTCCCACCTACACAACCAAGCAGCTCCTATCAATCTTGTTCATGTGCATTTTGTTATAAAACTCATTCAGCAAACAACAGTTATTCGACTGTTTAATTGGCCTGTAACATCTCACTATAGTCCGACTTCCAATCTTTAGGTTTGATTAAACGGTCCCATAACTTACAAGCGAAATTTCATCACAAAAACTACATTTTTTAATACAAAAGATACTAGTGTCTTTAGATAACCCACCATGAAGACTTTCCACCACTTTTGTTCTAACTTGTATGTTAAACAAAGTGTTGCTATTTAATAGTCAGTAACTTGCATCTCACTCTAAATTGTAAGTTGAACAAAGACTTTGATCAAACATAGAACTCAAACAGACTCTTTTTATTAAAACTATTCAAAACCACTTTAAAAATATATATATATAATACTTCATATTTCATAGAGTTGAAGGCAACAAGCTACTCCGCAAACCCGATTCTACTAAAATCAAAGCTTTGGGTCCTAGGAGCCGAACTTTTACTATGCATGACTAGCTGAACCCCAGCCTCTGGACTAAGAAACCAAATGTATAAGGGATAAACAAACGTTATTTTCTAAGCAAGCTTTCTCATGTTTACCATCATTGTGTGATTCCGCCCTCAAAGGACCCGAAAAAAACTAATACATGCTTCTAATCACTTGTTAACAAAAAAAACTAAACTTTTCATTTGAAACTTCCCTAATTATGAACTATCAACTCTATAAACTCCCAAATTAAACACATACATGCTCAAATAACATTCAACAATCACTACAAGCTACAATAACAGGTAACAAACAACAAGCATACCTGTTTGTACTGAAACTCAATAGTGTAAGAGAGAAGCATGGGGCTAATATCACCGGCATCAGGACGAGAGACTTGTACAATTGTGGCCTTTGGCAACTCATCGAAAATTCGAGTTGCTTCAGGCGGATTTTGATGAAACGAGAAGAACGAAGAGAGCCTCGACGGCTCAGATTGCATTTGAACGTAGTGCGATCCACTTCCTCCGCCGGGGATCAACTGCTCCGATTCCATATTATCACTCAACTCCGATCAAACAAACAAACAATATAATATCAATCAATCACCAGCAATTTGTGAATTTCGTATAGAGATTAATATACGTGTATAATAAAAGTTGGCTTTGTAGATCGAAACGGAGATTAATACAATGAACTCAATTTTGGTTTTTCAATTGTGTTTCGATGAGAGAGAAGAAGATGATGATGAATGAATGGGTAGGTAACGTAAATTGTCAAATCTGTAAACTACAGTTTCGTAAATTTCGATTTATGGAGCAAATACTGTCAAACGGGTCGGGTCGTGTAGTGTTGATTGAAGCCGGTGAGCCACGGTTTTTTACTTTTTTTTTTCTAGATGCGCCGGCGGTCAAACTTTTTTTTTCCGACGTGTTATAAAAATAATTTATATTCTTTTTGTTTGGAGTAAACTGCAGTTTTGGTCCCTATGTTTTGATACCATTAACAGTTTTAGTCCCACCTTAACAGTTTTGGTCCCTGTGTTTTTATTTTTTAACAGTTTTGGTCCCGAACACTAACTCCATCCAATTTTCCGTTAAGTCTCTCTCACATACGGAGTAAAAATATCATTTCTCTCGCTCTTTTTGACAAACGACTAAATAAAAATGTTAGCCTACATGATGACTTAGATAAAAGAGAGGGAGAAATGACATTTTTACCCTTTAGATGTGGGGCGCGTGTGAGAGACTTAACGAAAAATTGGATAGAGTTAGTGTTCGGGACCAATTTTGTTAGAAAATAAAAACACAGGGACCAAAACTGTTAAGGTGGGACTAAAACTATTAATGGTATCAAAACACAGGGACCAAAACTGCAGTTTACTCTTTTGTTTGGTTTGTAACTTTGTATGTGTTTTTTGAACCATTTTCTAGACTATGAGGGTTAAAGACTTAAAGCCTAATGGCTATAAGAGGTATGTATAATGTTTCCTTGGGTGCTTAATCACTTTGGAAGTTTAAGACTAAGAGGTTATTTGACAAAATTTGAATTATTAAATGATGAATGGTTAAAAGGTTTAAACCATTAAGAGGCTATATTAATAAAAGAGATATTGAGGTAGAACTTCAGGTGATGGTAAGTTTGGTATATGCTTCATTCAGCATCTTTCAATCTCTTAACTGAACCATTCAGAGGCTTTTTTTTAATGAAACAAATGCTCTGAATGCTGAATCTAAATGATTAAGCACTGAACTGAACCATTAAGAGATGAAACAAACAGCGCTAACTAAAAGTTTGAGGTTCTTTTTATAGATCCTTATTATAAAACTCATTTGTATTTTAATTTGACTAGGAAGTTAGAAGAAAGTTGTGACATCTGCCCCAAACCCGAACCCGAATGCCCGACTCGAACCTGAAGTTGTTATCCTTTCAATTGAAATCGTATTTAGTTCTTCAAAATGTAACGTTTATCATTATTATTATGAATAAACGCATTGATTCTAAGTTATTCCCGTCTCAATTAAGTTTATATCGCAAAATATTCATGCATATCAAATAATTATTATTTGAGACAATAAAACTCAAGATATATATGTATGTAAATAAATATATATCTAGTTCGTAAACAAAAACGCTTCTAAGTCTCGAAATAGTCTCGTAAAGGCTTAAACGAACTAAAACTATAAAAACGTCACGTACATAAACGTTACGTCTCAACATAGTTAAGTTTGTTAACTAATATAACTTATAAATTAACTTTGAGCCAAAACTGTCAATTTACAAACTATTAATAAAACTTAACCCACCTTTTAAACAATAGATAAAACAAGAAGGACCAATACTGTAAAATCGTAATTGACCCAGCCCCACCCCCATTCACCCGCGTTTCCGGCGACTCATGTTCCGGCCAATTTGGCCGGAAGACCTCCATTTCCGGCGAGGTACTGGTTCACGTTTTAAAGCCGTTTTGATCAAATTAAAGCCGGGAAAATGACCGTAGGCCAGTTTCGAACACACTACCACTTCCAATTCGTTGCTTTATCAACCTGAATCTGTGATAATTACTAATCAACAACCGGTTTCAAACACCCACAAACTCAATCGTTCATAACGTTTCAAAACAGTTAAATTCAAGCATTTAATCCAAACGAATCGTTTTACATCACCACCTCATCGATTAGAAACTGCACTCAGTGTTTAATTGTGAAATAATTAACTAATTAAACCTCAATTAGACCCAATTAACTCATAATGAAACTCAAATCCGTTCGATGGTTTTCTGATCGAATTATCTAAATTCAATCGATCAAAACACTCCTAAGATATCATTTTCACTCTCCGTTACTCTAATCTCAATCAAAATCACCAAGAATCCATGTTTTGATCTTCAAGACCGACGTATTTGTTCTTCCAATATTAGGTTCAATTCATCACCAAACAAGTAAGTTTTTGATGTTAAAATACTCGTCTTCAATCATGAATCAAAAGCCCCAAATCAATTTCAGGTTTTGTTGTTTCGATTGGGATTAATTTGGGATCTAGGGTTTGTTCTTGATATTGGAAATGGGGATATTTGTATGTTTTACATTAAAAAGAATTACAAACCAATTTTAAACAACAAAGAGGTTCAGCGCGTTTGGTTTGTATTTGTTGCTGTGAACCTGTAGGTCACGGGTTCGAACCCGACTGGCCTCATTTCGTTAATCTCCATATTTTTCACTTTTAAATCATTTAACTATACTTTTCTAATAACTTAATAATATATTTAAGATGAAACTATTTTTATTAGCTTAAAAACATAAGTTTAATATACACCATTTATTAGAAAACTAAAAATGGATTCGTATACAATATAAGTAATACAAAAATACAATTACGTTTCGTACCAAAATCCCAATTGGTAACTCAAAACCCTAATTCCTAAATTGTATTTCAAAACCCTAATTCCTAAATTGTATTTCAAAACCCTAATTCCTAAATTGGATTTTGAAACCCTAAATTGGATTTAAAACCCTAAATTCCCAAATTATATTTTGAAACCCTAATTTTCAATTTATAATTTAAAACCCTAAAACCCCAAATCCAAAACCCTAGAATTTCTAAGTTCTTGATTCTAGTTACTATATTATTTGTCTCGTTTCTAAATTAGGTTTCCCGGTTAATTAGGTGATTCTAATATCTGGGCGATCCTCGATTCTATTTAGTTACTTTCTTGCGGTTGCTATTATCTATATTGGTCAGGTGAGTAAACTCACTCCCCTTTTTCCATTTTACTATTTTGGGGCTGAAATATGTCTTTTACTATATTGCGTTTTCTATTCGTTTTCTAAAAGAGATCATACAAATATGTTAATCTAGTTTGGCCGCTTGATGCAATCTTATGTGTTAGTTAAATGTAGTTTTATTGCTTTGTAATCCCACCGGTACAATGTTAGCGCTAATGGTTTAACAAACCCACCTGCTTGTACAACATCAATAGGTGATTTAAACCCGGCCTTTCTAATTCCATGTTTACTATGTCGAGATGCTATGTTGCTATACTATGTTGCTATGCTATGATGCTATACTATGCCATGTCCCTAAATTGCTAAATGATGACTTATATATCGAGACGGTAAACGACGGTTATTAAAAGTTATCATTATTTATTACATGAGTGGTTCTCATGACAAATGGCTAGACAAGATACTATGGTTTCTATTGTGGTTGGTGTGCTATTCTATTCTAGGGGTCCTGGTCGAGTAATATTACGAAATTACTATACATATGGGATTGCGCAGCATATCTTGTTGATCTCGGATTTCAATACTATTACTATTCAATTGGGTTTTACTCACTAGCTTGTGTAGCTAACTTTATTTTCACATATTTCAGGTGATGCTTATGATTATTTTGCTGCTTTTGCCAAGACATAGGATTGCCTTGGACCTAGTTTAATTAATAAAGACGATTGCATTTACTGTTTCGGTTTTATTACTTTTGTCGTATCCATTTAAGACTGATGTTCTAAACTTACTAAACGTAATAAATAAATACCATGTGCTTTGTTTACTATGGATATCCAATTCTATGACAGCCCGGTGTTTTCCGCCACCGGGCGGGGTGTCACAAAAGTTATAGTGAGTTAAAAAGACTAGAGTGAACTTGGAGTTAATTGTTAGGTGTGTATATAGTGTTTGCTCTAGAGACGGTTTCATCGACTAATTGTTTGAAGTTTTTATTCCTTTGGAAGGGAAATAAAAGGAAAGGAAATAATAGTTGTGTTTCAGAGATTTTTTTAAATGAAAAAAATTGAAGGAAAGTAAAAAAGTTGTGTTTTCAAGTTCATTTAAGGAGGGAAGAGAAGAGAAGATGAGAGGAAATAAAGGCTAAAATCAATCATTTTAAATCGGAAATAAGTGGAGAGAAAGGAAGAGAAGGGAAGCGAAGAAAATATTAAAAGAAGAGAAATGTAAAGAAAAGTAAGGAAGTTGTTTTCTTTCTCTTCTCTTCTCTCGTTAAATAAACTCGGGAACAGAGTGCAAGTGCAAGGTGGTTGCTTCATTAGTGATTTGGAGTAATCGATGGCCCATCAATATCGCCCAACTATTCTAGTTAAAGTAATATTATATTAAAAAAAATTAGAAATAAGGCTCTAATTTTTTTTGTCTTAGACATGAGTCTTAGTTTTTCTTGAAAGGAGTTGGCAAGAATGCTTTCATCACTACTTTTGGACGTTTTAATATTAAATTTACAAGATTCAGCACTTCAATACTTTGTTTGTGTATCTGACTATCTATAGATCTAGATGGTGAAATGAAGATATAATAAAGAAAATGATTGGCGAATTGGAGTTATATGCTAAGTAGAGTTCAAATCACACACTCTAACTTGATCTAGAAGCACAACCATGTTCAAGCTTCTTAGGTTGTTGAGTTCAAATGAGTTGACGACTTCTATCCATAGGACACTCAAATATCTCGGATATTTGAAATGTGTAAAAAACTAATATGGAAATTCAATCGATTCGACATATTCATTTAAGTGCAAATTTTGATTTGGTTGTTTGGTTGTGTAAATTCATGGGTTACATTAAAATGAGGGATGATTGTCGGTGATTTTAGTGTCACTATTCATTTTATGTAATCAGAATATACACGAGTGCTTCCAAGAATTTAAACTATGAT
Organism: Tagetes erecta; assembly: GCA_030867185.1. Lineage (NCBI taxonomy): Eukaryota > Viridiplantae > Streptophyta > Magnoliopsida > Asterales > Asteraceae > Tagetes > Tagetes erecta. Next base: position 19,457,009 of record CM061492.1, on the reverse strand, counting down.
CTTATATGAGTGTCGATGTGGAGTACACACTTATATGTAAGACTAGTTTAGTTCTACTTAATATTAATGTATAAAAGATTATTTTATAAGTTTGATATTAATCACTTTATATTAAATATACTTGGAGCTTCACTTAAAACGTTTTGATAAAACTCATTTTCAAGAGTGTACTTTTATTTAATATAGTAAAAGTAAACAAAGTATATTGTGCGGATTTTTGGAAACGGAATAAAAGATAAAGAAAAATCAGTCTCCTCATCTTATCTTCTTGAAAACTTAATATAGCTTTTGATGAGTTTTTTTCTTTAAAAACACATAATATAACGATATTACCACTCTATAATCAAAGTTGTTTGATAGATTATCTCATATTAAAGTTTGTGAAACTCATGCACAACTATTCTGATCGAATTGTTAATAACAAAAAAATTATTCATACACGATCTATCAAATTATCTCATTTCTGGCATTCATTGGTTTCTTGTTTTTACCTTATATCCAAAACAAGCTTCTTAAGTTATGTCAAACACTATGCCAAAACATCATCATCGACAAATGCCAGAACCCCGCCAGATACATCTAAACCATTTGGCAAATGAAAAACCCCAATCTTTCGTTATACACACTCTAAAGATCATGTTCCAAAAACAAAATCACACAACTTATGCCACTTTCAATTGAAATCTACCAAAAAGATAAGATAACTAAAATCAATCAGGCTAGTTAAAAAGACCAACTACAAAAACTCACGAAATCACCAAAAGTAAACAAGATAAGTCTTAGCCAGGAGTGTTCAAAGTCGGGTATCCGGATTTCGGATACCCGAATTTTCGGATAGTGATTTTCACTATCCGTATCCGAATCCGAAATTTCGGATATCCGGATTTCGGATACCCGAAAGTTCGGATACGGATTCGGATAGTATCCAAATATCCGATTTTTTTTTTGCATTTGTATTTGCATTTCATTCAATCCAAAATTAGCCTTAATGTTAAGCAACTAAGGGGCTGTTTGTTTACCTCTTAATGGTTCAGTTCAGTGCTTAACCATTCAGCATTCAGCATTCAGAGCGTTTGTTTCAGAAAAAAATAGCCTCTGAATGATTCAGTTAAGTGCTGAATGGTTAAGAGACTGAGAGATGCTGAATGAAACTGAATGGAGCATATACTAACTTTATACTCATCTGAAGTGCTACCCCAACATCTATCTTATTGATGGAACCTCTTAATGGTTCAGACCTCTTAACCATTCAGCACTTAATGATTCAGATTTTGCCAAACAGCCCCTAACCCAAAAAGTGTTAAGACAATTAAAGTCAAAGTACAAATATCTAAATAACAAGTTGTCAACTTGTCGGAGCATGCGACAGTGGGTCGTCGAAGCGTGCACCGGTCCGAGGCCGGATGGTGGATGGCGTGAATGTAATTGAAATACTACTAAATACATGTTAACTTTAGAGTTTAAAAGCATAGTTTTATAAATATATTAAATACATAATCTAAAAAAAATGGTTTTCGGATAATCCGAATATCCGAATTATTTTAAAATTATTATCCGAACCCGAATCCGAAATTTTGGGTATCCGAAGTTCGGATATCCAAAATTTCGGGTATTTCAGATTCGGAATATCGGGTTTTCAGATGCGGATATTTTTGAACATCCATATTATTGGTTGTGTTTTCTCAAAGCACAAGTTGTGCATTTTTCTTAAACTCCTATAAAGGCACAACCTAGTTTCTCATTCAAGACACACCTCTTAGGAGAAATGACAAACACCTTCCATTATAAATCTATCTACTCTCTAAATCTTACATTCGGTTAATTTTAAAGCATATATCAATAAGAAGAGGTCTTGCGTTCATGCGTTCTACACCTTGATTTACTAAATTGTAGAGCATTTTTAATTTTCTGTTAAGTCTCTCTCACATACGGAATAAAACTGTCATTTATCTCACTCTTTTTGACATGCGATTGAATAAAGATGTTTAGTTACATGAAGACCTAGATAAAAGAGGGGGAGAAATAACATTTTTACCCCTCAGATGCGGGGCGCGTGTGAGAGACTTAACGGAAAATTGGTTGGAGTTAGTCTTAACAGTGATGGATCTAGAACCAAATATCAGGGGTATCATATGAGAAAATTTTCGCTCAAGGATGTCATAATTTTTTTCAGGTGGTATCCCTATACTTAAAAACGTAAAAAAAATGGTATCCTGATACTTAAACCGGTGAAAACTGTACTTCGTAACAAAAGTTGAGGGGTAGCCTGGGATACCCCTAAGCTCTTCATAGCTCCATCTCTAGAGTTAGTGTTAGGGACCATTTCTGTTAGAAAATAAAAACACAGGACCAAAACTGTTAAGATGGAACTAAAACTGTTAATGGTATCAAAAAATATGGACCAAAACTACAATTAGTTTAGTTTACTTTTGTATTAATGTATTCAATTAAGTCATTTGTATTGAAAATTTACTTTACGTTATAAATGAGCTTATTACCTTTTATTCATTTAGAAACGATGAATTTTAGTTTACTGTAACAATGTTTATATAACTTTTATTATTATGGCGTAACATTGTTTTGTGGTTAACATAGGCTTAGTGAACAAGAGAGCCGGATTGCCCTTTTGCAAAGACTTGAGCTCTTTTCACCAAATGAGAAATGGACCAACCCTAAATGCAAGAAGCTTAGCTCGGTAGCTAACGATGAGCGGAAAAACTCCCTCATAAATACATTACCGAACAAGGCAGGAGTCTCGATATATGTTTTGATCTTACATGTTGACTCATGGAGATGCTTTTTGGCTCACTATCACTGGACGCTGGATGCTCATAAGTCACATGGTACTTTGATTGTTGTAGTGCTACATGCACTGACCGGGTTAGTGTAATGTTCACGTTGTCAGTCCATGAGTGACTAGATATCATGTTATCTCAATCAGGATAAGAGTCAAACTCTCTGCGTTAAAAATTGTTAACATTTGAATGTTTTTGTAATCATTTACACATAATTGTTATAGAATTGTTCTTTTGCAATCACACTTGTGAGCACCTTCCTTGCTCTAAGGTAAAAGCCTAATAGTAACAAGGATCAAGCCAACTCTCCTTTTTAACCGGGCTTTAACCTTAACACCGATTTGCACATACTATCTCAATCATTTGCTTGCGGATGGTGACAAATTGACAGGACGTGCAAGAGGCTTGGGCGGCTGTTGTAACTCTAAATTTAACTCTAAACCAGAAACCAAACCGAGTTAAGCCACCCTGTTGACAGTTTAAAACAGGCTAACATTCCATTTCAAAGTTTGAAAAATAAGATCTTTTCATTTCCAATTTTGAGTCACATGGGACCAAAGAACCAACTTTTAAAATAAAATAAAAAACAAAGTGAACACAGCCACCAGTCCCCCCTTAAGTTATCCAGTCTTGTTGATTCACACAAATTTTACCACATAAACTGCACAAAGCCGCAAACAGGACACATAAAACCTTCAAGGGGTGACACATTGGTAAACCGTCAAGGTTTGAATCCAGATTCCGATGGTAAACTAATATGGTATTAGCGGGTCCATAAGTTTTCAGGTAACGAGTGCTCATGCTTACCAAAAAAACAAACACATAAAATAATGAAACATGCTAGTGGTCGTAATCGTGAGAAAACCATAACAAATACAGACAGAATGTATATTTTAAAAAGAACAAGTTGCATGCACAAGTCATTTTTACAGTCAATACAAGAAACAAACTATAATGCAAAACAAGACCGGGAATACAACACTTTCTGATTTGGCGATTATTGCTGATATTTGTATATTAAAGGAGTATAATAATACTGAAACTCTTGAATACAAATAAAAGAAAGGGAGCGCGAAAATACTTGTTTTTTTTATCCTTGCTTAGCCAGCCAATTTGGTGAGCCGGTGGATGGTACTTCTTGCAACCCTGTTTCCAGGATCAATATTCATAACAGTTCTCAGGTCTTCAGCTCCAAGCTTATATTTCTCCATGCTCTCATACAAAAGTGCACGTTGAACAAGGACTGCAACATTTTTGCCATCTTGCTCTAGCACCTACACAGCATATATAGTTACTTTAACTTATGTTTATATCTTATGGGTTTGTTTTTTTAAGAACAAATTAATCAGACAACTTGACGGTTGTTAGTTCATGTAAAGTGGGAGGAAAACTTGTATTTCATCTTGATAGATACAATAACAAGAGATAAGATTACACTAAATCTCACAACTAATATAGTGAGAAATTAATCAAAAGATTAATCCTAAGCAACCCTAATTCCTTAAGTTAACAACAGTAAATAAAGATTATTAGAAACTTGAGAACTTAAACGTTAATCCAGGGGGTCCGGTGGGTTGTAGATAAACCCAGCTGAAACTATGGAGCAGACCCATTGACCTAGTAAATATAATTGCTAAGTGGGGCGTTGTGAGCAGTTATTTACTGCTGTCATTAGCAGTTGAAATAGGACGTTTAGGGGTTCATTTTAGATTGTCTGGTAGTTTGATTATCTTGTTCGAATTGTAAGAGATCTGCCCATATTACATACGGCCTGCTTCTTGTAATCTTTCAGCATATCAATTTTAAGTTCTATCAGAAACTGTGTGAACAAAAGATGAAACTGACTATGCCGTAAAAATTCAATCTTGAGGTATTGATATGGAGTTCTGTACATCATTTGGAGGTACCATATTATGGCTCGCCATCATGGTAAACGTTAAATATATATAAAAGTACTCAAAGAACAAAAGGGTACCTTGGTCTTAAATTTTGATCTACAAGAACAAGGGTAAATTCAAAACTATAAGATAGACACTGAAACAGATAAACTAAAACACAAACTTACTTAACAGATAATGATCACAAACAATTTTAAGTTTTTAACAGAGTGAAACAGGAAGTGTACCTTGGAACAGTCAGCAACTGCCTTCTTGTACTCTCCTACCTCTTTGTAACATGAAGCCCGGGATGACAAAACTTCCGTAGTGCCAGCATCATCACCGGCCTTTTCCAATAGAATGATAGCCCAAGACAACCATTTTATGGCATCAGGATATTGCCCTGCTTTGTAATTATCCATCCCCTTATTCTTTGCAGATGAAGATGTGACACCCGCAGGCGGTGGAGGAAGCCCTTCAAGCTCAGTAGTTCCACCTACATCACCTCCTCCGCCTCCAATCTCAGATTCAAAACCCCAATCCTCAGCCCCTGCAAATTGTTGGTTTACATCTGAACTCTTAGAGGCGTTTCCAGCAGAAGCTGAAGATGAATAGAATAGCACATCAAAATCATTCCCTCCTGATGATTGAACAGGTGGCTGACTTTGCATACCGCCAAACCCAAAATCATCCATTTTTGGTTGAGAATTCATGGAACTAGTGTTACTTTGGAAGAAATCACTCCCTGATGATTGGACTGTCGGCTGGCTTTGCATACCAACAAAACCAAAATCATCCAACTTTGATTGAGAACCAATGCCTGAACCTGTGAAGCTAGGTTTTGGTGCATTTTGAAAAGTGCCAAATGCATCATCCCCCGCCTTTGTTGGTGCAGTTTTACTTCCAGCTTTCATGCCAGCAGCTGGCTTAGAGCTGAAATCAACCAATGATCCAAACGGATCCTTGTTCGAATTCATACCAATGCCAGTACCAATACCAATACCACCTCCAATTCCACTGACAGTTGAACTTTTCATTGACGGCCCTCCACCATTTTGATTCTTATTACCATAACCACTCGTATTATAACTCCCAAAACCCTGTGAAGAGCCCCAACTTCCACCACTGTTAACATTACCACCAGATTTCGGCAACGAATCCGCCATACTCCCCATTGAATAAGCACTTCTACTAGTCGCTTGCGACGCAACAGATCCAACATTCTTCAAAGGAACATTACTACTATTCCCCTTCCCAACCCCCAAACCTGATCCAAGCAAATCACTAAACAAATTAGGATTCTTATTCACCATACCTATACTCGAACCACTCGAAACACGCTGTGGCGCCGCAGACGAAGCCCAGCTTCTTCCAGTGATATCTCCCACCATAGACGTAGGTCCATTTAATGATCCACCGCCCAAACTAGTAGACGATGGTGTACCAGCAGCAGGTACGTGCGTCCACGAAGGTTTATTCGGTTGCCAAGACGGTGCTGTTGTGGTATTAGGATTAGGTTTAGGTTGCGTGTAGGTATTGTTGTTTTTCTGAGCATTAAGAGGCGTGGAACGATTCGAATTAATTCCGAGATCGAAATCAAAGGAGCTGAAAGATCCAGATTGACTTGATCTACCGTAGTTCGAACTCATAGTTAAGATTTTTCGTCAATTTCTTCAATTTAACTTCACAGGATCTGAATTTTTTGAACTTTTTAGAACCGAATTTGATGATGTAAAAACGAAATTGAAATGAACAGATCGGAGAACAATGAATGAGATCTGGATCAACACAGAGCAGATCAAAGCGTACCTTTCGTAGTAGCGTTGTCACCGGAGATGTGCTCCGACGGAATAATTGATCACCGGATACAAGCAGCTAGGATTTGAAAAGAAATGGCTTGGATGGAACTTTTTAGAAATTATAGTTTTGGTCTGAACGTCTAAGAGTTTAAATATGGCAAAAATGGTCCCTTGAGTGTCTGTGAGCACAGTTGTATCCCTTGGATTTTGAAAATCATGTTTTTTTACGCGTTAGCGGAAAACCAAAATCCATCTTGTATACGAGTGTGGTTTTATCGGTTGGTATGATTTGGGAGTAGGAGTGTATGAGTGTGTAAGTCGGTATTTTAAAAGAAATGTAATAATTTAGGAATATTATAAGTTATTAATATCATTGTAGTATGATAGATGGTTGGAGTTTTTATAACACGCTATGTGTTTGACGAATTCTTGGTGACTAAATATGAACTAGATTAATTACAGGCTCGCGCGTTGCGCGAGCTATATTTTTAAGTGTCGGTTTTATTCATGTGTATGAGTATTCACGGAAAAATAAAATAAAAACATACACACCAAAATCCCACTTAGGTTGGTTTTCTCAAGCTATGTAGCACGACTTTGGTTGTCATCGGCTTACCTTATCGGAAACCATAAAAGTGCGTACCAACACCGTGACCAATAATACTAATACCCACAATCATGATATTTATTTGCCTCGTCACGGTGCTTCAAATATTAGAAAAACTGAAACTATAAAAACCAACACTAAAACATGTTTGTGGCCAAAGTGTGAAAAATAAAACGTGAAAAAACACGTCAAAGAAATACCCAAATTCACATGTAAGTAGCATTTGATTGACTTGCGAGTTACCTACCAAACATATTAACTTTTCTATTGCTCAAAATTGTTGAATGTTAAAACTCTTGTGGCCAAATTAAAAAACACAAAACTTCATTGTATTACTATTCATTTTCTTTGTACTTTCAATATAAAGGATAATAATAATCGCTATTGGGAAAAAAATGTTAAAGGTTTTAGATTAAGCTGAAATTTTAGTCGTAGAAGGTTAAACCAAAGATCAGTTTCATCCTTTGACTTAAAAAGTTGTCATTTATGTCCTTGTCCTTCCATTATTTGTCAATTTCCGTCCCTCCTTGAGACGGACGTTAGATTTATGTTAATGTCGAAGGATAAATGACTAAAAAACCTCCACAAATCATATTTAGTAGTACAAATTAAAACCGAAATTTATAATGACTTTAAAGTTTAAACGAGTTAATAAAAATTAAAACCGAAATTTTACTAAGTTTTTGAAGATGATATATGCAATTGCCCCTTAAGGATATAAACATTGACTTGAACCTAAATATGGTACATAGTTGACCCTTAAAATCAGGTTAACCAGTCCAGATCCCTAGTCTGACCCAAACTTGGTCCAAACTGCACAACTGGTCATGCAACAAGAAGAAGATAACCAACCAGAACCAGAACTAGCCGGTGACAGTCCTAACCAGTACGTTGTATTACAGGTAGTCATGAAACATGAAGAACTAACGCGTAATTATGATATTATCAGAAAATGTAATGTTATAACATAACAAGCAACATCACTAACAAGACTACTTAAATGTTCTGAACATGACAGTGGCTCACTGAAGCATCTGCTTTTAAAACCCTTAAGACCCACCCTGGTTTTGGGGGAAACTACCAGTACCACCATCAGTGTGATCTGAAGCCCAGTTTGAAGCGGGTTGGCCCGCTGTCTGTCCCTGATTCTGAGCCCAACCGTCTCTTTGAATGGGTTCTCGGCGTATAGTCTGCATTGTCTCACGACGTCTATCATATCGGGGTCTTGAACGGGGCCTAGTGTTTTGCGGTCTATCAGTGAACCTGTACTGAGGCCGTGGTATGACTTTCCCATCAATAAACAAATCTCCTATAAACAAACAAAGAATGTTTGAGCACATTCGTTTAGACATTAGAGATGGAATAAAAACGCAACAATTGGAATCTTGGTTTTAAAGAGCTTGTGGCGCCCCAATGCATTTTGACCCCAAAAGCTGACACATCATATCGTTATGAAAACTAAATTAAAAATATTAGACATCTTCATCAACTATAGTCAGATACGTTTGCGATGGTCTAATTTGTTCAAATACTCAAACCCATTGCTCAATCTATGGTTGGATTTGTTCAATTAATGATTAAATTGTTCAGTAATATTTGAAAAACTATCAATGGTCTAATTTGTTTATATACTAGTCATCCGCATGATGTGTCGCATCATACCACATTACGCATTAAAGCACTGCAGGCGCATCACAGAATCACATCGACTGTGGATGCGATCTCATCACCATATCACCGCACTATGCGCACAATTTAAAACCAAGAAAGAAATTCAATTAAAATTCATTTACACAAACCTCCATAATCTTTGTTGGGAACATCAAGGTACGAATCAGGCAAAACCCAAAGAACACCAGGTAGAGCTGCTCAAAATAAAAAGTCGTTAATGTAGTCAGCAATCAAGATGGGCTTTACTAAGCATGTATGTTTTATATCCCTGTGTTACTTTAACGCTTAATCTACTTTTCTAGCTTATGAACGGCACAATTTGGGGCATGTCCAAATCTAGATGCTAAGTAAGAATGATTTCATATTTTCTTTCGGTGTCATGTAATATATGCATACAAGCATTCATTATTTCTAGTTATAAAGTAATTAAAACAGTCCTAATACGCTAGCCTCTATTGATGAAACTAAAACGTGTCCATGCTAATTAAGCCATTTTTGGGATTTAGTGTCATGTAATATATGCATACAAAGATTTCAAATTTCCACTTTAACTAACGAAGCCAAAAATAACAAACGATAGATAAAAAAGATGGAGCAGTGGTACGAGTTTGATTAATCTCTAGCAGACGTCTTAGTTTCAAATCCAACTTTCCCTGTTCCTATCTTTAACCCCTTGAAGTTCACCTGTCTACTCTAGTTAGCGGTGTATGGTGAAGCAACATGAGTTTTCCCTAACGTGTTCTCATGGTAAAAAACAAGCATTAAAGTAACTAACTTCATAATGCCTAGACTCATTAGCCCTAAAAGAATCAAAATTTAGTGAAACCTTTGACTTTGTAGGATAGTTCCTCGGAAATCAAAGCACCAAAACCGGTATAAGTTGTTGTTGACACCGAGTATATCTTCTTCTTTGCCTCCTCCTCACTGAAAATCACCACACAAAAAAACCACTTCACATAATAATCACACCACATATCATTTTCTACGCTGCATTGAACATGTTCATATCAAACAAGCATTATCTGAGAAATTGCATAAATCTTTTGAAAGCAAATTCAAATAACAATCATTGTTTTCAGCTTCAAAAACACGGTGCAATCACAAAACTTTCAAACTCTGAACAGAGTAAAGGATTAGCAAATAACTGTACAAAACAAATTAGGGTTTTACTAAACAAGCAGCCTTTAATAATAACAATTAACACAACATAATCAAGCATAGATTAACATGAACAGATGATTAATTGTTTAATACCTATCGAGAACAGAAGCTAGGGTTTTGACATATGAATCGATCATTTCCTGTTCAGAGGGTTTAGGGTCTGTAGGAAACTCCATAACTATAAGCCAATGCTCATAATCACATCCATCAAGCAAAATCGTCTCCTTTGGCGGACGATTGCTCCAGTTCGGTGACGAATCGTTGAGAGGAGAATAACCCGACCCGGTTGTTTTGAGACGAACGGGGATCCGTGGAGTGAGTAGAGGAGATTGATTGTGGTTGTTTAAGAGATGCGGAGAAAATCGAGAACGAGAATGAATTGATGATGATTGTGATGATCGGATGCGAGATAATAGAGAGATTAGGGTTCGTCTGGTAGTGAAGTTTGCCATAGCCTGTTGGAGCTTCTTCTCTCAGTATGGTTAACAGTGACGAGGGTTTTGCTGCACAAAATGTTACGAAAATGGAATTGATAAAAACATTTTAATTGGTTTTCCCTAATTTTTTATAACATCGACTTTTATTAACGTGGTTAGCCAAAGCTAGTAAAAAATACAAGTAGAAAATAAATAAAAAACTAATAAGAATACTTAAAAGGAAAAATTACTCCATTTAGGCCAAGTTAATTTTTGAAACGATGATATTTTTTTTATCTAGAGGTATGCGAACGATTTGATGTTTTAGAAGACGCAATGTAAGTAGAATAAGATATTGTTGAATATTATATATTGTTGTGTGTTTTCCATAAACACCAAGTTGAGGTTACAATAATAGCTTGAATGATTTTCTTTCTTCTTGAACTTGTTATGATGGTGGTAACATGAAGGGTGAATTAGTCAAGAGCGGAGAAAGCATAAATCCATGGAATTTTGAGCCATGTTGCAATTTTGTTCCATATTGAGTTGGTGATCTGTCAAGCAGGTAATAAAATGGTCCATGTCTTTCTCATTAAGATTGCATATTGGGCATAGGGACAGCCATGCATAAATCGGGTTTTTTTAGGAACCGGTTCCGGTTTTGGTCAACAAAGTCAAAAATCGGGTAGGGTCGGATTCGGTTCCGGGTATGATCGGGTATTTGACCGGGTTTTGACCGGTTTAGCCGGGGTTTTTTCGGTTCCGGGTAGGTTCGGGTCCGGTTTTGACCGGGTTGAGGTGGAACCGGTTTCAGCGGTTCCGGTTCGGTTCCGGGTACGGTTCCACTTTCTTGGAGAAACCGGAACCCATGTGTACCCTACGGTTCGGGTATGACCGGTTCCGGTTCGGGTACACCGGGTCGGTTCCGGAACCGGTTTTTTTGTGCACGGCTACATAGGGACAAATCAATTTGTATACCACGTCTCTTGATTGCCACTCTTATTGAGTTTTGGTCTCGCGTTGTTCTTCATCAAAAAAATGTTTGTCTTCATAGGGATTCAATTGTTCCAAGTATATTTTAGCTTGATATCTTCAACCGAGGGAGCTTGTAAAAGTCGCTTCATTAAGTTGATTGTAAAACCCTTGTCGTGCTCCCTAGTCTAAATCCACGAATCTTTGTTATCACTAGGATGAATTGAATTAAGTATGTGATTGTAATCTTGTAGCTGTTGAACTTCCATCGGCCGTATTATCGGTACACGTTTCAATCTTTATTTTCAAGTGGTATTTTGGCTCTGAAAAATAAAACAACCACACACAAACACTGACTTGCAGGATTTGACGGCGTATAGGTCAAGGAAGAGTTCTTTGAACGGTATGTCAAAGGCCCATGTATCCAACCAAAATTTGGTGATATATGATATAAATATGCTAGAAGATACCAAATCTTATAATCTCAATAGCTCATATATGATATAAATATGCTAGAAAATAAATTTTATAATTTTCTAAACAAGTATATAGTTACTAGGAATTTTAGAATACTTAAGGTAGTGTTTGGTATGTAGGAATGAGGAGCAGAATGAAATGGATCATTGCGAGAGAATGAAAAAAAGTATGTTTGGTCGGTCACTTGAATGAAATCGACTATTAACAAGGAATTAAAAAGACCTCAGTTTCATTTCATCAAACCCCATATTTTTATTTCATTCATTCCAAGAATGAAATACTTATTTTTTAATTTATGAGTAGAACCGTGACCAGACCCATGCCTTAACCTGACCAAAGACCCCATGAACTGATCTGTGTCCTGACCCACTCCTTGAACCTTGACTCAGTCATGTATCGTCCCATGAACCAAACTATGTTCCAACCCATGAACCGACTCACAGCCAGAGTCATGAACCGACCCATGACCTTAACCATTATTCGACTCACGAGCCATTCCATTTCTCGAACCATCACTCGACCTATTGTCCGTACCATGTTGATCATGCCCTGAATCATGACCCGATCCATGATTCGAGTCATGACATGACTCATGTCCTGACCCGTGTCTCCAACCATGACCCGACCCATGGACTAATCGAAGACCCAAGCTATGAACCAACCCCTGATTCGATCTATGAACCGATCCATGATGTGACATCCACCCCAAACCTAAACCCGAATGCGCGACTCAAACCTGAATCCATTGTTTTGTTTATTCGTATTTAAATTCATTAAGATGAAACATTTTGCTTAATTATATAAATGAATATTTCGGATTTCGAAGTTTTTCCAACATCAATAAAACGGTCGAATTTACTAAGAGTTAATATATCTAAGTGTATCTATTTAATTACTATTCAAAATGATTAATCCCAAAAATATATAAATTTGTGATTTATAAGACAGATTTTATAAATATTATCAAACTATTACTTCTAATATATTATCAAAAACAACATAAAGAACTTTCCTTCCTTGAAACCAAAAGAACACCTTTCGAGATTTAGTTTTATGTTTATCTCTCAAAGGTTCATGAAGATTGAAGGTCTCTCATGTCTTCAATCAGAGTTGTTTGACTTCTACTTTTGATTACCAAGTCATCATCAACGTAAGCTTATATGTTTTTGCCAAGTTGGAGTCGGAAGGCGTAATCGATTACTCCTTGGTACGTTCCTCAGTGTTCTCTGAGCTAATGGCATGTTTTTGTAACAGAAAACCCATTTGGTTGTTTTAAACAAGAAGAACAAATTCGACCATTATAAGATTACAAATCACATTTTCATCATATTCAATTTTAACCTATCATGGGATATTAGTCGCTTTCAATATTTTAACAAGATTCTGAGTGTAAATTAACGTGACATTTGACCATTTAGATATGGAAGTCATTCTAAAACCCTTTCAATGAAGACAATTAAGATGTGATAGTTTATTAAATACTAGTTTAGTGTCTGCGCTACGCTCAGGAACATAACATTCAAGTTATGCTTCTAAAATTATTTATGGGGGCACGAACGGTTCCAACTTCGTAAAACCGGAACACAATTATTATACAAAATGTTTTTAGTATAACAATATTATACTCAATATAAAGATAATTAAATGTTTGATTTTATGGAGTAGTTTTTTTTAAAAATAATTTCTTATAAAAAAGTTATGTGTGCTTGAAAAATACGGAAGACTTAAACTGTATGTTATTACCAACTTTATCCATAGGTTTTGCTTTTATACCCTATCAAATACAAACCGACTCACATACACCCTAGTAGGAGAGGGTTGAAAATGTAACTACTATTAAATTTTTCAAAATTTTCCTAAATATTAGAGGACCCAATATGTAATTAGTGTTATTATAATATATTCTATATATATATTTAAAATAAAAAATCAATATTGTGAGAGAAGTTCTCAAATTATGCTACATAAGCAAATTTGCTCTCAATAAATGCCAAATAAGCAAATTCCGTTTTGCTATATTATATTAGAGATATTAATATATTAATTTTATATATGTATGTTTAAACAATTAAATAGCAGGTCGCGCGGACGTCACATTGGATCAAAGAATTTTAACTAAATTTGCATCTCTCATGCGCGCGAATAGATAGTAGAGTAAAACATAACATACGAACTTAACATGTCATGAAGAATAAAATATATAAACTAACAATATTTTTGTTCCCACACCAACGTGGGACAAGATAAATGAAAGAAAAATTTGGGGATTTGTTTCTTATTTTTAGAATCTCATTCAGAGGTCCAATCAAACAGGTCATCCTAATCATTCAGCACATAATCATTCAGACCTCTTAACCATTCATAATTTCATACCTCTTAACCATTCAAAAATTGTCAAACAGCCCCTTAGGCTTTTGGAGGGGGGGTGAGGGTTCAGAATAGGGGGGTTAATTAGGTTTGGGATTGGGAGAACGGTTTTACAAACTGATTCTAATATATTTTAGCTTGTTTGACTGTATTCTCACTATCTTTTACTGAAAATACAATTTATATGATATTTTAGCTTAAAAATAAAACTCTAAATGAGTCAAGCTTAAGTTTTGATAGAATCCAACTCTAACTCAATTAAGTAAGTAATAAGATTTAATAAGTGGGGTGGGTAATGCAATCGTGTATGGGAAAAAGAAAAAAAAAGTGATTGTTAAGAAATCAAATAATTGAGATTGATTCGGGGTAGATGGAACATGATCTTTAAAATATGTTCCAATTTCCTCAAAGTAGCTACCTTTTAACACTTCAAACAAATTCTATAACCACTTTCAACGCGAAAATGCTTCACGTCCTAAGATTGAGACACGTACATGATAATAATATGATCAATGAAACTAAAAAGCTGATGTATAAAAAAACGTTTTTTTTTACTGATATAACTAACATTACATTATGTTTAAATGAATAAACATTATATCAAGTTGTTCTTTTATAGGTCGACTTAAAATTCAGCAGGTAATGTTAAATTTAATTTAAAAGTTACAACCGTAAATGAAATGAAAGTAGACAACTAGATAACGACAACTAGCTAACCTGTCATAACCATATGAAAGTAAAAAATAAATCCAAAAAAATGTTGGGAAATTTTAAAATTAATAAACCGACTCCAGATGATGAAATTTAGGTTTTAGGAGTGCAACCCATGAAGACGTATTCGACCATATCGCATGGGTCACGTAACTTCAAACATATATAATTCTTAGGGTTATGGTATATATTTTGAATTATAAGTGTTTACTACCACCATTTAAATAGTCGCCACAATTGTTGCTTTTGAATATGTTTAGTACGTTGTTTCTCATTTTTGTTTATGTTTTTGTGTTTGGAACAAAAAAGGTTCTTATAAGTATGCGAAAATGTTAATAGTAATCATCTGGATGTAAAAACCGAATACCCAAAGGTTAAATTTACTGATATAACACTTTTGCACCCGTTGTCAACACTTGTATCCTACCTACAAGCTAGTAATATTAAACAATCGGGTCCATATAAACTACATTTACAAAGAGAGATGACTTGTACTAGACGATATTAAGTGTCACATGTATAAAGCACACATCTCGTTTACAAACTAGCACGATCATGTAAACTAATTAATGACTATAACAACATGTAATAGCCGTATGCACTAGCTAGCTCACACAAGACTACACATTCTTTATAACTAACATCCGACTACCATCCTTGGCTTGCAGTTGACCATTGCCGCGTCTTTCATAGGAGCCACCTGAAGAACGACAAGTCGTTGTGGTAGGTATTGATAGTGGCAAGATTGTTGAGGAAGGGGCTTAACAAAGTGAACATGTGGTGCCATTTTTGAGTGTTTAAGGTGAAGAATTAAGTGATCTTCTTGTTGATCTTTTATGGGGTGGTTGGAAATATGATGAATTTATAAGGGAGTAAAGGGTAGTGAGTGTAAGCCCTAATTCTCTAGAATATATTTTAAAATAACTAAAAGAATTAAATAAGAACAATGGAATAGAATTGGATTCAATTAACTTTACGAGTAGTGATAATTCCTTTGGATAACATTATTCGATCTATAGACAAGCATGGTTTTACCTGCCAAGTCTTGTGCTTGGAATTTTTAGGGACACCATGGATTATGCCATGGTCGGTCCTACCGATCATTATAATTCACAGAGTCCTAGGCGAGTAAAATATTCAGGCCTTAAATTCTAAAGTTAACAACTCGTTACACAATGATAATTGACGAAAACCTATACCCGCCCACTCCCACCCCCACCCCCACCCCCAAAAAAGCTAACCATCCTCACCCTACCTAAAACTAAACCTAAAAATCTAAAATTTTAACAAAAAAAAACCTACCTATAAAAAACTAAACCCAAAAAGTCAAACCGAACTATATCCATAAGTTAAGCCCTAAAACTAACCTTAATTGCTAAATCCTAAAAATCCAAAAAAATATGTGTTAGATATAAAGTAACCGAAAAATAATAAGAGAAAATAAAGGAAGAAAAATCCAAAGACATACGTGTTAGATATTTACCAAACTAAAACTAAATCTAAAGAAGTTGTAGCTTAGGTGGTTAGAAGACTATAATTATACTAGTATGATCATAATAACCATTAGATGTCTAAAACCCATACTTTAACATGAACATTATCAAAAAGTTACTATTACTAGTAACTAGGCAAACCAAGCATATAATTCAACAACCAATTTATCAAACTTCATTCTAATCCTCATACTAGTCCATATCTAACAACTTTCAACTCTAATCATACATAAAAATCTATGTTCCAACACATTCATATTCACCATAGTTTCTTTATTGGTGACCAATTTATCAAAACATCAAATAAACCAATACTCAATTTCACATAAATATTATCAATTGAACAAATTGGATGAACTAAGGCTTTTTTCATAACAATTTTCATAACATATGATAGATATTGAAGATCAAAACTTAGTTGTAATGTGTTTAGAACTTCAATTAGCACTCAAGTTCACCACCAATTTGATCAAGAAGCCAAAAAAATCCAACAAATTATGTGTGTACGAGAGAATGACCAAAATTATGGTTAGGAGGGAGATTTACGTTTTTATGTTATAAAAGAATTTAGGATTTTAATTTTTTTAATATTATTTAATTAATTTAATTAAAGGGTGGGTTTTGGATCACCTGTGAACCACCTAGATGATTTATCGACCATATTTTAATTGAAGTTGTAAAGAAAAGAAAAGATATTCCCTAGATATTTTATAAAGGGCTAAATGCATATTTTTCTCTCCAAAACACTTTAAATTCATATTTACTGAGCCAAAAACATCAATTGTATATTTCACCTTATAAACAACTCTAATTTGTAAATATACCGTTTTTTAATAAGATCATTTAGTTAACATTGAGTATATATGCAATTGATTTTTTTAGTTGGGGAAATAATCAATCAGGGGGTGTTTATAAGGGTAAATATGCAATTGTTCCTTTTATAAAAAAACAGTGTTTTATAAAACGTCAAAACTGGTAAAATACGTGATTTCACGAAAGTTCACGAAATTTAACACATAAGTCACATAATAAATAATTTTATTAAGTTTATCATTTTTATTGTTCGGGATATTTATTTCATTAGTTCACCAACGTCTTGGCATTAACTCGTGTGATTCAGCAATTCTCCGAATCCATTATGTGTAAATGCTTGTGTAACAAATAGTGCATTTAGTTCACCTAATTGAATGTAAACTATAATTGCAGTAACTTGATTAACAGTACTTAGTTAATGAAGTTACTTCGAAACTGACAGGTGTTAGAAGTGTTGTGTGTAGTGTATTATCGTCTTCATAAATGGTGGTTGGTTCAAGCACACCACGTCTACCAAACCACTAGGAGACTAATTATGTGTCACAAATAAAGGTTCAAAGGTTAAACTTACCTATCCTACAATAATCAACTGCCGAATCATATCTAAGAAACTTGTATGTAACGATCGATCTCGAATATTGTAATAATATGTAAAAATGAGTTTTAACATGAGAAAATTTGATTTTCATATGAGAAAATGAGATTCTGTCTTTTTTCTTATATGTAGGATTTTTGGAATATTTTGTAAAAATACAAATAATACTTTGTGAAATGTACAAAATAATAAATGAATTGATGTTTTAACTTTGAAGTCAAGGTAGTTTCAACTCATTATTTGTGATGAATAGATGTTTTAACTCATAAATATGTTGAACTATTGTTTCAAATCATGTTTATGGATAATTAATGAGATGTTTTAACTTTTTTTACCTGCAAATACTAAGGAGAGCTATGGTTGAAAGACACCAAACAACATTAAAAATTCTAACTCTCTAAATCTCTTTAAAAATTCAATAACTCTTTGATCATATTCATTTCTTTTCTTTGAGTTATAATTTGGTTTTTTAGTCCACTCCTGCAATACAAACTGTTTCACCTATTATACCTTGGAAACAAACAAATTCTTTTGAGAATATGAAAATTTATTTTAAAGAACCCGTGTTGAACACGAATCTTCAACCAGATTTATTTTAGAGTTAATTACACAAATAGTACCTAATCTTTAGTGAAATTTTCAGATTTGGGTACTAAGTATCTTTTTTCCCTAGTTGAGTATCCAACGTTTTAAAATTGTAACACCTGTGGGTATTAAGCCTAACGGCAGTTAGTTTTTCTGTTAAAACCGAGTCAAATGACTAAAATAACCCTTGAGGGACGAAAAGGTGAAAACAAATAAAAGAAGGACCATTTATGCAGTTTTTATTGAATAAGTTAAAACCTCACATCCACACCGGTAATTCCCGGCCACCACCTCCACCGCCGGCCATCACCTCCCTCTCCATCTAGCTTCCTTCAAACACCACCATTCCTTCCGTTCAGCCATCCCCTTTTGGTTTTAAATTTTTTTACATCGTTCCTTGCTTTTGGTTTTCAAAATCAAACGCAGTTACATACCTAATGCCTCGATTCGATTTGAATACGGAGGGCAATGAGGGAGGTTGTCGGCTGCAAAAGAGGTTTTTGATTATGGAGGCGGTCATCCGACTATCGATGAAGGTGTTTCTGACTGTGATTGCATTGTGGGGATAAGAGAGGACATCGGATCTGGTTGGCAAAGTTCTGTTGACGGTGGTGGTTGTTTCATATTGGACCCGGTTCATAAAAAGCTAGCGGTGTCGGTGGATGTGGCTTAATGTTGCAAGATGAATGAACAACACATTTAACTTTGAATTTTGGTGGCTTGGTGTTGATGACAGTAGTGGTGTTGGCTAGAGGTTTTTTTTATATGATTGATTTCTTATGGTGATGAGTGGTGACTGGTTTAAAGAGATAAGGTGGGTGGGGTGGTGTGGACTGTGGTGTACTAGCCAAAAGTATTCATTACACAAATAGTCCTTAGAGTTTTGTAAGTGTAAAAATAATCTTTTATATCTAAAATGACTAGAATACCCTTTATTTAACAGAAAAACTAACAGTTACTAGGCTTAATACCCATGGGTGTTATAATTTTAAAACATTGGGTATTCAATTAGGGAAAAAAAATACTTAGTACCTAAATCTGAGAATTTCACTAAACCTTAGATACCATTTATGTAATTAACTCTTTATTTTACTTATCATGTTCTCATTCTACATTTCTTTCAATTCATTTTTTCAATTTTATTCGTACGTAATTTACCACTTTCTTTATTTTATTAAATTATAATTTCATAATAAAAATTGTTTTATTATTATTTTACAAAACAATTTGCAACTTGCGTGCATCTAGCATCTATAATAATAGAAACATGTGTACGCATCATCAATTTGTGATGTAAAAGAGAAAAACACCCGCCAAGGATGCATAACGATAAGGGTGGTGGGTGTGGGGTGCGGGTACCCATGCGGGTAGCCCGTACCCGCGCGGTAACACCGCCGCCGGCCCCGCGGGTAGCGGTGCGGGTAGTAGGTCACGGGCATCGAAACCCGTTGAAAGTTTCTGATTTTTTGACCGTTGGTAGGTGGGCCCCCTATTCCCAACGGCTTTTTTTTTTTAAACGGCTATTTTAAAAAAAAAAAAATTTTTACACTATAAATATTACACCCCATTTCATTTTATAATTCACAAAAAAAACACTCTCTTTAATCTCAAATACTCAAACAAACCCCAATATTATTTTCCCATGGATGCTCCAAGAAGATCAACATCCAGAGGCGGTTCACAAAAAAGATCCGGTCGAGGACGGGGCACCGGTTTGAGTCGGGGTTCGGGATCAAGTGACCCTCCTCCTTATTTCCCACAAATGCATCAACAACAACCCCAATTCCCGATGATGCAATCAGCACCGGGTCATCAATTTAATTACTCACTCCAAGACGACTGGTCGTTCGACCACCTATCGGGTATGCTTGGAGGAAGAGTATGATAACGATCTCAAAAAATTTACAAAATCACACGACCACCTATCGGGTGATATGTTGGAGCTAGTGTTGGCCCGTAAACGAGAGATCGCCGCCAAACATGGTTGGACTTGCAATTTTTAGGTTTATTTTTTTTAGTGTTTGTCTTTTTTCTTTAAATGTTTGTCTTTTTTTTTTTTTTTTTTTAAATTATTGTAATTTGTTAGTTTTTTTTATTTAATGAATGGTTTTTATTATATATTTTTAATTGTTAGTTTAAAGTTATTAAAATAAAAAATTTAAAAAAAAAGTGAGGGTATGAGGGTATTGACACCCACCAAAAAAAAGGGGTGAGGGTAGTGTGAGGGTAGTTGTGAGTTGGAGGATTATTATTGGTGGGTTGTGAGGGTAGTGTGGGTTCAAAAGAACCCACTCCCACCACCCTAAAGATGTTCTAAAAGTAAAATAACATAAACTTTTGTACACATTCATTTTATGGAAATAAATAAACAGACGCCTACATGATGTTTACCATTTGTGTTTTCAATCAACTAAATATGGGTACTAATGTGGTATCATGCCCTCATGTGAATGCTTTTGTTTGATTCCAAAACACAAGCAACAATGCTAAAGTAATATCAAATCACATGCATTTTCAAGATGTTGATGGATGTGCATCCACGCATAAAAATTATTACGTAAATATAAATTACCCTTGCTTCATTATCATATGCCCCACTTTGCACACTTCGCACTAATAGTGCAATTTGTATAATGACCTTCCCCTAAAACTTTAATGTACGTGTTTAATAGGTTAATAAACTTATAATAATAAAATTTTTCTAACAAAATCTCTACAAGTAATTAGGGATGAAATTGGTACTAAAAATACCGATACCAAAATTCACAGAAAAGTAGATATTGCTATCGATACTGAATCTATCGGTACGATATAGGTAATTTAATACCAAATATAAGGTATCAATATTATTCATTGTTCACCAATATCACCCGCAAGAGTGCTCCTATTATTATTCACGTGCTATTAAAACAATGAATTATATACATGTCTGATTAGTTACTAACAACAATAACTCAAATATAGTTACATTATACAAATATACAAATATTTGATTTTATTTTATTTAAACGCATCACTTAGTATAGCGGATATAACATCAAATTATTTTAAGAGACAAAGTATACAATTTGACTTGTGTTACACGAGTCACTAACCTAGTTAGTAAAATAAAAAAAAACAATGACAATACCAGAAAAAAAAACACGTGTAAAACAACATGGCACAGCGTAGGATTGTAAGTGTTATATGTCTAGGTATGTTCCTAAACGGGCCTAAAGCCCACACTTTAACAAGCCCAAATGTGAAGGCCCATTAGGGTTTCCCTTCAAGGCTTCTATAAATAGAAGCCTCCTTCTCCAAAACAAAGGTTAGACTCTCTCTGCTCCTTACTCTTTCTTTACACACTATTTTACACACACATGTTTGAGGCCCCGACTTGACTTGAGCGTCGGAGTGTCCTCGGAGCCTTTGGCTCCTTGGGCCCTCTAACGTTAGCTTTCATGTTTTGCAGTTCACATCCGGATCTTGATGACTTTGAGAATCGAGACGGGCTGTTATACAATTCTATAGAAGCATTGGTATGTTTCTAAGATCTGCAGGAAAATATGCTTCAACATTGGCGCCATCCGTGGGACTCGACAACATTCACGTCTCGTTTCTTCATCTTTATCTTCTAGATCTGATCTCGTTCCATCATGATCTTGATCTCCCAGATCTCATCTTATTAAAGAATTATTTCAGTAATTTTCAAAGATTTGTGTTCTTCACAGTTTAGATCCAATTTTCGGGTTGTTATCATTCATATTTATGCTCGTTCGAGCTTGGTTTCGTGTTTTTTGGTGTCTAAGCTTCTAGATCTCTACCTTTAGCACATTCATATGCAATGATTTTCGGATCCATACGTCATCCTTGATTTTAGAGGCCCGGATGGTCCAGATCTATGTTCATTTTATGAAAATTTTGGAACCAAAAGCAATATATATTTACACTACATAATTCAGATCTGAAGATCTCCTTCTGAAATGTGTGCCCATCTTAAGCGTCGCCATTAAAGGCGGATGAATATTGATAGTGCCACCGCCTTTAGCGGATGAGCATCCCTAATACAACGCCTCTGCCGGATGAATCTGTATGTCGCGCCAACTCTAGGAGATACACGTAATTCACGCCACTGACGCCGGACAATCATTCACAATGCATTGGTAGCAAAATATAATGTATATAATGCTTAGCCGCCTCTAGCGGGACCTACCTAGTCTCCGGCAAGTGTAATTCTTAGCCGCCATCTCCCGCCATAATTGTTGCAAACAATACGCACATCATCGTTTATGGAACCCCATGGTCGAACAATAACTTTCACACTTTAATTGTATATCTTCCTTAAATTAAACACCGTTAGGCTTTGCCATATTTCCGCCGCACCATAGTCTTTCTCCAGCACGCCTCCTTCGGGTTATGAACATGTCTTCGCGTTCTGATCTATAGTGTAGTCTGGGTAGACGGTTTATCCCGCGCTTGACTACCTCATGAATCAAGCTAACAACTTACAGTCTTCTATGGTATATATGGAAGCTCCAAGGTTTTAATGTTCCCGCTCAACTACCAACCTTTTATAATAATCATTATACACCCGGCCCCACCATATGGGGTAGACCCCATCGGATGATTTCTTGGTGAAAGAGAGTACAACACATGCATGCACTGACAATGCTATGACTTAGTAGGGATGTAAAAGTTGCATGATGAGAAGAATAGCTCTTTATTTGGAAGATAATAATGTTGAACAGTTATCTTGCTTACTCCATTTACAGCGCATAGAAATTTAACCTGTTGCTAGGTGGGACACTTGTCTCCTAATGCGATACATTACGTGGTTTACGTCATCTTGGCGGGTCAAAGAAGATAATGCTAAACAATAATGAGCGGCTATATGAGATGCATATTCTTTTATAATGTTACACGCGCGCACATTTAGAAAGTGTAAGTAACTCCTTTTACTCATGAGGCTAAGAATTGAAACTCGTTCGAATCATTCTATACAACAAGTTCATGGTTGTGCAATACAAATTAGAGAAGCACTCCTTTACATAGCAATTCATTATTATGCTTGTCAAAGAGCATCGTTCTTACCGGCAACCACCGGCGGATATCCTTTCTTGCTCCTTTACCATGACGCCAAATTCATGGTCTGCTATTGTTTTAAGATCATGACCACTCTCGCAGTTTAGGTCGCACCATATTTGCTGCCATCACTCCTTGAAATACCCGTTCGTTTGACGGTGCAAGCCCTTGCAGCCTTGCACCTTAGAAATTCCCGCTGAAGAGGTGCGATGTCCCAGTTCTCAGTTTAAATGTAGATATTAATCAGGCGCTGATGAACAGATCGAGACACCGTTATCGATGATTATCACCACCGTTGCTTTTCAATTTTGTCTGTCGGGTGTCATTATTGGTGAATGATTCTCATTGCACTGCCATCCCCCACGAAGTAACCTTTAAAACTCGCCGATTATTGGTATTGCGTCTCACAAATGAGTTTATATCCGCCGACATGGTTTAGCACCGCACGTCGTCTTGGAATGCTTGAATTTTCTATGACCGGCCACCAATGGCGAGTGAGTATTATTAACACACTGCCTATAACATCTTAATCTCTTAGCTACGTAACCTCAGGTGTGTGAATATGACTATCGTGTCCCTTCTGGCGGCTGAACTTCAATGACGCAACAATGATCTCCGCCTTGTATTACGCTGGCGGGTGAATCCATAACCCGCCCCGCTATATCTGGCAGGTGATTTTTCTGCTATCACCAACTCTAGCGGAAGAACTCCACGAGTTACCCTTCACCCACGCCAGTTCCAAAGGTGTCTATCTACAATGTGCCATGACTGGCGGGTTAGTCTTCTCACTGCGCCACCTTTAGCGGATGAATATGCACAGCAAAAAGAGTCACAATTAATGGCGGGAGATGTTTTGTTTCAAGTGCTACCTTTGGCGGTTCCATCTTTAAATTGTTGAACGCCATCGATCTCAGCGGGTAAGTATGACTACCCATGGGCCTCCAACTGAGATTATTCCATTGGCGCCTTGGCTGACAAAGAACATTACCAAGAGAGGGTCATCACTTAAAACACAAACCATAAATAGGTATGAAAAGAAAGTTTTGAGGTGGCGCCACCCTTTGCTGAACTTGCTGTTCAAATTGCCTCAGAAATAGGCTGTATTTTTCTTAGTAAAGAAAGCGTATCGGCCCCGCATCAGATTGTTGTCTCGCGCCAGACCAAAATTTCCGCAGCATACTAATCAGATAAGTATCCGTTTATACTTTATTCAATGTTTCAATGATAACCTATATCATAAATACATAATTATTAATTTATCCGCCAACCACAATAAGCAGTAGTTAATATTGAATAAACATGTGTGCATGTTAATCATATAAAAATAAGTAAATGCATGGACGACCCTATTAATATGATTCTCCATCTCTAAGATGATACATACATGAGATACAACTATATATATATATATATATTATATTGAAGACATATTGGATACAAATCACTCTGACAAAAGCACATGTAGATATATACATATATATTATTTACCCGGTGATCTTTCTGACATCCTATCTTTGTGACAGCTATCATTGGTATTTTCACAAGCTCAATCAGTTTTATTACATGTTTCGTCCCGAAAGCATTACCCGGTCACCACGACGACGACAATCTTGAGCAATATCAAGGCACCAATAACCATCTAAACCACGATGCATCCTGAAGCTTGCCACTGCACTAGCACTCCCAATAATCATCCGATTGAGTGGGCTTTGTATGGTGGAGGAATTTAGCATGACATGTATCTTCTCCGGCAAGTTGTTTATTAAATCAGGCACCGACGAGCTGAGACTCCCCACTGTTGATTATTATCACTTTTAGCCACCGCCATGGTGATTCTCCTCGCCACACCACTTCCGGCGAGTACAAATCTTACCCGGGCCACCTACGGAGGCTGAACGAGTTATATGGTGACTGTGCTTTTGCCAATAAGGCGGTGATCCGCTATATGTACTGCTACAACTTTTGGGTTGCAAATAAAACAAATCAAAATGACGGCGATCATTCATGTGTTTTAAGGAAAACCCATACAAAATTACCAACACATCTTTAATATCTTTAGGCGATTGAGTTTAAACTCAATCCGGCTATCATTCTCGACTGGAAGAACACTTTGAGCGGGCAAAAGTTATGTCACACGTGCGAACATTATCACCGGCCAGATGCATTTCCATATGCCCGCTATTTTGTGATGTCTAATATTTGAAAACGAATCTGACATGACACAAGCATTCTTACTGCAGTTAGGAACTTAAAGTTTGAACTTATCATACGATGATCATGCATATGATTATGGCATGCACATGTAACTTTTATGGTGCAAGTGGGGACATCAAACAGTAAAGGATGTTAATGTGCCATTGGTAAAGTCAACACTCAACACCGGCCTGCTATTGATTCTCCTTGCCCTACGCGTCATCCCTGGCGGGAGACTTTTCCTACTCTGCCGGCTTCGCTTACCAGGTACACGCCCATCACTACATTTTCATCTGTTTAAGTGAAAGTTCATTGTGTGAACACACATTGCGTTCTTATTAATATCACTCTACTACCAACGTGCCACATCACCATTTTCTACCTATTCGCTACATCGTTCTTAGGCTATGTGCTTAGACTACACTTCTATTTGGTATCAAGAAATATCATTGATCGGCTAAGCGACACGTTTATATTTTACTATGGGTCGTAACTCCATTGTGGTTGTGAGCCATGTTTATTTTTTACTTCTTGTCAAGCCCTCATTTAGACTATCCGCTATATAATATAACTTCACTATAACCTATATTTTATGCGTCATGTATTATAACATTGAGTTAGATGCCAATATGTTATATTGACTGGGTGAATAAACCAACATATTTACACCCGCTGCCTTACAGAAGTGTGCGCTCATCTACGTATACTTAGTTCTACAAAAACAATGTACGAACATATACACTTACACTGTCGACGCAAACGCCGCCCAATAAGGGGTGTGCGTACAAAAAAAAAGGTTGGTTTACAAAGCTGACATGTTCACAAAAACGCCGCCCAATAAGGGGCGCAAGTACACAAAACTTGGCTTACAAAGTCAATGTGTTTACATAACTTTCATATCACCATCCGCGGGTTGATAATTGATACAAACGCATGATTTATAATGAACTTAGTGGTTCCCAAGTGATTTTTTACTCATCCCGCTCCTAAGGAAAGGAGTCTTCTGTGTGTTAGAATCTTTACAGGATTGAATAACATATGTCAGATGTTACTTATTCTGGATGATCTCTTCTTACTGTGACTATTCCCGGATTATCTCTCCTTATCGGGTGACTTTTATTCTCGAATTATTTATACTATC
Organism: Tagetes erecta; assembly: GCA_030867185.1. NCBI lineage: Eukaryota > Viridiplantae > Streptophyta > Magnoliopsida > Asterales > Asteraceae > Tagetes > Tagetes erecta. Next base: position 19,430,275 of record CM061492.1, on the reverse strand, counting down.
ACACATATTATGACCGGTTTACCCGTCCATATTTGAAGGGTGTTTTCATATTTGGCCGCCATTATTTAAACCGATCTTAGTATTTCCAGAGGATGTCGTAACTGCGTGAAGAATCTCGCTATTTGAGGATTAAACCAAATCTGGTTCAATAGCCGAATGTTTCTTTTTATACTAATGGTTATTACTCAACTCGACAGATTCGGTAACAATTTGCATACATTTACATTTATTACTTAAATTTACTTTCTTTATCTCTATACTAGTTCAATACTACTAACGTGATTTAGCAGCATTAAACTGGGGGACTAGTACTATCCCATAGCAATCATAGCATTAATCAGCGTATCGCAAGACGCGGACACTCTCCTATACACGTCAAACAACCCTTACCTGATGACTAACGGTTTGGTGCAACTTTTTATGTTATGTACAAATTTATTATCATATCACATATGACAAATTATGTTTAACTTACAGGTGAGAAATCTCATAATACATCAATGGATTACGTAATGCATCCGCATTCGTCTACAGGCAAATGATTTATGACCAAGATATTTATTGTAATACCAGACTTTTAATCCTAGCGTGAGACCTTTGGTGCCGCGGCTCTGTGAAAATATTAGATGTTTAGTTTACATATCAATTTTACTTTTGACTAACATGAAACATCCCTTTATAGCTAACACTTTCATTTTTGGTACCTTGTTTGCAATGACAACTTTTTTGAGAATTACAGCTTGAACGTGACATGTAATATAAGTCTAGCACAATGCCACTGTCATCGCATCATGCTAGACTGGGGGACTTGTCTAGGTATGTTCCTAAACGGGCCTAAAGCCCACACTTTAACAAGCCCAAATGTGAAGGCCCATTAGGGTTTCCCTTCAAGGCTTCTATAAATAGAAGCCTCCTTCTCCAAAACAAAGTTTAGACTCTCTCTGCTCCTTACTCTTTCTTTACACACTATTTTACACACACATGTTTGAGGCCCCGACTTGACTTGAGCGTCGGAGTGTCCTCGGAGCCTTTGGCTCCTTGGGCCCTCTAACGTTAGCTTTCATGTTTTGCAGTTCACATCCGGATCTTGATGACTTTGAGAATCGAGACGGGCTGTTATACAATTCTATAGAAGCATTGGTATGTTTCTAAGATCTGCAGGAAAATATGCTTCAACATTATAAGTGAAAATAAAATGGAAATTTAGATATATCCCTATATAGAAGTCATTAATTACATATATCCCTAATACTAACTATCAATTACATTGTTCTACGATAAAAATATATAAATGATTGTTCAGGTGGGGATATATGTTGTTAACGAGTTTATGAACGGGATATATGTAATTCAAAGAAGTATCCAGAAGGTTCTTATTATTTATCGAATATAAATGATTATTTATACACGTATTAGTTATTTTTATATAGTTACTGTTGCTAGTTATATATTTTGCTTTTTCGCTTTATTAAAGCAGGGGATCCTCGTCTTTTTTAGTGATGTATCGAGAGTAACTTCTTCCACCATATATTAGTGTTTTGGTATAAATTATAACATGACATTAGATTGATGGGTTTAAACTTCACATTAATGTTTTTAAAACCTGATTTAAGGGTTATTTTCATAATTATGAGTTTCCTTTCTTTTCTAAAAGTTTAAATCATTCACGAGTCTTTGATTCACACAATCATATTCGCCATCCTATCAAGAGAAAAGCCACATAGATGAAAAACCCTAGCCAACCTATAAATCACAACTTTTTCGTCCCAGATAGGACTGAAACCCACAATCTCATCTTTTATGAGGTTGGATATATCACCTTAACTACCTGGCTAAGAATAGGGTTGTCCAAATCGCTCGTTGCTCGCCGCCCCCTCGTTTCTCGCAGGGAAATTACTCGGAAAATGCTCGCTCATTTTTGCGCTCGATGGTAAACGAGCCGCTCCGCTTGGTTCGGTTTGTAAACGAGCCAAGCAACGTGCAAAGGTCCGCTAGGTTCGGTTCGGCTCGAATATTTTTGAATTATTATATATCTAATTATACATCTCTAAGTATATAATATGTGGTTATAATTATGCTGATATTAAATATATATTTTTTAAAGTTATTAGTTTTGTTTGAAGTACAAGAAAATAATAGTCATTTATCTTTTTGTAAAATATATTAAGTATTTTTTACTTTAAATACAACTAAAAATTAAAAAATAATTATTTATAACATTTAATAGTTTAATATTTCATATAACTATAAAAACAAATTATGTATTTGTGGATCTATAGTTATATATATAATATTTTTTATTATTAATTGTTATATATATATATATATATTATATCAGCAACACACTTTAATTCTATTAAAATTACAAGCTGCTACTAGTTTTTCTTAAAGCTATTAATTTATATTTATGTACATTATGAAAAAAAGAAAAAAAAAATTAATTCTCACAAATTCGCTCGATACTTGCTCGAAAAATGTTTGGTTCGATATTGGCTCATTTACGCTCGGCTTGACTTTGGCTTGATTTGTAAATGAGCCGATCGGCTCGGTTCGATTTGTAAACGAGCCAAGCAACGAGCGCTTTCGCTCGGTTCGGCTCGGCTCGTGAACAACCCTAGCTAAGAATCATTGACAATGAGTTTTTCCTTGATGGTGTTTTGTATGAGAGTCATGTTTGAAACGTCAAAATCAAATAATTGATAGCTTGTCTTATCAAGACTCACTCGAGTGTTGGGTAGTTTTAAACACCGTTAAAAAAAACTACATATAAAACAATAAATATATATTCTTACATTGTATTCTTTTGAACGATATTGATTTATATAATTGTTATATAAAAAAATTATCATTATACTCGTTCAAATTTTAAGCCTTGTCCTCATTTGTCTAGTAAACTCGGTTGTGATTTGTGAATCCGTTTAAGATCAATTTGATTTTTAGTTTAGGCTAAACGTGGTCGTTTAAGCTAAAGTAGTGTTAGAATGATTTTCAGTCATTGAATCTATTTTAGTCGTTAGGTTTAAGTTAGAGGATAACAATTTAGTGGAAGAGCATATATATAATTTTCAATTATAACCACTTTGGTAACCTTTTTTTCAGATGCATGTTACATGTCAACTTCCAAACTTTTTTAAAATGTTAATAACTTTTACATACGACATTATTTTTTTAATAAAAATTACATCCAAATAAACAAGTGTTTCTTATCTTCGAAACACGTATACTACTGATATATAAATAATGAATATTTTTTCATGTTTTTCAGCTCATTGTGTAATATCATGTCATTATGTTTATATTATAACTTGTGTAATACCATGTTTTTTCAGCTCATTATTCATATAGTATCATGTGATTGTGTAGATTATTGTGTCATATTGTGTGTTTAGTATCATTGTGTAAATTTGATTGTGTTTAAATAGTACACAATGCAAATTGCTAATGTGTAGTTTAGTAGATCATTGTGTTATACTGTGTTGAGAAATTATTATTGTGTCAAATAGGATTGTATGTTTGAATATGTATCTTAGGAGATCATTGTGTTATATTGTGTGTTTCACTAACAATTATTGTGTCAGTTTTGTATTGTGTGTTTAATGTTTATCTTACTAGATCATCGTGCTTATATTAATTATGTGATTCACTAATGATCATTGTGTCAAAGTTATAAGCTGTGTTTGAATATGAAAGCTGTTAGCTAATTTGTATCTTAAGAGATTATTTTGCTATATTGTGTTATTCCTTAAGTATCTGAAAAACTTATTTCTCTAATATAACACAATACATAATTTCATTGTGTTATATATGCATTGTAAAAGACTTAACTGAATAATACTAGAAGTAATTCATTACAATGAGAAGACACTCTCTATAAATAGAGGGTGAAACCCTAATAAGGGGCCCATGGGCCTAAACTAGTTAACTAATCACTAAATGGGCTTTAACACTAAATGGACTAATCTAAACTAATATTTACAATTAACACTCCTCCTCAAGTTGGAGCATAGATGTTAATCATGCCCAACTTGTTACATATAAAATCTATTTGAGTCTTTCGGAGCGGCTTTGTGAAGACATCTGCAAGTTGAAATTCAGTCTTGATATGAATTGGCTGAATGGATGGCGGATCAACTTTAGTGCCTACAACACGATCTCTGATAAGATGACAATCAACCTCTATATGCTTGGTTCTTTCATGAAAAACTTGATTCTTGGCTATGTGTATAGCAGATTGATTATCACAATATAACCTCATCAGATCATTAGAAACAACCCCAAGTTCTTTGAGAAGACGACGAACCCAAATCATTTCTGAAGTAACATCAGCCATAGCTCTATACTCTGATTCAGCACTTGACCTAGATACTGTGTGCTGCTTCTTGCTCTTCCATGATACCAAGTTTCCTCCAACAAATACACAATATCCGGTTGTTGATCGTCGAGAGTAAGGGCAACCTGCCCAATCAGCATCAGAGAACCCTGATACTCGCCCATCTCCTTCTTCTGTAAAGGCACCCACACGACAATGGCCCTGATCAGAGTACAAGATTCCTAACCCAGGTGCAGTTTTAAGATATCGTAGAACACGAAGAGCAGCATCCCAGTGTCCGGTGTATGGAGAGGCCATGAACTGACTTAGAACACTAACAACAAAGGAGATATCCGGACGAGTGACTGTCAGATAGTTAAGTTTTCCAACTAGGCGTCTGTATTTTTCAGGATCCTTCATCGGGCTTCCCTCTTCTGGAAGAAGCTTTCCCGTAGTAAGCATTGGACTGTCTACTGGTTTGCAGCCTAGTAATCCGCATTCAGACAACATTTCAAGGACATACTTTCGTTGAGAAAGAAGGATTCCTTTTGGAGAACGGGATACTTCTATGCCAAGGAAGTATCGAAGTCGGCCAAGGTCTTTGATCTGAAACTGGGACTGAAGAAACTGTTTGAGGTTGGTAATCCCAACCTCATCATCACCTGTTATAATAATGTCATCCACATAAACAACCAGAATGATCCTCCTGCCCTGATGGTGTCTAAAGAACACAGAATGATCATATGCACTACGGGTCATCCCAAATTCACCCATAACATCCGAAAACCGACCAAACCAAGCCCTGGGAGACTGCTTCAGGCCATACAACGAGCGGCGTAATCTGCATACCTTGGAGGCCTCCTCCTCAACAATATACCCTGGTGGCTGCTCCATATATACCTCCTCCTCAAGAACACCATGAAGAAAGGCGTTCTTGACATCAAGCTGATGGAGCGGCCAATGATTAATGGCAGCAAGAGCAATAGAAATGCGAACAGATGGCATTTTGGCAACCGGAGAAAATGTCTCATCATAATCAATGCCATAAGCCTGAGAATATCCCTTAGCAACTAATCGGGCCTTCAAGCGAGGCACAGGTCCATCAGGGTTTGGTTTAACAGTAAACAACCAACGACAACCAACAAGACGCTTCCCAGGAGGAAGCTTCTGAAGATCCCACATATGGTTGGCTCGAAGGGCTTCGATCTCCTCCTCCATAGCCTGTCTCCATCCTGGATGAGCTAGAGCTGTCATCACATCTCTGGGAATTGGGTAGGAATCAATGACAGTGGTGTAAGCATGGCATTCAGGTGAGAGGTGAGCATAGGAAACATAATCCTGAATAGGGTAACGGGTGTGATGTCTAGGCTCCCTTCGGAAAGCAATCGGGATGTCAGGATATGGTGCACCAGGTGGGTCATAAACAAATGGTTCAGATGTATCAGTGGCAGGGGTAGTTTGTGGGACAGGGGTCGTGACAGGGTCAGTGTCAGGAACCGAGGTTGGAACAGGGTCAGTGTCTGGAACGGAGGTCGGAACAGGGTCAGGATCTGGAACAGAGGACGGAACAGGGTCATGGTCTGATTGTGAATCAGAAGACATCGTATGTTGCCGGGAATGTGTGAACAACAATGGTTGAGGCTCTGTCGATGGACCAGGTGTAGCAGGAACAGAATCTGAGGCATCTGAGACCGGAGAAACGGATGGAACCGGCGTGACAAATGGAGTCGGGAATACAGGAATGGTGACAGACTCAGGTATAACAGGGTCAGGATCAGGAAAAATGTTAGAAACTGGGGTGGACGACTCGGGGAAATAGGGACATGACTCATGAAACGTGACGTCAGCGCTCGTGAAGTATCGACGAAGGGAAGGACTGTAACATCGATACCCTTTCTGGACCCGAGAGAAACCAAGGAAGACACAACGAATGGCTCGGGGATCCAGTTTAGTATTACCCGGACGATGATCATGGACATACGCAACACACCCAAAAACTCTGGGTTCGAGCGGAAACGGATTCCCTTTAGGGAACAGGACAGAGAGCGGAGTTCGACCATTAAGAACAGATGACGGCAAACGGTTTATCAGATATGCTGCCGTAAGGACAGCATCACCCCAAAAACGGTCTGGTACGTGGGAATGAAGCATGATCGTGCGAGCAACATCCAACAAATGGCGATTTTTACGTTCAGAGATGCCATTCTGTTGAGGTGTGTATATGCAGGAAGACTCATGTACAATGCCATTCGTTTTCAAATACGTAGAAAATTCAGTGGATAAGTATTCTTTTGCATTATCAGTACGTAAAGTTTTTATCGATGTGCTAAACTGATTTTTCACAAATGAATGAAATTCACGAAAGACGGAACTGATTTCACTACGAGATTTAAGTAAGTAAACCCAGGTAACACGAGAATAATCATCAATAAAGGAAATAAAATACTGAAAACCCAAAGGAGTTTTGACTGGACACGGACCCCAAATATCAGAATGCACAAGCTCAAATAAAGTATCAGTTCGACTCGACACCTTGGGTGGATAAGAACTTCTGATATGTTTACCTAATTGACATGACTCACAATGAAATGTATCGGGAATGTGAAGATCCGGTCTCATTTTCCTCATTATGGCTACAGAAGGATGGCCTAACTGACAGTGAACCTTCATTATGCTTGAATCACACACATTTGCGATAGGGCGTGACAGCGTGGACATACGATATAAGCCTCCTAATTCACAACCAGTGCCAATCACCCGTTTCGTGCCTAGTTCCTTAAAAATACAATGGGTCGGATAAAACTTTGCATAACAGTTATTTTGCTTAGTGAGTTGACTAACAGAGCAAAGGTTATCAGGGAATTTAGGGACGAATAATACAGAGGAAAGTGTGAGGTTTTCCGAATTACTGATAGATCCAATGCCCTGAACTGGGCACGAGGAACCATCAGCGATTCGAACAGGTGGGTGAGAAATGTGTTGCAGGTTAAACAATAGGTTTTGATTCCCAGTCATGTGATGAGTAGCTCCAGAATCAACAATCCAAGATGAGTTAAGACTAGAGAGTGTACCTGAACGGGCAGAGCTGGTTTGAGCAAAAGATTGAGTTGCAAGGAACCGCTGAAACATATCATATTCCTCCTTGGTGACTGTATATCTTTTATTTTTGTCTCCCATTATAACAGGCAGAACCGAAAATATTAGCCTTGAGATAACGAGCAGGATTTTCAGATCAGAAACAACAAAATAAACAGGAACAATAACCTGGATACTTCAGCAGATCCGAAAAAAAGTTGAACCGAACGAGAGCAGAAACTGATGCTGAACTGGACGAGAATATTGAAACTGAGCTGAACTGGTCTTGTGATGAACGTAAACTTGAATCAATGAGCAGCAGCAAGTCAGTGAACTTCAATCGGACAATGAACAGTAGCAGGTCCGTGGTCAGTAGCCAGAATAGCAACGGAAGTATTGAGCAGAACTGAGAAAGGTGTCCGAACCAAAAATTGACCACACAGGTGAGCTTGAACACAAATTCCGATCAGACTGGTGACAAGGCGGTGGCCGGAAGTGGCTCCACGCGCCCTCACGCGCCGGCGCGTGAGAAACAGTGGCCCAACTCCGGCGGCGCGTGGCGGCGCGTCCGGCGGTGATGGGCGGCGATTTTTTCAGGGTAGCCTATTCGGGGGTTGCTGGAGCTGATGGTGGCGGCGGTGAGTTATGATTGTCGCTCGAAAAAAGAATCCTTACGGACAGAACAGAAAACTAACAGATCTGGTACGTACGTAGCGGGAACAGGTCTTCACAGCAGGAGCAGGTCTTCAGGAGCGGAACGAACAGGTTTTCAGGTGGCGGCTTTGATTCGTACCGAGAGCCTTTGTGGCTCTGATACCATGTAAAAGACTTAACTGAATAATACTTGAAGTAATTCATTACAATGAGAAGACACTCTCTATAAATAGAGGGTGAAACCCTAATAAGGGGCCCATGAGCCTAAACTAGTTAACTAATCACTAAATGGGCTTTAACACTAAATGGACTAATATAAACTAATATTTACAATTAACATGCATAAATCTGTTTGTTTTACTTGTGTACATTTTGTCATTGTGTATATTATACCCGTGAACTATCGTTCCATTAGTGTTATACTTTGAGTTATTGTGTCAGTTTCATTGTGCTATATATGTTTAAAGAGAAATATTTCAATACTCATTTACATTATGTCATTGTGTTATATTTTACTCTTGAACTATCATTGTATTAATGTTGTATGTCATTGTGACAGTATCATTGTGTTATATATGTTTACTTCTATTGTATCAATTGTTTCACTGTTATACATTATGTCGTTGTACAATGATTGTCTCATTAAGTTATATATGATTACTATTGAGTTAGCATTACATTGTGTTCTTTGTAATCTTTATCAAGTCATTGTGTAATCCTCTTATCAACATTTGATCTGTTATGTGTGATCATAATATTCTTATGAAAGTATTTTGGCACAATTAGGGCTGTAAACGACCCAACTTTCAGCGAACTGTTCGTGAATCATTCGACGGGAAGTTCGTTTGTGTCCGTCCGTTTAATAAACAAATAAATACGAACAAGAAGTATCATTCGTTAGGTTAAACAAATGGACATGAACAGAGGCCCGTTTGTTTGTTTATGTTCATCAACATTCGCTAAAGTGTTCGTTTATTTCACTTGTGTTTGTTTATTTAAATGCTGTTATGTTATATATTTAGACTATCGGTTTTGTTTATAAACAATTTGTCACCCTAGTATATATACTATACGTCTCAACCAACATCTCCTATTTAACTATTAAGATTTAAGTTAGTGTTAAAACTTTACAAACTTTCATAATCATGCTAATTGTTTTGTTGAATTTTTCATAATCTTCGAAATAAAAAATGAAAAAAAAATTAAATAAATATATGTTTGTAGTTATTTTTATGCAGTAACGTTTTATGCAGTAAATATATAGGCATAGAACAACAGATAAATTCACCACTCCACGTAACTTTATAAAAAAATATGATTCAAAATAACAAAAATATATCCGTGAAAAAATATAAAAATATCTATCCATCTATCTACAACTTAACCATTTTCAGATCCCGCCACGTGTCTCTACCTTCCTTAACTCAGCCGCCATACTAAAATCTCCTTGCCGACTTGACTCACGTGTTGACTCAACCTCCAACTCGGCGGCCACTCGTTCACAACTCGTTCCGACACCCGACGACGGCGACACCGCCGACTTCCTGTTCATGTTCATTATCCTCGACAACAACCGACTTCCCGGCGACATAAACCCTTGACTCAACTGCAACTCATTTTCCGTCGTTAACTCGTTCCTATTTGGTATATCAATTCTCACATCAACTCGTTTCATCCTATCAACAAACGACGAAGACGACGTCGTTTCAGTCACTTCCGGTTCAACAGCTAATTCAACCGGAGACCGGCAAAGCGGGCACGTTGAGTGACTATAAAACCACATGTCAATACATTGAGTATGAAAACTGTGTTTACATTTAGGCAAAACCCGACCCGTTTCACCGTCTTGAAACTCGGATAAACACACGGCACATTCGGGCGTATTGGGATCGATGTTTGATGAGTAAATGAACAACGGGAGTGATTTTAGTACAGTGGCGTCGAGTGCAGTGGCGGAGGATGATAAAGGTGGGTTAGTGTCGACGTAGAAGATGATACGTGTGGGGCGGTTATGGCGGTTACGGCGACGGCGAGTGACGGTGTGGTGGTGGAGACGGAGGAGGTACCACCGGGCGTAGAGGTGGAGGAGGACGAGGAAGAAGACGACGACGAAGAGGATGGTGATTGAAGCGAGCATGATTCGACCGCTTAGTGCGTAGTCATTGGATGAGGAAGTTTGTTGTTGTTCGTCAGGCCATTGGATCGGAGAATTGGCGGACATTTTGTTTTAGTCGTGGGATAGAAGGTAAACGGATAACAAAATACGCGTAATAAAATGGTTTTGGAGAGGGTGTTGAATTTAAGAGGAGTGAAAGGGACAAATAAGGAGGAAGAAGAGAGTAAAAGGAAGCTTCGAGGTTGGTTCGTTTGAAAGTTTGAAGTTGTTAGGAAGCAGCTTTCGTTGATTGACATTTGCCTCGAAGACGCCAACTGGGTGACTTGGTTATACAAAATGACTAATTTGCCCTTGAAGATATTTGAAATAACTCTTGTTAAGTTGTTATATGTCGGTCAATATAAGACTAGCCTACTTAATAAGGATATATTGTTTTTTAAATGAAAGGTCGTGTGTTATATTTCTGATAACGTGATATTTAATATAATTTAATTTAGAGTTGTGTAATGTAATACTAAATGTAGTTACCGTTAAAAAAAATTGATATATTCATACTAGCGCCTATGGTTTGTATGTATATTTCCTTTAACAAATTGAAATTTGTTAAGTGATTATAATTTATAGGAACTGAATTTGAATTTAATATTTTGTCAAAGGATTTATTGTTTAGAGAAAGTAACTAGTTGTAGTTATAACAGTGGGTTATTGTAATTGTGTGTATGTGTAATTGTGTGTATGTGATTTCGTCACATATGATATCGAAGGTTTTATTTCTCATAAATTATTATTGTATACAGTTATAATCCATTACATATTAAAAGATATAGATGTATTTAAACTTAGATAACAATGATAACTAAGTTAAAAGTGTAAATAGGAGAAGAGAATAAGCGGGGTTAAAGTAGTAAATTGTCAAAGTCTTTTAGGCTAAAATGATTATAAGTCAAAGGCAGGGTTAGAGTTGTAAATATGTAAAAGTTGAATTAAAGAGTCAAGTTCGACACGTGCCAGTGCTTATGACTTCGCTACACATTTCACGGATAATATTATGTCTAGAATGTTGTGGTGCAGTATTACTTTTCTCACATTGTGACAAGTTTAAAAGGCAAAGAAAAAATATAGAAAAATCATGTTTTAAAAAAAAGTAAATAACAAAGCCTTCTGAATTCACTTAGTACATACCAAAATCACCTTAGTCTACTCCGTTTAATCCACACCGCACTAATTTATATTTATATATCTACTAATAGGGAAGGTTGGTGTTTTGTACTGGCCTCTCCCGTCCCACTACGTCGTGTTTCAACTTTTTCCTACTTTAAGGTATTAACGGTTTAAATCCTCGACTTTTAACGCATTGACGGTTTTAGTTCCCGACTTTTACTAATTGTCATTTGAGCTCCTAATGAGTTTGACTTTGATCTCTTACTCGACTTTGACACATAGTACGACTTTTACTAATTGTTATTTTAGCCCCTAATAAGTTTTCGACTTTGCTCTTTTACTCTACTTTGACAAATAGTACAACTTTAATATTGTTATCGTGTTGACCTTTAACTTTTGCTATTTTATCGTTTTTTAACATGTGACACATTACTTTTTTTCGTCGTGACATACGGAGCATGATATTTTTTTTCAACACATATGCATGGGAGTACCCACTTTATGTGGGTGGGGGACGCCCGCTCCCCCTGCGAATTTTTTTTTTTAGTTTTTATATGTTAAATTCTCAATCGACCCCCGTAAAATTTAACCCTTGACCCCCGTCCAGTCTTGAAAAACTCAGTTTGATGCCCAGTCCATGGCCCATAAGAAAAATATAATACTTAACCATAGATTGGGTTAAATTATGGTTAGAAGATAGTAATATATATTTATTTATATTGTCATTTATAGTCAAGCATTAAATGTATTATAACCTCAAGTGTTTTATCGTTGAACAAAACCATCAAACCATCAACATAATTGATGATTCGGATGGTCATGAGTATATGAAAGGAAATACATAAATAAACTTTTGACTTTTGCTAAGTAATCAACTGAGAAGTAAGAAATGATAGAAAGTTTAGTTGTAGAACCAAGGTTTCAAACATCACAATTTTTATACCATAACACAAGTCATCTAACATATTTTTATTTAGAAAACATGGTTTGGTTTCATTAACTTCTTATTTGGAGACATATGATATTTAAGAAACAAAATAAAAAATTCATTTTATAAGATTTAAGAAAAATAATCCTAACTCGAAACTCAAAATTGTGATTTACCAAACTGTATTACCTTGGTAATTATATGATGAATGACTAGAGGATGTTTCAAATATTTATAAATAAAAATAATGTTAAAAAGTGAAAGAAAAAAAATGAAAGAAAGAATATAAAAACTTACAACTTGTTGTAAATTTGTTTGAAAATGTGTATTCGCAATTGTTTAAGCGCTGTACAAGCATATAAAATATTAGTTTTTAGTCATTTTTTAAGTTGACCCGACCCGGTTCGACCCGTAATAGTCGAACCGGGTTGGCAAAAGTTTAATATATTGATACTCAAACGTTTCCTATAAAATTTTCGACCCTCATAAAAGAATTTTTTAGGTACGCCACTGCACATATGATGAAATCAAATACACAAGACCCGACTATGTGACCCGGCCGCTGCAACGCGCGGCATAGTTTTAAATCTAGTTTATAACAACTTATAATAGGCTTAGTCATCCTCAAGAGAATTTCACCACTTCACTTACAAATAGCTTCACCACCAAACGCAATCCCTCACCCAATTTATGGATCACTTAAATGTATTTTCTTGCATTTGTTCCGTCCAGGTTTTCTTGATTAACAACTTGTTACTTTTAAGCGAACAACATAAAGCATATGACTTTTTTCAAAGTCGATTATGATGCGGATGATTAATCCACACTAGGGATAACCACGTTAGGTGCAATGATTGAGTTTTTGTAAACACATTTGATCAAATGTCATGTCAAAGAACATAATGTGTTTTACAAGATTGATTAGTTCTACAGGTGTGATGAAGTGTAGGTATCACGATTAAGTTTGACGATGATTTGACATTTCACTACGAGATAGCCTCTTGCAAGACGATTTCTTCATTTCTTTTACCATGGATACGTCAACCCTAGTTTCTTTTACCATGGATATGTCAACCCTAGCAGTTAGTGAGACATCTAGTCAAAAGACCACCATTACTAATGTAGATTTATCATGTTCTAACACAATCACGTGACGTAAAATGAGATATTCAGATCAATGATCAAAAGATCGTATCAGGTGTCAGTAAAAAATTAAATTTAAAACAAGAACATTCATTGACGACTTAGTTCCAGCACTATCATCATATTTTTTTTAACAACCTATCACAATCTTACTCCTATATTGCATGATTGCATCCTATATAAAAAAACAATGTTTGCATTAAAAGAGCTAGTCCTACCCTAACCATCTTCATATTCATCTCCACCACTATTTAGTATGGATAAGCCACAAGGGTATTAAAGGAATTTTAAGAAGTTGATCAAGCATTCATTAACTTATGGGGTACAAATCAATTTCACTGTCTTGACTTTTATGGTCATGCACATTACGAAGTGACTTTAGATGTGGTTTCCTCAACTTCCTAAAACGAGTACGGTTAATCTTCCAAGACATTTCGAGAATAAAAAGGATATAAAATAAAACACTTATATACGGGGTGTTACTTTAGGATATGAGCATAGGCGCATCCTTATAAGGACAAATGGGGGCGTCGGCCCCTGCGCGTTTGTTGTCCCGAAGTACCGTTTTTTTACCCCGATACCTTAAATTTATATATATTTTTTGATTTCGCCCCCGTGAAAAAACTTACATGTGTTATATATATACTGAGCTCGTGGCTCGCCCCCGTACGGAAATTGTTCAGGATCCGCCACTGGATATGAGTGACAAAAGTAGTTTAATAAATTGTCATGTGGCAATTATTACTTAATATTATGACAAGTGGAAGAAATTGGTTTCTTTTATTATATAGGATATGAGTGTTCTAAAATAAACACCGTCCCTTACATGTGTAATTTAAATTTAATATGTAAACATATTTATAAAAAAAGGAGCGAGGGACGAGTAAATAATGAACGGATAAGAGTGGTGATGAATCCTTTATAGCATTTGATATTTGTCACGTGTGAGATGCTTAGAAGGTGTTTCTAACCTAGTTCGTGTATTACTGGTTCAAGGTGTATTTTTAGTACCTTACATCTACAACATACAAATTGAGTTATATATAAAAGAGTAAAGTTTATTTTGCCTCCTATGATATGGTCAAAATAGCAATTTGCATTCAAAGTTAACTATTTGTCCTTATTAACTCCAACAACTTCCGTTAATTTTTTTTAAATGAAAGGATAGTTTCATCTATTTATATGTTATGTAATGACCGTTACTAAACACACTTCACACTCTAATCTAATGAGTCCACCATAACCAAAACCACAACCACAATCACCACCCACCTAACCTAACTAACCCACCACCATAACTACATGATAACCTAATCCACCACCATAAGCATAACGACAGCTAACACTCGAACCTCAACCATCCGATGTCCATCACAACAACACTAACCCGCAACCCTAAATCGAATTTTGAAGAACCAGCAAAATCGCCAGCATAGGACTCGATGATAGTTTTGAACAAGCACAAAATCGTCCACATCAAACCCTGAATCGTTCCAATCAATTCATTTCTACATTTTTTCACTGCGTTTAGGTTAAATTTTGAGAGTATGAAAATGATCGATGGCAATTGTGGTAGGGATGTGGATGGTTGAATTTGGTTATTTATACAACTAGTCTTGTATGATACATACCCTACGTACCTAATACTTATTTGTAAAATAACAAGTTAATTGCTAAAATGGTCTATGAGATCTGTCTGTTTTTATCAAAAGTTACTTTTAAAAGTTTTGCCTAAATGGGCCCTACATTCCAAAACATGTTACGAAATTAGTCTACGACACTAACACCGTTAAAAGTATATTCATTAATTGACAGTGAAATGACGAAAATGATCTTAAGGGCCATTTTGACAATTAAATCATTTAAACCAAAACCTCCACCACCACCACCACCACCATCTTCAACCACTACCACCACCACACATTCACCGGCACTGTTCCCCCTTCCTCCATCCATAACATTTACACCTCCGCCGTCCTTGAATATAAAAAATAAATCTAGATCGGTCGGTGTCGTTGATTGAATCTAGTTGTAAACGTTATGATTTAGGGGAGGAAGGATTGGAATCGTTGAGGATACATGGTGATAGTTTGTTGCAGATGTGAGGACCGGCTAGGATATTTGTTTAGGGAGTAAGTTTTGGGTTAATTAGACGATAGTGAAGGCGTCGTTGGTGCAGATGATTGTGATTGTGTTTAGGAGGATAGAGGCTGACTCGTCTATAGTACTGGTGCAGTCGATTGTGGTGGCGGAGTCGATGGTGCCGACTGAGAAAGGATGAGATGATGATGGTACAATGGCGGTGTTATTCAAGGGTTTATTAGCAAGGTTATTCATAAAATAGAAAGGGTTTTAAATCCATGGGCAATGGTGGGGTTGAATGCATGTGGAAGTGGGTGCATGATGGTGCGCTTGAGATTGGGAGGTTGTGGCTGCATCGTTGTGGTGGTTATGAGTTAGTTGTCAAAATGGCTCCTAAGGGCATTTTCATCATTTCAATGTCAACTAATTTAATTTTTTAAGGGTTATTGGATTGAATCACCTCCAACTATTGGTTATTGGCCGCTGTCACCTTTAAGTATCACTTTGGCCAATATCACTCCCAACTAAACATTTTGGTGTCCGTATCACCAAAATTCAACCAATTCAAGTCACTTTTGGTTAACTTTTGATTATTTTTTGGTTAGCTTTTGGTGTTACGGACATCGTATCACCAAAAGTTAACCAATTCAAGTCACTTTTGGTTAATTTTTGGTTAATTTTTTTTAACTTTTGGTGATACACACACCAAAGTGTTTAGTTTGGAGTTATATTGGCCAAAGTGATACTTGGGGGTGACAGCGGCCAATAACCAATAGTTGGAGGTGATTAAATCCAATAACCCATTTTTTAAAAGATGTTAGTGCGTAGGACTAAACTAGCAATAAGTTTTGGCATGTATGGACCTTTTAGATAAAAATTTTTGAAAGTGTAACTTTTGATAAAAACATACAAATCTCAAGGATCATTTTGGCAATTAACTTTAAAATGACTAAAAACCTTTTATATTTATCAAAATATTTTAATGGAATTAGTGAGTCGGAACTAGCATAGACAAATTAATGCCTAAGTTTAAGGAAGCAAGTAACAATTTTAAAAACATTAGATGCATACGTTATTTTGACCAATGCATAGGCAAACAAACACAAACTTAACTCTATATAAAAGTATGTGTTATTCTCCAAAGTAATTTTTTTTATCATACGATGATATAGAAATGGCGATGTTTATTCAAGGGTTTATTAGCAAGGTTATTCATGAAATAGAAAGGATTTTAAATCCATGGACAATGGTGGGTTTGAATGCATGTGGAGGTGGGTGCATGATGGTGCGCTTGAGACTGGGAGGTTGTGGCTGCATCATTGTGGTAGTGTGAGTTAGTTGTCAAAATGGCCCCTAAAGGTATTTTCATCATTTCAATATCAACTAATTTAATTTTTTAAAAGGTGTTAGTGCCGAGGGCTAAACTAGCAACAAGTTTTAGCATGTATGGATCCTTTAGGTAAAAATTTTTGAAAGTGTAACTTTTGACAAAAACCGACAAATATCAGGGGCCATTTTGGCAATTAACTCTAAAATGACTAAAAACCTTTTATATTTTAACGGATCCTTTAGGTAAAAATTTTTGAAAGTGTAACTTTTGACAAAAACCGATAAATCTCAGTGGCCACTTTGGCAATTAACTCTAAAATGACTAAAAACCTTTTATATTTATTAAAATATTTTAACGGAGTTAGTGAGTCGGAACTAGCACGGACAAATTAATGCCTAAGTTTAAGGAAGCAAGTAACAATTTTAAAAACATTCGATGCAAACGTTATTTTGACCAATGCATAGGAAAACAAACACAAACTTTACTCTATATAAAAGTATGTGTTATTCTCGAAAGTAATTTTTTATCATATGATGATATAGAGCGATGTTATCATAGAAATTCTACTATTTTAAAAGCCTAACAAGTATTTTTTGGGCTAGTAAATACTAAATCCTAAGGGCTATGAAAATTCGACGACATAACGGTAGATAATTAAAACCTTAAATGATAGACCGGTGACATTTTTTATACGAAACTTCAAACCATACACCATAAAAATTAGTTTTTTTACTTTTATAACGCGTATAATATTTATATGCATAAAACAAAGTTTTTCACGTTTAATTAACGTTTTCAACTCATCTATTTAATAATTCAAGGTTTAGGGCAATTTTTTGGGGGGAAATATTTGTTATATAATAAGAAGTTTGGGAGAGAAATTCACCATGCATTAGTTGATGAAGCCAAAAGTATAGAAGATGAATGTATTTAAAAAAATACATTTATAATCATTTTTTATTTTTATTTCCCATTCAATTTTTATATTTAAAATATTTAAAAAAAATTGCTTACATAAGTATAGAAGATTAATGTATTTTTTTAATGTATTATCAAATTATTGTTTTTTACTCAATAATGCGTAATTAAGAAAATCATTTATAAATACATAAATATTATCTAATATTAAAATGTTTATTGTATTTTAATACATGGGTATTAAACCTAATTGTGTAATATTCAGGTTATTGTGTTGTATCATAACTTGATTTGTAATATAGACTACAAATATCCACAATAACATAATATGTCAAATCTTATAATTTGTTTTAATTGTTGACAGAATGATATGTAATAAAACAACATTTCAAATATATTAACTTGTTATATTTGTTAAAAGAATGATATGGGCTAACACAAATGTATAAAGACAACATTACTCACATCACACAATGATATACAATACCATACTTGATTAAAGGCACAAAGAAAAATCATTTATCAAACTTATAAGTGCAAAAAAAACACATTATCTAAAATCTACATATACTAATAAGTTATTACTTACTGTCATATGTTGACTCCACATTCACTCTCAGTATTTACCATGTGTCACCTCCATATCCACTCTCACAACTTACATACGAAGCCCCATTGGGTCCACCGGTTATGCCTTAATTAGTTTTGATTCAATGTGCATGCTTTTTCAGGGACGAAAAATGTTAAGTGTGGGGATGTTTGATAATGTGTAAAATATACATAAACCCTGCATTGTGTTTATTTACGTTTCGTGTCATTTCGGTTAAGTTTTTATATCATTTTTGACACAACTGATGTTTTTATGTTTCGTAGGTCCCATGTTGATAAAGAAATGAAAAGTTTGCGAGAAATCGGACCCGTAGGCGAAAACGGGGCGCGAAATGGAGTTACGAGCGAGTCGGTACGCGAAAACGAAGAAACCGAACGAAACCGGACCACACGACGCACACGAAGTGGCTGGCCACGCCACGCAGTGACAGGGGGTACCCTGGCCACGTGATGCGGCTTGGAGATTGTTGTTGGGACGTGGTATGGCAGCTACGCGGTGACAAACCCATTGCGTCGCCGCGCGACGCGGTGACGCATTTTTAACAGATTGTTTTCGCGATTTTTGGCCTGGTTTGCTATATAAAGACATAGTATGAAACCCTAGCCTCCAAGACAACATAGAGGACAAATTTGAGGCGATTTCCAGCAGCTCGGAGGCATTTTTGGAGGTTACGAAGACGAAACAACGTGTCGGAAGCTCGGGGGATTGATGATTGCATCATAGATCAACCGAGTTACTTCGTTCTTTCGTTTTTATTTGTTTTAATCATGTTTAATACTTTTGAATTTGTGTTCGTTGGTATGATTATGACTGGCTAAACCTTTTTAGAACTACCTAGGCATGATGATGATTCGTTAATTTTGTTTTGAAATTGTGTTGGATTAACTTTTGGTTTATGGTTTACGTTTAATTAAAGTTTGAAACTTTTGAATTGTTTGATGCGTTGTATATGTTTGAATTGATAGAATTGCCTAATTGGTATTGTTAATCCACGTGTTCTTGGTGATTGTCTATGTCACGGAATAGGGCTCGTTTAGTCATTAACTTGCGTTATGATTATTATGGTTGATTTGCAATAAAACCATATGATTAATTATATTAGTGAAATCGGTAATAACGTGTAGCTAACCTAGATATCCGTGAGGTGATAGGTTACTAACAAGTCTTGGTTGATTAATTTGCTATGTTTAGGTTTTTGTGAAAATTCCGGCTTAGTATTAATTATTAACTTTGTTTGTTAAATTGAATGATTGGTTCAAATGGCTTTAAGGATTGTATCGTGAGATCAGTCTTTAGCATGAGTCAATTAAGCGTAACATGATTAGGTAACTGTGAGGAAACTTAATCTCATAACCAGTGTGCTAACAACTTGATGGTAACCCTTTAGGTTTCTTCTCGAAAAGGGTCGAGGGTCTTAATTAGGGATACTTTTAAGTGAATAGGTTTAGATCCCGATTCCATAACCATTAGTCCAACGTGAGCGATAATTGAAGTTAACGATAATTGTAGCCTAGGTGGTTCGTCTTCATTCATCTGTTTTTAAATCCTTCTTTTTAATTCGTCAATTTCTATTTTTAGTAAGTTTTTATTTTTAGTAACTTTCCATTTTTAGTAAGTTTCTATTTTTAGCAGTAAACCCCCCTTTTACATTATCTTTTATTTTAAAGTTCGTGTCTAGTTAGTTGAGTCTTATTTAGTTAATTAAACGTACTATATAGAGTTTGTGGGTCGACACCCGGATTTACGTACGCTATATTACATTCGACAAGTCCATTGCCGGTTGTGTGTGATTTAGTAGTTTGTCTTGGTTTTA
This sequence comes from Tagetes erecta, assembly GCA_030867185.1. Lineage (NCBI taxonomy): Eukaryota > Viridiplantae > Streptophyta > Magnoliopsida > Asterales > Asteraceae > Tagetes > Tagetes erecta. The sequence continues at coordinate 19,410,136 of CM061492.1, read as the reverse complement.
TAAATTTAAAACTAGGTGTTTTTAGTTAATTATTTTATATATATATTTCACACATCACATAGTCTATTTAACGAGTCTTATAAATTTTACATGTTCTTTGTTAGTTCTAGTTTTATATTACAAAGTGGATATGGATATGCCTTCATTTGTTCACATTTCATATGTAAGTCAAACTAGTCAAGAACGTAAGTTTAACTCATAGAATAGCTGAAGTGGATAATTCTTATTATTCGCTTCATCGCTTGTAAGCCAGAAGCTGAGTTTAACTAGCTTTAAAGATCTGTTTATTTCTTATCATGGTGAAATGTTAACTGCACTTACTAGGTGGAAGATTATATCTGGAGATCTTGGCTGGAAAAACTTTGTGTGGTGATTCTTTTTATCGTTTACAAAGCTGCAACACGCGTGCATCAGTTGGGTGAAATATTAAAAGATTCCTTCTTGGTTAAGAAAACGAGTATACAAACCAATACGTCGATCAAACCTTGATGGCCGGCTTGGTTCAGTTTGATGTTCAGGACCTGGTTAAAACTATCCCTACAAATTAAACATCAATACAATTTGCTACTCTTTTTATGCTTTTTATTTCTTATGTCTCATTTGTTTAGTTTTCTTTTGGTTTGTTTTAATAGATGGATTGAGATAATTCAATAAGAGATAAGGTGGTGGTTGTGTAACATGCTTTAACAGTTTATCTTTGTGAATAGTGCTGGGACTGAGACCAAATGTTAGAGGTCATGGATTAGTTACTTTTGTAGAGAGTATGGTTTCTTTTTAATCATTCAAAAGCATGGGCACATTTTTGTCATCTATTAGATATATTGCATATCTCTTCTTAGGAGATCATGTTGACACACGTCACGACAGCTTGGAAACAAGTGGACCGTGATGCAGTTTCGAAAGCAATCAAATGACACAATGCTTAATAATTACTTAAAGTCTTTAAGTGAACCAAAGGTTCCAAGAACAAAAGTCATTTTATTAAATTCAATATCGAAGATTGATTACAATTGAAAATAAACCCTAATATTTATACTAGACTTAAGGATAAACAAAATAAAAATAAATAAACTTAAAAAGATAATTAAGGAAACAAATATTTAAATTTAAAACTAGAACATGCAAAACAACATTTATATTTTGAAGATAACGGGCAAAAGAGTTACAGCTACACCACTCAATCAAATCGTTCGGCAACGGTATAACACCTCGAATACAGCTACAATTTCGAGAACTTGAACCGAGATCCGTTGATCACAACTCGAACTGCCATAAACTAGTTAGCTAGGATAAGAAAATAAAAAGACACACAATTGAATCTTTAGAGAAACAGAATATTAGCCAAAAGTCCCTCTTTGCTTATTCTTGCTGCTTTAAATAAGAAAATTACAACATAATAACTACCCCATGATCTCACGTGATTATGGCTAAAATAAAGGAAATTTTAAAGGAAACAAACTTTACCTAGCAATACTTGGAACAATTCAAATAACGGAATTAAAACTTAGAATTTGAAACGAAAAGGGAAAATGTCACAGAAACATAACGAACTTTCAATTTTGTTCCAATTAAGTCATTCAAAGTTTGTTTTGTTCCAATTAGATAAGTTAAGTTTACTTTATGTTTCAATCCTAGGTATTTAACCTACTTAGCAAGTAAACATTGGTTTTTTATTAAAAAAAGTACATATGATCACACATCTTCTTCTTCTTCCTCATGGTTTTCAACCCGAAATGGTTTTCTACGTGTAATTAATGACAATTATGATAATGGCAGTGTTAGTATATCAGAAACATAGTTATTGTTACATATTTAGTTATACTATATGTGATTGATCGATTCAATTCTATAATTCAAAATATTGTTAACATGATTACATGGAGTTGTTTTCAGAACCTCATGCATACATACTTGGTCCAATTTTATAATTCAATTTTAATGGCATATTTTGTTATTGTTACATACGGCTATGGAGTTGTTTTAGTTTTGCAAATTTAAAAAAAAAATCATAGTTTCTTGAGATTTTTTTTGAAAATAAAAAAACCGTATTTTTTTCTCAATCTTAAAACAGGTTTCACAATTTAAAAGTACTCTTTTTTACAAATTTTATTCTATTTTAAAAAAATATATATATATGGTTACAAGTCATATTGGTCAAATACCTATGATTGAAACATAAACTAAACTTAAGTTACCTAATTAAAACAAAATAAAGTTTGGGTGACCTAATTGGAACAAAATTGAAACTTCATTATGTTTTTATAAAATTACCTCAATTTGAAATAGCAAACTAATTAATAAAGGACTTGCGGTTGGTCATTTGGTCCAACGGCATTTTAATGATGGGCTAAAACACTTGACTTCCTAGAGGTCACGAGTTCTAGTCTTGAGGAGAGGGGTTTTACACAGAAAATGTTAAATGTTCCTACTTTGGTTTTCCCCCGGGGCGGTTAGTTGACGAGTCTTAGACTCCGACTTTCCTGCTCTTCGGAAGGGTTGGTCGGGGCCCCGAGAAGAGTATTCTTCTCTTAGGGGAGCTGCCACACTCTGCCGCAAATAATCCCTCTTACAAGGGATAGGTCGTGGGCTTCTAGGCTCGGTCATTGCACTTCCCTAAGCCACCGGTTAGCTGGTGGTGCAACTACCGTTCCAAAAAAATTAATAAAGGACTTGACTTGAATGGACCAACAATCTTCCATGCATGTGTTCATGCGAAAAGGCCAATCCAATTCACTAACAGGTTTGTAGACGTTGAAGTATCCGTTGGGCCCGGGTCATCGTCATCCTCTTCGGCTTGAAAAAATTTTGTCCTCAAACTTGAAATACCCTCATTATCTTCATAATATGGTCGGAGGTCAAAGACATTAAACATTTCATGCATACTAAAGCGTCCAGGTAAATCCACTTTGTAAGCATTATCATTGAACCGTTCCAAAACCTCAAACGAACCATCTGATCTCGGACTAAGCTTCGAACGCCGTTTCATATATGGGAAACCTTTCCTTTCTGAAGTGCAACCACACTAAATCGCCTGGTTTGAATTGGATAAAACAACGATGTTTATCGGCCTGCGTTTTCACATTGTCATTAACCTGTTCAATTCGACTATAAACCTTTTCATGTATTTTTTTTTTTATTTCGTGAGCTCTGTCAGCAGCTTCTTGATTGAACTTAAGCGAGATATCCATAACAGAGAGATCTACGTATCGTGTGTAGTGGAACATGGTATAAAATGGCTAAATTTTGAGAACCTATCCACCACCACCATAATAGAATCAGACTTGCGGGTTGTGCTCTGTAAACCGGTAATGAAGTCGAGGCTGATATCTCCCATGGTGCTTGAGGAACTAATAAAGGCAGATTCAAACCGTGACCCAACACATGACGTCTTTTAGATCTCTGACAAACAAGACAACGTTGTATAACATATCTTACATCCTTAATTTAGCATGATGAGGTTGTGTTGCAATATTCGTAACAACAAACCCCTGCACGAGAGGGCGTCTGCACCTCGATTCAAACTACTGGACTTGTGTTTGATAGTGAATGTGAAAGACTGAATATATTCAACCCATTTAGCATGATGAGGTTGAAGTTTGGATATACTTAAGTGCCTCGTGATCCGAATGTAAGAAAACTTCGTTTGCAATAAGGTAGTGATGCTAATGATCGAAAGCTCGAACCAATGCATAGAATTCTTTATCATAAGTGGAGTATCACAGCTTAGTATCATGTAATTTCTCACTGAAATATGTCAATGAATGACCTAATTAAATGAGAACAACTCCAATTCCAACCCCAAAAGCGTCACATTTAACTTCAAAAACCTAATCAAAACTTAATAAAACCAACCCAGAATAGTTGATTTCTTTAGAAGCTGTTTGTGCATATGGCATAAAAATACTTAAATACGAGACTACGAGAGTTAAGGTTAATTAATATACACGTGGATACTAAACCAGCTTGGAAGATGACATGGGAGACTCCACGTCAACAAAAACCAATTTGGTTTAGATTGTGTAGGTGCTGACATGGCATTTCCTGTTTTAAGATAAAACCCAAAAACCAACAAAAGTTGTTGCTATCATAAATTTCCCTCCACACATTCAAACTCACCTTATCTATCAATTATTCAACCCCTTTACCAAATTAAATGAACTCAATTCGCAATTGTTACCCTCAACATCCTCACCGTCACCGTCGCCGGCGAAAATGGCCTCCAAATTCAGTTTCACCATAACATCTTCTCGATTGTTCACTTCTCCGATTCGACGACCATCATCTTCTGTTGCTTCATCTTTATCCGGCTCTCATCGCTTGTCTATGTCCAAAACGCAGTCAATTCAGATGATCGGAAGAGAGTTTGCAAGTAGACGGAGATTAGTTCTTATTTCACCTAAGGCAACCACTGATCAGCCAGGTTAGGGTTTCGTTCTGTGTGTTTGTTGGTGCTTTTAAGGTGAATTTGTGCTTTGTTTGTTTTTAAGTTATTAGTTTTAGAAGCTTTGAGTTTGTTTTATTAGTCATTTAGTTGAGGAAGATTATACTAAGTGGTGAAATTGAACTAAATTTTTGCAAGTGGCATGTAAAATAAACCAAATTATTGAGAAGCACAGTTCCTTGTCTTCAGCTACAAAGATGCCAACGCCATAATATTGCCCATGACTTTATACACTGATGGATGAACATTGTTGAAGAGCATATCATTTATGTGCTTCCAAGACAAATTGTGAGGAATATAATAGCATTAAAGGCTTTTCTCCGATCCATCTATCGTATGTTATCCCTACACCCCAATATTCGGATCGTTAAACAGTTAAGGTCCATACCCAAAGTCAAAAGGTCGGCCCCATGTGGTTGAGGGTTCTAGTTCCATGGTGGACAAAAGGTGTAGATTTAGGAGCATGATTAGAGAGTGTGTAAAACATGTCATATGAAATATATTCAGCATTTTTTTTTCACTTTACATTACATTAAAATGCACACACTGGTATGAAGATAACACCCCTCTTTTATGCAAAAGCCTTAGGGGACATCCAAGTATACTTTTATATTAAACAAGTCCAAGAGAGTTGTGTAAGAAACAAAAGCATGGGTGTCCCTTGCTTTCATTCCTTTCTGCCGAACATCTGTGTTCCCAAGTTTCATTAAAGGGGAGAAAAGAAGGGATTTGGAAGGAAACAGTTTTTAGTTGTGTTCATAAGTTTCATTAAAGGAGATAAAGGGAGAGAAAAGAAGGGACAATAAGAGGTTTTTGGCTTCAAATCCATCCTTCCAATTTGGAAGGAAGTGGAGAGAAGAGAAGAGAAAGGGAGGAAATCATCTCTTTTCTCTCCATAAATTAACTCGGGAACACGGTACGAGAAGGAAAGAAGAAAAGCGGCGGGTGTCCTTTTCGTATTATTATAACACTATCATTTTCCAAGACTAGTTACATAACTAGTTTGATTTCTTTGAAAGACTTTTTCATTCTTTTACATCACACATGCTATAACAATGTCATCCATATAAACATCCAATGTTGAGATGTTACAAGTTATTATAATGTAATATTAGAACTTTAACTCCCACAATACTTGCATTGAATCACATTAGTATAAATAAACATTAATATTTACATATTATTTACATTTTATACAACGCCATAAAATATAGTAATGATATATTATGATTCATGGAATTATCATCTTACTTCCTGGATTATTTGCTTGGTGTGTGACCTATTGTATTGGGATCGTATATCACTGGCGAATAATATTGTGCGTCGTGTCTTGGGCATATAAGGTCCAATAACTGTTTTAAAAAATGTCGTTTGAAGTTAAATCTTTGATAATGAGTAGAGTTCGACTAGTTGGATCTATTAAACCTTTGATAATCCAAGAATGAATGGCAAAGAGTTTGACCAGTTAGATCTATTCTTGATGATTTGAAGTTTTGAACTATATTCATATATATTAACTTATAGTTAAATAGAAAGACATATAATGAGATTCTAAACTTCCTGTTTCTGAAATCAGTATAGCTCATTTGAACTATAAAGCCACTGCTTTTTTTCAACTTTGTATTAAATGCATTTGTTTAATGAATCTTAGAGCAATACTCATGGTTAGTAAAATCTTTGATGATAGAACATGATGTTTGTTTGAACAATGGAACATTTGGATTCATGTTTTTTCCCACTTGTCATTTATATTTATTTAACTAATATTTCAAAATTTAGGTTATTTCCAACACTATTAATGAACAATTTGAGGACCTATGAGCCTGACTCAAACCTTTTTGGAAACCCATCAAACACCCACTAAATCAGTTCCTAAATATCACAACCCATACTTCTACCGGTTGGTGTTTAGTTTCACCAAACCGGCAGTTCATGTCTCACTAGGCGTGAGTGTGTTTGTTTAATCCGCACTATAAAAAAGTTATTTCTATTTGCTAGTAATGTTCAATGAAAGAGAGGCCTAATTAACTTGGGGTATGAGGAAAATGTTATTAGTAATACACTCACGTTTCCAAAATTAGACCATGCCTTTTCTGTGGCAGCTCAGGAATAAAATCATGGACAGTTAGTTTGTGATGTTTTTCATTATCATACAATCATGCGTAATTTCATGTTTGGAATGTTTCCAGGTCAAGTTCAGAAAGAAGAAGAAGTCATTGACAGCAACATAATGCCTTATTGCAGCTTAGAACAAAAGAAGAAGACAATCGGAGAAATGGAACAAGAATTTCTTCAAGCATTACAAGTAAGCCGTCCCTTTTGTTTTTCCATATACACTTTTTCGTATTTCATTTTGCATTATTTCAAGAACAAATCTAATTCACTTTACCCACACTTTTGTTTCACCAATTTACATGACACGAGTTCTTGTATTTTCATTCACCATTATTACATATTCATTGTTCATTACTGTGTCTTCTGTAGGCGTTCTATTATGAAGGAAAAGCTATCATGTCCAATGAGGAATTTGATAATCTCAAGGAAGAATTAATGTGGGAAGGAAGCAGTGTTGTAATGCTAAGTATGCTTATCCTGTTCTTGTTTTCCATGTCACCAATTAAACTTGTCTAAATATGCCATCAAGATGTCAACCAATTTTTTATGTATATGACTGTTTTGTGTTATATACATTGCAGGCTCTGATGAACAGAAGTTCTTAGAAGCTTCGATGGCTTATGTATCTGGTAACCCGATAATGAGTGATAAAGAGTTTGATCAATTGAAGATGCAATTAAAGGTATGCAAATGACAACTTTGTTTATTTAGTGCTAACAAAAAATAACAGTACCATCTATTTCTATTTTGTTTTCTTTATTCTGATCTGACTTGTTTGATTATCATAATAATAAGTGTAGCATTTTTGGCACTTATGACATGTAGTTGACAACTTGACGATAAGTTGTTAGTATATAAAATGTGCCATTAGTATTTATTCTTCTTTAGAGTTTGATTTCTATCGTCACACATACAACTCTATATCTTTAATTACTTTCAGAAAGATGGAAGTGACATAGTAGCTGAGGGTCCAAGATGCAGTCTTCGCAGTAGAAAGGTATGCCTTTGAAACCCTTGCAATAAAAGATTAAAAAAATTTAAATAAGACTGTAAATTACACCCTATATACAGAATTAGTGTTACAATTTGATTAGGCATGACCACATGTGTTCATTTCACGGATTTATACATGAACGAGTTGTCATATACTCATATCAGCATTCATATGCTGACTACATTGACATACTGAAGGTCTTATAAAGTTAAAGCCTAACATATATTGTTAACTTGGCCGTTAAATATATATATATATATATATATATATATATATATATATATATATATATATATTGTTAACTTGTCTTGTAATCAGTTATTTGTTGTATAGAATAAAAACCAATTTTCATGAAAAGTTTGCTTTTGCAGTATTTTAACATAATCTTCTACTAATGAATGTATTTGGTTATAGGTTTACAGCGATCTCAATGTTGATTACTTCAAGATGTTCCTCATAAATGTCCCAGCTGCTGTTGTTGCATTAGGATTGTAAGGGTCACTTTACTTATTATCCTACATCGTTGTTCATAATTATGTCAACTTTCCATTTTAACTGCTTTATATATGTTTGTGTGTGGTGTAGGTTCTTCTTCCTAGATGACATTACCGGGTTTGAAATCACATACCTTTTGGAGGTAAATGTTGTTTTATGTCCTATTTGTTCAATTGTTCTCTCGATTTAAAACTGTCCATCCAGTTTTAAGTCATATATGTTTTACAGTTTTGTTTTCCCATCTGAAGATATTATGCAGTGTTTCTAATATGTTAACTGATGTAATCACTTTTATCAGCTTCCAGAGCCATTTAGTTTCATCTTCACTTGGTTCGCGGCTATACCATTCATATTATGGTTGTCTTTTACACTTACCAACGCAATTGTGAGGGATTTTTTGATATTGAAGGTAGTATTTTGTTAGTCAAATTTTAGATCTTATGGATCTGCACTCGTCTTTTCATTAATTTATCATCTCAATTTACCTTTTCAGGGCGTTTGTCCAAACTGTGGAACAGAGAATAATTCTTTCTTTGGAACCATATTGTCAATTTCCAGTGGGGGCACTACCAACAATGTCAAATGCGTAAAGTACGTTATGTTACTTTTAACAACTTAATTCGTTTAATATAAATTACTAGGTTAGAAGCCCATGTGTATTACCTAAGCTGTCTAAAGGAAAAATTAAATAGTTAGTACTGAAGATATATAAAATATAAAACAATTTTAAGTTTTAAGTAAGTAATAGAGCAATAACATGAAAAAGAAAAGAAAACGTGAAAAAGGAATCACGGGGAGTTAAAATTGTGGCACGTGCCTGCAATGAAAATAAGCGAGAAAAAAGAATCTTGGGAGCTAGAATTGTGACACGTGATAGCATCCATTACTTTTTTATTAGAGATATATATAGATATAGATCATCTGAATATTACACCGCATTAACTATCGTTTAAAAGTAAAATTGGACCAAAAAGTATTGGCGGGATATACCCCCACCTCTTTTGACCCACATAAAAAATGACCCATTTTGACCCGTTACTAAACCTACATGGCCTGCTTTGTTCTACCTCTAGTACCTATTTTCTTGGTGCAATTTATTTTTTTTATTTTCACATATACATTTGTGTTAAGTTTGACCCTCTGCTTGCAGCTGTCAAACAACATTAGTGTTTGATAAAGATACTCGCTTGATAACATTGCCAGAAGGAAGTGAAGCTTGAATTGTACGGTATGAACTCTATTTCTGCAAACATTTTGTCAACTTTATTTAAAGCTCAACTATCTATCAAAACTTCAACCTTTCTGTTTATATCAATTACAGCTCGATTAGAGCAAATGCAGATACGACTGGTATTCAAAGTACAGACCATGAGTGGAGTTATGTTTGAAGAATGATGCTATTGTAAATTTTCCTAGGTTCTCCAAAAATAGTTATGCATTTGTTTAGGAAGTATTGCATAAGTGTGCATTCACATTTCGATCATAGTCGATGTATCATGTATGTTCGTATGTATACTTTACATTGGTGCATGAATGTTCATGCATAGTGGTCTTTAAGCAAATAACATACCACATTATACATATGTTTTGGCTTCAATAATCATGTTTGCAACTTGCAATAGTGGACCATGGACTATGATGCTACAATCCTAAACTTAAAAGATACACATGTTATAAATGTGACATAATTCATATGTACTTAAATTTATAACTTATAAGAGTGCATTCATGCCAATAAACAAAAATTTCTTTAATTTCATATGTTTTAGTTACTATTCATCACTTATACACTTTGTCTGAATGTCATAATAAACTCAACTTCATTGTATACAAAATAAATTTTATAGAAATGTAAGTAAGGTTGACTTACAAAAGTCAACCTTTATGAGTGCCACAAAAGTTGACAAACCTATAAATGGCATAGACTTAAAATTGCAATATATATCATTTTAAAGAGAAACTTTATTATTCGTCGCTTACCCATTGAAATTCTTAATTCTAATGGGACGGACGGAGATGACATAAACTGAAGTGCTGATACATAAACTCATCAGCTATACGAAAAAAAAAAACTTCTAAACTTGAAAATTTGCAGACCATGGATGGATCAATGAAAGTTGACATTGGCTTGGTAAGTCAACCCTAAGTTCCAATTTGCAGGTGCTACATTGTAAGCTGTAATGGTCTGTTTTGTGGTGTATGAAGTTAGCCTGAAGGAGAGGGCTTGACCTTGAAGAGTTGCGAAAGCTTGGTATGAAGCACCCCAGTTATGACTCATGCTGATCCAACTGGTTTTGGTTCCTTTGACCCACATCTCATGAATGTCACCGGCACCAGCAACATTCATCACATACACCAACAACCAGTAGCCGTTTCCTTGAAACGAAAACCTGATCCCACCTTTCCTAATGCCATTGCATGGAACCCTAACATACCGAAAAACTAATTAGAATGTAACAACTTATGAAAAAAAGTTGACGTTTTATGCTAAATCAAGAAACGGAAATGCACCTGCGGTACATGACAGGAACGATGCCGGCTTTCCATTGAGCGATTTTCATGAACGCAGGCTTCGACATGTCAAAATGGGTTCGGGGAGGGTTACACCACCCGCCATTGTTTGAATCCTGAGACCAGTTTGGTGGGCAGAGGTTGGTTGCAGTAACGGTTGTATAACCATTGTAGCACCATGGAGACTGGACACACCGGATTTGGTAACACTGACCACACGCATAACCATCGCTAAAGATCGTTGAGCTCAATGCAGCTGTATCGGTTCCGTATCCGTTAGTGATCAAGTTTCCATATCCACAAGCACCCCCTGTAACATTTATGTAAGAATATTGTTATTTACTCACCAAACTAAAAACCATGATTAATGTGTAGCATACCCATGGTTGCGGAAGCCGACTCGTCGCCATAAAATGTGGCGTGGGCTAGGGTCCATGGGCTCGGAACGTAGCCGTGGTAGACGGCTCCACTCGGGTTTAGGAAGCAGGAGAAGATGAGTGTGAGAATAATATGAAAGCAAAAAAGGCTAAATGAATGATAAAAAGAAGCCATTTTGTTTGATTGATTGATCTTTGAATATGTTGTGGAAGTTGTATCACTGATGCTTTGAGTTTAACATTAAGAGCCATTTATTTATAGGACAAAAAAATTAGCCTATGTTTATTCAAACTGATGATGATCTTTGTGACTGTCACGAAGGTTGACATTTGTGAGTCAACTTTAACAATTGTTGGTTATATAATAAGTTCTAAAACAAAGTTTGTTGATAGGTTACTTATAATAACGTAATTTATTGACTGAAGAATATATGTCGTTATTGAGATTTTAATTTAATATGCACGTCTAGTTATTCTTTGTCGGGTTATTGGATTTAATCACCTCCAACTATTGGTTATTGGCCGTTGTCACCCTTAAGTATCACTTTGGCCAATATAACTCCCAACTAAACACTTTGGTGTCTGTATCACCAAAATTTAACAAAAATTAACCAAAAATTAACCAAAAGTGACTTGAATTGGTTAACTTTTGGTGATACGGTGTCCGTAACACCAAAAGCTAACCAAAAAATAATCAAAAGTTAACCAAAAGTGACTTGAATTGGTTGACTTTTGGTGATACGGACACCAAAGTGTTTAGTTGGGAGTTATATTGGCCAAAGTGATACTTGAGGGTGACAACGGCCAATAACCAATAGTTGGAGGTGATTAAATCCAATAACCCTTCTTTGTCGACATTGATGTACTTTTGGAATTTATAGCATTAGTTTATTATTGTGATTTAGACCGAAGTAAGATCGAGTGTACTTTTAAAATTAACTTTAATTTTAGGTTTGGAAAAAAATCGTGTATAAATATTTAACTTTTTATAATGTTAGTAATCACATTTTTTTTTGTTGGAGCAAGAAAATGTGAAAAGCTGAATTCGACGAGGTACATGTATTTAGTCTAGCGGTTAACATCCCAAATAACCTTCAATACATGGTTAACAACATCTCAGTTTGACTATTCGTTTGCGAGTGGTAATCACTAGAGCATAAAAAGGGTTATGTATAGTATTGATGAGTGAATTTTTCCAAAAGTTACTAAGGATGATTAGGTCCCGATAAGAGAAAATTGCCTTGGGAAGGACAGAACTTTTATAGACTTGAGATAATATGGGTGTGACGGATTGAACCGTGGTAGGGGTGAAGAGAACAAATTTGTAAGCCGGTCAAAAACCCATATGATATTTCTTGTTATAAGGTAGCAGGTTGGCGACAAAATCAATAGAATTATATAATTTTTATAATTTAAAAAAATTATGTTTATTGTGTTTTATATTTAATGGGTTATTGGATTTTAATAATCCGAACTTTAATGAATTGGCCGATAATAATCCCAACTTTAAAAATTCCCTCTGACAGTCCCAACTTGTAATTTATTTTCCTTCATCGAGCCTTTTATAACTGATACTTAAAAAACCTACCAGACCATTTTTGTGTCTCATTAAAACCTTACCCGACTATTTTTGTGTCACACTTATAAAAGGTTCGATGGAGGAAAATAATTTACAAGTTGGGACTGCCATAGGGAATTTTTAAAGTTATGATTAATATCCGTCAATTCATTAAAGTTCGGATTATTAAAATCCAATAACCCATATTTAATTAACATGAATTTGTTGATGAGGTGAGGGGTCACTCCCCTTCTACAAAAAGAAAATGCGTGAAAAGAGATGAAATTTTTGATACTGACATGATATAATAATAATATAATTGTCTAAAATCATTGTTTTATAAAGCTTAAAAGGATTATTCTCTCTACCCTTAACGACCACATACTATTAACATGAGATATATCCCTTGTTCAAAGGATAATGCTATTATAAAGATTGCATACTATTAAAACAAGATTTGTATATTGATTGCCAAACACAATTATCATAGACGCATAGTACCTGCTCGCACGTTTTGCACTTCAAGAGATTTAATTCATGAACATCCCGTACTTATCTTAGATACTCATTAAAGAATTGTAAACAAGGTTGACTTACCAATGTCAACCTTCGAAAGCCCACAAAAGCCACCCACTTTCAAAAGCAATTGACTAGCCAGTGTTCTTTACTTCTTTACTTTGTCTTTTGCAAATTTGGTTTAAAATAATCCCAATTAACACATATTGGTCGAGAATAATTCAAACTCAGTTTATTTCTGTGACACCCCGCCCGGCGGCGGAAACACCGGGCTGTCATTGGAATTGGATATCAATAGTAAACAAAGCACATGGTATTTATTTATTAAGTTTAATAATGATGTAGTAAGTTTAGTACATGAGTCTTAAATGGATACGACAAAAGTAATAAAACTGAAACAGTAAATGCAATTGTCTGATTTATTATTCTAGGTCCAAGTTAATCCTATGTCTTGGCAAAAGCAGCAAAATAATCATAAGCATCACCTGAAACATGTGAAAATAAAGTTAGCTATTTAAAGCTAGTGAGTAAACCACAAGTTGATACATAATAATATAGAAAATCCGAGATCATCATAATATGCTGCGCAAGCTTACATGCATAGCTATTTCATATCATTCTCGACCATGACCCCTTGCACACATATTGTAAACCATAATTGTAACGTAACTTGTAGCCATTTATCATGAGGAACCAACTCATGTATTAATTACTGATAACTTTTAAGCAACCATCTCGTAACCGTCTCGATATTTAAGTTATCATTAATTATTTAGCAACTTAGGGACATGGCATAGTAATAGCAACTTGTATCATTGTATAGCAACTTGTAACATCGAATAGCAACTCGTAACATTGTAATTGTATGGACGGGTTTAAATCACCTATCGTTGTTGTACATGTAGGTGGGTTTGTCAGACCATTAGCGCTAACATTGTACCGCTGGGATTACAAAGTAACAATACTACTTTAAACTACCACATAAGGATTGCATCTTGCTGCAGACAAGACTAACATATTTTATGATCTCTTTTGAAAACAAAATAGAAAATAGAAAACATTGTATAGTAATTGAACACATTTCAGCCCCAAAAAGTAAAAGTAAAAAGGGGAGTGAATTTACTCACCTTGAACTAGGGCACGAAACAAATGGTAAATAGTTCTGAATTGAAACGAGGATCGTCAAAATATTAGGATCACCTAATTAAATGACAATCCTAACTTAGTAAAACATATTGTATAGAAACTAGCATTGGAAAAATAGAAGTCAAAGGAAATTGGAATTCTAGGGTTTCAGATTTAGGATTTGGGATTTGGGGTTTTTCGTTAATGACCAAGAATATATAAACTCGTTTATTCGAAACAATAGCAATAGTAACTAAATTATTTTGATAAACAATAGAAAACTTCCATTAGATATTTTTAACAATTTACGTAATGTCAAAATATATTATATATTTTAGAAATACATTTAAAACATTTATATAATTTTGAAATAGATAAAATTCTATAAAAACCTTATTTGTATAATATTTATAGAATTTAATTTATACAACGTAGTGGTTTTATAAAACTAATAAATTTTGACAAGTTACATTTTTATATATGAAAAGGGTTAGGATTTATATTATGCAAACTAGTTAAAATTAATAAAATGTATTAAAATCAATAAAAATAAAGGTTTGGGGAGCCTGGGTTCGAACCCGGGTCCCCTAGTTCACCGTCACTGTACAAACCAGACGCACTATGTTTCATTGTTGTTTAAAAATTGAATCAGAAACGATTTTTAACAAGTTTTAAATAAAACCCCCATTTAACACATAAACCCTAGAACACAAATCCTCAAATTGCATCAGAATCACACAACGAAATTAGAAATTGATAGAGGGGTTTTGATCTACACATGATAAGGCACATTTTATGTATAAAAACTTACTCTTTTGGTGATGAGTTGAATCAAGAGATGGGGAACAAGGAGCGACGGTTTGAAGAATCAAACTTGGATATTTTGGTGTTTTCGAGTGAAATTGAGATTACAGGGAGAAATATCGAGCATAGATAAGTGAGTATGTCGAAAGAATTGGATTATGGTTTGGTAAAAACAGTCGAACGGTTCTCGGTTTGATTACGGGATAAATGAGGTTAATTGGTGTTTAATTTGTTGTTTTTATTTCAATTGAACGTTACTAGCAGATTCTAAACGTTGTAATCGTCGTTTTAGTTATTTCAATTTGTTGGATTTATGCGTTTTGGTCGATTTAGTTAAGTGGGTTTAATGGGTTATAAGTTTACGGTTTTGGAATTGAATTTGCACGCGGATTGGGTCAATTAAACTGAAATTAGATGATGGCATTGAGTTCGAAACTTGGTAAAGGTCATTTTCTATAAATTATTTTGGTTTAAAAGTGCCTAAAACGCCTAAAACGAGCTCGCCGGAGTCGCGCAAATTCCGGCCAAAGTCGCCGGAAAAAGTTAATCGGAAATGCGGGCTGTTTGCGCAAGAGGGGGGAAAGGTTTGGGATTTTACATAAATGGCCCTTACACTTTTGATATTATTTTTGAGATCAAATAAGTTTTAATATAAGTTTGAAAGTTGACACTTTTAGCCCAAAATTAAATTGTAAATTATATTAACTAACTAACCTAACCGAGTTGAAGTGTAAAGTTTATATAAGTGACGTTTTTACGTTTTTCCTTCGTTCTTGACGTTAATGGTTATTTCGAGACTTTAATACGTTTTTATCTTTAATAATCTTTATAAAATTTCTTTTATAAAATACAATATATATACTTTGAAGATTAAATAATTGTATTTAGTATTTAATTAGTAACCGTTGAATAAAAATTTGGTCGTTATACATTAAAGACGAGAATGACGTAAGGTTCAACATATTCATATGTATATTTTTAATAACGAAACGTTACATTTAAAGGGAGATAAATATGAATACATTAAAGATATATAACTTCGGGTTCGAGTCGGACATTCGGGTTCGGTTTCGGGGCAGATGTCACAATTTCCTTCGGTGGTTCTAAAACCAACTTTTTTGGCCTACAGTGGGTCCGCCTAAGTGCACTTAACGGCCGTTAACTTTTATTGACTTTTTTCGAATTTCAAATCAATGTTTTAGGGATTTTAATCGGGAGGTGGACACGAGTCAAGTGATGTATACCTTACCTCCAGTAGTTGCTCCAAATGATTTAACTTTAACATCTAATAGAGGCACCGTTAGGGTTTAAACACCCGATTGAAGACCTTTTTGTTGTTTGGAACACCAGTTCAAGATAACATTTATATCAATTCACTCGTATTCTCATCCCGATCAATATCTATAAAAAATCGGTTTGAAATTCGAAATTTTTTTTAACACCCGTTAAGTGCACTTAACGACGGACCATATGAGGCCAAAAAGTTAGATTTGAGACCGCTGGAGGGAATAAACTGAGTTGAGATTATTCTCGGCCAATAGGTGTTAGTTGAAATTATTTTAGGCCAATTTACCTTTTTTTTTCTTTTGAACATGAAGTTTCGTTAAGGTGTTAAGGGGCTAGCAAGCAACTACCAATAAGAGTACAAAAGAATTAAAATGAAAATTTACATAAGTTATCCATGATGTGTAATTGTCTTTTAATCTCTGTTTTATCCATCATTATAAAAAAAGACTTAGATATCTCGACAAAGCTCTCAGAGAAAAACTAATCCGTTATCGAAGAGGAGCTCCTTTTTTTGGTTTCCATAGACATCATCATGTAGTAAGTTCGTTATATGGGATATATCACTTTTTTGTCTTATGAAAATTAACTTAAATTTGTCAATTTCTAGGGCATCTTTTATGTTAAAGATGTATGTAGTTACCTCTCCTTAGATTTGGTAGAGACACCGGCGGTACTAAGTTTTCTTTTGCTTTTAAAGCAACGATTTATAATATCACATCAAATTAATGTACACAATTATCAACCAGTTCAAACACAGACCGCTTCCTCATTTCGAAACAAAGATCAAGAAAAAATCAAAAATCCATTTCTACCGATTCTTCTCATTGTTTCCGCTAAGCCCTTATTTTATGCCGATTATAGTCGTCGTTTTCGCCGAAAACCAGCCCAAGACTTCTCATCTCTTCCTCGGTGAAAAATTGAAAGAAGCATGCTTCTTTCTCTCTATTTATCTCTCTGTATAAACCGAGTAAGTTTCTAGATAAACACACGCGTCTCATATACAACATTACATGCATGTAGCTGGAAGCCAGTGTGCTTATACTTTTCAAATACGAATCATACGATCCTTTTTCATTATAAGGGGATTAATCGCTCTCAATTTCAGAAAAAAAAAATACATATATTATGATAATAAATTAATAATTAATCAATATTTTCCGCGGTAAAATATTACTGTTTATTCCCGGGATAATAAAACAACACAACACCACATCATCAACTCAACTGTAAATTTTCCCAATTCAATCAATCATCCACAACATGAACAACAACAACAACAACAACAATCAATCTTCATCTTCAGCATCATCATCTCCATCAAATCCAAATCCACAACAATCAACAACTCCATCATCTCTAAACTATTACCATCCATCTCCTTCACGCACAATCTACAGCGATCGCTTCATCCCTTCTCGATCCGCTTCCAATTTCGCCCTTTTCAACATCTCTCCTCCGCCACCACCGCCACCGCCGTCCGACACTTCCCGGACTGAAGACAATTCATCTTCATCCGCCGCTTACACCGCGCTTTTGAGAACCGCATTGTTCGGGTCGGATCTAGGGTTTGATTCTCCTCCCGGGACCTCTGATAAGAAGAGTTTCCCGGTCATTACGTCGCCGGTTAACCGGAACATTTTCCGGTTTAAGAGTGAGACGAAACAGTCGTTGCATTCGTTGTATCCGTTTGGGGTTGATGATCACTCGCCTGGGGTTGTTTATATCCCTGTTAAAGCTCCACGAAAAGTTCCTAAATCGCCTTATAAGGTTATAAATTCGACTAGCTTTGTTCATTTTATGAACATTTTATGATATGTGTTTTTTATTGTTGAGTTAATTTTATGGGTTGTGGTTAATTTTGGGATTAGGTTTTGGATGCACCAGCATTGCAAGATGATTTTTATTTAAATCTTGTTGATTGGTCTTCGCACAATGTGTTGGCTGTGGGATTGGGGAACTGTGTTTATTTATGGAATGCTTGTAGTAGCAAGGTGAATTACTAACTTTAAATCGTTTGATTGATTAAAGTTTATTAATTTAAGTTGAACTTTCGTCTGTTGTTGTTGTTACGGTCGTGTTGATGTTTGTATTGTAACGAATGCAGGTAACGAAGTTGTGTGATTTAGGGGTTGATGATAATGTGTGTTCGGTTGGATGGGCACAACGTGGGACTAATCTTGCTGTCGGGACTAGCAATGGCAAAGTCCAGGTATTGCACTTTATATTTAACTACTACGTCACATCATAATCGACTCAAATAAAGAGTTGGATATGGTTAGTTATATTGTTAGTTAGTGTATTATTAGGGTTTAGCTGTGTGTAGCCCACGGCCCGATTACATATTTATATGAATAAGCACTAAATGTGTATAAACTTACAGGCATAGATTCGTAGTTATTCTCACTCATCTTTTAGATATGGGATGCCTCTCGTTGCAACAATATAGATTATGTATCGTGTGAATTAGTAGTTAATTTCACTCATTATTTAGATTTGGGACGCCTCTCGTTGCAAGAGAGTAAGAACAATGGAAGGACATAGATTACGTGTTGGAGCATTAGCTTGGAGTTCATCTATGCTATCTTCAGGGAGTCGAGATAAAAGTATTCTTCACCGAGATCCTCGTGCACAAGAAGATTTTGTTAGTAAGCTTAGTGGTCATAAGTCAGAGGTATGATTTTCCTAAACTCAATTTTGTTTACGTATTAGTAGTTAAAATAAAACAATATATATACTATATATGTGGTTTTTTAATTCATTCTTATCTTATCTTGACTTGTAAATTGTAGGTCTGTGGACTCAAGTGGTCTTATGATAATCGTGAATTAGCATCAGGTGGAAATGATAACAAGGTAAGAAAGTAATTTACTTATCATATTGCTCTCTTTCGCTAAGTAGTTAATTTCACCTTTTTTGTTAATATGTTGTTTTTGTTGTTTTATGTAGCTTTTTGTGTGGAACCAACATTCGACTCAACCTGTTTTGAAGTATTGTGAACATACAGCTGCTGTGAAAGCAATTGCATGGTCTCCACATCTTCATGGACTTCTGGCTTCTGGTGGTGGTACTGCAGATCGATGTATTCGATTTTGGAACACAACCACTAATTCTCACCTGAGCTGCATGGATACCGGCAGTCAGGTAACTTTTGTCATAAAGATTTCTATATATTCTTTTATTCAAACTGGTTGAGTTAAACGTATCACTCTGGCCATGGTCATAACTCATAGATACAAATCTTATTGCTAACGGCTTTTATAGACAGTATTGCCTTTTCTGTTACTATTAATGGTTATTCAATTATTTAGTCGAACACTTAAATGCCAAGTCAAAGTCTTCAATTTTCTTTTGACAGGGGAAATATATTTTTTTTTCTGTAAATGAAAAGTTTTAGAAAAACTTGTAACTATGGGAACGTTTTAGGGAAAAGATCACCAAAATGCCTGTTTTTGTTTTGTTTATCATCTAATTCTCACTGCTTTCTTTGTACTTTAGATGGGTAAGTTTTTGTTATGAGTTATTTGGCTTATAATAATCTCTAATTAATAATTACATAACTAAGGCTGTATATTAGCAGCAGGACGCTAAATTATGTTGAGACTCAATAATTGTAAATTTGAATTCAGGTTCCAACAAATTAGGTTTGCTTGGATTTATTAATTTGTACTTGTAGTTTTTAAGCTATTTATAGTAAACTTGTATGTTTGAAGTGTAACAAAGTATGATTAGGTTTAGTTTTAAAAGTGTAGATTGTTTTTGTGTTATTTTACAGAATCGTGTGATCCTCACTTTTTATTATATTTGTTAGTTGTGTTATTTGTGACATCTCCATGGAGGTATAGAATTCAAATTATAATTCCTTTGTAAGTAATTTGTAAGAAGGCTAATAATAACTTTTCACCATAGTTTTTGTTTATTCAGAGCAGTCGGTGACCTACATTGTGCACTTGAAGGCACAAAAAAATACAACAGCTGTGTAAATTTTGTTAAATTGTACGACTATGCTGTGCAACTTTTAGAATTTCCTGAACATGCTTTGTCTGAGACAGTGTTGTATGTAATATTTTTTGTTCCTTCAACAATAAATATTTTGAGATGTCCTAGACTTGTTGAAGTTGCTTGGAAATTTAAGCTAAAGCTCACCCCATGCCATTATTACAACATATTGATGAATGATGATATTGATCTTGGTTCACGAGATTATTATTTTTTTTTATCATTTCACAAGTTTACTGCTAGCTCTTGTTCTAATGGCAGGTATGTAATCTTGTATGGTCAAAGAATGTCAACGAACTCGTTAGCACCCACGGATATTCGCAGAACCAGATCATCATTTGGAGATACCCTACTATGTCAAAGGTAAGTAGGTAACATTTTTCAAAGCGGGTTGGTTACTAGAAAAAAGAAAATATGGTTAGAGCTGGCAAAATGCACAGGTTGGAAAACAGGCCCAAAGGATAAATTTTTATATGGGTTGAAACGTTTGATCTTAAAACAATGTTATTCTTTATAAATAACCAGTGTGTTCAGTTAGATTGTAAAAACTATAATATTATTTAGGAGGCTGTATACATTAAGAATACACATTGGGAAACTTTCAACCTGTTTTGTTAAGCTAAAAATTTATATGACCCCTTTTGACCCGTTGTAGATGAAACCTTAACCTAGTTAATGGGCTGAAATTGCCTCTTCATTTTATGACAACTTTCTTAACACCAACCTATAATACGCCATGCAGCTTGCAACCCTTACTGGGCACACATATAGAGTTCTGTACCTTGCAATCTCACCAGACGGGCAGGTAGATATTCAAGTTACCTTATGATAATAAGTTTAGTGACGATTAATCGTAAGTTGAATAATAAAAAAATTGAGTATTGCAGACAATTGTGACGGGAGCTGGAGATGAAACACTTAGATTCTGGAACGTGTTTCCTTCCCCCAAATCTCAGGTAATAACATATTACCACTCGAAGTTAAATTCATTGCTTGTTTTTCTTCCTTTGTAAACAAAAAAGTTAGACCCTAAAATCACACCAATTGTTTGAATGTTTGGTGAGGGCGAATGTAATATATTTGTAGGGATATGTTCATTTCATAACCACATTTAAGTAGAGAATCAAGAGCAACAACATAAGCCCTTGAACATGGTACTCTTAAGATATAATGAGAGAGAATAACTGTCTTATATAGTTAAAGCAATAAATACAAGTGTTTATGCAGTTCTCTACTTGACAGTGGCTTTGTATTTAGTGTACCCCTACGCATATGGTGCCATTCAATACAGAAAAATTTTTAAGTAGAGAACTGCTAGAACTACATAAGCACTTGAACGTTGTGTATGCCACTATGGTGTGTGAGAAAGAGGTGGATATACGGTTATATAACAGCCTTATGTATGGCAATTTAACCAATATGTACAAGTGCATTTGAGCTGATTAAAATTGATTTTGTATTGAAGACCATCAAGATTTAATCTTGAAGATAAAAGGCTACAACTAACGCATGATCAATTTTACGCAGAATACAGAGAGTGAAATTGGTGCATCGTCTTTTGGAAGAACGCATATACGTTAAACCAGCTCAAGTTTGAGATCTGTCTGATCAGCTTGATCATACCATTGCAGATGCTGCAGAAGCTCACATTCTAAATGACTTGCATCTTTTTTCATGTAAATTTATGTCTGATGCAAAATGTGCAGTTGTGAATATAAGTTAACTATGCGGTTAGCCAAACAATGTAATTCGAGTCCAACGAAAGAAGTAATGCTAGTCTAGTGTTTCACTATATGATTATATAATCATCTCACTTATCGAAGTTAAAACAATAGATTTTTTTAGCAGACAACAACCAAATAGCTTTAAAACTAGTAAGATGCTAGAAGACCCACATCCTTTCCCCTATTTTTGATCCACATAAAGCATATCTTTATTTTACCCACACCATTTTGAGGGCACTTAAATCCTTTGAACACAGATCATTTCTGTTTTTCGGCACCAATGCGTAGAGACCATATAATTAACAGTTTAATAAGCATAGTTCGTGGAGAGTTAGTTTCATTAAATTAACAGTCTAACTATCAAAATTCAACAGCCACCTTAAGTTGGCTATAGTTAAAGTGGGAAGATTAACAACCAAAACTAGGCCGGTGGTTATTTGATTTACTGACATTTAGCATGGTGAAAAGCTTTACAAGTTCAAATCTCACAAGCTAGCCGGTTTTCTCATGTAACGGGTTGGCTTCATCCTCAAGCGTCAAATTAAAATTAACGGTTGAAGTCTTGTATGATGCATAGACATACTTGACATTTACCAACCAGAATATTGAATATTTTAATTGTAGAGCGATAATTATAACAAATTATCATAAAGATGCGAAAGGTTGAAGTGCCTCTTTAAGTAACTGTAGCTTGAGTTATATTCGTTTTGAACATCATCTCAAAAGCTCTAGGTTTCACTTGTTTGATATTTATAGTTATTTAATTATTTACTTATATATACGTATAAAACTATAAAGACACACTCAATTGATAACTCATTTTTTCTTAAGAATAAAAAATATAACTTTAACGAATTATAAAGGGAGGCAAACTGTATACTTTTTAATAATATAAATTAAGCAAAATATTTATAATTTAACTAATTTTAACATCTATTTAAAAAAATATGATTCGCGAAGTTGTTTGTTAAAATGCATATTTGCACCCACAATGTGCGTTTGTGTACAAGTAATGTGGTGCATATATGCATTTTAACAAACGACTTCATAAATCATATTTTTTAAATATATGTTAAAATTAGTTGAATTATAAAACATTTTTATCAATTTATATTATAATAAATACCACAGTTAAAGCGGTTCCTAAATTGTTCTTAATTTAAAATGTGTTTTTAATAGAACGTGACCCAAATTATCCTGTTATGATTATAAGAATGAGGTCAAAGAGTATTTATAGTAAACTTGCAATTTATAGTAAACTTGCAAGTCTTTAACTACTACAACTAATGAACACAAGCATTTAAAAAGAAACCAAATTTACAATAAACTAAACATAAAGTGCAAAGTATCAACTTTAAAAATTAGAGGGACTATATCTGTACCAAAATCAAATTCCAAATTTTCTCCCTCCATACATCCCTCCGGTTCGTTATACAAAATCTCAACATCCGATCACCAAACTACACACACAAATACACACCACCAAAAACACGCACATATACGTACAACAACATTCTGTTACAAGCTTCTAGAACAAGCTGCTAAACTGATCTCTGATCGTCTGTAATGGCTTCCACGTCGAAGGTGCCGGTGAACCGGAAAGAGACGCCGGAGGTTGAAGTAATAAAGATGTATCGAACGAAGAAAATACAGTTTTTAGGAAGAAACACTCTAATTGTTCTGAAGAATAGGAGCGAATATTGTCCGCTTATTGCGATTTGTAATATTCTAAAACTCTTTTACTGTTAGTTCTAACGTTTGTTGATTTTGCTGAAATTGATTTGTTAAATGAACTTTTTATGTGTTTATCCTTAGTTCTAGCGTTTGTTGATTTTGCTGAAATTGATTTGTTTACTCGTTTATGCTGATTGTTCATCAGAATGAGAACGGATCTTGTCCATTTGTAAAACTCGTTTACTGTTAGTTCTAGTGTTTGTTGATTTTGATGAAATTGATTCGTGAAATGAATTGTTTATGTGTTTTAAGTGAAAGTGATCGTTGAAGATATAATCGATGATCAGATTATGAGTTTAGGAACTGATTTGACGTTTGGATGAAGTAGCTTACTTTGTACGAATCAGGATAAGTGATTATGAGTTTAAGTTGATAAGATTTCAGTAAACAGTTGATTTTGTTTCTAATTACTTGATATTAGCACTTAATTGCATGTTATTCAATCGTAACTGTAACTTCAGAACGAAAATAATCCAGTGCTTGGTAAGAAATACTCTGTTTATACTTCAGAACGAGAACGGAGCTTGTTCTCTTCTTGCTGTTTGTAATATTATAAAACTCGTTTACTGTTCTAGCGTTTGTTGATTATTGTGAAATTGATTCTTTAAACGAACCTGTATAGTTTTTACTTGGAAAATGATCGTTGAAGATACAATCTATTTTGAGTTTAATAAACGATTTGACGATTGGATGAAGTCTTTAGATTGGAACTTGAAAGTAACTTACGTTTTACGGATTGGGATAAGCGATTATGAGTTTAAGTTGATACTTGGTAGTAGCACCTTTGATTGTTATTCAATCGTAATTAAAATATTTTCTAAAGAATTGGGGAATATGAATTTCAAGTTTCTTGGGATTGCAGAGGGGATTGTGAAATTTTATGCAATTATTTTAGTTGTAGCATGGTGATGATCTTGATTTTATTATGTTGAAGATCGATCACATGGTTGTATTTTGTAGTTAGAAGTGTTTATTTGAAATTGATTATGTTGTTGTGCTTTGATTCACATGGATTTTATTGAATGAATTTTGCAATCTATGTTAGGCAACATCTTGTTGTTGAGAGGCAAACTTGGTCTTCGCGAGGATGAAACTGAAGTATCAGAGATTAGATTGCTGACACTTTTGGCTGAGACTCTAATGACTGCAAACAGTAATGTAATGTTTTTGTACTTCTATTTTGCAGAAAAGAAAGCATTCTTGTTTTCATTGGATCATTGGTTTTGGTTCGTTTTGCAGAACAAAGATACAGGGTCTGTTAATAATCAAGTACAACACTTATCTGATACGCTTGCTCTACTTCCTAGTTTTGCAACCAGTATTGATGTGGACATTAAGTTCAAGAGGTATGTTTTTAGTTTCTAGTTGCATTTCCTTGCCATATATAATATGAGCTGTTGCAGAATTGTTGATACATAAAAATATATGAGTTGTTGCAGAATTGATGATTTTGAGTTCATGAGGGAACGTGTAATATTTGATATGCTGAACATTCCACTTTATCATGGTTGTCTTGTAGATCCAATGGTATGTTCTTTTAGGCATGTAAATATGTATATGCAGTAAGAATATGCACAGCAAGAATTAAAATAAATGTCTTGAAATTCAGGATTCTGATGTATTAAATGCCATTGGCTCAAAGTCCTTCAACACAGTGGTGGAAGAGCTTGTAGCTCTGGAGAGGCAGAATATGGAAGCCATGAAACCAACAGGAACTGGTAATCCATTTTTAAGTGACGATGATAGCGGTCAAGATATCAAGTACAATGATGATTGGGTGACTTTTGAAACCGTTGCTGGGGGAGATGTTTGTTCATCTTTGGAAGCCGTCAACACTAGCCATGGTCCACAAATGAATACTGGTGGTTCACATCAGCTTGAAAGTGGTTCATCTGCACCTAATGTGGTTCAGGAATCAGCAAAAGGCATGACAGTTGGAATTACTGCAATGGAAGGTATAACTATACTGATATATGTAACATTAAAATGCTTCTTGTTGAGTATTTGCTTAAAAGTGTCTGATATCTTCATATAGGGGACCTTATTAGAAGCTTTCTGTTGAAGAATGCCAGTCAGTTGACTCCGTATGGGTATGTTTCGCAGCTTTGCTCATTCAGTGCCTTGTTCATTTGTATCTATTAAAACAATGTAATAACTTATTTTATTTTCTTGTCGCAGCTTATTTCGCCTGCAATATGATCTAAAAGAAGGCATACTTTGTATGTTTATTCGAAATAATCACTTTAATCTGATGTTCAAGGTTGGTTCTTGCAATAAATGTTTCAAATTCTAACTCTTTTATATGTTAATTATTATCTAAACTCAAATTATTCATAGTATGGAGGTATACTATACACTTTAGTTACAGATGAAGGTTACATAAATACACCTGGTGTGGTATGGGAAAAGCTAACTGAGGTATTAAATCTCCACATTCTTCTTTAATGAATAGAAGTTTACTAGATACCATTAAGGTAATATATGGTGTGGTTTCAGGTCAATGGTGGTACAACGTTTGCAAACAGTAGCTTCATGAGTTATAAGAAATCAACTAATGAGATAGAGGAGACAGGCTCGGATGATGATGAGACTGATAAGCTTGCTTCTATCTTTGTATGTTACTAAATATAAGTGTTACATATGCATTATATCATTGGTTTATACAAATATAACTTGAATGTTTGTATTCAGAAAAACCTTGCCAATCCTGTCAAAACAGCATCAAAAGGGAGCTCAAGTTTAAAGTAAGTATCTGCCATTGTGCTGTCATATAAATGAACAGAATATAAAGTTGTTATATGACAATTTTATGTTGTTTTACAGTCCTGATCGGCAACTTGCTAAAGCCCTTCAGAAACAAAAAAATATTGAACAACCGATAAAACGTGTTGCAGATTTCCCTTCAGGGTTTATCGTGGGTCCCAATGTAGGTATCGATCTCCCAACTTCTTTGTTTAACGGTTTATTAGAAAACTTTTGTTGAGATGAAAAGCCCCATATGGCCATATGTATATTGTATAATTGTCTGGTTGTTAACCACATCATGGTATAAGTTCATCATGCAGTATGCATGTAGTTTATGCTATTCATTGATGTATAATTTTGATCTATCTGACAGAATGATTGTTCATCATGGCCTACAAACAGAAACCCAACATCAAGATCATTAACAGCAACACCAAAACGACCTAAGACAAATCCAATTCATCAAGCAGGAAAAAAATTGAAGGAGAAATGCACTTTGATGTGAAAAAGGTTGTCAATCTGCAGGTTTGGAATGTATATGTTTGCACTCAATTCAAATTCTTTTTAATGTGAATAATAACACGGAGACATGATGCATGTTTGGCAAATTCTACTATATGCTTAGAATGTTGTAAACACAAATACAGTTACAATTTTCTTGTTAAATCATGTTTGATAATATCCAGTATTTGGTCAATTGTGTTGCACATATGTATTGAATTGGTATGCCGAGGTTGCAATACTTTATTCGTGTTACATTTGTGGGGTGGTCAAGCATGTAATGTTCGTCATACCATACACAGACTTCAGCCAGAAATGAAAAAGTAGTTACTTTTACTCTGCTCGTTTTTAACCTACAATCCACCACACTTGATAAGTAACATTATTATTATTATTGCAAATTGTACACGGATGACTGCATGCTTTCTCATAGCCTACATCTATAGAGTTACAGGTTTCCTCTTGTGGGGGTTATTATTATTACTGTCTTGGTTTAGAAAACACGCCTGATGCGTGCGAGGCCATCTGGAAAACACCCAGGGTCTTGAGGTGTCACCTTGTATACATTTCGGTCAAAATTAGGATGTGTAGGAAGCTGATATGTGAAAACAATCAACAGGATGAATAGATATGAATAATTTACTTGATAAAAGACATGTAAAATAAATGAGACAAAAGTGGCTTTTTTTGTACATAGAGCAATGTCTTTTAAACCAAGATTACTGTATTTATTATCTAATGTTTTCCCTACTAAGTATAATACCAACAAATAAATTATTCATCCAACAACAAGCTTTTTCTGCAAATGCATGATCAAGAGGCCAAATATGTCATATATATTAATCTGCTGAAAGTACAGACCTCCTCAAATATCCTAACAGTAAATCGATTCAAATGACAGCCGTTTAATTACAATTTACAATTAACCAAGAGTTTACTCGTCCCCCATGGCTAGTTCGAGTGCATAGTCATCCCTTTCCTGCACCAATATCAATGAGAAACATAAGATACTGTGTTTTACGTTCTTATATAAAGAGGATGAAATAAATTTTCGTGTATATTTTATTCGAAAACATACAATCGGTCCTCGTGCAAAATACCGTCCAAATTGAAGCCAGTAAACCTACAAAAGCCATGGATGATATATCTGATTAGGAAAATGCTTTCATGTCTTATTTTATAGTTGAGCAGATCGTAATTAACCTCATCCTCATCTTGTGTTTCAACTTCAATATCAGAAGTTGGGAAACCGACACAAAGTAGTGCATAACCCTACAAAACCGTGCAAAAAAGTATATAAATTTGTACAAAATGTATAAAAAGATGATACCAGTATGTAACATTTATTTTGGATATACCTTAGCTTTCAATTCTGCAGATATCCCTAATGCTTCGGGCTGTCTAAGTTGTCCAGATTTTATACGAACAGCACAACTAGTACAACAACCTTTAAGCAGTGAAATGCAAAGGATCCAAAATCAGTCTTTAATGCATATTAAATCATCCAACTAATGTTAGATATCTAATGATGTGGGCAGATAGCAATTAATATCAAAACACAACGTATTATACACACAAATTTCCACAAACAAATGAATTCAAACATTATCTATGTGCGGAGTTGATTCAAGAGTTGGCATGCTCATTTTTGGACCAAATGAGCTTGAAAAGGACGCAACTTACAACATGCATTAGTGCATAACTTTTGCTTCGTTTATAGTTAAGGAGCCCATAAGTAATGGACGAAAACGTCTCAATGACTCTCAGGTCCTAATTTCTTCATTTGGAGCTCAAACTTCTAATTCTAACAATTTTTCCCCATTTTTTACACGCTTTGATTGTAACAGCGCTGAAGTTACTAATTCACGTGTTTATTTAGGCAGTTAATGTCCTATCAAGAGTATTATGAGATCAATTTTCCTATCAATAATATTCTCATAATTAACGCGCTTCCACTCAGCATCATAATACTTATTATCCTGAGAAATTGAAACTAGATAACACGAATCATTGATAGAACAATACCGTGCCTGCAAGCAAATGGCAATGATATGTTCTGTGCTTCAGCAGTGTGTAATATATATTGATCCTGCAAAAATTTACCAATTAATTCATCACACACACACCTATAAACTGACATCAAAAGAAATTGCAAAAATTCAAAAAAACCCTAGATATTTGGTATCTAACATATATATGTTCAAAATTATACCATCACACAAAACAAAATTGTGTATCCAAATTCATAGATATATAACAGCAACTGCTTCAGTACATTCTAATATCAAAACTATTGATTAGTACCTCTGGAACGTAGAAGTGGTGAACAACGTCGCGTTGTCTGTCGTGAACGGTGACTTTATGAGTTGGAGCGGACGAAGCAACAGAAATGCGCGGAGAAGAAGGGGAAAGTTGAAGCTCCGATGAGGTGATACTACGGCGACATTTGGTGATCGATCGCCGGAAGAGTGATGGAGAGCGGTAAGTTGTTGTATAGAAGATATTGCAAGCTGCTTGAAGATCCATTGCCTCTGTAATTGGATGGATGGTGTTGGTCTCTTTTTCTCTTATCTCATTATTGTTTTGCTTGTTCCCATTTTAATATGTTTTTTTATCGGTAAACATTAATTTCAACTCTCACAAGAAATGAAATGTTTACGGGTTGTTTTTACTTTGAACCATATTAACGGAAAGTTAACATTGTCAAATTGTTTTTTAGTTAGAATGTGAGTCTTTGATCTTGTGTAATGGTTAATGTTTTCAGATGACATTATTTGTTATGTAGACGGTGATTATACAAATGATATTATACTTAAAAGTGGTGTAATGTGATAAGGTCCCTCAATTATTACCAAGACAATTATCGAGAGAAATGAGGGAGAGGGAGGGGGCAAGGGCGTTACTATTAAAATGCTAAAAATGATTTTCTTTTCACATAACGTCCTTGTGTAATGGTGTGCGGAGTGTTATGAGTTTTTTTTCCTTGGGTAATAACGCCCACTACATAAAGTCTTAGGGAGAAAACATTTAAAGTTAGGATTGTTTTTAGACATTTTTAAGTTGTAATTAACCTCGACCTACGAGTTAAAATTAGGATTATTAAAATTCAATATTGGAATATTCGTTATTTTTGCATGTTATATTATATTTTACGATTTAGACGTTTATTAAAGTGTCTTTGCCAACCGTTATCGAATACCATTGGTGAAAAAACAAATATAATTTAAAAAGAGACACTTAATCTTTGAGAATAGGGGAATTTGCAGATTACGTTTTCGCTTTTGATTTGATCTAGTGAACCATCTTCGAACTTTAACTTTAGACTCCTTTGAGAGATCGTTGTTTTTTAATCTTATTTTCACGTGTTTTTCGTTTTATATAGAACAATCATTGTTTGAAATTATTTTTGTGTGTTAACATGAGGATAATGAGAAGGGTAGTTAAGGGTAGAGGTGTTTATTGGTTTGTATAACGATTTTTTTAGGTTTGAAAATTTTAGGGCATTATTTAAAATCCAATCCGAAAATTGAATAAGGAATTCAGATACGAATGGAATTGATATCCAAAAAAAGATTTCAGATTGGTTTTTTGGGTTTTGGAATTTTTCGGTTTTCTTAAACATCCCTATTGAGGGTAAATAAGATACACCTTTTCCACCCTTATTTATGTTGATGTTCTTCAACCAAATTCAACTATAACAAAAACCGGAACCGGATAATTAGACAGCCTAAAACACCAACGGCAACTCGAATAATTTTACCTTCTGAATATTTAGAAACGAAGACATGAACAAAAAAGAAGTATTGTCCATACCTAAATACTAAACCGAATTATCATGATTTGGACACATAATTGTTATTTTATGATAAACTCACTAATAAACTGGTTGCACTACTATTTATACCAGCAAAATGTAACAACTGAACTTTAAAAATCTTGAAAAACAAGTTTCAACATCTTTTACCAAGTCAAATACATGTTCAAACAATCCATCACAAACAAGCCTTCATCAGATCAGCTGCGACCGTCCATGATGTTTGACATAGTGTTGGACCGTTCCTTCTGGAGACAAACATGGCTTCCTTGCTTTTGCAGATTTAGTGTTCAAATTCACTTGAAACGCTGACCGTGTATCCTGATCCACTGATTCAAAAAACACCTCTTCAAGAAACTCGTCTGCAACGTCTCCGTCTTCATCTATCTTGAGACTGCGTGTATACCATTCTAGACCCTGAATCGAACATCACAACATAAGACTATAAGAGCTTGCAATGTGATAATGACAGCAAAAAGAAAGAAGCTTGTGGGCATTATTTAGTGTTCAACCACCAAATTTCATCCATCATTCATGCATCTATGATCTATAGTTGGTTAAAAATGATAAACAAGATGAACCGGCAATGCATTCAGTCCAAGAACAACCTGACCTCGACACTTAGTCCAACCATGTAATTGAAATGATGACCAACAATCTATTGATGACCAACAATCTATTCATCTTAGACTATCTGTAATGGTGCCACTGACACGTACGCACCACGTATGCATGATAACACGCCCATGGAGCCGGTGTTCAAGGCATGATCACACCCCATTACAATTGATCTTAGCTTAAAAAAGCACAAAGCGCGCCAAGCATTACCAAAAGTTAAGGCACACGTCTCACAAGCTTTATTTACAACTTGAAAATGAATATCTTTCATTCCTTTTACATATAAACCTATTTATCAAGTAAACCTTTAAAAAGTTTCGAAAAAAGTTGTATCTTTTTTACGTATACACCTATGCGGCACCTCTTCATAACCCCTAATATTTATCCCTCAGTACGTCACGCAGCGCATTATACGCGCCTTTTCAAACCAAAACCGACATCCTCACACTTCAAAACTAAACCCTAAAAACATCATGCATCTGGATCAATCAGTTTCATCATGGTATAAAGTAAAACCAATTTCAGATTATTCATGTTAACATGAACTAAAAAACTTTCAAAATAAAATCACAAACTAAAGCATTTTAACAATTTCCAAACAAGAACAAAACTGTAGTCAAAATTAGGGTTGTAACAGTATCATCAAAACTTCAAATCCTACAACAGAATATTAAACATATGAACCAATTTTCCCCTTCAAACATAAAAAAGGATCATAAAGGAGTAACATAACATGATGAAACAGTGATGAATGAAATAACCTGAACAGCAGCGTCACCGTTGGGACACGGGACTAAAATGGGGCCGATTTGATGAGCTTTATCAACGGGAACTTGAACAGAAACACTAAACCCTTTTCGAGGAAGATTAGGATCAATGTAATGATGCATTTCTTCGTCAGTAGAATTGAGTTGATGTTGATGATGATGATGATGATGGTGATGAGTGTCGTCTTCAGAATCTTTGTTGACTTCGTGATTTCCAAATCCTACAAACCCTACAAACCGCTTGAACCATCCCATGATGATGATAATGTTTGTTGGGTGATTGAACAAGTACAAGATGTGATTGAATTTGAATTGGAATTGGAATTGGAATTGGGGATGTAAAAACGAGATTTTGGGGGAGAAGAAGCGTCAGCAGTAGTCGTAATAAGGGTAGATTTGATTGCGTGCATACGTATGTATCTATCTATGTATGTATATAATAACTTTCTTTCATTTTTTTTATTTGTAATTCAGATAGATACCTGCTTATTTACGTGATAATTTCAATCTTTTTATAAAAAGGATGTTTACGTCATCTTAACCATTAGATCAAGCTGGTGGAGCTTTCTTGAATTTTTTTAAACGGCAGTTGGTGTAACGACATATTACGGATCACTCAGAGGTGCAAGGATTGAGATCGAAACTCAGCATTTAACACTAATAGGTGTTTTCGTCGGTATTAGGGCCCCCCATTATTGTGTATGCAGCGGAGGCTCACCACAACCCTCCTTATGAGCCGAGTTGAAACTCGTCAACCAACCGTTCCATGGAAAAACCGGACATGAAACTTTAACTATGCCATATAAAACCCTTAGGCTCAGATACGAAAGTGACACTAATGGGGATTGAAATTGAGTTTTCTGTGAAGAACCCAAGTCATCTTATCGTTAGGCCACAAATATAGATTTTTTTAAATTGTGATAGGGGGTTTTGGTTAAAGCACTTAACAAAATGAATGAAATTTCACAAAATTCAACTTAACAAACTACATGACTAACATGGAGAGGGAGTGGGAAGACCCAAAGAGGAGAATAAGATTGAGGAGGAGAGAACCTATTACGACTTTCTTTGTTTTAGATATTTCGGATGAAATATTATACTTTCAGGTAGAGAACATTTCTTTTAGTTCAGTAAGATTCAGGACGCGTTTGTGCCTAAGAAGAAGGACAAATTGGGTGGAGTTGCGTTTGTGCGGTTTGCTGATCTGTCAAATATAGAAGAGATGGAGGAAAAACTCGACCAGGTTACAACATGTAATCTCTAGGTTTTAATCAACGTGGATATATGGATTCAACAACCAGGATGGTAAAGGAAGAGGAAAGTTGCAAGATGGTCTGACTGATCGGCGGTTAACGGGAAGGAATCAATATTATTATGGTAGGGTGAAGGGTCATTAACAGGGCCCAGACACATCTAGTGGTGTTTCCTTCAAAGAGATATTAATTGAAGGGTGTTCCATATTAGTGAACATGAAGGGTATTCAAACTACTTCTAGGTTGGTTTCCAACAAGTCATTCATAAGAAGAATGCTTAAATTAAGTGCGAAAACCCTCCGCCCAACATAGAATCCTTATTTTTATCTCAAACAGGACTAGAACCCACAATCATCAGCATTAGCCCAAGCTGGTAGAACTATCTTGAATCTTGATAGGGAGTTTTGGTTAATACACTACTATCAAACTAACTAAAAAGAATGAAATTTCACAAAATCCAACTTAACAACTTACAAGACCAACATGGAGAAGGAGTGAGAAGATCCAAAGAGGAGCTGAAAATCGAGGAGGAGAGAGACGATTACGAATTTCTTTGTTCTAAATATTTCGGATGAAATATTATACGTTCAGGTCAGAGAACATTCCTTACAATTTGGTAAGATTCGCGACGCGTTTGTGCCTAAAAAGAAGGACAAATCGGGTGGAGCATTTGCGTTTGTGCGGTTTGCTGAAGTGTAGAATATACAAGAGATGGAGGATAAACTCGATTAGGTTACCGCATGTAATCTCTAGGTTTCAGTCAGCGTGGATCGTTATGGATTCAACAACAGGATGGTGAAGCAAGAGGAAAGGTACAACATGGTCGGGCTGATCACTAACCAACAATAGGGGAACTAATATTATAGTGGTCGGGAAAAGGGTCATCATCCGGGCCAAACACCTCCAGTGGTGTTTCCTTCAAATAGATATTAAATAAAGGGTGTTCCAGATTAGTGGACTTGGGGGATATCCAGTCTAATTTCAGGTCAGTTTCCAACAAGTTGGCGACAATGGGAATGGCGAAAATCCTGTAGGGTCTAATTACAGACTGACCTGGTATATTTAGGTGGTCTATTGGTGGTGCTTATATTCCCTTCGATGGAGATGACTGAGGTTTTTGTTGAGCATGGTGGTTCGTCGTGGGGGTTGTGGTTTGACAACTTTAAATTTGGGGTGGTCATATTCAAAATTTTAAATATATATATATTTCAAGATATTCTTCACTTATATTGCAATAAGTCACAAATTACAATTAAAATGATTATCCACAAAAATTATTCAAGTATGGTTTATATGCTACCCTAAAACAGATCATAGTCATATGTTATAGACAAAATGATCAATGCCAAAGTACAACCATTGATCTCTTCATAATATGGCATACCATGAATATGAAATCCTATTGGATAATACAAATCAAAGGAAAACTTGCAGCATATCTTTAGCAAGTGTTAATGTTATGGTTTCTCCACTAACATTTAACATTGACACAATTGTCTCTTCTGAAGATCTTCAACTTGTGGAGCTGCTCACAGAAAACTGTCTTTCAGTAACTATAGTGTTTCAATAAGTTGAACATGTGATGTGTGCTAAACTAACCATTAGACACCCTAACTTTTAATATTTATAACCAGGACTATCTAAACTAACCTATACACAACTGACAGTGTACCTGTCGAATGTAATATAGCTTAAGCAAGTCCGAGGTTGAACCCACAAACTCTATATGACCATGGTTTACTGACTCGATCTAACTTAATTAATTGCATTATTTATTGTTTGTTTGTTTAATGTGTGGGTTCAATCTAATTAACCTAATTGTCATTTTAAATTAACTAGAACAAAACAAAACAAACAAAAGACGATTATGAAGAAACAAACGATGGAAATGAACCACCTAGGCCAGAATCCTAATTGTGACTTTCACGATATCGGTTGGACGTATGGTTTTCTCAATGGTTACTGGGATTTAAGTTACTAACTAGAGAACTACTCTTGCAACAAAAGTTCTATGACGGGTGATTAAGTGCGTAAATGAGGACTCTGATATCGCCAAGTCTTGTTCTTTCCTAGCCTGAGATCTGCGTACAGAAAACAACCGTTAGGCTCACCACAGGGGAGGGTCCCTTGTGATCCACCTCTGGCGTGAGAATCAGTACCTCGTAGTTGAGAGTGTGATGTTAAAATGTGCCAGAGATATGAGATGAGTATGCGTTTATGGGAAAAGATAATAGTATAGTATATGAGTAAATGAGTGTATGTGTATTAGCATGGGATGTGACTTACCTTCTCCTTTGATGTGTCCTCCTATATATAAGATCCCAACGGATCTTACTAGGAGACAAGACTCTTCCTTCTTTGGCTAACGAATCCCCTCTTTCCTCTCCTTTATCCTTGGTTTGTGTTATCCTTTCTTTATTAGTGCAAACATTTGACTACTATTCACGGTAGGATCTTTTTCTGTTTCCAAGGGGATGCTTTCTTTCCCTTTTATGTTAAAAGGTTGCCTGTGTTTATAGCACCCTCTGACTCCTAGCTGCTTCTGGCCTTGTGGTTGGTTTTTGTGTTTGACCACGACTCGGCTTGTGGCCAGGCATTTAACCGGTCTTGCCTTTTTTTCTAGGAAGTCAGGTGTCTTTTGGATAGTTTGTTTTGGGTTAATGGATGATTATCCCACGTACGTCATCAACTACCTAAAGGGCCCTTGACCATTTCCAAGGATACACCTAATAGTAATTTCTAGTTATGTTAATCCACCGATAAAGTAGACAACTTCACAGCTAATCTAATATTGCTTGAACGCTCTCCTTAAAGACTATCTACCTTAAAGCGTGAAAGCCTAAGACCCTAGAGTGATAAGGAGTAACTCTTTGTTACCTCTTAGACTTAGGTAAGCTTAAAAACTCCTTACAGAATTAGATTGACTTGCTAGACCCTTCTCTCGCAATAGACAACCTAGATTCTTAAAAGGATAGAGACAAACCTATTAACTCGCACCTTACAAATATTGAGCTAAGTAGAACAATTAAACATAAGTTATCCCAAGTCAATGCTCCTATAGTTGTTTTAGCCAATTTAATTGTAAAGAATCACAACCGCAAAGTAAATGATCTAATTAACACTCACGCATGACAGACTATCACAACAATGTCAACGAAGCAATAAACAAGTTCAACAAAGTCCTAATTAATCATATGCACTCCGATAACTTTGACATCTGCCCCAAACCCGAACCCGAATGCCTGACTCAAACCCGAAGTTGTTATCCTTTTAATTGTAAACGTATTTATTTTCTTCAAAGTGTAACGTTTATTATTATTATGAATAAACGCATTGAATTTTACGTTACCTCCGTCTTAATTAAATAACCGTATTATGTCGCAAAATATTCCCGCATAGCAAATAAATATTGTTGGAATAATAAATCTCAAAATATATATATAAATAAATATATAGTTCGTAAAAGAAAACCATTAAACAAAAACGCTTCTAAGCCTTGAAATAGCCTCCTAATGGCTTAAACGAACTAAAATTATAAAAACGTCACTTATATAAACGCTACGTCTCAACATAGTTAAGTTTGTTAACTAATATAACTTATAAATTAACCTTGTGCCAAAACCGTCAATTTACAAACTATTAACAAAACTTAACTCACCTTTTAAACAACAAATGAAACAAGAGGGACTGGTTATGTAAACTTTAAAACCAGCCCAAAATCCTTTCCCCCACCCCGTGTTTCCGATTACCACTTTCCGGCCACTTTGGCCGGAATATACCGACTTCCGGCAAGCAGTGTTTGGTCAATTTCAACACTTAAAAATCAAACTAAAACAATGGAAATGACCGTGGATGTGATTCGAACCCCCTACTACCTTTAAATCGTCGATTAAACAACACAATTCCATGTTTTATTGCAAAACAAAAACGGATTCAAAACCCACAAATTCAAATCGTCTATAACGTACCAACTCAATAAATCTCATGAACCAAAACGATCAGTCGTGCGTTTTGAGATCAATGATATCAATCAATCGACATTATCACACCAATTAACAACCAATTAACCATGTTTTCATTCGTAACCCACCCTTAACTCTTTCGACTATCTATGGTTCATCTAAACACAATTCCATTTGCATACACAATCCTCATTACCTGATATTGTTCACTGCTGCCTCAATTCCTCTCAAAAACATCAAGAAATTCGTAAATTGATTCTCAAACCGTCGCATCAAGTTCATCTTTTCATCGACTCGTTTCTGCAACAATCAATTAAGTATCTTATATCGAAATGATCGTGATACAATGTAGATTAAAAGCCCTCTACTGGTTTTGGATTTGATCCACTTGGTTAAACGAATTGGAATGATTCGTGTTCTAGGGCTTGTATTGAAAAAGGTTGTTCTTGGTAAACAAAATAGAAAACAATTAAAAAACCAATTATGTTAACAAAGATAGCGCTTGGTTCAGCGGTTAATGTGTGTTGTGTTTGGAGCTGTGGCCTCGGGTTCGAACCACACTGCTATCAGTTTCTGTTTAATTTTTATTTTTAAGTCCATTTACATAATTGTTAACCTTAAATCATAATTACAAATAAACCAATAAATAATATCTTTTATCTTCAATATAATCTAAAGGTTTATAAAAACATATGATTTCTAGATTCGAAAAGGATATTACACTATATTAAAATGATACGATGTTTCAAATATAAACTAAATGGATCCGTATAATATATATATTATCAAAAACGAAAACACAATAACGTTTCGTATAAAACCTTAAATCCTCAAATTGGATTTTGAAACCCTAAATTGGATTTGAAACCCTAAATTCCCAAATTGTATTTTAAACCCTAACTCCCAATTGGTACTTTAAAACCCTAAAAATCCCAAATTATATTTTGAAACCCTAATTTCAAATCTATAATTTAAAACCCTAAAACCCCAAATCCAAAACCCTAGAAATTCTATTTTCTTGATCCTATTTATTACGTTACTTGCTTCGTTTCTAAATTAGGTTCTCCCAATTAATTAGGTGATTCTAATATCTGGGCGATCCTCGAATCTCTCTAGTTGCGATTCTAGTGTTACTATTATCTTTGGATTTCAAGGTGAGTAAACTCACTCCCCTTTTTACTGTTTACGTTTTTGGGGCTGAAATACGTGTTTCTATAATACAACGGTTTCTTTTGATGTTTCTATTTTCGAAAATGAGATCATTAGATGTGTTAATCGTGTTTGGCCGCATGATGCAAAATTGTGTGATAGTCAATATTAGTTATATTATCTTGTAATTTCCACATGTACGATGTTAGCGCTAATGGCTTGACAAGCCCACCTACACTAATGGCCTGATAGGTGATTTTGATCTGGCGATTCTTTGGTTGATTCTATGTTACTAGTTACTACATGTGATGCTTGTTGCTACGTTGCTGTGTCCCTTAGATGCTTAAACATTTTTGATAACTTGCATATCGAGACGGTTAAATGACGGTTAAACGATGGTTATCAATAAATGTAACATGAGTTGGTTCCTCATGACTTGTTGCTAAAGGTAACCCTGCGGGGTCTATGATACTTGTTTCTATGTGTTTCTATGGTCATGGTTGAGATATATGCTGAAATTGCTATGCACATGAGATTGCGAAACACAATCTATAATGATCTCGGATTTTATACTATGTACTATTAATTGTGTTTTACTCACTAGCTAATTCTTTAGCTAACTTATTTTACACTTATTTCAGGTGGTGTTTTGAGACGTTTATGCTTTCGAGACACGTAGGATGCTTCGGACCTAGAATAAAAAGACAATAAACAATATTTAATTGTCGGTTTCTGTTACGGTTTTTAAGAGTATTGAATGCCTATTTATGTCACGACATTATTACTTAATTAATATTAAAATATGCATTTAGTGTGTCATGTGCTTTGTACTTTTGATATCCGATTAACTTGACGCGCCCGGTGTTTTCCGCCGCCGGGCGGGGTGTCACAATAACTAATAAAGATATAAGTTAAATGCAATTCCAATATCATAAAAAAACCAATAAACAATCCAACATCAAACATTCAATCAACAAATATTCATCATGACATAGGCGGTAAACAAAGTCTAGCGACTCTAGCCTATGTTCATAATAATGAAAACGGAAACATAGTTCAAGTTACAAAACATGATATAAAAGAACAAGAGAAAACGAAGGAGTTGAAGAACCCGATAACGCAAATCAACGAACCTTGATCCCGTGCTCTCCTCTTGCCTCTGTGGCTTCACTTTAGCTTCCGAAACACTTTATTTCAGCTTTTTTATGTCCCTTGATCGTCTCTAGATATAGGGTTTTGTTTGTGGCAAGTTTATATAGTGAAACCCTTGAAAAATCATCAAAACTTTCAGTGAAAAGGCCTCATCGTGTCGCGTGACGAGGAAACGGAAGTTGGTCGCGTAGCACCACGAGCCACACCAACCAGCCACCCTATTTAGCATGCCGCACTGTGCGGCCAGCATGGGCTAGCTGGTGACGCTACGCCCCGAGCCCATTTCCTTCGTTCGTGCTTCGGTTTCGTGTCTGGTTCCGTTTCGTGTCTCGTTTTCAGCTCGTTTCACTTAGTTTCTTGATTCTTTCACCATTATTCAACTCCGAGACATACGAAACATATAATAATTAATAGTAACCAAAACTTGAATAAAAACTAATAAAAAGTATTAAAAACGTAAACAAACTCTACATGAAAAACTTGTATAATTCACACTATATCAAATATCCATACACTTACCCTTTTTTGTCCTTGAAAAAGTATGCAATGGAATCATGATTAGGACTTAAGCTTTCAATCATTTTAAAGATAATACCAACATTTCACAAACAAGCAACAAATCAAGATAACAATCGATATTAACCATAACACTAGTTAACCAGTTTTCTTTTCTTGTTTTCTTTACTTTAAATGATATCAATCTATCTACATGGTCTCACACTTGAGAACTACTATAGTCCAACCTGATTAGTTTGTTACTTGACAAGGCACATGTTTGAACCATATGTATTTTACCTACCAAAATAACATAAAGAACTTAACCTAGTTGAGGGTTATTACCATATTAGGGTGATTATTTGATGGATGTTACTTACGGGTATAGACTGTTTTCTTTTTATATATATATTTTTTTCAAAACAAGATTACCTCACCCAGAAGTGTCGGCTCCAAGTCGCTATCCTAGAAATATAGCACATAAGGTTTTGATTCGCTTGTTTTTTTTTCTAGTTGCTAAATTGAGCATTTTTTTTCTTTCAGTCTATACCATGTGGATTTTGTTTGGTGGAACGCCACCTCTTTCAATTCATTTCTATGCAAAGAAAGAAGTGTGCTATTAGATTCTATTATGGGAATCAACCTTAACTAGTGTAAGTTCTAAAAGCTACAATGGTACCTATATTTCTTAGTTAATGTCTTCTTATTTTTCCTAAAATGATAACCCACGAGATATTTTGATTTAATTAGGTTCGATTAATAACACTTAAAAGAAAACCTAAAAGCTAATTGAGTCACCAATTTATTACCATTTGACTCGTTCTTTCTTTTTCAAACCAACTAGGTGTATTCATCGCTCGCGCGTTGCGCGAGCTTTTTGTTTTATAATTGTAGTTCATTTGTCGATAAATCCAATTACTGGATACATATCTAGTTCTAAATAACATATACTCTTTTTTAACACAACGATTCAATTTTAAAAACACAAAACAAATGATGATGACTTTATGGTTTTATTAAAACCACTGACAATCGAAAATCATCAAATGTTTTACAGTAAACCCAGTGTTTTTAAACCGGCCGGTCCGACCGGTTGGACCGCGGTCGGACCGTGTTTTTTGAGAATCACGGTTCGATAGGTCACGGTCTGATAGGTGTTTGTGAACCGCTGCGAACCGCTCGAACCGGACCGTTTTGAACCGCTATCGAACCGTTTTTTCTTGGATTTTATGTTTATATCTATAATTTTTTGTGTTTTAGGTGATGAAACTCAATATGTTGATGTTCTGAGTGATGAAGATGATGAATTAGTTTTACTTAATGATGAAAAATTGGATACGTGGCGTGACATTTGAACTTAGAACTTATGATGATGATGATGATTTGGTTTTATTTTGGTGTTAAAATTTGTTTAAATTGTAATTTTTTTGTGGTTCTTAGTGTTAAAATCTGTTTGATTTATGACTTTTGTGTTATAACTTAATATTATTGAACTTATGTTGTGTTTAAATTAGAATCCTATGGTAGTATTTTGATAAATGTATATTTCGCCAAACCCTGGTCCAACCACGGTCCGACTTGTCCGACCAATAAAATTAAAATTATGGTTCGGTGTCCGGTCCAGTTTTCAAAACATTGAGTAAACCAGTACCATCGCCACCATCACCGCCGTCACATACGACCACCAGAGGCGATGGAGTTGCAGATTTGCACCGGTTAAAATGAGAAACCAAAGAGAGTAATTTCAACTTATAACACATAATCAAATGGACAGAAATGTCATTTCACCACAACTAAAATTACGAAACTGCCATTGCTACTGTTCATGAAGTTTTACTTTCAATATAGTATAATTAGTTCTTTGAAAGCCAAAAATCCAATTTTACAATCACTTTCCATTTAACAAGCACAACTTAATCGAAAACATTTTCTATTTTTTTAGTTTTTTTGGATTTTTATGACACTATTTGACTCAAACTAACTATCTAAAACTAGAATTAAAGACTTAAATGAATGTGTTTTGTGTAATCAAGACTTTGTTGCAGGAGCTTGATGTTGTTCATAACATCATAAGAGTGTTTTAGGTAGCCTCATCCTTATATCCTCACTAATACTTTAATCTTGAACTTGGTCTTGGTAAGGAATCTTACTTGCTGTAAGCAAAGTGTTCTCG
Organism: Tagetes erecta; assembly: GCA_030867185.1. NCBI lineage: Eukaryota > Viridiplantae > Streptophyta > Magnoliopsida > Asterales > Asteraceae > Tagetes > Tagetes erecta. The sequence goes on along the minus strand of CM061492.1, from coordinate 19,367,830 downwards.
AGTGCCGAATACAGATCTCGCCTTAGGCATATTCATGAGAACATGAAACCAAGGTGGAAGGGGAGTTTGTATGAACTGATATTACAATGGTGTAGTTTGACAAAGTAACGAAAGAGGTTGTCAAATTTGATAAAGCTTTATATGAGTGGTTGAAGGAAATTACACTGTTATTTAATATATTCTTATTGGTTTATTATGAACTTGCAGGAGTAGCTACGAGCGATGTGTTGTTGAAAAACCTTTATGAGGTATTCAACAAACAACTGGTTGACGGACGAGATAATCCAATGGTTACATTGTTTAGAATGCATAAGAGAATGCCTTATAAGGTGGGTAATGCTTGTTGATACAGAAATCACCAAGGCTCTTTGACATGTGACTCCAAATGATATCCACATCTCTTGATTGTTAAGGGATAAAAAAAAGTCCATGTATGATATCCACAACTCTTTGACACGTCACATGATCCGCCAAACATATGAATCCACATTTGTTTACCTAATCAAAGGTTGAAGAAATTAGGTAACCAAGATTCGAAACATAAAAAGTTAGAGCAAGAGATTGAATCTACTTCCTAGGCTTGATGTTGTCAAAGAAGCTAGAATTCATGTAGGAGAATCACACCCACACCTCATCATTATCGTCTTCGTGATTTGTAAGAGTTCCGATAGAATTATGTTACTAAACCCTAGATCTATTCGACTTTTCAAGCCAAGCTTATTAAGCTTTGAAAATTTAAATGACCAAATTGCCCCTCATGACCTCACACAAGCCACATGACTAGCAATTAACAACCAAATTGAATGACCTTACCCACAAACCCACCAAAATAACAACAATTATAACGAATATAAAAACACACCCGCTAAAAAAAAGTTTTCTAAAAACAAAATTAACTCTTACAAATATAAAGATCTACTTTACTAAATAAAACTATCCCAAATCAAGATTTGTTTTATATAACTTCTTGAAAAAAAAATTAAAAAAGGCAATAAAGAATGTATAAAAAGAATGAATTTATTAGATGAAGATTCAAAATTGGCGACTGACTGAAATCATAAGCAAGTTTGACCATGATCACTGCACTGCACTACACCTACACCAGGTGTCAAAAGCTATCTACACCTTTACAACTATACCCAACTTCAACTTGTTCATCAATTTCAAAACCCTAATTTCAATTCCCCTTTTTTCCAACTCAATTCAATTTCATCTCACATTTCCAGATCAATCAATCAATGGACTCACGTGAATCATTAGCACCACCATCATCACTGCAACGACATCAATCTCACCACCATCATCACCACCATCACCACCAACAACAGCAGCAACAGCAACAACAGCTTCCGCCAGGGATGATGATGCCTCCAAATTCATACCACCATCACAACCTACCGAACAATTCCGCAGCTACTCCGGCTAACAACAACAGCATCATAACTCACGAATCGTTGCAACAACGCTTCGCGTTTGACGGTGCTGATCAGTACGGTGACGGATCGTCTCCGCCTGGTGGATTTAGACCTGCTGGATTTAACATTGAGCCGGCGAGGAAGAAAAGAGGCCGGCCGAGGAAGTATTCGCCGTCGCCTGATGGCAACATTGCCCTAGGTTTAGCTCCTGCTCCGGTTACTGCTTCCGCCGGTGGTGGTGGACATGACACTTCGAATGATGGTGGTGGTAGCGGTGGCGGCGGTGGCACTCCGAACACCGATTCGTCTGCGAAGAAACACAGAGGAAGGCCACCGGGTTCAGGGAAGAAACAATTGGATGCTTTAGGTGAAAATTTTGAATTTTTTTGTTATGTGTTTTAGTGTAATTAAAGTGGTGTTTATGTGCAGAATCTTGAGTTTATTATTAAATTAAGAAAGTAATTAGTTTTGTGATTGCATTTGACTAATTGATTTGCTCTTAATAGGAGTGTTATAATTATTATTATTATTATTCTATTTTAAACAATTGAAGGGTGTATGATCTTGACTTTATAAGTTTTAAATTAAATGCTATCTCTGTCTATAGAAACTGTTCTTTTAAGGTTTAAGGAATTTATTTATAATTTTTAATTGAAGATTAAAGATGCTAATTAGTTGTGTTGATTCTTTGACAGGTGCGCCTGGTGTTGGTTTTACGCCTCATGTCATCACGGTTAAAGCAGGAGAGGTAATGCTTCATATCTTTCTCATATAATCTGGAAACGACATACATTTGTTTCTTGTTGTTTTAGTTATTTTCGATTAAAAAACCTGATTATAATTTTCTTGGAAGAGGGAGCTTTAAGTCAATGCTTTTAGTATTTTGAGTTCTTAAAACTTAAGTATGCATAACAGTACATTGCTATTGATGCCAAAATGCATAAATGGAGGTTAGAAATGAGTGACTCTTTGGTTTTATCTTTTAATAGAAAGAAAACTCATACATAGATTCCTTTGTTAGATTGGTATCAAAATTAGTGGAGAATATATAGTTAAATAAGATCAGTATTGCCAAGATTGAAACCATGGTATTTTCTTTTCCATTTGTCGTTATACTCTTTACGTCACATAGCTTTTATATTATGTATCAACTAATGGTATTTATTTTTCCATTTCTCTTTATACCCGTTCCGTCACATAGCTTTTACATTATGTATCCTTTATCTCGTGAAATTTACGACTAAATTATCTTTGAGATGTCTTGTTCTTGTTACAATAATTTTTTTAAGCGTTAAGATAATATGTTTATGGTCCATGCTTATTATCAAGATGGTATTTGTAGTATACTAGTATAAGACTATAAGTATTATGACCCGACCATGTTTATCTATCCTTTTCCCGAGTCTGCTAAGGAGGATTGCTAACCCAACTTTTGAAATATCTAACTAAGCTTGTTTCTCGAGGTCTGCTTGCTAATCGGTTAACAAGCGTTGACTGCTTCTTCTTTTGTGTAACGAGTCACTCTTAACTCTCTTTTCTTTCTACGCTTGTTCTTGTCCTTAAACAAAGCTCTATATCCAACATATATTTTAGCTTATAGATCATGTTCGAATGAAAACATGTGTCCCTCCCTATTTATGATGATATGACGCATATCACGTATCACGATTGGTGGGTTATGTACATGGTGTTTTCTTTGTTTTTAGGTGTAAAGATAAAGGACATTTAAGAAATGAAATCTGGGTTCTTTGTCAAATAAACTATGCAGTCAATCACGGTGCTATAACGGTTCGCGGTCCTCTGGTAAAATAGCGGTCAAAATAGCGGTACCGCTAATAGCGGTGCTATTATCCACTATTTTGATATTGCTATAGCGGTCATAGCGGTGCTATCACGGTTGGGCCTTTTTTTTAACCCATTAAAACATTTAGGTGGTGTTTGGTTATGTCTGAACGGCCTCTGAATCTGACCGATTCAGAGGTGGCGTTCAGACCAGAGCGTTTGGTTGCGGGCTGAGATCTAACCGAATCAGAGGTAAGACATCTGACCGAATCAGATGATATATAGAGTCTGAACGAGCCTCTGAAGGGGTTTACGACCAGCGTTGGTGGTGGGCGATGAGACGAGGGCGGCGATTAAAAACTGTGATGGATGAAGTTAAGAGAGGAGAGGGCGGCGAGAGTAGGGTTTGAAATAGAAGATGAAGAATGAAAAGGAGATGAAGAATGGAGAGGGCGGCGATGATGAAGAGGAGATGAAAAAGTATGGTTTGGACTTTGGAATTGAAGATTCCAATTAACAAAATTATATTTATTAAAACAAGTTAAAAAAAACAAAAAACTCTACTCACACAGGCTCGGGTTTGGACTTTAAAGATCTCATTCAGATGTCCAACCAAACAGCTTCTCTTAATCATTCAGCACTTAACCATTCAGACTTCTTAACCATTCAGACCTCTTAATCATTCAGCACTTACCAAACAGCCTCTTAGCCATTACAATTGGATGGTGATAATGATATTGTAGTTGAAGTGGAAGATCTTGATAAAAAAGTTGGATGGTTTGGTTGATGTGGACTCAGAGAAAGATTTCGTGACCTATGATTAGATCGTGTTTGATGTTTTCAACTTTCTAGTTTCTACTTTCTACTATAAAACGTTGCCACTTTTGTGTTGTTACTTTCTTGGTTTTATTATTAATATTAATTAGGTTTTGTTTTTATTATTAATACAATAAATATATATATATATATATATATATATATATATATATATATATATATATTATACTTATATATATATATGTGTATATATAGTATAAATTTATGCATGATATTAAAACAACCGCTATCCCACCATGAAAACCGGTAACTCAAATAGCGGTCATTGACCGTGAACCAATATTTTTCCGCATTAACTACTTAGTAAATAAAAGTCCGAGAAATAGACAGCTCTTCTGTTGTAACATTGGGAATAATGGTAAATCATTGAACTAACCATGGAATTTAATGCATGATGTAATCTCTTTCTCAGTGTTGGTGGATTCTTTTCCTTTTTGTCGTTAGTACTTATAAGATCTCTTTATTGCCAGAATATTGTATACACGTGTCATATGTTTTCATCACCCCATAAATTAGTCATATCTAATTTGAAACACAACCGTTGACAATGTTTGTGCTTCTTCTTTTGTGTGATGAGTCACTCTTAACTCTCTTTTCTTTCTACGCTTGTTCTTGTCCTTATACAAAGCTCTATATCCAACATATATTTTAGCTTATAGATCATGTTCGAATGAAAACATGTGTCCCTCCCTATCTATGATGATATGACGTATATCGTGTATCATGATTGGTGGGTTATGTACATGGTGTTTTCTTTGTTTTTGGGTGTAAAGATAAGGGACATTTAAGAAAGGAAATCTGGATTCTTTATCGAATAAAAGACGGAGAAATAGACAATTCGTCTGTTGTAACATTGGGAATAATGGTAAATCTTTGAAGCGACCACGAAATTAAATGCATGATGTAATCTCTTTCTCAATGTTAGTGGATTCTTTTCTTTTCCTTTTTGTTATTGGTATATTTAAGATCTCTTTATTGCTAGCGTATTGTATACACGTGTCATATGTTTTAATCACCCCAGAAATTAGTCATATCTAATATGAAACACAACCATTGTCTGCTTCTTCTTTTGTGTGATGAGTCACTCTTAACTCTCTCTTCTTTCTACGCTTGTTCTTGTCCTTAAATAAAGCTCCATATCCAGCATATAATTTAGCTTATAGATCATGGTCGAATGAAAACATATGTTTATGATGATATAACACATATCGTGTATCATGATTGGTGGGTTATGTACATGGTGTTTTCTCTGTTTTTGGGTGAAAAGATAAAGGACATTTAAGAAAGGAAATCTGGGTTCTTTATCAAATAAAAGACGGAGAAATAGACAACTCGTCTCTTGTAACATTGGGAATAATGGTAAACCTTTGAAGCAACCACGGAATTTAATGCATGATGTAATCTGTTTCTCAATGCTAGTGGATTCTTTTCTTTTCCTTTTTTGTTGTTGGTACTTTTAAGATCTCTTTATTGCTAGTATATTGTATACACGTGTCGTATGTTTTCATCACCCCGTGTCATATGCTTTCATCACCCCAGAAAATAGTCATATCTAATTTGAAACACAATTTGTACAACCATGATAAATAAATGTTTTATTGTGTATGTTTCTACGGATAGCATATAATATTCATGGTGTGGGTATTCTAGATTATAAATGGTTGTGCCTTGTATACCTTCTAGATCAGCACCGCGGCACTATAGAAAAGGTGAATTACATTCGACTAATATCCAAATATACCTTGTTTTCTTATATTTGTAATGCCTATATATAGGTATGTATGTATTTATGGGTGTGCATAAATATATATTTCTAGATTTTAATAACGGTGTCTTTTTATTATGTTTTGGGCTATGTTAGCTTTTACATTTTGTAGATTTTAGGCATGTATCTAAGTAGTCAAAGGTGAACATGTGGGGAAGGCTTAGGCGCTTCGGTCCAGGCCAGTTGAGGAGTCACCTAGTATTTGCAGTTGGCAGTTTCCACTTCTCATTTCTTTAATTGGATGATTTTTGAAGTATTTCCTTTTTGGGTTAATTGCATATTTCCCCCTCTAAAACACTTTAAATGCATATTCACCCAGCCAAAAAAATCAATTGCATATTTCCCCTTATAAACAACTTTAATTTGCAAATATACCCATTTTTAATAAAGACATTTAGTTAACATTGGGTATATATGCAATTGATTTTTTTAGTTGGGGAAATATGCATTTAGAGGTGTTTATAGGGGTAAATATGCAATTAAATCTTCTTTTTTAATTCTTGGGGAGTCGTATTAGTTTCCTATCCTTGTTATATATGCTTTTTTTTTTACCATTTTGCTTTTCTTTTTGCCTTGTGTGTGTGCTTTTTAGGCGTGTATGTTATATATTAACTATGAAGTAGTGTACCCATAGATATGATTTATGCCCAATTAACTATTGCCGGTAATATGGAATGTGTCAAATAATAGTCATAAGATCTTGGTGAAGTGCACCTATGTACACAGGCCTTAATAAAATAACGAACTGTTGTAAGGGTTTGAGATGTGTTCATGCAATACTGGTACTATTTTAATATTAAGATGTTATCAAGGGGTAAACAAGCTCTACATATATGTTTGACAAATCTGGAGCTCTACTTACAAATGTATTTGATCTTATTTAGAGGCTTAGAAGAAAACTTCATTTAAATTCCATAATTACAAACAACGCAATGGTTATGTTGAATCAAGCAAGATTTTATCTGGTTTGGCTTAAAATAAGGTCTCTCGTTGGTTTTAAAAGAATGGCTTGGTTTGTTACTTGTGCTCCATGATTGAAACTGAGTTTTTATAATCGTTTTTGTTTTTTCTAACAGCATTACATTTTAATTACAAAGCTAACATGCCTTTTTAGTGATTTTGGCAGGTTAAATTTTGTACTTTTAAGATAATTGTTGCACTCAATTTAGGTTTTACGTATTTTTTTATTTGAGCACTTTCTCCATAGATTTAGATCCCATTAAATATGCTAATTAGCTGTTTTGGTTGGGGTTACAGGATATAGCCTCGAAGATGACCGCATTCTCACAGCAAGGTCCTCGTACTGTTTGTATCCTGTCAGCAAATGGTGCCATCAGCAACGTGACTCTTCGCCAACCAGCAATGTCTGGTGGAACTGTAACATATGAGGTCTGTATCACCTTCATTCCAATATGTGTGTGTAATATATGTATGCATGTATACAAGGCTCAAAGTTGAACCATTAAATTTTTAGTAACAAAAGTAACTACTTTCTGGCCCTTGGTACATATTTCAATGGATGGCTGAGGTCGAGAAAATTATGTCTCTCCCACTCTACCAATCGCGACCATCTCCGAAAAGTGGTTGGCTTGGTCCCTAATAATTTAATGGTTTTCTTTTGAACAATGTTTTTAGGACCGGGCCGGTTAGATCGGAAACCAATCATAGAACCGGTCCGATTAGGCCAATTTGGATAGTTTACATTTGAATCTGGCGGTTACTGGTTAAACCGAAGCAGATGGTCAGACCGTTTTCTGAGTTTTTCTTTCTTTCGTAATCTTATCTTTTAATTAAGTTAGCATTGTAGGATCACAGTTTAGTTTTTTAAGTGTTCATATTGTGTTAAAAGTGCAAAGTCATACCAAAACATATATTACTTTCATATATTAGTTTAAACCAGATATACATAAATAATTTCAATTTTATATTATATATGGTCTCATCCAGCCCTTAAATCTGGTTCGGCCGATCCGACTATTAGACCAATGAACTGGTAAGATGACTAGTTCACTGAGCGGTCCGATTCTTAAAAACATTGTTTTTAAATGTGGCCTTACTCGCACATTCATATATGTATATATATGTATATGCTGAGTATACTTTATTCACTCATTTATGTATGTTACTGAGGTTGGCTTATTGTTTATGGTATAACTTGATTTTTCAATAGTTCATACGGGCTACAAAATGAAACAGTTAAAACAGGTAGACAATCAAGTTGTATATAACTAATGCGACCTCTTAAGTCCTAGTTGCTTTATTTAATAAGTTAGATTATTAGTGTAAATATTTATAGAGTTAAGTGCAATTTGCACCCCTATGGTTTACATTCAAAAGCACTTTGCAACCCCATTTAAAAAATTAGACTATTTGCAACCCTATGGTTACTGAAATTGATTCTTTGCATCCCTATGTTAGTTTGACTGTCAGTTGACCGTGAGTTAAAAGGGTATAATTGACAATTTAGCAAACTTTAAGCTTCATCTTCAATTCGACCCCTAGTTTAATTTTCATCTCCTTAAAAAGTCTAAAACATCGCAAGCCACCACCAATCAACCACCGTGGCTTATTCAACTCAAGATCACCACTATCACTACCGATTCCTGTCATCAACCTCCACCACCACTTCCCGTCATTAACCTCCATCGACCTTCTCTCTCACCTCCTCTACCGTCTCTCACCACCTTCACCACCACCCCTTGATTTGAAGCCGATTTGTGTTCGATTCCGGCGACCTTCTATTAGCACACCATCTGACAACCCCCTTGACGACGACGAGCTGCACAAACGGTCTTATTTTTCAAACTGGGTTGCAAAGTGCTTTGTGATGTAAACCACAAAGATGCAAATTGCACTTAACTCTATTTTATATTTTGTAATAAAAATAAAAATTGGGTAAAAAGTGTTCTTGGTCAAACTAATGTACAAAAAATACCCATTTTGCTTTGAACTCATTTGACCAGTTACTCAGCCCAATTTAATACCTTTGAAGTGTTTTTTGTTAAATTTCTAAATCTTATTTTGGCTGATGATGTCATCTTTTAGGGCCGTTTCGAGATAATTTCTTTATCGGGTTCGTTCCTGCAAACAGATGGTGATGGTAACAACAGCAGCAGGCCAAGTGGATTGAGTGTTTCCCTTGCAGGTTCAGATGGTCGGGTTTTGGGTGGTGGAGTTGCTGGGTCGCTGGTTGCAGCCACACCCGTACAGGTCCCCTCATCTCTCTCTCTCTCTCTCTCTCTCTCCCTCATCTATTTCATCAACTAAAATAGTAAAATCATGTTGATTGTTGTGTTTCTATAGGTGGTTGTTGGTAGCTTCATTGCGGATGCTAAAAAGCCCAAATCAAGTAGCAGCCCAGCAGTGGCACCGCCCACAAACATGTTGACTTTTGGTGGTGGTGGGTCAGTGGCTGGTGCTAGTCCAGCATCCGATGGACAATCAAGCGAGTCATCTGACAACAGTGGTAGTAGCCCTATTCATAGGCACCCAGGTTCCTACAACAACGCAAACCAACAACAACAGCAACCACCGCCACCACAGATGCCCATGTATTCCAACATGGGCTGGCCAAACTCCACCATGAACATGCTCCGCAATTGAAAATGGCTAATTGAAGTTGAATTTGTTGGGTTGGTATGCATGTAACATAGGATCTTGAACTATGTATGATTATGCTGCGGTTTCGAATTGATTTGTAGTAGTAATGTAGGAATCAAATTGGATGTGGCTATCAGTCTAGGATTAATGTTGATGCTTTTTTCTATTCTGATTTGTATGAGTTCTGTTATTTTTTTAAAACTCAAGTTATTGGCCGTTTGTGGTAGTCTATAGTCCAATGTTTAAGGCATTTCATTTGTGCTTTACTTCGGTTTTTGCGGTACGTAGTAATCGAACACCTTTGCCAATCTTGTTGAGTGAGTTGTTATCCTAACCAAAAACCTCTCAAATTCAGACCCTTAGACACAGGCGTCATGTTCTTGTATCAAAGTAAGGTTAACACTGCTATCCTTGGAACGAAAGGTTTCTTTGGCATACGACTGGTTAGCTGATAATTAAAACGTGTCATGGTGGTGAGGGTATCAAGTCCTATATATGAAAGTCTTTGTTTTCTCTCACAACCAATGTAAGATGTTACTATCCACCCCCTTAAAGAAGCTTAGCGTCCTCACTAGCATATTATGCCAGTCTGTATCACTGATACCATCTGTAATAGCCCAGAGTAACCGTACCATGATAGTCTGCTTTGACGGACGGAATGCCCTCAGGTGTTGCCCCTCACAGTTTTTAAAACACGTTATGGTGATAATGGTATTAAGCCCCGTATAAGAAAGTTCTCCCAAACAACCAATATGGGATGTTATGTGATACATGACATTTTCAGGTTAACCCCGTTAATACAACTTTGTTAGTTCCGTTGATTCTGTCAGGTTTACATTTAGTTAGGCTAATTAAATGTGTTAATCATTGCAGAATATGATTTAAAGATTTAAATAAATTAGATTTCAAGTAAATTGATTTGAAGGCCTAATAAGATAGTTAGGGTCAATTAAAGGCTTAATACATTATAATGAGTGTATATCCAACACATTAATATAAAATATGTCTTATAAACTTATAAGAATGCAAAGTAATTATTAGTTCTATAACAAACGAAGATATTTAACCGTGAAACGCGTAGGAAAAGCGGATATCAGGACATACCGAAATTTGCCGACATCTAAAATGATAACATGAGTGGTTATAGTAACACAAACAGTCAGCTCGGTTCGAAATGCTTGAGTAACATGAACATGGGTGTTAGAGACCAATGAAATGAGACCAAGAAGCTTTATTATACAAAAGTTCTTTGAAGACCTTTTGCTTCTGCTTCCCTGCCTACTATTGCTATCACCTCAACTGCTTTGACCTACTCACTTAGAGTGAAGATCAATAATGGACAGAAAAGAGTTCACACAATACCATAGAGCAAGAGAGAAAGCCTTCCTTACCTATTTAGTTGTGCCCTCTTATCACACGTATTTCCCTTTTCCTTTAGTCACATCTAGTCTCAGTTCTGCTTCCAACTACTAGTGGGAGAGTGCTTGGACGTATAGCAAGATTTAATAAGAGATATGACATACGAGAATAGTATGAAATCACAAAGGCGACCGGAGATGAGCGTGGTTAATACTTCATAAAGCACCTTACAATTACTAGTAATGCCCCTATCGGCCTCAGTCTTGTTTTTTGCTAGCTTTAGTCTAGAACTATACTACCTCATTAAACGTCGAATATCCCTATGATGCTAGCTAGTGAAAAAGGAATGAGTCTACTACTTTGCTGGCTTGACTCCTAGCTACCTACTGATATAACTGTGTTTTACATTATCTGGAAAACTTATCACTTATGAACTGTTTATCTAAACCTATGAACTCATCAACCTAGTGTTGACACATTTTAGCATGCACTTCTGAAACGTTTAGCATTTTTTAAATGTTTGCATTAAAATTATGATTTGGGCGTGTGTTTCGCGCAGTCATTTTGGTTTACTTTACTTTTAAACTTCCATAACTTTTACAGTTAAACTTTGTTTGGTTTTTTTTTTATCATTTATTGAGATATGTGCGACTAGCTTTTTAAATTCATGTAGAGTCGTTTGTGTGAGTAATGACTTTGATCCTGATTTGTCACGCTTCTATTGGTAAAACTATGTTAGTGAAATTTGGTGGTTATGACAGATCTTCTTTGACATATTCACATATTTTAACCCTACTTTGGATATATATATATATATATATATATATATATATATATATATATATATATATATATATGTGTGTGTGTGTGTGTGTGTGTGTGTGTGTGTGTGTGTGCGCGCGCGCGTGTACACTTTTAACCTCCAGTTGTCTACCCCTGTAATGCAATGCGCATGTGGAAGTCAAAAACGTTCTTAACTCGTGTAATGAATTGAAGTGAAAAACTTTGTCGCCACAACACATAGCACATGCCAAATTAATTCACCGACCATGCTGAATTCGAAAAGGTGCCACCACAACGCATGAAAAATGTGAAAATTTTAATGTCCCTAATCCAATGCGTGTAACGAGCTCACAAACATGAGACCCAACCTTCACATCACACAATCCAATCTCAAGTGACCAAATAGTAATTTACCCTAATAATAGTGTACACTAATGACCCATGCATGTGAACTATTCACATCCGTTAGTGCATGTAACTAATGACAAGTGTTTTTTTCTACCTCATCCCTGGGATCCACCAAAGCTTGCCACGTAGGCCACATTCACTAGTTGAACTAACATACACAATTACACATTAAGGTTCATGGTCTAGTTAACTAATTAAGTGCACTTTTAATATACCGATCTCTTGTTGATACAAAGGATAAAAGCTTGTATTGAAGCTGAACATGTTACAAATTTGAAACAGAGAACAAAATGTTACCAACTGTGATAATGTACACACTTTGACTAATTAACTCACTCATGAACAAATTAAACATGAGTCATGACTAGACGATTACGGCTCGAAAGTTGGAGTTTGATCTAACAACCCATGTTTCATTTGCCACACAAATCTTTCAACACTACTTCTATAAGGATCCTCCTCTCGCTTCTTTATCAAATAAGCCATGTTCTTTTCGACTTCGCGTCTTATCTGCAAATACAACTCTTGCAAATAGTTGTCGTCGTTTACAATACTTTCATTTCCTTTCGTTCGTATAGGCTTCCCAAACATATAGTAAAGTCGACCGAGCGGCTTGGGCATAAAAATAGGCATATGAAATTGTTGGTTCGCAATCTCTCCTCCTACCCCCGCCCTATTATCAAATAACGTCAATAAAAAATGTGGACTTCACATATAAACCGCCGGAAATTAAATTTGTGACGTTTTTCTGACTAAAATCACCATTAACTACATTACCGACAAAAAGGCCTTGCTATTTCACAAATGTATTTTTGCGACAGCATTTTAGCAATATATGAACTTTGTGATAAAGTTACTAGGGGACTGATTACCTCTTCTTAAAGTTAGTCACTAATTTGTTGCAAGAAAATTCACTTGCTCTTTGCGACAAAAATTTTGCGACTTAATTTTTAGCAACAATCCGTGACTAAATAACCAGTGACAAATTTCCTTTTTCTTAAATAAACCATCACTATCCCGTCACAAAAAATATACTCATCTTTAATTCTATTGCTATATATTGCGACAGATATTCTCAGTAGCAAAACCGTTAGCATTATAAATTAAGCATAAGAAGTAAGTTCACCTCAAGTTTGTTCTCCCTTGATTAAATCTATACACCATATTATTAAGAATCGGGGTTCTCTTTATGTCGTTAAAATCAACGATTAGCTGGTGAATGCTTAAGAAGATTAGCAACATCAACAACATGCATGCTACTAGTAGTTATTTTGTTTTGAAAATGAAGTCATAGTTAAGTTTGTTCTTACTTGTAATATGTCATCTTCCCCAACTCCTCCATATGGTATAATAGTGGCCCCAAACCTCACTGCCATTCTTACAAATTCTTGTTTATCAGGCCAAAATAACTTGCCAGTTTCACCCTGTACGTTAAAAGTAACTCGTTTTGTTGACAAAATACGACATACTAACGCCCTAACATATGTTACAATGTTGAATGATATTAAATGCAATTTCAAAACAAATGTTGAAATTAATATAGTGACAAAGCTAAGACAAATTAGTCAATGAGTTGAAGTTGAGAGTTGATGCTTTAAATTAGCAACATTGTATCCACAGTAAGGTTGGTCACTATGAGCTAACAAAATTGTCATCAGGAAATTAAGTTGTTGTTGATGATAATAAGTTAGTAGTGATGTAATAATAAAGGATATTCTTTTGTTTTCCTGTTATGACCGTTAAAGAGGTAGTTATACACGTATGCGGGACCGTCTCTTCAGACTTAACAAGTAAAACAATTGTTTCAGGCTCCCATCATTTAAGGGCCCCCAAATTTATAGCACGCTGTAATAACGTACTATGAATTTGAAATTTTAGGTGCTGCGTGATTAAATATACTGGCTCCATTTTACATACATGCTCATACTTACAAGTACAAATACTATAACTTTTGATGAAAATATTGAAGAACATGAACATATAAATTTATATGAACAAAAAAACATAAACATTATAGTTTATTATTGTCGGTCCCAAGTAAAAAAATGTTTATATTAGAAAAAGGGTCTTATTTTTATAGTTTGACTGAGGCCTCTCAAAACGATGAGACGGCTCTGCACGTATGTTTACCATATTTTGTTGACGAAATATGAGTAGTAGAAGTAACTCACTTTACGATGGAGAGCCTCGCGTATACCACCAGGGTAAAGTAATATGTGTGACTTATTTGCTAACAACTTGAAAAAGTTTCTTCCTGAAACAGGAATTGATCCACCTAGCTTCAGTAGATCAGCTATGGGAATTATATAGAATTCTTGCTCGACGTCAACATGAAAGAAGTACGGGTGAGTTAAACCATGAAGCGTGATTTTCTTTTCTCGCAAATACGCTGAGACTATAGGAAGAACATCAAACGCCATTAGCATGTGATTACCAACTATTAATACTGGCCCTTCGTCCGGAATCCCTGCAAGACCTCTCACTATTTCTCCATCCTCCGTGGTTGAGAACATTACTGCATCTATATAAAGGCGGTACCACCTGCATGTACTATTGTTTTTATTATCAACGAAAACTAGAGCGGAACCAGAGCACTTATGTGGGGTCCGGGAGTCAATAGTCATTATAAAATTCTTTTTTATTAACTATAGCTAAAGGGTTCAAGTCATTTTTTTATAACTTTTATTTAAAAAAAATGAAAAATTCCAATGAGTGGGGCGTAGTCGCCCCTCTTGACCCTCATCTGGTTCCGCCCTTTACAACAACAAATTTTGATCCAGGATATATGTTGGATTAATTACCAAGACTCTGCAGGCGAGGTTTTGAACTCGGTAAAACTAATAGGCAAGTAGTCCTTCAAGACATCATGCTTTGAAAAACGGCGGTACATACAAGTAGTTCTAATAGCTGTAAGCACGCTAACACCACTCTCCTGCGCGATCATCATAACCACTTTAGTATTTGTTAGACAATGATAAGTGAAGAATAGGACTTAGCATTTGAGGACTCGCGTTACGTATGTTACTACAATCTTAACAGACTGATATATTTGATTTAGTCTGCATGCTTAGTCTTTTATGCAAACAAAGGTCATGACATAATGAGAAACAGACACACACATCATGTATCCTGATACATTTACACACCACTAGATCATGTTTTTACTTCTATTAAATTGATGACAAGAAGGTGCTAGAATAGATCTTAATACCAGTAGGATTGAATGCCCATTTTCCTCGAACACGCGTATGTCGCAGTGCTTCAACAGTCTAAAAAGCCTTTGGGCCTCAGATTTACTTGGCAAGACATTGTCCCTGCCACTGAAATGCAAACACCATAGAATTATTAGAACGGGCATACCGATTCAGAGGTACCTATAGAACACAAACTTTAAACTAGAGTCTTAGCCACTTCAAATTTCAATTATAGGACCACGCAACGAGAACAGAAAGAGTCCAAACGGTTGTAAAGTTAGCGACCAAAACTAAAACATTCGCAAAATGGTCGTAAAACTAGTAGAAGAATAATCAAGTAAAAATAAGTTGTATGAAGATGTATCAAATATGTGAAAAATAATATATTAAAATATTAAACTACATAAAAGTCACAAAATTTTGACTAAAAGTAAATAAACGAATATATGAATTTTGGTCGCAAAGCTCTTGTAAATTTCGGTCACAAAATGTGAAAAATAACTAAACTAAAAACAACTGTAAATTTGGTTGCTAAATTCGGTCACAAAAAAGTAGCAAAACAGGATTACCATGGTGGTTTTTGCTACCATGTTTTCGTTCCCAAAGTCATTTTACGACCGATTTGCGACCAGAAATGTTATCGTAAACACCAATTTTCCAGTAGTGACATAAGTGTAAAATAAGAAGAATCAACAATTATTGTCCACATGCAAAAGAAAGAAACCTAGCAAGCACAAGTACTCGAGATGTAATCGCATGGAGACGAGAATTAGCATAAGCAGCAGCTGATTTAACAAGCTTCAACCTCCATGAGAAAGTATCTTTGGGTAACATTTGGGGCGCCACCTAGCAGGAGAATCAAATCAAAATAGATATATAAAGAATGTCTATCCTCAAATGCCACAAGCAGATTTTGAGCGTGTTGGTTATGGATGAGATGAGAACTTCATAGTCAAGTGTGTTTAGTTGATACATGAGATTATAGAGACGAGCCTTTGATCTATGTTGGGAAACTGGTAGCTGGGAGTTAACTCGTGTCAATATTGGTGCTATCTTTGTGGTTAAGCGGTGTGCATCACAATAAAAGGATTGTCCGGGGTTTAAATCTTGCAGGGTGAAGGTTGTGGCATATTTTTTTAGGAATTGTTATTAGAAGATGATAAGAAATAAACTAAATAGTTACCTAGCTTGATCTATTAATGATGAATTGAATAGTTTTTAAACAGTTTTCATTCCATATAGCTAATAAAGAAGTAAACTAAAACCATAATAGAGATAAAGATATAACTAAGTGCGCGCCGAATTAAGATGGTTCTTACGTACGTACCGATATGAGAGATAGATCTTTACTAAAACCGGCAAGCAATTGACAAAGAGATTCCAAATGATTTCTACCATAACATTTAACCATTGCCATCTTTATATAATCACCTGAAATGAACATATATATTATTACATGGACTAGAGATTAAACAATTGTTAAGCAGTTGTTAAGTAGTTAAACAAAAACCTACAAGCAAGGGGGCTCATGATATAAGGAAGCATCCCATAATGTTCCTCACTCAAATTCTCCACAAGAGATGGTAAAAAGAGCAATGGTGACCTCTCATAAGATGTTGCTGAAATGGATACAATAATAATAATAATAATACATACATGCATACAAATACATGTTGACTTTGACTGTGTTGATAATATTAGACTAAACTTTAGCTCCAACAATACATGAAATTAGTCGCTCCTAACTTTCACTTTTATTATAAAGGACAATCTCACTCACATAATCATCGTGTATTTACACTTGATTTCCACCTATTTCACTCACGGTGATAAATATTAGTGAAATGAAGAGATGTACCTTCCTTGTATGGGAGATCAAGCGAAAATTAAGTGGAAGATTGAACATTGTAGATCTATGATGATTACGCGAGTGTGATTGTCCTTGGCAACGTATCACAGTTTTGATTATTATAATAAAAACTTTGCTTAAAGGAAATTGGAAAGCATGTAAAACGGCTAACCTGGATTAGCGAGTATAAGTACTAAGTCAATTGTAGGATTGCGAGCAGCGACTGCAAGTGCTAAGGCTCCTCCAAAAGATTCTCCAAACAAGTAAATCGGCTTATTTGGGGACAAAGTGTGCTCACTCATCACGGATTTTTCCACAATTTGAAGCAAACCTTCATGAAAACAAGGTGTTCATGAAAATACATAAAGTCACAACTTGCTATGCAAAATTAGACATAAAGAGAAGATGATAAACCTTCCAATGATGATCGGTCCGAAACAGGAATATGCAAGCATTGAACAGAAAAAATCCTGTCATTCAAGTTGAGAAAGATCAGTGTAAAATCAAAGCATTTAAAGAACAGTAATGAAGTACAGTTTAATTTCTTGGATGATTTCTTGGTAACAAAATGGATGGTAAATTATAGTAATTTGTGTTTTACACATTAACATATCAAAATGATAAGAGAATTTTGTAGATCAAGAGCAACTCACTTTCCAAGAGCTTTCTCATGTACAACAAGGCCTGCTCCGGTCCCATCTATCCCTGAACAAAGTATCACAGCCAACGCTTGGTGATTTTAGTGTTATCAATGTTATATTAGTATAACTGGATTTACTTAAGACCGGCCAAATAAGATATTAGAATATATATTAATATGAGTTAGGAGGTGTGGATTGCACGCTCATTAAAAAATGTTATGATTTCGAAAACTATAAAAACTCAAACGTTGTATGGGGTATACGTAGCCTCTAGACCAAGGGGTTTAGGAGAAAACACCTCATTGCCAGTGGCGTAATGGCGTTCGAGGCAACGCCCCTGGGGATGTCCAAGGGGTAGATTCTATGAAAAATCTACATGGAAGGTGAAAAGTTGCATCACTATTACAAAACCGAGCATTTGCCATAGAGAAAGTTATCGCGGGTTGTTTTGCGACCTAAACCACACCTCTCGCAAAACTAGTGACTACACTTAATACAGTCGCAAATTAGTCACAAAGTTTGTGGTTGTTTAACTTCGGTGGCAAACCAACGACAAAAAAATGATGAATAACATTATATTAAAACTAACTTTTGCGCGCAACTACTTTGGGTCTGTATTTACAGTGGCAAATACTCAGTTTTGTAGTAGTGCATGAAAAACGGATCTTTATCACTATTAATCAGTTACAATTGCTACTAATCACTTGTGGCAACTTAGTTCCATAGTGCCAACGAGCAGTAGCAACTGAAGATTAGATGGATGGTATGTGTCAGCAACAACTCGTTAGTGATAACTAAGAACATTGGTAACAAGTAACAAATAGGTGATCACTAGCACAAACAGTGGTAACTCATAACTGACGAGATTTTACAAAGAATGCGTAGAAGCTTATAAACATATGAAATTTTTTAGCGACCAAAAACAGTACTAATTACCAGGTAAATACATAAGAACAGGAGAGTCTTTCATAGGTTTGCGACATGCAACGGGGCAAAACCATCTAGGAGGCCCTCCATCAATATTCTTAATCAAACTCATAACTGTTTCAATGCAATCATCAGTGGTTTGACTCCCAAAACCATCATCCCAAAGTACTTCCAACTTTTCATCATCATCTTCAACACTTTTTTTTTCGCCAACATCATAAGTAGAAACATATGCATTTTTTCTGTTAACAGAAGAAACACAACTACAACTGATCCCAATTGACTCACATGATTCATCATCACCTACACATCTAACAACAACACGCGAACGCAGTCTGTGATGTTCATTTACATTGAAAAGTAGAGGTGATGATGGAACAATGAAATGCCTCAGAGTTAAGGTCATTATGATTGTAAAAATATTAGCAATATGTTGTGATGTTGATTGCAAAACTGCCCACAACAACCTCACTAGCTAGCAAGAAACAAAAATGAGTAGGTTGAAGTTGCGTATTCGATTCTGCTTGGAAACGCAATGAAATGTAGGTCTCATGTATCATTCCATATGAATGACATACACATTGCATATGAACAAATAACAGCATCAAGAATGAAAATGAAATTTCTTTTACCTGAATGATCAGATTTACTTATTTAAATAAACCTTCTAATTTTTCAAATGTTCATAAGATTAACTAATGATCACATCTAATTAAAACTAAACAAAAGTCTATGATGTAGAGTTAATTAAGCCAACTATTAAAAAAAATTCATTAAAAATAGCTTTGAAGTATGGTTTATGGTTCAACTTTAAGGGTTAGGTTTAGGGATTAGTTTTAGCCTTTTCGATTCAAAGTTTAGCTTTTTCGATTAGGTTTTTTCATTACATATCGTTTATATTTTTCAATTCGTATGGGTTAAAAACCTAGTTTGTATATGCACTCGTTCTAAAATTGAGTCTCTGCGAATGCATTTTCTGTCACAAATAGCCTTTTGCGGGCGAATTTCAACATAAAAACAGTCACAAAGGCCTCCGCGGGTAGCCCAATTTGTTGTTTTCGACTGTGGACGTTTTGCGACGAAATATATACAGTGGTCGCAAAATTACAATTGGTATTTATATTTAACTATTTAACTTTTCAAATATTTTTGCCGCTGTTTTGCGACCACATTTAAACAACCTAAAATTTTGCTATCGTTGCGGCTGAATAAGTATTTTTCACTAGCCAGTTGTGGTCGCCAGATTTGATAAATCATTGTTCTTGTCATAACCTTTTTTGATAACTACTTGTCAGCTGCTAAGTTGTGATTTGCCTGATTTTATTCTTAGTAGAGTATTGACGGGTCTCGTGAGTTCATCGTTGAAAAACGTCATTGTCCTTGAAGTTGTTGATCTGAACTAATTTTTTTTTCTTTTCCTAGTTAGAAGTTAGTTTAGATGTCAAAGTTGTTAGCTAAGGTTCCATGAACAAATCAAAACAAAGATGGAAATATCTTGTCAAAATCATTACAAAGTAAATAGAATTTATCAATAGCAACATACATCCCATGTCAAATAACTAGCTAGGTTCATGGATCAAAAGATGGAATTTGATCTAAAGAACCATAATTCATTAGCCACATGAGTCTCTCAACAACACCTCTGTAAGGATCATCCTCTCGCTTCGTTAACAAATAAGCCATACTGTTTTCGACGTCACATTTTATTTGCAAGTATAACTCGCGCAAATAATCTTTGTCGTCTAACATATGCTCCTTTCCTTTTGTTTGTATGGGCTTCCCGAACAAAAAGTAGATTCGACCCGGCAACTTGGGCAGAAAGATAGGTATATGAAGTTGTTGCTCAGCAATCTCTCCTCTCATTCCCTCCCTATCATAAAAAAAAATCACACAATTGATCATTAGTCCTCATTTTGTTAGCGATATACATTCGATAGATAACTTAAGATTAGACAAGATATATTAGCTAGGATTTCTACGCATATAAAATTTCGTTAGTGATGTATCTTATCGCATCCCTTCATTGTTTTCTAATATATGGTATCAGAGCCCTAGTGTCGACTGTCGAGTGAATTCACCTCAAGTTTCTTCGCCCCTTATTATATTCTTGTACCATCTGATCAAGGAAAGAAATTTTCTTCATGTCATTGTAATCAATGAGTAGCTGGAAACAAAGTAGATCAACTAGTGAGCATCTAACATGAAGAAACATTAATAATGAAGACGAAAACTAGTTTGTTCGAGAAGAAATTGTTACTTCTGCTAGATCATCGTCTCCAACACCTCCAAGTGGTATAATGGTCGCCCCAAGCTTTACTGCCATTCTTACGAATTCGTGTTTATCAGGCCAGAATAACTTACAAACTTCGCCCTGTGTCGAAAGTTATAATGTTAAATTTGATTAAATAGGTTGTACGTGTTCATGTCGAGAATATGATCAGTGAGTGTTTAAGTACGCGTGTAAGACATGATTTTCATGTTCGTGTCAAGTTCGACTCGTCTATTCACGAACACGAGAGAATAAATAACACACCTTACGATGGAGAGACTCGCGTGCACCACCAGGGTAAAGTAAGGCATACGAATTTCCGGATAACAATCTGTAAAGATTTCTAGCAGAAAGCGGAATACCACCAAGTATCTTAACTGCATCCGTATACGGAATCATAACGTATTCATGTTCAACACGAAACTGATATATTTCAGGATGAGCTAAACCATGAAGTGTGATCTTCTTTTCTCTCATAAACTCTAAAACAATAGAGAAAGCATCAAATCCACATAACATGTGATTACCAACGACTAATACGGGACCTTTATCAGGAATCCCTGCAAGACCTCTCACTATCTTTCCGTCCTCCGTTGTTGAAAACACCGCAGCACCCATATAAAGCTTGTACCACCTGCACACATTGGGTCATATCTTAACATATATCATATGTCAATCTGTTAGGAGTGTTGAAACAATTCGTGACTTGTGGCTCACTTAAAAACGGCTTGCCTATAAGCAAGCCGAGCTAACTCGACTTGGTTTGTAAACAAGCCAAGCCTGAACGAACGAAATTGTTAGTTAATAAAATTACCAACTTTCCCATAGTGAATTGTTAAACTCTGTCATACTAGTAGGCAAGAAGTCCTTGAATATATCAAACTTCGCAGAATGACGGTAAATTTGTGTACTTTTGATAGAAGACAACAAATTTACACCGTTCTCCTGCATGAATAAGAATCGTGCTTTATTATTCAACGTCTGATTGTTGGACACATAGAGACCAGTTAGTTAATACCAGTAGGATCATGTGCCCGTTTCCCTCAAATACACGTACATTGCAGTGCTTCAATGATCTTGAAAGCCTTTGGGCTTCATTTTTACTTGGCATGAAGTTATCCTTCCCACTGAAATCCATGTGTTACTATATGTTAACTAATGTGGATGTAACTGTTGATGTTGAGTTAGTTAGTTAGTTAGTTAGTTAGTTAGTTAGTTAGTTAGTTAGTTAGTTAGTTAGTTAGTTAGTTAGTTAGTTAGTTAGTTGGTTGGTTAATAGTTGGGTTTGTTAGTGATAATCTATATTAATTTAAGTTTTTCTTCATAAGCTATGATTTGCATTACTGAAAGAAGAAAGAAACCTAGCAAGCACAAGTACTTGAGCTGTAATAGCATGAAGACGAGAATTAGCGTATGTGGCAGCTGATTCGACAAGCTTCAACCGCCATGTAAGAGTGTCTTTGGGTAATATTTTCGCTGCAATCTATCCAAACAAGTATAAAAATTGGCAGTTAACATATACAGATGGTATAAAAACTAGAAAGAATACTATCATTTTAAAAACTTCTAAAACGGAAGGTCAGTGGCGACAATGCAAGCGACGAGTATCACACTTTGGTGACTTTAGAACCCTACTCAACTTTGACATATTTACGACTTTGACCCTCAACTTTGATTTTTTATCATTTTGACTCCTAATGAGTTATATCCATACATAGAGGTCAAAATGTAACTAACTTTGACTTTTTATCGTTTAACTTCACGGTAACGCAAGAGACGTGAAATTTTTTTACCAATGCGTGTGACATAGTCACATACGCGTGACTCAATTGGCGCATCATGCGGCCCGGTCACATATTTAGTTATTATCAAATAGTAACTAAAAAATAAGTAGTTCTTACAGAAAGAACTGGTATATCTTCTGCAAGATTGCCAAACAATTGCCAAAGAGATGACCAATAACTTGCATCACTCATTTCAACCATTGCCATATTTACAAAATCACCTAAGTACAAAATGTTGGAATATAAATTAGAAAAAACAGGCTATGATTACAAATGTTTCATCAAAATTAGCACTTATGACCCATGTTTGAATCACTAGAAAACAAATGAAAATTATACTACCTTCAAGGGTATATTCGAAATTTAATAAAATGATGTCACGTTGACACGTTGTTGTGAAAATAATCGTTTCCAAACACACAAGCTAATTTTAAAACAATTATCATGATCTATTTTATAAAAGGCTTGATTGTGGATTAAAAAAATAAAAAAAAAGTATAAAATAATATTTAATTCACTAGAAGACAAAATAAACACTATTCATACATAGCTTTTTAATAAGATTAGTAAAGTAATAGTAATTAATAGTAACCACCTACTTAAAAGAGGGGTCGCAGGCAGATCCGTCAAGAGCGACATTAAAGGGTGCGCTAGCGACCTCTCATAACAAGTGGCTAAAACAAACATATATCACAGTTAGTATCTGACATCTCTAAACGTTGGATCATGTTTCTTAAACCGAGAAAAAAAGAAAGGAACTATATATAACCTGACCTGGGTTTGCTAGTATGAGTATCAAATCAAGTGTAGGATTGCGAGCCGCCACTCCAAGTGCTAGGATCCCTCCAAAAGAATCACCAAGCAAATAAATTGGTTTGTTTGGGGATTTAATGTGCTCAATCATCACAATTTCTTCCACAACTTGAATGAGACCTTTGTGTTGTTTATGATCAAACTACTTTAGAGTTAGTAGATGGATTCATATGTGACGTTTTACAGAATTTAAACGTTAGAGACGATGATTACCAACCTTGGAATGATGTTCGATCGGATGCAGGAATATGCATGCATTGAACATGAAAAACCCTGTCATTTTGAGATTGTGATCATGAGTTACTTACATATAAAAAAATGATTTTGTAGCTAGACAAAATGTGACTTACTTTCCAAGTGATTTTTCATGTAGAGCAAGACCAGCTCCAGTCCCATCCATTCCTATATATTTATCACACTCAATTACTACCATTTTTCTCACTTCGATTTGGTGCATATGAAGGTATATTGGTTTTCACTGGTCCCAACTATCACATGTTGTCTTCTACTGGTCCCAACTATTGAATTGGTTGTCAACGGTCCCAACTTTTATCACTTTGGTAACCACCGGTCCCGTCGTTAAATTTTTTTAACGCCGTTAAGTTTTTTTCCAAATTCAATACCGATGTTATAAGCATTTTGATCGGAACGATAATATAAGTCGATTGATGGAAAAGTTACCTCGAAACGGCACTCCGAACAACAAAATAGTGCTTCGATCGGGTGTTTAAACCTAACGGTGCATCAATCAAATGTAAAAATTTTATCGTTCAGAGAGCCTTTTCGAGAAAACTTTTACATCAATCGACAAGTATTATCCTTCCGATTAAAAGGTCTAAAACATCGTTCTTGAATTTGGAAAAAACTTAACGGCGTTAAAAAAATTTAACGACGGGACCAGTGGTTACCAAAGTGATAAAAGTTGGGACCGTTGACAACCAATTTAATAGTTGGGACCAGTAGAAGACAAAAGGTAATAGTTGGGACCAGTGAAAACCAATATACCGCATATGAAAAGCTCGAAATGATAGAATCTTTAACAGTGGCTTCATATCGGTTAGTCACATCGTTGGTGATATAAATTATCTTTATTTTCTTTGGGTAAAGAATAGAGATAAAATGGTAGATTTAAAATGGAAACAATGGTCTTATTTTTCTTCTGTAAATATATTTTAATTAGCTCCTTGCTAGTTTTTTAATAATGCATCTGGTCGTTCAAAAAGATGGACATCCATACTAGACATTACTTATTTTGAAATTTATTAACGATAATCATTCCCACGTCTCTTATAAAAGTAATTTCCGTCTTATTTTTGTGACTTTGTATTTTGAGCTTCTGTTAAAACCAGTTCAATTAGGTTTTAAACCGAACATGTTTCAGCCTGATTTGATTACAACCAAAAGGTTGTTGATCTAATCCGGCATCTGTTAAAAAAAGTATTACCTGGTAAATACAAAAGAACCGGTGAATCTTTAATGGGTGCACCACATGTAACGGGGCAAAACCATCGCGGTGGTCCTCCATCACATGTAATGATCAAATCCATTGCAGTTTCAGCATAATCCATCACGGTTCGAGTCCCATAACCATCATCCCACAAAGGCTTTAACTCTTCTAGAACGTTTTGCGCACCTGTCTTTGATCTGTTATTATCATAAGAAACTACAACTGTACTCTTAATGTCAACATTAGAAGCTCCTTTGACTCTAGCTTGTTTTGGTACTGTTACTGGTACTCTTACTACATTTTCGTTATCCGCACTCCTAACAAGAACACGCGTACGAGGCTGATGATTTTCTTTTGGAGTAGATAAAGATGAGAACTGAACATTGGAGATTTTGCTCACAATTGAGGCCATTTTGACATGCAAATGACAGTTTTTGGGATGTTGAGAGTTTGAATGAACTCATTAACATGAATCCCCAAGGAAATGATGCAAGTTACGTGTTCAACTACGCTCGGAAAGAAATGAAATGCAGGTTTCATGCATCATTCGATATGAATGACTTTAAGATATGTGATGAAATAACATGTGTTGGCAGAAAATGTGGGAGGATCATTTTAATTGTCAAATGGTGGACTTCATACCAGAAAATGAAACTTACATAGCATATTGTTGCCATCTTTATTGCAGGCAAGGCAATATGCGGTTTTGTAGAGTGTCGCAAAAACATTCTGCTGCCCAATCCGTCTTAGTTTTTTTTTCAACAAATATATCATACTACTAAACTACACCAAATACAATCATGTCCGGGTTTGGGTGGTGATATAGTCACTAAATATATCCTTACGACTGATTTTATCTATCGCAAAGAAACTGCACGCGACAGATTTTATCAGCGTCAAACATCTTTTAGCACGCCTGTGTTTGTTTTAGCCACATGCCCACATATAGGAACAATTTACGTGGTACATGACTACATTCACACTTTTAGAACACTTCAACAACACTTAAAGAATGCATATTGATTTTAGGTATATTGGTTTTCACTGGTCCCAACTATCACATGTTGTCTTCTACCGGTCCCAACTATTGAATTGGCTGTCAACGGTCCCAACTTTTATCACTTTGGTAACCATTGATCCCGTCGTTAAATTTTTTAACGCCGTTAAGTTTTTTTCCAAATTCAATGCCGATGTTATAAGCCTTTTGATCGGAACGATAATATAAGTCGATTGGTGGAAAAGTTACCTCAAAATGGCGCTCCGAACAACGAAACAGTGCTTCAATCGGGTGTTTAAACCTAACGGTGCTTCAATCGGATGTAAAAAATTTATTGTTCAGAGAGCCTTTTCGAAAAAAAAATTTCATCAATCGACACGTATTATCCTTCCGACCAAAAGGTCTAAAACATCGGTCTTGAATTTGGAAAAAACTTAACGGCGTTAAAAAAATTTAACGACGGGATCAGTGGTTACCAAAGTGATAAAAGTTGGGACCGTTGACAACCAATTTAATAGTTGGGACCGATAGAAGACAAAAGGTGATAGTTGGGACCAATGAAAACCAATATACCTTGATTTTAGCGCATGTCGATATACAGTCTACTAATTGTTTATTACATACAGGTGATTGTTGAAGCAACATCCTTTTGAGTTAACGGTCAATCGTTGATATAACCTCATGCTGTTAGGCCATCTATTAGAAACTGTCACCAAGGGTTTATAGCGGAGACGATTCAATTAGTCAATAACAATAGGCAGCAGCACAGCGATTTCAACCTGCACAAATGTTGTAAATGCCTTCTTACCTATTGTTGTTTCAAAATTAGAGTCTTTCCATAATAATGTGTAAGTAGCAAAGGACTTGACTGCCACAGACAATAAGAATGGCTGCACAACCAATCCCGCAACCGGGGGTCAAGTCCTTCCGATCTACATATTCTGATGCAATAGATTCGGTTAAACAAACACTAGTAAATGGAAACCCTTTTGAGGTCTGAAGCTTGTGCACCCCTAACTGAGTTAATCAAGTGCAGGACTTCAGGTAAGCGGTTTTTCACACAATTACTTCCTCTAATTCAAAGATTGACTCCTTCAGAAGTCAAACATACAAATTTCCAGCATAAAAATTGCTTTTAAAAACATCCTTAGAACTGCGGGAGTCGGAGGTTTATAAACATACATATATGATCATAACTTGTAAAGACCTTTAGGCTTTAACCACTTCAAATCACATACATACATATATGCCAATTGATTTCATTTATTATTGTCCATTTAGACAAACTCCATTCATGATGTTGACAAAAATCATAAACCTTGAACATGGTATCTTGCAACAAGGCTACAGACTGGAGATAAACTCTATGAATTTAACTAAACAGAACAAATTCAATGTTGACTCAACCACATTTTCTGGTCAGCCACCTAATGTAAATCATGTTCAAGAAATAAACATATGATCACTGTTACCAGCTATATAGTCTAAACAACCATTCAAAGTCTATAAACAGAAATGAGCAACAGAGAAAAAAAACAAAACAACTTCCAAGAAACTATTTTACAGCCAATTTACCTTGTGTTAAGGTGCTGCAGCGATAAATCCATACAAAGTTAGCATCTTTTGCTGTTATCCGATCTAATCCCTCCATCTTGGAGAAAATGAGAAAAAACCCGGAGATGGAAACCCCATGCCAGGAGAAGGTGGAGGTTGAGCTCCGGGACCAGGACCAAACACTCCTGGTTGAGTCATCGGCGAAAATGAAAAATTTGGTGTCAGTGGCGGTGGTTGCTGATATCCAGGAGAAAGTAACGGGTACGGTGATCGTGGAGATAATAAATTTAGGTAACCGGATGGTGACGGAAGAAGATACTGAGAGGTTGGTGATGGTAAAGACGGTGGTGGGCCATTCATTCTTGGTGATGGTAAAGGCGGCGGTGGCCCGTTCATTCTTGGTGATGGAAGTGGTGGAAGGGGCGGGCCGCCATTCATCTGATGCGGAGGACCATTCATCCGAGGAGATGGAAGTGGTGGCACAAGTGGGTAAGGAAGCAATCCAGATGATTGTTGTTGTTGTTGTTGTTGTTGTTGCATTTGACTTTGATGATACTGAGGGGGCGCTTGTGGATGAGGCGGTCCTTGGGTTGAATCAATGATCGAATGCTGAAGGTACCGCATATATGCAGAGATAGGAGACTCTGCAGTATTAGACCACCCTGTATGGTCACCAGACGTTGGTGGTGCCGCCATAGGAGGCGGCACCCGTTGGTGACCATGATAAGGAGGTCTAGCAAAATTACCACCACCACCACCACCAGATGGAACAGCACCATTTGGGGGGCGGTGAGGGGCAATATGTTCCTGTGGAGGTGGTGCATGGTTAACAACCATACGCGGTCTAGTTACATTCAATGGCGTTAAAGGAGACGGACGGATTCTTTGCATCCGCATACTAGCCGGTTTAGGTGAGCTTAAAGGAGGTCTAGGAAGTGGTTCCTGCGAATGTCGCGAAGGCGAACCAGTAAGCTGTTGAACAATACTTTGAAAATCATTCTTGTTGATATTGTAAACTTGCGGTTGCGGTTGCCTAGCCTGATTAGTGAAATTGGGTTGGTGTAAAGGACTCTTTCTAATATTTTTCCCAATTTTATTCACACCCAAATAATCATTTCCCCTGTTCCTCGAATAATCTGAATTATCCATTTCTTGATCCAAAAATCAAACCTTTTTTTCCCAAATCACCAAAACCCTAAACCCTAAAATCCAAATCCACTTCAATTCAATTCAATTCAATCCTCGAATAATGCCCAAATTTTCACCTCTAATAACGAGTACCCAAACAAATACAGCCAAAAACTAAATCGTATACAGAAACCAGTGAATCAAACGAGTGAATCAAACCCTAGAACAGATAACAATCAAGAAAACGAACAGACCTGTGGATAAAATCGACTTCAATCTGCGTTTGAACTGTGTGTTGTGAGGTAAATTAGGGTTGTAGAAGAAGATTTAAGGTAGTTGGAAAAGGGAATTTAGGGGAATTGACTTTGACGTATGAATCAAGAGAAAAATAGCGTAAGATTTGAATGTTTCTTGGTCTGAAAACAATGATTTTTGGGGAGAGAAAAAAAACCCTAAATAAAAGGGAGCGTATGCATTGGGAGTCAATGGATCGATTAGAGCGAATTGAATTTGTCAATTGTCTGACGATATGCGTATTTATGTCTTCATTTTTCTACGTTTCTTATTTGCCAAATTGTGTCGGCTTGTAAACAATTGTAAAGTAAAAAGTGTATGGGTCCGGTTGGGTCGAGTCGGGTTATAGCATAGGGTTAAACTGGGTTTAGATACTTAACGACAAATACACATATCTCTTCAAGTTATGTTTTTTCAATTTAAAATTTTTTTTTATCAATAAAAAGATTATTTTTTTCAAGATAAAACATAATAGTGACATACTAAATTAGACGTATAGATTTCAAGATAAAAGAAATCGGGAAGAGATTCTTGAACGGAATGTGGGAGGTTCAAGCATCGATCCAAACTCCAATGGAGTTACGTGATCCAACCTTCCCTTTTATCGAAAGTCGTAAGTTCAAATCCGATTAAGCCAAGTAGCTTCTCGTTTTTGCGATCGGGTTCCATGCGTTGATTAGGTGCTTATGGTGTTGAAGAATTGGTCAGCGTCTTGTTGAATTATGAAATGCCAAGATTAATTATTATTAATCTTCTCCACAAGTGATTCGCTTCTGTTTTAAATTTCCACCTCGTTAGTAGTGCAATATGTGCATCTTTAAAGTGGTGTAAGACCCAAGCCTGTATTTCGATTTAGGTGAAGTTACTTGCTCCCATGCCGTCGAGTTGATATTTTTAGAATTTTCGTTCCCTCCCCACTTAAATTCTCTTTTTGGCTTCCAAAATTCCAATGACCTTTGAAGCGCTTTGTATAGGGAAAATAAGTATGTTGGTGGTGCTTCAAGGACCGATTTTAGGAGTTTAAGTCTTCCTCCAATGGTTAGAGTATTGGCTTTCCAAATGGATAATCTAACATCAAACATATCAATGACCAGTGCCCAACTTGCAATGGGGTTTATATTCGATCTCACCGTAAGTCCCAAGTAGGGAAAATGGAATACTTCTTCCATGAATGCTTTTCATGAACATGTTGTCAAAAATTGAAGGAGTGATTGTCTTTTAAAGAAGAATTGAAGTCATTAATATAAGAACTAGAAGGAGAAATTGCCTTTTAAAGTTGACTTAAGCATGCTGTCAAAAACGACATATTTGATCTGTAGTTTCTAGGTATTCACTAAGTGCAGCATAATGCATTACATAGATCACTAATGCATTGGAGCGCAGACATCGGATTCTATGAACATGTTTCAACGTGTGCTTGTAATCTTGATATTAGATTAATGGATGACAATTTAAGATATTTCATGTCTTCAATGCATGATCATTTTGACATTTAACTTCACCAATGTAGTACTTTACAATAAAAAACAAAGACTTGAACCTCCTTAAAACTGTTTGTTTCAACCTCTAATGCTCAAAATGTTTAAAAATCAATCTATCATCCAAACATAAGATAACTTTTCGAAAACAACAGTCCAACCTTCTATATTAACCAAACAAACAAAAAACTAAGCGGTTCAACCCTTGACAACCCGTCCAACCGACAAGTCCAGTTTTCAAAAACAATGGTTTGATAGTCTAATTGAATAAACAAACTGGTTCATTTTCTTAAACCAGAACTTATACCAAAAAGGCCAAGAGGTTGATTTTCCATTTTGATTACACGAGCTGATCATTCACCACTACAAACTTAAAATCAT
Source organism: Tagetes erecta (assembly GCA_030867185.1). Classification (NCBI taxonomy): domain Eukaryota; kingdom Viridiplantae; phylum Streptophyta; class Magnoliopsida; order Asterales; family Asteraceae; genus Tagetes; species Tagetes erecta. The sequence goes on along the minus strand of CM061492.1, from coordinate 19,337,125 downwards.
ATAACAAAATGATTTTTATACCCTTATGCCTTATCATCCTGCCAAAATCTACCTCTAAAGGTGATCAAATAAACACCAAAAAAATTATATTAGATGTGTTTTTTAATTTACTAAAATTATGTACACGAATAAATTTACGATGAAAGAGCAAGCTGTTTCTTGAGGTTGAGAATTTCAATTCCGCGTGACACCAGCTCTCTCTTTAACTTCGTTGTAGCTTCTTCAAACTGTTTATGCATGTAATCTTTCTCATGTGCTTCTTCTCTGCATCTCACCCGGATGCTATCCAGCTTTGTTTGTGCCCCATGCAGCCTCATTCTCAGTTTTGCAGTCTGTATGTTGTTTTTAACCTCCTGTTTATAATAACAAAAATTATACAGATAAAAGTTAAATCTGAGTTATTTGACTTGTAAAAAATGTATTTGATCAGGAATGAGTTTACATTATGAGTCTTGGCTTCTAGGGTGGATAGTTTCATTGTTAGATCCTCAACTTCAGCTTTTGCATTTGAAAGCTGCTTAAAAACAAAACCAAATCATTAATAAATCATCAAATGAAATCCCAGATATTTACATTAAAGCTTAAGTCTTTTACCTCTTCATTACATTTTCCAATGAGCAGTTGCTGCTCGGCTTTATGAGTCTGCAGTACTTCAATCTGCGCCAGCCCTTCATCTCGTTCTTTTGAAATTTCAAGAAGCTGATTGTGTAATTTCTAAAAATAAAAGGTTGCAGGATTAGTGTTAACTGCAGTACCTTTGGTTGAGGGTCAACAGGGTATTAATATTAGGAAACTAAATTGAAACCTTGATGTCATCTGTAGGCACTGAAGTTTGACCAAACTCCTTCACTTTGACCACCAAGTCGTCTCTTTCCTTACTAAGTGCATATAAATCCATCTGAAGTTTATCAACTTTCTCACATGCATTTCGATGATCCACAGAAAGACTTTCTAATTTTGACTTCAAAGCCTGTAGAATTTTCAGTAGTTGCATGTAAGACATATGTATGATTGAAGTGTAATGTGACAAATTAGTGTAGAAGTAAATTTAAAAAAAATAAACAGCTTACATTTTCGGTTATTCTTTTCTGATCATCAAACAATCTGATATCATTCTTCAATTGCTCAATTTCAAGTGATTTTTTGTCGCTGCAAGCCTTCTCTACTTCCATTTTCTCCTCTGAAAAAGCCAGTTTTTCACTGACAGCCTGGCACTCTTCTCTGGAAGCCTCTAATTCGCTCTTGACCTTAAGAAATGCAGGCAATATCAATTATTGGAGGTTAGGAGAATAAACTATTCCAATGAATAAAATGTGACTTATAAATAAACAAGAAAACATGACCAATACCTTTGATATTGCATCTGTTAACAGAGCAATCTCAGCAGTATATGATTTTGATTTGTTTTCGATGGCTTCAGTTGAAGCTTTTTCTGTGGTGGACCATATAGCCCTTTCCTCCTCAATCGCTAGAAGTGCGTCAGTAAGTTGCTGCATGTTATTCAACGTGTTACAAAGAATCATTTAAAAAGAAATTCTTCTTTTGTCTACCAATTATAGAATGAACAGATCTATCAACTCAATACCATGGCCATTTCTTCCTTTTCTTCCAACAATCTACTGATAGATCTATCTGCATTCTCATTATGTAGTGTTGCCTCTTCCAAGTTGGCCCTCTAAAACAATAATAAAATCAATTTCAGACATAAATTGACCAAAAAAAACTACATTAATTTTTATAATATATTCAAGGTGCAAAGCAAATAAAAACCATGAGAACTTACAAGACTTGAAACCAGTTCCTCTAATTTTTGCAACTCTGAGTTGGAAAAGTTTAATTTTGCGGATAATTCTTCTACTTCAAAGATTAGTGTTTCAGATCTTAACACTGCCTGTTGTTTTTCATCATTAGAGATTGCTAACTTTTCTTCAAGAGAACCAATAGTTGTCTCCATCTCAAATGCAAGCACTTCTAGTTTTCTATACTCTTCCTGAAAATGAATCAATAATAATCAACTCTCTTATTCAGCTGACAACTGGGCATGAAATAGCTTGCAGCTAGCAAGCCTTTTGATATTTAAAAGAGATCTTATTTTCTTGGTTTATTCCATTTTCCAAACATTTAATAATGTGTGGAACATGAAATTTTCTCTCATTAAAAATAGTGAGAGTTCAACTTTTATTAAATTTAAGAGAGGAAGTTCAGTTTTTGACGAATATAGGGAACCAGATTTGCGATCTATCGTTGACTTTCTTGCCAATTTCACTGACAAATTGTAAATAATTAACTTTCACAATTAATTTTGTCAAAAACTGAGCTCACTCGTAATGAGCTAGAACATTTTCGGTTCCCCACATAGTGAAATATGAAAGTATTTGGTTACCTTTCTAGCCTATTTTCCCTTTCTTTTATAACTGAATTTCATCTACTGACACTATGTGGTGAATAGCTCTTATGGACATCCGGATGGTATAGAAGTGGCATCATTCATATCTTATGTGCACTTCACAACACTCATATTCCAATTTCCATACTTCCATTACATATTATTATTATACAAATAAAAACCAACTTCGAATCACCTGATCAACAGTAACACCTAACCCTTTGCCTTTTCTTGAGTCAAAAATATTTGAGCTTCTATCTACAACTGAATCACGCCTTCTCGCCGCAGTTGTCTCACGTTTGGCCATATCACGTTCAAGAATAGTCTTCTGACTTTGTAACCGTTTTATTTCTCTCTCTGCAGATGCTTTTTCACCCTATATATAAGATATTTAATATGAAATTAGACAAAGTCACAAAACATGTGGTTAATCAATGCATTAAATCTCAAGTAATGAGAAACTCACCTCTAACTTTGTTTTCTCTTGAATGGTAGTTCTTAACTTAGACTCTGTTTCTTTAAGCTTCGCCTTTGTTTTCTCAAGGTCTTTTCTCATACTTTCCTTCTCTTTAGCCAAGGCAGAAGATGACAGGTGTGATATCTCATCTTGGAGTGTTAAAATTTCAGAATAAAGTTCAGTTTTTTCTGTTTCATATTGTTCAGAAAGTTCCTGGAAGACAAAAAAAAACAACAATTCAGAAGTGTGTTAGGTGGAAGGGAGAGAATATAATTACTGGTTGACATACTGTTAAAGCCCTTGCTGAATTTTCACCATTTAATAATGCTTCTTCTATCTTTTTCTGCAGGTCCTCAGATTGATTGTAGATAAGAAGCTACAACAAACACAAACCATCAGAACTGTGAAGATGAAAGAGCATAGATATATATAGAGAATGAATTGACCAAAAACATGTTTTGACATCCAAATAAATTTTTAATACATTTTTCTAAGTATGTTTACGATATAATGATCTAACTTTTTGAAGACCATGATCTGGGAGATTTTATGAACTATAAATACAGTTTGCATGACATTCAACTCATTTGACATGTTCCCTTATAAGCTATTTTTAGTTGTTTGACCTATTAAAAAGATAAAGTAACCCAAATCAACCCATTCATAGGCAAAATGAATCATACTTTTTCACGTTCAAGATCATCTACTTTGGATTTCATGCAAGAATGAACTTTTTCATAATCACCAAGTAGCATTTTTATTTGAATAGAGTCAACGGATGAGAAAGACCTAACATCCTGCAAAAGTTAACAAGCTGTAACAAATCATATATTAACATCACATACCAGCTTTATGATTTAAAGATCAGGAGTTTGAAAAGACTCACAGCAATAAGTTCCGACAATGCAGTACAGCTTTGCAAATGTTCATCCATCATCGACTCAACAAGGGTTTTCGAACATTGAATGTCAAATGTTATTTCTTGGATGTCTGCCAATATCTTCTCATCCTACATGGCATTATTTGAGTTCATGTGATAAGAGTAACAATAAAAATGAAATTTATAATTCATCAGCTGATATGTCTCATCCTTCTTTTTATAGATTCATGAAAATAGGAGGATGCATGTATTAAGTGTAATAGTAGATACCATTAAATTAAGTTGTTGACGAGTCAATCTGGCTTCGTCCTGTGCAGCTAGGAGCTCCGTGTATAGCTACAAGATACCCGACGAGCTCATTGAAGCAAGAATAGCAACAAGTGTATAAAAACAGAGAAGAAAACAAAAATTTCAGCAAGAGAAATGTACTATGAATCATGACAGATTGTAGGTAAGCGCAGAGATATTCATCCAATAACTGACTAAAGCAAGATTGGGATAGATGAGAGACTAAACAGATTCGAGAATCTGAGATTAACTCCTATGCGTGTATATTTACAGTTTTGATCACTAACTGACATACCACAGAAAATATTGTTTCTTCTTGTTTTTCACACGTGTAATTATACGTCCTTTTAAAAAAATGTAAAAACAATATTTTATACCAAAAAAACAAATTAAATAACTGAAGTTCTTATCACAATTCAGAAAAATAAACTCTAAGAACAAAATAAAAAATAAACCAGACCTTTCTTTATAGTTTGAATTCAGATTCTTTCATATTACATTCAAATCTTGAAGCCCCACTAGTTTTTCTCTTATATTTTTTGGTTGGTTTGAATATAATATCAATGTTTTTGGGTGATTGAGATGATTAATGAATATTGCTGATTGTCATGAAAACAATACAAACACAAACCCTTTTGTTTTTGCACATATAGAAATTTAAACGCAAACAAAAAAAGATGTTTGACCACAAACTGAGGTTATCTACAAAACTCAGTTAGGTTTATAGGTTCGAAATTTTAGCCAACCTGCATTTGAGGTTGTGCTTGAGGTTTCTGAATAGGTTCACTGAAACACCATGACTCTTTACTTTATGTTGGATTAAAACTTGATAAATATATATTTAACTCACTCAAATTGTATGTTTAAGCCATTATTGATCAACGGTGATCTTACAGATGTGTTTTAGAGCATAGCTTTGGGGAATTATCAGAGAAAAGAAAACCAAAAACTCATGAAGTCAAACCTCTTCTTTCTTATTGTTGGCATACATATTTTTCTCTGTTTCTAATACAATAGCAGACTCCAAATTCTGCAAGCTTGAAGACCTTTCCATCTCCAACATTGAAATCTAAATTACAGCATGAAAAAATCACTGGACATTGAAATGGAAACTCATCCAAAAAGAGAAATGTTATAATAAAAAATAAATAAACTACTAAACCTTTTCCTGAAGTTGCTTGATAACAAGACTTGCCTCCATTTCATTTGACTTTTCAGAAATGCTTAACTCAATAGCTTTTTCATCAGGATTAGATTTGCGATTAACCTCCACGAGTCTTCTTTTTAAGCAGTCAATTTCTATTTCACTACTTGTTCTCTTTAACAATAAAATATCAACAATGAGAAAGCATACTATTTTTTTAAAGAAGCAGCAGAAATTACAATGACCTGAGTTTCAAATTGTAAAAGCAACTTCTCATATTCTTCTCGCATTTCTGTTAATTCAACACTTTCCTGCAAACAAAAACAATTACATGCATTCCTACAAAAGTTTTAAAAGGTATGTGTGATCCTGCATAAAACAGTAAAACCAACCGTAGGTAAGCTCCTTTTTCTGGCTGGTGCTTTTTTTCTGCTTGTAACATGCATCAATGAGTGTGGATTTGGAAGACCAAAGTCCCTGGGTCTCTGATTATTGCAATATCTCTCCTGCTTCATTGCATTTGAGGTGTTCTCATTTACTAGTTCCTCAAAAGGTAAAAGTGGTCCTCTTTCACGGTCAATTCTAACTGGTTTTACTGCAGAAGCTTGTCCTGGGATAGTGGAAGGTAACTGGAAACCATGGATTGATTTCAAATCAAGTAAGAGTAGGAATACAACCTAGCATATTGCATCATATGACATTAAAAAAACATGTGGTACAATATATAATTACCTTGTTCACCATCTTTTCTGGAAGTTTCCCAGGACACCAGGTTTCACGCCGCTTTTCCTTTTTTGGAAAAAAAAATAATAATTCATGTGAAAGTGTTAGAACAACAAAAATGTGGATTTTGTGCACAACAAAAGAAGCAATTTTGTCATACGCATAGCATAAAGAAATGCATGGCCAACAAAACAAAGCAGGTTAATATGCTAATGATATAACTTTTTAACAAAGCGATTTCTCATCAAACCTTCTTGTGATGCACAGCAACTTCGTCTCTATTAGAGGATAAAACCATAGAACTCAAGTTCTGAATCTTTTTTGCTTGCTCAAGCAACATCTTATCTCTTTCAGCTTGAGCTTTCTTTTCCTCTTCTAGCTCCAGAGCTATTCTCTCCCTCTCTAATTCACTCTACATGGAAATACTGTGTGTATCAATATATACAAAATGTTCATCATATGGCAACCATTTAGCAAAGATTTATCCACCTGTAACAATGTATTCCTCAAGTTGAGGATCTCCTCTCCTAAGTGATCTGAATGAGAACCCTAAAGATAGTACATAAAGCAAAAAAAAATTGATTATACCAAGATACCAACAATGGATGGCATGAATAGCTTCTTTTTTTCTGGATAGCAACACCTAGACATTGTCTAGGATAATTTTGTCTTGGGTAAGGGTAGGACCCACAACCTCATGGTTGTGGGATTTCACTCTTACCACTGGACGCCAATCCCCCACCCCAAGCATGAATAGCTAACCTGTAACTTTGCTCGAAGCTCCTCAATTTCTTTCTTTTGGCGTTTTAATAAAGCAGCATCTGTTAAAATCTACCAGATAACAAGGTATAAAGTGTGGAGTTCAGAGTATAGTAGATTACAAATTACAATAAAGATATATGATATTTGTGTTAAAAAAAACAAACCTCATTCACATGAGCACAGTTAGTGACACGTAAAGCTCGGCTTGCAAACTGAAGGCTGCTTTTAGTCTCATCAGCATGAATCTGCCATTAAATGAAGAAATATATCAGAGTGCTAATGAAAATTAACACAATATATCTTTAGCTTGAGAAAGATAATTAAATACAATTATGTTTGCAACATCTAACAAGCACAAACGAAAAATAACATAATGTTCTTAAGTACTTCATTTCAAAATCTAAGTTCACCTGTGCTAGGGTAATGTTACAAATGATGGCTGTGTTTGCATTCCCACCCAGTGCAGGCTGCAAAATACGTGTAAGTTTGCTATCTCGGTAAGGAACATGACCCCTGTATTTAACAACAACAAAAATTATAAAACAGGTCATGAATTGCAAAATTATAGATGGGAGACCAAACCTACCCTTGGCTCTCAGCCCCTTCACTTAGCTTTTTAATTACAGTTCCAAGTGTCATTAAGCTTTTGTTAATGTGAGAACCCTCTTTTAACCGAACACCTTCAGCGCCAGTTTTTGCAGCTCGTTCTGAACCAGCAAGGTCTACCAAGTTCTTAGATTGCATGCATAAGAAAAATATATATCAGAAAAAGAACACTACATCCCATGTGAATTAAAATGAATGTTGCATGATGCATACCAAAACAGATACACGAACAGCATCACAAGAGCTCTCCGCATGTTCATCTTCAACTTTATCCCTACTCTCAATAATCTATACAAGCCAAAAATGTATATCATGAACTGCTGCTAATTCAAATTAGAAAATGTTGGAAAAAATAGTAACCATACCATGCGGAAAATAGTATGAGACCTACTGCTGTGTAAATTCATATTTGTCTCCCCAATATGACGATGTGCTGCAAATTATAAGACATAACCAAACATTTTATGAGATATTTGGAAATAAAAGAAACCCGTTTAATCAAAGGAGGAAATAGAGCTTTTTACAAAAACATTGTAATTGATGTTATGGAAAACTGGGAACACCCTCCCAAGTCCATAGGGACCAACTTTTAAACTTGTACCTCGATGCTTTCATAGAAAAATGGGAACACCCTCCCAAGTCCTAGTATTAGTAATATGATTGCTTAAAAGAAATGAGTTAAACCATCAGGCCAACTACCTTCTCCAAACTCCATAAATTCAAGCACCTGCTTTGGGCTCGTAACAATTTCTTCTTTTAAACCAGCAACAAATATACCACGCTACATATAAAAACACAATCAAAGAAAACTAAGAAACATATACCAGTTAAGAGGAAAAAAAAGGCCATTTTTAAACTTGTACCTCAATGCTTTCATGAATCTGTAGCTTCCGGTGCTCTGGAGCCAACAAATCATTGATTTCCTCATTATAGATCTCCATATAGGACATCCTTAAAAGAAACTCCCGATCTATTTCCTTTAAAACAAAGAAAGAGAACCCGATAAACAGGATATGATATCATTACACTTCTCTGTGTGGACATCAACTTTTGTACTAGAACTATATTTTTCATACTAAGGAAGAACGTTTAAGTTTCAAATAATTAATAACAGAAAACGGGAAAGAAGGCAACCTACCTGCTGTATCATGTCAAAGAGATCATGCACAGCTAAAGGGATGACTCCAGGTTCAACACTAGATCCACGCATAGTATGTGTTTTGCCACTGTTGGTTTGTCCATAGGCAAAAACAGTGCCTGAACAAGAGCAATAACATTTAGTAAGTAAACAACACAAAATGTATAACCAAGTGTGCTTTTTTCTAAACTCAGTTTAGTAAAAATAATAGGAATATCAAACAAACAAACATACCCAGTGAAGTCCCACTCAACGAGTAGGGTCTGGGGAGGGTGGGAATAATATGGTATACAACATATTTAGTAAAAAAAATAGGAATATCAAACAAATAAACATACCCAGTGAAGTCCCACTCAACGAGTAGGGTCTGGGGAGGGTGGGAATAATATGGTATACAACATATTTAGTAAAAAAAATAGGAATATCAAACAAATAAACGTACCCAGTGAAATCCCACTCAATGAGTAGGGTCTGGGGAGGGTGGGAATAATATGGTATACAACATATTTAGTAAAAAAAATAGGAATATCAAACAAATAAACATACCCAGTGAAATCCCACTCAATGAGTAGGGTCTGGGGAGGGTGGGAATATCATGGTATACAACATATTAGGTTTCATTAACAAACTGAAATAAGGCGATGTAGGTGACTTACAATAACACGGTACAATAACTAACAAGCGTAGTTACATTGCACACGTCCAATTCTAAAGTGTGTGATAACCTACATAGGCCTTCCAGGAGCTTTCTTCAATACTTTCAACAGAGATTTTGAAGTGCCCAGTGTGTAAAGTATAGAAATAACAAAAAATTTTAATATATTGCTTTTGTTTACAGTTTAAAAAAACGATCACATATTATCACGTCATTAATGCTTATATTTATTTCGTGTAGATCTTTTGACTGAAAAATACAAATAATAATCAATTAAGATGTATCAAAAGCAATCTTTACATGTGACTAGTTAGTTTTTCACATTAGTAGTTAGCTTAGAGACATGTCACCTATGTTCTACTCCCTCCAAGAACAATCTGCTCTGAATTTGAAGATTAGAGATGGTGCTATTTTAACTTAAAAGAATATGTGACTTTAAATTCAGAATGATGCAGGTGTTAAATTCAAAGACAATACAATTTGCATGTAAAAATTGTTGAGCTTTGTATCAGGTATTAAACTATACTCCCTTAATAAGAAGACAGCATTAGATCAACTTGAAACAGTAAAATATTAGTCTCAGATTCCAAGTTTCCAATGTATTGTAAAGCTTATTCCAAATGCAAAGCATGTTGTTACACTCAAAGAGATAGGTGCTTATCAGAATGATTGTGTTGAAACTTATGAAAGTGGATATAAAATAAGGAACTATGTCATCAGATTACTGATTATATAAACCATACCGTTAAAACCACCAATAGCTGCTGAAACAATGTCTTTCGTCTTTGACTCGTAGACGTCCACAGTTCTACAATCCTCCCTGAAAATTCGGTCTACAGCTCACCAATACAATAAGAAAACAGCAAAAAGTTAGAAATAAAACTAGGTACTCACTAGTAACCGACTCACCCATTTCTCAAACTAAGTGCTGCATATTGATTTTTTATGTCAAAACATAACCTTCCAACGAGAAAACTAATTGCGATTGTGGCTCAAATTAGATGAAAATATCATTCAGCTTACACAACTAGTTTAGATACAATGAAATCAGCATTTTGAACTTAATAGAGCTCAAATTGTGACACAACTATGCTTCCAAAACTAAATGCATACACGTCTATAGCTCAAAAAAAGTCCATAACAATTCCAGTCAAAGTCCTATCACCTCCTACTTCTACTCTAACAGTCGAATTTGAACTTAATAGAGCTCAAATTGTGAGAAGGAAACATGTTTTTGGGAAAAATGATAATGAAATTAAACCTGGTAATAAACATTCGAAACAAATTATGTCAAATTGAAACTATAACAAAATCGAGCGTCAATTATATATAGGTAGAAAGTAGTAGATTTGATGAAATGCGTTTGGTGTTAGAGAAAGGGGGAAGAAGAAGATGATACCGAATTCAAACTTGGTGGGAGGATTAGAGAACAATATTGAGTTGCCGGAGATTCTCCAGGGGCTTGTTTTGACATCTTCCGGTGATAAAGGTCTTGCCCTCACTGCCACGTTGATTCGCTCCATCGTTGATCGATCGGATTTGAGTTTCGTGATGAGAAACTACTACTAGGGTTTTCAAATTTTGATGAACAAACCTTTCCCGCCTTGTGTAGTAGTGGGGGAGTTCAATATTTGGTTTGAACTCTAATTAAATCGAAACGAAACCGTTTAAATCAAAACTGAAATTCAAGTTTGATTTCCGGTTCAGTTTGAACCCACAAACCAAATATGCAATTCGGTTTGTGGGTTCCACAAATCTAATTTGGTTCAAACCGAAAACCCATATATAATATATCCTTAATACCCACAAAGACTCAAAGTCCATCTTACTACTCCACTAAAGGAGCCTTCGAGATGACGTCATAAAAATGACGTGTCAAGCAACCAGCATATCCACGTCTCCCATTTTTGAGCCTTGATGATGTCACCTAAAGCTGGATCCGGGTATTGTTTTGTTTTTGCTCCATCGCTCCATTTTCAAACCCGACTGTTTGAAATTCAAAAACTTGCTTCATACTCTTCATTCTCATCTTTCTCTCTCAAAAATTTCTTTCACTTTTCTCTCTCACAACTTTCTTCAGTTCCGATTCACACAAAATTTCTTCAAACTCTTCATTCATCCCACTCTTTTAGTTGTCTCATACACCGCCTCTGTTTGTTGTATGTCTCAACGTTCAACCATTCGAGAAATGAAACCCTAATTTGTTCTTCGTTTTATGTTTCAGTCACCAGACCTCCCACCGCTATGGCAGATTCATCTTCATCCAAATTCCAGAATATGATTTTTTATCTTGAAGGTTTTGATTTAGAGATCAGATGTTCCGATTTCTTTGTCTATTTTCCATCGTTTGCTTCGTTTACAGGTTAGAACAACCTACTTTTGTGGTTTGAATGAATGTTTACTCTGCATAATGTGTAGTATTTATTATGTTAGCGATTTGTATATTTTTACATATTTTTCTTTAGATCTGTAAAAAACCCTAACTTTTTTTTGGTTCATTTGCTGGATCTTTGCTACACCTTCACTTACCGGAGATTCAAAGGTATGTTTCTTGCTTCTTTAACTTTTCCTAATGTTTTTTCTTCAGATCTGTAAAAAAAACGAATTTATGTTTTTGCTTTTCTGTTTCATTTTCAGGATCTTGGGTACATACCTTCATTTACCCACTATTTTAAGGTATGTTTCTGTTTGATTGTATTTCTTCATCTAAGTCTCACAATAGTATATTTTGTATGATGTTGATTTGTGTAATTAACAATGTTGATGCAGCTCAAACTCCAAAAGGATCTACCTCTAAACCTCCTCCATCACGTATTGTTATGATCTTTTCATCCTCTGTTTTATCAAATAAGTTTTGTAGTTTGTTGTTGCTTGTGATTAATTAGTTTTGATTTAAATGAAATGTGGTGTTTTTAAGTTCACTTAGCGAAGGAAATGAAACGAAAGAAAAAATTAGTCATGGATCAACAACATTTGCTTTTGGACTATTTTAAGTTATATTAGTCAATATATATAATCTCCTTAGTAAAATTCATTTAAACAAGTAAACAAGAATTGAAGATTTAACCGCAAGTTAACCTGTGGTGGCACACTTGCTTTAGTTCTTTGATGCATATGGCTTGGTAACAAATTTTTTGTAACGTTTGATCATGAAGATTAATAGAAAATGATGTAAAATGGGATTTTGAACTTTGTTCGTACTTAATGCTTCCTTTGTATTAATTCTAGAAAGATGACCAAATACGTTAAACTTTAAATACATAATAATTTCTTACTACTGTTTATGCTTTCGACTATTTTCGACCTGTTTTGATAAAAATCTAAAATTGATGTTATCATGCTTAGCAAGTATGATAGACATTTTTCAAATATATGTTTAAAAATCTAGATATCAATCAAGATATTAACTGCTTCTTTCCTCTTGCTGCGGTAGGTTCAAGACTTGAAGATTTTATTCTGTGAATCAATCAGGCATGCTCTTGACTTTTTTTATGGTTAATTGTGTGTAACAACTAATTTAAGTGCTTTAAGCATTCCTATTGAATTCTCTTATGAATGATAAAACTGCTGAATACTCTTTAATTAACAAGTTGTGAAGTTGGGTTGTTTGTTACATATGTTGATGTTTTTCTTTTTCTTTTTTGGTTTTGATGTTTGCAGCCATTTAAGGATATGGTTGAACCATAGATTTGATTTGGGGACTGCTATATACCATCATCCCTAATACTTATAAGAGTAAGGTAAAACTTTATTATGTTTTATTTTTAAAGTATTTTACAAAACTAAATACCAGATTATATTCAATATATGAGTTTCATTCGTTGAACTTTCAGATGCCAATCAATTATTTGGATCATTGAGAAGAAGAATTTGAACTTAAACTGTAACAAAAAGGTATAAATTTTCTTTTCTTCAGTTGCTTTCGTCAAAGGCATTCACCATAATAATAATTTAATTTATAGGTGACTTTTAGAAATGATTTTTTGTGCTTTTGTTTTAAGGCTTATGTTTTTTTGGGTATTGTTTGATTAATATGAATAGATACAAGATAGCTTATGAGCAACCATGAAGTGGATCTGGAATCAAGTGACCTGTTTTAATCATGCAATTAATTGGGGGATACATTATTTGGTTATGCACATGGATATAATTTTGAATCAAACAAATTGGTTAAAAGAAGTTACAATGAAGCAAAAATACCAATGAACTTACATCCTCTCAATACATTTTTCAGATGTGCCATCCTCCAATTAGTCTCATGAGGTAGAAGTTTCAAACTTTTAGGTTTCGATCAGTCTCTTTTTTAATCTAAAAGTTCAAAGTTTTTATTCTGTTATAGACATACAAACACTATTAAATTGATAATAGGTTGGATGATTTGTTTGCTACTAACACTTTTTTAGTCGAACTCTTTTTTGTGATGTATAAACAGGATTGTCTAATTAAGTCAATTTTCTCAATCTAATTTCTTATTTTGTTATGTTGTTGTAGAGCAAAGGAGTGTCCAAGAGGAATATCTTTTCAGCTGGTAATGAGTGCATGGCTTTCATACAGTTAAATCAAAGAATTCCTGAACAAAGTTCTTATATGGAGTGGTAACAATCATCCTTTAGTTTTAATTATTTTGCAAAAAGGTTAGTTATTGTTTCTATGTTCAATTTAAAATGTCATATGAAAAACAATAAACAAAAATGTATCGTATTTGAACCAAATACTTTATATTCCCTTAATCCATATGACCCACGTTTTAAATTTGATTGGCCATTAATAAGAGAATTGGCTTAAATTGTTCAAGGAGGTGAAATTCTTTATATACTGTTAGATTTCGTTTGTTAATTTTATGCGTTTTGTGTTAATATGTTGAGCCATTTACCTGTATAAATTCTTTTTGGTTAATCTGTTGATGCATTTAATATGTTGACTGAATATTTTATTTAAAGTGTTTGGAACTTTGTTGTTTGTTATCACTTTTTGATTCACTTTTTGGTTCAACTGTATTGTTTTGAATTTAGCCTATAAAATGTCTGAATATGTTTATGCATTTATCTTTGGTATAGGTTGATTGCTTTTATTATTAAACTATTTTTAACATTATTGTTTATTATCACTTTGTGCTGCATGTTTTAGTTATGTTCAATTACGTGTCTTTAACACTCTTTTTGGATACATTTAAAAGTGTACTGTTTCACTTGGCTTTTACAATTTAGGCTATAAAATCAATGAATATGTTGATGCCTTTATATTTTGTAACAAATGTCTCCTATATCTTCTTTACTTCCATTTTTCCTTCTTGGCCATTTTGGTTTCTTTTATACTATTTGGTGTATGCATACATAAACTTTTTGGATTAAAATATTTTTCTTAATCTGTTGATGCATTTAATAGTGTAATGTTCCTCTTGGTTTGTTAGAAATTTGGTAGAAGATTGTGTTTGTGAGTATGTTCATGTCTTTACATGTGTTACACTGTCTCCTATATCTTCTTTACTTCCATGTTTCCTCTTTATCATTTTTTTCTTTTAGTATTAAATCCTTTTTTGGTTAATATGATGTTTGATTTTATAGTTATGTTCTATTATGTGTCTTTAACACTCTTTTTGGATCCATTTAATAGTGTACTGTCTCACTTGGTCTTTCAGTTGGTAGGTTTATCAAAATTTTGGTACCAATGTTTCATTACTACCTTCATTCTGTTATCTTTTCTACATGTTTCATTAGTAACTTCATGTGTTTTTTTAGATGTTCATAGGTTTTGTATTTATGTTTATGGTTCTACGTTGCACATTTGATGTCTATTGTTCTTTATCAAATAAATTTTAATGAAAATCTCAATGAGTATTCTGAGTTTTATAATTGTTTTCATACATTGCTTTTCATGAACAGAAGGATTGAAACAATGTTTGTTTTATGTTTAAGTTGAATATGTTATACATGAATTTTCATTACTACCTTCATTCTATTACCTGTTTTATTTTTATTTCTATATTTTACACTAAAAAGGAGTATTATGTTGGCTTTTGCTACAACATCAAAAGAGATAACTTGCAGCTAACATTTATTTTATAAGATCAGTTGAAGAAACAGTTTCTACTAATACAGAATCAAGCTTGAAATTTCTGATGTACTTTTAGAGTGATAAGTTGTTTTCTTACATATTGCTTCTTTGTTGTGTTCGCTAACTTCATATATGTATAAATGATAATATTTTGATGATAGGGAATCCGTTTAGAGATAGTCTTTATGAAATGTGAATCAAATGGTTTGTTTAAAGTTATATAATTGCTGCACAAATCTCATATTGATATGAAGATAATTGGTCTATTGCAAGGGCCATGTTGGAGGTTCCATTTCGTTCATGGTAATAAGGTACACACAAATCTTAAAACCAAGTTGTGTATAAAAATTTAATTTAAAGCATATCCTTTAATTAGAAGATTCTTTGTGTTTATTGCCTAATATCTTTGCATCCAATTCATGATTTTAAACACATTAATCTGCATTGCAAATTATTTTTTTCTCTTGATACTTTTAATGATTCGTTATTCTATTTTGTAAAAACACTTTTGTAATTTGGGATAAATATTTAGCATCGTTTTTGTTGAGAAAAAATAAGTTCATTTTCTATATAAACCCCGTGTACCCACACGGGTATACACCTAGACCGTGTAGGATTATATCTACCAAGACCAGTATTTAGCCATGGACAATTGTATGTGGCAGTATCGAGAGTAAAAAGTAAACAAGGATTGATGATTTTGATTTGTGAAAACGAAGGAAATATAGCTAACCAAACAACTAATGTGGTGTATAAGGAAGTTTTGCAAAATTTATGAAGATTTATGAGTATTTTAATACTTTATGAAAAAATTATACTATTGATGTTATAGGTAATCACTTAAGGAAAACCCGTGTGTAACACGGGTCTCATATCTAGTAAAAAACCTAATGACCAACTCAATCTCACAACAAACGACTAGCAACATATGCAACTTAGTTGTAGACTTGCAACCGTATTCTGTCATTCTTCTCTCAATTTTCAAGTCTCAATTCACTTTTAAGTTTCATCATCAAACTTAATCACTCATCATTTCATCAAGCTCGCGCCTCACGCTGTGACGCTACTCAACATCTATTCATCCAACATTCAAACTCACCATCGATTCAAACACATTTACGACTTCATGAATTCAAGTAACTCATACTGTAACTTGTTTTTTGCATTTGTACTTAGACTGCAACTTGTGATTTTGTTTGAAGAGATATTTGTCGTTATGAGGTTTTGTTATTTAAGCTTTAAAAAGATGAATTGTTTGTAGTGTTTTAACTATATTCCTGATTGACATATATGTTTTCGGGTTGCGAAAGTTGTATAATTTTGTTGATGTGTACTTGATCATAACATTTCTTTTGTGTACTAGGAAAGTATCTTGAAGGGTTTGGTGCGAGCTTGATGAAATGATGAGACCCAATTCGGGAATAACGTGTTTATCAGTCCCTAGCTATCACCAAACAAGTAATTCGCGTGCAATTGAATAAGAAATTGGTTTGAAACCATCCTTTTTCTTCATTTCGGCCGAACTTAAAAACCACAACCAAAACCATATCTAAACCTCACCATTTTACAATTAAACACACACACACTCACAAGCACACCGAGAACAAAACCTCATACCCAGAAATCGCAAAAACGAAGTAAAAATCTCGCATCAAAGGCTCAAAAAGGCCGACCCGTTCATCACTCGAACACGTATGTAACCCACACCATTTTGTAAGTTTCTTGCACCATTGAACTCGTTTTTTGGTGTGGATTAAAAGCCCTAACATTAATTTTGTCAAAATCTACGAAAACAAACTCAATTTAGGGGTGAAAGTTCTATGGCTCATATGGGTTATGTGAGGATTTTGAATCTGCTAAAGAGAGGTTAAAAGGATTAAAGGGGGAGGGATTTACAGGTTAGTCACCCAGCTTAAGTGGCTGGGTGCATACATTATTACATGGGAGGTCACGGGTTTGAGTCTTAAAAAACCCGTTTTTTTGTTTATTTTGTATTTTGACATCTAACTCACATTTTTTAGTGTTTAAACTACCCACTAAACATGTAAAAATTATAATTTTTTTTATCATTATCATGTCTTAAAAACCCGAAAGATTTCTTAAACAAATATTAAAATTTTGACATTAAATTCACATTTTGAAGTGTTTAAACTTTAAACTACCCACTAAACATGTAAAAATTTATTTTTTTTTCATTATCATTTCTTAAAAACCCGAAAGTTTTCTTAAACAAATATTAATATTTTGACATTAAATTCACATTTTTAAGTGTTTAAACTACCCACTAAACATGTAAAAATTATATTTTTTATCATTATCATGTCTTAAAAACCCAAGAATTTTCTTAAACAAATATTAACTTTAAATACTTTATAAAGCAAAGTAACAAAACATGTATATATTTTTATAAAAACCTTGTGAATGTACACTTAACCAAAATACTCATTTTAACCCTTGTAATATTATTTATATAAAATTAGGCACATAAACTTGTTTCGTCAACTATTTAAAAACCTTATAAACTAAAAATTCACTTAAACGTCATACCGTATTTGTAAAAAATCAAGTAAACGACTAGTAATGGCAATTATCTTTAAAGGTATATTATTTACAAATAAATAATATTTTAACCTATTTTTATGAAAACTTATAAATATACCGTCACTAGGTCTAATACCCGTGTGTTATACACGGGTTAATTATAATATTTTTAAATAAATTATAACTATTATGTTTATGGATTTATAAATATTAGTTAGCTCATCAACTCATGCATGGTTAAAATTTTACTTAATTTTCCCTCAAAAGCTTCCTATTATAGAACAAAAAATTTCCCCTAAAAATGACCCTCTAAAACCTTGATTTATTAGGTAGATTCATAACTATTTCGCAAAACAACTAAAAATAAGAATTTGACTTATATGATCTCGAAACCACATATGGATTAAAATCATTATGTTCGATTAATTGGATAAGCTACCGAAAGTTATTTCCGGCTTCCACCATATATTTTCTTGAGTAGATTTTGGAGCCGATTAATGTGAGTTTACATACCCCTTTTAATATTTATACACTTTTGGGGTGAAACATGTTATATTATTCAAATACACCACATGCACTAAATCTATTTATCAACCATGTGATTCTATTTATGTCTTGGTTGTGCTTTATGTATACGTGTGGTGTTCTATTTTATGATCGATACAATCATTAACTATTGCTAGCCCAACGACGTCTTAGATCTAAGGGCCTGACAAGCCTTTTTGGTGCTAAAGTCGATGCTAAGTCCGGCTCTTCAATGACACATTCTAGTTCATTGAAGGAACCAAATTTCACTTAGCTGATCATGTACTATATTTTATATTGTTGAGGCTTGATTGTATACTTGAGGTCGTACGTGTTGTTACATATTTGCACTAACCTTTGTGGACATGGAATCGCTTATCATTATGATCTATAAACTATTATCTATGTATTTAACTATGTGAACTCACCAACATCTTTATGTTGACATTATTTTCTAACATGTTTCAGGGAATACTAACGTTTAAATGCTAGCTTTGGATCGTGATCACTATAGGCTTTTGGACCTAGCTAAATTTTAAATCAATGAACAATTATTAGCTATGTCATTTGTAATTTGCCAAACTTGTGGATAAATTGTACTATTTAATTTGGTGATGCATTCTTATTTAAAACTTTAACTTGTAGCGTCATGTGGCTATGAGCAATCTCTAATACTCACGTCTCGACGATTATCCGCCTTTTATTTATTTAATTGGTCGGGGTGTGACAAAAACTGAATATCTTTGTTCTTGAGACAATTTTTTTAGCTAATTTGGTTCAACCCGAAAACCAAATTTAATTGAATTCAGTTTATTCGGTTCGGTTTGGAATTGTATAAATTCGATTTAGTTTGTGTTTTACAAAAAAACAAATAACCCGAACTAATGAACAAGAGGTCTAAATCATTCAGACAAGAGGTATAAATCATTCAGACTCACTGGCTGCTTGGTAATGCTGAATGGTTAGTGCTGAAGGGTTAAAGGTGTAAATGGTTAAGATGTCTGAATGGTTAAGTGTTGAATGGTTAAGAGGTTTTGTTTGGTTGTACATATTAGGGGCTGTTTGGCAATTTCTGAATGGTTAAGTGCTGAATGGTTAAGAGCTCTGAATGGTTAAGAGGTCTGAATGGTTAAGTGCTGAATGGTTAAGAGAACCTATTTGGTTGGACCTCTGAATGCGACGTCCGCACGACCTGCGAAAACGAATGCAACTCCAAAAACCCAGATCCGTGCGAAGACGGTTTTTTAATTACTTTATTTTCTCTTTTCTTCTCTTCGGTTTTTTAATTATTATTTTTCTCTTCTTCTTCTCCTTCGCCTTCTCCTTCTCCTTCTCCTCTTTTAAAACCCTAGGCGCGTCCTGATATAGTGCAAATTATACGTTTATCCCGTGTAGAGTTTATACACGTTTTTGAGTCTTTTCAATTAGTTTTCTTTAGGTTTTATCTACTATTGATTCATTTGTGTTTTGTAGGTCCCAAGTTTATAAAGGGTTGAAAAGAGAGCGAGAAAAGAAGAATGTAGGAAAAAACCGGACGCGAAACGGAGTTACGAGCTGAAAATGGGAGACGAAACAAGTTGCCGAAGTTTCTGTTAAAATGAGCAGGTGGCGGTACCGCCACCTCAAGTCCTCCACGCCGCGGTACCGCCACCTACCTGAGTTATCGCTAAAACATGGTTTTGACCTAGTTGAACGAGTTTAAAAGGGAACGCGCAAGACGGCTTTAAGAGGACGAATCTGGAGGCTGAAACGGACGAATTCAGAGCAAAGAAGTTGGAGTTTTGGGCACGAAATCAGTTCTCGGAGGTTGTGATCGGGTAGTTTTCATCCAACCTACTTGTGTTTGCATGCGTTATTTTGATTTCTTGTCATTTATGCTCATGAATACATTAAACTTGAATGATTTTGTGTTTTTAACTTTAACTATGAACTAATTTTATTAGTTACCTAGGTTGATTGCTATTGGTAATGATATATTGATTGAAGTTTAGTTTTTGGTTGATTGATAAAACGAGTTAGTAATTTTATAAAAGTTTGATTTTTATATTCTATGGTGTGTTTTGAATGAATGAATGGGTTGTGTTATTTGTTAAATCGTCTTACGTAGCTTTGCAAATGTCTTTTGTGTATGGTTGCGTATCAATATCGTTAACTCTTGTTTTCGTGTTTTGAATGGTTGTCTAGACGTAGGAACCGTAGGAGGTTAATTAATAATTCAATAAATTCATTTGTCCTACTAAGTCCAATACCTGTGACACCCCGCCCGGTGGCGGAAAACACCGGGCTGTCATAGAATTGGATATCCATAGTAAACAAAGCACATGGTGTTACTTTTATTAAAGTCTAATAATTATTATCATAAGTTTGGCAAAACCCCAGTCTTAAATGCGAAACGACAAATTCATAATAGCAGTAAATGAAACAGTCTTTATTATTATCTTTTTCCTAGGTCCGAGTCCCTATGTCTTGACAAAATAGAAATAAGCCAAAAATCACGCGCCACCTGAAATACGTGAAAATAAAGTTAGCTACACAAGCTAGTGAGTAAAGCCCAAATTGAATAGTAATAGTATTGAAATCCGAGATCAACAAGATATGCTGCGCAATCCCACATGTATAGTAATTTCGTAATATCACCCTACCAGGACCCCTAGAATAGAATAGCACACCAACCACAATAGAAACCATAGTATCTCGTTCAGCCATTTGTCATGAGAACCACTCATGTAATAAATAATGATAACTTTTAATAACCGTCGTTTACCGTCTCGATATATAAGTCATCATTTAGCAATTTAGGGACATGGCATAGTATAGCATCATAGCATAGCAACATAGTATAGCAACATAGCATCTCGACATAGTAAACATGGAATTAGAAAGGCCGGGTTTAAATCACCTATCGATGTTGTACAAGCAGGTGGGTTTGTCAAACCATTAGCGCTAACATTGTACCGGTGGGATTACAAAGCAATAAAACTACTTTTAACTAACACATAAGATTGCATCAAGCCGCGAACTAGATTAACATATTTGTATGATCTCTTTTAGAAAACGAATAGAAAACGCAATATAGTAAAAGACATATTTCAGCCCCAAAATAGTAAAATGGAAAAAGGGGAGTGAGTTTACTCACCTGAATAATATAGATAATAGCAAACGCAAGAAAGTAACTAAATAGAATCGAGGATCGCCCAGATATTAGAATCACCTAATTAACCGGGAAACCTAATTTAGAAACGAGACAAATAATATAGTAACTAGAATCAAGAACTTAGAAATTCTAGGGTTTTGGATTTGGGGTTTTAGGGTTTTAAATTATAAATTGAAAATTAGGGTTTCAAAATATAATTTGAGATTTTCTTTAGGATTTTAAAGTACCAATTGGGAGTTAGGGCTTTAAAATACAATTTGGGGATTTAGGGTTTCAAATCCAATTTTAGGGTTTTAAGTCCAATTTGGGGATTTAGGGTTTCAAATCCAATTTAGGGTTTTAAAAATCCAATTTGGGGATTTAGGGTTTCAAGAACCAATCTTTGATAAAAGACGACGTTTTAAGTAATATATTTTAACGGATTTACTTTAAATGAAGTTTATAAATTTAAAGCCAAATCATATGGATTTTGTATTGAAATTGTACATTTGTATGTTTTGAAAATGTATTTAACTTAACTATATTATTTAGGTATTTAGTAAATATAATCAAATGTTAAAAATGTTTAAAGGTAATAAAATTAAGTAAATAGATTGTGGGTTTCGAACCCACGACCTCCACATGAAACTGGAACGCACTCAACCACCAGACCAGCATCTGCTTTTGTTAATGAAACTCGTTTTTAAAATGTTTTAACTTTTCATAACCATCAACACCCATTTTCCAATCAAGCCCTAGAACAAGAATCACTTCAATTCGTTTAATCCAGTTTATCAAATCCAAAACCAATAGAGGGCTTTTAATCCACGTTAAATCGTGATCATTTTGATGTAAAATACTTACTTGATTGTTGCATAAACGGGTCGATGAAGACGATGAACAGGGGGCGACGGGTTTGGGATCGAACCCAGAATTTTGCTGATGTTCAGTGTGAATTGAGATCACCGAGAGAGAATGCGAGTACAGGTGTGAGAATTGGACGATTGAATTGTGTTATTTCGACCAAAAACAGTACGAACGGGTTCGGGTTAGTCGCCGAGTTAATTGAGATTAATTGGGTATTGAATCGTTAATTAAAGTCTGATTAGATGTTATCAACATCTTCAATTCACTCCGAGGATCGTTTTGTGTTAACCAATTTATTGATTTCAGACGTTTTGAGACGATTAGAGTTGTGGGTGTTTGTAACCGGTTTTAGATTTGTAGTAAACATGGATTCAAATGTGTTAAACAACGAATTGAAGATGTTAGTGTGTTCGAATCTCGACCACGAAGGTTTCCATGATTTTAATTTGATTTTTGGTGTTAAAAACGAGTGAAATGGACCTCGCCGGACTTCGGGGATATTCCGGCCAAAGTGGCCGGATTTTGTCTCGCCGGAAACACGGGTATAAGGGGGGTGGGGGCTGGGTGAATTCGTTATTTACACAACAGTCCCTCGAGTTTTCAGGTTATTGCAATTAGTTATTATAAGTTTAATTAAAGTTTATAAATTGACAGTTTTGGCACAAAGTTAAATACATATATCTTTTAACTAACTAACTTAACTAAATTGAAACGTAACAACTATTTAAGTGACGCTTTTATAGTTCTAGCTCGTTTACATCATTAAGAGACTATTTCGAGACTTTTAAGCGTTTTTTGTTTAGCGTTTTCGATAATTTTCTTTTACGAGCTATATATATATGTTTATTTATATACATATATTTTGAGTTTTTATGCTCCAACAATATTTATTTGATATACGTGAATGTTTGTGTGACATCTGCCCCAAACCCAAACCCGAATGCCCGACTCAAACCCGAAGCTACCAATCTTTAATTGTATTCGTATTTATTTTCTGAAATGTAACGCTTCGTCATTATTAATATGAATAAAATGTGTCGAAATTTTATGGTATATCGTTTTTGATAAAAACGATCGAACTACTATATAACGTTTACTAACAAATACAATAACTAAATCTCAAAAATATTTACATTGTATTTTGTAAAGATTATTAAAGATAAGTAGTATTAAGTCTCAAAATAACCATTTAACGTCAAACGCAATTTAAACCCTCAAACGTCAAGTTTATAAACGTCACAAGTTAACGTAGTTAAGTTAGTTAGTTAATATAATATATGAAATTAACTTTGGGCCAGAATTGTAATTATTGAAACTTGAATTTAAAAAGTTTATAACTTAAATAATAAACATATTAATCTTCAGGGGCCATTTGTGTAACTTTTTAATTAAACCAAACCCAGCCCCCACCCCATTCGCAGACCCCCGTTTTTCCGTTCTCCAGGTCCGGCGAGCCTGCCGGAATCAGCCAGGCTCCGGCCACCCACCCAGTTACAATTTTAATGTGTTTTGGTCGGTTTAAATCGCAGTAAAATGACCCTCAACCAGTTTCGAACCCTAACGGTACTTTAAAACTAAGTTTAATACACCAACAAATCTGTTCGTTCGAATCTTTGATCATTGACGGTTATGGCAAAACCCAATTCATACAAAGCATGCGTTTCAATCCAGATTGAGTTAATCAACTCATTTACTCCGACGTTTGAAGTTTTCTAACACTAATGAATCGAGTTTTAATCCATCATTAAACACAAAGCAATCTCAATTATATGTAATCAACACTCAAACGACTCGACTGCTTCTAAACCGTATTGAACAAATTAAATAATTGTAAAACAATCCTATTCGATTACTACAACTCACTGATATCTCAATTTCAAACAAAAACATCAAAAACCCATCGTTTGATCTTCATTTTAATCGAACCTGCAACTGCTTGAATCGCTGTCAGTTCGTAATGTTCATATGAAATAATGTTAGGGCTTTCGTTTACCATATCATATAGAAGATATATGGAGAATGAATTGACTTTTAACAGCTTCTAGTGTCCTCGTTGATTCTAAAACCATCGAGTCCGTGTTCTTCATTTTCATCGGCTCAAATCTCCAACAATCAAGTAAGTGTTATATATCAAAATGATCACGATCCAGTGTAGATTAAAAGCCCTCTATTGGTTTTGGATTTCATTCACTGGATTAAACGAATTGGTATGATTCGTGTTCTAGGGCTTGTAATGAAAAGTTGTTCTTGGACTATAAAAGTTAAAAGAATTTAAAAACAAGATTATTAACAAAAAGACTTTCTGGTCTACTGGTCTGGTACGGTTGGTTTATACTCCAGGGTCACGGGTTCGAAACCCCTTGGCCTCATTTCTTTAATTTTCATATTTTTTTCACTTTTAAACCATTTAACTATACTTTCTAAATACCCTAATAATATATTTAAGGTGAAACTATTTTATTGGCTTAAAAATATATGTTTAATCTAAAAATGGTTTCGTATAAAATATATTTAATACAAAATACTGCAACGTTTCGTATAAAACCCTAAATCCCCAAATTGTATTCCAAAACCCTAAATTCCCAAATTGGATTTTGAAACCCTAAATTGGATTTAAAACCCTAAATTCCCAAATTGGATTTTGAAACCCTAAATTGGATTTAAAACCCTAAATTCCCAAATTATATTTTGAAACCCTAATTTTCAATTTATAATTTAAAACCCTAAAACCCCAAATCCAAAACCCTAGAATTTCTAAGTTCTTGATTCTAGTTACTATATTATTTGTCTCGTTTCTAAATTAGGTTTTCCCGGTTAATTAGGTGATTCTAATATCTGGGCGATCCTCGATTCTATTTAATTACTTTCTTGCGTGCTATTATCTATATTGTTCAGGTGGATAAACTCACTCCCCTTTTTCTATTTTACTATTTTGGGGCTGAAATACGTCTTTTACTATATTGCGTTTTCTATTCGTTTTCTAAAAGAGATCATACAAATATGTTAGTCTAGTTTGGCCGCTGGATGCAATCGTATGTGTTAGTTAAAAGTAGTTTTATTGCTTTGTAATCCCACCGGTACAATGTTAGCGCTAATGGTTTGACAAACCCACCTGCTTGTACAACATCGATAGGTGATTTAAACCCGGCCTTTCTAATTCCATGTTTACTATGTCGAGATGCTATGTTGCTATACTATGTTGCTATGCTATGATGCTATACTATGCCATGTCCCTAAATTGCTAAATGATGACTTATATATCGAGACGGTAAACGACGGTTATTAAAAGTTATCATTATTTACTACATGAGTGGTTCTCATGACAAATGGCTAGACGAGATACTATGGTTTCTATTGTGGTTGGTGTGCTATTCTATTCTAGGGGTCCTGGTCGAGTAATATTACAAAATTACTATACATATGGGATTGCGCAGCATATCTTGTTGATCTCGGATTTCAATACTATTACTATTCAATTGGGTTTTACTCACTAGCTTGTGTAGCTAACTTTATTTTCGCGTATTTCAGGTGGCGCGTGATTTTGGCTTGTTTCTTTGCTATTCAAGACATAGGGACTTGGACCTAGAAATAATACTAAACATGACTATTTCATTTACTGCTATTATGAATTTGTCGTTTCGCATTTAAGACTTGGGTTTTGCCAAACTTATGACAATAATTATTAGACTTTAATAAAAGTAACACCATGTGCTTCGTTTACTATGGATATCCAATTCTATGACAGCCCGGTGTTTTCCGCCACCGGGCGGGGTGTCACAGTTGGTATCAGAGCCATGGTTATAGGGAACTAGGATAGGGTATTAGAAACACACCGACCTAGACTATAACCTAAGAGTCCTTAGTGCAAAATTAATGTGCTTAGAGAACTCTTCAGAATTTACTTATTCATTTATTTATTATTTCTATGAACTATTCTATGTCTTTTCTTTATCTCAATTCTTAACCGATTTCGCGAAGGAGCTACAAGAGACTCGTCTGTAAGATTAGGATCTTTCTCTTTGTGGAATCTCGTCATCGTCTTAAGTGAGTTTGAAAACGTGGGAAACGTGTGCAATCTGGAAGGGGGAACGCCTGTATCACGGACATCCTGTCTAAGGCAAGCATTTCGTATAAATCTCTTTAAGAGACCTGTATGCTTACCTGGGGATGTTCGAGATGAGTGTGAACCTATAGGCTAAAGCACGCTTTCTCGAATACGTTGAGAACGAACTTAACACTTTGATAAGTCTTGAGTGTCCAAACCCAGACACATTCCTAAGCCTTCAAATTCCATTTAATCATTTTTCTAATACTATCATTTTTCTATAAATTCTAATTATTTCTATGAGTTCTTTGTGATTTTAAAATGTCACCCTAAACTATTTGATTGTGTTTCTATGGTTTCTAAATGTTTACTATGAAGTGTTTTCTAAGGAGATTCTATGATATTTCTAAATACCATTCAAATTCAATAAGTGTTTACTATGAACTATGTTTTAAAAAAGAATGTTCCATGTCTCACGAAATCGTTTTCTATCTTGTAGAATGGCGGGTAGAAATCAACGACTTGCTAATGTTATCGCGACCCAAATGGCTAATATTTTGCCTAATCTCGTGAACCAACTTAATAATGCTAATCAAAACAATGAGCCTAAGTGTACTCTTAAGTACTTCAACTCGTGTGGTCCAACCAAATTTATCGGTAACGAAGGGGCTACGGGACTTCTCCAATGGTTTGAAAGCATGGAGAGTACTTTTGTTAATTGTGGTTGCCCTGAAAATCTCAAAGTCCGATATGCAACAAGTGTTCTTCAAAAGGGTGCTTTGACTTGGTGGAATGATGAAAAGCGTAGGCTCGGTGAAGCCGCTGTAACAGCTTTAACCTGGACCGTGTTCAAAACCAACATGACTAATAAGTATTGTCCTCCTAGCGAGATTCGTAAACTCGAGGGCGAATTCTGGGGTCTTAAGCAAGATAGTGGTGATAATGTGGCTTATAATGATCGTTTCTCCCAACTCAGTACTTTGTGTCCTAATATGGTTACTCCTGTTTCTCGTGGCATTGAGCAATATATCGGAGGTCTGCCAATGACTATCCAAGATGCTGTTTGGGGTAGTAAGCCAGCTACTGTAGGTGAGGCAATGACTTTAGCCGGTCGCCTTACTGAAAATCACGTGCAAGCTGGCTCTCTGTTTCGTAAGGGTAACAAAAAGTCTAAAAGTTCTTCTAGTGATGACTCTAAATCATCTGAGGATGATTCTTATAAGGGTTTTAAGCCCGAATCCTCATTCAATTCCAAGAAGCGTAAGAACAATGCCACCAACTATGCTATTGTTGCTCCTGCTCCTCCTATGGCACCGCAAAGGGGTAATGATAACCGTAAGCCTTATACGGGGTTCTTGCCCAAATGCAACCAATGTCCTTTTCATCATGCTCCCGAAACTCCATGTTTTAAATGTTCTGTTTGTCAACGTTATGGGCATCTGGCTAAAGATTGTTGGAATAATAATAATCGGGGTAATCAAGGTCGTGCTTGTTTCAACTGTGGTGATCCAACTCATTTCCGCAACGATTGTCCTCAACCTATCAATGTCAACGTGAACACCAACGCTAATGCTAACCAAGCTGGTCGTGCTAGAACCTTCAATATCATCGCTAATCAAGCTCAAGCTAACAATGACGTGGTGAACGATATGAATCCCAAATGATTTCTACGTTTCTATTTTATTTGGAGGCCGATAAGACTTTTGTTTCATTAGATTGTGTTTCGTCATTTGCTATTAATTGTGTTAGACTCGATAATCTTTATGTGACAGTCGAAGCGAAAAAAAAAAATGTTTCTATTGGTTTTTATATTTATGGTGCGAACTTACATTTCAAGGTCACATTTCCTCCATGTTTATCTTTTGTCTATGACTCTCGGTAGTTTCGACGGTTGAAACTTTTGCCTTGCGTTGAAACTCAAAAGCATATGCGTTAGAGTTATGTCGCGTTTTGGCTCGTGCTGATGTAAAGAAAAAGAAAGATGACCCATTCCGTATATGTCCCGATTATCGCGAATTCGATGAAACTTTCAGTAAAAATAAATAAAATAAAAATCGTTATCTTTTGCCGCCTAACGATGATCTCTTCGCATTGTTTTCAAATACCGTTTGTTGCTGCAAATTTCGGGACGAAATTTCTATAAGGAGGGGAGACTGTGACATCTGCCCCAAACCCAAACCCGAATGCCCGACTCAAACCCGAAGCTACCAATCTTTAATTGTATTCGTATTTATTTTCTGAAATGTAACGCTTCGTCATTATTAATATGAATAAAATGTGTCGAAATTTTATGGTATATCGTTTTTGATAAAAACGATCGAACTACTATATAACGTTTACTAACAAATACAATAACTAAATCTCAAAAATATTTACATTGTATTTTGTAAAGATTATTAAAGATAAGTAGTATTAAGTCTCAAAATAACCATTTAACGTCAAACGCAATTTAAACCCTCAAACGTCAAGTTTATAAACGTCACAAGTTAACGTAGTTAAGTTAGTTAGTTAATATAATATATGAAATTAACTTTGGGCCAGAATTGTAATTATTGAAACTTGAATTTAAAAAGTTTATAACTTAAATAATAAACATATTAATCTTCAGGGGCCATTTGTGTAACTTTTTAATTAAACCAAACCCAGCCCCCACCCCATTCGAAGACCCCCGTTTTTCCGTTCTCCAGGTCCGGCGAGCCTGCCGGAATCAGCCAGGCTCTGGCCACCCACCCAGTTACAATTTTAATGTGTTTTGGTCGGTTTAAATCGCAGTAAAATGACCCTCAACCAGTTTCGAACCCTAACGGTACTTTAAAACTAAGTTTAATACACCAACAAATCTGTTCGTTCGAATCTTTGATCATTGACGGTTATGGCAAAACCCAATTCATACAAAGCATGCGTTTCAATCCAGATTGAGTTAATCAACTCATTTACTCCGACGTTTGAAGTTTTCTAACACTAATGAATCGAGTTTTAATCCATCATTAAACACAAAGCAATCTCAATTATATGTAATCAACACTCAAACGACTCGACTGCTTCTAAACCGTATTGAACAAATTAAATAATTGTAAAACAATCCTATTCGATTACTACAACTCACTGATATCTCAATTTCAAACAAAAACATCAAAAACCCATCGTTTGATCTTCATTTTAATCGAACCTGCAACTGCTTGAATCGCTGTCAGTTCGTAATGTTCATATGAAATAATGTTAGGGCTTTCGTTTACCATATCATATAGAAGATATATGGAGAATGAATTGACTTTTAACAGCTTCTAGTGTCCTCGTTGATTCTAAAACCATCGAGTCCGTGTTCTTCATTTTCATCGGCTCAAATCTCCAACAATCAAGTAAGTGTTATATATCAAAATGATCACGATCCAGTGTAGATTAAAAGCCCTCTATTGGTTTTGGATTTCATTCACTGGATTAAACGAATTGGTATGATTCGTGTTCTAGGGCTTGTAATGAAAAGTTGTTCTTGGACTATAAAAGTTAAAAGAATTTAAAAACAAGATTATTAACAAAAAGACTTTCTGGTCTACTGGTCTGGTACGGTTGGTTTATACTCCAGGGTCACGGGTTCGAAACCCCTTGGCCTCATTTCTTTAATTTTCATATTTTTTTCACTTTTAAACCATTTAACTATACTTTCTAAATACCCTAATAATATATTTAAGGTGAAACTATTTTATTGGCTTAAAAATATACGTTTAATCTAAAAATGGTTTCGTATAAAATATATTTAATACAAAATACTGCAACGTTTCGTATAAAACCCTAAATCCCCAAATTGTATTCCAAAACCCTAAATTCCCAAATTGGATTTTGAAACCCTAAATTGGATTTAAAACCCTAAATTCCCAAATTGGATTTTGAAACCCTAAATTGGATTTAAAACTCTAAATTCCCAAATTATATTTTGAAACCCTAATTTTCAATTTATAATTTAAAACCCTAAAACCCCAAATCCAAAACCCTAGAATTTCTAAGTTCTTGATTCTAGTTACTATATTATTTGTCTCGTTTCTAAATTAGGTTTTCCCGGTTAATTAGGTGATTCTAATATCTGGGCGATCCTCGATTCTATTTAATTACTTTCTTGCGTGCTATTATCTATATTGTTCAGGTGAGTAAACTCACTCCCCTTTTTCTATTTTACTATTTTGGGGCTGAAATACGTCTTTTACTATATTGCGTTTTCTATTCGTTTTCTAAAAGAGATCATACAAATATGTTAGTCTAGTTTGGCCGCTGGATGCAATCGTATGTGTTAGTTAAAAGTAGTTTTATTGCTTTGTAATCCCACCGGTACAATGTTAGCGCTAATGGTTTGACAAACCCACCTGCTTGTACAACATCGATAGGTGATTTAAACCCGGCCTTTCTAATTCCATGTTTACTATGTCGAGATGCTATGTTGCTATACTATGTTGCTATGCTATGATGCTATACTATGCCATGTCCCTAAATTGCTAAATGATGACTTATATATCGAGACGGTAAACGACGGTTATTAAAAGTTATCATTATTTACTACATGAGTGGTTCTCATGACAAATGGCTAGACGAGATACTATGGTTTCTATTGTGGTTGGTGTGCTATTCTATTCTAGGGGTCCTGGTCGAGTAATATTACAAAATTACTATACATATGGGATTGCGCAGCATATCTTGTTGATCTCGGATTTCAATACTATTACTATTCAATTGGGTTTTACTCACTAGCTTGTGTAGCTAACTTTATTTTCGCGTATTTCAGGTGGCGCGTGATTTTGGCTTGTTTCTTTGCTATTCAAGACATAGGGACTTGGACCTAGAAATAATACTAAACATGACTATTTCATTTACTGCTATTATGAATTTGTCGTTTCGCATTTAAGACTTGGGTTTTGCCAAACTTATGACAATAATTATTAGACTTTAATAAAAGTAACACCATGTGCTTCGTTTACTATGGATATCCAATTCTATGACAGCCCGGTGTTTTCCGCCACCGGGCGGGGTGTCACAGTTGGTATCAGAGCCATGGTTATAGGGAACTAGGATAGGGTATTAGAAACACACCGACCTAGACTATAACCTAAGAGTCCTTAGTGCAAAATTAATGTGCTTAGAGAACTCTTCAGAATTTACTTATTCATTTATTTATTATTTCTATGAACTATTCTATGTCTTTTCTTTATCTCAATTCTTAACCGATTTCGCGAAGGAGCTACAAGAGACTCGTCTGTAAGATTAGGATCTTTCTCTTTGTGGAATCTCGTCATCGTCTTAAGTGAGTTTGAAAACGTGGGAAACGTGTGCAATCTGGAAGGGGGAACGCCTGTATCACGGACATCCTGTCTAAGGCAAGCATTTCGTATAAATCTCTTTAAGAGACCTGTATGCTTACCTGGGGATGTTCGAGATGAGTGTGAACCTATAGGCTAAAGCACGCTTTCTCGAATACGTTGAGAACGAACTTAACACTTTGATAAGTCTTGAGTGTCCAAACCCAGACACATTCCTAAGCCTTCAAATTCCATTTAATCATTTTTCTAATACTATCATTTTTCTATAAATTCTAATTATTTCTATGAGTTCTTTGTGATTTTAAAATGTCACCCTAAACTATTTGATTGTGTTTCTATGGTTTCTAAATGTTTACTATGAAGTGTTTTCTAAGGAGATTCTATGATATTTCTAAATACCATTCAAATTCAATAAGTGTTTACTATGAACTATGTTTTAAAAAAGAATGTTCCATGTCTCACGAAATCGTTTTCTATCTTGTAGAATGGCGGGTAGAAATCAACGACTTGCTAATGTTATCGCGACCCAAATGGCTAATATTTTGCCTAATCTCGTGAACCAACTTAATAATGCTAATCAAAACAATGAGCCTAAGTGTACTCTTAAGTACTTCAACTCGTGTGGTCCAACCAAATTTATCGGTAACGAAGGGGCTACGGGACTTCTCCAATGGTTTGAAAGCATGGAGAGTACTTTTGTTAATTGTGGTTGCCCTGAAAATCTCAAAGTCCGATATGCAACAAGTGTTCTTCAAAAGGGTGCTTTGACTTGGTGGAATGATGAAAAGCGTAGGCTCGGTGAAGCCGCTGTAACAGCTTTAACCTGGACCGTGTTCAAAACCAACATGACTAATAAGTATTGTTCTCCTAGCGAGATTCGTAAACTCGAGGGCGAATTCTGGGGTCTTAAGCAAGATAGTGGTGATAATGTGGCTTATAATGATCGTTTCTCCCAACTCAGTACTTTGTGTCCTAATATGGTTACTCCTGTTTCTCGTGGCATTGAGCAATATATCGGAGGTCTGCCAATGACTATCCAAGATGCTGTTTGGGGTAGTAAGCCAGCTACTGTAGGTGAGGCAATGACTTTAGCCGGTCGCCTTACTGAAAATCACGTGCAAGCTGGCTCTCTGTTTCGTAAGGGTAACAAAAAGTCTAAAAGTTCTTCTAGTGATGACTCTAAATCATCTGAGGATGATTCTTATAAGGGTTTTAAGCCCGAATCCTCATTCAATTCCAAGAAGCGTAAGAACAATGCCACCAACTATGCTATTGTTGCTCCTGCTCCTCCTATGGCACCGCAAAGGGGTAATGATAACCGTAAGCCTTATACGGGGTTCTTGCCCAAATGCAACCAATGTCCTTTTCATCATGCTCCCGAAACTCCATGTTTTAAATGTTCTGTTTGTCAACGTTATGGGCATCTGGCTAAAGATTGTTGGAATAATAATAATCGGGGTAATCAAGGTCGTGCTTGTTTCAACTGTGGTGATCCAACTCATTTCCGCAACGATTGTCCTCAACCTATCAATGTCAACGTGAACACCAACGCTAATGCTAACCAAGCTGGTCGTGCTAGAACCTTCAATATCATCGCTAATCAAGCTCAAGCTAACAATGACGTGGTGAACGATATGAATCCCAAATGATTTCTACGTTTCTATTTTATTTGGAGGCCGATAAGACTTTTGTTTCATTAGATTGTGTTTCGTCATTTGCTATTAATTGTGTTAGACTCGATAATCTTTATGTGACAGTCGAAGCGAAAAAAAAAAATGTTTCTATTGGTTTTTATATTTATGGTGCGAACTTACATTTCAAGGTCACATTTCCTCCATGTTTATCTTTTGTCTATGACTCTCGGTAGTTTCGACGGTTGAAACTTTTGCCTTGCGTTGAAACTCAAAAGCATATGCGTTAGAGTTATGTCGCGTTTTGGCTCGTGCTGATGTAAAGAAAAAGAAAGATGACCCATTCCGTATATGTCCCGATTATCGCGAATTCGATGAAACTTTCAGTAAAAATAAATAAAATAAAAATCGTTATCTTTTGCCGCCTAACGATGATCTCTTCGCATTGTTTTCAAATACCGTTTGTTGCTGCAAATTTCGGGACGAAATTTCTATAAGGAGGGGAGACTGTGACATCTGCCCCAAACCCAAACCCGAATGCCCGACTCAAACCCGAAGCTACCAATCTTTAATTGTATTCGTATTTATTTTCTGAAATGTAACGCTTCGTCATTATTAATATGAATAAAATGTGTCGAAATTTTATGGTATATCGTTTTTGATAAAAACGATCGAACTACTATATAACGTTTACTAACAAATACAATAACTAAATCTCAAAAATATTTACATTGTATTTTGTAAAGATTATTAAAGATAAGTAGTATTAAGTCTCAAAATAACCATTTAACGTCAAACGCAATTTAAACCCTCAAACGTCAAGTTTATAAACGTCACAAGTTAACGTAGTTAAGTTAGTTAGTTAATATAATATATGAAATTAACTTTGGGCCAGAATTGTAATTATTGAAACTTGAATTTAAAAAGTTTATAACTTAAATAATAAACATATTAATCTTCAGGGGCCATTTGTGTAACTTTTTAATTAAACCAAACCCAGCCTCCACCCCATTCGCAGACCCCCGTTTTTCCGTTCTCCAGGTCCGGCGAGCCTGCCGGAATCAGCCAGGCTCCGGCCACCCACCCAGTTACAATTTTAATGTGTTTTGGTCGGTTTAAATCGCAGTAAAATGACCCTCAACCAGTTTCGAACCCTAACGGTACTTTAAAACTAAGTTTAATACACCAACAAATCTATTCGTTCGAATCTTTGATCATTGACGGTTATGGCAAAACCCAATTCATACAAAGCATGCGTTTCAATCCAGATTGAGTTAATCAACTCATTTACTCCGACGTTTGAAGTTTTCTAACACTAATGAATCGAGTTTTAATCCATCATTAAACACAAAGCAATCTCAATTATATGTAATCAACACTCAAACGACTCGACTGCTTCTAAACCGTATTGAACAAATTAAATAATTGTAAAACAATCCTATTCGATTACTACAACTCACTGATATCTCAATTTCAAACAAAAACATCAAAAACCCATCGTTTGATCTTCATTTTAATCGAACCTGCAACTGCTTGAATCGCTGTCAGTTCGTAATGTTCATATGAAATAATGTTAGGGCTTTCGTTTACCATATCATATAGAAGATATATGGAGAATGAATTGACTTTTAACAGCTTCTAGTGTCCTCG
The DNA here is from genome assembly GCA_030867185.1 of Tagetes erecta. Taxonomy (NCBI): domain Eukaryota; kingdom Viridiplantae; phylum Streptophyta; class Magnoliopsida; order Asterales; family Asteraceae; genus Tagetes; species Tagetes erecta. Next base: position 19,302,337 of record CM061492.1, on the reverse strand, counting down.
TTGATTCTAAAACCATCGAGTCCGTGTTCTTCATTTTCATCGGCTCAAATCTCCAACAATCAAGTAAGTGTTATATATCAAAATGATCACGATCCAGTGTAGATTAAAAGCCCTCTATTGGTTTTGGATTTCATTCACTGGATTAAACGAATTGGTATGATTCGTGTTCTAGGGCTTGTAATGAAAAGTTGTTCTTGGACTATAAAAGTTAAAAGAATTTAAAAACAAGATTATTAACAAAAAGACTTTCTGGTCTACTGGTCTGGTACGGTTGGTTTATACTCCAGGGTCACGGGTTCGAAACCCCTTGGCCTCATTTCTTTAATTTTCATATTTTTTTCACTTTTAAACCATTTAACTATACTTTCTAAATACCCTAATAATATATTTAAGGTGAAACTATTTTATTGGCTTAAAAATATACGTTTAATCTAAAAATGGTTTCGTATAAAATATATTTAATACAAAATACTGCAACGTTTCGTATAAAACCCTAAATCCCCAAATTGTATTCCAAAACCCTAAATTCCCAAATTGGATTTTGAAACCCTAAATTGGATTTAAAACCCTAAATTCCCAAATTGGATTTTGAAACCCTAAATTGGATTTAAAACCCTAAATTCCCAAATTATATTTTGAAACCCTAATTTTCAATTTATAATTTAAAACCCTAAAACCCCAAATCCAAAACCCTAGAATTTCTAAGTTCTTGATTCTAGTTACTATATTATTTGTCTCGTTTCTAAATTAGGTTTTCCCGGTTAATTAGGTGATTCTAATATCTGGGCGATCCTCGATTCTATTTAATTACTTTCTTGCGTGCTATTATCTATATTGTTCAGGTGAGTAAACTCACTCCCCTTTTTCTATTTTACTATTTTGGGGCTGAAATACGTCTTTTACTATATTGCGTTTTCTATTCGTTTTCTAAAAGAGATCATACAAATATGTTAGTCTAGTTTGGCCGCTGGATGCAATCGTATGTGTTAGTTAAAAGTAGTTTTATTGCTTTGTAATCCCACCGGTACAATGTTAGCGCTAATGGTTTGACAAACCCACCTGCTTGTACAACATCGATAGGTGATTTAAACCCGGCCTTTCTAATTCCATGTTTACTATGTCGAGATGCTATGTTGCTATACTATGTTGCTATGCTATGATGCTATACTATGCCATGTCCCTAAATTGCTAAATGATGACTTATATATCGAGACGGTAAACGACGGTTATTAAAAGTTATCATTATTTACTACATGAGTGGTTCTCATGACAAATGGCTAGACGAGATACTATGGTTTCTATTGTGGTTGGTGTGCTATTCTATTCTAGGGGTCCTGGTCGAGTAATATTACAAAATTACTATACATATGGGATTGCGCAGCATATCTTGTTGATCTCGGATTTCAATACTATTACTATTCAATTGGGTTTTACTCACTAGCTTGTGTAGCTAACTTTATTTTCGCGTATTTCAGGTGGCGCGTGATTTTGGCTTGTTTCTTTGCTATTCAAGACATAGGGACTTGGACCTAGAAATAATACTAAACATGACTATTTCATTTACTGCTATTATGAATTTGTCGTTTCGCATTTAAGACTTGGGTTTTGCCAAACTTATGACAATAATTATTAGACTTTAATAAAAGTAACACCATGTGCTTCGTTTACTATGGATATCCAATTCTATGACAGCCCGGTGTTTTCCGCCACCGGGCGGGGTGTCACAGTTTGTGACGTAAATACGATTGTTTAATTGAAACGTGAATAACGTAAAATTCAATGTGTTTATTTATAACAATAAGAATGAACGTTACATATTGAAGAAAAATGAATACGATTTCAATTGAAAGGATAACAACTTCGGGTTCGAGTCGGGCATTCGGGTTCGGGTTTGGGGCAGATGTCACAATACCCGAGAAGTGAGGATTTATCAACGTGTCTTGTTTGTCTAGTCGTTAGAAATAGGGTACGAGAGGAACTTTTCTAATAACGAAATAAACTTGTACGTTTGAGTCATAGAATTAATTATTAAACCACCCCTTGTGTCTTAGGATATATTGGATCGGTGAAACTGAGAGGGGAGCCGATCATAGGGTATTTAATTACTGTTAAAGGAACCGAGAGACGATTTAACTAACTAGTGGGCTTTAGCAACACTTCGGATAACCAAAAGGTCACACCCGGATAATGGTCTAGGATCCTTAGGAAGTTCGTAGAGTTTGCAATTTATGATCCTAGTTTCGTTTTAACAACCAAGTCTAAAGTTTAATCAATAATCGTTCACCATTAGTAGCAACCTAGGTAACGTTTTTCTCAAATCTGAATCAAGTCTTTTACGCTTTCAATTCGTTAATTTTAATTAAAGTCGTGTCTAGTTGAGTTGAGTCTTGTCTAGTTTCTTTAACGTAATATATAGAGTCTGTGGGTCGACACCCGGACTTACGTTCACTATATTACATTCGACCGGTCCACTGCCGGTTGTGTGTGAAATAGTCTTCTAGTCTTGGTTTTATAAATTTAAAACTTAGGTGTTTTTAGTTGTTAGTTTTTATATATACATTTGCACGCATCACGTCCTTCCAAGAAGAAGATCTGGCCGTCTCCCATGCTAGTCTGGTCGTCGTCGTTTTCATCTCCCATGCTCGTCTGGTCATCTTCATCGTCGTCTCCCGCGGATTTGGTCGTTGCCATCTACTTCGTCTCTTATCTCCCCCTATGAATCATTCAGAGTCGCCTCATCTCTGAATGGCTCAGAGGTCTCACCTCTGAATCGCTCAGAGGTGATGTTGCAACCAAACACCTCCAAACCTCTGACCGATTCAGAGCCTCCTCCCATTCAGAGGCATTCAGATGATAACAAACAGCCCCTTAATGAGATTTCTAAAAATTTTGTTTCATTCACTTTGTCCCACATTGGAGTGGAACAAAAATATTGTTAGCTTATATATGCAAGCTTCCATGACATGTTAAGTTCTTGTGTTACGTTTTACAAAAAAATTCATAAGTCTTAAATAATAAATATGACTTAATATGATAATTCTTAATACACAAAACAACAAAATTACATAAAAATAGTATTTAACCATAATAATACTTGATAAACGAATATGAAAAAAAGATTAAAAGTCTATTAAAGTCCATCTCCACTTCCATTCTCCACTAACATTTCATATAAATAAATATTAACAGGTGACCTATCGTGTTAACAGATCTTTAACCTATTAAGACACGATAATTAACGTGTCTTTATCATGTTAACCTGTTAATGACACGGCACCTGTTAAGGTCAAACACGAAACCTGTTAATTCCGTGTCGTTTCGTGTCGTGTTATCGTGTCCGTGTCAGAAATTGTCAACCCTACTGCAAACTATAATAACTTTGTATGGCGAAAAATACTTACGAAGACCGACTCCGAGCGAAGTTCTTGTGACACCCCGAAATTTGATGGATTAAATTCAATATATTTCTATATAATGTAAAGATCTGTAAATTAAATTTGTGACGGTGAAATTGTATTTTTCAAAATACTATGAAATAAATTATTAAGAGAGTTAAATTATAATGGATTTAAATGGAACGTCTTGTGAAACTCATTGGGTAAACTTAACCCCGTTTTAAAAACTAAAAATTTTAGAAATTTAAAACTTAGAGGACCAAAGTTGTCATGGTAGTTAACAAAATAATCTTCAACCAAAAGATGAATACTAGAACGTTAAAGGGCTAGCATTGTTAGTTTAGCAACTTATAATAAAAAGGGACAGTGGTTAACCATTTGGGGTCAAAATTGAATTGGACAATATGGAAGAACACGAGACAAGCAACTCATGTTCAATGGTGACCCGAATCCAAACAGAAAATCAATGGTGATATCGACTTAGATTGATGCAATTCAAAGGATTTTGATCATCCACTCTCACGTATTACGATTTTTAGGTTTTTGGTAAGTGTACTAAACCATAACCTACATGCGTTTGAGCCCTAGGGGCTGATGCTGAAATATTGAGTTTGTTTAGTGATTTTAAATCTGTTTGAAAGTGCTAATGATGGGGAATTGGTAAGAAAACATATTTTCCATGCTTAGCATAATTGTTAAATTAAGTGCTCAATTGCATGTAGGTAAGGTTCTTAATAAAATAACCAAATTGGTGAAACTTAAGCCTCTATATGGCTGGAAAATAATGATTGTGTGTTGATTGTAGGTTTCATGGTTACAACATAAGGTAGTTGCATGTTATGATCTAGACATGAACCGACATAGTTAAAAAAAGGTAATTGCACGGTACCCCTGACCGTGGGAGAGTTCTCCCTCCCCAAGCTAGCTTAGCCCCATAGCTGCCTGATGGTTAGTACCCAACAGGACTCGAACCCGCGTCCTCCCGTTTGGAATGGGTGAGGCTGGCCGCTTGGCTGACACCTTGCGGTTCGACATGATAAAATGGGAATTGTGTGTATACTATCTTGAATTCATGTTTATTGAAACTATGTTAGTGTTATACCATAAGGAATTTCTATGAAAACACGCGTGATATGTTAAGATAATATGATTGAAACCTCTGTTGTCAAAGGCGATAGGCGCACTCAAGGAGCAATGGCCTCGCCTAGGGCCTAGACGCAAAGCGCAAAAAAAAGCGCTCGCCTAAGACAAAAAAGCGCACAAAGAAAAAAAAATTATAAAAACATTTATGCAATAGAAATTAATACCAAAATCAATACCAATACTAAACATTCAAAACCAACAACAAAATCAATACCAAAAAGTAAAAACCATACCAAAAACAATACCAAACATTCAAAACCAATAGCATATAACTAGAAAAAGTGATAGACGCACTCAAGGCGCAATGGCCTCGCTGGGATTTTTTTTCCTCGCCTAGGCGCAAAGGCGAGCACTTTTGACAACAGAGATTGAAACAATGCTTTGGTGAATTAATTTAGTTCATATGAGTATAAAAATGGTAGCTCATCGTTTATGCCCACCAGGTGTTTGAATAAACGCCTAAACCAATATAAAAGTGAAGTTATGAAGGATTTGTCATATTTACTTGATTAACATGATTTGTTAATAATCAATGTTTAATTAGTGGGCATAAGTGTATGCGAACCTATTTGGTGAATTGGGTCAAAGAATGGTTGATCACCCAAACATGTCATTGGGTGTATGGATTATAAATGGTATCAGTTATAACCATAAGTTTTGTGTTATTATTGATCAATTAAAGCATGGTTTTATATCTTAGTATTGACCTGTAGCTTGTGGTTATACAAAACGAGTAATAATGGGTCTAATAAATTGTGATAACGAAATTACAAAATTGGGCTAAAAGAGTGATTTAGAGCACATGTTTAGAGATGGGTAATAAATACTTAAGTAGTAAGAGATGAATGCCCATGATATGTGTTCTAATGGTTTCAAGTTTGATTTGTTGTCAAGATAGGCGAGGCAAAGCTTGGATGGAAACATGCCTAACATATTATAAAGCAACAACACTCATACAGGCGAAGGTGAGTAACTCAAATTGAGTTTGGTTAAAGTGATTTAATACAAGTTACTAAACATAGATCAATTTAATGTTAAGGTATCGTTTCTACAAACTTTTAGGGTCTATACCCATATACTCGTATAGAATTGGTGCAAAATGATAATGGGTCATGTGACCCAAGTGCTCGAAAATTCAACTTACTTTAATATTTTAACTAGTTTTCAAATATTCATAGTAAATCAACGGAATGTCCGTTTGGGGTGTATTTTGTATCGATAGAAAGCCATCTGAGTCTACTTTACTCGGGAGATTAATTTGAAGCGAATTACTTTCTCTATGGGAGGGAGAACACTGAAATACTATAGCTGCGAAAAGTTATTTTGAAACAATAATTTTATGATATCCCCATAATGGTTGGGAATTAATCAAGAACCCATTAAAGGTGAGTCATGCATGGTTGTAGTAGTCAAGGTGTCTTTATATAAGATATATGAAATAATAAAGTTGGTATGATTCTTTATAGCAAGAATTTTTCAAAACAGTGGTAAACCGCATATTTGATAATGTTAGAGTATCATACGCCGGGCAGAGTACAATACGCTTAAGGGCAAAGTATCATACGCCCGAATTGGTCTGAATACGCTGACCCACCCGCCAAAATGTTGTATGGGACCATTTTTCATATACTGATTCGTACGCTTTAGTTCTGGTTTACATTATCATTAACCATATCAAACCTCGGTGTCATGTATCCTTGGGAAGTTTGGAAAGCAGATTCAAGGTATGCGTTTTTATAGCCGATAGTCGTTTTATATAAATTGATTGTGACAATGGTTTACAATGATGGTATGTTTAATGAGCTGCGTCAGATACTTTGTTCCATCTTAGAAGAACAGCTTATAAATAAGGTTATTATTTTGCCGTTGACATATATTCGGAATGGGGCACACTGGTCAAAGCGTATCAAGCTCCATCGGGTGACAAACGTATCTTCTTTACAAAAAAAAAAGTTGGCAAGAAAGGATATCGAACGTGTCTTTGGTATTTTGAAATGAAAATGACATATTATAACAATCAGCTCGTTCTTGGTCGCTAGTGAAAATCAGGAGGGTGATGTACATGTGCATAATTTTGCATAACATGGTTATTGAAGACAATGGACATGCCTTTTGTGCATATAATGAAGATGAAATGAATGTCCAGTTGAAGAAGCTAATGAACAACAACAACTAAACAAACGAAACTTCAAAAATTCGAAAATGCATGCACAACTTCGGTTGGACTTTACTCGACCATTTTAGGGAAAATTGCATCAGTTAGGATTGAAAATGATTTGATACAAAATAAATATTAGTTTTGTAACCCCTCATACTCAACTCGCAGCCAAGCAGAGCACAACAACCTCATTCTCGCAGCCTTAAACAAAAAAAACTCTCCCAATTTCCAGTCGTTCCTCGCCTTCGAAAACAAACCACGCACATTAAAATCCCCCTAACTTTCGATGGGTCCAATCTTTTAGAATGACATTTTCAAGCTGAACAATAAAGTACCAAGTAACCCCAAACAACCGTCTTTTCATGACAACACTTAGGCTTTTTAGGTAACAAGTTATGTTGATACACGTACCTTTTTAACAATATTGTACAACTCCATTTTGTTTTTTTAATAATAATAATTGATTTTTTTATATAAATAAACTAGTTTATGTCACGCATGAGAAATTGTTGGGATTAAAATTTATTCTTGAGAATAATGAGTAAAAATTTAATATAACATTTCGAGGGTAGAAAGAAAGAAACAGTTTACGCTAAAATCAACAATCTCTTAATTCAAAGACTTACCTCTTAATACTTCAAAACATCCTCACCACTAAGATAAAAATACGCTAAATGATTAAGAGTTGACATCTAAATAGTAACATCCCATCTTTAGTCATATTTATTTATTTTATAAATCATATCGTTAATAAATTTTTAAATCATTAAAATATATTCACTTACTAGTTATTCGGACGCTAACCACCCGGAAAAAATCCAAATGTCATACGTGTAATAAAATCACGTAGGTTCGTGTCACCGTTTGTATTAGGGGTGTGCATGGGTCGGTTTGGGTCGGTTTTTGATTCAAACCGAACCCAAACCCAAAACTTCGGTTTTTGTGTTTTTAAAACCCATGGGTTTTGGGTTTTTCGGTTTTGGGTTTTCGGTTTCTGGACTGGGTTTGGGTTTGGGTTCGGTTTTTTCGGGTTTTTCAACTTGGACTTTTAACTTATTGTTTTAGTAGTAAGTACGAGCCGAAAACACAAACTCTTAATGATTTAAGAAACATGTTATAATACTAAAGTTAAATTTATGTTTCCTTAAGATTTAAACATTAAAAATCAACTACATTTCTAGAGAAATTTGTTAAAAAAACAGTAATCATAAACTAAATTTTGAATGTTCTCTTGCTTCAACAAAAAATAACCAATAAATCATAGAGAAATTGCAATATGGGTCATATAATAATGTATTACAATATGAGCTTTTGCATAACATAAGTCATGTGCTTTACATATATGATATTTAGCAAACACATAAACATTATTGGGTCGGTTCGGTTTTTACGGATCGGTTTTTTTACAAAACCCAAACCCAACCCGAAAGTTCGGTTTTTTTAAAAATTAAACCCAAACCCACGGTTTCTGTTTGGTTTCGGTTTTTTTGGGTTCGGTTTGTCGGTTTTTTGGGTTTCGGATCGGTTTTTTCGGTTTCATGCTCACCCCTAGTTTGTATAAACGTAAAAATACAGAAAACAAAGAATATAAAAACCATCATCTTCATCTTCGTTTTCATTTCGTCTTCATCAACAACATTACATTGTTCGTTCCCCTGAGGAGAGGAGGATTGATCTCCTAAATCCCTTCTGATTCAGTCATCTCCTCCTGGGAACCTTTTTCTACCTTTCAATGGCTTCCGTCGAATCTTTCACCGACAAAAACGCCGTTTTCAGGAAGCTCAAATCCAAATCAGACAATAAGGTATATCATTCAATTCAATTCAATTCAATTCCCTTTCATTTCATCTCACCAGATCCGTTTTTTTCTTTTCAATTGACCTAATTTCATTATGTATATGATCAGATGTGTTTTGATTGTAACGCGAAGAACCCTACTTGGGCGTCGGTGACCTACGGGATATTTCTCTGTATTGATTGTTCCGCCACACATCGTAGCCTTGGTGTTCATATTAGCTTCGTTAGGTCATTTTCCTAATCCTCTTCATCTTTTTAGGGCTCATTCGTAACCGTATTTTAGATTCAAGTTAGGCTCACGTAACTTATAATCAACTTAAAACTACTCAGTTTATATTCAACCTCCTTATGTTTTTAAATTATCATTTTCAGTATCTCTAGGTGTTGCAAATCTGAAACTTGCTTTATTTTTAGATAGTATATTCAAAAGTAGCTATTGTAAAAGTTTAATGAAATGAAAGATTATTACTTCTTTTAGCTAGCGCGGTTCAATTGATGATGAACACATTACACACTTTAAATGTTTAGTATTCAATATTAATTGGCTGTTAGGATCTGGTCTATTCAGTTAGGAATAGTCTATACATGGATCAGGTATAGGTGTTTGGTTGCTAAGTTGGGGAAGTGATTATTTGATCTTGGATCTTGCAGAGTTGTTGTAATGCGTGATGATTTGTTAGTATAGCACACAAATCTGGAAGGATTTATGGGTCGTAAAAGCTAGTGAAGTTTAGACTGTTGCATTACCAATGAGTTGTGTGTAAGTAGTTATTTTAGGGGGGTCTGGGTGTTTATACTTAATGAGTTGTGTATAAATCTGGTAACTTGCAGCAGAACAATGAGATTATGTCTTCTTTAATTTTGGGAGGTTTAGAAATTGGATCCTTGGTACCGTCTCTTTCACAAGTTTAAATGCAGAACTCTAGAGACACATTGTAATCTTGTAATTTTGTTGTCGTAGTTTACTTTGTTAATTTGTAATCTTGTGGACCAGGACTTTTGGGACTTCTTCCCGTTTTACTATTTGGCTGTTTTATGTAGTAACTGTTGCTTCATATTGGTTGTTGGATCACCTTTTAGAGTTATCTAATCACGAAACTCTGGCTGAGAAGATTTACATCACCCTGGTCAAGGCAGTAGACAACATTTAAGAGAGCTAAAACTTATTGCATCAATTTCGAAAGTTCCTACTTTGTTGAAACTTAAATGACAACATCCCAACACCATTACCAATACCAGTAGTAATACTTAAGTCTCTTAGTTTGACTACAATGCTAAGGAAAAGGTCCATTCTGTAGCTTGATAGCTTGATAGAACACAAACACTCAAGAATTTATGCAACCCAAAATACATCAATATGATTTTTTGTGTGTCTACATCATAACCTCAACATATGTTCTGACGGTAACTTCAACAAATGTTCTGATGATGGCAATGTAAGTGTGGGTCTTTTCAAGATTTTTGGGTTTACTATCATTGCGGTTAAGTTGCGAGTGGGCTTGTAGCTAATGAGAGCTACAATAATCCAATCCTAGAATACATACATTTACAATAATAAATCCATTAGAAAATTTTCAACTTTGTATGCATTTAGTTGCAAGAAGTCTATATTCTTCTACAATAAAAACAGATTCTTGAGTTGACTAAATTCGGTATTTAGGTAGAAAGTATTGTTACAGTTTCTTTTTAAGCTGTTATATCTTCTTGACTCATCAAGCTGTTAACCTTTTCAGGTCAACCAACTTAGATTCATGGACACCGGATCAGTTAAAGATGATGAGCTTTGGTGGCAACAATCGTGCCCAGGCCTTCTTCAAGCAACATGGATGGACAGATGGAGGAAAAATTGAGGCCAAATACACCTCAAGAGCTGCTGAGTTATATAAACAATTGCTTTCGAAAGAAGTTGCCAAAAGTTCTGCAGAAGATATTACCTTGCCATCATCCCCTGTTTCCACCAAAACAGCTGAACCTTTTGGTGGGCCTTCTGATTTCAAGGCCATTGAACCCCCAAAAGAGTCCACTTTAGCAAAACCTGACACAAATGGTTCTGCTCCAGTTAAAGCTCCATCAATACGTACAACTACTGTCAAAAAGCCTATTGGTGCAAAGAAGCCTGGAAAGCCTGGTGGCCTTGGTGCAAGAAAGCTTAGCACTAAGGTATATACGCATATCATGCCAACAATCATATTCATCTAAATCTAGAATTTTATTTATTTATATGATTTGACTTCACTGATTTTTATGCAGACAAGTGAAAGCTTATATGATCAGAAGCCTGAAGAACCAGTTGTACAAGTGTCCACCTCAGCAAATGGCAATGCGCCATCACTTGCAACACCTCATACATCTCGATTTGAGTATGTAGATAGCTCTCAAACAACTGTGGAGACAGGTCCTGGAGGTGTGAACACACTTAGTCATGTTGCGCCACCTAAGTCATCCAGTTTCTTTGCGGAGTACGGAATGGACAGTGGTTTCTCCAAAAAAAGTACTTCATCAAAAGTCCAGGTCAGAATTATATTAAATAGAGCCTTATCGTTGGAATAGACTGAGTAGTTAATAGCTTTTGGAACGTTCAAAAGTGATGGGTCTGACTCACTCTTAAATAAACATGATTCTCCCTTTTGACTAATTGCTAGAGATATCTATTATTACCACACACGAGAATCATGACTCACTCTTAATAAAATGAGTTGATTTGAGTATTTTTATTAGCTAATTTGGTTGATTTGGGTCCTCAAGTTATATAATGGCGCTCTTATCAATAATCAAACTAGCTAACTAAGAATGGGTTCAAATAGGCCATCACCCTGCCAAGTGCCAATATCTGTCACCACCTATACGATGACCACCACCCTGCCAATATTTGTCGCCCCTATACAACCACCACATATACGATCACCGTCACTGCCGCTATTACCGTCACTTACCGCCGATGCGCCCCATGCTTCTGCCCACTGTCACTTTTAGTAGCTAACAAATAAGTACAACTGATTTTGATATTTCTTCAACCAGAGCTTGTATTGGTGAACACCAGTTTTGATCCGAACTCGATTGATATTTTTCCGTGACACCTTCTTTTGACCCATTAGTTGACCGTAACATGTTTTCTCTGGCTTAAGCAGTACACATGTCAATAGGGATCTCAGTTGCAGTATTAAGCAGAACTTCTAGATTCTTATATGATGATCCCTAATTCTTAAATGATTACAATTTGCCTTGTGCAGATACAGGAGACTGATGAAGCAAGGAAGAAGTTTTCTAATGCTAAATCTATTTCTTCAGCACAATTTTTTGGTGAAAACGAAAAAGCTGATCTTGATGGTCAAGCAAGACTTGATAAGTTTAAGGTATGCATCCTCAATCTGTACTTTACAATATCACCTCAAATCTTTTTGAGCCATCTTTTCTAAAGTCACTGTCATTAGTTTCTCTCTGGTTGACTATAAATGTCAATATGGGCTGTGGAATAGCACTAAGCTGGAATTGAACATTTTATACACGTATGGTTTTGAAACATAACTGAAATATTATTTTTTTATTCGTTCTTCTAGGGCTCAGCAGCCATCTCAAGTGCTGATCTATTTGGTCACGACTCAGATAATTCTAACCTTGATATCAGTGCGAGCGACCTCATCAACCGACTGTCTTTCCAGGTATTACCAACTGTTAAATGTGCATCAGCATACTTCATTAGAAGTTATAGAAATCACAAGCTACATCAGCATACTCATTAACAATTAGAAAAACAATAAGTTCTACGCTAGAAATGGTCCTGTTGGTTCTATGTAATCGGTCCAGGTTGTAAGAGATGAAATGGGCCTACATCGCCAATGCTTGATCCTGGCCCTAAGTTCAATAGTCAATGCTGATTTGGAAATATCTTTTTTCTTTCTTATAATTTCAGGCGCAACAGGATATGTCATCCCTAAAGAACATAGCAGGAGAAACAGGCAAGAAGCTGAGCTCCATAGCCTCGACGTTAATGAACGATTTTCAAGACCGAATGCTGTGAGAAAGGTGTGTTAATATAGAAATACCCTTATAAAAAAATTTATTATGTGTAAAGGGTGCTCATCTTCTATCATATTTTGTACCCGGAAAATTCTTTTATTGTCGTGATATGTGTCTTACCATTTTCTCACTTTAAAATCTAGAGAGATACAAGGAGTTATCGGATTCAGTCGGGAAATTTTAATTTCTATGCACTTGCCAGGTGAGATGTATGTGTAAAAGGTTAAATCCTTCAGAAACAGGCTCTGTATTACATTTTCAAGACTATATCATACTTTAGATATTTAATGGCATTTTTGCGTACTTAAAGATTATATTCGAGGTCGAAAACCTGAAAATGTCATAATGGAAAATCAACCGACGGTACGATAGTTCTCTTTCCACCTTGCTGAGGAAATGAAGTTAAATACATTTATTAGGAACCAAAAAACAATCAAGGAACCATAACATAGAGCAATATGCAGAGACGGTCGGTAATATGCAATATATTATTACATACATGCTATAGTTATGTATGATTGTTCATAATCATGTGTAATCTTACAAATGTAACTGCAATTTAGATGTTTGCAATGAAATGCGATATTGCAAAACCCACTTGAAATCATTGTAGACATTAGGTAAATCACAATAATATAATACCTATTACCAAATCTATCTTATATTAAATCATGATTAGGGGTGTGTTATATGGATGACAGTGGCACGAGTATAGGACGGGTATAAGTAATCCTAACCTTATACCTGATTACAAAAATGTCTCATACATGACCCAAAATTTGTCGGGTATGTAGCAGGTATTTACCCGTCGGGTAGCATGTATACCCGCGAGTAGTTGTATATAACCGTTAGTTTTATAAAAAATACTTGTCGAGTACTTTAGTACAAGATTAGAAGAATCAATGAATGAGAAGAATAGAATTAAAGATTTTGAGGATACTATAATGTAACTAAGAAAGAGAATACTACATAATTGTAACCAAGGTTACAACTAGAAACTTTGGTTTATGCAAGGACGCTACGTCCCTTTCTTATTTTTTATGTAAGGTCCCTTCCACTAGCTTAATATTTTTATTAAACGAGTTTGAATTTGCTTCTCGCTCGTTACGCGAGATTGGATTTGCTTCTTGCGAGTTCGATTTGCTTGAGACTTGTTTATCATTAAATATATATTTACTAGATTAACACCTGTGGGTTTTCACGGGTTGAACGTTAAAAAGAAATTATATAATTTTATATTGAAATGAGTAATGCAAAAGTTAACAAATATAAAGGATATTACATGAATTTAGCTAAGAGTGTCTATGGTGCTGACAAGTGGCACAATGTAGTGTCATTGCTTAGCAATTTATTAGAAGAGGAGATTAACAACATGCAACAGTGACAACATTAAATTGAACAACTCATTCATTCATATTTATATATACACTAATTGGTAAGATCGGTTCTAGTCAACCAATTACATGCCTTTTATATATTTATGATTTTAGTCCTGATTTTTACTATTTTCATTTTAGCCCTTTATGACTTTTTGACTTTAGTCTTTTATTCTACTTTGATATATAGTTCGACTTCAATATTCCAGATTTGATTGAGTTATCGTTTTAACTTCTACTTTTAGTCACTACCGCTTTGTGTCGTTACGTACGAGACATGAAACATTTTTCTATCAAAAAATGTGACAAAATCACATACGCAAAACCCGACCATGTGACTCAACTGCTACAACACGCGACCTGGTCTCATATCTAGTTTCATTCTAATATGTAACAATATTTTTAAAGAACATCATGAACCTTCTATACAAACTTTTTAAAATCTTAATTTTACACACCACTCATTCCATCGAATCTAAAAGAAACACCAATACACCATGAACCTTCAATACAAACTTTTAACAACTTTCAAGAGAGATCTGTAGCAAAATTAAACCTCTCTGTTCATCTTGTTGTCGCAAACCAAAATTGAACCTTGATGAAAGTAAAAAAAAAACCATCACAAAGTTGACTGTAAAAAGTGAAAATACCTCCATGGACGATTTTTTGAGGAAATTAATCAAATTATATACATAAGAAAACATCTCACATAAACCCGTTACTGCAAATGACGCCAAATCCCCACCCTCTTCACCTCCCCACTCTATTCCGCCCCTAATGTCAATTTTCGGCCAATCAAGCACACCAGAAGCATGCCACCATTTCAGTTGGCTTTTTAATATGAGATTTTTACATATTTCCCCTTTCTAACCTTCTTAATTATATACGAAGAATTTGACAATCTCATGCCATTCTGAGTTGTGTTTAATCTTAAAGAGGGAAAACTTAATAGAAAAGAAGCATGCCACCATTCTATCAGGACTAACGATAGATTTAGAAACCAATGATACCAATGATTAAGTCAAATGGTTGAGGTAAGATACTTAAAACTTCTTAAAATAAAAAGGTCTTCGATTCAAGTCTTAAAAATGAGGCTTCCAAGTTGAGCCGGATTGTTTTCTCTTGAAGGAATGGTGAGTATCAGTTAGGTCAGTCGTTCGTCGGTTATCCAAAATAAACAAGTGTTCCCTACCTACATGACTAAAGATTACTCATTTCAACCTGACTCGATTCTGTTTGTTACTTTATTAAAAGTTTAGTCGTCTTCGAAACACCAAAGAGGATAGAACCGATCTTGACAAAAATATAAACCCTAGAAAACAGCACCCAACTCTTCAGGATAAGGACCAATAACTTAGTTTGACCACACAAATCAAGGATTTGATTACATAAACTAAGTTATGCTTTCTTGCTAATGTCAAATTTTGTTCACATATGTTTTTAACATTTACAACAAAAACAAAACTTTGCCTATAAAACCTTTAAAGACCCTCAACATTAACCCTTTTACTTTCTCCCTGCTCACAAAATAAAGATGATGGCAGTCATGAAGATGCATTTACAACACCCCATACACCGCTTCCACAGCCACAGGAACCACCATCATCACCAACAACAACAAAAACCAACTGCAAACCATCACCGGAAATGTTTAGGTCTCGATTTTGGTCCACGAGAATCACATGAACAACATAAGAGAAAGCATGTTGTGATAGTGATGGATGCACTAAAAGACTTTTCTGTGGAAACACTTGAATGGGTGCTCAAGAACATTGTAAGGGACACTAATTGCACTATTACTCTGTTGGGTGTTAAACCTTGGTTAACTTTTGTCTGTAAGTACATTTTATTCTATCACAGTCATAAAAATAAATACTTACTGGTAATAAAAAAGTATAGATTATGTGACACATATTATGGTGATTGCAGTTTCTTGTAAAACTGAGACAGACATATGGACTCTAAACATAGAAGATCTACTGAAGAATATGAGAGACACTGATGAATGGAAGAACGATATACGGTGTCAAAAAGCTCAAGAACTGGTTAATCTTTGCTTAAAATACAACGTAATGTTACAACTATGCTTTTTCATAATTAAATTACTGCTAAAGCATACTTGGTAACTAGCTAAAATGGAATGATTTACTCAGATCACACCACACATAGAAAGTGGACAAGGGTTTCCGAAACGATTACTTGTTCTTGAAAGAATTGCAAGCGCCTATGCTACATGGGTCGTTTTTGACAGGTACACGGATTCACTTTTTTTTAAAGAAAATGATGTAAGACATACTAATGATTGAGAATATGACAAGCAGGCATCACAACAAGAAACACATAGAGTATGTTGCTAAGAAAGTTCCTTGTAACATTCTTGTGATGAACAATAACAGAGATGCGGACATGATCAAAGTGCATTCAACGAGTTTTGAAAGTAATGATGAAAGTTGTACAATGTTCACAACCTCCACCATACCCACACCAAAGTTGATGCTTTCTGATGAATACAAAAGGAAGCTACAAATCACAAGTCCCTAAAAGTTACGTCATATTATGGTCTCTAATACAAGTTTACAATAAAGGTGCAAACTCACTAAAAGTCTTATAAGTCATTTATGTTCATTTCATTCACAGATTTCAAAAGGGACGGGGAAATAGACAAGGAAGGAGAAGAAGCTATCAATAATTGTTTCTTAAGATTGTTGTAACAAATTGTGAACAAAAGCGCGTTCAATACATAACCAATTTTAGGTACAAAACAGTGAGAACAACATAAACACGAAACACGTTCTGATTTAGCTGTATATGTTGTTGTCACGGTTTCCCTATCTGAAGTTTATTTTGTATTGAATGCACCCCGTTGTGTGTATTGTTGTAGATATATGCTAATATGCTATGTTGTTAACAGTTAAAGTGTGTTTCTTTTTATATTTTGTAATAAATAAAATGGTGATAGACAACAAGAGAAGATTCATGCCAACGAGAACGAAGTATCAAACTTATTCAAACAAAACTAAATTCCATGAGTAGCTTTTGAGAGCTGAATTACATACTTCACATAAAAGTTAAAACCATAGAAGAAATAAAAACCTGAATTAAATGTCAAACATTGTGAATTGAGATTAAAGCCTCACACTTTAACTTTGCAGCATGCATTAGCCTTGCTTGTTTGTGGGTGCTTTGTTATACTGCTCCTGTGGCTGTAAAAAACGAAAAAAAAACTGCAATTAGTATATAATCCAAGAAGCTAATCATTTACATTATACAAGAAATATGCGTTATAATCGACCAATTAAATCAAACACCACAGGTATATGATCGATCATTCAATTGAATCAGGGAAAAAACAAATTCTAATTGATACACAAATAAAAACTATTCTTAACCCTAATTATCTTCGCAGCCCCCAATTCGGACCAATCCAATATGTTTGATCACTTAATCGTCTAACAATACGATTTGAAGATGAAACGTTATGAAGGATCTAAATGCTTGGAGTGATTTGTAAAGGAAATGAACAAGAAAAGATGTTGAGAATGAAAAAAATACAAGGATAAATGAAGAGAAAAGTAATTACTTGTTTACGGAAGATGAGATCGGCGACGAGAACAGCGCCGGCGATACCACCGCAGAGAACCGCCGGACCGGTGAGCAAACTCCATTTTCTGTATATCATTTCCTCCTCTTCTTCTTCTTCTTCTTCTGTTTGTCAAGACGATTGATGTCAATTTTCCCCAATTTGCAAAGAGAGAAGAGGACTGGTTTTATATATTATTTGGGCCTAAATTATTTATGCGGCTAAACTTTCACCCATGTCTTTCAAAACTTACGGGTTTAGTCTTTGGTATATTGGTTTAAAGCGGTTAATTTTTTTCGATATAAAGACCGGGTGTTTTAAGGATGATTATGGAAAGAATGAATAAGCCATTAATGTAAAAGTTATCTTGATACAGCGTTCGAACGAATTTTTTTTTACATCCTATTTAATCACCGTTATGTTTAAATATCTGATTGAAGCACCGTTTCGTCGTTCGGAGCGTCGTTACAAGGTAACTTTTACATCAATGGACTCGCATTCTCTTTCCGATCAAAAGCCTTAAAACATCGGTCTTGAATTCGAAAAAAATTTAACGGCGTTTAATAAAATTTAAGGACGAACTGTTGGTTGCCAAAGTGATGAAAGTTGAGACCATTACCAGCTAATTCGATAGTTGCAACCGGTATAAACCAAAAGATGAAAGTTGGAACCGTTTAACCATTATAATTTTTGAATTCAATCATATTGTGCTCCGTTCCAGGGCCGGCCCTTGGGGTGTGCGGGGTAGTCGACCGCACAGGACACTAGCGTGATGGGGGCACCAAATTAAAAAAAAAATTTATATAATTTTGATTTTCACTAATTCAATTACTTTGATTTTCTTATGTTTAATTATCAAACGTTTGTTTATTGGTTAAAAATTTAGTTTATATAATTTGGTGCGTTGATGCTTCGGGTTAGGAAGCCTTTTTTTCTTGTCTCGTACAGGGCACCCTATCCCTCGGGACCGGCCCTGCTCCGTTCACTAGTTAAAATGGCCCAGTTTTAGTTAAAATTAAGACAAAAATTGTCCCAATTTCAATTAAAATTAGTCTAAAATTCTAAAAAAAATACATTACGAAGTCATGAGTTATGAGGATCTTGGGCCACCCCTACTAACAAGTTGCATATGTCCCTATCACCATCAGTGACGACCACCCTATCACCATTAGTGACGACAGTGGATTGTTTCAGAGTTTGGCTAATTGAAATAGGTTACCTGAAACACCTTGGTTAGTTGAAAAAACATAGCAGGTAACACTTGCGGGAGAGGAAGAAGAACTATTGGGTGAGCCTAGTGTGTTTTTTTATATAATCTATCACTAGGTTATTACCCGTGTATTACGCAAATATAAATCTTGACATGTTACGCAATAAAATAATAATAATAATAATATGATATTTTAAATATATTCGATTTGTTTTTAAAACTTGATTAATATAGCATTGAAATTGAAGAGTGATACGTTTTTAAACCATATTATAAAATAAGTGTTTTAAAGTTTGTATAAGGAGTTACTATACTAAAAGTCAATTAATTAAGATATAATTTCAAACATTCAAAAATAATCCAAAAAATAGTTATAAATATTTAAGGCAAATTGGCCTAAAATAATCCCAACTAACACCTATTGGCCGAAAATAATCCCAACTCAGTTTATTCCCTCCAGTGGTCCCAAATCCAACTTTTTTGGCCTACAGTGGTCCGCCGTTAAGTACACTTAACGGCCGTTAACTTTTTTTTCTATTTTTTTCGAATTTCAAACCGATATTTTAATGATTTTGATCGGGAGGAGAATACGAGTAAATTGATGTAAACCTTACTTCCAATTGTTGCTCCAAATGGTTTAATTTTGATATCCGTTTAATACACCGTTAGGTTTTAAACACCCGATTGAAGACCGTTTTGTCGTTTGGAACACCCGTTCGAAGTAAGGTTTACATCAATTGAATCGTACACTCCTCCCGATCAATATACAAAAAACCTTGTTTTGAAATTCGAAAAAAATCAAAAAAAAGTTAACGGCCGTTAAGTGCACTTAACGGCGGACCACTGGAGGCCAAAAAAGTTGGATTTAGGACCACTGGAGGGAATAAACTGAGTTGGAATTATTCTCGGCCAATAGGTGTTAGTTGGGATTATTTTTAGCCAATTTGCCAATATTTAATTCAATTTCATTATTTAATTGAAAAAAATATGATTTATTATATACTTAAATAATCCATATTTCGTGACACGGTTTAGCTTTAACTTACTCACTTATTGGTATAAAGATTTTTTTCTAATAAAAACAGGTGAGGTTCGTACATAATTTTAATAAAAAAAATATATTTTAAAAATAAAGCCAGAATGGTATAAAAGTTAATTCATATAAACGTAACGGGATTTTTAACGGGCTCTGCAAAGGGCCCGTTAAATGTTTTTACTTCAATCTGCAAAGAGGTCTCTGAAGAGAGACCGATATTGCAAATTAAAGATATGAGATACTATGAAAAGGCTATTATTAGGGGTAAAATTAACCTTCTAAAGGATATGAAAAATGCATTTTAAAAACTAGATAAAATGGTAGTGCATGTAATAGTAAATTAGTAATATCATTCTCCCATATTTTTTACAAACATCTCACATCTCATTTACCTGTAACTATAGTTTATGAGGTTTGTGACTGGTGATCTTAAATTTGGTGAGTGAGGATTATAACTTCACTTTATACAGGCAACAAGTTGCGTCATAGTCCTCTTTTAAATAGCAACCCGTAAATACGGGCAACAACCCGGTTTTGAACTTTTCAGCCAAGATTACAAATTACATGATTATTGTTATGCTGACATGGGCCCATTCGCACGCGTTAGAGCATGGTTTTCTTGTATGTGTTTAAGCCACATTTGTCACATTAGTATATCTAATGATAAAATCGGTACATGCATAAAGCAGGTTCTGAATTTCTAATTAATCACATTGTCCGAGGTTTAAGACGCATTTGTCACATTGTCTGAGGTTTAAGACGCATTTGTCACATTGTCGACAGGTTTTGAATTTCTAATTAATCAGCAGGAAAACCAAGATGCTTATTAATTAGTTTAGCAACAGGATTAGCATCACCTGGTGCATATGGAACTATAGTATCCAAATTTAGTGATTTGATGACCTCGCAAAGCGTTTGAGGGCGCGCACAAAATAAATGTTTTCTTTCTGCTAGTTCTTCAGCAAGCTCACTTTGATGGTTGTCCATTAGATCCTCGTTTACTACCACAATTAACGGTTTTGCCATCCTTAATGTCTCAAATATGCTCCCTGAACCTGCCAAAACAAGTGTAAAATCAGTATTATTAGTACATGTAACAAGTCTTTAAATCTTGGGTAGATATAAATATATAATACGGTTAATGCATAATAGTTAATAGTTAATAGTTAATACCCGCGTGACTTATAACTAGAGATGCCGATTGCAAATAGTTTGCTATGCTTGATGAAAATGTAAAGTAATCAACAACCAGCGATCCGTCTTCACCGTTAGACTGCATTTTATTATGATTTAATCACTTAAAGATTAAAACTTTATCTAACAAAGATAACTGCAGATCAGTTGAATTCAAGGCACCTTTTTAGGGATGAAGGATCCACGACCCATTTGAATGACAAGATGAGTGTATCCTTGTTCTGATAACGCTTCTTTGACTTGGTCAGAGTCAACAGTTGTAACAAGGGAATCGAAAGATGTTGTACCAACAGTCACAAAAACAACCTTTTTAGATTCAAAATGGTTATTATTTCCGCCCATCTTGTAACACGGTGCCTTCCACTGCCTGTCAAATTTTTAGAAATTTTTTTAAAATACCAACTATCGTTTGTGAATTTGAGCGTAACAGTAGGACTACAAATTAAAACACGACGATCCTAATTAGAAACTTAAGCTTGGAAAAATCTTTACACAAGACTTCAACGTCTGTTGCATAGAATCAAGACCAGTCCTGAATTTTTTTTTCCTTTAGGATCAAAAAGCAGGACGGGTCAAAATAAAATAACATTAAATGGTAGGAAAGACTGCACTTGGCTTTTGCAGTTGATTTTATACCATAACCGACTCAATGCTCTTTATATATGCTAAAACTGCTTGCAACACAGCGCCGTGAGGGCTACATTTGGTGACATGGCACCATTTGTGGGGCATGCTGTGATGGGGGTAGGTTGCATTGGATGGTCCAAATGTAGCTACTTGTGCTGCATTTGGGTTTCATATTTGTCGTCTCGCAAATCATATATTTAATTATTTAAAATAGTCGCATGTGGCAGTGTGGCACACTGACTAAGCAAATAATAACATTCAATATTACAAGACTCTAGTTTAGAAAATTATTATTATCTTAATACAAAACCTTCAAGCAGTGGTATAGTGGTAAGCATCTGGTTCCTCTCTAGCAAGTGTCTCGGGTTTGAATCGTACCATAAACTTTTGAAGACAACTGACTACCTTACACAAGCTATGATTAAAAGATCAGCTAAAACAAGTTTCATACAACTATCTACCCAAAACTTCAGTATGTTACTTTATACTAATACTCTAAAGGTGAAAGTGTGAAACCAATTGACAAATCCATAATCAATAAACGCACAAAAGAACCAAATTGACAAATCATAACTCACAGCCACAAATTGGGTCACCAAATCACAGATCAAGTAAGAGAATTTGAACAAAGCAAAAACGAAAGAAGCGTACCAAAACTGAGAATAAAGTACGTTTCCGGTGTCGTGCGCCGGTGAATTTTTTGATCGATTGTAAATGGTACAAGTAGGGCAGGGCAGGGCCTGATAAAATGAGTCTGCAAACGATTTTGAGAAATCAATTTGTAAGCAGGTCGTGTGTCGTCGTGTTTGATGCGATGGTCAGGTCTTAACTCTTAAGTATGTGATTTTATCATACGTGTAACGTGTTGATAGAAAAAAAGTTTATGTCTCAGTATGTTACGGTATAAAAAGAAAGTTTATGTCTCAGTATGTTAAGGTATAAAGTTGTAATTTATCACATATTAAAGACGGAGATATATATTCCAACTTAAATGTAAAAATGATAACTAAGTTAAAACCGGATGATCAGTGTTGTAAATTGACTAAGTTATCAGGTGTTAAAACGGTAATAACTCAAAGTAGGAGAATGGGTCAGAGTTGAGTAAGGGATCACACTTGTAAGATTCACATTGTAAAGGACTAATTTACAATTAATTCTAAGGTTTGTAAGCCTATGCGAAGAAATCGGTTTGAACATGGTCAAACCCAAACGAAACCGATATACATTAACAAGATCGGAACCGGTTTGGACAAAATCATCTTGGGCCTAGAATTTGATTTGTATGATTACTAAAAAGATGATTTTGCCTAAAAAGTGTAAAAAAATAATATACACATTAAAATAACGTTAAACGAACTCGTATTGAACTGATGTTTACTCGGTTGCTAGAGGCTAAACTTGAGGGGTGTCTTCTCTCAGTTCCTTTGTAACATTTTTCCTGCTCCAAAAGGACAATTTCGTTGACACAAAATATAGTTTTTAACTTTTAAACTTTATCGTCTTCAACGTCTTGTCTCTAATCCTCATCCCAAAAGCATTGTGCTGACTTTTGCTTTGAATTTGACCACTGACATTGATTTTTATTGACTTTGACTATATTAATAATATTAGACTAACATTTAAACACAACAGACCTTTTAAGTGTTATTTGATGTATCGTTATTTAATCAAATGTTAATTCAAAATCTAAAAACAAAACTACAAGTTCATGGATGGATATTCACTTATAAATGATTGAGAATCTAAAAAAACTAAAAAGAATCTTTTAGACATCATGCCATATAAAAAATAATAAAAAAATCTATATCGAATTTAAAAAAAGTGCCTCGGAGACTATGTTCACCACGTCATCCTCTTTAAAAAAATAAAACAAAAATTTATAAAAAAAATAAAGTTTTCATTGTGTCGTTTTTTAACTTCAGTGTGTCATAAATTTATAAAAGATACAATGAACGTAAAAAAAGACACAATGACACGTTAAATTTTTTAATTTTTTCGTTTAATTTTTTTTAAGGATGACGATAAGGGAAAAAAAGGTCACGGTGACACTTTTTAAAAATTCAATTTAGAATTTTTTTTAATCCGTCGTTATGTCTTTTTTACTTACATTAGTTGATTTGTGTCTAAAAGATTTCCTTATAACCTTCTTATATTTCAACTTTTTGTAAGAGAACTCACCCCAAGTTCATGAACATATATTCAAAATTTAAAAATCCAACATCATATGTATGTAGACCCTTATCAACCGCAATAACCTTCTTAAGTTTAAAACTCAAATTAGTAACATTTTTTTACGAAAAGAATCAAACGTACCTAAAGCCTGTTTGGTATCAAAGTTTTGGTTTCAAATACCTTTATGTGTAGGCGAGTGTTTTCTTTTTCAAAGAGTAGTTGACCGAGACATTGGCAAGTGGTTCATGTGATCGTTGAGATCAATTCAACTGGGACTGTAAATCTGTTGTCCGAGGGAAGTTGATCCCGACCCATGGTATTTTAAGATCAAACGACTCAAGTGACGACTTCGAGATCTTGAGGCATTGTTGACATGGAAAGAAACAGAACCGGAAGAACTCATGCAGGACAAGTTAACCGAGAATGAGTATCCTACCAACAACGACACAATCAATGATTTTCCTCCCGTGTGTGATTAATACGAGGACGATGAATGCGATCGAGGCAAGAGGCAATACTTGTTACAACAAAAGTTCCGTGATGGGTGATTAAGTATGTAAATAAGGACTCTGATATCGCCAAGCCTGGTATCTTCCTACCCTGAAATCTGCACACAAAGAACAGCCGTTAGGCTCACCACAGGGGAGGGTCCCCTGTGATCCACCTCCGGCGTGAGAATCAGTACGGTATGGTGGGAAATGCGATATGCCACTTGCTAGGGATATCGGATGGGAACGTTCTTGCGAAAGAGTAAGTATATTCGGATAAGTGAGTGAGTGAGTGAGTGTGTATTAGTATGAGATGTGACTTACCTTCCCTTTGGTGTGTCCTCCTATTTATAAGATCCAGCGGATCTTACTAGGAGACAAGACTCTTCCTTATTTGGCTAATGAATACTCCCTTTCTTCTCCTTTATCCTCGTTTTGTGTTATCCTTTCTTTATTGATGCAAATATTTGACTACTATTCACGGCAAGATCTTTCTCTCTTCTCCAGAGGATGCTTTCTTTCCCTTTTATGTTAAAAGGTTGCCTGTGCTTATAAGATTCTCTGACTTTTGGCTGCTTCTGGCCTTATGGTTGGTTCTCGTGTTTGACCACGACTGAGCTTGTGGCCAGGTATTTAACTGACCTAGCCTTTTGGCCAGGTAGCCTATTGTTCTTTGGATATTTTACTTTAGGTTAATGGACGATTATCCCTCATACGTCATCAGCCCCCCAGTCAGGTGTGGGTGGCGTGGCCTTGCTTATTGTCCAGCCATCTCCTGACTAGACCGATTTTTACGCCATGCCTCCTACCTTCCTTTCCTTTCTTTACCTTCTTTTTCTTGAAACGTCATTCTCGATTCGTGGTGTTATAGGCGGTGATGTGACTATCTTGATTAGACTCGCAATTAATTCCCAAATTCAAAATCGTCTTTTAATAACCGCCTCTTTACTCTCCCCATTCTTTCATCACTTCCGCTTTGCTCGAAAATTTGTTTCTCAGAGATCTTTGGTGATTTACCACGTTTGTTTCTTTCCAGATCTTCACCATGAGCGATCTATCAGGTTAGCGTTGTTCTTCTTCTTCATCCTTTCGTGTTGTTTATTCCGTTTTACTTTCTGCGAAACATGGCCAATCGTCACGACATGAGTTTGCAAAAACCTAACATCAATACTCGTGGTTTTGTGGAATTTTGCAACGAGTATCATATCTCTGATGATTTTGGACCAATCATGCCTAATCATGATGACAGTATTTTAGATTGTCCCCCTGGTTGTATTGCTTTGTATTCGCGCTATTTTGAGTTTTCGAACGTTCGTCTTCCTTTTTCTCGGTTTTTTCTGAACGTTATCGAAATGTATGGTTGCCAAATAGCGCAAATCACCCCCTTTGGTATTAGCAAGATTACTCAATTCGAACTTGCTTGTAAGTCTCTGGGTATCAACCCCTCCTTGGGTCTTTTTATTCAGTTTTTTCAACTTGGGCGGAATGGAGATTGGTTCACCATTCAACGACGGAAAGAGCCTTCTCCCCAATGTGTTCATCCCACCAGTCCTTCTCTCAAGGGTTGGAAAAACCAATTTTTTTGGGTAAAGTCTTCGCTGGTTCCTTTTGCTATGCCCTTTCGTGACACATCTGGGAGTTTATCTGAACTTCCCCTTAGATCTTCCTCCTTCAACCCTGCTCATGTTGATCTGCTCTCATCCAATTTAACTTGGATTCGTCCGTTTTTAGAGGAGGTTTTGGTTCTTGGTGGACTCAGTGGGTCTTGGTCTGATACTCATCTTCTACCTTCTTTTAGAAAAAGGAAATTAGGTAATGGGGTTTTATTTGCCATATTCTGTTTTATATTCTTAACATTCATTATTCTTGTCTTTTTTTCTTTGTTTTGCAGAGTTGAGTCTTAAAACTATTATGCAACTGGAGAATGATTCTGATGTGGAGGTCATTTCTCGTCCTCTTGTTCCTGGAGAGGAGAGTGCCCATGATCTTTTTACTCGCACTGTTTACGCCGGAGGGGAGTATCATACAGTTACTTGTGCCAAAGAGGATGCCGAAGCTATTCCTGAACCTGTCCATGCGGGGCCCAAAAGGAAAGGGAAACGCCCTGTCGCTGACCCTGAGGTCAAGAAACGCCGGACTCGTGGTTCTAAAAACTTGCCAGCCTCAAATCAGTTCATGCTTGTCGATGAGGATGATGACGATGATGCGTCCCTCACACAAACCTTTAAGGGTCCCAAGATGATTTTTCCCAAATCCTACAAGCCGGGCTCCCCTGGTAAGCTTTGTACTATGCCAACTCCTGCTCCTGATACTGTTGGGGAAAAGGCTTCGAAATTTGTTCATGATTGGTCTGTCATGAATGATGATCTTCTGACTGATCCTGCTGTTGGCCAACAAATGCTTCGACACATTAGTACCCCTGGGCAAAGAGCTGTCAATGTTGGGTTATCTGATGACGCTCTAATGATGCAAATGTCAGTCCATTGGGCTGCCCTTGGTTCCCTTGTCTCTGATTGCTCTGAGAGATGGGACATGTGCAAATCTTATTATGACAAGATATCTATGCTGGAGTCCCAATTGAAAGGGGAAAAAGAGTCAAAAGCAAGGTTAGAAGAGACCGTCTCAATGTTAAATGCTCAAGTTGACAGCCAATCCCGTGAAATTAGCCGTGTTATGAAAGATTTCGAAGCGAAACAAAAAGGTCTTGAGGAAGAACGTGCTGTTTTAGAGAGTGATCGCAAACAAGTTTTGCTCGACCAAGTCCGTTACAAGCATATGCTGAATGACCTTCGCTTGAAGTATGAGGACCTCGTTATTGAGAGAGATCAAGTCTTGTTTGATCGCACTTGGCTCATTTCCCAAGGTTTTCGTATGGTCGTTGACCGTTTGCATCGGTCTGCTGAGTATCTTACTTTGCTTGGGTCTTTCCAAAAAGCTACTCATCAGTTGGGCTTGTATGTTGGTCTCAAAGCTGGGTACAAATGTTCTCAAGAGGGTGTTGCCATTGAATCTGTTGCCTATCATCGCCCTGAAGCCGAGTCCAACTTTAACCTGGCGAGAGAGAGGTTTGAGAAAACCAAGTTTTCCTATCTCGAGACCATTTCCGACCAGGCCGATCAGCCTCTGTCCGTGATTCAGACTCTTAAGCCTGCCCGGTTGACCCGGTCTTCATCAGCTCCTCGTGAGTCTCAGGGTAGCCGTTCCTATGCTGCCCTTGGTTCACCCAGCATTCCTGATCAAGGACCTTCCAAGCTTCCTCCTACATTTTCCTCTAACCAATCTTTGGGTAGCTTCTTATCGTCCTCTGGTGGGGATTCACAAGGTCCGGTGGCTGTCGAGAAAAATGCTATGCTCTTAGAGGAAAAGGGTATGCTAATGATCCCTTTTCAATTCTCTCTTTTACTTTGTCTCTTCCTTACTTTTCTTTATTTGTAATTATTTTTTACAGCTGACGATCATGATGGTGCTGGAGTTGGGCAAACTGGTGGTCAGGATGATGTTGGAACTAAGCAAGCTGGCGACCACGATGATGTTGGAATTGAGGCAGCTGATGATCGTGATGATGTTGGAGTTGAAGAAGCTGGTGCTCATGATGCTGTTGGGATTGAACAGGCTGAAGGTGTTCCTTCCACAACTCTTGATGGTAATGATGTCAACCAAACTGCTGCTGTTGCTGAAGGAGATGTGGTTCCATTGTCTGATCAAATCGTTTAAGTTTGTTGTGTATTGTTAAGAAACTTGCTTTCCTGGTGGTTGTTTTTGTCATGCCTTGTTTACATTCCGTATGTGCTACTGTACTTTGACTTTGGGCGTTTGCATAGCCCTTATTTTGTTGTCATCCCTTTGCCGGGTTGGCATGCTGACTTTGTTAGGCTCTTATGTAGCCCTTTTGGATAGTTGCTTAAGTGATTTTCTTATGACCTTATTTGTGTTTGTTTCGTGTTTTGTTGGCACATGGTGACTTGTTAGCTAGACAAATCATTATTTGCGTGTTCTGCTGTCTTGTGCCTCGTCAGGCTTACAAATTGACAGAGTACACTTCTTTACCAACTCTGATTTATTGCGCAATTGTATTTATTACCGTGGGTAGGTCAAGGCCGGATCCCAGGGAGCTAATTGTTTTTAGGTGCTCAGCCTTAAGATGGGTAGGTCAAGGCCGGACCCCATGACATTATTTCTGTGTTTATCTTTCGATTTTGTAATGTTAACATTATCAACCGACTTCTTGCAAAATAAAAATACTAACTTCGTATTTTCATTAGATATTCAAAAGATATAGCTTACAATATTTTATAAGAGAAAGATTTCAAAAGAAAAATGACAAAGATATTATGAGGGTAAGATCTTCCTCGAGGCTTGTCCATTTAATCTCTTTCTCTTCCAAAAAACCAGCAGCTATTCTTCTCTGTCCCTTACCTTCTAAACATAAAATCGCCGAAGGTTTGCTATATTCCAATGCCTTGGAATAGCTTTTCCTTCCATATCCTTGAGTTTGTAAGATCCCCCTTTGTGCGTCTCTGCTATTTCATAAGGTCCCTCCCATCGTGGACCCATCTTCCCCAGACTTTGCTGTTTACTGGCTTCATTTTTTCGTAAGACCAAATCACCAGGCTTGAAAACTTCCTTTCTTACCCTGGTGTTGTAGTATCTCTCCATCTGCTTTTTGTATCTTGCCTCCCTTAGGCTCGCCTTGTCCCTTAGTTCCTCAGATAGGCTTAGGTTCAACAAAACTTCACCATTGTTGCCAGCTGGATCGAAAACAGCCCTTCTTGGAGACTCTACTCCTATTTCTGTTGGGATCATTGCTTCTGATCCAAACACCAGTTTGAATGAAGAGATGCCATTGCTTGTCTTCTCGGTTGTTCTGATGGCCCAAAGCACACTAGGCAATTCCTCAAGCCAGTCTTTCCCGTGGCTTTCAACCCTTCCACTATTGACCTATTCATTCGCTCGACCTGGCCATTCGCCTGTGGGTGTGCCACAGAAGTGAAATGCTGCTTAATTTTCAAACCTTCACACCAATCTCTGAAAGGACCTTCCGCAAATTGTTTACCATTATCTGTTACAACCACACCTGGCAAGCCGTACCTACAGATTATATTTTCCCAAAAGAATTTTATAACCTGCGTCCCTGAAATCGACGAGAGGGGCTTTACCTCCGGCCATTTGGTAAAGTAATCAACTGCTACCAGCAAAAATTTTACTCGCCCTACTGACTGGGGAAATGGACCCACAATATCCATTCCCCATTGGTAAAATGGCCAGGCTATGGATGTTGTCACCAGATCGTGTTTTGGCGAGTATGTTATTGGCGCGTGCAGTTGGCAGGCTTCGCATTTTCGCAATTCTGCGCTTGCATCTTTATGCATACTCGGCCAGTAATATCCCAAATTCATAATTTTTGCAACTACCGTCCTGGGACCCGCGTGTGCTCCACAAATTCCCATGTGGATCTCGCGTACTATGTAGTTGCTCTGAATAGGCCCTACACATCGTAGTAGTGGTGATAAATAACCCTTCTTGTACAGCTTCTCATCTTCCCAAGTGTAATCTACTGACTTTGCCTTTATCTGATTGGCCTCTGCTTTATCTTCTGGGAGGATTCCCTGGACGAGAAAACGCCTAATTGGAGTCATCCAATTAGGTTCTTCCTCACGTATCACATCGTTCACTTGCGCCTCTGAAATGGAGCTTTTGTCGAGGACTTCTACCAACACCTTCTTAGTAAGATGGGCGAAAGCTAGGGAAGCTAGCTTGCTTAAAGCATCAGCCCTTTTGTTTTGTGTTCTTGAGATCTGTACGACCGTGCATTTTTTGAATCTGCTTAAGAGATCTCTAGCCTTTATCAAGTACTGCTGCATGGTGTATTCTTTAGCTTCATATTGGCCATTCACCTGATTTGCTATTAGAAGAGAATCCACATACGCCGTTAAATGTTCGACCTTCATTGTTAGGGCTGCTCGCAGGCCTGCCAAGAGAGCTTCATATTCTGCCTCATTGTTTGTACTCTTGAAATTCAGTCGTAGTGCATACGTGATCTCTAACCCCTCGGGATCAATTAAAACCAAACCTGCCCCCGATCCTTCAACACTGGACGCACCATCTGTATAAAGTCTCCATTCATGTGGCCCATTAATTTGGTCTGGGGTCCCTACCGCGTGAATTTCTTCCCCAGTTGTTTCGAGAAGAAAATCAGCGAGGACCTGGCCTTTTATCGCCGTTCTGGGAGAATAAACCAAGCCCAGTTCGCCCAGCTCAACCGCCCACTTGGCCATTCTGCCGGAAAGCTCAGGTTTTGCCAATACTTCTTTAATTGGAAAATTTGTCAGGATATGAACTGTGTGAGCTTGGAAGTATCGTCTTAGCCGTCTGGCTGTGTGTACGATGGCCAAGGCAGATTTTTCCATGGCGCTGTATCTGATCTCTGCCTCTTTAAGCACTCTGCTAACAAAATACACGGGCAACTGACAACTTTTCCTTTCTACCACCATTGCTGTACTTACCGCTTCCTTGCTAATCGCCAGGTACAAGAAAAGCACTTCATTTGGGTGTGGTGCCACTACTGCTGGAATGCTAGAGATGTATTCTTTTAACGTTTTGAATGCTTGCTCCGCTTCTTCGCTCCACTCGAAATCTTTCTTCTGTATACACCCTTTTAGTGTTTTAAAGAATGGGAGTGATTTTTCTGCAGATTTTGACAAGAAGCGATGAAGCGCGGCCAGCCTTCCATTAAGACTTTGCACTTCTTTTTTTGTCCTGGGTGACTTCATTTCCTGCACAGCTTTAACTTTGTCAGGGTTTGCTTTTATATCTTGCTTGCTTACCAAGTGGCCCAGGAACTTCCCTTCTTTGAAACCGAAGGAGCATTTGCTCGGATTGAGCTTCATGCTTATGCTCCTCAAGTTATCGAACGTTTCTTCGATGTCTGCTATCATCCTGTTCTCGTCTTGACTTTTGATTACTAGATCATCCACATATGCTTCCATATTTCTGCCCAGCTGTGTTGCAAAAACCTTGTCTATCAAGCGTTGATACGTTGCTCCTGCGTTTTTTAAACCGAATGGCATCTTTTTATAGCAAAAAATCCCGTTGGTGGTATGGAAAGCGGTTTTCTCTTCATCGTCTTGGCTCATCTGCACTTGGTGATATCCCTTATATGCATCAAGAAAACATTTAAGAGTGAAACCAGTTAGTGAGTCAATTTTAAAATCAATTTCAGGCAAGGGGTAACAATCTTTAGGACAGGCCTTGTTGAGATCCTTGAAATCAACACACATTCTCCACGTGCCATCTGGCTTTTTTACCAAGACTGGATTTGCCACCCATGAATGATATTTGACTTCTCTTAAAATTCCGGCCTTTACCAGCTTATCAACTTCTGCTTTTACCGCCAAACTTCTTTCCGGAGCCAAACTTCGCCTTTTCTGGACTACAGGGACTTTTTCTGTTGATATTTTTAGTTTGTGTTCAGCAATGTACCTTGGAACACCTGTCATATCTGCTGGAACCCATGCAAAGACATCCTTACTTTCTGTTAGTAACTTTACCAATTTTTTTCTTCCTTCTGGGGAGAGATCCCTGCCAATATTTACTGTTTGGTCGGGAAACTGAGGATTGATCACTAACTTTCCATCATCTTCATCCATCCCCTGCTTCTCTTCTGTCATGCCTATCCAGGATCTTGGGATCGAAGGTAAGATCGTACAGATTCCTGCCCTGGTGGGGATCTTCATCATGGCATGAGCCGTTGATACTATAGCTGAGAAAGCGCTAATGCCGGGCCTTCCAATGATAGCATTGTATCTGGATGGCGATCTAACCACCAAAAAGGTGAGCCTTTCGCTGCGCTCGAACTTTCCTTGGCCCAGACTTACGTCTAAAGAGATTTCTCCGATAGGCTGGACCTTTTCCCCTGAGAAACCGATCAAAGGAGTATTGGAGGTTACCAGACATTTTTTTATATCTTCATCCATCTGTAGAAAGCAGTGTTCATAGAGTATCTCGCTGGAGCTACCCCCATCCAAATATATCCTTTGCGTCAGGTGACCCCCCATGTCTGCTTCTATTACCATAGGGGCAATAGCTGCTTTCCCTTTTTTAAGAGGAGGGAAAGTGATCTTTCTTCTTGCCCATATGGGGGTCTTTCTTTGTAGCCTCCTTTCTCTTATCTTCTCATTTTTTGCTACCATATGAATTTCTTTTCCCTTCGACCTTTCTTTTTCCCTGTCTGGCCTTTCTTGCTGTTTTTTCGCTTTGATGTCTTTGATCAGGTGTGCCAACTCCCCTGATTTTACCGCGGCCTCGATCCTTTTTTTTAACTGAAAACAGTCGTTAGTGTGGTGACCGTGGTCTCCATGAAAATCGCAGTATTTATGTGCGTTTTTATCGTTTGGGGCCTTTGTTAGAGGGCGAGGCGGTCTGAAACTGAATCGTGCTTCTTCTGTCGTGAGGATTTCCTGGGGAGTTTTTGTCAGTTCTGTAAACTGGACTTGTTTTGCTCTATCATCATAGTCATTTGTTCGTGACCTTTGGAAGCTTGCCCTGTCATACGGTTTTCGTGCTTCATGTTGACTGTGGGGTGACCGTCTTTCCACAAAAGGCTGAAAGCGTTGGCTTTGCGCTCTTGAACTGCTCTGGGAGTTTTTCCACCCTAGGGTGCGTCCTTTCTTGGTCGCATCGAGGCTTTGTGCTGCCTCTTTTCCTCTCAAGAAAGATTCTGCCCTTTCCATGGCTTCTTCCATAGTTTTTGGTATTTTTCTATTCAGCTCTTCTATGAGTTGCCGAGGTTTCACTCCGTGCATGAAACCTGAGATCCTCATTTGTTCAGTAGCACCTCCGATACTTAAACATTCTTTTTTATACCTTTCCATGAAGGCCCTCAAGTCTTCATCCTCTCGCTGCTTAATGTTGTGTAATTCCACAGGATCACGTGTGTATCGCTTTTGCTGCATAAAGTTGGCCAAGAATCTTTGGCCAAGGTCTTTAAAAGAGTCGATGCTCTCTGGAGGTAGGCTATTGAACCATAAACGGGCAGGTCCAGCCAGCGTTTGCACAAACATGTGACACCATACAGCCATTGACCACTGTTCTACCATAGCAGCTCCTTTGAAAAGTTCAAGATGGTCTTCCGGGTCTCCCAACCCATCGTAGGTTTTTATATTCTGAGGCATCTTTGTCTTAGGAGGGAATTGGAAATTTGCTATTCGTGGGGTAAACCTGGACTGAGCATCAGGGACATAGGGTTTTGACAAATCATCATCCAGGTTTACGTGTATGATTGAGGGTGAGATATGGGTGGTATTTTGTTGTGATCCGAAGGCTAGGGGTTGCGACGTTAGTTGTGGTTGACCAATAGTATTTGTTGGGAAAATAGGAAAGGCCGGGTTTGTAACTGACATGGGTTGTGAGGGGTAAACCATGGGTTGCGAAAGGTGAGAAAAAGGCTGGAACTGGTTGGCAAAAGCCTGGGCTTGACTGCTGGCCAGAGAGAAATTCATGTCCATCATGTTTTGGACTCCTGCATACATTGCTGGTTGCCACGGGTATCCTCCATACATTTGCCCAAGGGTGTTACTGGCCAGCCAATGGTTCATTAACTGGTTTTGATATAATTCAGGGTAAGACACCTGGGGAACCTGACTAAAGGTCAGTGTGTCTGTTCCCGTGGCCATTTGTTCCATGGCTGTCAAGTTTAAGCTGGCCTCTATCTCGGCGGGAGTTTCGACATGCTCAACTTGTGGAGTTTGTCCCTCAAAGACGTCAGGGTTGTCCTCATAGGCCAAGCGTACCCTGACTCCCCGAGTTCTTTCTTCCTGTACATAATCGTTGATCAATTCTTGGAGTCGAGAAAAATTCTCCCTTACCCCCTCCGGAGTCAACTCTATCATGTCAGAGATGTCCGGTGGCTGGTCTGGAGAATGGGAAAGTCGTGAGGTTCCCGCTATTCCCGACGTAGGGTGAGACCCTGTCATGAACTCAGTTGTTAACAAATTGATACAGCAAGGCTGTATTTGTTACAGGTTTGGTGAAAACCGTTTCTGTGTGTGTTCAGGACACAACTTGAAGTGATTCAAGTTAAAGCGTGTCCCACGGATGGCGCCACTTGTTACAACAAAAGTTCCGTGATGGGTGATTAAGTATGTAAATAAGGACTCTGATATCGCCAAGCCTGGTATCTTCCTACCCTGAAATCTGCACACAAAGAACAGCCGTTAGGCTCACCACAGGGGAGGGTCCCCTGTGATCCACCTCCGGCGTGAGAATCAGTACGGTATGGTGGGAAATGCGATATGCCACTTGCTAGGGATATCGGATGGGAACGTTCTTGCGAAAGAGTAAGTATATTCGGATAAGTGAGTGAGTGAGTGAGTGTGTATTAGTATGAGATGTGACTTACCTTCCCTTTGGTGTGTCCTCCTATTTATAAGATCCAGCGGATCTTACTAGGAGACAAGACTCTTCCTTATTTGGCTAATGAATACTCCCTTTCTTCTCCTTTATCCTCGTTTTGTGTTATCCTTTCTTTATTGATGCAAATATTTGACTACTATTCACGGCAAGATCTTTCTCTCTTCTCCAGAGGATGCTTTCTTTCCCTTTTATGTTAAAAGGTTGCCTGTGCTTATAAGATTCTCTGACTTTTAGCTGCTTCTGGCCTTATGGTTGGTTCTCGTGTTTGACCACGACTGAGCTTGTGGCCAGGTATTTAACTGACCTAGCCTTTTGGCCAGGTAGCCTATTGTTCTTTGGATATTTTACTTTAGGTTAATGGATGATTATCCCTCATACGTCATCACTATCTTTGAACCAACCTACCGGAGGGTGTGTCAAAAGACGAACTCGAATTTAATGAAGATGGGATGCATCACAATAAAAGAGAACAAATTAAGAGAAGTAACAAAGATATATAATAGTCTACAAGGGTCATGCTGAGTGCTGAGTTAAAGGATGATGATACGGTTGAATAAGATGATAGTCATCCGGTTGAATAAGATGATAGTCATACGGTTGAACAACTGATTCCGGTTGTTGTTTGTAACATAAAAACTAGTTCTTGTTTGCTTCTTTCTTGTGAGAAGCTTCAAAATGTTCGTATCTTTAGATAACTTTGGTTAACTAGAAATTAAGCATGCATGATCTGACATGTTTGTGAACTTCGTAAAATATCTTGTGCATATAATATTAACATGGTTAAATACATAAAACAAACGTATACAAATGTAGCGACTTTGTTGAAGAGATCGAAACACAAATAGAAAAAGAGTATTCAACCATGTATTATGGGGCTTGACAAGGTCTTCACCACCATAGTCATGCCTCTCCACCATAACACACCACCCAATTGACCCCATAAGTGACCATGGTCAGTTGGTCACGCCACTAACACTTATGATTACATTTTTTTTCTTTATTTTGTTTGAACCAACATACAACTTGGTGATCAAAACTCATAACATATCATTTTACCCGTACAACCCCTGTCTACGTACGTTGTATTATGGTCAAGCTGATGGGTGTCGAATCCACCAAATAAATATAAGTGAACCTACTAGTATAATGAAAGTAAGGTTCGTGTCCTCAGGGATACGTGTTAACAATTTTATACCAAAACGATTTAGTGCAAGTATAATTGTAACAAAGGGGGGTTTTTGAGTAAAACTTGATATTAAAGAAAAACAAATAAATTAAACTAGACTTTGAAGAAAATAATTGTGAAATAAAATAGCTTTAAGAAAATTCAAGTTTTATAAAATAGTTTCAACACAAGGGTTATTTCTAGATTCGATTCGGTTTTATGATCATCAACGATTGAAGTGCAATGATTATTTTATTAAATGACTTGTATCAATACTAGACGTCACGCCGTTCGGACGTCCCCTTCATCCAACGTCTAACCAAACGCCGTTCGTTGATTAGAGCCAACTCGCTACCCTAAGCTCACGCCGTTCGGATCTTAACGTGCGAGTTGCAATGATGAAAGTACCAATTATAATTAAACATTCACGTCGTTCGGAATGTTCAATCACATTAAATAATCTCTATAACTAAAATGAGCTCATAGACAAGCACAAATAGTTACTTGTTCCTTTGATCAAATATTAAAACTTTGTTAGAGTTTTAAAAAGTGAAGAACTTTATTAGAAAAATTAATAAGGTGATCAAATTCATTAACATTCTAATTTGACACCGGATTGAAACCCGGTTTTGAAGATCAAGAAATTACTCAAACAAAGTCATTCAATAAGCAAATCAACAAGCGTTTCACATACGAGTACGAATCAAACCATAGAAAATAACAACCAAGTGTTAAAACTAATTGGTCTCTAGCCTAACATGACTAGATTAAACAATCTAAATAAGAAATAAAACATAAAATAATAACTTACTAAACAAAAGACAAGAAAATAAGCCACCAAACTATTTTTTCTTTGCTCCCCGACTCTTCTAGTCTTCTGCCCACTCCAATAATTGATGGATGATAAAATCCCCTTACAAAAAATAACCAACTTCCCTTTTCTACGTGGCCTCCTATCATCCAACTTTTTCTCTTCCTTTCAACTGGGCTTGGGCTTGTTATATGGAAACCAATTGTTTTCTTTAAACGGACTACCAATATTAACTTTGGCCCTAGTACACTTAAACCAAAACCAATGACTCGCTATTTGGCTTTCCGGTTACACTTTCAAATCCATTTTCGTAACAATGCTTCACCTCGTTTAGCTTTCTCAAAAATCGATCATCCAAAAGCTCACCGCATTCACTCACGTTTCGCCCCTGCAAAACAATCAAAATAACCAAAGTAGATTTCATCCCACAAAAACTTACATTTTCTAAAAATAAGTAATAATAAGTGTAATAATGCATGAAATGCTACCAAAACAACCGCTAAATGCATGATAATTAATGTCTAATTATGCAACTAACACAAGCCCTTGTCAAGCCCTTTTGGATGATGGTAACGCCATGACATTATGCCTCTTCACACATTTTTTTATGTACTAATAAACCATGTTAATGTCAACATCATATCACGTGTTATAAAGCTTACTCACATGGCCTTTCGCGTGCTTAATTCCTAGCTAGTTATTATGAAGTATAACAAAATTATACCTCTATACACTTTCTAGCATCATCCACGGTTTTCATAAAACTTGTTGACAATTTATAATAGATAGAGGTGGTATGGTAGATGGTTTGATTGTTTAACTGAGTCATCAAACCAAAAAAAAGCTATTGTGCATGTTAAGGCGTCAAGTTGATCTTCTCAATTTGAATTTTTCTATTATATTTCTGGATAATTTCTAACAATAATATGTTACGCAGTATGAGTAGAGTTATACTAGAAAGTCCAATTTTCTTAGAAAGTCTAAAAGGACATGAGATGTAGGGATGACAATGGGTCGGGTCTGGACGGGTCTAAGTAATCCCAACCTCAGACCCAATTAAAAATGGGTGTCCCAGACCCAGACCCGACCCAAAACCCGTCGGGTCTATGTCGGACATTTACCCGTCGGGTTTCGGGTCTACCCGTTTCTCACATAGAACTTACCCGTTGGGTATGCCCATCGAGTTTGCTCGTCATTAGTTTTATAAAATACATCATATTATATAATTAAAAGGATACTTCAAATTATCATTATATCATAAATTCACAATGTCCAATGTGCTTGAGAATTCACAAATCTTCCTAAAAAAGAATGGTTTGGATGTTTGGTCGAGACTTAAAAGTTAAAAACGTTAATGGATTATAGGAAACGTAATATAAAAAACAATTAAACATATATATGAAAAATATTAAATTATTTTTGGGTATGCTAGCGGGTCTACGGGTCTGTGTTATCGGGTAATCGATCGGGTCGGGTAATAAGGACTAGCAGGTAATACCAGGCCCGACCTAGACCCGCGAAAGTTTTTTTCTTAAGACCCAGACCCGACCCTATACCCATGGACCCGACCCCTGACCCGTCCCAAATGTCTCGGGTTTCGGGTTTTCACATCGTGTTCGAGTTTTCTCATTGAGATGATGACATGTGACATTCTCTTAAAATTAGAAGGGATTGTAAAATTGGTAATGTCTCTATATTTTAAGTTTTACCCCATTTTTTTAAATGTCCATAACTTTTACATACGATATTATTTTTTTTAAAAAAGTTGCACCATAAAAACGAGCAGTTTCTTATCTTTAGAATGCATATAATATTCATATATAAAAAACAAAAAAATCAAGTTTTTCCGCTTATTGTGTTATTTGTCAAGTTATTGTCTTATTTCTTCAAGTCCTTGTGTTATAACACAATGACCTGAAGAAAATATAACACAATGACCTAACGAATATAGCACAATGACCAAATAAATTTAACACAATGACCATATGCATATAACACAATTGCCATATGCATATAACATAATAACCTGAAGAATATAACACAATGACTTAATGAATATACACAATGACCTGACGAATATAACACAATGACCTAACGAATATAACACAATAACCTGACGAATATAACACAATGACCTGAGTTATATAACACAATGACCTGACGAATATAACACAATGACCTGACAAATATAACACAATGACCTGACGGATATAACACAAAGACCTGAGGAATATAACACAATGAACTGACGAATATAACACAATGACCTGACGAATATAACACAATGACCTGAAAAATATAACACAATGTCTTGACTAATATAACACAATGAGCTGAAAAATATAACACAATGACCTGACGAATATAACACAATGAGCTGAAACTTTAAAAAAATTCATTTTTTATACATCAACATTATATGCGTTCTGAAGATAAGATAAACGTTTGTTTTTTTGTTGTAATTTTTATTAAAAAGTATTGTCGTATGTAAAAGTTATGGACGTTTAAAAAAGAGGGTCAAATTTGAAAGTGAGACAAGACTAATATATCATTGTCCTACCATTTAAAGTTCTATCTATTTACCATTATGTCACCTTGTGCTTATGGGTCATTGACATTCATTTAATATTAGATCTAATGGTCCAATTTCTTCTTAAACTTTCTAGGAAATTTAGAATTTTAGTTGAACTTCATTCTATATTACAAACCACTAAACACTCACAAAAAACTAGCCTACAATACATAGCCTAAAAGCATACGACACCACGTGAACTAATTCGGCACCATAATAATACAATACCTAGCGCTATTAAGAGGTACATTTTTAATGGTTATTCAGAGATTATTCAGATGCTACCAAACAGCCTATTAATGTTATAATTAGAAACAACTAGCTACTAGATAAACAAAACATCAAGACTGTATTAGATTAATATGACATATCGTCCTTTTTTAACGAACGTTTTAAATGTTACTTATTTGACACGGGGGGAAAATTTGTAAAACAAATCATGTATGGTGCATTCAAAATTGTTAACTAAATATAAAATAAGAAATCATATACATTATGAGCATCTCCTCTCTTTAAAGATATGGTCCAAAAGTGTCTGATTTAGGGTACATTTGGACAAAAAATAAGTTTGCTTTACAAAGAAGAAGTCCATAATTTGGGGCAACTTTGAGCATTACATCCAAGAAAGAAACAAAGAAAATGAGGTGAAGACCATTATTCAACCTTGAAATAATTGTTAAATAAATAAGAAAAAGTAATAATAGCTTGCTAAAAAGAAGACTTTACAAGCATCAATACCATGAAAGAGAATGCATAAAAGTTTAAAAATATCCCAATAAAATCAAAAAAGAATAATTTGCCACCTAATCTCATGCCTCATGGCACTAAACATATGAATTATGGAATGATGATCTACGTTTAGGAAATAGTTGTAAACAAATGCCATTTACTACTTTCTTAAATTCAAAATACGTATGTATATTTTTATTTTGGTTTGAGTTAAGTTAAAACTTAAAAGTATTTTGTTAGAAAGTGTAAAAGTAATTTATTTTTTTACTTTTTATAAGAATTTTGATTAAACTTATTTTAGTGGCATTGAAAATGACATTTTAAACTATGATTTAGAACTTGAAATTTAACTTTTTAGGTTTACCTTTTAGGTGATTTTAGAATTTTATTTTTAGTTTATCGTTTATTGCTATTGGTTTCTACTGATCATAACTATTGAATTAGCTGTGAAAGGTCCCAACTTTTATCACTTTAGCAACCAACAGTCCGTCGTTAATTTTTTTTAACGCCGTTAAGTTTTTTTAGATTTCAAGACCGATGTTTTAGGCCTTTTGATCGGAAGAA
Organism: Tagetes erecta; assembly: GCA_030867185.1. Taxonomy (NCBI): domain Eukaryota; kingdom Viridiplantae; phylum Streptophyta; class Magnoliopsida; order Asterales; family Asteraceae; genus Tagetes; species Tagetes erecta. The sequence continues at coordinate 19,261,893 of CM061492.1, read as the reverse complement.
GAATACGAGTCGATTGATGTAAAAATTATCTCTAAACAGCGTTCCGAACAATCAAATTTTACATCTAATTGAAGCATTGTTAAGTTTAAACACCCGATTGAAGCACCGTTTCATCATTCGAAACGCATTTTCAAGATAACTCTTACATTTTCGAGGTAATTTTTACCATTTAACCTTCCGAGAGCATCTTCATATCACTTAGAGGCTTCAAATAAGTATTAAGTCAGTTCATCACATATCAGACATATACTAATTCATAATTCACATTGACTACTTGTATAATTAACTAAAAATTAAATTGTCACGTTTACCTTAATCTTGAACTTTGAAAAGTTGAAATAGCAAGGAAAAAGTTGCATAAAGATCGGTTTCTTGCGCCCAACGTTCTATTAGGTTCGGGTATAGGTTCGTAACTAGGTTCGGTTTTCATCTACTCTTTTATCATTCAAACAAGATACAAATACAAATGCAAATACAAATATAAATTGCAAACTCACTTTGTGTGTTGCCTCATAACTTACAACCCCCTCCCTAATTTGCTCCAATCACCACTCTCCTCCGTCGTCAAACCGCCGATTCATCCCACCGTCGTCCGTCAAATCAAGCCAAACAACCGCCGTATCATCACTATCATGGTCAACATCTACCTAATTTCATTACAATTTCCACTTATCCGTTTGCTTGCATCGTTTAATTTCCTGTTTCATGTAATGCAGGGCGCCGGAGTACAAAACGAAGAAGATAACAACTATCCACCATGGTTGATACCTCTGCTGAACGAAAGCTTTTTTGTTCAATGCAAATCACACTCAGATTCACATAAATCTGAATGTAATATGTACTGTTTGGATTGTGCTAATGGTCCTTTATGCTCTCTGTGTCTCCATCATCATCATCATAACAACCACCGCCACATTCAGGTAAATTTTGTTCTAATTACAGTTATCGGATCGTTCATTATTCGTTATTGATTGAGTGATTGTGTTGATTGATTTACAGATTCGGAGATCGTCATATCACGATGTAATTAGGGTTTCTGAGATTCAAAAACATCTAGATATAAGTTCAGTTCAGACGTACGTTATCAACAGTGCAAAAGTTGTGTTTCTGAATAAACGACCGCAGCATCGACCGGTGAAAGGCGTTACGAATGCCTGTGAAGTTTGTGATCGCAACCTTCTCGATTCGTTTCGATTCTGCTCACTCGGTTGTAAGGTAAACGTTCTGCTCTTTATTTTACGTTTACCTGTCACTTTATTATAAAGTTTAAAATTATTTTTTAAATTAAACTTTAAACTTTTAAAGAAGTAAAAGTTTAAAGTAAAACTTTTTAAACTGTTACAAAATATAAACATAAAGTAGTCGGTGAAGTGTGTGAAACGGTAAATGATTTTGTTATTTGGATCGGTGCAGATTGCGGGGACGTCGAAGGATTTGATTTTGTCGGAGAAGAAGCGGTTCGTTAATAGCTTTACTCCGTCAACGCCACCGTTGACCGCAGCGGGTTTGAGGGCGGCAAAGAGGAGAAAGGGGATCCCTCATAGAGCACCAATGGGAGGAGTAATGATAGAACACTAAACAAGCCCCTATAGGTTTGTGTAATTACATTGAGGTCCTTTTACTTTTTCGAAATTATTATTTAGTTTATCTTTTTGTACAATGAAGCAGCCTATAAGATAGAGTGGTAATTTGGGGATTTTGAAATGATGGAACGAAAAGGGGTTGAAATTGTAGTCTAGAAGAAGGGTGGTTTTGGAAGTAGGAAAAAGTGAGTGGGGGTAAAAATGTCATAATAAATTAGTTGGAATGGATATATACAGTTTTTTGTTTCTTTTTCTATATTTATGAAGTTATCTTGTTTGGTGGTTTGATCTGAGCTCGTTTGTTAGCTTGTTTAGTTTCAAGGTAAATTTATAATAAATAAATTGATTATAAATTATAATTAGGACGTATTATTTAAATACATGATAGATGTAACACTCTTTAAATTTTAGTAATTAAAGTACGGTCCAACGGAATAGGTCCCCACTAAGGCCTGTTAAAAATTTTAGATTCATCTGAAGCCAATATTTATAATCTCAAGTCTAATAAATAATTAAATTATGTAAAAAAGTTGTAGCAAGGATTTTTAAGTCTTACAAATGAATATTTATACCAATAAATGGATAACGCGGTAGATAACCGGTATCTATCGGAAACGTGACATGCCCGGTGTCATGTCTAAGAATATCATAATTCTCTTTTATAATCATTCGGAAATTCAATTAAAACGCCAAAACGCAAATTTCGTGTGCGAAACCGATAAAAATGCGTTAGACGTGCGTACACTGACTTTCTTTGTTGAAGCAGTTCAGACGCCTAAATTGATGTGAAAATATTATTATACACTTATTTTGGTTCAATATAAGTGGTGAAAATATAATATTGACGTTCGGTGCGAGAAAATGCTTAAAACAGTTAAGCGTGTAAAATACGCGATATTAACGCCTTTCGAGCCGTTGTTGTCATACACGTTATATTTGATGAAATAAATATTTTGAGAGTATTTATTACATCTATTGGTAATTGACATTGCGAAATGAAATTAAATAAAAATGAGACGTCGGTCAGATTTGTACGCGGTACGAGCTAGCACGGATCAAAATGCTAATTACGGAACCACTATAAAAGCAAATTTACTCTTATATTCTTCATTTTTACACACACATGAGTGTGTTTTAGAGAGAGAAAGCTGGAGAGGTCTGGGTTTTTCGGCCACCATTCGGCAGTGGTCCTGCGGCGGTCCGCGGTGGTCCGGCGAAGGTCGGAGATGTCGTTTTCGACGTGGAACCATTTCTCGATGTTCCGAACGCGATGGTAAGCTTATTTTAGCCTGAATCCTACTTTAAAACTGTCAAAACTCGTGAGATCCGTTTTAACAATGGTTGCATGTTGTGTTTCCAAAAACGCAGCTGTATTCTAGGACGAATTCCGGAAAATCTAGCCGTTGGATACGTTTGAAATTTGTTTGGGTTGTGCCCAACACATAGAAGTTAACATCTACCGTTCAGTTTTTGCATGCCTTACCCAGAGGTACGGTTTTTATGTCTAAAAACGAAACAGTTCGGAATTTCCGTCGCTGAAAACCCAGTCCCAAAGATCGTCACTTTTCCGTAATGGAAAAACGAACACAATGATAATTGGGTCTCGTTGCATGTCGGCTTTAAGAAGATTCGTATAAGCGAATCGGGCGCGAAAGGTATAAACCAGACGTTTAGCTATCATTTTGTATTGTGCTAGACGAGTGAGACGAGTGTAAATTATATAAGTAAAAAATTATAATTACTATCAATATGGCACCTATAAAATATTAACCAAATGAGACGGTATATAAATATATACACATAAATATAGTAACTAGTTATATTAACAAAAACTTGACAAATTTGTAGTATAACTTATGTTATATGAATACGAGATATTGAAAATGGACTTGTATAAAACCAACACTTGGATTTTTATACTAATGAGACTTATGAATAAGATTGTTATTACATAAAAACAATCAAATTGATAAAGTTGGATTTTAAATAAACTCATATATTTATATATATTGAATATTTAGAGATTCATTTTTATAGTACAAAAGTCTCAAAAATTTATTTAGGAATTAGGGTTAGGGTTCTTGATTTGAAATTGGGGTTTTTATTTGAAACATGCTACAACCATTTCTGTTCTAATTCTAAACAATAACAACATGTAGCGCGACTGGTTGTGTGTGTGGACCTGGACTCCATGTTTTTAATTTCTTTTTCTTTTTTAAGTCATTATCAACCATTTTACTAATAATCCTAATCTAGTACTAACACTATAATATATATTGTAAAATGCTAAAAATCTTATAAAATATATAAAACTATGAGTTTATATAAATCTAGTTATATAAAGGTATATTGGTTTTCACTGGTCCTAAGTCCTAACTATCACATGTTGTCTTCTACCGGTCCCAACTATTTAATTGGTTGTCAACGGTCCCAACTTTTATCACTTTGGTAACCACTGGTCCTGTCGTTAAATTTTTTTAACGCCGTTAAGTTTTTTTCCAAATTCAATACCGATGTTATAAGCATTTTGATCGGAACGATAATATAAGTCGATTGATGGAAAAGTTACCTCGAAACGGCGCTCCGAACAACAAAATAGTGCTTCGATCGGGTGTTTAAACCTAACGGTGCATCAATCAAATGTAAAAATTTTATCGTTCAGAGAGCCTTTTCGAGAAAACTTTTACATCAATCGACAAGTATTATCCTTCCGATCAAAAGGTCTAAAACATCGGTCTTGAATTTGGAAAAAACTTAACGGCGTTAAAAAAATTTAACGACGGGACTAGTGGTTACCAAAGTGATAAAAGTTGGGACCGTTGACAACCAATTTAATAGTTGGGACCAGTAGAAGACAAAAGGTAATAGTTGGGACCAGTGAAAATCAATATACCTTTTATAAATTTAACTACTACAAACAATTTTAATACTTCTAAACTATATAAAAGTATTATAAGTAATAGTTTATAAATGTGGACTTTTTAGGCTTTTAGATACTTTTAAAAATGTGGTACATGTTTTAAAGTATTCCTAAGATATATAATATATTATTGTTAAAAAAAATATATTGTTTGATTTGTTATCGTTTATCAAAAATATTGTCGTTACTATTATTATTATTTTCCGGCGTTATGATTAAATGAGTTTATATATTTTAGTCGTTTAACGAGAAACCCCCAAATCCAAATTTGAAACCATAGAATTTCAATTTCCTTAGACTCATATTGTTTCCAATTCTAGTTTTCTATACAAAATGTTTTACTAAGTTAGGATTGCCATTTAATTAGGCGATTCTAATATTTGGACGATCATCGGTTCTATTTAGGCTATATACTATTTGTTTCGTGTCCGACTTTCAAGGTGAGTAAATTCACTCCCCTTTTTTACTTTTACGTTTTGGGGCCGAAATATGTGTTCTATTACAATGCAATGTTTTCTAATTTTTCTTTCAATTTTCAAAAGAGATCATAAAATGTGTTAGTTGTCTGCAGCAAGATGCAATCCTTATGTGGTAGTTTAAAGTAGTATTATTACTTAGTAATCCCACCGGTATAATGTTAGCGCTAATATTTTGACGAACCCACCTACATGTATTTCAAAATAGGTGATTTAAATCCGGCCATTCATTTTCAAGGTTACAAGTTACTATGTTACAAGTTGTTATTTAATGCTACAAGTTGCTATACTATGTTGCTATGTCATGTCCCTAAGTTGCTAAATAATTTTGAATAACTTAAATATCGAGACGGTTGACGGTTGCTTGAAAAGTTATCCTTAATTAATACATGAGTTGGTTCCTCATGATAAATGACTACAAGTCATATTACAATGTTTTCAATGTGTGTTTAAGGTGTCATGGTCGAGAATGATATGAAATAGCTATACATGTAAGATTGCGCAACATATTATGATGATCTCGGATTTCTATATTATTATGTATCAATTTGTGGTTTACTCACTAGCTTTAAATAACTAACTTTATTTTCACATATTTCAGGTGATGCTTGATATTATTTTGTTACTTTTGCCAAGACATAGGATTGCCTTTAACCTAGTTAAATTAATAAGGACAATTGCATTTACTTTTTCGGTTTTATTACCATTTGTCGTTTCTATTTAAGATTCATGTTCCAAACTCATTATTAGACTTAATAAATAATTACCATGTGCTTTGTTTACTATTGATATTCAATTTTTATGACAACCCGGTGTTTCCGCCGCCGGATGGGGTGTCACACGTCAAGGGTCGAGTCATGGTTCGAGGAAAGGCCAGGTCAGGTCACGAGTTGAATTATGATTTGGGTCGGGTCATGGTTCGTGTCGTTAGTCGGTTCATGTGTTGGGTCCTGGTTCGTTCATGGGTTGGGTCATGGTTCGAGCCTTCGAGGCATTGATCAGGACATGTGTCAATTCAACGAGTCTTGTTTCGGGTCATGATTCTAGTAATGAATTAAAATATTTATTCCATTCTTTGAAATAATGAAAACCAAAACATGGGTTGGATGCAATGAGATTTAGGTATTTAGAAAGGATTTGATTCCGTAAGGTAATATGTGATTTTATACTATTGATTAACCAAACACACTTCTTCATTCTTTCACAATGAGTAAGGATTCAAGTTTAGATAGAAATACCATTAAAAAACTATTTTGGATGTAATGATCGAATTCGAACACCAACCAATCATGTCATTTCCTTGAAAAGTCGAAACTCACTTTAGTGTATAGTGTGTATAAATATTATATTAGCCAATAATCTCTTAATCTAGTGGTCTAAATAAAACGTGAAAAGTTTTGCCTTTTTTGATGATCATAAGTTTTCTTCCTAACACTTAAATTTATTTACTAAGTTTATGTAACTAAATTTTAAGCTTGTGTTAAACATATCAATATTTTTCTCATTCTCTACTAATTACATTACAAAATTTATTTTTGACCAAACAAAAACACACGTCAAGTTAAAGCTTGCATTATAAACTTAAACCCTATAAAAATACTTACTATTTTCATTTTCTTAAATTTACATTTATTGCCTTTATGGAGAAAACTTCAACCTTTCATGATGTGATTATAAACATGCTTAGTATGATTGTTTGATAATTATAACAATAAAAATTTGACATGTCTCAAAACACAAGTTGTAATAAGATACTTCAAAGTAAATATAAGTAGTATTGGATATTAACGGACCTAACTATTAGTTTTTTGTCGCTACCGGTCCCAATTTTTGAAATATGTGCTGGCGGTCCCAACTTTTATCATTTTGGCCACTAATGGACCTGCCGTTAAAAAAGTTAACGGCGTTAACTTTTTTTTTAATTTCAGGTCGACGTTTTATGGTTTTTGATCGGAATAAGAATACGAGCCTATTGATATAAAAATTACATCGAAACGATGATCAAAACGACGAAATTTGTACATCCGGTTAAAGAATCGTTAGGTTTAAACACCCCGATAAAGCATCGTTTTGTCATTTGGAGCACCGTTTCGATGTAAATTTTATATCAATCGACTCGTATTCTTTTTCCGATCAAAAACCATAAAACTTCGACCTGAAATTCAAAAAAAAAAGTTAACGCCATTAACTTTTTTAACGGCGGGTCCATTAGTGGCCAAAATAATAAAAGTTGGGACCACTAGCACATATTTCAAAAGTTGGGACCGGTAACGGCAAAAACCTAATAGTTAGGTCCGCTAATATCCAATACTCCTAAATATAATATCTTGGATGATCATTTTCCAGCGAAAGAAAGTGTCAACACAAAAATTTACGTGGTTAGCAAGCACATACGGACAGGGGCGGACCTACTTTGGTCGGGTGGGGGGCGCCCGCTCCCCCTGCGAAATTTTTTTTTATTGTTTTTATATGTTAAATTCTCGATCGACCCCCGTAAAATTTAACCATCGACCCCCATACAGGCTTGAAAACTCAGTTTAATGTCCAGTTAGTAGCCTATATGAGACACATAATATATAACAATGGATTGGGTTATATTATGGTTAGAAGATAGTAATATATATTTATTTATATTGTCATATATAGTCAATCATTATGGTATTGTAACCTTAAGTGTTTCACCATTGCATAAAACCATCAATATAGTTGATGATTTGGATGGTCATGAGTACAAAAAGAAAATATATAAAAAATTAACTATTTTTGCTAAGTAATCAAGTGAGAAGTGATGAATGGTGGAAAAATTAGTTGTAGAACCAAGGTTCACAACATCACCATTTTTATACCATAACACAAGTTTTCCAACATAATATTGTTTGGAAACATGGTTTGGTTTCATTAACTTCTTATTTGTAGATTAGTGACTTAAAAAAGATGTATAATGGAGGCATATGAAGTTTAAGAAACAAAATAAAAGATTTATTTTATATAGTTTGAGAAAAACAATCCTAACTCGAACCTCAAAATGGTGATTTACCAAACTCTATTTACCTTGGTAAATACATGGTAAAGTTATAAAGGATGTTTCAAGTATTTAGGAATAAAAATGAAAGAAAAATGAAAGAAAGAATAAAAAACTTACAAGTTGTTGTTGAAAATTTGTTGAAAAAAAGATGAAATTTGAGAGAGAGTTTGAAAGATGAAAATTTGTAGAAATTCTTAAATAGATTGAGAGAGTTTGAGAGAGGGTTTAGATGATGAAAGTGATTAGAGAGATTTGGTTTGATATTTATAGATAAAAATTAGGGTTAGACATTAAATAAGTTAGTTGAGTGAAGGGAATGAAAATTTTTTACTTTTAAATATAAGTGGAGGTAAAATGAAACTTTTTTTAATTTTGACCCATCAAATTTAGTTGTTGTCATTTTTTAATTTAACCCGACCCGGTTCGACCCGAACCGAATCGAACCGGATTGAAAAAAATATTATATATCGATACTTAAACGATTATTACCAAATTTCCGACCCCCATGAAAAAATTTCCTGGGTACGTCACTGCATACGGAACCAAAAACAATATTTAGTTATTATATGTTTGTATAAACAAATGATTATACGTTGCTATAGCCTCCATTTAAAACTAGTTTTTGAATAAACTCAACCATATACATATTTATATTTAGGGTTATTGGATTTAATCACCTCTAATTATTGGTTATTGACCGCTGTCACCTTCAAGTATCACTTTGGCCAATATAACTCCCAACTAAACACTTTGGTGTCCGTATCACCAAAAGTTAACCAAAAATTAACCAAAAGTTAACCAAAAGTAACTTTTGGTGATACGGACACCAAAGTGTTTAGTTGGGAGTTATATTGGCCAAAATGATACTTAAAGGTGACAGCGGCTAATAACCAATAGTTAAAGGTGATTAAATCTAATAACCCTTATATTTATACTATTTCAAAATATATAAAAAATCGAGAGAGCTTCCTAATATATATTAGTGGTTGAAAAAGCAGAAATAAATTATAATTTGAAGGATCAGACTTTCAAAACTTAACATATATAAATTGACTCGTATTTTTCTTCTGATTCAGTAATAATTTTAATAGTATGCAACCAAGAGTTTGGGTTTATTTGAATAGATACATCGTTTATTTGTATGACAATAATCTCAAACAAACAAAAAAAAAACTTATTAGTATTCATTGATAATTATTAAGGTATTATATCATATATATAGTAACACCCTAGGCAAATCCCATATCGGCTGTGAGCATGAGAGATCTGGGATTTATAAGGAATGCTTGACATCAAATACTAATAACGCATTTTGGGGCTTAATATTTGTGGATGAGAGGAGAACTTCACAGTTAAACATGCTCGGATGACAACAATCTCATTATGGGTGATCATCCTGTGAATGTTTCATCCGGGCAACCAAAAATAAATCCATGAGCTCTTGTGTGGCAAAACGGAGAATATTGATGGTATGAGGGGCCGAATGTTACATATATACCCATGGAAATTTTGTGATTCAAAAGTGTTTTGTAACGTGTTTTTCCATGTTTGATTGTGTAAATTACAATGCTTAAACTTTTAGTGAAATATGCTTACATTCAATTAAAAAAAGTTGCACCAACAAATTTATGCTAGAAAAACCCAATTGTTGGCTATTAAAGTATTAGAAAAGTTTGATTTATGAAGTCAACCATGCAATTTCTTTGTGTTAAAGGAAGGTGGTAGTGTTGACTTGTCTTGTCTATCTATAGTTTGGACCAAAAGATAGATGACCCCGCTATAATTTGGACCCTCTTCGGAAAGTCAAACAAATAGGATGAGTGATGAGTTTACTAATAATTTAATTTTTTTAATAGCCGTTTTTAGTAAAATAGAAAAACTAACAAGAAGCTAGTAAACATATAAATAATTATAAATTAAAGTAAAATCATGCTAAGAGTTCCATTTTAGGTTTCTCGCTCTCATCTTTATGCAAATGAATTATACTGACAGTTTAACTTTAATATAAACAACATCTTAAAGACTTGTGTAATTATCATCGGATGGTGATAAAAATATAGATCCGGTCGATAGATTTTATGTCTAAATTATATAGGGAATATTTTATCTAGCCTAATAGCAAAAATAAGATAAGGTACAATGTGGTATTTTATTTTGAACGAGATGAAAACTTAAAAAACATGCTAATTGATTTTAGGTGTTGATAATTCTTATATAATATATCAAAACAAAAAAAAACTTATGTGACATCTTTTCAAAGCTTTTAGTTTATGTGTGGCATTATTTGAGAGTTTATCTCACAATAATAATTTTTTTATAAAATATGTATCTCTAATATAATAAAGCAAAATCGATTTTGCTTAGGTGGCACTGTTTAAGGGCTTCTCTGCTTATGTGTCATTATTTGAGACTTTATCTCATAATAATAATTTTACATTTAAAAAAAGTATGTATATATCTATAATAATATAATTTAATAACGCTAATTACATATTGGCCCCTAATATTTAGTATAATTTTAACAAATTTACGAGTAGTTATATTTTCAACCCTCCTTTACTAGGGTGAGAACGTGTCAGTTTATATTTGATAAAGTATAAAAATAAAACTTTGAGATAAAGTTTGTAATTGCCTATAATTAAATACTTCAGTATTTTATAACCATAAATAACTTTCTTATACGAAATTATATTTTATAAAAAACTACTTTATAAAATCAAGCATTTATTTTTCTTTAAGTTGAGTATAATATTGGCATACTAACCGAACAATTTTTTTAAACAAATCTTGTGTTCCTGTTTTACAACGGCTTTGTTTCAAAACTAATTATAACCGTGCATGCCCATATGAATATTCTTATAATACCACTTGGGTGTTGTTTTCCAAACCATAGTGCTTCTTTCGTTATGACTATAAGACTCATGGACCCTATTCTGGTAAAAAAAATATTACCCGCATATATTTTCATATATTCAAATACTAGTTTAGTGCCCGTGCTACGCTCGGGAGGACAACTTAAGTGGTGATTTTAAGGATATTTATTACGATTACAATCAGTTTTGAGACAAAATTATGGTAAACCAGAACAAAAGATATATTTTTTAAAAATTATTAATTAGTATACTCAAATTAAAGAGAATTAAATGTTTAGTTTTATGGTGTAATTTATTTTAAATATATGTTTGTATAAAAAGTTTATGTATGTTTATTAAACACTTTCATTACCAACTTTATTTCTAACCTTCATTATTATACCCTATCATCAAATAAAAACAGACTTATGTATATCCCTAGTAGCAGAGGGTTAAAAATATAATTACTTTTAAATTCTCCTAGATATTAGGGGACCAAAATGTAATTAGTGTTATTATAATATATTTTATATACATATTATAAATAAAAAATCATTATTGTGACAATTTTTATACCCTTAAATAAAAACAGACTCATGTATATCCCTATTAGTAGAGGGTTGAAAGTGTAATTACTTTTAAATTTTTAAAATTATCCTAGATAGTGGGGACCAAAATGTAATTAGTGTTATTATAATATGTTTTATATTCATATTTTAAATAAAAAATCATTATTATTTTTTAATTGCCTACAATTAAATACTTCAGTATTTTATAACCATAAATAACTTTCTTATACGAAATTATATTTTATAAAAAGCTACTTTATAAAATCAAGCATTTATTTTTCTTTAAGTTGAGTATAATATTGGCATACTAACCGAACAATTTTTTTAAACAAATCTTGTGTTCCTGTTTTACAACGGCTTTGTTTCAAAACTAATTATAACCGTGCATGCCCATATGAATATTCTTATAATACCACTTGGGTGTTGTTTTCCAAACCAGAGTGCTTCTTTCGTTATGACTATAAGACTCATGGACCCTATTTTGGTGAAAAAATATTACCCGCATATATTTTCATATATTCAAATATATCTTTTTCTGTATCTATCTACTTAGTTTATAACTATTAACTAATCATATAAGTGCTCAAATTTAAGTTTTTAAAATATTTATTTATCCATATTAACCGGTGGATTACTTTATAGTTATATATTCCTAATGAGATTCAAATTCTATATTACATATATTACGTGTGTTTTAAAAAAATATTTTATTAAAGTTTTTTTACTCAAACCCGTGTGTCACGCGGGCACTATCCTAGTATCTATATAATAATTCAAGGTTTTAGGGGGGGCAACTTTTGGGGGGAATTTTTTATAAAATGAAGTTTTAGAGGGAAAATATAAAATACCATGCATGAGTTGATCAAACAAAATATCTTTAAATATTAAATATTTACAAATTTTTAAACAAAATGATTATGATTTTATAAATATTATTATTTAACCCGTGTGTAACACACGGGTGTTAAACCTAGTAAAATATATGAATTGGGTTCAAATACAAAGTCTAAATTTCCTATAAAGTCTAAGAAGAAATTTGGACTATTAGATCTAATATTAAATGAAGATCAATGACTCATAAACACAAGGTGACATAATGGTAAATAGTTAGAACTTTAAATAGTAGGCCAAGGGTATATTAGTCTTGTCTCATTTTCAAATTCCACCCTCTTTTTTAAACGTCCATAACTTTTACATACGACAATATTTTTTAATAAAAATTACACCAAAAAAACGAGCGTTTTTTTATCTTCAAAACGCATATAATATTGATATATAAAAAATGAATTTTTTTTGAAGTTTCAGCTCATTGTGTTATATTCGTTAGGTCATTGTGTTATATTTTTCAGCTCATTGTGTTATATTAGTCAAGACATTGTGTTATATTTTTCAGATTGTGTTATATCCGTCAGGTCATTGTGTTATATTTTCATCAGGTCGTTGTGTTATATTTTCATCAGGTCGTTGTGTTAAATTTTTATCAGGTCGTTCTGTTATATTTTCATCAGGTCGTTGTGTTATATTTTCATCAGGTCGTTGTGTAAATTTTCATCAGGTCGTTGTGTTATATTTTCATCAGGTCGTTATGTTATATTTTCATCAGGTCGTTGTGTTATATTTTCGTCAGTTGGTTGTGTTATATTTTCGTCAGTTGGTTGTGTTATATTTTCATCAGGTCGTTGTGTTATATTTTCATCAGGTCGTTGTGTTATATTTTCATCAAGTCGTTGTGTTATATTTTCATCAGGTCGTTGTGTTATATTTTCGTCAGGTCGTTGTGTTATATTTCGTCAGGTCGTTGTGTTATATTTCGTCAGGTCATTGTGTTATATTTTCGTCAGGTTATTGTGTTATATTTTCATCAGGTCATTGTGTTATATTTTCATCAGGTCGTTGTGTTATATTTTCATAAGGTCGTTGTGTTAAATTTTCATCAAGTCGTTGTGTTATATTTTTCATCAGGTCGTTGTGTTATATTTTCGTCAGGTCGTTGTGTTATATTTTCATCAGGTCATTGTGTTATTTCAGATCATTGTGTTATTTCATTAGGTTATTGTGTTATAACAGAATGACATGAATAAATAACACAATGACTTGACAAATAACACAATGAGCTGAAAAACGTGAATTTTTTTTTGTTTTTTATATATGAATATTATACGCGTTTTAAAGATAAGAAAATGCTCGTTTTTATGGTGCAATTTTTTTTAAAAAATAATATCGTATGTAAAAGTTATGGACGTTTAAAAAATTAAGGTGAAACTTAAAATATAGAGACATTACCATCTTTACCCTTCCTTCTAATTTTAAGGGAGTGCCACATGTCATCATTTCATGGCTTCTTAGACTTTTTAGGAAAATTGGACTTTGTAGTATAACTCCACTCTAAAATATATTATAATAAAACTAATTACATTTTTGGTCCCCTAATATTTTTTAGAATTTTGAAAAATTTAAGAGTATTTATATTTTTAACCCTTTACTACAAGAGGTGTGCATGAGTAGGTTTATATTTGATAAGGTTTAAAAATGAAAATTATGGATAAAGTTAATAACGACATACAATTAAAAACCTCAGTGTTTTATAAATATACATAACATTTTATATGATTTTTTTAAAAAAAATAAACTACACCATAAAACTAAACACTTTATTCTCTTTAATTTGAGTATAATATTGCTATGCTAAAAATTTAGTTTTTAAAAATATATCATGAATTCCGGTTTACCACAGTTTTATCTCAAGAATGAACGGAACATTCATAAACATCCTTAAAAGCATCACTTGAATGTTGTGTTTCCGAACGTAGCACGGGCACTAAACTAGTCACATTAATATATAATAATATCTATTTTTTATCGCCTTCTTGGCAGGACCGGTCCTGAGGATTCGGGTGCCCTGTGCGAGACGAGAAAAAAGGCCCCACACCCTCTCAACCCGAAGCACCAACGCAGTAAATTATATAAACTAGATTTTTAACCAAAAAACAAAAGTTTGAAAAATAAACATAAGAAAATCAAAGTATCAAATTAGTTAATTACGTTTTTTGCAGCAGTGGGCTTCCAGTCTTCATAAATCCATAGTCTATTTGATTGTGTGGGCTTTTAAATGTTTAATTAATTAGTTGTAGTGGGTTTTAGCCCTTAGGTGTGGGCTTTATATCTTTGCTTATTTGTTACATGACTATTGACTAAATATAAGTTTTATAAAACAAATATATAATAATTTTAAAAAAAAAGTTTGGTGCCCCCGTCAAACGAGTGTCCTGTGCGGTCGCCAATGTCGCACACCCCTCTAAGCCCCTTCTGCTTCTTGGTTATCAACTTCACACGCATGTAGATTATGCGTCATTAAATCACTTTCCCTGGAAAACCCAGTGGGACAACGTCATAACTAAGGGAAAAAGAGCGCCGCAAGTATTGTCTCCCCTTATACTTTTGGATCAGTTATGTTGTATTAAAATCTTACTAAGAAAACCCAATTGGACAAAACTTAGTGGGGGAAAAGTAATGCAACTTGTATAATATTCCCTCTTATATCCTTTAAATGTTTTGTATTGATCTCCTATGAAAATTGATTAAAACTTATGTAGTCAATGGCTTCTGCTTGATCTCTTGATGTGCAATTCTTCTATGTTAAGCAATGTTTTGTCGCCTCTATCCACTTGTAAACTAATACCATAAGATCCTCAATCGTGTTGTGTTACATTATGCATCTGCAAGATAAACTAAACTTGTTTTGATGTGTTATTAAATCTCGTATTATTTTTTAAAGAATCTTTGATATGTAAAATTATCTTTCATTTTAAGACTTTTCTTCAACAATTTGAACTCTTTTCAATTCTCTCAGAAGATACAATGATATCATCAACATAAAATATATTACATGTAACTCACATATTTAACTATATTGAAACACAAATTTCATGAATATTGTTTTGTATGTGGCTTGAGGTGTTGGTGTTGCTATTGGTTGATGGTTTGAGGTATTGTGTTGCTATTGGTTGAATAATGTTTTGTGTGGCTTGAGGTGTTGTGTTGCTATTGGTTGAATAGTGTTTTGTGTGTAGCTTGAGGTGTTGTGTTGCTATTAATTGATGGTTTAAGATGTTGTGTTGCTATTGGTTGAATAGTGTTTTGTGTGTGGCTTGAGGTGTTGTGTTGCTATTGGTTGATGGTTTGAGGTGTTGTGTTGCTATTGGTCGATGGTTTGAGGTGTTGTGTTGCTATTGGTTGAATAACGTTTTATGTGTCGCTTGAGGTGTTGTATTTTTATTGATTGATGGTTTAAAGTGTTGTGTTACTATTAGTTGATGGTTTGAGGTATTGTGTTATTAACTTCATGAAATACATTTCTTGAGGCTTTGATATCCTTGTTTTCAACATTGGCTATCTTTCACTATCTTTTTTCTGTATTGACTAATTATGTATGGGCATCAGGGCATGTAAACAAAAAATTTTTTGGACATAAAGGAATTCTCATTTAAAACATCAGTTTTTGTATCATATGAAAAGATTCCATCTATATTGTATTATTCTTGTATATAATATTGCTTAGATATCATAATCATTAAGTATAGTTTCTTTTGTATCTATTTTTTTTACACAAAAATTACATCCTTAAGATGTATTAAATGACCTTTTAAGCATGCTTTTGAAAACTCATAAAAACCTTCTATTATATTCAATTCATTAACACACACCAACATAATGTATATATAACAATCATAACTTTCTCAGGAACTTACATGATTTCACATGTATTCAATAAAATACATATTAATTATGATGGAATCTCATTGTAAAAAATATTTAAAAATATATACGAACTTAAGGTAGTTTCCGTTGAAAAAAGTGCATTTGAAGTTTAAGTCTTTCCACTTCAGATTGAGTTGATGGATTGTTCAATTGGTATTACCTACTACATTTGCAAAATGATTGAAAACCTTTTTTCAAAACAACTTGGCCCTTTATTGATTTCTGAATTTTTTTTATCTTTGGGCCCAAGGCTTCCTACGGGTCTTTGTATCGAATTTGTTATTACCCGGCTCGTTCTCGTCACCATCTTCTTCTTCATCGTCAAAACCTTCTTCATAATCTCATTTGCTTAGTTGTTGTTCTTCTTGATAGTCTTGTTCTTCATCTTTATCTTGTTAGTAAGATTATAAATTGGGTGATGTTGTTGTTGATAGTCAACTCGGTTTGAATAATTAGCAAATTTGTATTCATAACCATAATCCATCGTGCTTTGATTGTATGTGAAACGACCCGCCACTTGGGTTGGCAATCTTTGGGGTTATGATGTGGTTGATTTCTTTAAGGTTGTTGATTTTGGGGGTGACGGGAAATTTGTTACGGTGCTTTGAACTATTGAAATTGTGAAGAGGATTGAGAATTTTGGGTACTTTTGCGTAACATGGGTTTTTTTGGCAAGCTTATGTTTTGATGCGCAATTTTGAAAGAATGAGAATATTTTTCTTTGTTTAGGAAATAGAGTGAATGACAGAAGTGTGATTATTTTATATGTAAAAAACTTTTTCTTCAATTAATTAACCCAACCCAAATGGACCCTACTCGAAATTCAGCCGTTATCCATTGTCCACCAACCACCAAGAGCCAAAATGTGAGCCCAAACCCTATTTCATGCAACAATGACTAAACCCTCCTCCCTGTCCCCGCATCACCGTTCCACTACGACGGTGGTATGTCCGCTCGTGGTTGCACCTTGATCACCACATCACCACTATCGCCCTTATCACTCTTATAAGAAACGAATCTCCCTATCAGTAGACCGCAAACACAAACTTGAATTCTAAATATTACTCATAATTTAGAGTGCATAACTACATATGTGAAACGACCCTCCACTTGGGTTGGCAATCTTTAGGGTTACAATGTGGTTGATTTCTTTGACCATGTTGATTTTGAGGGTGACGGGAAATTTGTTGCGGGACTTGAAACGGTTAAAATATATTAATTTAGAGTACATGAGCAAATAGAGTTGACCTTCCAAACTCCGGCACCAACGATTGATCACATAATGAGCAACCAACACATTTCTTCAACCACCACCACCACCGCCGGCGGCGGGCTGATCATCTCTAAAACCGAAGCCCTGCAATCGTTTCTTTCAACATCCGCAAACAACACTCATCTCTCCCCAGATCTCCGTCAAATCGCTTCATCCTTATCTCACCAACCCTCTTCTGTCCCCTACAAATCTCTCCGCTCCATTTGGATCGCATCCGATCCATCGACCCGACCCGCTCTCTCTGCTCTTTTAACCGGCTCTCACTTTGTTCTTAACAGCCCCCAACCTCGCCAAAAGGTACTTACTCATTCTTGTTATTATGTTTGTAAGGTCATAATTGCAATTAGGGTTATAGTAATAATAATTTAGTTCAACATGCCCTGTTTTTATTAATCTTATGTAGTGATAGTTGAATCTTTTTTGCACTTTTGTTTCAAATATGTTAATGATTGTTCTTGAAGGATGAAAAGATTATGGGTTTCATTTTTAATGATCTTTATCTTATCATCTTACTTGCTAATTGTGTTAAATGCGTCACTTCATGCCGGGTTACTAAACAAGTGATATTAATCGTGTCATGTCAGGTTTTTCGTATAACGCGTTTGTTATATGGTCTGTGTTTGTGTTTGAAGAAAATGGCACAATTAGTTTATCTTGTCGTGTTTGTGTTTTGCACCCTTGTTAATCATGTGGTGTCGTGTTTAACATGTTTGCCCAGCCCGAGGTTAGCGTTAGGCATTATCCGATCTTGATTTCAGTTTCTGGTCAAAATGATCATGTTTGTAGAAGCATTAGTTGTAGATTGTAAGAAAACTATCTTGTTTCTTGATAACATTAGTTCCTTTGCAAACACATGTCCACCTAACTATGTTGATTTTTTCTTCAAAAAAGCACCATATAAGCTGCACACAACTTTTGATTTGTTTATAAGGCCAATATTGCCATTTGGGCTCCAGTTATGTGTTAGTCGAAATTTGACACTGATATCAACTGTAGTCACTTTGCACATGCATGTCCAAACACCTCTAAAGCTTTATGATTATAAAAATCAGTTATTGATGTTTATGTTGTCGTTGCTCTATATGCATCCGTAGAGTGAGGAGTTGAAAGCAAGGCTTAGGAAATACGAGGAAGTGGCCGAGAGGAAAGCGTATAAGGAGCTGGTGAAGGATATTACACCAAGAAGGGATGAAAGTGAGCCATTTTCTTCATACAAGGATCAAATCGGATTTGGTGAGTTTTTATATCTCTATTCGACCGTGTCTTTGTTCCTTTTGTTTTTTAATAGTAAAGACACCCTTTTCTTGATTTGCAGTTGTTTAAAGTTGTGAATTTGTGCCTTGATTGTTGGTAATTTAGAGGATTTTTTTTTCATTGGAATGGTTTTGCAAACCATAAATTTCTAGCTTTCAGAAACTTTGAAATTTGGGTGTGCACTAGAGGTGATGAATATGTTGGACAGAATTATATTGTTTTGCACTTTAGTGAAGCTGAAAACATAGCTAAGATGAAAACAGGGCAGGCGCTCAAAGTGCTACATAAAGCCTCCTAAATTGTTTCATTATGAAGATTAGAATTTTTTATTATATTTCGTGCATTTAAGTTTTAAAATGGTAGTTATGTAAAAAAACCCATTAAAGAGAACTGACCAAACCCGTTTCAGTGTTTTGACACAGTAATCATATACCCATTTTGGACCTACCCGTTATGGCACATGCCCGCCATTAATCCATTTTCTAGTGTCAATGGAATAGACAGACAACTTGAACAGATTTGAATATCTATATGATTATTAAAAATGGAGACTTTGCGAGGAAGAAGATAATGTATTTGAGCATTTTACCTTTGTGGTATGAATAAAATATCTTTTTGTCAATACGCTATGGAACATCTGATTACAATACCTCAAAGGTCTGTTTTGCAAGAATATACATTTTTTCCATAAAAGTATCAGGCTTGATGAGTTTGTTCTTGTTAACGCTTATTAAAAACCGATGCTCAAGTAACATAAGACTTTTTATTCAAGATGTAAGGTGTGCACACAAAAGTAGTTAATCTTTTAATGTTAAATGAGATTTTCACATATTCTGTGTGTCTAACATTGAACTTGAACTTTATCAGGTTTACATGTCGCTCTTACGATGTTTACAGGCTATTTGGTTGGATATTATACATTCAGAGCGTTGTTTGGACATAATCCAGTAATGGTACTACTTATTCAACCCTCACAATTTTCTTGTATATTCAGACACCAATGCAAAAAAATACACGATACGGTTGATATATATTAAACTTTTTTCATCTTGATTGATTCTCAGCATGCTGCTGGAGGCATCCTTGGATTGGTTGGGGGCATGCTTGTAGAAACACTTCTTTTTATAATAAGAGCATCGAACCAAGATCGTAAGACAACAACTTTCACGGCTTCTAAGATTAAGAAGAATCAATAGATCTTCCTGTCTATGAACGGTTCGTTCTTTATACATTTTCTTCTTTTTGCATTATTTTTATACCAAATTTGGTTGCAAGATGACTTCATTCAAATGATCTCGATCACAGGAAACACGAAGAACATGTGTTTACGTGGTTTGGCAATATGCTTAAATCTGCGAGTGTTTGTATTGGAGTTTCTTGAATTGCGTTGAAGTATATAAGTAAGAAGAAACACTTCCATCCGGAAGCAGAAACAAACGTAAAAGGTGATACGCGAAACTACACTATGAATCAATTTGTATAAGTTGTGGAATTGGGTATTTGTAGATTTGGTCAGAAGAACTAGACATGCACATTCAACCCTTGCGACTGAGAATCGCTTGGTGACGATGACTCAACTCTAGTATAATAATTACTTTCATAATGAATCTTTTAGATCTTGAATTTTAAAGCATGATAAGTTATCGATTGTTGTAGACGGTTCGTTCTTCCAATAATTCAATATTTTGACGTCTCATTGTTAGGGGATTGAGCCTTGAGGTAACGTGGTAAAGTTATTAGCTCTTTTGATGTTTGACACAGGCTAATAAGAATAACTTTGGTCATTTCAAAGTAACATGATTCATCATGTTTATTATCAATGATTTGAGTTGCAACCTAAACCAATAGCACCCTAGAGCCACTACTGTGACTAGAGTTGTAAATGAACTTAACATTTAGCCAAGTGTTCATGAACCTTTTAGCGAGAAGTTTGTTTAATAAACGAACGAACACATACACGAAAATTTGTCAGTTTAGCTCAACGTAACACGAACAGACGTCGCGCTTGTTAATCTATGTTCATGAACGTTCAATAATGAGCTCATTTATACTCATTTGTGTTTTCATTTTTGTCTTCTAATATTAATCTTTTTGGTTTTAGTTTTTAAAAATATAAAACTCTATTTATACTAACGCCTATGCCAACATCATCCATTTCCCAATTTCAACTTCTGAACATCCTCCATTTCACAATTTCAACTTCGGTATGTGTTAAAACTTGAGAAACCACTTAATTTTGTGTTAATTATGTTATAAACTTATTTATTTTTATAGACTTTACATAACAATTATGATTAAAAATACAAAATCTAAAATCAATATATGATAATCAATCTACCCTCATCTTCATAAACATCCATCATCTTTCTTTATGTTCATGAACATATGTTTCTCTTAGTTTACATTCAGTAAATGGCTGTTTGTTTTACATCTTAATGGTTCAGTTTAGTATATAATTATTCAAATTCAACATTCAAAACGTTTGTTTCATAAAAAAAAGTCTCTAAATGGTTCAGTTAAGTGCTGAATGGTTAAAAGACAGAAATATGCTGAATGGAACTGAATGAAGCATATATCAACTTTACTCACATTTGCATACCTCAACATCCATCTAATTGATAGAGCCTCTTAATGATTCAGGCATCTTAACCATTCAACACTTAATGATTCATATTTTACTGAATAGCCCCTAAATGTTAGTAAACAGTCGAACAAAATATCTCGTTTGGTAACTCTTGATGAACACTTAATAAACAAGTCCATTCTCATAACACGAACAATACCTTGTTCGTTAGCTTGCAGCCCTAATTGCGACCACTCCATTAGCCATATTAAATTAATAACAGAGCGATGCAACACAAATGACCCATCAACTCATTGACTCATTGTCTAACCAAACAACCAACCAGGTCCACTAACATCTAAAACCAAGGGCAAGTATCAGACATCAGTGCTGTTCTAGAGGGGAAAAAGCAGAATAGAGTAAGTTGTAACAAATGAGTCAAAGTCAAACTATGCAACCAAGAAAATAAAAAAAATTATAGTAGTGGTCCATGCGCCCTCTCTTGTCAAACTATGGATCGCTTGTTCAATCTAATCATAAGCCAAAATAAATTTTCACAAACCAGAATCTGCACAGCAGATGATGGTTTGCGGATGAGTGCCTGAGTAACAATCGAAGCATGTCTCTGGGCAGATTTTGCCCAATGTCTTCTAAGATGGCTCAGCTCTAAGTTCTAACCCCAACTCCAGATGGTAAAAAGCTTAACGAATATAAACCAAGGTATTATGGAAAAGAACTCATGATGAGCATGGCCCTGACCATAACATACGGTGACCAACACTGTAAAAACTTAAGCCACTGTAAAAACTTGTATTTTATAGCAAACAAAGTTAATTTGTGATGAAGCATAAGTTTCCTGGAAACTTTCAAAGCAGAGACACACAAATATGGTCACTGCTTGTTCAAATATTCAGCTTTACAAAGTAAGCATGTTCCAATGTGACTGCATAATTTTGTACACTAATAATAATTAAATAAATTCAGCTGCTCATTTTCACAAGAAGAAAACAAACTATACATAAGTTGTCCAACTGTTAAAAAATAGCTATTTGTAGTATAGGGTTTCACCGGTACTACGATTAGTTGGTTACATTGTTTATTTTCCAACTTAGCATTAAATTGCATTGTAACTTGCGGCCTAATAGGGTTAACCTCATTGAATACTAAGCGAGATATTCCGAGATCCATCATTTATAACAGTAACCGTTCAACCTTTCTTAAAGGTCATTAGTTTCTAAGAGATCACCACATCACATGACAGCAACGTAGAAGGCGCACTAAAGTTTCGGAAAGACCCTATGATGTGATGGTTAAACTAATAAATGTCACTGGGGAAAAGGATAATAAAGTGAGGGCCTTTTTGAGCAAAACACAGTATAAACAAGCCTTTTGAAGCTGTTTTGCCACTTGGTTCAGACAGGTTTTTTTTGTTGCAGATTTTGGCAGTTTTTTCAATGTCTTGGATCTTTTGAAGCCAATTTGGACATGTTCTAGGCTGTTTTAGAATGTAGTTTTGGCTTCTGTAAATTGTTCAAGACCAGGTTAAACCCGTTCAGACAGGTTTTTTTGCAGATTTTGGCTAATTTTTTCCATGTTTTTGTGCCTGAAAGGATGCAAGGCTTTTACGCCTAGACGAGCACCTTTGGCTAGCTATCCCTGATTACAGACACCTAAGTAAATGCTTCCTCTAAATGCTATGAGAGCAACCAGCACAAACTAAGTGAAATTACAAGACAAGCTTGTTGAAGAAAGCGAGTTATAGAGAGCTTATGCAAGAACCAGTAACCTAAGGACATGAACAAGAGGCTAAATACAAAGCGATAATCAAAACTGATAGTTTTAACCTCCTTGATAGAAAATAAAACTTGTGAAATAAATTTCAGGGCTTTAACTATGACCAGGCATAACCTCAAAGCATGATAGTAACACCAAGCAATAGAATCTGCAAGCTGATCCTTAGTACGCTTTGCCTCTTAATATTTGTAAATTTCATGCTCACAAAAACTTTTTTTTAAATAAACAATATGTATTAATATACGACTCCTTACTCGATGATGTGAGAACAGAAAATAAGTACCACAAGAATCATATCCAAGAACACACACAAACATATACTTATTTTCCCAACAGCAAAATGCCATAATACCTAAGGGATAGAAAAATAACCAATGTTTGAGCGTGTTAGAAGTGGTTCGTCACCTCATTTGTATATACAAGCCACTTTACCAAACTTACTATCAGAGTTGTCCACAAATTGGGTTTGCTATGTGTGAGATTTTACCAGATAAGTTTGTTTGTTTGATTTTAGATAGTGTTTATTTAAACTGTTATTGACAATACGGTTTTATTATGTCTGGAATTTCAATAGGTAAGTATGAGAATTATCAGCATGACCATCCTCAACTTTACACCACAAGACCCTTCTCTTCATAGCAGTTGAAAAAATACAACATTAATGTGAACTATGTAGAACTAGTAAAAACATCATGAAAATGAAGTGATACTTTACGTCATCAAATCACTACAAACCCTATTTAGCAGTGGTATCAATACAAGTAGCCTCAGTTCCGCAAACTACCATGTCACCACATTGAACAAATAACTATAACTAATCAACATTACCAAAGTAAGTCGTGTGAGTGATATGCTAACAAGTATCAAGCAACAATGGTAAGTATAAACTTAACAGACAATTCATAACATAGAGGAAATAAGAATTTGATATCATCATCCAAAAGGCAAAATTCATTGAAGTTGTCAAACAGTCAAAGTCACACATTTTAAAAGTTCCCCAAAGACCCAAACTATGGAATATAATACGCCTCGTAAAGAAACTTAACATTCCTACAAACATGATGAGAAACAGAAAAGTACCTATCTCCAAAGCAAACGATGAGATGTACATGATCAACAAGGAACACCAAGTAAATTGTTGTCAGGAGGCGAAAGCAAAAGCAAAGAACCCTATTCATAACTCCTGTACTAACAACTACCTAAAGTAATATCCCAAATCAAGAGCTCCCTTTGATCAATAAGCCCCAAAGATCAAGATTCAGCTTACATTCGAGCAAAACTGACCCGATTTCACGTGCATTTTCAGAAATTTAAGGTAGACCCTGTGTCTTTACCACATCCACATTATCACCCACCAACTTCATCAATTCTTCCTCGCAATCAAACGACCTAGCCTCTTTTTGATTCAAAACGTCCCAAAAGAAATCTGTCAGCACAGATTCATAACCAGGCATCTTAGCATACCCCGGGAAATAGTTAATATCAATAACAAGGTATCGATTCCCAGCCTTAGTATCCCTAATCACATCAAAATTAAACAAATGCAGCTTCATAGCCTTACGCAATCCACGCGCAATATTGGTTATCAAACTCATCGGTGGCATAGCAGCGTCTTCCGAATCCATCATCTTGTAGTACTTATCATCATTCCTTTCATGTGAGGTCAGATTAGATATCTGAGAAAACGACAACGAACCGTGCAAACTATCCAGTTTCTCATCAGTAATATCCGGCAACGACTTCCGTTTCACACATTGCACATACTTCCCAACCACATACACTTTGAAAATCACACCACCATGATTCACAAACTCCTGCAAAACAGTAGGTGTTTTGAGCTCATCAAAACCCTCATTACCAAAAATCAACAACATCTCATGCGATTTGGCACTTCCATCAGCCACCAAGGGTTTCGCAATCACCGGAAACTTCAAACCCTCACTCCACACCTGTTTCAACTTCTCCGGTTCGTAAACCACAACCTGTTTCGGTACTCCAAACGACGACGTCTCGTCTCCTTTCACATCCTCAATCTCCGACACAACATCAAGCATCGAAATACGGTTATGTAACCGGTCAATCGCATCAGGAAAATCAATTACAATAGAGCTAGGGTTAGAAAGCAGATAGTGATGAAGCTGTTTCCTCCATTCTTCACCGTACAGCTTATGAAGCACGCAATCAAACGGACCTTGATCCAGTAACGGCTTGTCGGTGTCGATTTTGATGAGATCGATACCGCGTTGTTTGGCTAAATTGACGAGCGAATCCTGAACGAAACTCTTTTGTTTCTTCAATAGCAGTGCGTATCCTATAGTGAATCGTTTAGTTGTTTTCATTTCCGCCATTGTTGTGATTGAAGAAAAAGAATGAAAACACTCATAACAGAGATTTGGTTTGGTTTGATTAGAAATGAAAATTAGGGTTTTTGTAGTGAAAAATGGAAATGAAGAAACGCCGGGGAGATTCTCGGAGTTAACGAGACTATAGGGATGGATTGATTTGAGGAGGTGAGTTAACTCGGGTGTGTCTATTGAGTTAGGCTCAACTTAACTATGGTTAAGATCATGCTATTGCATTGCATTGCATTTGCATACCCATACCCCACGTGCCTATTCTTACACAAACTATTTCTTTTTTAACATGTTGCGTTTACTCTCAATGGCTTTGGAACAATGTCGGGTTGAACCCACAAACACGATTAACTAGCTGGTTGAAGACATTCGGTTTTACAGTGGTGGTTCAGGGTTCTAATTCTGTCTGTGAGATTTTCCAGGAAAAACCCTATTGGTTTTCCCGGTTGAACGCCTAGCCAAACTCCGATGTCAAATGGGCACGGTTAAGACAACATATTGATCGGAGTGGGGTGGTGGGTTCCCCATTATGGGGATGCGACCGGTTGGTTGCATAAATTAAAAGTCGCCGTTAAAAAAAAAAAACTAAACATGTTTGGCTCAGTCAAACCCTTTTCGACATGTTAGGTTAGCAAGTTGATTTGTTTATTTTTAAAGTAAAATGCAGTTTTAATACTTGTATTTTAATATCATTAATAATTTCAGTCTTATCTTAACAGTTTAGTCCTTGTGATTTTATTTTTTAACAGAAATGGTTCTGAGTACTAACTTCATCCAATTTTTTATTGGATCTCTCCCACGTGCCCTGCAAGGCTACAAGTGAGGGTTGAAAATGTCATTTCCCACTCTTTTATCTTGGTCATCATGTATGTTAATATTTTTATTCAGTCGCATGTCAAAAGAGCTGGAGAAATGACATTGTTACTTTGCATGTGAGGAAGACTTAACGAAAAAATGAATGGAGTTAGTATTCGAGACCGTTTCTATAAGAAAATAAAATCACAAAGACCAAACTGTTAAGATGTTTCTAAAATTATTAATAAATTAAAATACAGATACCAACTAATGATGCTTATAAATTAATATATTATATTACACGATTGAAAATATAAAAAATAAATAATTTGAAACTCTAATCTTTTGAGTCCTACACATGAATTCACCAACAATAAGGCTCAACTAGTCATGCTTAAATGCTTAGAAATTATCAAACATAATACCAAAATCCACAAAGGGCTTGCAAATATATGTCATGGAAAAGAAATATTATAATACCTAATTTTATACCCATGAAATTTTACATAATTCTTCCCAATCAATTCGAATCAATTTTTTGCAATCAAATTTATTACTCTCTTCGTTTCATTTTAAAGGTTTATATTTTTATTTATATAATTTGGACGTACAAATTAACAAGAAAAACCATGCAACAAAACTAACGTAAATAAGTTGAGGTTAAATTAATTATTTGGTTTCAACTTATTTTTTCTATTGATTAAAGATTAATTGTGGATTTGTGGTGTTTAATTATATGTGCTAATAACGTAAATAAGTTGAGGTTAAATTTGAAATCATCAATCATCATTCATCATCACCATCCACTTATTGAATGTTATTGAATAAGTAACAACCCATTACATTAAGTTTTTTCTTGCACCCCTATCTCTCAATTTCATTTCTTCCTCATTATCATGGATCAACATCCACAACAAAACTTTGAATCAAGATCTTCTTCTTCAATGCGAAACGATGATGATGGGGAAAATCATAATCATAAGGTATTAAGATCAAAATTTCCGTTAACGTGTTGGGAGATAGCGGGTGCATGTTGTGTTTTTTTGAGTTTCGGCGTTGGTCTCCTCGGAGTTTACCTCACTTTGCCACATTCCGATTATACTTTTCTTAAACTCCCACGAACGCTCCAAGATCTTCATATCCTTAGGTACGTACCGATTCATCTCTTTTCTTTTCATGCATTATGCGCATGATTGTTAAAATTTTTATCTAAACGTGTGTTACCGGACATGCTGAAATTGGATTGGAGGTGCATGGCATGGCGTGTGACACGATTACACAAACCAACCCTTTATCGATGTGACTACTTCTCATCTGTGTCATTTAATGGTTATGTGTTTTTATCTGGTTAGAGCAATGAAATTTAAATCTTTTACTCTTTATTGTATAAAAGTGAAAAAAAAGTATGCTTTATTAATGGGCAAATCCTTAGATTGATGGGTTTTAAATTGTTTCCCATCTAATAATTTTCTTTATAGTTTTTGTGGTAATGATAGTTATTGTATATGGTAGCTTAAAAAACCTTTTTTTTTGTTTATTGAAAGTGTTGGTTCATGAAAGTGAATTAACAGATAAATAGGCTTTTATGTCATGTGATTCATCTTTAATTGTGCAATTTTCTTGCTTGGTATTTGGATGATTTGGAATATTGGTTTGCATATGAAAAACTGCGAAAACCGATTAGGATTATGATTTTCTGGCACATGATTATCTGTTTTCCGGTTCTAGTTCCTTTAAGATGCTGTGATCACTTTAAAAACACATTTTGGAGTTGAGTTTTCACAAATGGTAAACAAACGGGTCAAGTTTTTACGTCAACGTGTGTGTATGTGTGTGTGTTTCTTTGTTGTAGACAATGTCTTTGGATATGTTTCTGAAAGCATCAATGTGTTGATTTTACGCAGAGATAATATCGAGGGATATACAAGTGACTACACTGTCCAAGTGTTAATAGGGTATTGCGTGGTGTATATCTTTATGCAAACTTTCATGATCCCAGGAACTGTTTTCATGTCACTGCTTGCCGGGTCTCTTTTTGGGGTCTTAAGAGGCGTAACTCTCGTTGTCTTTGCTGCCACTGCTGGCTCATCTTCTTGTTACTTTTTATCTAATTTGATTGGCCGGCCCCTTATCTCGTCTTTATGGCCTGATAAATTGGTTTTCTTCCAAGACCAGGTTAGGCTCAATGCTCAAATACCCTATCAAACAATCCTTAAAAAGTTAAATATCCTTTTTAAGTTATCTGTTGAAAAAGTTGACATTTTTAGTTTTGTTTGCTTAGGTGGCTAAAAGGCGAGACGGGCTGCTGAATTACATGCTTTTCTTAAGGTTAACTCCTACCCTGCCTAATATGTTCATCAATGTTGCTTCACCAATAGTAAATGTGCCTTATCATACATTCTTACTTGGAACTTCGATTGGGCTCATTCCAGCTGCTTACGTCACCGTCAAGGTATTATTCTTTAACATCTTAAACGGTGTTTGAATGCGCGTTTAGAAACTAATTATGTGAGCAATTTGGTTTATTTATTATAATCCTGCAGGCTGGAATAACTCTTGGAGAATTGCAGTCGGTTGGAGACTTATACGACATTCACTCGATAGGAACTTTATTTCTCATAGGCCTTGCTTCTATCACCCCTACACTCATAAGCAAGAAGAACAATTCATAACAACTTGTTCATGCTAGTGTTTTTAGCCAACGCCTCTTCAAGATTTGAAGTCTGTACAAAATTACATATTAACCCTCAGTTTACGACCTTCGGTTTCAGCTGTTGTGCTGCAGATGTTGGAGAGGCAAAAAGGATCTGCACAACTTGTTGTTTTCTGTAGAGGGTAACAAGGTAAAAGTAAAATTGCTTAAATGCAGTTTAGACTTTAGTCTATGTAGAAAATAAATTTCCCAGTCATTGAAAAGATGGATTGTTGCTATGATTTTCTTTAATGAAATATTAATTTGGCACTATCATTCTGATGTGATTGTTTTAATATATCTTTTAATGGTTTTTGTCGTGCGGTTATTGCATGAAAAGATAAGCGGGACGTCTTTGAGGTGTTCAAGTTTGTGTGATCGCACATGACACGAATCATAAAATTAGATTTCGAGAGGCTTTTAGCATCCACAATTTAGATGTAGTGTTTCATCATTGCAAAGATCTATTCACAAACCACAATACACAACAACACCAGATATTTGAAATAACTGCTGTATTTTATTCTATGAATTGATCATTACATAATCTGAATAAAGATATAATTATCAGAACAATACTTCATAAAATGGTTTTAATGTATCAAATGAATCGAGTTGGATAGTTGTATTAGATGCTTTTAAGCAGGGGCAACACATGCTTGCGATAATCAGCTAGAGCCCACATTGGATATATGTTCCGGTATAGTGCATAGTGCAGCATGCAGTTCTTCATGAATACACCAGCTATTTCCTGCATTGGGTAATATTTTTTTTAATCATATCATTTACTGGTAAATTTTTACCTTTCATTCATTCAATTACGCTTTAATAAACGTCTTTTTCCATCTGTTTTACCTGTTGCGGAAAATCACCATTTTCCAACTGGGAATTGATCAACAACTTGGCTGCTTTATGTAGGGGTGTTGCGTCTCTCTCCATCTGTACATTTCAACCAAATTAATCAAAATATGATAAATTGATAAGTTAACTAAAAAGTTAGTAAATTTTTCGATTAAAAGTTACCTGTCGAGAATGAATGAGTCCCATCACTGCCCACGCAGTGTGTACCAGATTGGACCGGCCTCCTTCCAAAGGTATATATTTCTGTTTTTTGAACAGTTGGTTATTAATTTATTTTTCAGTCAAAAAAACACTTGTTATGTTGTACTGTTTGTTACCTTTTCTGGGCAGGATTTGTAGCTTTCTCCCCAA
This sequence comes from Tagetes erecta, assembly GCA_030867185.1. Lineage (NCBI taxonomy): Eukaryota > Viridiplantae > Streptophyta > Magnoliopsida > Asterales > Asteraceae > Tagetes > Tagetes erecta. Next base: position 19,231,773 of record CM061492.1, on the reverse strand, counting down.
CCACCGTCCTCCAGCTGTGTTTCCAAAAGAAATTTAACGCCTTTACGAATTGCTAAACAATTTTCATATGTCTTTCCAACTGCTGCGAGCCCTCCAAGAGCAAACCATGTACCGTATGTAAAACACACACCCCAGTTTCCATACCTAATTACCACAATTTATCGTATGAGCAAATGCTCACGAAAACCTGTTTTGGACCCACTTACTCATGGACAGTGAGGTTCATTACAGAACACTTGAGTTATTGCAAGAAGGAAAAAACAGACGTGAAAAAACTTTTGGGTCAAGTGCATATATGATTCATATTTTTTCGAAATTTTGTACTTCATACATACAATGAGGATGTTTATGTGCATACAAAATTGTCATCCGCATGTGTAGGTTATATAACCTACATAGGATTAACACAGGTGTAGGTTATATACACAAACAAAGTTGTTCATATATTTTTTTTGGTTTTTAGTATGAATAGACTTTGCATTTCTAACATTTTCTTTTATTTAAAAAAAAATTTATGATCGAAAAAATGGATGATTCATTTTGTTCTGCGTGTTCTCGAAATATCTAGTGTTCTGCCTAGATCCATCCCCTGCTCATAAATGGGTCAATATGGATCACTTTCTATCTATCAAAGGGTAACGTTTCCTGAAGCGTATTTTTTTTGTATAAAACGTCATCATTTTATTAAAGAATTAGATTATTGTTAAAAACTAATCATGTGTGACACTAATAGTTTTCTACAAAAATTTGGAAGTTCAAGACAAAAAATGTTTGGGGTTCAATCCGACCCGCATATTTTGCACATCTGGTTTGAACAGTTTCAGTTTTGTTTTTAATAATTCAAAAGCTAGCACAAACCATGAACCGTCTTGCATCTGTATTCTCTCTAGATATCGACGTGCACCCGTAAGGAAATTTTCTATCTCTTTCGTCCTATGCCCAGGGTATAAGTTCTTAAACAAAACAAGAGCCTGCATTGCTGATGATGTACACTCAACATACCTAGTCAACATATTTTGTAAGTATCTTGAAAATTTAACCCTATATGATTTTATGGTATATGTAAATGGTGAACTATATTGTAGTCTTACTCGTGCTCAATGACGATGTCAGCAAAGAACTCCGTAGGATTAAGAATCTAAAATGCCAAAAAGTATACGTTGGAGTATGATATCAAAATTTGAATCCCGATAACACTATTTTCATTATGACTTTGATATATACCTCCAGCCAATTTGATGATCCTGCTGGTTCCCATGCAGCCAGTCCTCCATTTTTGCTCTATTATCATCATAATCCGTTATATATTTAGTTAGTAAACGGATGGTACGTTGCATGCATTTAAATTTAATACATATAAGAATTTCGTTGGACCTGTAAGGAGAGTATTATGTTGACAGCATCATTTAGTTTCTCAGGTTTCATTTTCTCGCCAACAATTTCTGGTGGCATTGTCGAAAATAGGAGGCAACACTGGGATAGAATATATGTAGACAGTAAGTAGAACATATAAAGAGGCTTTTTTAGTTATATGCTTATAAAATTATATAAATATCGTATATATATTATATACCTTCAATGCCTCAGCAGTACAGTCTGAAACTTGCCATCCATGATCTTGATCTGAAAAGGTCCACGACCCTTTAGAGATATGCCGGTGCATGCTTTTAAAGTCACCAGAAGGATTGTCTTCAACCTACACATGTGTATCATTGAGTTATAATCATGATTAATTCAGTAGCTCAAACATTGCATCAGAGAGTTTTAGAGACCTGTGAAGCTTTGATAAATTCATGTCCTTTTTTCAAAGTTGAACCAATTTCTTCGGCAAAATCAGTAGCCAGTAGAGCTTGAATGGCAAAACCAGCATCCCACTCTTGACTGCCAAAACTCTGTTTTACAATCAAATCAATCTTCAATTAATTAACTTGTTTCGGATATAACTATACATATAAAAACCATATATTTTGGAGTATGTGATATGACCTGCATTTTCATTCCATCTTCAGCAACCCAAAGATAATCTGGGATTCGAGCAAGGTGCTTTTTGAAACAAACACCATTAGGATCCTCAACCCAGCATGCAAGCATACACAGTGCCTTAACAAAAAGTTCAAATCTTTATGATATACTTTTACATAGTTTGTTATACTTTAAGTTTTTAACTAAAATCTTTATCTGCTTACTTTTTCTACCGAACCAATAGTGATATATCGACTGTTCTCATCTTCATAATGAATATGCTTCATCGTCGTCTGAAGTGCTTTCGCTCTCAGTTTGTTAAGTGGCCAGTGATTCAAGAAAGGTTCAGTCAAAACATAAAGACTATCCCACATCAAATCTTGTAGTAGGGGATGAGGATAATATAAGTCCTCCTGAAATCATCAAGTTTTTTTAAAAGGTGGGGGGGGCATAGTTTGCAAGGCAAGAGTATTATTAAGATTATTATATGTTATAAGCAGTTAAAATTTCACCTTTGCACACAAATGTCTTATGCTCTTCCAGTTGATTTCATCGTAGGGCTGCGCATAAAGTTCCTCTCTAAGTTGCAGAATCAGAGGAGTAATCGGGGCCACGAATCGTTTTCCATACAGGTATGACATTGGCATGTATACCAACCGACAATAGCACCACATTTTCGCTGCATTTAGTTAAAGATTTTAAGTAGAAAATAATACATTATAATCATTTAAAGTTTAGGATTTAGAGAACTTACCTGGATACATTGGTAGGAAAGAAGGAAGGATCCAAAACTCGGGGGGCATCGGGTTGGTTCCAGCCCATTCACATACACCAAGTATCTAAAAACAGAACCATTAATAAATGTGAGCTGGAGCGGGTAACGGGGCAAAACATGATCAACCAACACTTTTTATCCAAACTTTAAAAGAATTAATATGATTGTATTTGTTAGTTTTTGAAATTCTTACAGAAAGCCATGTTTTGCCCCATGATGGAATGGTTGTGACCGAGCCATGATCAAGGATCCATTTGCGGGCTTTCGTGCAAGCTCCATTCAGGCCGCCATCTGGCCCTTCGCCTAAAAGACGCATACAAATGTAACTGAGGGTGGTGCAGAACATTGTGCTGTGACCCTCTATGTGAAATCCCCACCCGCCATCTTCGTTCTGTCAAATTCCAGATAATGTTTGTTAATTTTTTTAAACATGCAGTTAAAAAGTTATAGTTCAGTTACAGTAGTAACTACCTGATGGCAATACATATAGCGGAGAATTTCTTTTCGATATTCTGCTGGGAAAACAGTGTTAAGATGTCCGGTAATATACAAGCACATCACCTGCGATTTGTTATTTGTTAAGATTCGGCCTGTGAAACTAGAGGTTGGAATTTTGACCCGTTTGTTTGAATGTGTCGATTTGAGTTATGTTTTATTTCTTGCTGTCGAACAGTTAAATTTTTAGGGAAATAATAACATAAAAACTGTTAAAAACGTATATAACACAAAAAATAGGTAAATCATATTTTAGCCCACGTCGATTAAAAAAATTAGATGTTTTGACTCGAGGTCGATTGACCTGTTACCCAACCCACTTGACCCGTGCATTTTTCCATCACTAACAAAACATAAAAACTTACCAAGGGCTGCATGAAATACAATGGACCAGCATTCTCAGCTGGCCAGTGACCATCATCAGCCTGCAAGGCTGCAAAGAAATTAACCGATCTCTTCAATGTGATCGTAGCGTTTTCATATGATATTTCATCACCATCCTCTATTTTCACTTGGGGTATTGTTTGTTTAAATTGTTTCTCTCTTAAAAACTGCATATTCACATTCATACAACAAATGTTACATTCACAACCAAAAACACAATAATCTTCTTAAAAAGTAAAAAAAATAAAAAAAAATACGCGACCTGCATACGCCAAAGAACATCACTACTAGTCTTAACTTCATGTCTATGGTTCCAGAAATCAGTCCGAGCTTGTTCCACCTCGGCACGTTCTTCTGAAGTTCCATAATTCGGATCAAACTCCCATATTTGCCTCCCGACAAAGTTGTTTGTGGTGTAAAGATACGGATTTTGGCTCCCTTCTGCTATTTTTAATCTCCACATCTTTATGTAAGTGAATGCACACAACTAAACACACACTCAATAAGAAAATATGGTACATGTTGAAATCAAGAGGTAGCCAACTTTATAATAAGATTGCATATAACTGTTAAAAATATGGATCTTTATAACTTGTTACACAACAATGTCAAGCATGCACTAGATGTTAAAAACATGCATCTTGGATACTTGTTAGAGATAATGATTTATGTATTTATAGTTTAGTTTCATTAAGGGTATATGTTTAAATAAATTTAAGGTTCATTTTCTTTTTAACAATGAATAAAATGGTACATGTACATCTTTTATTAATAAAAGGTTTAAATTCACAAGTCAAAAGGTTTTTGCAATTTTTAATGTGTGTAAATACCAAATATATGGATCTTTTTTGGATGTTATAGACAATTAGACATGGTGATTAAGAACAGTGTAATATCATAAGAGGAAGGTTATCGTACAAAATGGATTTTGCCTAAGAAGCGTGAGAAGTGATATTTAGACACATCAAAACCCGGTCAAACGAACTCCGATTGAACTCATTCTTGCGGCGTTAGAACCGTGTCGTCAAACCCCCGCCCCCACCACCCAAAAAACCTAAACCCCCCACCCCCACCCCTAAAAACCTAAATCACCCGACCCGCACCTTCTAAAAACCTAAAAACCACCCACCCACCACCCAAAAAACCTAAAACCCCCCACCCCTACCCCCCAAAAACCTAAACCCCACCCACCCACCCCCTAAAAACCTAAACCCCTCACCCCATCCATATAAAAGCCTAAAATCTAAAAACTAAACCATAAAAGCTAAATCCCAATGCTAAACCCTAAGGCTAGACCTTAAGGTAAAAACTAAATTTTAAAGCTAAACCCTAAAAGTTAAACCCTAGAAGCTAAGATGATAAAGCTCGACGAGACGGTTCTAACGCCGCTTGAATGAGCTCAAACGGAGTTCGTTTGACCCAGTTTTGATGTGATTTAAGTCACTTCTCACACTTTTTAGGCAAAATCAATTTTGTATTTGATCTTTAAAAACTAAGAACCATAAAAAAGTATGTTCTTCACTAACTTAATATAGAAAACAAAACCATACAAATAATTAAATAAACCATAATCGATGAATAAAAAAATTACCAGTTTCTAAAAGATATGAGTTGGTATTTACACACATTTAAACAAACACTCTTCTTAATTTAGGAGTTGCCACCACTGCTCCTTTCTAGACTTAGACATTGCTCACATATTCGGCTTTGATAAGGGTGAGGTCTATGATACGATAAAGAACACAACACTAACACGTAAATAGCTTTTACCTATTATAAAAAATAAATAATTCAAAAACCATTACAGGATTTCATGATTAAGGGGATGGAACGAATGTTAACCACCTTTTAAGGCGTTAACTCCATCAATATCAATCAAAATTATTTTTTTTCAAACATAAAAAATAATATTATATTCTTTTATGTATATGTGTATATTTATAGGTGTTTTTTAACACGGTTACATTGGTGTAATTTACAATGAAACTAAAACAAGTTACACCGGTGTAAGCTATACTGCACATGCAAAAGAAATTGGACAAAAACAACAAAACCAGCCATGAATGAATCAATAACACATAAACTCTAATACATGTTGCAAAGTTTAATTGAAGGAGTTACTATTAATTTATACAGATAAATTGTTTTGAACCGCTTGATTTTATTCAGTTTTTATAAATCATGACCCTTGAATTTAATTTTCAATTTGGGTTGAAATAAAATTTGAACTGAGGAGCATATAAACTGAGCCAATACACCCCCTATCATTGCAGCTATCTAGTTCTGCCACTTTACACAAAATGTATGTTTTCTGTCTTGCACATTTTCTCTTAACAAAACCTAATTTGGTTGCAAGAGACTGCACTTTGAACATACATTGTCTGTTTGTAACATTCTAGCGACCCACTTTAGTGTTTAACCAACTGAACTACAAGAAAATGTACCTCATTGTAACATAAGAAGTTCACTGACATTTCAAAGTTATAAGGGATCAAAATTATTATCCTATAGCCAATACATTTTTCAAGACTCGCGTCACAAATCAATATTCAAGACATCTATTGCTAGCTTCCCCCTCTTCTGTCTCATCAAAATGCAGATAAATTACTTATCCAAGGAAATTCATGATAACCAAATGCAGCACCAAATTGCATAGAACAAAATCCGCAAAAGCACGTTCTGGTGGTAAATCCTGCATAAAATTTAACATCATACATGGACCAAAATTTTAAGAAGAGCGTTGACGGTTGGACCAAAATTACATGATCTGACCCAAATTCATTTTGGCCCATTACCCAACTTGGAAACAAGGTACTGAGATAACTTCAAACTTTTTATGAAAGAACAACAAGCATACCTTAAATTCCTTGTTTTCTTTGTTCACTTGGATACGAAGACAAACTGTAACCAAATGATAGAAGTAAAAAAAAAGAGTAGGCAAGATAATATGTTGAACTGAAAATGGGGAGCATCGATACATGATACTGAATATGGATTGGAGATTAAGCTTACCCGCTAGGACAGCCGTCCCTACACAAGAAAGCACGCCCGAGAGGAACGAGTTGAATGGAAACGACCCAACTATTGCCATGTAAACCACCTGGTGATGACAAAAGACACAAGCTTCGTTTCAAGTTTATTTTATTTTAAGTAGAACACTTATATAAAAGATAAATGAAGATGTTTCTATTACTTTTATGAAAACTAGTTTCAAATAGCACTAATTACTATCGACACATGGAAGTCTTTTGTTTCAGTCATTTAGCATTTTCGTTATCCATGCTACATTACTATAAGATGTTGGATACTGAAAAGGCGAAAAGGTTTGTCTTCACCCTACAAATAGCTCTACTATAAGTGAGATATTACTAAAGTATTATGCTGTTTATTCCTATAAGCTGTTTGTGGGACCCTCTACGGTATGATTTTCAGCATCGGTACATGCGGATTAGTGAAAAGATTAAATTTATCATCTACGCATATAATAATACCCAATTCAACCTACATTACACTTCACAACATTAGCTAATAGAATGGAAAATGTCAAACAGAACTTCTTGCTGCTATATTTTCATTTCTGGTCAACACCTCAGGAAATATTTGCTTGAAGTGTAAATGGATCATAAAACATGCCTTGTTACTAAAGACTAAACGTTATGAACCGATTTACATAATAAATTACTAAATCACAATTCAAACACACTGCCATGAAATCCTTCAACAAACACAAGCAATAACCACCAGCAGTAACTAACAAACTATAAACACCTTAACAGCCGTTAATGCATATAGATAGAACCATAACTCTATAACATAAACTCAAATCACATATGGTTGATAAAGAACACATCATATACAACCATAACTCAAACTAAAAACCTCAAATGCAAATAAAATCAATGAAGTTTCATACATTAGCCACTAATATAATAAGTATATAACAACAAAACATGAACAAAGATCCTTCAGCATTTTAAAATCTTACTAAAGTTTTCAACACATTAAATCTTCTTCACTGCGTATAGCGATGTCAATTTCAATGATTATTCAATCAAACAAAAATTGAACAAATCTACATCGATCTAAATCACATAACATTAAAATTAAAGAACAATACCTGAATTAGGGCAGTGAAGACAGCAAACACCACATACAGATCTATGATCTAGATGAAAACGTAAGTCAATTTAGGTCAATACATCATAAAACAATAAAAAAATTCGTGGAAAAAGATAAACCTTGAGATTAGTTGGAGTAGCTGAATAAGCAGATCGGAGAGAGTGAAAAAGAGCCTGTGCATCATCTTTCGTCGCCGGCGATCGCCCCATTTCCACTTTGTTTCACTTTCACAATTCACACACACTGATTTGATTGGTTACAGTTTCTTTGCGTTTACTCTCATCAAATCAAATTGAGTTAACACGTTTTTCAATATACGGTTACGTTATTAATATATGTATGTAAAAATAACAACATAAAGGCCTATTAGCTCAGTTGGTTAGAGCGTCGTGCTAATAACGCGAAGGTCGCAGGTTCGAGACCTGCATGGGCCATTTCTTATGGTTTTTTCGTATATAATTTAAGTACGTTATCACGAAGCCAAAGGAACGATCATTTGTATAAGTTACTTGAAACTCGTTTTTCTTCAACAACTCTCGAACAATGGCATTGTATGTGAAGTTGTCGTACAAACGACCATTTTTTTCATCTTTCTAAGAAATTTTTTACCTTCATTCAATGACCCTTCTTGGTAATATACAAGCGTCCATTGTCAAGTTTTTAAGACAATGGACACTTTCATTTTTTATCAGCAAGATTTATTGACTTATCACACCCCCTCATCCTATTTCACTTTAATTTAAGTTTGACTTTCTTAGTCAACATTGTTCTTTGGACGTTATAAATCAGAATCAATTTATGTTTGAGCAATCAACTAAAATTTTATGGTTTTATGAAATACATGTATATGTTGGTGCATTTTAAGTTTTAACACTACCTGTCACAGTATCACCTATCCCAAATTCCAACATCCTTAATTAAGTTTGACTTTCTGAGTCAACATTAATCTTTCGAGTTTGGAACTTATAAGTTTATCATTCATCTCTGTTTGAACATCCAAGTCAAAGTTATGTTATAACCTTCTATTGCATAAAACCATACGATACCATTTTCATCAAATAATATTTAACAGAATTTCGACGTAAAACAATTTTAATGACTATGCGTTTCTTCAAGGTACCAGAAGTTGTAATGCAAAAGAGAAGATATGCATTAACATGAGGTTTTGAAAAATAGCTCAAAAGGTACATACTTCATGCTTTTAAACTACAGACAACATATTTTTGATAATCATGCTCAATGTAACCTAAACAAGCTACACACAACAAGTTCAGGAAATGAACAAAGATGTTTACTAAAGATTTATGTCATCTTTTCTTTCTGCACTCGTTAGCCTTTGAATGATGTTCATTGCATACATATTACTAGAAACACCCATCAAGTTTATTTGTTTGTAAAGTGAAAGTGCAGTGGAATAATGTTTCAGCTTTAGAATGGTAGTAATTAACTTGTTAAATTCAATGATGGAGGGTGGATGTTTTCTTTGAAGCATTTCATCAAACACTTGGAGTGCTACATTGAACTCAGCGGATGTATGTTTCAGTGACATAAATCTTTGATTGAAATGGTAAAATGAACCAATAGAGTAACAGGGAAAGTGAAATCTTTTGTATTTCATGCTGCAATCGATCTTAGTTTTGGTTTAAATTCTTGCATAGGAGATTAAGGTGGAGGGTTTTCATGGGTTACAATAGATCATTTTAATAGATAAGGACTGATTGTGTAGTTTTTTAAAACTTTGTGTAAGGGACTATTTCTATAAATTACCTAAACTAATATCTGAAAAAAGAAATTACACAATCAGTCTATATATTATAGTAAAATAACTTACTTGTCCTCGTATTTAACATAAATATTTAATAGTGTTACTTTATTGGAGTGTTAATCTTATAAACTTTTGTAATAATTCTTTTAAAAGTAAATCAACAATTTTTATAATTATTATCTTAACTACTTCATAATACAATTATTTTCTTTATTTATATAGTTTTTTAGTCTTATAGCCCTTTTTTAAAACAGCTCATAGAATCTAAAAATATCTCATTGGAGTTATTATTCATTTCCTTTGTGTTTTCAATAAATAGGAGAATAAGATTGTTACCGCGCAGGGACGGAGGTAAGTGTAGCCCAGGGGTAGCCCGGGCTACGACTGAAATTTCGTTGCGAGGTGTAAAAACTATATATATTCTCCGGTTTTATGTATAAGGATACCCCTAAACAATTAAAAGGATACACCTGAATCCTTGATTTTATGCTATGAAGGAACCGAGTGGATAAATCTATTATGTATTTTTATAATTTTGTGGTGTTATTTTTATTACTGTATGAACGTCTGGGGAAATTTTTTTTAGGCTACCCATGAATTTTCGGACTGGCTCCGCCACTGTTACCACGTGTATGTGACGTTTTTTTTACAGTTGCGTCACCTTTTTCTTCATTCTTACATGCTTTGAGAAAATAGCCTTCATTTGTGAACCTAAGTTTAGATTGTCATAAAATGAACAAATGCATACTTGGAAAAACTATTTGTAATGAATATTCAGTTTGATCAAGCCAATCCATGATACTGATTATCAACGTTTTCACATCTTTTACAAATTTACTAGTTTCAATTCAAGCCTGTTCATCAGTTTCATCCTTCCCAAAAGAGAGTTGCATGCATAGATATATATAAGGAAACACATGTAAACATACATTTAGAATTATGAAGATAAAGAAATTTTTTTACAAAGAATTTTTTACATATAAAAGGAATCAATTCCTTATAAAAATACTAACCTCAATTCGAATAGTTCAATGACTTCAATCCCAGGCTGAGAAGCAAGTTTTTTTTATAAGATATCTATCTAATAAATCATGGTTTATTGGACGGTAAAAATAAAAAAAAAGAATATTTTTAGCGGGATTTTATCTACAACATGAATGACATGGGGGCAAAATTGAACGACAATTGCAATAAACTTAAAAACATTATCTCCAAATTGATTTGGGCGGCATCCTTATGTAATCCTAATTATGATAACTGATTTTTTAACTCAAGCTTTGATATAGTTTTTTATTCTGGTAATCGTGACAATTGATTTTTTTTTTAAATATTGTTTTTTAACATGTGTGTCCACACAGATATAAAACCTAGTTAGGTATCATAGATTTTTTTTTTGAACGGTAAATTTATTATTTTTGTATTGTGGGTGAGGTGTTGTGCTTAAGCTCAAGATTTCATCTCGGCTTAAAATTCAAGCCGAGCCCCGGTAATGATAAATCATTATTAGGATCACAAATAAAATAATTACTTTTTATGGCTTCTTTTTCTTTTGTTCTTCTTATCTTGTTCATGTTACAACTACGCTTACTCCTCATTTTGCCATGGTATTGTGTTTCTTGCTCGGAGTATATATAACATAACGAATTACAAGAAACAGCGAGTAAGATGTTAGTGTCATGAACATCTTGTTATACTAGGTTGAGGAGATAGATGTTAATAGGTTATGTACGTTGTTGGTTTTATACGCACGTGAGCACGTACACTTGATGGCTTTTAAATCGTGGCCCGTAACATAAAATTGATCGAGACAAATACCTTTTGATAATGGTTGCATGGTCAAAAGTTATGGTAAGACCCAAACAAAGTTTATGAGGTACACCAACACATCTTCTCAAGGCAATAAAGCAACCACTTGTACAATAATGTAGCCATTATATATATATGATGATGATACCACAACTTTTACCTCGATGAAACAATTTTCTTTTTATTTAGGTAAAAAAAACACTAATCTTTTAATTGATAAGGATTTATTTGTAACAATGTTTAAGAAACCGGGGATCATGTATAATTAATTGTTTTTTTCATAAAACAAATATACAGATATATTTAGAGGCGGGTTAAAATAGATAGTATGTTAGTTATTCTGTAAAATTTGATATTCTTTACATTTTTTCTTGAGTTTTTGGATGCAATTACGTACTTGCTCGACTATTTGGGCTATCTGGTGGGCGGGCTCAAAACGAGCTCAAATTTTGTTTGGCAAAGAGGTGTAGGGTAAATTGAGACGTGTATTTTTTTAATGATAGTTTTAGATTTTTAGATAAATATATCATAAGTTCATAACATGCAACCTATGCAACAATTTAAAAACTTTGCTGTACAGCAATGAGTCTACTAAAAAAATGTACAAGTTATTAGCATATATATAAAATATATTGTTAATTATAATAACTATATGGATTTTATTAGTAGCATGTTAAAGTAAATTTTTCTCAGTTATTTAGTACTTTCATATTTATATATATTAATGATGTAGAGTCTCTTATTGTTCTTTCTGTTGGAATATTTTGTAAAACACAAATAATACTTTGTGAAAAATACAAAAATAATATATTGATTGGTGTTTCAACTTTTTAGTTAATCTGAGAGTTTTATTACATGAGATGTTTCATCTCATTATTCATGTTTAATAGGGTGTTTCAACTCATTGGTTATGGGTAATGAATGAGATGTTTGACTCATTTTACCTATAAACACCAAAGTGAACCTTGGTTAGAAGACACAACAAACAACACCAAATAATTACATTATCTAAATCTCTCTCATTCTTTCTCTCTAAAGATCTTTCAACATATTTTGATTATGTTCATGTTTTTCTTTAAGGTATAATTTGAGTTGTGAGTCAATCCCGCCATTACATACTGCTTCGACTGTTGTATCTTGGGAAACAAACAAGTTCTCTTGGGGGACTCGAACTTGTTTTAAGGAACTCGTTTTGAACACGAATTCTCAACCACTTTTATAATTCTGCTTCTACTCATTTCTTGTATTTTTAATTTTTCAATTGTAACCATATTTTAATTTACTTGTGTTTTTTATTTCTTTGTATTGTAATTGAAATTATTAAAGAATTTTTAGTTTTTATACGAACGGTTCCTACAATTTCAACCTAGCTATCTTTCAATTCATGTGTTAAAATGGAACACAAGAGAAAAAAACAAGAAGAGAAAGAGTTAATTAATTAGAAAATGAAACCTAAGCTAGTATGCTGAAATTAAAAACTAAAGACAGATATGATTAAACAAAATCACAATTTATTAATTATGTTAATGGGTTCTTGTCAAAGTTGCTTTCATTCACTTGTTCCCAAAGATTTGTAGGGCACCAGATTTGACCAATTCTCTTGCCCAAAGTCATTGCAAAAGATTCAATATGTTTCCCAACTTTTTGTTCTAAAATATACTTAATTACTATATTCTCTGATTGATCAATCATTTAAATAGTATATAAGAATTAAGGGCATTTCACTTGCTCTTATTCTTCAATAGCTACTTATGTGATTGGTCAAGCTTCATATGGGCACTTGGAGTTAGATGTAAAGTTTCTATTTTGAGCTAAATGCATGGTTGTATATATAGTCGCCTCTTTATAAACCGTTAGAACCTGAACTTCTAAATCAAAATAAACTACTTGGTCAAGTCGGTTTAATGTTTTTATAACCGTTCGGTTTACAACTTGGTTTTAACTGTTTAGCTGACGATCGAGTTTAAATATGAAATCCATCATTTAAGTTGAATTAGCATTTAACCAGCCACCATTGGAGTTGGTGGCCTAGTGAGAGCGGTTTTACCTCTAGGAGCATCATTTTGAGAAGGTCTTAGGTTTAATACTAAGCATGTACATATTTGATGTAATTTAGAGATAGGACAATTTGCCGTTCTAAAAAAGTCATTTAACTTGTATTTTCTTTTTTTTTTAAGAGGAAAGTCAATCATATGATAAGCAAAATTATGCTTTTTCATAATATATCACAAAATTTTATCTTATGTGTTAGGCCTCTTTTTTTTTAAAAAATTACTTTTTACACCCCATCCGTTAAAGTTTTACAACATATAATTTCAATATTTTTTTACAAAAGTGTTTTTTACAATTTAGATTTCATATCCTATAATGATGGCATTAAATAACCGCATTTAGTTGGTGGGTATCGACTAGTTAAAGGTGTTCAAACAAACCAGAAACAAAAAATATATATCCGGATATCCGTAACCGAAAAAACCAAACCGAATTGGGTTTTCAATTCAGTTACTAACTATATATGAATTATGATTTCAGTTTTTTGTTACATAAAATATGGTTTATTTGATACGGTTATATGAATAAACCTTAGAATAATCGCTTTAATCATATGACCAAACTGAAAAAACCTACTAAAGCAGTGAAATTCGGTTCAGTTAAGCCAAAAAGTTTATACCCAAATAAAGCTACCAACACGGTAGAATTCGATTAAGTTAAGCCAATAAAGATTCCATAAGCAAATATACCAAACCAAAAAAACCATTATTTAAACCGTTGAATAACCACATTAAATACTTTTTATGTACGCATATTATTAGTTTCATTAAATAACACAATTTTGTTAATGAATAAGGGCTATAAAAACAGTTAGGATGTGTATAAACACATCCTAAATTTATAGAAGAATAAGAAATTTACACTTCGTCACAATAGCGATAACCTAAATAATATAGTAAATTTTGTAGCAATGGAGTACATTATGAACGTTGAGCGATTTTTATCGGGTATATTGGTTTTAAAAAGTTTCAACTATCACCTTTTGGTTTTTATTTGTCCCAAGTATTAAATTGGTTGGTAATGGTCCCAACTTTTATTACTTTGGCAACCAACAAACTTCCATTAATTTCTTTTAACGGCGTTATGGTTTTTTTCGAATTCCAAACCAACGTTTTATGGCTTTTGATCGGAAGGAGAATACGAGTCGATTGATATAATAGTTACCTCGAAACGACGCTCCGAACGACGAAACAATGCTTCAATCATGTGTTTTAAACCTAACGGTGCTTCAATCAGATGCAAAAAAATTTGTCGTTCGGAACGACGTTTCGAGATAACTCTTACATTAATCGAATCGTATTATCTTTCCGATCAAAAGTCTTAAACATCGGTCTTTAATTCGAAAAAATTTAACACTGTTAAAAAAATTTAACAATGACCCGTTAGTTGTCAAAGTGATTAAACTTAAGATGTTTACCGAACATTACAGTAGTTAAAACTGATAGAAAGTTGTGATGGTTTAAAACTAATATAGCATTGTTATCTTTGTATGATATGTTGAATACCTTTAATTAGTGAAATGTATGAGAAACTTAATTAATAACTATTTCATATATTTTTCCTCTTTTCTTATAATTAGAATATGCATTTACGTATAAGTGTTATGTTGATGGACCAAGTTATCACATTAAAAATATCATACAAACTAAAGATGTTGGAAAGAAAAACTAGATAGTTCAAACCATGAAAAGCAAAAACCTAACCATTTGGTCTGTCGTCCCAACCCGGTCAACTTTTGACCGGTTGGGTTTTTTGTTTTCCTAAACTATAGTTTAGGTGGCGAGCCTAGATTTTTTGTCGAATTAAGCCCATCATACAGTAACGTAAACACCTTTTATTATATTCTCGCCTGTAATTCATTCTCTAAACAAGATTAACATATGACCAATGATTAAACTAACTTCACCAACTCAAAAACAACAAGTTGGACGAGTGACCAATGATTGATTAAGCAACTTGCTCAAAAGATATTCAGAGCATAAAATATAACATATGCAGGGGTCAATCACTTATTAAATAGTAAGAATAAACTTAACATGTTCATATATTCTTGATCGAAATGAAATGACATGACATGAGTATATATGTAAGTTCATTCATGCTCATATAACCAATAAATGTTGTTGAATATTTATTCAACATAATAAGCGCGCCGATCAATTATCAATTCAATCAGGTAACAAATAACATCAGTCGGGGGCTTGATGAGAGAGTTTAGCGAGAGAGAAAGACGAATAGAGTTAGAGGTGGTCTCTCGATCTTAATCTCAAGTACTTAAAAAGCAAACATGTAAGGGCTAACCCGAATTAGTATTATTAAGTGGTTGAGTGATTATATAACTAGCCGTTAAATTAAGGGTTAATTAATAGCATATTAAGTTAGGGACTAATATTGTCAATTTAGTAAAGTTATTAAAAAGTGGTTTGAGAGCATATAATTACGTGAGTTTAACAAAAGTATTTCTATATTGAGAATATAATATATTCTTTGTAGATTTTATGTTATTTAACAACTTAAAGAGGAAATTAAACACTCATAGTCAAATGCATGTATATGCCAATAATGAAATAAAGAACATGACACCTAATAATATACTTCAATTCGTCATTGTAAAACAAATCTAGCATTAGGTTCATGTAGCATCTTGTAAAGCGTTATGTTCAACATTCCATCTTTGGTTTTTCATTAAATATTTAACTTCATGATATGGTTTTGTATGCGACACCATTTTAAGTGTCAAGACTCATTTTCTTTTGTTATTATTATAAATTTTAAGCCTGATAACTTAAAAATTGTATATGTATTAGATAGCCCCTAGTTATAATGGACATAACACAAATTTGGATAGGCATGACCAAAACGTAAACACCAAAACTTAGCAACTTAATGGTGGGCGCACTCGATGATCTTTAATAGTATTTGAAATTTCATTTATCTGAATGTATCACCAAGGGCGTAAATCAATGCCCTACAAACCTAAATATGTGAACTTAAAGCCCTGCAAAATAGATTAATTTGACCTAGAAGGTTTACGATCAACATGCAATGATGGAACCAGATCCATTCAACCCTACATGCTTAGATGCATCTATACACATCATGATCATAACCCAAACTAAAGTTCTCAAATGAAATGGAAACATAGATTAGCCGATGACAGCTACGTATGTTAGGGTTAACAAACAACATATATTAACAATCTCTTAGATGAGCCAAGTCCCACTATCATCAAGTGAATACATACATAAAAAGGGATGCAGATCTGTGTACTATCATGTCTCATATTAACGACCATCAAGTTTGATACATATAATCGTCGTCATCGACTAAAATATTGAAATCCCTAAAAGTATCAAATGGAAGCTTAAAGGTGATGGAGGTCTTGTAGGGCTTGACCATGTCGAAGGAAAAAAATGAAAAGGGGGTAAAGGTTGTGGCCAAACAATATCAACCATAAAGAATTATCTAAAGCAAACTTACAAATGACTTTTAACTAGATTTAAGACCGAGTGGTGTGTTGCAGCGGCCGGATCACGTAGTCGGATCTTGTGTATATGACTTCATCACATGCGTTGATAAAAAAAAGTCACATGTCCAGTACGCCACGACGCAAAACCTTAATGTGCCCCGTATTAAAAAATAATGAAATATCATAATTAAGTTAGAGGTCAAGATGATAACAATATTAAAGTCGTACTATATGTCAAAGTAGAGTAAGAGATCAAAGTCGAAAACTTATCAGGGCCTACAATAACAATTAGTAATATTTGGAGATTAAAACCGTAAATACGTAAAAATTCGGGATTAAAACTGTAAATACGTTAAAGTAAAAAATAGTTAAAACGCAACGTGACTGGCTGGTGTAAAGCACCAAGCTTATCATTTAGGATATTATAAATATAAGATAAAATAATAATATATAAACACACTTGGACAAATACTTTCAAGACAAAACTAAAAAAAAATGTCCTTTATCTTTTTTAAAAATTGCAATTTTCATCCTTTATCTTCAAAAAACGCTCAAATCATCCTTCATGTTAGCTTTTTGTAACAAATTTCGTCATTTAGACTAAATTCCGTTAACTTTTTCCGTTAAGTCAATGGTATGTTAGTCTTTTTACTTTTAAAGGACTATTTATGTAACTTTAAACCTAAAGGATCATTTTTGCAATTTGATCATCTTTTAATTAATACAATAATTTCTTTATATGTTTTATAGGTTTTATGTATATACATATGCGTTTAATTCTTTTTTTTTATAAAACAAAATATCTATTTGGTTCAATTTATCATAATTTTTATATATAAAAATTGTTACATATAAAGTTTTTGAATATTATATAAACAACTATATTACGTGTTAAGTTAAACAAATTTATATAAAGATTGATATTAAATAGGTGACATTGTTATATATAAGACTTTCAAGAATTTACAATAAAGTGGCAGGTAAACGGGCAACAAGTTGTGCCGCCACCCCCTTTTGAATAGCAAAACCTAGCCTACTGAAGACGTAACTTTGGCCCTTAGGTGTCGAAACATTACTATGAATGACTCGCTGAACCCTAGTCAAGAAGTTCACTGCCTCAGTGGCTAGGAAGCCAAATGTGTCAAACGCTAATGGAATAAAAACATGTTGATTATCCAGGCAGGCTTTCTCGTGTTTGGCGATCTCGCATGATTCCGCCTTTGACGCTGCCTGTCGTGCAACAAATCCATTGTCCTTGAGCACAACCAAGGGGGACACTCTCGTAAGGTCCACATAAGCGTGTTTCCCCCCGTCCAACCAAACACTAGAATATCAGCCGGCCTTAAAGTAGATCTCCCCTCTAGCGGATCTGTCAGAAAGTTCACAAGAGCCTCCTTTTTAGCTGAAATTCCTGCTCACTTAAGGATATCACATAGGACGTCCCTAACCAAATCATGTCTGTATTTGAAGCCAAGTAACTCCTTGCAATGGACCGCATGATCACCAAAAGCATCTAAGCAAACCTTACGGCAAACGGGACAAGGCTCATCAACCAGGAACAAAGGAATCATTAACCGATACTTAAGGATAGCCCGGTATTCCAAAGGTGACATATGTTACCCTAGGCCTTCAATGGGTATGACAGTAAAAAAATCTTGAACCCGAGGAGCCTGGAGACATGCAACCACTGCTTTCTGACGGGGTGAAAGAGCAAACCTCACTTCCATACTTTGACCGATCCTACTAAATACAGCACTCGCCAAAACATGTTGGGCTTTAGGGGGGCGGTGTCCTTTTTAGAGAACCCGCTGATATCAAAATCGGGAAGAGAAGTTTGTAAGCGTTCTAACGCACACCCATAATCAGAATCTAAGCCGTCCAAACCACATATGCGAAGAATATGGTCTTGCAAAGCCCATGATTGAGCCCTAGAGGCCACAAAAGCATAAGTGGATACATCCTCAGCAGAACACAGACCAAGCCCCCCAAACCGAGTCGGAAGCGAAGCCAGCCGCCACTAAAGATCCCCAAAAAAAGGTCCCTACAAACTACGATATCCTCTATCGCCTCTCGAAGCCCATTGTCAAACACAGAAACATCTTCCCCTACATACATAGGTTGACATGTTCTGAGGCCAAATAGTAATTTCCCAACTCCCATACATGAGCGGAGCAACAATGAGGGTCTCGCAGACGCGAGAGGCATCTCATCAGTTCCACAGCTCGAGATGCTCTTCTCATAGCCAAATTACTGATAAACCCAACATCACGACTGACAGCACCACCGAGAAGTTTC
Organism: Tagetes erecta; assembly: GCA_030867185.1. Lineage (NCBI taxonomy): Eukaryota > Viridiplantae > Streptophyta > Magnoliopsida > Asterales > Asteraceae > Tagetes > Tagetes erecta. Next base: position 19,212,651 of record CM061492.1, on the reverse strand, counting down.
ACACCCAGACCCGACCTTCCAATCGCACTAGGGAATAATCCTTCTTGTACCTTTACCCCATCACACGATGGCCAAAAAACTTCGGTTTTCTTGATGTTTAGTTGAAGGCCAAGACGTGGCCCCTCAGCTATGATGACATCTAAGGCTTTGGCCACCTCTTTAGCATCGCCAATAATCGTACCATCATCAAGATACCAAGCATGGAATAGAAGCTTGCAACTATCTCTAATCCGAAGCACGAGTGGGTGCAAAACAAGTGCAAAAAGGAGAGGCCCCAAGGGGTGTGACATTTGCCCCAAACCCAAACCCGAATGCCCGACTCAAACCCGAAATAACCTATCTTTATTGTAATCGTATTTAAATTCTGAAAATATAACGCTTCGTCATTATAAATATGAATAAATATGTCGAACCCGTCTTTAATAAAACGACCAAATTATTGTCTGACGTTTACTAGTTAATCACTAAATGCAATAATTGAAATGTCCAAAAGATACAAATCACATGTTATAAAAGAAATTTTATAAAATTTATTAAAGATAAATACTATTAAGTAATCAAATAGCCATTCAACGTCAAAAAGCAAAGTAAATATATAAAAACGTCATTTATATAAACGTTACGAGTTAACGCGGTTAAGTCGGTTAGTTAAAATAAATACTTAATCAACTTTGTGTCAAAAATGTCATTTCTCAAAACTTATAACAAAACTTATATTAACTACTTAATACCTTTTGAAACTTGAGGGACCTAAGCTGTAAATATTTAAACCCAAATTCTCCCCCTCGAGCAGCAGCCCGCTTTTCCGGCATTAACACCGGCGGCGTTTTCCGGCAACCCAAACAATTCCGGCGACCATCAAATTCACATTTTGGACGTTTTTAACTCAATTGAAATGTGGGAAAATGATCTTTAGAGGACGTCGAACCCTTTACCATCCTCAAATCATCTGATAATCGACCAAATACACGTTACAATTGTTTTAAAAACCGTTTCTTAATACCCATTTAAATCAATCGACAAATTAACCCGAAATTAATCCAATTGAATGAGTGAAATCGTTTCTGTAGTGATTTCGAGTGCAACCGCACGTTCAATTCGATCTTAATTACTATCATTATATCGAATCAATCCAACTTCTATCTAAAGTTAAACGGAACCCGTTCGTATCTCCTTCACTCAAATCGTAACTTCTATTGTTAGGCAAAACACTACATTGATCCTATTCTAACTCTCTGATTAAGCAATTGCACTCTAAGCACTCAAGAATTAATTCTCAAATCCTAGGGTTCTTTGTTGTTCATCAACCGGGTCAATAGCAAATCATTGATATGTATTGAAATTAAGCTGGGGTTTTTACACATCGGATCATAGGAAGTGATTCTGCAAGACTAATTGAATTCGAGCAACCTCTGGATACTATTTTGATTCTTTCTCAACCGTGTTCTCGTTCGTCTTCGCCACTGATTCAATTCGTTAGAAATCAAGTAAGTGTTTTACGTTAATATTCTCTTTATCACGTGTAGATCGATAGCACTTTATCAATTTCTCTGTTGATTGATCTAATTTGAATTAATTTAGGAATTAGGGTTAGGGTTTTGAATGGAATTGGGGATTTTGTGACTGTTTGGATAAAAATACTTTTTGTTCGAAATTTGATCAACAAAATGTTTCTGGTCTGCCGGTTGAGTCTGTATGTTTAGAACGTGAGGACTCAAGTTCGAATCCAAGGGCTCCAATATTTTAATTTTTGTGCTCTAGTTACATTATTAACCATTTCCTTCCTATTTGTTATTATCTAATACCAATACTATCATATATATATATGAAACCATGACTTATATAAATTAAATTTTTTTAAATATTTTTGATACTTTAAAAATACTATAAAAAAATATATATTTTACTACTTATAAAATACATATAAAGTTTATACATAATGGTTTATGAACATAAGATTTATATATGGACTTTTATACTTTAAAGTTGTGTTAAGTGTTTTAAAGTATTTTTAATATATATATAACATATTTTTGACATAACATAAGCTATTGTTAAAAATACATTTTTTGGAGTTTCTATCGTTTAACAAAGTAAGTACTATCACTATTGCAATAGCTATGAATAAACGTGTTTATATATATTTTTAGTCGTTTAACAAGAAACCCCAAAATCCCAATTCGAAACCCTAGAATTCCGATTTCCTTAGATTCCTATTGTTCCAATTCTAGTTTTTCTATACTAGATGTTTTACTGAGTTAGGATTCTCATTTACTTAGGTGATTCTAGTATTTGGGAAATCCTCGGCTCAATCTAAGTTGTTTACTATTTGTTACAAACCCGAGTTTCAAGGTGAGTAAATTCACTCCCCTTTTTACTATTACGTTTTGGGGCTGAAATATGTTTCTATTACTATACAATGTTTTCCATTTTCTATTTGTTTTCCAAAAGAGATCATAAAATATGTTAATCTAGTTCGCGGCTTGATGCAATCTTATGTGGTAGTTTAAAGTAGTATATTACTTGTGATTTCCACCGGTACAATGTTAGCGCTAATGGTCTGACAAACCCACCTACACTTTACAACATCGATAGGTGATTTAAACCCGGCGATTCTATACTATGGTTACTAGTTACTATACTGTGATGCTTGTTGATATGCTACTATGTCCCTTCGATGCTAAAACAATTTTTGATAACTTACACATCGAGACGGTTAAATGACGGTTAATGACAGTTATCACTAATTGTAACATGAGTGGTTCCTCATGACTTGTTGCTAAAGGCAATGTTTTTAAAACCGGATCGGTCAGCGAACCGGACACTTAATTGGGTCACTGGTCGGATCGGTCGGACCGGTCGAACCGGATTTAAGAATCGGATATCATATATACCTATATATATATAAATATATATAACTTAATACTTAAAACTATAAAAAAAATTAGTAATATGAAAGGTTTAATTAAAAATAAAGATACTTAATAAATAAAAATGTATGTTTATATACTTTATGCAAAGTAGGATGCAAGAAATAAAAAAAAACATAAGAATATTATTATTACATTTCATAAAGGGTATAAATGAAAAATTAGTAAATTTAGTTTTGACCTAACTTAAACAAAAAAGAAAAAAAAAGTAAAGTTTAAAACACAAACAGAACATTCACATAGATACCCTCTTCTTCCCCTTTTCATACCCTCACGCCGACGCACTGCTCACCGCCTCAAACACCTCCACTCACACAACCAACAACACCAAACAAGCTTCATATCTCCATTAAACTTCAAATCTGTGAATTGTTTCGAACGATAAATTCACTCAAATCCTGTCGAACTCCAAGCTCCAGAGCTTTGCAGATTGTTAATTTTGTGAATGGGTCCGACCGCCGCCTCGGTCCAGCGGTTCAACCGGAAAACTTTACTGACCGGCCGGTTATTTTTCAACCCGTTTTAAGCTATGAACCGGACCGCTATTGCTGCCGAATCCCGGTCCGACCGGTCGAACCGGCCGGTCCGGTCCGGGTTTTAAAACATTGGCTAAAGGTTACCCTACGGGGTCTATGATTCTTGTTTCTATGTGTTCTATGGTCAAAGGTTGAGTAATATGATGAAATAGCTATGCATGTAAGATTGCGCAGCATATTATGATGATCTCGGATTTTCTATACTATTATTTATCAACTGTGGTTTACTCACTAGCTTTAAATAGCTAACTTTATTTTCACATATTTCAGGTGATGCTTATGATTATTTTGCTGCTTTTGCCAAGACATAGGATTGCCTTGGACCTAGTTTAATTAATAAGGACGATTGCTTTTACTGTTTCGGTTTTACTACTTTTGTCGTATCCATTTAAGACTCACGTTCTAAAATTACTATATCATTATTAAACTTAATAAATAAATACCATGTGCTTTGTTTACTATGGATATCCAATTCCAATGACAGCCCGGTGTTTCCGCCGCCGGGCGGGGTGTCACAGTTTGGTATCAGAGCCATGGTTATAGGGAACTAGGATAGGGTATTAGAAACGTACCGACCTAGACTATAACCTAAGAGTCCTTAGTGCAAATAGTTTGTACTTAGAAAACTCTTCTAGAACTTATTTCCTTATTCCCGTTTTATGAACCTTTCTATGCTTTTTCCTTATCTTATTTCTTATCCGATTTCGCGAAGGAGCTACAAGAGACTCGTCTGTGTGATTAGGATCTTTCTCTTTGTGGAATCTCGTCATCGTCTTGGGTAAGTTTGAAACGTAGGAACGTGTGCATCCGGAAGGGGGAACGCCTGTATCACGGACATCTTGTGTAAGGCAAAGCATTTCGTATAAATCTCTTCAAGAGATCCGTATGCTTACCTGGGGATGGACGAGATGAGTGTAACCCTATGGGCTAAAGCACGCCTTCTTGAATACGTTGAAAACGAACTTAGCACTTTGATAAGTCTTAAGTGTCAAAACCAAGACACATTCCTAAGCCTTCAAGTTCTATTTATTTGTGGATTCTATGATTATCATTTTCTATGATTTCAAATTATTTCAATGAGTTTCTATATTATTTCAAATATTATTCCAAGTTTGCTTATTTACATTTCAATGATTTCCAAGTGGCTACTATGTTATGTGTTCTAAAATTCTATGAAAATTCGAAGTACAATTATTCGTTCTATTCAATCCAAAAGTTCCATTACAGCTTGTGTTATCCAACAGTTTTCTTATGTCTCATGAAATTCTTTTTCTATCTTATCCTATAGAATGGCAACAAGACGTTAACGATTCGCTAATACTACCACGACCCCAGATGTTTTAAATCAAAACTAAGATATTTGACTAACCTGAATCAAATTATCAAAACTTCAAAACAAATACCAAATGCCAAATCTAAGGTTCTAATCTCAATTCAGTTATCTAATCCCAAATTAAAGACTTAATTCATGATTCTTAGAATCTCGTAAAAGATTTACTATTTTGACATGTCAACGCATTCGTTTGAGTTACGAATCGAACGTTTACCCCCCAAAGTATCTCAACTTGATTTCAAATACTCAAATGTTGTCTAAACATCTAATCATAAGATTCTAATCCAGCTTCTAATCCACCATTAAGAGACGCTATTCATAAATTCGTTTTCCAAAACTTAATGTGTACTCACTACACAACTAGTCCTAAACTCATTTAACTAAAGTATTTCTTTTATATATATGACCAATAATGAAATTCGTTACATCCCGTTTCTATAAACTCTTCCAAACCCAACGTGTCCTACATATAAACTCTTTGCATAAAATACCATGTCTTGTTTGCAGTTTTTGTAAAACTACCCACCAATAAGTAGTTGTATTAAAGTGATTTCTCTATTTTTCCAAATAAAAATAGATTTAAAATAAAAATTATGATAAATGATTTCTTTGAGTAATGATTGATTATTCTAAATGTTTGTTAAATATTTACATAACATTTCCATGTTTTCTCAAATATGACACAAACAATTGCAACCAAACATTATGATTCATGTTTTCCAATATCGAATATTCGAAACTTAGACTGTTTCATTTATTTATTTTCAAATCAACCCCTCTATTGATAGCAAATATTTAAAACTTTAACTTTTTCTAAACTCATTATCTAACTATTTAGTTGTTTTTTTTTCTTTTTAAACCGCATTATAGAAAAATAACATCATCTCATATAATCTTGTTTACTTCTATAACCAATACACTTGGTTTACTTAAAGTTTAGCTATATGAACTCAAACGTTGTAAGAATTGTATCTATTAAGAACCGAGTGATTTATTCATTTGAACTATAAATTGGATTATTCTCACCATAAGAAATTTTTTTTTTATGAAGTAAATCATTCTATAAATTCTAAACCAGATTATAACATGCACACCATGAACTAACGTTTATGAATTTTGCAATACTATGAACCTTGATATGTACATCTCACACATAAAGTTGGTATTTTCAAAAACTTAAGTTGCTGTAATTTTTGTACTCGAATTTGACTAGCTATGACAGTCAACAATACTATTTACAAGAGCAATAACTATCTATTAACTTAGTTCTCTCGAATCGTTAATTTGTGTATCATTATCTTAACTTAGAAATTGTGTACATTTGACTCGTACGTGATCAGATGAACTGTGTGGTCCATGCAAAAACTAAAGTAATTACGGGTGCACACGGAATTATGAAAGTTGGTGCATGGAAACCATAGCAAGTTTTGTCACGTGGTCGAAAGCAATGGTTTGCACAGATTACCATTTGTCATTATCATCATCCAGTGTTTGAGTTTGCGTATTCTAATTCAACTCCTTGAGGCTAACGTAGTCTCGTTTAAATCAAAAGAGCTAAATAACGTAAGTACATTTATGATAGAAAACGCAATGTTATGGACAACTTGTGGAATTGGGCCATGATTATTTATTTTGAATATCACTTGTGACATCCGGCCCGTTTCGTTTCTTCTTCCTTTTTATGTAAACCCGAACCGTTGAATAATATTGTAATCATTTGGTTTATTAATCATTAAGTTACTAAATACATGTTATAAAATAATTTTTATAAAATTTACTTAAATTAACAACAAGAAACGATTTATATGAATGTTTAAATCATGAGTTAGTTAGTTAGTTAGTTAGTTAAAGTTAGAGTTAAGGGGTTAGTTGGGTAATTTATAAAACACATTATAAACCTTTAAACAAAAATTGCCAAACATAAAAAGTGCAAGGGGCTAAAGTGAAAAATTTAATTAAAACCAACCCCCCTCCCGCATACCCCCGTTTTTCCGGAGCCCAGCTCCGGCGGCTCCGGCGAGTCTCCGGCAACGTCCAAAACACAATCAAATCGCTCAATTAAACCGTTTTTCATCGTTATCTACAAGTTTCGAACCCGTATTCATCCTAATTTTCAGTTAACACGCATTGTACAACAATCTAATTCCATACCCACTAATTCCGGCCAAATCTAAATCCAAATCAACAAAATTGATCATTCAAAATCAAATTAACCTGATCCAAAACACCCTACAATCGATTATAAGGATGTTAACGCGTTTAATTAACAATTATCATAAAAAAAAATCGTTCGGATTGATCCTTATCTTCACCGAAACCAACTCGAGCCCATTAACAGTCGATTACCCACCTTCAATTCGTTATAAATAATCCTTAACACTCATACGACTTCACATTATCTTTCTACAACAACAATTTCACTTATAAACACACACATCGGTCCAATTAATCCCATGTTCTTCGTCTTCTCTGCTCTTAATCGACGACCCACTTCAGGTATGTTTCAAGCCTCAAATTCATAGGGCTTTTGTTCATCATATATCATTAAGTGAATCTGCTGAATTAATTTGATTATCATCATCAATTGCAGTTTCTATTTAATCCGAATCATTGATCAATATTTTTCTTCCATTTTCGTCAAAACCGAATCAATTCAGGTAATCAAAGGGGTCTTCGTGCTCGTTATCATCTTCTGATCGTCATCTTTGTATTTGATTTCGGTTTTGAACAGGATTCAGCGATCAAATTGAGGGATTAGGGTTTATGGGTTTGTTAAGGAATTGGATTTAAGGATGAATCTGGTAATAAATAATGGTTTCAAACATATTAACAAAAAAACAAAAGTGACCGAGCGGTTGTGTTGTCTTAGTTAAACGAAGAGGTCCAGGGTTCGAACCCCCTGGACTGTTTTGTGTTTTAATTTAATTAATTTTAAGTTTTACAAATATAACTTCTTTTATTAACATCCTATAATTATTTTAATATTAATATGGGATTATTTATAAATCTATTTGTAAGAGTTTTATAAGTTTAAAAGTATATATATATATACACAAGGATACATATATAAAACTTGTTAGATTTGAAAGTTTCAAATGAATGTTTGGATTTTTATAAAAGTCGACTTACGGGTTTTGTACTAAGTACTCGTGAGATTTATTTTAATCACGGTTATTTATCTAAAACCATGGTAATTATATTTTTAAAAGTTGATTATCCATTTTTATCAAAACAACGGTCGTGTTATTTAACGAATCATTATTTTTAATCGTTTTCACAAAAGGATAAGATTCATATGCTATTTAATCACAATATTTCATCAAAGTTAAATATATATATATCTATTATTATTACGTATTATATATTTACAAATTATAACAATAAATTACTTAAACCCAAATTCCAAATTAGAACCCTAGACTTTAAGTTAGTTTTCAGTTATCGTTCTAACATAGGATAAATCCTTTAGGTGATCCTTAAGGAATATCCCGGTGACGTTTTCAAGTTTTATTCATTTTCAATCGATCAACAATTATCACGTGAGTATTCATAGCCCCTTTTTCATGTTTTACATTTTGGGGTGAAATCATGTTTATCATCTTGTTACTTTTATTCATTTTATTAATCGTCTGATACTTTAACCGATGGTGATTGTGATCTGTTTTCATTATTTTGGTTTAATTGCCTAATATGTTATCCGAGGGTAATTGTAACCTTTTTATTTATTCATTTTGGTTTAATTGCCTGATATGTTATCCGAGGGTAATTATAACCGTCTATTTATTCATTTTAGCTTTATCACCTAATACTTTATCCGAGGGTGATTGTAACCACATTTTAACTAAATCACCTGATATGTTATCCGAGGGTGATCGTAACTACATTTAGTTTAATTATCCGATATTTTAGCCGAGGATGATTAAACGGCTTTTCAGATTATTCATTTTATCAACGTCACTTAGTCTGTGTGATTAAGTGGATGCTAGTCGTAAGGTTTGATTGTGCTATGTGTTTACCTTGTGTGCTAAACTTTGCATTTATAGCTTTTACATAACATGAGCATTGAATCCATCTATTCATTTTAATCATTTCAAATCTTTTAATCATTATCTATATATATATATTTATATACAAACCTATGTTTACTTACCAGCTAATTCGTTAGCTGAACAAATACTATTTTCACATGATTTCAGGATATGCAGCTTAGGAGGATTTTGAGATGCCTTCACATGTAGGATCTTGGACCTAGTTTAATAAGTTTTAACTGAGTTATGTTTATTTATTTATGGTTTGAAAAGATGTAAACTTGTTATTTGGAGTTATGAAAATGATGTTAATATATATTTTAATCATTTTAGAACCATGAGCTACGAGCAATCTATCCACTTACGTCAGCCTCGATGATTCCGCCATCGGTCGGGGTGTGACAGATTGGTATCAGAGCCATGGTTATAGGGAATTAGGTTATTAGAAATGGAATGACCTAGTCTATAACTAAGCACCCAACACATGAGTCATCTCATGTTATTCATGTTATTTGCTTACATGTTTAGCTGTTTACATTCGTGTTACTATTTATATGCCTAGTGTTCTACCCTCCCTTACACTAATTCGACTTTCATTATCGATCATATTAACTACAAAAACTCTATGGCTCATACCAAATTCAAATTAATAATTTTATTCATGATTTTCAAAATTTATCTCGTAAATTTCAAAATTTGTATTTTACTCATGGTTTTCAAATCTCGTCAAAGTCCGAGTTATGTAACTGAACACGTGCAATATCGGAAGGGTGGGTGCCTGTATCTCGGGTGTTCTGTCTAGGAAAAGGTATTCGTATAAATCCAAATCATCCGATGGATCTGTTACCTTACCTGGGAACCCTCGGGGTGAGTGTCCACTTATAGGTAGTCACGTCTTCATTAAGGTTACAAAACTTACTACTTTGATAAGTTAACGTATTCGCTCGGTTTGCGAACTGAACGTTTACACTCAGAATATCTCCACCCGATTTCAATGCCTGTCTTAAAAAGAAAATAATAATAATAAATAAATAAATAAAATACCTCACATAATTATTTTAAATCTTTCAGAATGTCTTCTCGTCGCCCTCGCAATTCGGATCGACGGATCGCATCCATTGTTGCTCGAGAAGTTGCTGCTATTATCCCGACCCTATTCACTCATCTGAATAATGGCATTAATGGTGGTGGTGTTAACACTCATCCGCTGGGATGCTCTTTCAAAAAGTTCAGTTCCTGTAACCCCACAAAGTTTAATGGGACTGAGGGAGCCACTGGTCTTCTACAATGGTTCGAGAGTACTGAGAACACTTTCCTCAATAGCGAGTGTCCTGATAATCTCAAGGTTCGACATGCTGCTAGTGTCCTTCAAAAGAGGGCGCTTACTTGGTGGAATGGGGAGAAGCGTACCCGTGGGGCTAATGCTGCAATGGCTTTGTCTTGGGATCAATTTAAAGATCTAATGATTAAAGAATTTTGTCCAAGGAACGAAGTGAAGAAACTCGAAGCCGAATTCTGGGATTTGGCTCAGGAGGGTGGTGAGAACCTTGCTTACACTAACCGCTTCCATGAGCTCAGTCTACTTGTTCCTCATCTGGTTACTCCTCTCACTCGGGCTATTGAAAAATATATTGGTGGCCTTCCTATGATAATCCAAGATACTGTCTTAGGTAGTAACCCTACCACCCTAGAAGACACAATCCGGCTTGCTGCTCAATTGACCGATAACCATGTGAAAGACGGGTCTTTGGTTAGGAAGGGTAGCAAGAAAAATTCTGAAATACCAGGCTCTAAGACAGAAAACGACAATAATTCTGAGTCTTGTTCAAAGAAACGAAAGGCTGAAGTTCTGAACTATGCCACAGTGACTCATGCTGTTCCTATTAATCAAGTAGCCCCAGTTTTTCAACAAGCTCCAGTTAGGAAGCCTTACAAAGGAATACATCCGCTATGCAACTCCTGCAAATTGCATCATGCTACAAATATTCCGTGTCGTTGGTGCACTAAATGTGGTCGTCTTGGCCACACTTTCAACTACTGCAGGGCACCTGCAAAGGCTCCGGTTAACCCAAATGTAGTCCAACCTCCGCTTGCTATCACTCAAGGTCGTGCTTGCTTTCAGTGCGGCGACCCGAATCACCTCCGTAATCAGTGCCCTCAACTTGTTAACGCAAATCGACAAACTTGATCGTCTATGAACTTGACTTTAGTTATATTATGGTTTTATGTAAGCTTTGGTAGTCATGAACGAATTGATTGTGTGAACTTTTGGTATGCATGATTATTTATGAACATTAAATTCTTGATAAACTTACTTAACTACGTGCGTGTGAATGTTTTATGTCCCTAGCCATGCATGACAAAACGAGCAATGCGAATCATGCAACGACTAGTGTAATTACGGGTGCAAGACTAATTGAATTCGAGCAACCTCTGGATACTATTTTGATTCTTTCTCAACCGTGTTCTCGTTCGTCTTCGCCACTGATTCAATTCGTTAGAAATCAAGTAAGTGTTTTACGTTAATATTCTCTTTATCACGTGTAGATCGATAGCACTTTATCAATTTCTCTGTTGATTGATCTAATTTGAATTAATTTAGGAATTAGGGTTAGGGTTTTGAATGGAATTGGGGATTTTGTGACTGTTTGGATAAAAATACTTTTTGTTCGAAATTTGATCAACAAAATGTTTCTAGTCTGCCGGTTGAGTCTGTATGTTTAGAACGTGAGGACTCAAGTTCGAATCCAAGGGCTCCAATATTTTAATTTTTGTGCTCTAGTTACATTATTAACCATTTCCTTCCTATTTGTTATTATCTAATACCAATACTATCATATATATATATGAAACCATGACTTATATAAATTAAATTTTTTTAAATATTTTTGATACTTTAAAAATACTATAAAAAAATATATATTTTACTACTTATAAAATACATATAAAGTTTATACATAATGGTTTATGAACATAAGATTTATATATGGACTTTTATACTTTAAAGTTGTGTTAAGTGTTTTAAAGTATTTTTAATATATATATAACATATTTTTGACATAACATAAGCTATTGTTAAAAATACATTTTTTGGAGTTTCTATCGTTTAACAAAGTAAGTACTATCACTATTGCAATAGCTATGAATAAACGTGTTTATATATATTTTTAGTCGTTTAACAAGAAACCCCAAAATCCCAATTCGAAACCCTAGAATTCCGATTTCCTTAGATTCCTATTGTTCCAATTCTAGTTTTTCTATACTAGATGTTTTACTGAGTTAGGATTCTCATTTACTTAGGTGATTCTAGTATTTGGGAAATCCTCGGCTCAATCTAAGTTGTTTACTATTTGTTACAAACCCGAGTTTCAAGGTGAGTAAATTCACTCCCCTTTTTACTATTACGTTTTGGGGCTGAAATATGTTTCTATTACTATACAATGTTTTCCATTTTCTATTTGTTTTCCAAAAGAGATCATAAAATATGTTAATCTAGTTCGCGGCTTGATGCAATCTTATGTGGTAGTTTAAAGTAGTATATTACTTGTGATTTCCACCGGTACAATGTTAGCGCTAATGGTCTGACAAACCCACCTACACTTTACAACATCGATAGGTGATTTAAACCCGGCGATTCTATACTATGGTTACTAGTTACTATACTGTGATGCTTGTTGATATGCTACTATGTCCCTTCGATGCTAAAACAATTTTTGATAACTTACACATCGAGACGGTTAAATGACGGTTAATGACAGTTATCACTAATTGTAACATGAGTGGTTCCTCATGACTTGTTGCTAAAGGCAATGTTTTTAAAACCGGATCGGTCAGCGAACCGGACACTTAATTGGGTCACTGGTCGGATCGGTCGGACCGGTCGAACCGGATTTAAGAATCGGATATCATATATACCTATATATATATAAATATATATAACTTAATACTTAAAACTATAAAAAAAATTAGTAATATGAAAGGTTTAATTAAAAATAAAGATACTTAATAAATAAAAATGTATGTTTATATACTTTATGCAAAGTAGGATGCAAGAAATAAAAAAAAACATAAGAATATTATTATTACATTTCATAAAGGGTATAAATGAAAAATTAGTAAATTTAGTTTTGACCTAACTTAAACAAAAAAGAAAAAAAAAGTAAAGTTTAAAACACAAACAGAACATTCACATAGATACCCTCTTCTTCCCCTTTTCATACCCTCACGCCGACGCACTGCTCACCGCCTCAAACACCTCCACTCACACAACCAACAACACCAAACAAGCTTCATATCTCCATTAAACTTCAAATCTGTGAATTGTTTCGAACGATAAATTCACTCAAATCCTGTCGAACTCCAAGCTCCAGAGCTTTGCAGATTGTTAATTTTGTGAATGGGTCCGACCGCCGCCTCGGTCCAGCGGTTCAACCGGAAAACTTTACTGACCGGCCGGTTATTTTTCAACCCGTTTTAAGCTATGAACCGGACCGCTATTGCTGCCGAATCCCGGTCCGACCGGTCGAACCGGCCGGTCCGGTCCGGGTTTTAAAACATTGGCTAAAGGTTACCCTACGGGGTCTATGATTCTTGTTTCTATGTGTTCTATGGTCAAAGGTTGAGTAATATGATGAAATAGCTATGCATGTAAGATTGCGCAGCATATTATGATGATCTCGGATTTTCTATACTATTATTTATCAACTGTGGTTTACTCACTAGCTTTAAATAGCTAACTTTATTTTCACATATTTCAGGTGATGCTTATGATTATTTTGCTGCTTTTGCCAAGACATAGGATTGCCTTGGACCTAGTTTAATTAATAAGGACGATTGCTTTTACTGTTTCGGTTTTACTACTTTTGTCGTATCCATTTAAGACTCACGTTCTAAAATTACTATATCATTATTAAACTTAATAAATAAATACCATGTGCTTTGTTTACTATGGATATCCAATTCCAATGACAGCCCGGTGTTTCCGCCGCCGGGCGGGGTGTCACAAGGGGTCCCCCTGCTGGACCCTTGTGGTGGATAAAATATGGTCATCACCCACATATAACCTAGCCGATTGACCATACAAAAAGTCCACCCAAAGAGAAATAGAAGGGCAACGGGTCCGAACTTCTTGCAAGAGAGTACTCCTATCAACCAAGTTGAAGGCATTAGTGAAATCCACAGTAAGCATAGCTAGGGACCCATCCTAGTGGAACTTATTCAAGAATCTATTTGCACTATGGAGCACTGCCTCTGCTCCATTAGAGATTCCCACCCCATATTGGAAGTCGCCAAGGTATTTAGCCATCTCCTTCCCAACACCCCTCATAGCCACCTTAGAAACTAGCCTTCTCCAAATCGCACCCACTGCAATCGGCCTAATCCTATTATCTGGCTTTAACAATGGCGTGAGGGGGCGGATGCAACGAACTCTGCTAAAACCTTAGGGCACCTTCCATTCAAACATAAATTTACCATGCAAGTAATGGCCTTGAGCAACCCATCAGATATAGCAGAGCCCTCGCCACAAAAAGTATCCAGAAGGTGCTGAGCTCTCAAACCATCACGCCCACAAGAAGTCCCTTTGGGGAACGCTTTAATACACCTGGATACATTGTCGGCATCTATAACAAGAGAGGGCTCCGAAAGCAAGGTCTCTGGCATTGTCGGAGGGGGCAACTTGGGGGTGCTTATCCACCAACGCCCTCAACGTATCTTTACCAAAAGGTGCAACCCCAGATGAGCATAATACCTTAACCGCGGCAATGAAATGTCCATCCATAACTTTCCTCAAACATACTTTGTCATTAGGACACGACACAAAATTTTCAACCTTAGCAGTAGGCCCATCACTGTGAGATGTCATCCGTGGGGGCTGGGCCAACAATGATAGAATAAGGTCGTTAAACCCTTCCCGATCACCCCAAGCAACTAACGATCGTTGAATAGATAAACATTGCAAAGACTTCCTGTTACCAGACCTACTCTCTTGTCGACTAGACGGCCGAAAAACCTGTAACGTGCAACGCGGTAATAAGAGAAGTCTCACCCATGCCTCAACAGACTCTGGCATAGCGATCACCCTATCTAATGCTCCCCTTAAGGCCTGAGCAAATGCCATGCGACAACTCTGAGGAATGCTTTTAACCGTCGTGATAGGGAGAGAGAAAACGCGGTCTAAAAGAACCTCATCTACCACCACCCGCCCCTCAGGGATAACATCTCTTACGACTTTCGGCTTTGCGATCCCCACAACGTACTCTTCCACATCACCTGCAACCCGGTTAAACCTAATCACCTTGGTATCGTGATGGCATCCTCGACTGAGAGCATGAACACACATACAAGTCCCACATAACCATTGGCCCGATACTTTTAGGGCCTCACTAACTGAAACAAACAAATCAACATTTGTTGTAACCGCATCGCGCAATACACTTTTTCGATCATCCGAGGATAAATGCATCTGTTTAATATGTGCCATTAACCGAGGAAAACCTTTGGAACCCGTCATACCATCCGGGTAACAATGGAACCCTTTAAATGGGCAAGGCCAAAACCCATCTAAGGAACAAACACCGGCCTCCCTAGAAGAACCCGCCTCATTATCTAAGGAATCACCCATAACACCACCGGGTTTCTGATCGGAAACCCAAAGAAAACAAACCAAAAACCCTCAAAACTCTAAAACACCAAGCAATGTGTGGTAGTCTTTCATTGAGGCAAATGATCGAACACCTGGTGTGCAGAGTAAGAGGGGTGGTTTCAACACCAAATCTAAACAACCATAGTTGCCCAAATGCAAAACCAACAAAAAAGAAAGAAGATGGAGGTGGGTTAGGGCAGGGAAGGCGGGAATGAAGGTGGGTTAGGGCTGTGAAGGTGGCAAAGGAGGGATGTTACGGTGGTGGAAGGTGGAGGAGGAGGGGGCTATTAAAGGTGGGAGATGGGCTGTGAAGGTGGAGGTGGAGAGGGTGGGACCGGATGAGACGGTGGAGCTGGCGGAGGATGACGGTGGAGGTGGTGGTGGTTGAAGAACAATTAAGTGAACTTGGAATGAGTGGTTGAATATGATTTCAACTATGATATTAAATGTATCTTTAACTTAGACATCAATATAGCTCTTTTTTTGTATAAAGAATATTTTATATATAAACTTTTATCCTAATTAATAAAATAAGTTTCCTTAAGATTAAACTTAAACTGATGTCTAAAATATTGCACATGTAGTATTGAATTTAAATTGTATATATTAGAAGACACATATTGTTAAACGACTAATTACAATGCATGTTTTATTAAATAATTGTGAGGTTATATTTTTATATTTTTCAATAAACAAATATAATTTTATTGTTTATTTGTATCCAGTCTGTAATATCATAATAATAATAATAATAATAACAATAATAATAATAATAAAAATAATAATAATAATAATAGTTTTTATATATAAAACTGTGAAAAAATAGTTAAATAATTTTTAAAAAGAGTAAATTGCTATTTTAGTCCCTAGGTTTGTACTGATGTACCACTTTGGTCCTTATATTTCTTTCTTGCCATTTTGGTGTTTAGTTTTGTAAAAAATGCCATTTTGGTCCTTCGGTCAACGTCTGTTAGATTTAACCCTTAAATCCAAGGGTAATATAGTCACTTTACATTTAAGGGACCAAAATAGCAATTTTTTATAAAACCAAACACTAAAATGACAATTATTTTATATTTTAGGGACCAAAATGACAATTTGATTATTGATATTATTATTATTAATAATATTATAAAACACACAATCATTGAGCACACTTCTTCATAACACCAACGATGTCACCTCTGTTGACCCTTCCCTTCGGCTTCTCCATCGCTACACGCCCCATCCAAATAAAATATTATCAAATATCTCTTCCCTTCGTCCACCTCCCAACCGACCGACACCACCAAGAGACCCCATTTTATTCCCCTCTTTGGGGAGCAGTGACGGCTGAATCATTTTGGGGGCCTTAAACAAAGTAAAATTTTGAGGTCATTTTTAGCTTGTTCAAATGTCATTTATATTTTTTTCTTCTCCTATGTCTGAGTTTGAGACCGATGCTAATAAACAAAAATGTTTAGAGTTGGAGTTGTAAATATCTTTTGTAATTATTAGATATTTTAAAAATCATCCGCTTTCTTTTTTAACTGAGTCATCGATTTGTTTTTTTTCTTTAGGCATTTTGCATAACCAGATTCGTGTTTTGAGTTTAATGTGTAATAAAATAATTAAACTGATAAGTATTAACATTTAATTTCAATTTGTTTTATAGCATTTTGTTTTATGTTTATATAATGTTGTACAGTGGAAGAGAATGTCATGGTAGGGGGCGGTTGTTGTGGCAGAAGTTGAGAAAAATGACCAAATTGACGGAAGTTAGGAATTGAAAATGACAAAAATGACAGAAGTTGGGAAAATGACTAAAATGGTAGAAAATGTTTGGAAAAGAACCAAAATAGCAATTTAATAAATAAGGGTATTTTCGTCATTTAACACAAATCTAACATAAAACATTGATGGAAGGACCAAAATAGCAAGAAAAAAAACATAAGGACCAAAGTGGTCGAATCGGTACAAACCTAGGGACTAAAATGGCAATTTACTCTTTTAAAAAGTTTAAACGTATATATAAAATCTATAAAATATATAAATAAGTTATTGTATTAATTAAAAGATGATCAAAATGCAAAAATGGTCATTTAGGTTTAAAGTTACATAAATGGTCCTTTAGGAGTAAAAAGACTAACATACCCTTGACTTAACGGAAAAAGTTAATGGAAGTTAGCTTAAAGGACGAAATTTGTTACAAAAAGCTAACATAAAGGATGTTTTGAACGTTTTTTAAGATTATTTAATGAGATATGTTAGTTTTAATAAGAATATTTACCATAGTTAATCTTTGCTACATGTGCCCTAGGCACATATTAGAAACCCCTTACTGATCTTTTTTTCCAATTATTTTGTCTGCATATTCTAAATATATTTACTTTATACATAAATATATCTATATAATAAATCAATGTTTTATGAGGTAATTTTATGGGGGAATGATTGTTCTATAATAGAAAATTTAGGAGTGAAATTGAGTGGAATGCTTCATCATGTATGAGTTGATGAAGCCAAATCCTTAAATATTAAATATTTACAATGATTACACATAATTATTATAATTTTTTATAAATATTGTTATTTAACCCGTGAGTATTAAACCTATTAACGTATAATATACCATTTTGTTTTATACAAATGATTTTCTATATACATATATTAATTTATTTTATATATTAAATATGTTATATCATTTGGAATGTTTAATTTTGTGCTATAAATAAATGGTAGTACTTTTGAAAATAAAGAGAGTTAGTATTTTCTTTTTGGCAAATCGTAGTTCGATTCATATTCGATTCGAATTTAACATCTAAATTCGAATTTGATTTTGATTTCAAATACGATTTTGAATACTTGCATGGAATATAATTTGAACATGAATCCAGTTTTAGAAAATAAAATTTGAATAATTTGAAAATTCAAAATTTAGAATTCGATTCGTTAACACCCTTAGATAAAAGCAAACGCATCTATGTCACATTTTGAGACGTATCTAATTTTAAAAAAAATAATTAAAAGAACCTAGATGTTAAAACGATAGTTAAGCAGTTAAAAAAACTATTCTTATATATTTTCATTCTAGATTGTTTTATATATGTGTTTATAACAACATATAATTGAAGTATTAAAATTTGTGGATTGTGGTGGATTGTGATTGATGTTCTTTATGTTCATTTGTCACATATGATCTTTTCCTAGGGTCCCTTTGTCCCTTTGTGTAGTAGTTAAGTCTCACCACCTTTTATAAAGATAAAAAAGATTGTTCACATTCTCTGTTCTTTGTTTTAAGCATAAAGTGACAAGTCACTTATCCTAGATTAGAAATTAAAAACGTATACATATTAAGACGCAATTATTAAATTTATGATTGAATATATAAACGTTAAGAGTTAATTACAAAATCAGTTTTAGTAAGTACATGTTAAACATGCGCTATTTATTCTGATTGCAAAACAACCAAAGGTTCATCACATGAATATCAATTACAAATTACCAAACCTAATGCCTTTCTAATATATCCAAACACTCATGAAGTGAAAGATAAGAAAAAGATTAACAACAAAAAGCATCAAATGCTTAAATTGCATGTGTCAAATGACAAAGAAACTAAGATAGTTCATCCACTTACAACAACCCTATCACAGGAGGAAACCATGAAAGATCTAGCCAGTTATGTTCATACATTAATCGTTAGATTTGATGTTGGATCGCATGGTTGATGATGAATTCATGATTGGAATCTTCGATTGACATTGAGAAATTGCCCAAAATTGTCCCTGTGGACAACCAGCAAGTTGGAATGAAAGATGCGTCTTAAAAACCCTAAATTGTATTTTAAAGTGATTTCCTTTCAGACCCCCAATATCTTACACCACTGTAGTAGTTGACGGTTTCTTTCTTACTGTTATTCTCGTGCTTGCATGTATATAATAACACCGTGTTTTATTTGTTATGTGTACAAATAAGTATTTTATTGGGGGAATGCCGATGCATTATGTGCTTGTGTGGGGCTTTCAACATTGATATAGTTATACTTGCTTGCAACTATAAGGTGAGTTTTTTGTCCGCTTTTAAACACTTTTTCAAGGAGAAAACATAAAGCTCTATTAAGTTTTTTAGATATTAATTGTATTTACTATTATTCGTGCACTTAATTAACTATGCATGAAAACTTAATACATACTTAAGTCATTTTTTCAAGCCGTTAGTATACGGGGTATAGCTGAGAATTTTGAGTAGTACTACAGGGTTGTGACAAACTCAACCATTGGCTAGAAGCCAAGTGGTACAAATTGTCCATAAACACGGTCATTGGTATTAAATGATAATAAGGCATAAAGGAAAATAGTCCGCTCGGTCTCGACGTGCATGAGTTTCAAGTAACTTTTACAATTATCGGTTTTGATTTGATAATTAGTTAAACTATCTCTCTGAACTCACCAACCTCGTGTTGAAACTTTTTAGTTTGTTTTCTCATCTAATTAAGGATCACGTGCATGGTTAGGACATGCATGCATCATTGGGTCTACATGATTTCAACAATGTTATTTGTCTATTGCACATCGTTGTATTATTTACATTTTAGGCGTGTTTTTAATACATTTACTTTACACAAAATGTTTAGACATTCACTTGTCGTTACGCTTCCGCAAACTTTAAAGCTTTAATTCTATTTGATTTTCTCATTTAATGAGATACGTTGCATTTTGGATTCATATAGTGTCATCTGATGTAGCTAATGACCGCGATCTTAGTTTGTCACACACTTAACAGGAAAACTCCATTAATAAAATTTGAGGGTATGACGGTAACTCTATTTATAAGGTCGTTCGGCTAAAAGAGCCTAATAGCGCATACTGAAGTTGAGTAGTTTGACCCCTTCACTTTTAATTAAGAACATTATATGTTCTTAATTAGTGGGGTGCCTCCCACAAAACGTCACGTTTATTTATGGGTCCTTGACTAGACCCGAATGTGCCGATTGATACATAAACATATTCACTTGCAATGTGAGAACGTGCGAAGTGAATTTGGTTGTCTCCTTAATTTGTCTATTCTCTCCCCGCATCTGGTACCCCACGTTTGATTCCTTCGTCGAGGTTCGTTCAACTAAGAGCTTAATAAGACCTACCTCAGTCAAATGGACATACTAGGATTGGGCATATGTTAAATTTGTTTACATTTCTCTTCATGTTTCTTATTACACATTGTTGACAACATTCATATCTTTTATCTCGTCTTTTCCTTGCGCTTTTGGAAAGACCGGTAAAAGGATGCAATATTTTTAACATTTTTCTCTTTTTTTAAAGATTTTTAGATACAAGCAAGTAGATAGTATACACAAGATAACTAGAATAAATTCCACGTTTGTGAGTATGTACCTTAGTTATTATGCGAAAAAGGTTTTTACAAAACTGAAACAACCTAAAGACATGTCCCATGAAGAGGGGGCACGGGGCGTGTATCAAGTTTGAAATAGAAAAATAAAAGTAAAGATTTTTTAACTAGGCCAACAATCTTAATCATTCTCGAAATCTCTGTAACCCAGGCAATAGCAGTTATGGTGGGTTATATATATCAACAACCTTATCGCTAAATAACCAACTTATAACTAACAGTTGATCCATTAAGTTAACCTACCCTATACCTATAGAATATACACATAATACACAATAACTAACGTTTGATTTATAATATGTATTCTAACACTAATTAACATAATTGTTAATTGATTGTTTTTCTAAGGTTAATTTCTTAACAACATACATGAACACATTTTAAGTAGGTTTATGCATTGTATATACATACAACATGATACTAATATGTTATTTAATTTTTTCTAAATTTGTAAACCTATATCTTTCACAGTATCCATATAACATAACAAGTTTTACAGTTTTTAACAAAAAGATATTGTTTTGTTCATCATAAATGTGCTTTTGGCTACATGGATTTTCAGTGCCGAAACCATGAAACTAGAGGAGAGTCAAGATAAATTAGTGACCCTTGTCACAAAAAAAATTCTTACAACGACCCTATGATCGATTAAAAAGCTCCGGTTCCACCACTACTCGTTTAATGTTATTCCTAATAAAGAATAAAATTGTTTAAAATAATATACACTGAATTATCTCCTCAAATCCCTTTGATTTCGGATACTTATGCAATTGCTATACATATATGTTAAAATTAAACACTAAAAACTAAATATTAAGCAGAAAAAAGTTAAAGATGGGTAAAGGAATCAACTCTTAAAACTTATTCACCTTTTTTTCCTTTTACATCTTTTTCCTCTCTTTCTTTTTCTACCCCCACGTCCACATAAAGAAATAAAGGCCTCAACCCCCCCCACACCCACCCACCCCACACCCCACCCCACCCCCTTGGTCTCTTCAAGTATCATTTTCACATATGCAACTTCACATACCTTATGCATCTTCATCTTCTCCATTAAACACAACCCAATCTCAAAAATCTTGAATATATCACCTCCAAGACTATTATTAAAGTTGAAAGCTAATGGAGTTGTTCACACCACAACCAGACCTATCTCTTAGCATAAGCCCACCCAACACACAACCCACTTCAAAAACACATCAAGATCATGAACATTTGCATCTGGATCACTTCTTGAAAAAAGCTTTAACCTCCCAAAACCACCACCACGACTCGAAAACACGACCCGAACCTTCTTTCACTCCCCATGTTGTACCCACAAATTCCAATGATTCAGGCCTAACCCATATCACAAATACAACTCTTCAACACCATCATGATCATGAGGGACTAAGTTTAGAACAAGGGTTGTTGATACCCATAAGAGGGATACCTGTTTATTACCAAAATACCCACCCTAATGTACAATTACTAGCACAATATCATCATCATTATCAAATTAACAACCCTTCATTAGATTCATCATGTACTCTAGCTACAAGTAGTAGTTCTTCTTCTTTAACTAATAACATTTGTTCTAACAATATTGCACGATCAAGATTCATGTGTTCAAGGTTTCCAGTAAAGCGTAGTGTTCGTGCTCCTAGGATGCGATGGACGACTACGCTTCATGCGCGGTTTGTCCGTGCCGTTGAGCTCTTGGGTGGCCATGAAAGTATGTTATAAAGACTAATTATGTTTTTTAAAGTTGAACCATTGGTTTTATTTTCATCTCATTAATTTGAGGGTTTTGTTTGTGAAATGGACTTATAGGAGCTACACCCAAATCAGTTCTTGAGCTAATGGATGTCAAAGATCTCACATTAGCACATGTGAAGTCTCATCTGCAGGTATATATACTTCATACCCTTGCTCCTATATATTGTTCTATGAAAAAACTAGGCAGTTTTCTAGCTAATTTTTTGTATCAGAAACAATTTCATGGTGACTTACTTTTTGTCGGTATATGATCGGAACTTTGTCGCTAGAACGTTGTCGCTAAATTTAGGGTTTTTTGTTTAGCAAGAACGTTGTCAAAATTTGATCAGAGTTATATATATTGGTCGGATAATCTTTTTTTAGTAGTGTTATTAAGTAAATTAAAGACCTTATTTCAATTATAGCCATGAGTCCAAAGAATCTTTGATATAGTTTCATGATTCATAGGCTCTATATAGATAAAGCACTATCAATACTATATTTATCTTTAAAGTATTAAGCATTTACTATTTTTTAACCGTTAATATTTAGTTTCACACTTGAGAATGACGTCAACTTGTTTAAAAGAGCTAAATGACAACTCATATTAATTAATAGCATATTAATATCTACCTATATATATTCTAGTTATTAACTATTTTAATATCACTAATTTACATGCATGTAAATCAATGGTCCTTTAATTTACATGTATTTTAATCGACGATTCATTATTTTACATGTATGTAAATCAATGATTTTGTAGTTTTGTAATTAAAGTTGTGCTGTAAGGATCCTAACGTTTTATATAATAGGTAGATAAAATGTTAATATACTTGCTTACTATTGATTTTTAAGAAAAATGTCTCACTCTTTAAGGAAGGAACCTTGAAACTGAAGTCTTTGAATTTATATGGAGACAAAGACCTCTTTTGATTTAAAATTTACTTTTGACTTTTAGACTGTAACAACAACTTTGCACTATGAGACAAAACAAATATGTATATTTAAATAAATACAAGACAGTTTATTTTCCAACTCTCATGCACCCATCTCTAAAATTATTTGGCACTTATTCTTTTCTTCTCTTCCTGTTACTAGATCAGATGGTTCTGCATAAAAACAGCTTTTAAAATCACCTTTTCTTTTGCTTTTCAGGACACATTTTTTATATACTTATTATAGTTTATTGCATTAATATATATATATATATATATTCCTATATAAATGCATACATATATCATACACTGATATACATACATTGAATGTAAGTGTGCATATACAAAAAGACAAGTTTACACACAATCCACTGTGTAAGTGTGTGTGTATTTTTTAGGTTTGAATTGAATAACAGCATTAATAATTCTCTCCTTTTCAGAGGGGAACTAGAGATATGGGAAAGTACAACAAGGGCCATCATTTGTCAATGATATATATATGTATACATGTCAAGTAGCATCAAATGTGGTTGGTTAATTTCTCAACCACACACATGTTAACCATGGTTAAGTCTAATGCTAGAATTAATATATGGTCTAATTTCACCCATATATATAGACATGCAGCCTACATCAGAATTTTTTTTTAAATAATAACATATTGATTTTTTAAAAAAAATATATCATAACTTGCTGACAGTAAGATTAGAACCTTTGACTTAACGCTTATAACACAAATGTGTTACGAATGGACCACTAACCTCATTGTCAGATTGTTTGTTTAATTATATATACAACTTAACATTTACAGGTTGTTTTTATAGTTTTTTACATAATATATTGGTTCTGAGAAACAAGTTCTGTATATAATTATGATATAATCCATGTTACTAGTTTCAAGAAGTATATAAAATTTTTGTTTATTTTTGTTATGTAGATGTACCGAACAGTAAAGACGACCGACAAAGGGCTAGTTTCTTCAGGTTATATATCCTCCTTAAGACTTGTATGATACATTTATAGATTTTGTGTTTTGTCGTATTTAATTAGGACAATCTGAATTTTATGAGAATATATGGGTCATCAGGTGATGATAATGCTGGCGATATAATATGTGACATTCAGAATCAAAGAACAGAATTGACATCTAAACATGATGGAAGATGGTCTAGTCTTCATGATCAAGATAAAGATTTTCGATATTGTCGTTGGAACAACTCCTCAAGGTGAAAAAACTACTGCTAATCGACTGTTAAACATATCATGGTTATTAGGGTTTGCAATTTCAGACACGGACACGATAACACGACACGACACGGATTAACAGGTTTCGTGTTTGACCTTAACAGGTGTCGTGTCATTAACAGGTTAACACGATAAAGACATGTTAATTATCGTGTCTTAACATGTTAAAGATCTGATAACACGATAGGTCCCCTGTTAATATTTATTTAAAGGAGAAGTTAGTAGATAATGGAGGTGGAAATGAACTTTGATGGAGATGAGTAGAAAAGTCAAATACTTTTAATCTTTTTTGTATGCTTAAATATTATTTTTACGGACTTTTATTGTTTTGTGACTTAAGAACTAGCATGCTAAGTCATATTTGATATTTAAGACTTAATTTTTTTTTTTGGAAATTTTGTTAATTAAAAAAAAAGTTTTTATTGCGTCTTATCGTGTAACCTGTTTTTTATCGTGTTTGTGTTTAGAAAAAATAACACAATAAGTTATCGTGTCATGTTCGTGTTTGGTCTTATTGTGTTTGTGTCTGACATGATATGTCAGCCCTAATGGTTATCGATGAATATGCTATCTAAAAAGTAAAAACATTTTTACACCAAACATCACTACTCTTATCTCCCTCGTATGTTTATTTGTGTTTACTTTGTAGCTAATGATCTTCCTCTGAACCCATTTAAAAGTGATCACACTTGTATGTTATTATTAACTAAAATTTTTAACTGTATTGTGTGATGCGACGGTTAGGTTTTAGTTGGTGCACGTGTACGGTACGCAGCGACATAGCGACTGTGACTTCGTTACACACACTACGATGATAACATTAATAACGTGTACGTAGTGCCCTTGTGTTACGATGGCCACAGTAACATGCGATACTCGCACGACTCGACACATCGAATATTTTACCTCGTTACCCATAATGTCTTGCACGCTGCCATGTACTATTATGTCTCGCATGTTGTGGTGTAAATCGTAAAACTAGCTTAAAAAATTCCTAAAAACAAAAAAATATGAAAAATAAATAAACAAAGTTTAATACTAATAAATTAAAAAAAATAAATATTTTAATATAAAAAACACAAATACAAATTGGTCATGGACCTTACTAATCAGTATATGTTTACACTCATCCCATCATTCTTAGATCTTAACAATAATAATTCTGTTAAATTTGTGACTTTACTAGTTAGATTCGTTTATTAATTAGTTGTATGTGTATTATAATACTAGCTACTTGTGTGTTTTAATTTAGAGTCTTTCAAGAAAACAACACCCCTTTCAAGTGGCATGAAAAGGGGCTTTAAGTAAATAAACAAGATAAAGGTATATTTAATTTACTCTAGACATTTCATGTAGAAGATGAAAGCAGATAATTCAACCCATCCCTTTCACTTTGATCTTTTGGTCTTTAATCAACCATGACCTTTCAAGAAGCCATGGACCCATTACTTCCAAACTTGATGCCAAAAGCTATCTTTTTTCCTAAGCTTCTTTCTATATGTCTATGCATTTGTATTTATTGTAATTGTTCTTGTCTCCCCTCCCAAAAAACACAACTTGCATTTGAAGAAAACCAGTGGAAACTGAATTCGAACGTGTCTACTAGAGAAACTCCGGAGCGTTTAGCACAAACTATAGCACAAACTTTTTTTTTACCATGTTGTGTAGAATGGGATGGGTAATAAAGGGGATTAATTTCACATGGGTTGATTTTGTTTTTTTGTATCAAAGAATTGAAAGTGGTAAAAAAGTGAGAAGCTATAGCTATAATTAAGTGGCTAGTGAGTGAAAGAGAATTAAGGGTTTCTTTCTTTATATGGGTGTGCATGCTTTTTCTCTTTTTTTCTTATAGCATGGGCTTTGCACTGATTGGAGTTATTCTCTTGACCATCAATGGTTAATATAGCAGGGAAGTTTTGTTGAATGGCAAACATGAAGATATTGAAGCAAACATACCATATCTTGAGGTAGATATGCCTTTTCTTTTACTATTTCAGAATAATGTTACCAAAAGTTACCACACTTTCTTCTTTTGTGTTATCTCTACCCGCCTTGTTGTGAATATTATTAAACTAGGGTTTTTTTACTTTATTATAACTCACTCCAAGCTAAACAAATGAGTATAAGAAATGATCACTAGATAATTTCTCACTTGACGACATTGGTTAAAATGCATTTAATAAAAGGGTGTGTCTATACAACCTCAAACTACATCTATCTATTCTAATAACTAGGTTTTTTTCCCGTGTAATACACGGGTTGAATGATAAATACGATATTTTTTTATTAATATAGAAGATTTGTTATTAGAAAAGCTAAATCAAATAAATATAAATAATTATTTTAATTTTATATAACTTAATTATTCTATTAAAGATGTATAATTACTATTAAAATAAATAATATTATTAAAATTACGATTATATCAAATGAATCTATTTGAAATCCAAAATAAATAAATTTAGTATTTTCATAACGATTATTCAAATTAAAAAATTATCAAAATCCTACTAAAAAGTAGTTATAAGATATAGATAGAGATTAATGATACAAGTTTTTTTTTCATTTGTTTTCAAAAAAATAATAAAATATATTAATAAGATATATGTTAATTATCGGGTTAAATTCAAACCCAGAAACCCAGTTGAAGATCCGCATAAAATAATATATAGGAAAAATATGAGTTTGACACATAGGAAAAATCCTAGGTGGACATGCTAGAATCATGCCATGTGTATTTGTTACTCAATTATTAGAATAGGTAGATTAAGTAACTCATACACATGTCAACAATTTAACTACTTCACATAGGAATTTGCTTAGGTATCATGCTCTTATTTAATTTGATGTATGATTTGAAAGCGGGCCATGGTATGCTCCATATTCGAAATAACCCGATATGTTCAAATAAAAAAAATACCAATTATCATGAATTATCTATTAACTCGATATGTTCAAATAAAAAATTTACCAATTATTATGATTTTTCCCTTAATTACCCGATATGTTTAAATAAAATATTACCAAATATCATTAATTATCTCATAATCAATATGCTCAAATAAACAGTTTACCAATTATCATAAATTATCTCATAACATGATATATTCAAATAAAAAAATTATCAATTATTATAAATCATGTCCTTTATTTTAGTATATGATTTTTGTTAGGAAAATATTTGTAAATATCCAAACCGATTTAATAAATATATGTTATAAATAAATTTAATTAAAACATATAAAATCAAAATCCCGTGTAATACATGGGTACTAATATAGTTTTGATAATATTTTTATAATGGCTAACTTAGTGTGCTTTCATACTTTTAACTGATTTAATTAGTCTTATCTTAATAGTTTACGTCCTTATAATTTTACTTTTACAGAAATAGTCCTGAAAACTAAACTCATCTAATTTTCCGTCATTCCTTCCTCACATGTGAGGGGTAAAAATATTATTTCTCAAAATCTTTTATGCAGGTCAATATCTAGGTCAACATATTTATTTAGTCGTTGGTAAAAAAAAGTGATAAGTGACATTTTCAACCCTTACATGTAGAGGCATGTGAGGGAGGATTACAGAAAAATAGATGGATGTGATGTTCAAGACCATTAATTATGTTAAAAATAAAAACTATAAGAACGTAAATTGTTAATAGGGTGAGAGTAAACATGTTAAAGCATCAAAATAGCGAGATGAAAAATGCACGCAACATACTATTATTTTTATTGTTTATGTATTATATAAGTGGACCGTAACACGCATATAAATTTCAGTGGGTTTAAACTTTACTTTCAAATAAAAAAGAGTAAACTTCAAATTACATTCTTTATGTTTTAGGGTGCTTGCAAGTTGAGTCCTTTAATTAAAGTATCTGCAAATAACTTCCTTATTTTAGAGTTTTATATCAAACTCGTCCTTTAAGCTAACTGACGTTAGAAAATTCAGTTAACGAAGACCATGTGCCACTCACATAAGGGTATAATAGTCTTTTTATGCATAAAGGACTATTTGTGTAATTTTATTTTTGATAGACTTTATCTTCATCTTCAACTTCCACTCATAAACCTAAACAATCACCACAAACCCTACTATTTCAGTTTAACTCCAAAACAACCATAGTCACCATCATTTACCCCCCTCCTACACCACCATCGTCAAAACAACCACCATCAACATCATTGACTCAGAACCACCATACGAACCCTCGTCATCATCGCCATAGCCAGATCCACAATTCAGACCAGCGTCATCATCGCCATAGCTATAGCCACCGTACAGTCCACCACCGTCATTACTGATGCCATCTCCAGCATACGAACCACTGGCTGTTCTTGACAATGGTTTATCAGCAATCCCTTTTCTTATCTTCTGTACAGATCTACAAACAAAACAAATGACTTCGAACTGCTGTTGTTTGAGCTTAACAACCTCTTTATTTTTTTGTTGCTTCTTGTTCAATACAGTTTGCCAAAGACAACACACAACCTCACTATAACTATGGCTTCATATCTTACTGTTTTAAATCAATCGGGGATAAAAACCACCATAACCGAACACCACCACCAGAATCGAACGTCACCACCACAAAACTTCAATCGAACATCGCTAACCACTTGCATCTTCGATTTCACTAGGGAAGACAAGTGAGTTATTGCGTTGGATTTTATTTATGTACTATTAGTACTATATATATATATATATTAAAAACGGATGAGAATTTTATTATTACTATTAAATAGATGGGTAACATGACATTATTGCCCTCATGTGATCAGAGGCATGTGATATTATTTAACAGACTTTTCTAACGACATTTAGTTTAAAGGACGAGATTGGTAAAAAAAACTACGAAAATAAGGACGTTAATTGTAGATACTTTACTAAAGGACCCAACTTGTAGGTATCCAGAAACATAAAGGACTTAATTTGCAATTTTCTCAATAAAAAAACATGCATTATACTAGCATTTTGTCTAAATATATGTGCACACATATACATCAGCACATGTACACTACAAAACAAGTATCAGTGACGGAGCTTGGGTTGGTTTTCATCGAGAATATGGTCGTGAGCAATATCGTTTCGGAACTTACTGAGGGAAAAGTTAGCAACGAATTACCGACAGAAATCTAAAGTCACGCTTTCACACGTTTTTAAGCGTTTCCCTAACATAATATATATATATATATATATATATATATGTTATCAATTTGTCTATATATATATATGAAGTACGTACGTAATGTTGAGTGGTTCTTTTGTTGCATGCAGAAGGAAATGAATTCAAAAGGTATGAAGAAGGAGATGTGGTCAGAAGTAAGTTCAGAAACCATTAAGAAGCCCAATCTTGAATTCACTTTGGGATGATATATATATATATATTGTTGTAGTTATATATAATTATATATAATTGATTTTGATCTTATTATATATGTATTATGTTATTTAATGGTAGCTAGATAAGATGGTGATGGTGCATGTCCAGTGGAAATTAATCAGTAGAGAAAAGTAAAAAAGAAGGGAAAAAGAGAGCACAAGACATGAAAGGATACATGCAGTTAAGTAGGGTTCCCAAAAGCTATCTCTGCTTTTGCTATCAATAAACTGTGAAAACTTTAAACCCAAATTTTACCAAGCTATATATAAGGCTGACACCGTATCTAATACGCCGCATAAAGAGGGCTTAGAGGGTGTGCGACATGTGTGACCGTATAGGACACTCGTTTGACGTGGACACCAAATTTTTTTTAAAAAAGTTATTATATAAATTTTTTTATAAAACTTATATTTAGTCAATAGTCATGTAATAAATAATTTAAGATTTAAAGCTCACACCTAAATGCTAAAGCCCACTACAACTAATTAACTAAATATCTAAAAGCCCACACAATTAAATGGATTATGAATTAATGAAGAATGAAAGCTCACTGCTCCAAAAAGCGTAATTCACTAGTTTGAATACTTTGATTTTCTTATGTTTATTTATTAAACTTTTGTTTTTTGGTTAAAAGTTTAGTTTATATAATTTACTGTGTTGGTGCTTCGGGTTGAGGGGGCGAGTGACCTTTTTTCTCGTCTCGCACAGGGCACCCAAATCCTTAGGACCGGCCCTGATGCCGCGTATATACGCGGCGTATTAGGTACGTGGCGTATTAGATACGGTGTCAGCCTTAGTAACGTGATTCGAGACCAATACGCGGCACATACCACTATACGCGGCACATGCTTCACTGTTAATTAAAAATATATATTAAAAATTAAGATTTAAAAAAAATATTTCTTAAATTTTAAATAGTTTTTTAAGTTATTTTGTTAAATATTTTATAAAAAAACTAATATTAACTAAGATAAACAAAACACATCCACACAAACATAATAAATCATCATCACATATATATATATATAATACATCGAGTTTTATACAATTAAAATAGCAACATTTTTATACATCGAGTTTATACAACTAAATCAAGCTAACCTCTTTGGACTCTGGCTCGAAATCAAGCTTTCTCTAGAAGGGGTCTATCGATTGTAGTGGAATAAGCGTGACTGTAAAATAAAATTAGTTATCAGTAATCAATCAAATAATAGGTTTAAATGGTCAAAACAAAGTGTTACCACCTGTACGGTTGTGTTGCTCTATGCTATAAGCACACGTCAAACCCATAGAGGTCTGCAACCGGTGTCCACATGAAGAACCCGATTGGATCATCTTGTCTTACTTTTTATGTTCGGCTTGAAGAATATTAAGAGCATCAATGGATATGTTACGCAATAAGTTTTTAAAAAGTTTCAAATTATGATGCTTCATAATTTTTATACTGGACACCTCAAATGATTTGTTGATCTCAACCTCCTGTTTCCTTACAACCTTAAGAACATACCCCGCGATCGTCTCAAACGAATTATTAGACCCATGAAGGTATCTCTTAATGTCGGCGTGTTGGCTCTCAACTCTATTTGTCGTATGTTGGCCAAAATTGAAACGCTCAGAACTCCAACACGTAACAAACTTTTCTTTGTAAGGATTCAACCAATTATCCCTGATATACACCCATACTCCTGAAACAAACAAACGAGCAATTATGATAACTGACAAACATAGTTAAATTAAGGGGCTAAATTAAATAATATAACCTACCATGTCTATCTATCAAGGTTAAATATTCTTCCATTTTCTCACAATTATATCTGTAATCATCGATCGTCCCAGACGAGCACAGTTTCGTCCAACTATAGTTGAAGTTATCTCATACTTCGTCTTTGAATAGACTTTTCCATTTTTTGGAAATGTTTTGTTGAATGTGCCACCGACACAGGTTTTTGGTGGCTTTGGGGAATACGCGGTTAAATATAACATACCATGTCTATCTATCGAGGTTAAATATTCTTCCATTTTCCTACAACTATATCTGTAATCATCGATCGTCCCAGACGAGCACAGTTTCGTCCAACTATAGATGAAGTTATCCCATACTTCGTTTTTTAATAGACTTTTCCATTTTTTGGAAATGTTTTGTTGAATGTGCCACCGACACAGGTTTTTGGTGGCTTTTGGGAATACGCGTCCACACGCGTTCATTAGGGCTAGATCCTTATCGGTAATGATCACACGTGGCTTAATGCAATCATTTATGACATTTTTAAGTTGTTCAAGGACCTATGTGAAATCAGCCTCTCGTTCCCTGGAAATGAACGCGTGAGCGATACAAAACGACTTCAGCGTGGAAGTCATACCAATAAACTGTGACACCCCGCCCGGCGGCGGAAACACCGGGCTGTCATTGGAATTGGATATCCATAGTAAACAAAGCACATGTTATTTATTTATTAAGGCAAATAGTGATTAATACATTTGGAACATGAGTCCTAAATAGAAACGACAAAAGTAATAACAAAAACAATAATTGCGTTCGTCTTTATTATTTAACTAGGTCCAAGGCAATCCTATGTCTTGGCAAAAGCAGCAAAACAATATCATAAGCAACACCTGAAATATGTAAAAATAAAGTTAGCTATTTAAAGCTAGTGAGTAAACCACAGTTGATAAATAATAGTATAGGAAATCCGAGATCATCATAATATGCTGCGCAATCTTACATGTATAGCTATTTCGTATCATTCTCGACCATGACACCTTGAACACATTGAACACATTGTAATATGACTTGTAGTCATTTATCATGAGGAACCAACTCATGTATTAATTAAGGATAACTTATTTAGCAACCGTCATCTAACCGTCTCGATATTTAAGTTATCCATAATTATTTAGCAACTTAGGGACATGGCATAGCAACATAGTAAAGCAACTTGTAACATTGAATAGCAACTTGTAACATAGTAACCTTGAAATTGAATGGCCGGGGTTTGTCAAACCGTTAGCGTTAACATTGTACCGGTGGGATTACTAAGTAACAATACTACTTTAAACTACCACATAAGGATTGCATCTTGTCGCGAGTCAAAACTAACATAATTTATGATCTCTTTTGGAAACAAATAGAAAATTGAAAACATTGTATAGTAACTAGAAACATATTTCAGCCCCAAAACGAATAGTAAAAAGGGGAGTGAATTTACTCACCTTGAAACACGGGCACGAAACAGATAGTAAATAGTATAAATAGAACCGAGGATCGTCCAAATATTAGGATCACCTAATTAAATGACAATCCTAACTTAAAAAAAACATATTGTATAGAAAACTTGAATTGAAACAATAAGATTATAAGGAAATTGGAATTCTAGGGTTTCAATTGGGATACGGGTTTCTTTAGTAAATGGATTAGAAATATATTACTTGATTAATCATAATGTTGAAAGATAATGATTATAATAATAATAATCGTGTGTGTAAAGAAAAGTATGTAAATGAACTCAAATCATACGTTCTTATAAGATTTTACAAGTATTTTGATTTTGGGAAAATTATCGTTTTAATTACAACTTGGTATTTATATAAACTATTAAATAGCTCGGGTATGTTTTTACCAATATATATACATATATATATTTGAAATCAATTAGTATTTATCAAAAACTATTATGTATCTTTATATAATGACCAAAGGTTGTTCTGTTTTAGATAAATTGTTAAAAATAAGAAAGAAAATATAAATAGAATGGAAAGGTTGTCCATAGATCACTACCCTTAGCACTAACCAGCAGACCAGAAGTTCATTTGTTGTTTTAGCAGAACCAAAATTATAACATATTATGTTTACCGTTTCCCCCAAATCCCTATGAACCCTAGAAATTAAGATCATCCAATACGAATTTGATAATCAAATTGACTATAGGGTTAATGATCTATGGCTTCCTACGAATGCAATAGATATATTGGTTACCTTGATTGATGATAGGTTGAATAAGAAAAGAAGGAAAAAGGGTGCGCTCAATGACTGATCAAGATCGGGTTGTAGCAGTCGGCATAATGAATTTGAAAGAGGTGATGGACAACAGTTTCTTTAGCAATCAATCTCTTATTCAATCACATTAATGGATTAATTTACTCGCCAGTTACGACCGGAAGTCATTATTGAATTTGAACCCATTACAGCAGCAAATCGAGTTGATGTTGAGTTTATTTGAGTTGTAACGGGTTCGATTATCGCCTAGGAACGAGTTAATGCCAATTAATTGGGTTGATACGGTATAATTTTCGAGTTGCAGGTACGTCGGTCCTTCGCCGGAGCACCGCCGGAGTAGATAGCCGGAACTGCGGGGTCTTGAAAAGGGGGGGCTGGGTTTTGCGATAATTACAATTTGGGTCCCTCGAGTTTTAGTTGGCTTTCAATTTGAATTAAAACTTTAATATAAGTTTCAGATTTGAAAGTTTTGACACAAGGTTAAATAAACACTCTTTTCAACTAACCAACTTCACCGAGTTATATCGCATTATTTATATAATTGACGTTTTCATGATTTTGCTTCGTTCTTGACGTTAAATGTTTATTTAGAGACTTTAGTAGCTTTTATTCTTAATAATCTTACTAAAATCTCCTTATAAAATACAATTTATATACTTTTGAGATTTAAAAATTGTATTACTAATTAATTAGTAAATGTTAGATATTACATGCCATGAATTCATTTGATTTATTTAGAAACGGAAATAACACAACGGTCCGACATATTTATTTATATTAATAATGAACGTTTCATCACGATGAATTAAATACAATTAAATAGAAACAGAGCAATGGATTCGGGTTCGAGTCGGGTATTCGGGTTCCTGTTTGGGGCAGTTGTCACATAAACTGTAAAAAAGGTCATCCATACATGTTTGTTTTGTAGGTTGCATCAATAAAAAACACGTGAGAGAAGGCACACCACATTTTATACGAGGTGGAATGAATGAAAAATACTTGTTTCGTCCGTTTATTTTTACCATCTTCGAAGGTTTGAAACAAGAACCCATTTGTATCTAGAAAATTTTCAAATGCTTGCATCGGGGTCTTGCCAATTTTTTCTTTATCTTTTATAGCCCGGACGTAATTATTTATGTCCTTCACCACGCATAAGATTACGGGAAACTGATCTCGTAAGACATCCAAAATCTATACCGGCCTCATGCCCTAACGGTGTAACCGCGCAACCACGTTTTTTTGCTTGTCATCCAGCCTCCTAAGATACGGGTGCCCCTCCTTAAATACAATGGGACGGTGGTTGTGAGTCTGGTTTTCTACATTTAACTTCCAGGAATCACTTCCCCTGTCGTATCTTCCTAAAAGTTTAAACGGACAGTTAGTTTTCGCACTACAGGTCCGCCTGACTGTGGCCTTGCTTTTGTATTCCCCGCCACGACTGCATCTAAGGTCCACGACGCCGTTCCTTGACCGATCAACCACAATAACACACCCATGCTCCTCTCCTCTCTTTTTCACCCATTCCTCCAACTCGGCTCGAGAAGAAAAATACTAAAGAAAAATATAAAGTCAATAATAATATAGTTACCTAGTTATAACTTAAACATATAATATATGATTAAAACGTACGTTATCTTTTACATATGATTACGTTCGCCTCGCGTGTTTAATCATCGTCAGACTAATCGTCATCGTTTTCATTGCTTTCCTCATTGTCCTCTTTTTGTTGTTTTCCTCATTGTTTTCGAACGTATCTCGAACGTTGTTTGGTCCAGAGTTTAAATCGTACGAGGCATGTCTGTTGTAATTAAATAGTTATGCTGAATAACGGGACGACGGCTGCGTCTCGTAGTACTGGTCTTCTATAGGAATGTGGTAAGATGGCCCACTCTCGTGAAAATAATATTCCTAAATCAACAAAACGATTACATATACGAAGAACGAGCTATATTTAAAGAAAAATATCTTTTGTCTGATTCAAGTTTATCTCTTCCTCGTTTACGTCTTGAAACCTTGGTCGTTTTCCAAAATATTGACTCGGGGCCGGTTGTTCGTAAAATTCTGGCGTCGGCATCTCGTTTAAATCAAACGTCGGTTCTTAATCTTTCGGTGGATCGAAAAAATTCCACCACGACATGTTTATGTGTTTTTATGTTTTGTGTGAAGATGTGTGAAAATATGATTGAAATCGTAAGGCTTCGTGTGAAAACTGAGAATGTGTTTGTGTGAAAATGAGAAGCTTTGGATTGTTTAATATCCAATTCATCAGGAACATATACGTCACGTATATGCCTATACGCGACGTATATACCCGACCATCATACTAATACACCGGGCGCAAGTCATTCCATCTGAACCTCGTACTCTATACGCCACGTATAGCCCTATACGCAGTGTATAGGGTCAAAACATAATACGACAAACCCACCCTATACGCTGCATATGATACTATACGCGGCGTATAGGGTGGTTGTTTTGGTTTTTTTCCTCGGTCTAAATAGCACGACCCAAAATAATAGCTATAAACCACCAACAATCATTACACAAAACCTAATCATGGTTATCTATATAGTACATTAATAACTTTTATAATTTAGATTTTCAAGCAGGTACTTGCTGCAATGATTGGTTTTATTATGTACTAGAAAATTGTGAAAGAGGAGAAATGAAAAGCAAACAGGATTTTTCCTTTAAGCAAACGAACCACAATATCCTTTCAATTTTACAACCAAAGTATCACATTGTTGCTTCCCTTCAAACTAAAGGATCCCATTCAAACTATAAAATAAGAAAATAAACTAACCCCAATATTATTGAGGGTTGAGTTGTTAAACTTATACAACAGGTCAACAACAGATTTATTTGGATTGCTAATATAAAACTTGCCAACTTTATAATGAGCAAATCAACAAAAATAGCACACAACGACGTCGGCCACCATTGTGACTCACCCACCTACTAATATAGCGGACGATTAAAATCTCTGTGTTTGCTCACAACTTGTTCATTTCCCATTTTCTTGTACTTGATTGGGATGTGAGTGATGCTTCCTTTATTTGATACACTTTCATTATCTTCCTTCGAGTGAATGGAACACTCAGATGCTGAATCATGTTGAGATCTACCTTCGGATGGCTGTACGTTCTTTAAACGTTTTAGCCCCTATGCATAAAAATGTCAATCACAGTCAAAAACTTGAAATAAAGGTGTATTATAAAAGCTAGAGTTTGACCCATTTACTTATGGAGAGGGTCATTATATTTTTAACACCAACGGGTCAAATGGGTAAAAGAACAGAAAAGATAGCTTAACACGAATAAAGTCAAAAGGGTCATATATTTTTAATTATGCAATATGGATTATATGCTTCATTTTCAGTTAGCGGATACAATTTAGATAGTAGAATCATGTCGGTTGCAATTCCAGATTGCTGGTGAGCGGCATTTTCAACGTCTTTTTCATGCTCAAATATCTTGGCTACAGCTTCCATGTCAGAGATATCTTCCCTTACAGATATTGTAAATATTAAAAATGATTTCGTTAATACATTAAAAATGATTTCGTTTAACATTAAAAATATTATTATTGTAATATTTGAGATCATATTTAAGGCATTATTTGTTTTTTTAAATCAATGGACAAAAAGATGTCTGTAGGCCAGCATAAACCGAGCTGCACTTAAGTTGGCTCATTTTGACCGAAAATCGTTATGACAAGTTACCAAACCCTTGTATCTTGCCACTCTAGAAAAAAGAAAGGTGAAACTGGCGAGTCAACATACCATGGCGAAGGCACAAAGGATGTAGATAGCAACTGCAGTTAACATATGCTACATAACAGTCACGTTTGCAAACACGGCAAAGAATGGTCCCATGAGAATGTGTGCAAGAACCCATGTATTCTCTAGATTTCATCAGACACCAGCGAATCCGATGTTGGAAACGGATTAAGTTCACAAAGGCTGCTTTAATGTTTCTACGAGTTCAATCAAACATTAACCAACCAAAGTCAACCTGCAATGAACAGATAATCAACAATCAAATCAACTAATTCCTAACAAATATCGTGGTCAAAACTCAAAAGTCAAGTGAACAATATTATTATCACAATATATAAGGTCAACAAAATGTAAAGTAAATAAATAACTTCAAAGCTCCATAAACACCAGAAACAATTGACGTTACAATTGAAGGTGAACATAACACATTTCTTCAAAAATTGTCCTCCATACACCACAAATTGAAAAATTACACATGCAATATAGAACATAATTGAAATTAGAAGAAAACAATGATAAGTAACCATACCATATCATTCCGAACTATCTCTCGCGAAATCTCCGTCTTCTCTCACTTCACCAAAACCACACAAACAGAACAGAAGAACAAACACCGATTCACCGCAATGAAATTCAACCGAAACTCACGATCTCGCCACGTAACTCCGCCACATTACCTCGAAACAGCATCAAACGTTGAGATCGGACAATTTCCGCGGGTGATAACTCCGGTAGCTCAGACTCAAACACAAATACACAATGATAAGTTGATAACAATTAACACCGTTGTTACAGTCCGTGAGTATGACCGCTCACGTAGCAAAGTATTAACGGGAAATGATGACCCGAGTTAATACCGGAGAACAAGCGGTTAACCGGTGACACCGGAGTATTTTATATTTATTAACGAGTAAATTCTCATTTGCATCCCTGTGGTTTGTTGATTTTGACCATTTGCATCCATATGGTTTCAAAATCTTATATTCACCCCTGACGTTTGCATTTTATTCCCATTTGCATCCAAAAAACTAACTCTGTTAGATTTTTCAGTTAACTTTTTAAATAATGACTAAAATACCCTCAGGGATGCAAATGGTTAAAACAGAAACTTCAGGGATGCAAATGGTAAAAACTACTTAAAATTTTAACATATATTTATATGTATATGTGTGTGCATATATATATATATATATATTATATAGTAAAAACACTGTTATTTTTATATATTTTAAAGAGAATGTTTTTATAATTAAAAGTGTTTATTATTATAGTTTTATTATTATTCAGTTTATTATTTTACAAAACATTTTTTAATATACAAATAAATACATATTTTCAAACCGTTATTTTCAAATACTTTTTATTATCTTTCTAAATCATGTCTTCAAAACTTCTTTTTCTATACATTAATCATTTTTTAGACCATTGATCGTTGGTTTTTAAAACCGTATTTTTAGAAGAGACTACCAAACAAATTTATGAGTATATGCCACCAATATTTGAGCCTCAAAGTGTAATGTGACGGACATATTAAAAAAACATTTATAAAAATGAATGGTTTTAATTATATAATGCATAGTTATTTGTATACATGAAACATGTTTATAAAAAGAATGATTTTTTTATAAATGAACAGTTAGAAATAGAATTGGTTTACAAAACGAGCGCTCGTAAAAAAAGTTTAGAAGATTAACGATGTAAAAAAATTTATAACGGGTTTAATAAATAAGTATTTATTTTTGTATTAAAAACATGTATTAAAAAACAAGAACCATAACATAATAATAAAAATAAATCAGTAATAAATAGTTCTAAAGATAAAAAAGTTTTTTTTATAAAATATACAAAACTAACAACGTTTTTACTGATAAAAAATATTTTGTCTAAAATATACAAAAATAACAGTCTTTTTACCATATAAATAATATATACACACACATAGACACACACGCATATATATATATATATATGTTTAAATTTCAATTAGTTTTTACCATTTGCATCCCTGAAGTTTTTCTTTTGACCATTTGCATCCCTGGGGGTATTTTGGTCATTAATGAAAAAGTTAACTGGAAAATCTAACAAAATTAGTTTTTTGGATGTAAATGGGAATAAAATGCAAACGTCAGGGGTGAATATGAGATTTTGAAACCATAGGGATACAAATGGTCAAAATCAACAAACCACAGGGATGCAAATGAGAATTTACTCTTTATTAACACTTAAAAGTTTGTTTGTTTCAGGCTATTAAGATGTCTGAATTTTTCAGCACTTAATGATTTAAACTATTTGTTTTACGAGTAAATGTCTAAATGGTGCTGACAATTACTTATTTAGTCTAAAAAATATTTACGATCATAGACTCCATAGTGGCATACTTGCATATAGATAAATATAGTGATAGTGTGATACAGATTAAAAAAACTATACAGTCTGCTATTATGTTGTACTACTATGCAAACAAATGAACATTCTCAATTCAATGAGTCAGTGAGAGTTGGATTTTGTGTAAATGAAAGCTCAATAAAAATATCACTTTTTACTTTTTTGAGTAAATGAAAGCCCAACGAGATTTGTAGCAGTCCAGTGTTTCAGCCCAGCTAATTAAAAATATATTTTTTTAAGAACTAGAACTGGTTCCAACCGGTTATACAGGAACTGGAACCAGTTCTACAACAACCGGAACTAGTTACATAGGTTCTAGTTTTTCACCAAAACCGGTTCTAGCAAGAACTGGTTTTATACTGTGAATAAGAACCGGGACCGATTCTTCAAAATAACCAAAATGTGAACCTCTATATAAAAGCATAAAACCACCACTAGCCCTCTTATGATATTTTTTTAAACGGCGTTTAAAGCTATTCAAATACTTGAATGAGTCTTTTTGAGACGGGAGGTTAATCGTTTATATTGAATTTGCTCACTCAGGAACACCACCAGGGAGAAACTCACACACTTTGAAAAAACTCCTTTGATTCGGTATTGAAACTAAAAGCTTAAGGATCTGAAACTTTATTCAATCACCAAAATGCTTGTGACACCCCGCCCGGCGGCGGAAACACCGGGCTGTCAAGAGAATTGGATATCCATAGTAACCAAAGCACATGGTAATTATTTATTAAGCCAAATAATGATTAATACATTTGGAACATGAGTCTTAAACAGAAACGACAAAATCTATAAAACAGAAATAATAATTGCAGTTATATTTATTAATTAACTAGGTCCAAGGCAATCCTAAGTCTTGACAAAGCAGCAAAATAATATCAAGCATCACCTGAAATATGTAAAAATAAAGTTAGCTATTTAAAGCTAGTGAGTAAACCACAGTTGATAAATAATAGTATAGAAAATCCGAGATCATCATAATATGTTGCGCAATCCTACATGCATAGCTATTTCATCATATTACTCAACCTTTGACCATAGAACACATGAACACATTGAACACACATTGAACACCATCATTGTATAGCAACTTGTAATCATTTGTCATGAGGAACCAACTCATGGTGCAATTAGTGATAACTGTCATTTAACCGTCATTTAACCGTCTCGAATGTAAGTTATCAAAAATTGTTTTAGCATCGAAGGGACATAGTAACATAGCAACAAGTATCACAGTATAGTAACCAGTAACCA
The DNA here is from genome assembly GCA_030867185.1 of Tagetes erecta. Classification (NCBI taxonomy): domain Eukaryota; kingdom Viridiplantae; phylum Streptophyta; class Magnoliopsida; order Asterales; family Asteraceae; genus Tagetes; species Tagetes erecta. The sequence goes on along the minus strand of CM061492.1, from coordinate 19,171,076 downwards.
TTGAATAGTAGGTGGGTTTGTCAGACCATTAGCGCTAACATTGTACCGGTGGAAATTACAAGTAATATACTACTTTAAACTACCACATAAGATTGCATCAAGCCGCGAACTAGATTAACATATTTAATGATCTCATTTGAAAATAGAAACAGAAAAACGAAAACCAAAAGCATTGTATGGTAAATGAACATATTTCAGCCCCAAAAGATAAAAGTAAAAAGGGGGGGTGAATTTACTCACCTTGAAGTGCAAATAGATAACCAAAATAGAAACGCAGCTATAACAAACTGAGGGTTGCCCAAATATTAGTACCACCTAATTAATTGGGAAAAACCCTAACTTAGAAACGAAACAATAATAACAAGAATAAAAATCCAAGATCTAAGGTTTTGGATTTGGGATTTAGGGTTTTATAGTACAAACTGGGAATTTGGTATGAAACGTAAATGGATATATATATTTTATAAGAATCCATGTTTAGCTTCCTACATAAAATATTTGTACACATACTTATAACCATAAAACATTATTGTTTGTATGAAAACTCATATGTTTTTAAATCTTAAAAATATATTAACTTAAAAGATATTATTTAGGTTATTAGAAAATATAGATTGAATGTTTAGAATAGTTAAAAGTGAGTTTAATGAAAAGGGGAGCAAAGAGAGTCGAACCCATGACCAAACACACACACAATCAACACACTAACCATTGAACCAGATACAACTTGTGTTAATAAATTCGATTTTAAATTCTTTTATCCATTAATAACTAACACAACCCATTTCCAATTAAACCCTAGAATTAAGAAACTCCCAAATTGATATCGATTTCGTTAGTTTTATACCAATTAATCATAGGGCTTTCAATCCCCATGATATCACAAGCATTTTGATGTAAAATACTCACTTGATGATAACGATTTGATACGGATTGGAAAGGAGATAGAACACGACTGCTCTTGATGGATTTTTTTTGTTAATCTGGAATGAAGATAAGATGAAATTTTGATGGATTAGGGGGAAATAGATGATCGAGAGAGATCAAACGAGTATAAAAACTACCTGTTACGATGCCCGGAATGTCGTTAACAATGGAGTCGCCGGAATTGTTTTTTTTTTTGTTATTTTGATTCGTAAAATTGCAGAGAGAAAAGATGTTGTTATGGTGAAATGGAGATGTTAATGATCGTATAGGAAGGTTCGAGCGTTATGGAAGAGATTTAATCGTCAATTACCCGTCAATTACGGAAGTTGCCGATTCTCATTTGAAACCCATAATCAATTTCGTGTTAAACTTGCTGCAAACGCGTTATTAGTCGATTAAATGGTTCGAATATGGTAAGAATTGGATTAGGAAAGTTTTTAGGTGATTAAAAATGGTCAAAAACGCGTGGAAAAGGGTTGCCGGAGCTCGCCGGCGGCGCTGCCGGAGCAACTTACCGGAATTACGGGAAAGAAGAAAAAAAAAGGTTACGCTGCCACTTTTGTTTTAATTAAATAAATTACACTTTGGCCCTTGCAGTTTGATTATTATTTATAAGAGTTAGAATATTTTAATATAAGTTTTAAAATTGACAGTTTTGACACAAACTTAGTTAATATGTTATTTTAACTAACCAACTTAACGACGTTAACTTGTAACGTTTATATAAAATTGACGTTTTTGATTGTTTAAGTTACGGTTGATGTTAAAAGGTTATTTTCTTGAAAGTATATTTATCTTTAGTAATATTTACAAAATCTCTTTATAAAATATATTTTATATACTTTTGAGATTTAATTATTGTATTTAGTAATTAATTAGTAAACGTTAGATATTATACGACATAATTCGATCGATTATTTAAGACGAGAGTAACGTAAAATCCGACATATTTATTCATATTAATAATTACGGAATGTTACATTTTTACGAAAAATAAATATGAATACAATAACGAGAGATAAATTCGGGTTCGAGTCGGGCATTCGGGTTCGGGTTTGGGGCAGATGTCACAATGCTATTGAAACAGTAGGCCAGTTGTCCCTCTCGTAATACATGTAGTAATAATTTTTACTTCATAACAACTATTATTGTAAGACAAAAAACCGATTAACTGGAGTTATGTTTGATCTTCATAAAGTCATTTGTGAAACTTAAATTAAAGAAAAATATTATTTTGGCTGAAATATCATTTCGATATAAGATCGTAAAACATAATCGGAATTATAGAATTCAAGCAGTCAGGGGCGGAAGCAAGAAGAGGCCAGGGGCCTCCCGGGGTACGGCTCAAATTTTCATCTGTATAGTGGTTGGGTAGTGAAATAAAAAGAGAAAAGACGAAGAAGATAAGAAAAAAAGAAAATTTTCCCGTCGATCCAGTGTATGTATGGTGCAGAAAGGTTGAAGAAGATGAAGTACATGTTTTAAAATCTTATTTATTTTATCTTTTTAACATGGTAATGATGAGATAATTTTGTGGATGAAAATAGACTTTAGTGAACTCCAACCCGACAAGGCAATAATTACTATTCAAGTTTTATCTTTTAGTTTTAGCAAGACAATAACCCGCTTATCACGTGTCCTTTTAATGAAATTTTAATTCAAACGCTACAAATATAACACAATCCAACATGACCCAATCATAAGTAAGCACGTCCAAATTGATGCATTTGTATCAAAAATATCATTAAAAGCCATACCTTAACGGCTTTATAGGTTATCATGCCCTACAAAAGAATCATATTTTTTTCATAAATTTCCACCTCTTTTGTTCTCTCATGCTTTGCCCTTTTTCACCCTTCTTTGTTGATAGTTCTGTAAATTTTTTTAGTATGAATGATTTCTCTCGATTGCACGTGATACAATCAAATAGAATAGACAATTAGGCAAAAACAACACAAAATCAAACAAATTGTTTGCACAAATCGATAGACGGTGACCGCCGTAATTGTATCTGACACAAATGGAGTTCGATCAATGAAAAATCAATCGGAGGAAGCGAATTCAGTAGAGGAGGTAAGGGACAATGATAGAGAATTGAGTTGAAATACTACAAGCACAAATCGATAAATGAACACATGATCCGAGATTTTAGAGCACATGTCAGAAATAGGATCCGAGGGTTAAATTTTGAGGATTGATCATGGTTCAATGCTTAGAGGTAAAGTTTTCAGGATTGATCATGGCGCAATGCTTAGAGCATTCACAGGAAATTGTTTATCTCCATCCCTATAATCACACAAAATATCATTACAGTTCTTTTTCTTTTCAATTAAATAATATTTTTTTATCATTATCTTTTATCTCTCACCCACTTACAATCACCTTTAAAAAATTATAGGATGAGCAATGTATCCCTCCAATTTACCAATAGACATTATATTCCTTAAATATTTCATTTCTCATCCACTCACAACCACTCGTATCTATTTTCTGAAGCATGCAAAACTCTTTCACAAACATTTTGAGGACTCCACTTTGAGTGCTCTTAGGTGGCGATGATATTATTGTGCTAGAAACTATTGGTTTGGCTATAAATATTATTATGGTGGTGGTTTGCTTACTGTTGTCTGTTTGGCTACTGATTTGATATTCATTTGTGGTTATGTTTGGCTATGATGACATCTCGAAAAAACAACTCCTTATTTAGTAGGTAGGGATTCCCCCTACTTGCAACTTGTTTTACCACTATGACGACATAGTTTACAGACTGAGCCAATTTGTACGAAGTAAAAAAAAAGTTCAAAAGGCACTAAATTGGGCATAAACACCTAACAAGAGGCAAAAAATGGCTCGCGTAAGGCGAACTTGAAAACCTTAAAAATAGTTGTTTTTAGATTTTGCATTTTGACCATTGAATTTTGAAAACTTCAAGAATAGTTGTTTTTTGGGTTTTGCATATTGGCCAGTTTATTTTACATTTTAACCCAAAAATAGTTTTTTTTTTGCATTTTACATTTTGGCCACTAAAATTTGAAAACTTCAAGAATAGTTTTTACTGGGTTTTAGCTGTTTTTTGGTTTTTGCATTTTGACCACTAGAATTTGAAAACTTAAAGATCTTTCCATTTCTTCCCATCAACAGGAAGGCGCATCATACCATCTTTTGAGCATCAATATAATGCCAGACTATATCTTTAATGTGAATCTGTAACTATACCTTCGTCAAAGTCTATAAATTAAAGGAAAGTAACGTAACACTTTTTGTAGTAAGATCTCCTTTGTGTTTTTGTCAGCCCATTTGTTCTCGTTACAAGCTATGCAGTTTGCATCTTTTCATTCTCATCATAAAAAAGTGAACAATCATTAATGTAAGTACGAATAGATTCATATCCTAACCGAATCTTTCTCAATTTTGTCTTAGCTTCAAAGTGTGAGGCCAACGTTTTATTTTGTTTCAGGAATGCAACTATTGGAAACTCTAAAAGTTAGTCAAAAAACTATTAGCCCGTTTATTAATGACATTGATATGCATCAGTTATGCTAAAAAGCTTAAAGATGACATCCACCTAAACCTAGGGTATAACTTGGTACGTATTGAGCTCCTTAAACAATGCATCAAATTCCGCTTCTACGTTACCAGTTCCATATTCTTGTATATTTTCTTCATTTGTATTTTGTTCTTCGTTTGTATTATGTTCTGCCATAATATTATTAACAACTTCAAACATCTCATTATGTGGTGCTTGAGTACGTTTTCTTGGACCACAAAGTTCTTCTATACTTGAAGTAATAGTGTATTTCTCGTGCGTGATGACTTAATGTCTTGTATGTTTTTAAAATTCACCGTCATGCATGTGGGCATAAATTATGCTCAAATTTAGCCTACAACCATTGCAGCACATTAAACACGGGAAACCGATATTTCTTTGTCGTTGACATGTTTCCTAGCCAACTCAATAAAGTTGTTACGACCACTTTTTAAGTTGGATAGTTTTTATTTCGCGATGTAACCCAACTCAATAATGTAGTTGGATGATTGAAGAAAAATAAACACTTCAAATCCCTTTGTTAAAACCATTGATTGTTGAAAGAGTTAAATGCAAAATACAACCCTGTGGTTTACACCCAATAGCATTCTGCAACCCCAGTTGAATATTTAGATCATTTGCAACCCCAAACTTTTTAAAGTAAGTCATTTGCACCCCCGGTTAGTTTGACCGTTAGTTGACCATCCAAAAAAAGATTAAATTGCCCAATTACCCAATTACCCCTAATATATATTAAAGTCTATGTTTATAAAAATATAATTCTTCCAACCACGTTGCTTTAGATTTCTCAGAGTCAAATTGAATGTGTCGTGCTTACCCATTAATCTAAAGAAGATGAAACTTGGAAGATACCATAAACAATGGATATGTCTAAATAACTTAGTTATTGCCGTTAAAAAATAAATAATTTAATTATTTTATGGTTTTCTAATTGAGTAAAACAATGATTCTAGTTTATGTAGAATTAATCTAAATCAAAATTTTCAAACGTTATATTATAACCACCAAAATGCATAGCAATCAAATTAAGTCCAATTAAAACAACCAAAATGCATAACAATCAAAACAACCAAATAAAGTCTCAAGTTCCAACGACGTCACTTTGAGTTACACCTTCAACTTGACTTTGAGTCTTAGCTTGACTTTCACTTTGAGTCCCACCTTGACCTTTGCAACTTCTATAATTGTGTCCCATATTCCCACATTTGGAACATTTGTTAGTAGTTCCCTTTCGTGTCATTTTACCTCCAACTGCAAATCCTGCTTGGACCTCTTCAAGTGACTTTTTCCTCATTTTTCTTGGTCTTCCAATCTAAAGAAAAAAAAAGAAACAAAAAGAAATATAATTATCATTAACTCGTATATAACTAAATCCACTACAATACAATGTAGAACAAACGCGTAGACATACTGGCTTATGATGCTTAGGTGGAATCAATGTTGTTGGCCATGTTGTTGGGGTCCATAAATCTGAACTGGTAATTGGTTGTATGAACTGGTAATTGCTCTCCATAGAAGGTTTTTGAACAAATCTCCCCGCCATTGCTCCTTCTTCATGTTCTCGTGGATGTGTCTAAGACAAAATCTATGCTCTGCACTAGGTAAAACCCCTTTTAAAGCCGGAATAAGACCCTGGAGTGAAATACAAAAAAAAAATTAACATAACTTCAAGAAACTTAAGTGAAATAAGCGTAGATATATTTGACAATCAATTTTCATTTTTTTCTTCAAAGCTATCTTATTTTACTCTTAAAAAACGTCACTATAAAAAAAAGCTAAACAAAAACCTCACTTCGAAAGGTACTCATGAAACATGCTAAAGAAGTATCAAAATAACTTTTCGAACTGAAACCTAAAAAAATAATGCGTGAGTGAAACAAGCTTATATATTTCATTAATTTTACATTACCTTTTGTCGGTCACTAATAAAAGTGAAATTACTATTTGTTGATATGTCAAGATCATCTTTTAACAAATCTAAGAACCAAGCCCATGATTCAGTAGTTTCAGCTTCAACAAGTGAATAGGCAACTGGATAAATACCATTGTTTGAATCTACACCCACAGCACTCAAAATCTGGCCTGGATATGGACCTTTCATAAAACAACCATCCAATCCAATAATATCCCTGCCACACATCTTAAACCCTCTCTTCATAGCATGAAGGCAAATATATATTCTTCTAAATTGCCTAGTAGAACTACTAGGGTTACTGAATGGCTCCACATCTATTTTAATGGTGCTTCCCGGATTGGCTTTTAATAGTTCTTCACAGTAAGCTCTTAGTAAGGTGTACTGCTCTTGATAATGACCGTGGATCTTTTGTTGAGCAAGCTTCTTAGCTCTAGAGATCTTGTGCAATGAAACTTGGACCTAAAAAATTATTAAAACAAAATATAAGCATAAAATAAAGCAACTTAATTGAATAATTAAACAAACTAGTGTTACCTGGTGCTTTTTTTGAATTACATCTTGTATAGCAGTCAATGGTATTAATGGGTTGCTCTCAACCATTGGTTGAATCTCCTTTGCTATAAAGGTCCTTGTGTACATTGCAACCTCTCTTGTTTGGAGACAATTATGTTCACTAGAGATAGTCTTTACACACCAATTATCAATAGGTTTAGATCTTTTATCTCTCACCCACTTACAATCACCTTTAAAAAATTATAGGATGAGCAATGTATCCCTCCAATTTACCAATAGACATTATATTCCTTAAATATTTCATTTCTCATCCACTCACAACCACTCGTATCTATTTTCTGAAGCATGCAAAACTCTTTCACAAACATTTTGAGGACTCCACTTTGAGTGCTCTTAGGTGGCGATGATATTATTGTGCTAGAAACTATTGGTTTGGCTATAAATATTATTATGGTGGTGGTTTGCTTACTGTTGTCTGTTTGGCTACTGATTTGATATTCATTTGTGGTTATGTTTGGCTATGATGACATCTCGAAAAAACAACTCCTTATTTAGTAGGTAGGGATTCCCCCTACTTGCAACTTGTTTTACCACTATGACGACATAGTTTACAGACTGAGCCAATTTGTACGAAGTAAAAAAAAAGTTCAAAAGGCACTAAATTGGGCATAAACACCTAACAAGAGGCAAAAAATGGCTCGCGTAAGGCGAACTTGAAAACCTTAAAAATAGTTGTTTTTAGATTTTGCATTTTGACCATTGAATTTTAAAAACTTCAAGAATAGTTGTTTTTTGGGTTTTGCATATTGGCCAGTTTATTTTACATTTTAACCCAAAAATAGTTTTTTTTTTGCATTTTACATTTTGGCCACTAAAATTTGAAAACTTCAAGAATAGTTTTTACTGGGTTTTAGCTGTTTTTTGGTTTTTGCATTTTGACCACTAGAATTTGAAAACTTAAAGATCTTTCCATTTCTTCCCATCAACAGGAAGGCGCATCATACCATCTTTTGAGCATCAATATAATGCCAGACTATATCTTTAATGTGAATCTGTAACTATACCTTCGTCAAAGTCTATAAATTAAAGGAAAGTAACGTAACACTTTTTGTAGTAAGATCTCCTTTGTGTTTTTGTCAGCCCATTTGTTCTCGTTACAAGCTATGCAGTTTGCATCTTTTCATTCTCATCATAAAAAAGTGAACAATCATTAATGTAAGTACATCTTGTATAGCAGTCAATGGTATTAATGGGTTGCTCTCAACCATTGGTTGAATCTCCTTTGCTATAAAGGTCCTTGTGTACATTGCAACCTCTCTTGTTTGGAGACAATTATGTTCACTAGAGATAGTCTTTACACACCAATTATCAATAGGTTTAGATCTTGAGATGTGAATTGCCCAAGGACAAGTGGGTATAATGTTTCTTTTAATAAGTTTTTTCGGTTCTCCGGTATTTAGTTTCACACCTACCCCCCTAAGTTTTACACTACTTTGTAGATTTGAACTTACTTTTCCACTACTAACCAAACTGGGAGTTGTCCCTAGACAAATTAACCTATAGTTTAAAAGCTCATTTTTCAATATATAAATCTCTCTTCTTGATACAAGTGAATATGATTTGACCATCTCATTGAGCTTGATTCTATTAACTGTCCAATATAGAATGGATTAACCGATGCATCAACACTTATGGTTTTCCTTTTCCTTTTACTTCTAACAATATTACCTGCACGTTTTAAAACTGTTGTCTCTTCATCACTTTGACTATCAAAATTATCATGATCAACTTCTAAATCTTCACTTTCACTTTCACTTTCACTTTCACGTCCATTCCTAACACAACCATGGAAATTACCCATGTCCACAACTTCATTTATTTCATGCATCGGATTATTTTTATCTACAATATCATCAGAACTATGTTCATCATTTTTCTTCTTCTTTTCAACATAAATTTCTATAACCTTATATCCTTCTCTTACTTTTTTACATAAACCATCAAAATCATCATCTCCTTTTAGTGATTTAAGACCCAAATCCAAGCAAACATAAGGCTCTTTAAATTGGTAGAAAAATTCCATATCACAAGGATACCCTATTCTCTTAACCATTTCATCCAACATTCTTAGGGTAATATCATACAAACTAACATCATCAATGAAAGTTATCTCACCATCTTTATACTTCATGTTAGGAGACTTTGAAAACTTACCTCCATGAAAGATTTGCAATGAAAATGACGTTGATTTATCATCTACAAATCAATTTTACACTTAAATTAATATGAAACTAAACAAATTCATACACTGCTAAAAAATTAAACACAAAATATTAGAAATTTTAACCAAAATTCACGTACCATATGCTTTCGAGTAGTCAAAACTTTGATCCTTTTCACGAATCTTCCACATTCTAAACTTTAATCAATGTTTTGGTGAGTAGCAACTTGTGTCAAATAGTCAAACAAATTGTGTCAATTGTTTTGAAAGAACTTGCGTGAATCTCATTCAAACTTGCATGAGTCATTCATAAGTATGGGTGAAATCATAAACTTATAAAACCTAGATGTCAACATGGAGAGTACGTATTGTTTGTAGATTAGGATGTAGAGAATAGTTCGACTATGTTGGTTTAATATTAAACCTAGGGTTGTAAATGATTGTTATCTTTTTTTTGGTGAATAGTCTATTATACCCTTACAAATAACGGTCAACTAACGGTCAAACTAACCGGGGGTGCAAATGACTTACTTTAAAAAGTTTGGGGTTGCAAATGGTCTAAATATTCAACTGGGGTTGCAGAGTGCTATTGGATGTAAACCACAGGGTTGTATTTTGCGCTTAACTCTTGTTGAAATAATGGAAGAAATTTATTGCAAACCTCTTATATTTGAGCTCCAATATAACGAACTTGATGATTATGGTGAAAAGATCTTGAAAAACTGATCAGAAACAAGCAAGAAATGAGAGTATGTTTGTGTATTTTATGTGAAAAAGCGAAGAAGGAACCTTACTTGTCAACATAGGTTAACCAAAAACGCTTTCGTTTTGGTTTGTGATACCAATTAATAATAATTTAATCGGGTAAACTCAGTGCCAACGACATGTCATCAACATAGGTTAACCAAAAAACACCGTCAATTTGTTTTATGATGCCAATTAATAATAACTAAATCTGCATAAACCTTTCCCTAGCACTTGTCATCGAGAAAAGGTAATATATTCTCCTCTATATTGAAAATAGAATGGTTTTGAACAGTAAAAATAAAAAAACATGGGTAATTTTGTAAGTTGATCTTAATTCTCGGTTATTTTTTGGTAATTTGCTTGGATTATACGCTTTTTTCTCCAAAGTTCCAACGATGCAAAAATCATTTTTCTTTCCCCATTGTTCTTCCAAACACAAAATAAAACAGGAGACCAAAAACCGAGGAACTCACGGGTGAGGTTCATGTTAGGTGGTCATGGATTACAGATCGAAGATCGAAACTTACGGTGACGACGGGCCCCTACGTTAGTGGTGCTAAAGACTGAGTTGTTTACCCGGGAGAGTTTAGGACGATGGGATTGAGTTATGGTTCATGTTATGATTAAGGGGGGTGTTTGGTAACCTTTTAATGGTCATTCAGAGACTTACCTCTTAATGGTTCAAAACATCTGAATTATTAAATGATAAAAAGATGCGGAATTGTTAAGAGGTAGCATCTGAATGGTAATACCTCACCCATATATCATAACTTTATAACTTAATTACCTTATAATGAACATTTGAACCATTAAGAGATAGACTTTTAGTGGTTATTTAGAGGTTATTTAAAGGCTATCAAACAACCCTTAAGTGTCTCCGGTTTGATAGTTTATGACAGAGTAATTTTTATTTTATTTTATTTGAAACAGATTCACCTGAACACAAACTTGACAACATATATTCACATAATTCATAGTTATATTGGGTTGTTGAAGGCACTATTATCATAGTTAGATCAACCACCATTATTGTTGGTTGTGAGATATTGATATGTTGCAGGATAGAGTACTGGTAGACACATGCACATTTGAAATGGGTTCATTTGATTATTGAGATAAGTGCTTACGTTTGTTACGATGAGTTCGTTCTCATCCAGCGTTGATAAAACGTATATGGTTTTTGTTTGCTTTTAAGATTTAGTGGGTATGACGATAAAAACACCTCAATCTAAAGTCCAAACATCATTTCAAGTGTGTAAGAAAGTAAAAAAAAATACGTCACACCACGCATGGTCCCCACATGCTGATATTGTCATCATGACACGTGTAAAAAACTACAAACATGTAGCAACGCACGCAATAGGTAAAAAACTAGTTAATTATATAACGGCATCGGTTTTACATTCCTGGAAAATCAAAAGAAGGGTTATTACCGGATCTTGGAAGAATATATGCAAGGTATGTAATGAATTAACATTGCTGAATCTAAATCCTTCCGTCTTTATGCAGGTGGATATTGGAAACGGGGAATCTACATCGTTTTGGAAAGATCCTTGGATCAATGACAACACCCTTCAAGCTCTCTACCCAAGTTTATTCGCCCTGGAGGGGATGAAGGATACGACGGTTGCTGAAAGAGTTACCCACTACAATGGAGTACTCTCCTGGAATTGGAGCTGGACTAGGCCACCTCTCACAGAGTCCGAAGCCAAAGGCCTACAAGATTGTGTGCAACTAATATCTTCTAAGCAATGGTATAAAAATAAGAAGGACATTTGGATATGGGGCGATGTGGTTGATGGGGAAAACATAGTGCATTTCATCAGATCGAAACTGGATAATCATAACCAGCAACAAGAAGCAAAGTTAGTACAATGGAATAGTTGGGTGCCTCCGAAGGTAAATACCCTTGTTTGGCGAGCAAATATGGACAAAATTCCAACACGAGAAGCCTTGTCTAAAAGAGGGATCCATATCCAAAATCTCTTGTGTCCAAGTTGCGGCGAGCAAATCGAATCAAATGATCATGTGTTCACCTCGTGTAGCTTCGTCAACCTCGTTTGGTCAATCATAAGTACGTGGCTGAAAATACCACCAATCTTTGCGTTCTCCTTTATTGACCTTCTCAAGATTCATGAACTTGCCTCAAAAGATAAAACAAAGAAGAAGATGATTCAAGCGATTGTATACTCAACCATTTGGTGTGTATGGAAACAAAGAAATGAGCAAATTTTCAAAAGTTCCCCACCCTCAGTCACTGCTACTGTGGGTTGCATTAAGGCTATAACATTTTTATGGGTAAGGAATAGATCTAAGTGCCTCAACATCGGATGGGAAAAATGGTGTGCATTTAATTTTTAATTCTCTTTCTTGTTCGTTCTTAGCCTTTTTGATTTGTACATGGGACTAGCCCCTTGCTAGAGTTATTGAATTCCACTTTGCCGTTAAAAAAAAAATTAATAATAATAAAAAAAACTATGGTATTTAAAAAAACAAAAACTTTCACTATGATACTAGTTTTTTCACCTAGCTCGCTTAAACCTGTACTGACGACTTGTCGTCAGCATAGATTTTGACGAGTCAAAATTTGGTGCGACACATGGTAATCTTTAGCAATGACTGTTGTCGACAAGACTACTGGCCTCGGGAAAACATCATTTTCTAGTAGATGACAAATAGTAATTAGGACAAAGTGAAATTAGAAAACATTGGGGTAGAAAATAGAACCATAGATGGTTTCTAGGAAAGTGACATTTTAGACACTAGGATTCGAATCCGATTATATGAAAATGAAAGGCAAGACAAAGAGTGATGACCCGGTCCATTATAACAGAAAAAAAAGCCAGAAGTGCAATAGCTGGCTTCTAGTTACAAGAGTATGGAGCAACTGTTTTATGCCGCGTTTTTTTTCATAATAAACTATATAATAATACCCACACACTAATAATATTTATGATGGATATAATTGGTTAATTACATATATGCCCTTGTACTATAAATAGATGTTTGAACAATAGTTTTTTATTGTAGTTGTGCTCTTATCTGTCTTAGGAAACTTCTGAGTTATGTTGAATGGCTTATTTTTCTTCCTGAAATTCATCTTATATGTTTCTAGGATAATTACTTGTCACCCCACACTTTCATTTAATTCCATTTGTGCCCTTCAAGTTCTTAAACCTTATACTTTGATTAACTTCTTATATTTTTTGTTTGTCATGCTTGATATTAAATGGGTGGACGGTCCAGTATAGGTTAGGTTTTTTTTACATTCTAGTGATCTTGAGCATTAAGGTAATTTGCGGATCAATGATTGTTGGGAAGTTGATCCCGTGATAATTAGTAAACACATGTGCAAGGTGGAAAGAGATGGCGAGAACGCAATGCCGCAAATCATGTACTAAAAAAATCCATACAAGCATTTTGATTGTACAAATATGTTAGAAACACGACTAATCTTATTTATTTCCACAAATATAAAATTATAAGAAAATAAGCCTATTGCAACTTTTTTTGGTAAAAAGTTTTAAAAAAAGGTTGCATTAGATCTAATGCAACATCTTCTAATGTAACTGTTTTGAAAAAAAAAGGTTATAAAAATATTATAAAAAAAGTTACAATAGATTCATTTTTTAATATACATGTAACATCTTATTTACTCAAACGGTTAATTAGATACTTAAATTTATACATCTATCATGTTATTTAGTCAAACTAACTAACTTATGCATTTGAATAGACAAACAAATGTTACTTGAAGGGGTGTGACCAAAACCATTATATGACGTCAAGGACAAAACAGTCATTTCAAATAAAATAATGTGAATTGATACACAACTTCTGTCATCCACACTCAAAACCCTATAAAACCTTAACAATGCAACATACTCTTGTTCAATCTTCACCATCACTCAACTCCCCATTTCCATACATTCAATTCACTAACTTCAAACCAATGAAGCAAAAGACCAACAACACAACTAAAAACACAAAATACAAAGGAGTAAGAAGGAGAAGTTGGGGTTCATACGTATCCGAAATCCGAGCACCAAATCAAAAAACACGAATATGGTTAGGCTCACATTCGACACCCGAAGCCGCGGCAAGAGCCTACGACACCGCGCTCCTTTGCCTTAAAGGTCCATCAGCCAATCTCAACTTCCCACGTCATCATTACCCCAACCTCCTCCATACAACAACCACCAGTACCATGTCCCCAAAATCAATCCAAAAACTCGCTGCCGCAGCCGCGGGTACTTCAACCGACATCGAACCACCATCGCCTTCGCTTTCATCGGATTCGCAGTCACAAGATGATGAAACAATTGTGGCGAAAAGTGAGAGTTGTAACACGGAGAATAATTATAATGTGTATGATCAACCATGGTTGTGTGATTTTGATTCACCGGTATATAATGATGGATCGGTGTTTGATCCGTTGTGGGGTTTGATGATGATTGAAGATGTTGATCATGTTGATGAAAATGAAGATGATTTTGGTGATATTCGTCTTTGGAGCTTTTGCTAAATATTTGGTGCTGTAGTTCCACGTGGAAATATTTGATCATGAGTTGGATTTTGTTAACTAATTAATTGGTGATCTTTCATATTAATTTTTTTTTTGAAGATCGCTATTTATATATTTATTATATATTTACTACAATGATATTTGGGAAATTTTATTTTCCATTAGTTTTAATTCGATTAATTGTAATATATTATTTATAATAAGGTTGACTATTGATTATTTATAGTTATGTTATTGTCACTTTTGTATATGCATTTTACTTTTTTATTAGTTGAATTTGTATATATACTAGGTTTAACACATGTGTGTTATACACGGGTTAAGTAATAATATTTATAAAATCATAATCAGTTTGTTTAAAAATTTATAAAATTTTAATATTTAAAGATATTTTGTTTCATCAAGTCATGTATGATATTTCATATATTCCCTCTAAAACTTCCTTTTATAAAAAATTATCCCCAAAAGTTGCCCCCCTAAAACCTTGAATTATTATATAGATTTAATATTTAAAGATATTTTGTTTCATCGAGTCATGCATGATATTTCATATATTCCCTCTAAAACTTCTCTTTATAAAAAATTCTCTCCAAAAGTTGCCCCCCTAAAACCTTAAATTATTATATAGATTGATTAAAGCACCGATACAAACTGTGCATGAACAAGATCATCTATGACTGATGACTCTATGTTAAAAGGTAAGACTTTATCTTGATACTCACACGTTATGCCGTAGGGATTTATCATATACGAACATGTTATGTTGTACGGATTACTAACGATGAGTCGGATGGTAAACACATCCGAATTAGACTTTTAAATTTGAAACGAAAATACTTCGATATTTGTATAACATTATAGAGTTTCAATTTTTTTCAAACCATGTGATTGGCATAGTATTAAATGACATCTAATTAACTTGTATAAATGGTAAACATTGGATTTTAGGTGAATTTGGGATTTATTTGGACGTTTTAGGTGCATTTGGTATCTAATTGGACGTTTTAGGTCAATTTTAGATCCGTTTGGCCTTTTTTTTGCCATCAACTAAATACTTTTACAATTTTTTTAAAAGCGTTTCACTAATTTTTCCATTTTTAATTTTTTTCATCACTTTTTTGACATCTTTTACAACTTCATAAAAATTAGCATTTTTAAAAATCTTAATTTAATTTTGAATTAACTATTATAATTCAGTGTTTACTTATTATACAAATTAATTACTTAAGATTAAAACACATATTTAAATTTAAGTTATTCTATTGAAATAAAACAAACTCTGAGTAACTTAAATGAACAAAATTGAAATTTTATTATAATGTTTTTATAAAATTACTGTTTTAAAATTTTAATTTACCATATTAGATTTTCAAAGCAAATCTATCTAATATTTCAGAGTTTTTGAGGGGCAAATTTGAGAGGCAAAATTTTTTGACCGGTCAAATTGGGCTTCAAAACTTTATCGCTATTTACGGCAACTCCCACTTAATGATTTCCAATCAATTGTGCTCTATATTTTTGGTAATACGTTTGTGGTTTCAATCAATCCAGTTGTTGAAGCTTTATTTTTTGTTTTGTTTCTTATAAAAAACTCTAATTTTAAATTCAATATGGCGTATAACCAGTATTTGATTTTGATAGCATGTTCAATCAATCCGGTTGTTGAAGCTTTATTTATTGTGTTCTATATTTTCGATTTTTGTTCTTTTATTTATATATTTTAGATTTATTCCGAGTGTATACACGGGTTTTAAACCTAATAACATATAAAACTCTTTTTTTCTAGCAACCAATCAAAACCTTAAAATAGAAAAAAAAAAAAAAAAAACAATGTACACATGGTTGTTGTTTGTTGAAGTGATGGTGCATGTACGGAGTGTTTTAGTATCCATATCTTCCAGCTTGCAAACCGTGTGCTGCTGCATCTACTGCCGTCACTAGCAGCTTCCTTCGATATCCTGATCCTATTTATTTATTGTATTTTGATTTTATATTCACTTGAATTTTACAAAATAATACTAAATTAAATCATCCATTATTGGCATAATAAGAACGTAATAGTTCGTCTTATAAAAATCTTTTCTTATTAATGCCCGAGTTTTGCAATCTATAATCATTACTTTCGGTCTTTTCACTAATTGAGTTATAATTTTATGTTAGGTTTCTAATAAAATGACAAAAATTTTCTTAAACTAAAAAAGTAATTTTCAATATTAGAAAATAGTTTTTGTTACCGTAAATGTTTGTCATAACACAAAATTTGCCATAAGTTTGTGATGAATTTTGAACAAAAGCTAAAGAAATTAATAACACATCAATATTTCACATAAATTTATGACAAAATGGCTTCAAAAGCAAAAATGTTGCATCTTTGTGGCAAAAAAAATAAAAATTTTTTATTGCAAATCTGTCATAAAATACAAAAATAAAATATAATTACTATTTAATTTTGTGCAAATATGAAAATAACATGAAAATATTAAATTGTGCATTTTTTATGACAAAATTAGCGACAAATGCATTCATTGAAAATTCATGAGAAGTTTTGTGGCAAAATTGTTGCAAAATATTTTGAAATGTGAAAATTTCCACAACTATGTTTTTATGGCGTCACTACATTCATTTTGTGTCAGCTTTACCACGATTTTTTTTATCGTTGTAATACCTGCAAATCGATGATTACATGCTTGCTAAAGGTAGAATAGAACAATTCATACAAAATCGTTGCTCGAAAGATGCGATTGAACCATACTTCGACACAAAAGCGTTCATGTTAGGGGTTTTAGCTTAATTATGTACGAGCTCTACTCCATGTTATTTTTTTGTCGAATTTTCAATCTAGAGTACATTAAGATGAAGGTGGTTCTACTCATGGCCGGTCCTACCAATCGTCAAAATCCATTGGGTCATGGGTGAGAAAGATATTTGGGTCATAAAGTCTACAGCTAACAACTCGTTACACAATGAAGATAATTGACGAAAATCTAAACCCGCCACCACCCACTCCCAACCCAAAAAAATAGACATGTCCACACTCACCCCTAATCCCAAAACTCAAACCCAAAAATCTAAAAGTTTAACCCAAAAAACCTAAACTAAAAAACAAAACCCAAAAGTCAAACCAAAAAACAAACAAAAAACTATACGAAAAAACTAAGCCTAATTTATCTAAGCCCTAAAAGTAACCCCTAAATGCTAAATCCTAACCAACGGGGCTTTGCCCCAACGGTACCCAATGCGCTGTGATGGAATGACCCAATAGGGTTCGAGTCCTGAGCAAACCGGTTTTACCTTATCCTTGTCATTCCGCGTCAAACTAGGTCTGTGGCCCAAGAGGTGGGGGTTTTCTCCGGGGGGTGGGAAATTATTTGGTCGAAGTACTGAGCCCAACACGTCTAGCCCAGCTGCGTGGGGTGGGGTTTTGCAATTGCCCCATCTGGGCTGATCTTCGCCCTATTATTTGTCGTTCCAAAAAAAAATATGCTAAATCCTAAAAGGAAATAAAGGAAGAAAAAATCCAAAGAAGTACACGTTATATTTGCAACCTGAAACTAAACCCAAGTAGCTATAGTTTAGGTGTTTAAAGTGTTGAAAGTTAACCTAGAAGCCATGAGTTTAATTGCTCATAGGGGTATATATAGCCGGACAGAGGATAGTCTAGATCTTGATTCACTATTTTTATTTTTTGGAGTACATCGTGTTACTCGTCGATTTAAGATAACGAAAGGATTTTCCAGCTTAATAGCTTGCCAATAGAAACATAGATCAGAATCAAATTAGTAAATCAAGCAATAGCAATTGGTACATAAGCACAAGCAGTTGGATCTCCTCATGTCAAGTAAGTCAGCACACACCACTGTAACTCTGTAAGTAGAACCATCTGGAGTAGGAAATCAAGCAAGTAAGAGTTCTCTACACTATTATTTTTTTTATTTATTATGTCATATATATATTTTTAAATTTCGGGTCCCTCGAGAGATTGGGCATGGGCGATCGCCCGCCATGCCCCCATAAGGGTTTCCCCTGGTTCTACTAACACTCCATGACAAGTAGTATTAAGAGAGAAATGGTTAAAAGTTGATGATTCAAAACTAAGATATAACATCCCTACTTATAACGTAGGATGTCATACCTTGAAGATCCTTTTGCGATCTCGTTTATTCCCCTTCTGAAGGTATGCTCTTCATCGTTAGTATTTGGCCTTGGTCTTGCTTGTGACACCTATATTCAATATAGAAAGTTGACTTCATTTTATTGTTCATTTCAGCTTTTACCGCCTACAAGTCCTTATCTATAATAAGTATTGATTTGCCTTATTGTGATATAAAGGGATAACAAATGATACAAAGGTAAGTTTGATCACATGTTATCCGCCATGTCCTATCTTGTGTGGCCTTACACTCAGGGGCGGACCCAATTACATGGGGTGGGGGCGTCCGCTCCCCCTGCGAATTTTTTTTTTGTTTTTATATGTTAAATTCTCGATCGACCCCCATAAAATTTAACTCTCGACTCCCATCCAGTCTTGAAAACTCAGTTTAATGCCTAATTAACAGCCTATATGAGACACACAATATTTAACAATGAATTGGGTTATATTATGGTTAGAAGATAATAATATATAGTTATTTATATTATCATATATAGTCAAGTATTATGGTATTATAACCTCAAGTGTTTCACCAATGCACAAAACCATCAACATAGTTGATGATTTGGATGGTCATAAGTACAAAAAGGAAATACATAAATAAACTAACTACTTTTGCTAAGTAATCAAGTGAGAGGTAGTGATGAATGGTGGAAACATTAGTTGTAGAACCAAGGTTCACAACATCACCATTTTTATATCATAACATAAGTTTTCCAACATAATCTTATTTGGAAACATGGTTTGGTTTCATTAATTTATTATTTGTAGATTAATGACTTAAGAAAGATGTATAATGGAGGCATATGAAGTTTAAGAAACAAAATAAAAGATTTATTTTATATAGTTTGAGAAAAACAATCATAACTTGAACCTCAAAATGGTGATTTACCAAACTCTATTTACCTTGGTAAATATATGGTAAAATTATAGAGGATGTTTCAAGTATTTATGAATAAAAATGAAAGAAAAAAGAAAAGAATGAAAGAAAGAATAACAAAACTCAAAAGTTGAAAATTTGTTGAAAAAAAATGAAATTCTTAAATAGATTGAGAGGGTTTGAGAGAGAGTTTAGATAATGAAAGTGATTAGAGAGATTTGGTTTGGTATTTATAGATAAAATTAGGGTTAGACATTAAAGAAGTTAGTTGAGTGGAGGGAATGGAAATTTTTTACTTTTGAATATAAGTGGAGGGAAAATGAAAGTTTTTTTAATTTTAAGCCCTCAAATTTAGTTGTTGTCATTTTTAATTTGACCCGACCCGGTTCGTCTCGAACCTAATCGAACCGGATTAGAAAAAATATTATATGTCGATACTTAAACGATTACTACCAAATTTCCGACCCCCATGAAAAAAATTCCTGGGTACGCCACTGCTTACACTTTTGTTTACCAAAGAAAAACCTATCCAATGGCCTATTTTGGCTTCTTGGCATACATCCCTGGTTGGCTCTAACCTTCCTAAGTGTCAACTCAGGGTTACTATTTCATGTTGATTATCGACTTGCTTTGCGAGATGTGTACCCTTGCCGAGCGCTAGCCATGGCTTACGGTGAGGTTTTTTATATCCATGTACTTACGTCATAAATCTACCTTGAAAAGTATAATTGATTACAAAGTTAAATCAAACTATCATCACACTAATAGTAAAGACGTTAATGGGACTGTAATTTAGGGGTGTTCATTGTTCGAATACAATTCGAACTATTCAAAATTCGATTTGAGTAAAATTCTATTAAAGTAATACGAAATCGACTTTCAGTCATTCGATTTCAATTCGAATAATTTTGCCAAGTATGAATTGAATATGATCTTCTCTATTCGTATTCGATTCAAATAAGAAAATACATATATACACACACACACATATATATATATATATATATTTAATATATGTTTTTATTATATCTAGATATTGGTTTAGGAGTTATAAGTTGGCCTTTTGAAATAAAATTTAAAACACTCAAGACCCAACCCAACTACCCAAACTAAAACCCTAACCCTAACATTATAATCAGTCACCAACCTCATCATTTACCAAAGATTCATACAACATCCTTATGTTGGTAATCCTAGGTATCAATTAGTTTTATCAAATCATCATTTATAATCATATTTTTAATACCACGATACTACTTGATGCTGGAAGCGATTATGATAATCAAAACCCGAGAGAACACTCGTTAGTGATCCATATGCAAACAATTAAACAATTAATACAACCATAAGGGGTTTAAGATTATACCCATACGAATACAAAGAATTCACACTATGGATGAGATAGAGGTTCCACTAGTAAACCACGACACGAACGTGATCCAATCCACGAACCAAGAATCCACAACTGTGGCGGTGGAGGGGGCGACGACTCCTCGTGTCAAAACTAGAGTTAGGGTTTTTCATTAATAGTGTTATATTTATTAAGATAAATAACACTTTAACCCCTTAATTAATAAAACCATTTCACAAGTAATTAACTCTTAATTATAACTTGCCCCGTTTATTATTTAACTCCTTAAATAATTAATAACTATTTCTCAAATAGTTAATCCTCATATCCATCAAACTTCGTGTCACGTATTTAACTAATTAAATACTTATTTATTTATGTCATCCAAAGTGTAACTTAATGGATCATATCTTAATAGTAACGTTATTAATTGAGTGTCGGACATCCTAATCCAACAATTTCCCACTTGGACGATTCTCAGTTAACTGTTCTAAACGTAGAAGGGAGATGACGTCTAGCTACATCATGTTGCCCCCTGTCAAGATATGATGATTTGCACTCGTCAACAATCCCTAGTGTACAAGCAACCCTTTGCTTTACACTATGTAATAGCCATAGTAACCTTATCTATATCCTTTATGTATAAGCCATCCGACTGAACACGAGATATGGATCAATTTCAATCTCCGTATAATGTTCAATCATTCTTTTCTCATTCCTAATTCAAAGTGATTCAACAAACTTCACTAAATTCGAGTGCGACCACGCATTTAGTCAGCATGAATCAATGAGGGTACCAGAATGGTTAACTTCTTATTCACAAGAAGAACAAAATTCGAAGACACCATACAACTTCCACTCAATGTTAGATATGATCAAAGAATAACCTTTAGTTAAATGACAGCTCTATTTTGTTTCTTAGGTCTAAGGACATCTAGATCGAACTATTATCAAAATATCTCATGACTCTGATCCATGGAGATCGTTTTTAAGCGAGTTACGTCTAATAATATTCTCTAATAAATATCTATGAATATTGGCTCTCAACTCTTTGAATTTTCATCTCATGAACAACTAATCCTTCATAATAGTCTTAATTTGGATTGATTCCCATGAATCCAATCGACTATGGACCTTTAGTATACTCTTATTCAAGGATACTAAAACGTACAAAATTGAACATAGATACATAATATTAGGCAAATTTGCCTAAAATAATCTCAACACACCTAACGACCGTTAACTTTTTTTTATTTTCTTCAAATTTCAAATCGAGGTTTTATGGATTGTGATCGGAAGGTGGACACGAGTCAAGTGATGTATACCTTACCTCCAATTGTAGCTCAAATGATTTAATTTTAACTTCTGATTGAGGCACCATTAGAGTTTAAACATCCGATTGATGACCATTTTGTCGTTTGGAACATCGGTTCGAGGTAAGGTTTACATCAATTCACTCGTATCCTCATCCAGATCAATATCCATAAAACATCGGTTTGAAATTAGAAAAAAAATAGAAAAAAAAGTTAACGGCCGTTAAGTGCACTTAACGTCGGACCACTAGAGGCCAAAAAAGTTGGATTTTGGACCACATGAGGGAATAAACTAAGATGAGATTATTCTCGGCCAATATGTGTTAGTTGGGATTATTTTAGGCCAATAGGCCAATAACCGTTAAATTTAAATAAAAACAATGTATCAATATTCAAAGCACCAAACAAACTAAATTTTCAAATTCATTCCTTAGCATATCTCAACCCTATATTCTCGGCATGCTGTTCATGTTTCGCCATTGACATTGGCTTAGTGATTGGGTCAGTTAGATTCAAATACGTGTGAACTTTGTTTATAATGATGCCACCTCGTTCCTAAACTTCTCTAATGTAGTGGTACTTTCTGAGTATATACCTAGTATTCTAGTGTGACCTTTGTTCCTTAGCTTGAGCTGTAGCACCGGTGTTGTCACACAATTTCTCAGGGTTTCCGAATGCCTGGAACCACATTGAGATCAAATATGAACTTCTTCCTCTAAGCAGTTTCCTTTGCAACCTCTGATGCAGTAATATACGATGATTCAGTGCTGGATTGAGCAACTACACGTTGCTTGGAGCTCTTCCAAGCAACTGCTCCGCCATTTAAAACAAACACATACCCAGACTGATATTGAGAATCATTTATGTTAGTTTGGAAACTAGCATCAGTATAACATCTTACTGATAACTCTTCTTCCACTCCTCTATAACCAGGAGCATTTCCTTAGCTCTCTTCAAGTACTTGAGAATGTTGTTCACTGCTCCTCGATGACTCTTATTAGGATTCTATTAGTATATGCTTGTCATGCTCAAAGCAACCAACACATCAGTTATAGTACACAACATTACATACATAATAGAACCAATAGAAGATGCATATGGAACAACTTCCATATCTTCCTTTTCTTTATCAGATTTAGGACATTGATTTAGATTCAGTATTGTCCCAATGATTATGTTTCAGACCCTTTGATAGTTGTACAAGATCTGGAGGACTTAAAGACGGAGATAAGTGATAATGTTGTTCTCGAAAACCTTCAAATGGATCTCATCAACCATATCGAGCACACTTACATTCCATATCTCTACTACTAATGGTTATTTAGTTTTTAGTTGTTTTTTATTTAGTTAGTTGTAATGTGTGTTTTTTATTAAGGGTTATTGAATTTTAATTATCCGAACTTTGGTTTATTGACCGATATAAATCTCAACTAAGGAAATTTCACCTATCAGTCCAACTTGTAACTATTTTTCCTACAATGGTTCACTGTTAAAGTTAACTTAACGACGTTCATTTTTTTTATAAATTTTAAACGGATGTTTAGGGCTTTTGATCATGAGGATTCGAGTTAATAAATGTAAAATTTACCTTAAATCGGTGCTCCAAACGACTAAATGGTCTTCAATCGGATGTTAAAATTTCGCCGTTTTGGAGCACCGGTTCAAGGTAAGTTTTACATCAATTGACTCGTATCATCCTCCCGATCAAAAGCCCTAAAACATCAATTTAAATTCAAAAAACTTAACAACGTTAAGTTAACTTTAATCGTAGACCATCGTAGGAAAAATTGTTACAGATATGGATTGACATAGAGAATTTCTTAAGTTGGGGTTAATATCAGGCAATAAACCAAAGTTCAGATTAATAAAATCCAATTTCTCATTTATTAATGAAACATTAAGAGTGAATAAAATAAGAAAATAAAAAAATGGACTGGGGTGGATTCCTAATAAATTGATGTGAGTTAGGGGTGAGTTACGCTGTGTTTCCGACTTCAGTTAACGAAAAAAAGGGAAATAAATCATTTCTTTTCCTTTGTTTTCTACTCCCTTCTTTCCTTTCCCTTCCAATTTGGAAAGAACCATTTCCTTCTCTTTTCCTCTTGTTTTCTTTAATGAAACTCGAGAACACAACTTTATTTCATTTCCTTTCTTTTTCTTCCCTTACAGTCTTACATTGTTTTCCTAAGTTTAGTTAAGAAATAAAAGAAAGGAAGAAAAAAATATAAAGGAAGAGAAAACAAAAAGGAAAAGAGGGAGAAATAGTTTCGTTTCAAACCGAAAGGAAATGAAAGAAAGCGAAATGAAAGAAAAGTTGAGGAAAGTGAAAAAAATGGAAAATAAAATAAAGAAAAATATTTTCTACAGTTTCCTTTTTTTGTTTAAACTAATTAGGGAGTAGGGGTGTTCATTATTCGAATACGATTCAAATTATTTGAAATGTGATTCGAATCGAATTCGATTAAGACCATTCGAATTCAACTTTTGGTCATTCGAATTTGATTCGCATTCGATTCGAATAATTTTGTCGAATTTGGATTAAATACGATTATGATTTTCAGTATTCGCATTCGATCCGCCCAATTCGAATAAGAAATATATAAATTTTTTAATATACCTTATTAATATATATAGATATGACTTAATGAGCTTGGAGTAAAGTTAAAAATACCAACACTCAACTCATTACCCAATCTTAATTGATCCTTCTGCATATATATGGACATGATTATGTAGTTTTAGACTTTTTTTAACATGTTGTAGACTTGTTGATGTGCTAATATTTTGCATATTATTTAGGTGATGTGTTTGCGCATTGATTAGGTGATGTTATAGACTTAGGGGCTGTTTGGCTGGTTAAGTGTTGAATGGTTAAGAGGTCTGAATGGTTAAGTGCTGAATGATTAAGATGAACTGTTTGGTTGGACATCTGAATGAGATTCTAATTTTTTTTAGTTATCCCACATAGGAGTGGAGACAAAACCATAATTGCCTTTATATATGCAAATCTTAATTCACTATTATGTTCTTATACTACATTTTACTCTAGCACCTACCCCCGTGCTAGTTTTTTTGTCACGTTTTGCCCGATTTGTTTCAGCAGCACATCAATTTTTTTGGTCATTTTTGCGCGTTTTGTTTCAGCAATGCCTTAGTTTTTGGCCGCTTCAGCAGTCGTCTTCCGTCTCCTCCCCCTGCCTCTGAATGGTTCAGCTACACAGCAACTCTGAACGGTTCAGAGGGGATGCCTCTGACCGATTCAGAGGTGAACCCATTCAAAGCTGCAACCAAACACAACGAAGCCTCTGACCGATTCAGAGGTTAATCCATTCAGAGCTTATTAAAAGCCTACTAAACAGCCCCCGATTTTATGTTTGTGTGCTACATTTGTATTGTTGTTTGATGTGTTTATTTATTTATATTTTTTAAAGGGAATGTATTTGAATCTATTCGAATTCGAATAACTTAATCGAATCGAATACATAGATTTTTATTTGAATAAGAATCGACTACGAATACAATTTTTAAAAGTCTCAATTCGATCAATTCGATCCGCCAAATTATTTTTTTTTCATTTAATTTTTTTTCGTCAGATAATCTCAGTAACACTTAGGGTGGAAGACAGGTGAACCAAGAGCGAAAAAGTTAGAGGTGTACTCTTGTCACGCTTATGGTCCCGTAACTCGGCCCGCGTCACCAAATGTTACACAAAAATGTATGTATTATTGTAGACGTCAGTCCAAATAATATCATATATACAGACAGACAGGATGTTTGCCTCTTTCTTTTTCTTCTTCTTCCAACTCGACGCATACGCAATTTTCTCTCTTCCGATCACATCCACGATCTTCGTCTTTAGGTATATCGTAACCCTAAATTGCATTTATATACGTTTTGTTAATGATTTTGTATCAATCTATTGATTGTTTTCTTTTTCATTTATTGAACAGATTGATAGTTTGAATTCGAACAGACACCGATAGCTCTGTAAGTTGAACAATTTTTTATTCCGGTGTACGTACTGGATACGAATTAGCCGGTGTATGGCTGTTTTCTGTAGCGTGCTTTGTAAGTTTTTGTTCATGAATCGATGTGTTTCATCTGTTTGAAGTTATTTATTTGATTATTTGTGATTTACTTGTATATAATGCTTCTCCAGAGTTTGAGGATCAGAGCTTATTGTTGAACGTGTACTGAATTATTAGGAACGAATCATGTTTGGTTCTAGCAACCGTAAGTTTCCTTTCTTCTGTATCTATTTTTCTTTGAATTGTTACATATCTATTAATAGGTTGTTTTTCTTCAAGCTTGTCTATGTTATGATCAAATTTTTTGTTTTTAGTTATAGGAAAATGTAGCAAAAGAGTTTTAACTGTGTGAAGATAGCATTGGTTTTAGAAAATAGTTGACGGTTTACATGATTCTGTTGGAGACTATGCTCCATAGAATGCAGTCTATAAAAACCATGTGATGGTTTCTTTGTTGTAAAAAGCACGTCGGGCGACCTCTTGTGATGGTTGGAGTTAGCTAACTAGTGAGCGTCTCTTATTGTTTATATACGAGGCGTGATTTTGGGCTTCAAGTGCCTCTTGGTCAATGGTTGTTTTCTTAATTTTTATGACCCTAATATGCCTGACAGTTTTTTCTTATTAGCTGATTATTCCATATACAAATTTATCCTAGTTTTCTCCTCTGATCCTCTTAACCGACAAATTTTGCTGAGGTGTTTTTACACATCAGCCTTTATTGCCCCAATTTTGACCTAGAAGTACATGAGGTGCCGCCTGAACTCCCTGAGGTGGTTTTAGCTCGCCTCAAGCACCTCGGTTTCGGGGATTCTATCACCTAGATTCACCGAATCACCGTAGACTTTTAACACAACAATGGCTTGGACTTTTAGGAGCCAAGTCCATGTGTCCTGATTTAACTTTTCTTAGTTCAGACACACTCTGGCTTCTTTGTCTAAAATAGAGAAGAATGTGACAAGGTGACACAATAAATATTTTCACCCCAAACAAGTATGTGCTTACTTAATGCTTGATTTAATTTGTGTTGTATGTAACAAGTCAGTTATATTGATTCTATGTATTAACTTTATCCTTGCAGCACATGTTAATGCTTAGGGGGTAGAACTGAGACAAAAAAAATTTCGATACGTAGTTCACGAGTTTTCTTTAAATGAAACGGAGGTGTAATCGTCAGTTAAAGGCACAAAGAAACATTTTTAGTTTGTATATTGACTAGATAAAAAAGGTTGCTAATATGTATGGACGTATGGTTAGTCGACTATTATTTGCCAATTGATTTTTCTTTTCAATATGTTACCAAACAGAATTTTCTGTTAAACTAGCAGTTCAAAGAGATTATTGCCTTATATATCCTCATGGATATTTTGAAAACTTCTTCACCCTTTTCGTACTTAATTTGCTATTTGAGTATGTGAAACAGACTTCATTAATTATGCATGTGGACATCTGAAACTTATTTGTTGGCATGCATGAATGATGTATCATGCTAACCGGATTAGATCTATGTTTGGTGGGTCTGGATATTGTATGTCTTATTCTCGGAAGTTGACACAATGAAGTGTATCTTTTTTATTTGTGATCTGTAACTTACGATTGCTGCTGTTTTTTATACAGCTTTTGGGCAGTCATCTAATAGTCCATTTGGGTCCCCAACAGTTTTTGGGCAGACCAGTAATGCAAATAACAATCCATTTGCTGCAAACCCATTTGGTAGCACGTCTCCGTTTGGTTCACAAACAGGGGGTTCTATTTTTGGTGGTACGTCTACCGGTGTGTTTGGCACCCAAGCTTCCTCACCGATATTTGGTGCTTCACCAACCCCTGCTTTTGGGAGTTCAATGCCTGCTTTTGGAGCCTCATCAAGCCCAGCCTTCGGTGCTTCATCGTCTTCTTTTGGTGGTAAGCACACGTATCAATTTTTCTAAGTTTAGTCTCCAGTTAGCATACTCAATATGACCTTGACTTGGTTTTTCATGTCAATGTTGGTTACATTAAGTTTATCTGAACTATTGTGTGTAATTTTTTTTTTCCTGGTGTGATTGGTTAAGATAAGAAATCACATTTGATGCGTATGTAATCTATTTTTAATTACACAGGCGATATATGGTGGTTTTTTCATGGCACCTTGCATCCGGCATTGTTGTTCAATCTTTCCAGCGGTGGTTTTTGTTGAGCACATAATTTTGGTAGAGACCAAGTACAGGCTCAGGGTCTTTGGTTTTGCAAGATTGATTAGTATATATTACCTGCGTCTGTCAGACAGACTCTGTCTCACATTTGGTGGCTGACACACTGTACACTTTTTTTTAATCCTATAGGGACCTAGAGTATAATATTCCTTATGTTGAAATCAACATGCTGTTACTCACAAATCGCACTTTTAAACGAGTTCTTTTGTTTTTCGATTATTTTTTATTCACTTATTTTCATTCAACATCTCTTAAAGTATTGATTTTGGTATGATTGCATCAGTTTCATATATATTCTTCTGATTATAATATTCTAATACTAAATAGATTATAAACCTGTAATTTCAGTCTACTTTATGTTCTTATTAATGAGTGCAGAAGTAGCTTTGTTTATCCTTTTCTCTTTTATTCTTTCGTATAAGTGATTTATTTACTTCACCTCCTATATTTTAAATCATAGGTTCATCTGTGTTCGGGCAGAAGCCTGCATTTGGTGGATTTGGATCCACTACACAGTCAAGTCCGTTTGGAAACTCATTTCAGCAGCAATCACAACCTGCTTTTGGAAGCAATCTTTTTGGCTCCTCACCTTTTGGAGCATCAAGTCAACCTGCTTTTGGCGCTCCTAGCACCACATCTGCGTTTGGTGCTGCCACAAGCACACCAGCTTTCGGTTCCACATCAACTCCGACATTTGGTAACACTGGCTCCGCATTTGGTGTCTCTAGCACCTCTGTTTTTGGATCAAGCACTCCAGCTTTTGGTGCTTCGAGTAATCCAGCATTCGGTGCTTCAAGCACTCCTGCATTTGGTGCATCAAGTACTCCAGCATTTGGGTCTTCACCCACTCCTGCTTTTGGTGCTAGTACCTCTCCTTTCAGTTTTGGGTCAAGTCCAGCATTTGGTCAATCAACTTCTGCATTTGGCAGTAGCCCATTTGGTGCTACTACCACAGCTTTTGGGTCTCAAAGCTCTCCGTTTGGTACATTTTCTTCTGTACACAGCCATAACTAATAAGCTATCCTACGTTTTTCTCATTTAAAAGGTGTACTTTTCTGATACATCGTTTGTATACACAAACTTGCAGGCGGTCAGACCACAACACCATCATTTGGAAGTCAACGTGGGGGAACTAGAGTAACCGCTTATACTCAGACACTTGAGGCAGACAGTGGCAGTGGTACGCAGGCTGCTGGAAAACTAGAGTCGATATCGGCAATGCCTGCATACAAAGAAAAAAGTCATGAAGAACTTAGATGGGAGGATTATCAATTAGGAGATAAAGGTGAAAGTCATTGTGGTTTCACTCTTGCCATTTTCTATTGAGTTACTGAATTTTTTCTTTTGTTTCAGGGGGTCCGAATCCTGCTGGTCAGTCTTCTGCTGGAATGGGCTTTAACATGAACACTACACAGCAGACAAACCCTTTTACTTCTTCTTCATCTGTATTTGGCCAATCGTCTGCAAATCCATTCTCTTCCTCTACATCTACGAACCCTTTTGCCCCCAAAACCTCAACTTTTGGTACTCCTGGGTTTGGGAGCTCAACTCTTTCACTCGGTTCTTCACCCTTTGGTGCTCCAACTTCTAATCCTTTTGGTTCAACTCCTGCTTTTGGATCTACAACATCTGCTTCTCTTTTTGGTACACCCAGTTCATCAACATTTGGAACCTCAACATCTATTTTTGGTACAAGTCAAGCCCAGGGAACAACTTCATCATTTGCTACTGGCCTTAACTTTGGAAGCACTCAATCATCCCCCTTGTTCCAGTCAACCACACCCACCCTTGGACAAACAAGCTCACCTTTTGGGCAGACTCCCTCAGCTTTTGGGCAGGCTGCCCCGTCTTTTGGGCAGAGTACTTCGGCCTTTGGCCAATCAAATGCATTTGGAGGGAACTTGTTCTCAAGCACCCCTTCGTTACTAAGCACAAACAACATGGGATTCAATCAGACAACTGTGAGTTACTTTTTTAGAGCTCTTTATGAACTCGTGATTAATTATTATAGTTAAAATTCAATTAAGTACGTCAACTGTTCTCTTATTATTCATAAAGTAAGTATGAGCTTGTGATACTGAATAATTATTATAGTTGATATCTAATACTTACATGTCTGCATAACATCACATCCCTGCATATTGTACATGTCTACTACCTATCAAAACTTTACTCATGTATATGCCCCCAGAATAGTTTTTAGTACTCAAAACTGAAATCGTAAGAAACAATTACCAAATCTATTCTGTTATCATTTTATGGATGTTAGCTGCATATCACAATTTGCATAGGTTAACCATTTTTTAAACCATGCTCTGACATGTCAGTCAGGTTTTTCAGTTGTATAGTGAGGCTGAATGCTATTCCATCTATGTACTCTAAATTCTTTCATTGGTTTTGTTTTATAGACACGTTCATTTTGTAAATGCATGGTATCCTCAGTCCTTTAGATTATCTGAATGAAACCTGGAATCTATTTATCGTGTATTCAAGTGATGTCAATCCTGGTGACAATTTTTGTTTAGTTCTGTGACAACCATTCTTGAATGACTTGGTTCTATTTGAAAAATAGTGTTCTGATTTTTTAGAAGTATCATGCATTTGTGAATACAGTTGTGACTTGTAATACTACTGTTTATGTCTAGTTCACTATAAATACTTCAAATACTTTTCACCATCTAACTTTTGCTGGTTATATATATATGTAGCCTTCCCTTTCAATGCCCTTTCAGTCAGCTCAACCAAATCAGAATTCAGGCGGTTTTGGCTTTGCAGCACCTGCTGGTGATCTAATGCATTTAGATCTCTTAGTCTTTATGTTAACTTTTTTAACCCTTTAATTCATTTTCCTTGCAAAAATTCTTAATTTTCTGTACTTTCTTAACAGGTGGCACATCAAGCATTTTTGGTCAAAATAATTTTGGACAACCGTATGTTTTAACTTTTACTCACTCCTGCTCCCCCTCTCACCTGGTTGATTATTCTTATTGTCAGGAATTTCTCAATTCTTTCCTATCCTTAATTTGGCAGGTCTACCAATCTAAGTCCACAACCACAGTCTATTACAAATCCTTTTGGAACTCTACCGGCAATGCCCCAGATGTCAATTGGTGGTGTGGGAAATGCACCTTCAATTCAGTATGGAATTTCTAGCTTACCAGTATGTATTTTATAACTATCAGTTTTAATGTTACTAAGATAGTAGGATGCGCTCATGCATCATATATACTACACAGTTAGTATGATATTATTAGCTTATGTTTTTTCTTAATCTCTATAGGTTGTTGATAAACCTGCCGCCATGAGGATACCATCTGTGTTGACCTCTCGGCATCTTTCTCAAAGGCGTATTAGGCTGCCTGCAAGGAAGTATCACCCCAAAAATGACAGTCTAAAGGTTTAGTGTCACTCTTCACTTCTTGAGTGAATAGGTTGCTCATTTTTCATGACTACAGAATCTTGTTTGATAATTTGATTTCTGCAGGTTTCATTTTTCAGTGACGAAGAAGAGAATACCAGCACACCCAAAGCAGATGCTCTTTTTATTCCCAGGGAGAATCCAAGAGCTCTGGTTATTCGCCCCGTGGAACAATGGTATGGTAAAGCATCTGCAGAGAAACCAAAAGAAAAAAATGTATCTTCTCCAGCACAAGCTAATGGTATACTCCGTATTTCTTTGCTGTATTTTGTTTTAGAAAAAAAGTTGCAAATATGGGCCCACTAACTAAGGTGAAATGGCCTGAAAATATAGGTGTCGAACATTAAATTTTCTTAAACTTTTGTTATTTTTTGTTTTTTATTTTTCTCATATAATGTAAAATGGAATATAGTCACTGAAAATTCTAGATTATATAGAATCACTTCTTGCTAAAACTAAAAAGAACAAACATACTTAACAAAAATGTCACTCACCAATAGGGTCTGGAGAGGGTGGGACGAGGGCTAATCTTATCTCTATCATGCTCCCAAAGAGACTTCCAGCTCAGGAAAACCTCTTTTCTTAGAAGATACAGAAAAATTACATGCTTAAAAAGTATCATACGATATTTATTAGTAGTAGAAGATGAAAGAACAATATTACTGCTTCCTAAAACTCTCATTACTAAACAAACATACCCTGTAAATTACTACTCGCAGAAAAACTCAGTACTAAAATTTGTTATATGAATTCAGGTCAATATACCGAGTTTGCTTCTACCACTCATCAAAATGTCCACTCTACAGATAATGGGAACAGTAAGATCATTTCTTTCCTGATGCCTTTCATCACCTCCATAATCCAAATTCCTTGCCATCTACAAATACAGTTTTGTTCAAGGTTTGAACCCATTTCATGCATTATTAACCCATATATTTTATGCAGGTAATCATTTTGAGAACGACATTTTTGAAGAACAAACTACTCCTATCAAAACAACCCATAAAACAAACGGTGTTCACGAGGATCCAAAATCTGACTCATACATCACCTTAACCAGTCACCGTGCTGGGGAGGCAGCAATTGTATATGAACACGGGGCTGATATTGAGGCGCTGATGCCTAAGCTCCGCCATTCAGATTACTACACCGAGCCACGAATCCAAGAGTTAGCCGCCAAGGAGCGTGCAGAACCTGGTTTCTGCCGCCGGGTAAAGGACTTTGTAGTCGGGCGGCATAATTATGGAAGCATTAAATTCCTTGGTGAAACAGACGTGAGACGTCTTGATCTGGAGTCTCTTATCCAATTTAATCATCGGGAAGTGATTGTTTATATGGATGAGACCAAAAAACCGCCTGTTGGACAGGGCCTCAACAAGGCTGCTGAGGTAACACTTTTGAACGTAAAATGTATTGATAAAAAGACGGGCCGTCATTTCACTGAAGGACCTCGAGTCGAAAAATATAAAGAAATGTTGAAACGGAAAGCTGAGGACCAAGGTGCCGAGTTTATATCTTATGACTCGGTTAAGGGAGAATGGAAGTTTCGGGTAAGCCATTTCAGTCGGTATGGGCTCGAAGACGTGCTGCTTGAATGATACAATGGCTTCCAGCTCTCTGCTTCAATGATGTATTGACTTTTGTGATGCACAGGTTAGCCTGCTTTTGTTTTTGAACATTGGTTTGTATAGAAGTCGGTGGTTTTTGTGGTATACGTACAACATATTCTGGATAATGATATATCGTTAGTTTCCAGTTATGATGTGTTTGTTGGAACAATATGATATAAAAAATGTTTTCTTTGTACATGTAGAAATGCATGAAGAGGTAATAAAGTTCTCACCCATTATAGCTTTGAAAAGCTTGTATACTTCAAACGATTTACACGTAAAGTAAATACCCATAAGACCTGGAGAAAGTTATCAAGAAAGAGCTTCTCCAATCGGAAGAAACAAACGCTACATACGCGTTTAAAATCCAACTTAGGGGAAACAGAGCACGCTCATAAGGAGGCCATGAGCTCGCAAGCCCCCGTGAACAATCTTCCCTCTCTCAACAGTCAACACCTTCAATCGCAAGTTCATTCACTCATGAGTTCATACATGCCGCCACCATCCTCGTGAAACCCCCACATGTTGCTCCAGCCACCTTTATACATCAGAGGAGGTTCATCACATCCCTTCTTGAATGGTTACATTATCAGAATAAACCTTTTTGTATAGGTACATCGGAATATGTAGGTCAAGCTAAGCTTAAAAACTAGCTGACATTGACAACATGATTATGAAATTGATTGACTTAATAGACTAGTTAATTACTCAAATCAAAGATTCACACGTTTTGACAAAGAAAACAAAATAATCAAAACTCCTAAGATTTGAGAATAAACCTTAAGTTAAGTCAAAGCTCCAAATTATGGAGTTCAACCTTTTTGGTTGCTTGTCTCTGTCATGTTTGTCCAGGTATCGGTCCGGAGTTGTGACATGTTTTAGGCTTGTTTTGACCTAGTTTAGGTTGTTTTATGTTCATTTGTGTAACTGTTTCAGACATGTTTCGACGACTTCTAGCCAAAACTTGGCATGAGAATAGTCTTGAGCGTCTAAAAATGAGGCTTTTAAAGCTACGCAACTAAACAGACACACGCTTTGTCAAAGCCTCAAAGGGCCTGCAACCAAGAGTTGCTTGTATATGTTCATGCCTACATCATCTGCTATGGATTAATAGGATAAATTTGATATTTTTTTTTACGATTTCGGATAAAGGTTTGATCTTTAGCTTCAATCCAACTTAGGGGAAACAGAGCAACTCTTGTTAAATTGAAAAAGAAAGAAATAAACAGCAGAGTAACAGAAGTAACAAGAACTATCCCCATAAGATGCATCATATGTTTGTTGTCTTAACTACCAAACTAACAACAGCCAAACAACTAAAACAGAACATGGTTTTTATTCTCTCTCAATCTGTATTGTAACATGACTGATGTTATACTCCCTTCTAATATAACCAACAACTTTATCAAGCACCATATCAGCATTAGCCTCACGCCTAATCTTCACATGACATGCTAACAAAACTTTCCCAACCGTAATCGCCCAAATATGCAACTCATGAACTGCAACAACTTCATCAATCTCACAAAGACCTTTCTCCAATCGCGTTGCATCAATCTCTCTCGGCGTACTTTCCATCAAAACCTCTAGAATATCACGCAGCATATTGACGGTTGTATACAACACTACGACGGAAAACAAAAGTGTGCATATTGGATCAACAATTTTCCATTTGGGATTGTACCATATGGCTGCAGCACCAATCATTACACCAATACTCTGAATCAAATCCCCAAGCACGTGAAGATACGCACCTTGAACGTTTATATTACCCCGTTTGGTTTTACGTTCTGCTGAGTATGGTTCTAATAGAGGCTGCTGATGATCTTTTTGTCCATCATGATGATGCACACTAAGTCCATGATCATGTCCATGGCCGTGACCGTGACCATGGTCATGACCAAGTATGAAAATCATGAAAATGTTAACAAACAATCCAACAAATGAAATTATAAACATAAGACCGCCTTCAACTGCAACGGTACCATGAAACAGTCTAACGATCGCTTCATAAACAAGAATACCAGTAAGCAACCATATCATCTGAATCGAAACTAAAGTTCCAAGAATCTCAATTCTGAAGAAACCGTAAGATTGACGAGGCGTAGCGTCCCATCCAGAAGCCCAAACCGCAAACAAAGAGATTGCGAAAGCAGCAACATCTGATAACAAATGAGCTGCATCTGTTAAAATTGCAAGACTGTTTGCTTTAATTCCACCAACTACTTCAACTGCCATAAAAAGGAAACAAACCACAACACTTGCTAATAATTTCCACGTGGAAGACGAACGTTCTTCCGCATCTTTAGAACTCGTTTTCGCATCTGACAATCCACACGCTGATCCGGCACAAACTTTACTCCCACCATAGTTTTTCTCACTGGTTTTTGCTTCTGCTGATATGTCAATCGAACGCTGATCATGCATCGGATCCATCTGAAAATACATAATCATTCATTTATTCTCATGTTGACAATCAAACACAAACAAACACAAAAAATATGACTTTTGGCGACAACACAAACTGCATTAAACTGCATTAGCTCTTAACACCTATTAATTAATACTAGATTAACATGCAAATCAAAACAATGTAACAGTGATCAATTTGCATGGAGAAAAATGAAACGTAACAAGGAGAAAAAGAAAAATGGAAGTGTTGTTGCATATGACGATTGCATGCAACGTAACAGTCATGTAGTTAGAGAATGATGAACGTGAGATAGAAGGATTTAATTACCTGGTGAAATTTATGGATGAATGATGGAGATGTAAACAGAAACGATTGAAGATCGAATCATCGTTAGAGATCAATGACGATAAGATTTTTTTTCATGATATTGAAAACCTTGAATATAAATATGAATTGATTTCGTCAGGGACCGTCTATACACACGTCACACCCCACTACATATTATTATAGCTTGCTGCTCGCTTCGTTGATAGAGCTAGGTCAAGGTGTAGCTAGATACATATTTGATATTTCATCTATAACTAGCTTTATGATCGGGGCCGCGCGTTGCGGCGGTCGGGTCTCGCGTATGTGACTTCGTCATACATGTTTATAAAAAAATTTCATGTCCCGGACGTTACGGTGCAAAGTCATAATGCGTAACATATTAAAAGACAAGTATATAACAAACGTAAATGCTAAAATTAAAACTATGTCAAAACGGGATTGTCAATGTCAGAGAAATTTATCAAAGTAGAATAGTATCGTCAAAGTCGTAAGCACGTAAAAAAAATTCATGTCTCGTACGTTACGGTGTAAAGTCGCATATTAAAAGACGGAGAAATACCTAGACTTAGATGTCAAAGTCGGGAAGCAAAACCGTAAATATGTCAAAGTAAAGTAACGGTTCAAAGTTATAAAGTGACAAATCAAAGTCGATGGTCAAAAACGTAAATATGTCAAAGTCGAAGGTAAAAACCGTAAACATATAAAAGTCGGGAGGTTAAAATCGTAAATACGTAAGTTTAAAATAAAAAAAAAGTCGGCGAATCGGTCGGTGACACGTGTCGGGTGTCACCGACCTTTAGATTTAGAATTATATACAATAACATTTAAATATGTACGTGTTTCATCAAACAAATTTTGAGATTTTTTTACCTACAAATTAAGTTATGTGCATTTATGACATTTAATATATAGCATTACATCGTAGTGGTTGAAGCATTTAGTTGTGATGGGTGACCTATAGCTTTGATCTTGGGTTGGATCCTTATGCGATATAGGTCAACCTGAATATAACTCATTTAACTGATCATTTACTAAAATGAACCATATAAGTTTACGGGTTGTAGTTGGGTTGTGTAAATCGGTTAAGCGTAGTATGTTACATATGTAAGTTTGAGTGTAACAACTAGATATCTTGGTTTTTAATTATACAATATTATTATAATTAATCATATTCATTTATAATACTTAACTTTAAAAATGTAATAATACCATATTTAAGTACTAAATGGCATTCTTTATAGTGAGTGACCATTAATTTAACTCTTATTTCTAGAAAAGAAAAAGATAGACCCGTTTTTATACGGGCCAATCCGAACACAACCCCCTATTTTTAAACGGGTTATATATATCAGCCAAAACCTAATTACTTTCGTGTTGTGTTCAAGTAATGTTTTGGGTCGTGTCGGGAATTGAGTTGCCTCCACGAATTCTATTGGTGGAGGGAGTGCTCACAAGGTGACCATCTTATCTTGATTAAAACTCTTGATTGTAACCAAAAACCGAATTCACAATTTGGATACGGTTAGTAACCGAACCGAAAACCAAATTTGTAACTCGGTTCATTTTTTTGGTTACGGATATGACTTTTGCGATTATTTTCAGTTTTCGGTTTGTTTAAACGCCTTCAGTCGATACCCCCAACTAAATGCAACAGTTTAATACAACATTATAAGAAATGAAATCTTAATTTAAGAAGAAAATATAGTTTTGTAAATAGAATGTTGTAATTGTATTTTGCATAAACCTTAAGTAGGGGGTGTAACAAGTAACAAAGTTCAAAAAAGGGATGTATATAGTAACACCCTTTCATCATACATGATACATTTATTATTATTATTTTTTATATCTACTCAATCCATTTTAAGCGTGGAGGGAGTGTGTGGCAAAGCAGGTCACGAGCTCGTCACTCCTCGCGAGCACACCACTCTCTGTGGCACGAGGAGCCCAAATGAGAAGATGAACGAGGAGCAATCCTCGCTGGCGCCTGATGATATCGTCAGATTTTGAAAGTTATGTGACTATTGGGGGGAATATTATCGTTTGGGTTGGGTTTAAATTTTAAAAGTAAACTAATATTTTAGTCTCCGAGGTTTGGTTAAAATAACGGTTTTAGTCCAATAGTTTGTTTCTACTCTTTTAGTCCATTAGTTTCACACAAACTTGCTATTTTAGTCCACACCACTAACGGCCATCCAGTTTTTCAGTTAAGTTTGTTTGAAAAGACAGTAATACCCCTAGACCAAAATAGTAATTTTAACCAAACCACAAGGACCAAAATAGTAATTTATCCTTATTATCTTTATTGCTATTTTTAAATATTAATATTATTATTTTTATTGTTATTATTATTATTATTATTTATTATTTATAAACCTTCTAGTCACTGTTGACCGGTCAATCGGTCATGTGTCACCACTCGACTGACCCATCAATAATTGTTTAACTTAATTATCATTTTAACCTTTAAGTGGCTTTAACTTAGATAAATTTCCGACTTTGACTTAATTGTAATTTTTACATATTCACATTTTTTACGTTATATCATGTTAATCTTCTTTGACATATTCACATATTTTACCCATCTTTTGATATATATACTTTTAAGAGTTAAATGCCATTTTAGTCCCTAAGTTTTTTATGTTTTTGCCATTTTCATCCATTTAAAAAAATATTGCCTACACTACTCTATTGTTTTTAATTTTATGCCATTTTCATCCATTTGTTTAACTCCGTTAGATTAACCGTTAACCAAGCTCATGTTCATGTTTTTAAAGGGGGTTAGTTGGTTTTTTTAAGATTTAAATCCCTTCAAAACATATTTTAAATTAAGGTAAATTACTATTTTGGTCCTCGATGTTTGATTAAAATCACGGATTTTGTCTAATAATTTGTTTTCTACTATTTTAATTCACTATTTTCACACAAACTTAATATTTCAGTCCACACCACTAATGGTCATCCATATTTCCAGGTAAATTTGTGTGAAAAGATAGTAGTACCCCTGGACCAAAATAGTTATTTTGACCAAACCCCAATGACCAAAATAGTAATTTACCATTATTATTATATATTGTTTTTGTTGTTGTTAATATGAATATTATCGTTATCATAAATCATTATCGTAATTAATATTATTATTATCGTAATCATTGTTACCGTTGGCCACTGATGACCACTCGCTGCCGGGCATGTGTCACCACTTGACTTTCCCACCAACAATTCTTTTTTACTTTATCATTAACTTTGACTTAATTATTATTTTAACCTCTAAGTATGGTGGAAAAGAATTAGAATATGAATATATATAGTGGTTTGTGTTGTGCGTAGTAATAGTAATAATAATAATAATAACAATAATAATAATAATAATAATAATAATAATAATAAGTTATATTAGTATAAGTACGTGGATGAAGATAACAAAAGTGGGTGGGTTAGAATTTTATAGTTCGATATTAAAATATGTTTTGAAGGGATTTAAAATAAAATAAAAACTTACCCCCTTTAAAAATATGAACATGAGCTTGGTTAACGGTGTAAGCTAACGGAGTTAACCAAGTGGATGAAAATGGCAAAAATAAAAAAACAATAGAGTAGTGTAGGCTAAAAAACTTAAATGGATGAAAACGCCAAAAACATAAAAACGTCAGGGATTAAAATGACAGTTAACTATACTTTTAACCACCATCCGTCTATCGCCGTAATGCAACGCACATGTTGAAGTCGAAAACGTTGTTAATGCGTGCAACGTAGTGAAAAAAACTGTCGGCCCAACACACAACACGTGTCAAATTAACTCACCGACCATGTTGAATTCAAAAACGTGTCACTGCAAAGCATATAAAACGTGAAAGATCCTAATGTCACCATTGTAACACGTGTGACGAGGTCACAAACGTGAAACCTAGCCGTTACATCGTGCAAACCAACCATAAATCTAGTTATTATTAATACACACAAAATAAACCACTACACATCTTCATCTATAACACCATACTACCACCACCACGCGCGCGGTGTAGTACACAAACTTATTTTCTGTTAGCTTAACTCTAATAATTAAGCTAATAGAAAATTATTATTATTATGGTGATAAAAAATGTTTGTGTGGCGTTGGTAGTATGGTGGAAAAGAATTAGTAAATGAAAATATGTAGTGGTTTTGATAATAATAATAATAATAATAATAATAATAATAATAATAATATTATTATTATTACTATTAATATTAGTATTAAATTATTATAATATTAATATAAATACTAATAAGAGATATGTATAAAGCGAGTGCACCGGAAAAGAACGAGAACTGGGTCGATCCATTCTATGTTGAAGCATCCGAAGCATAACTGCACACTCACATGATCTTTGCCGACAGATGGGAGCATTCGGTGGAACGGGTGAACTACACTTGCTTTGGATAGATACGTGGGACAGAGGGCTCGTGGTACCTGCTGCCCACCCTCCCTCCTCTACTTTCAGAACCCGATCATGCGAAGGGGCCAATCAAAGATCATACTATTCCTCTACAAAGACAACTGACGCTCTCAACAGGTAGGCGCCACTCTCTTTTTGAGTTATTCCAGCTTCTTCATGATTTTGTGGCATGGTGAAACAACAACAGCAGCAGCAATAACAACAACAACAACAAGTTCTTCAAGCCTCAATGTTTTCTATGTTTTTACGATTAACATGCCTTTCTTGATCTAGAGTAGTAATGGTTGTTGCCACCACCCACTCAAAAGGGTGAGGCAATCTGGGTATAGCTGAGTTTCTAGGATTATAGGGATCCATGCTTTCAGATAAGAGAGGAGTTGATTGATGAATGAACATTCGCTCCATATAACTGGGATAATGTGACCAGTTTGAATCACAGACTCTAGGAGGGACAACCTCAAACGGGTTAAAGCAGTTGTAGTCGTCCGACTCATATCTTGGCCTCTTTGTGCCTCAAGAAGAAAACTCAGCCACATCGCGCGAAGAAGAAATAGTGTTAGGAAGGAAGTTTGGATCCATGTCTGCAGGTAAGGACATAGTATTTCGTATAAATAATCTTAAACAACAGAGATCCTATACCACACAAGCACATATAAAGAAAAGTAGCACTTATAGGAAAACAAGCACTAGATTCTAACTATGGTACTACTGTGCAGTGTGAGTGTAACTAATGCAATGCTTACAGTTATATACTATATGCAAATGAAATGTCATCTGATACCAATCTGTCACACCCTCAATTTTCCACAAACGGGGTATTCGTTAGGCGTGTGACATACCAGGATCTCAAGCCATTAGTTACAGTAACACTGGCTCAATTATTTTTAACAAAAATTTAACGTAGACAGTAGTCCAAAACTCAAGGTAATAAAATTTAAGTTTCAATTTCAGCGGAAGCTTTCATTAAAATAACCCAAAACATCCAAGCCACTTGTGCTCAAAGGTCTAGCAGCACAAATAAAAATAAAAACCTTTGTGCTCAATAATCTAACACATAAACCAATAGAAATTTTCAAAAGACAGATAATGTAAATAAAAGTTTGTAATAAGTTAAAGTGACTCATGCATGATATGTCCTACGTGCACATCTCCTAGCCACCTGAGAAAACATACTAAAACATATAAATATCAAAATATAATTAATTTATAAAGTTTATTTACTATTGCTAGTTTGAAAGACCACCTTGCTTAATACATGAGCACATCGAGATTAAATTGAGCGTTGTGTTGTTTGCCTTACTGCCATCAAACTAGATGACCAAAAGTTCCAAGGACAATCTACACCACTTGAAACCCTACCAGCGTTATTGGGTCTGCTGAACCCGGTTGTACTACTCAAATTTTCCCGTTATACTCACTGTATATTAATAATCTCGACTAAATAAAAAGACTTTTTGATGGACCGTTTATGGTCAGGTAAAATAAGTCATTAGACAATAGAAAACTTATTTATAAAAATAGTTGCCCGAAGGCCCTGCCCAAAGGCATAAAACGCAGCCTAAGGCCGTATAAAATAGTTTTGTATGTTTTCTTCCTGAAAGGATTTGGAAGTGGCTAAAGAGACTCACATTTGAAGTGCGCAACAAATAACATCAAAATAAAGCCACGCGCGTATTTTACTCAACAATCTGCTTAATAATTAGATTTCACTCACACCTTTAGTCCATGTGGTTCTCTCTTGATGAGGTTATTACATGGAGCAACCGCCTGGTGATGTGGTCTATAATATACATACTTTTTGTTAATGTTCCCTAGATTCTTGAGTTACTTTTGGTCAAATTCTACTCTTAATTTGTTTATATTTTGATCTATAAGGTTTCAAGGGCCAACGAGTAAAAATTATATATTAATTAAATTTGAAACTTATGAGCGTCGAAGGTGAAATACGAAAATAAAGTGTGTGAAATACTTATAGCATCCATCGTAATTAAATCAAAGAGAGCGAAAAGTTAGCTAGTTTAACTAATTGTTAGGATGTATGAGTGTGAATTAACTTTAATGTTTATTGTTTGTTTTAAATGATGATAGGTTCACGTGGATATAACTTAACTCACATCAATTAGAATGCATTCTTGAACCTTATCCATACAACCTCTTGAACCATTTGAATTAATTTGAATAAGCCCATCTCACGTGGAAGTCTTCGGCCGCAAACAAACCTAATTAATTGTTTTATGAAAAGAAAACAAAAGGAATTAAATGGGGAAGGAAGGCACAACATAGGAGGGTATGTGGCGGCAATTATTAAACCAAAAAGCCAAATACGAATTGGATCTTTGACGGCAATTAAATTGGAGTTGATGCACGGCAGTAGCTTCGACTGCTATTTGACAAGAACAAAAGGTTTACGATCTTTTTGGCGAGTGAGTTTTGAAGGTTGAGCATCAAAGTTTAGAGCAATAACTCGGTTAGCAATCATTCGGTTACACGTTTTTAATTTGTTTTTATAACTTGTGAACCATGAGACTTATTATTTTAATCGTTTTTGCTTCGTACTTGATGACTATGACTAGCTAATTTTATCTATACTATCTAGATCTAGGATGACAATTGGTTGATTGTTAATGATTTCGGGTTTTTGGCATGTTGTTTGGTTGATATTAACGTATAAATCCTTTTGGTTATTGGTTTTGATGTCAATGAGTATTGATTTGATGAATGATTATTATTATTATTATGCTCTTCACATGCTTAGTTAATTGGTTTTGTACTAGTTAATTAGGGTTTTATGTGTTAATCATTACTTTGTGTTTTGGTTAAGTGGTGGTTACTCCTAGGCATAAATCACCATAGGAATAAATAATCTAATCAGTCTAAAATTGGTAAACTAACTAATCTTGAGACCGGGAGGTGATAGATTATATGATAGTCTAGGTTATTAGGTTTTAAGGACCTAGTTGCACGGGAGTGAATTAACCCTAACAATTTAATAATTCTTGTTATTCTAGTTAAAATCAATATCATTAGGTTGTTCCTTACATCCCTTACACTCCCGGATGTAGTGTGATTTGTGAGACCGAGAGGTGATCGAGTCAATTGAACACGTGAGTATCCTATTAGGTTAGTGAGACCGAGAGGAGACGTAACCTACAAACCCTATGAGCTTTAGACATCCCTTAGATCCACTAGGTTATGTTATTGAGACCGAGAGGAGATTTGCATAATTTAGGGGCCTTTTAAGTTAGTTGTATTTTTAGAATGGGTTATCATTCAGTTGTCCGAAACCCGAGAGAATTAATATCACCAATAGGATTTCTGGTCTAGATAGTTGCTCGTCATCCTTGCTTTGTTTGTGTTTAGTTTTCCATTCCGCCAGTCTCCTATTTTCGTAATTGCTTTAGTTTGATTTTTAGTTTTAATTAAGTAATAATTATTTTTCTTTTAATTAAAAATTCACCTTTTAAAACCGGCTAAAACTCGATAACTGTTTATTACCAAGAGCCGTCTAACGTGTCCTTAGGTTCGATACTCGGATTTACCTGGCTATACTACGCATGACTAGTACGTACACTTGCTGTTTGTGTGAAGTAGAGTTAAATATTTCTGTTTTATTTTTTAAAATAAGATCGTGAAAAACCATTTTTATAAGTAAATTAATATATACATTTTCACACATCACCTGGCTTTATCGATCTTCAATATCCGGTCCACATATTTCATTTAAACAAAGCCCTCTATG
Organism: Tagetes erecta; assembly: GCA_030867185.1. Lineage (NCBI taxonomy): Eukaryota > Viridiplantae > Streptophyta > Magnoliopsida > Asterales > Asteraceae > Tagetes > Tagetes erecta. Next base: position 19,126,827 of record CM061492.1, on the reverse strand, counting down.
GTCTTAAGCAAGCGTCACATGTATGGTTTCATCAACTGAGTAACCTTTTATTACAAAATGGGCTTCACATGCAACAAATCGGACACATAATTATTTATGTTAAAAAATGAATCGTGTATTATGTATCTACCTGTATATGTTGATGACCTGATATTGAAAAGAAACATGGATGATATAATGCCACGATTTGTTCGCACCCTTCACAATGAGTTTGCAATTAAAGATCTTGGCACCCTCAACTACTTCCTCGGCTTGGAAGTTACCACTTTGAATGATGGTTTATTTTAGACAAAGTTTGCACATGGCATTCTTATCGAGCTGGGCTTCTTGATTCTAAACAAATGCATACTCCTTTCTTAGCATATGAATCTTTTCACACCACGGGTCAACCGTTTCAGGATATTACAAAGTTTTGTTTGCTTGTGGGGGTGTTACAATATCTGACCATCACACGACTAGACATGTTTTACGTGTTAAACTAAGTTAGTCAATTTTTACAAGCCCTGACTGATCATCACTACCAGTGTGACAAACGTATCCGGCCTTCAGCATGTTAAGGGTACAATCACACATGGTTTCTATTATACCAAGTCAGCCTCCACAACTCTTACCAGATACTTAGACGTAGATTGGGCTCGTTGTATTGAAACCTGGTGATCCACATATGGTTTTATTCCATCTTCCTTTGTAGAAATATAGTATCTTGGAGTGCTAAGAAACAACTACCTATGTCATGATCCAATTGTGAGTCCAAATATCATGAAATGGCAAGTATATAGATAGATGCAGAGATTGTTTGGGTCGCTCATCTATTACAAGAGCTTCATGTCCTACTTCCCGATCGACCAAATAACATTGTCGGAAATAGTAGTAGGTAAGGATGCCCGGCCGGCCCGTTCTTAAAATTTTGTTTTTTTATTAAACAAACAAATAATCAATTTTAAAAGTGTAGCTGATAGTTACACCTTCATATACGAAAGCATTAACGTCCCATTGAGATGAAAGGTGTTCGTTTCAACGACGACTTTTTCTGAAAGTGAAATATGCAAATTGTCTTTTTATAATATAAAACTAAAAAGGAACATTGAACACTACATATTTTTAGTTTTCAACCCATAAAATAATACAAGAATATATCGACCAAGTCAATTTGCTTGGAATAATACTTTGTTTCCACTAACATCTCTTCTACATTACAATTTACAAACCATTTACGTACTGATCGATCCTATTTCCATTTTTTGTGTTGCTAAAAATGGCTGAACCCGCTGTCTCCGCCCTCGTCAAAACAATTGTTCAGAAGATAGGGAATGAAGCCTTGAGTGCATATGCTCTTTCTCTAGGAATTAAAACTGAGCTTGATAAGGTGGAGGATAAATTGTCCCTGATCCAACCTCTGCTTATTGATGCTTCTGCCAAGGAGATAAGGAGTGAAGGTGTAAAAAAATGGTTGAATCATCTCCAACATCTGGCTTATGATATAGATGATGTACTCGACGACGCCAATACTGAAGCTATGCATCTTGATCTGATCCAATCAAATTCGGTATTCAACAAGGTGAGAAAGTTCATCCTAACTTGCTGCACAAATTTCTCTCAAAGTCGCAGGTTGCGTCACAGGTTAGATAGTATTAACGCAAAGTTAGATCATCTATATCAAGCAATATCTGCTCTAGGTTTCATTGAGAAACATGAAAACAAAACAAAAAAAGATGAAAACAAAGATATTAACAGAGGAAAGGAAACATCTTTGCTAGAAGCTAATGTTGTTGGACGAGAAGGTGTGAAAGAGAAATTGATCAAAGAGTTGTTAGGGGGTGAGTCGTCTAAGATCAACTTTAGCATTGTATCCATAGTAGGTATGGGCGGGGTTGGTAAGACCACTCTAGCTAGACTTTTGTATAATGATACACGGGTTAAGAATCACTTTGAACTCATGGTATGGGTTTGTGTTTCCATTGATTTTGACATATTTAAGATAACCAAAATCATATTTCTTGCTGTGTCCGAGGTTAACAATGAGTTTGAAGATTTAAACCAACTTCAAATGTCTCTTCAAGAAAAACTTAAGGGCAAACGATTTTTACTAGTACTCGATGATGTGTGGAATGAAAGTTCTAATGCTTGGGAAAACCTAGAGAAGCCTTTTCATTCAAGTGCTCCTGGGAGTAAGATAATAATGACAACTCGAAAGGCGCAATTGCTAAAAGAGCTAGGCTTTAATCATATAGAACGTCTTGAGAGTTTGACCCACGAAGATGCTTTGTCTTTAGTTTCTCTGCATGCGTTGGGTGTAGATAACTTTGATTCACACCCAACATTCAAATCATTGGGTGAAGGCATCGTGAAAAAGTGTGGTTGTTTGCCTTTGGCTTTAAAGGCGGTTGGAAGGCTATTGAGGACAAAAAAAGAAGAAGATTATTGGGATGACATGTTGAATAGTGAGATATGGAGCTTAAAAATTGTTGATGGCATTCTTCCGGCATTAATGCTAAGCTACCATGATCTCTCTGCAGATTTAAAGTGCTTGTTTGCATACTGTTCTTTGTTCCCTAAGGACTTTTTGTTTGATAAAGAGGAGATGGTTTTATTATGGATGGCTGAAGGGTATTTAGAGCAAGAAAGCTTGGGTCGTGGATCTTTTGATGAACTAGAATTAAGATCCTTTTTTCAGCGTGCTCCTAATGACATATCATTTTTTGTGATGCATGATCTCATGAACGACCTAGCCAGATTTGTTGCAAAAGATTTTTCTCTAATGTTTGACAAGCACGTTCAAATGCCGGATGAGGCTTTGGCAAACTACCGCCACATGTCATTTATCCGTGAGAACTACACACCCTACCAAAGGTTTAAGGCTTTCAAAAGAGCTAATAGTTTGAGAACTTTTTTAGCTGTATCAGTTGAGGTGAATCAAAGTTGGAACCACTTATCCAGTAAGATTTTGGTTGACGTAATTTTTAGGTTACCATTGTTAAGGGTTCTTTCTTTGAGTCGCTTTCGCATAAGAGAGATACCAGATTTCATTGGTAGTTTGAAGCACCTGAGGCATCTTAACTTTTCACTAACTGAAATTACAGAGTTACCTGAGGATGTCAGCAATCTTTATAATTTGCAAACATTGATTCTTTTTGGGTGCAAGAGTTTGGCTAAGTTACCAAAAAGCTTTATACAGCTAAAAAAGCTAAGGCATTTAGACATCAGTGACACCCCTCTTTTGAATAAACTTCCTTTTGGTATTGGTGGGTTGACAAGCATACAAACTCTCACCAAGTTCATTGTTGGAGGAGATGTTGGCTTTGCAATAACTGAGCTTAACAAATTAAAGAATCTCCATGGGAAAATTTGTATTAAAGGGTTGTATAATGTGCAAGACGCAACTCATGCACGAGAGGCAAACTTATCTCTAAAAGGGATCACTGAATTAGAGCTGGATTGGGTTAACAATTCACAAGATTATACACTTGAAGAGGAGGTTTTCAAAGAGTTGAAACCTTATAGTAAGATGCTGAAAATGCTTCGAGTCAAGTGTTATGGGGGAATAAATTTTCCAGAGTGGGTTGGAGATCCCTCTTTCAATTTGTTGGTTCGTGTCTCATTAAGTGACTGTAGAAATTGTACATCACTACCGACACTTGGGCAACTACCTTCACTTAGGGAGTTGTTTATTAAAGGTATGGCTAAGGTTGAAGTCATAGATTTTGAGTTAACAAGTGCTACGATTGTGGCATTTCCATCACTTGAAATTCTCGAGTTTCATGATATGCTTTGTTGGAGAGAGTGGTCATTCAATAATGAGGTTTCAGATGTGTTTCCATGCCTTAGAAAGCTTCGAATAAAAAATTGTCCCAATTTGATAAGCGTCTCACTTAAAGCACTATGTACCTTAGGGGGTTTCACTACTAGAAAATAGGCCTTTAATGACGCGCAATGCGTGTCATAAAAGGGTATAGATGACACACAAAAGTGTGTCAAGGAAGGCCATGTCATAAATAACTAATGACATGCCTTTGTGTGTCATTGTTTTATGACGCGTTCATGACACCTAATGTGTGTCAAGAAAACCTTTGTCATGAATAAAGATGACACCTAAATGCAAGTCATGATTTTAGGTGTTTAAAAAAAACTATTATAGAATTACTCATTTTCACATTAAATTACTATATTAACAATTATTGTCTATTAATACCAAAATTACATATATAGCAAAACAATCAATTTTATTACATAGCAACAAACATTACAAAGTTAACAACATTTCTTAAACTACTGCTTTAATACAAAATTTCACCTAACAAAAACGAAGTTTGCCACAAAACGCAACCATTTCTTCCTAAATTCCATCAATATTAGCATTAGGGTATCCTTCTTTGCTTCCCTAACCTGAAAAAAAAATTATAAAAGTAAATAATCAGAAATACTATCCATGCAGTTGGTTTTGACTTTAAAAGTCAAAATCAGATCCAAAAAACAGCAAAACACAATAAGAATCCAAATCCAAGTGTATCATGTATGAACCGTGTAATCTATCTAGAAAATAGTTTATTGTTACATGATTAATGCATCAATATGAGAAAAGAATAACTTTAGAAAAAGGTAATTAAATAAATAAAAATCTTCAATAAACGTAATTTGATAGATAGGTATTGTTTATAATTCTTACTCTCGACACTTTTCCCTCATTGACGTCGTCAAGAATAAGATGAGAAGGCAACACAACACTTCAATGATGCATCTACTTATTGCTCGACAAACCTTTGCAGCAACTTCCACTTCTTTTATGGTTGCAAACTTGCAAAGCCTTTCACATAAGTTACCATTACCAGTGAGTTCAAAATCAAAATCTAGCCTCTAATGTATTGTTTCTTAGTTATATCATAATGATCAAGATCCACAAGTGTTAAAAAAAGTGTCTTTAATGCATATATTTTTAATGAACACACTTCAAGCAGACGTTAATGATAATAGTAACCTAGAAGACTGAATAGTATTATTTTGGATTTCGATCAGTTACTGCATCATAGAACAACTTTTTAATTCAGTTATTAGATTAAGGTTTTGTAAAAATCGGTTCTATGTTCCAAATTGGAGCCAAACCGATTTAAAAAAAAGTATAACTATGATGTTAAATGCTTATAGTTTTCAATTGAAAATAACTTAAAATATGATTTGGATGCTCTGGTATGAGATTATGAGTAAAATAGTTTTAGACTAAAACCAAACCGGTACAAATTGGTTCATGACCAAAAGTGAAAAGTCTAACCTTGGCTAGTCGAGTGACAATTGTCCATAACTGAAAACCGGTCGTGGAAATACAAACCTACACGATCAAGAGATCAACTTAATATACGTTAAAGTCAATCCTTAACCTTTTAAGAGTTGGGATATCTAAAAAGCAATAGCAAGTAACGATGAGTCGCAATATTAAAAAGTGGCATTAAGAAAACTACATCAAACCTCATGATCAAAGATGCTATCATCAGATTCTTTCATCATGCCCCAAGATCCGTCACCAACCTATTTATTACAATTGATAGTAAAAGTTAGCTATAAATACGTCATATGTAATTTTAATTTAGCAGAAGTCAGCAAAACTCTTAAATATAAGAACTTACTAAACCACCTTGCATCAATTGTGATACCCGCTCTTGTGGACTTAATTGACGACACTCGGTATCCAAACTTCTTGTTACCTAAGAAACAACCATACTATTAGAAAATATCAAACTTAATTTAAATAAACAAACTAAATTAACGTTAATGGCTTAGAATATCAATCTTCCCATTAGCAATGCATCTATTGTGTTCTCATAAACGTAATTGACCAAACTCAATATCAACACTGATTCTTACCTATGAAACAACAATACCATTAGTAAATTTCAAACTTAATTCAGATAAACCTTGAAGTTTTTATAAGGTCAAACAATGATTTATAGCACATGAGTTTATTCCTCTAATGACTCAGCATATCAACCTCAAGGTTTTATAAGGTCAAACAATAATCCACTTTGAAACAGGAAAAATAAAGAAGTTTAGACCTGGAAATATATGTTGTATATTTTAGGAAGGTTGAAAAGATAAAATATGTACAGTCTTTTGGGTATAAAGTTTGATACCTCTTTGGTGCAAAGTTTTGAAATAGACTATTTTTGACTTTGAACCTGAAAATTGAAAATTGCAGATGCCTTAAAACCTAGCAACATTAATAAATATAAATAAACTAAGCATGTATCAAGGGGAAGAAAAGATTTCAGTCTTGTATTTTCTTTTCTGTTAAGTTGTTGAAGTAATACAAAGACATAAATTCAGCCTTGATTTGCGAATATCGTTACACGCCAAACAGTACAAATTGGAAAAAAAGGACTTGTGATGGATTTCATTAGGTGATTCTTATTTATTTAAAGGAGGTAATTCATACATTAAATAAAAATACCAACCTTCTCTATTAATATGTTCCAGTCAAGTCAACAACATCAGGTGTTGTCAATGCATCTAAGTATGAAATATTTTAAGCAAAGATGAAGAGTTAAAGATTTGGGCTTGTCAAGGTAAAACTATTTTTTCATCAAAATATATGATATGATCCAAAATGACTTTTTAAAGCCTTCAAGTTGTCTGTTTCATAGTTTTTAGACAAACCCCATGAAAAAATATATCCATATGATGAAGTTTTTTCCTCTAATTTTTTACGTTATCTTTATTGACACCTGTACATATTATTTCAAAATAGTTCTACAAAAAAGACTTGTGGCTAGGCCACTTTCATTACAAATTTTTCTTGTAATGAAAAACATAACAAAGCAATTTTCTTTAAAAAAAATTCTATGATAACTCAAATTATGAAACAATGGCAAACCTGATAGCAAGAAGCAACATGTCTCGTCTTGTTTTCATCACAATCAAGACATTTGTGATAAACACAAATCAAGAATGCAAATACTCATTATTATACCCAACAAACAAACATAAAAAATGAAATAAACCGCACTATTTTGACACTTCCATATGCATATAAACTGAACTAATATGACATCCATAAACTGTTTCGGTCACAACCCCACCTAACTTTTATTTCGTAACCTTTATGAGTATAGATCAAACAAAAATCACGTACCAAGTGAGACTGTACATTAGCATCAAGATCATTATCAGGCTTACCATCGTCTGATGGACATTAGGCTATTAAAAGAAACAAAAATAACAAACTAAAAAAAATGTAGATATGAACATAAGGCTACATAGAAAATACCCAATAATTATTAGATTTGAATAAAAAATTGAAAAATTAACTAAACTGGAAGAAACATACCTTATATTTGAGTTACCTGCTACTGAATCTTCCATGCCACTAACTAAATCAATTGGTTTTTCGGCAAAAATGAAGGTTTAATTAAAAAACCATTTTGTTGTTGAAGTTTGTTTTAGATCTGCAAACATAGCAAACAAAAACCGTAAAAGATGCATATGAAAATAGCAGATTTGAACATAAAAGTGTCAAACATGAAATGTAAAACACCTGATGCAAAGAAACGAAGAAGACTAACATTCATGAACAATTTCAAGACTAACAGGTATAAGAGGAACCTGGTGTGCAGAATATGGATTCAAAAATTAAAGAACAATGAAACATGTAAAAGTTAGTGTTTCCGAAATCAAAGGCAGAAATATGATATAGATGCAAAAATATAACTGATGATGGATTTCATTAGGTGTAAAATTAGTCATTAGCACCGTCATCTCAATAGCAATTTACTAATTAAGTCATAGAAACGATCACAATAAAAACTAAAAACTGCGAACAACATATCTCAATTTACTAAAAATCAACTATCTCAGTTTTAAAACACAAACAACAGATCTCAGTTTAATCATCTATCACAAACAATTATCATATATAGCAACAATCAACTCAAAATGATAATAGTATCTTTAAATTAGACCTAAATCAAGACATCAAAACCAGAATCGAAACTTTACTGCATAAACTTAAAATATCTTCAAATTAGACCTAAATCAATACATAGAGACCAGAATCGTGTCAAGGAATGTTACCAGGTCTAAGTGAAATAAGCTTATAAATGAAGTATAGTCCGATTCATATCGGAAAAATAAAGGTATGACAGATTCATATCGGAAACAATAAATATGTTGTTGAAAATGGAGGTGTGGTGGTTATTCTCGCCGGAAAACTACCTGATTTCGGCTGAAAACCGTGCAATGAAACGCGGTGACGTGACAAAACAAGAGACTGGCAGTCGGACGTGCGGTGGTTGTGTTCGTCGGCGTAGTTGTGGGAGCTGGAGACGGTGAGACCTGGAGCGCTGGAGAAGAAGGATAGATTGAGAGATTAGGGTTTGAGTCTATTTGTGACATCTTATATTCTTATATAGGATCCGATTTGTAATACGGGTCAAGAAAAAGGTCCGCGTTTTTTTTAGTTATGACGTTAAAACACTGATAGAAAAAGTTGTGTGTCATCCTTTCTTCCATTTTTTTAGAATTATGACATATTTTTTTTGACACACACTTTTACATGTCATAAAATTAGTGTGTGTCGTTATTCGCGTGTCATTAAAGGTGTATTTTCTAGTAGTGTTTAAGTTTACAAGAATGTGATGCTATTGTGCTGAGAAGTTTGGTTCATGCAGCTACTTCATCAATCACCATGCTGGAAATAAAATCGATTTCAGGGCTTACGGATGAGGTGTGGAAAGGTGTTTTAAAGTATCTTGGGGCAGTTGAACACATAAGAATATTAAGTTGTAATGAAATAAGATACTTGTGGGAATCAGAAGCACATGTAAATAAAGTTCTTGAGAACTTAAAGATATTGCATGTATCTAAATGTCAAAGTTTGGTGAGTTTAGGAGAGGAAGGGGTGGAAGATACTTTTGGGAATAACTTCCTATCATCTCTTAGTATTTTGGATGTACATGATTGTCTTAGTATGGAGCGTTGTTGTTGTCCAAATAACATTGAGAATTTGTATATTACTGGTTGCAAATCAGTTACACGTGTCTCTTTCCCAACAACAACAAAAGCAGATGTGAAGAAGCTCCAGACACTTGTGTTATATGATGGTAACTACCTAATGGAAAATATTAACAGCAGAAGTTTGTCAATGCTTGAACGCGTATCTATTAGTGGTTGGACAAATTTGATATCGATCAATCAATTGAATATAAACTTTATTCACCTCACCAACCTCACTATATATGATTGTCCAAGTATCGAGTCATTTCCTGACCTTCAACTATCAAACCTCACCCATTTGTCTATTAGTAAGTGTCCAAGCATGGAATATACCTTTCCTTGTGGACGTTGGCCTTTAAAATTGGTTGGCCTTAGAATAGGGGGTTTGAATAAGCCCATCTTGGAGTGGGGCGCTCAGAATTTTCCCACGTCTCTTGTTGATCTAATGCTATTTGGTGAAGGCAATGTAAGTAATTTTAGTAAATTGCGAAACCTTCTTCCTTCATCTCTTACTACACTTCAAATAATAGAATTTGATAAACTGGAATCACTTTCGGAGGGACTCGAACATCTGATGTCCCTTGAACATCTTGCCATTCGCCATTGCCCAAAGGTGATGCATCTACCAAAGAGCTTGTTACCTTCACTTATGAGCCTAACAATCACCAAATGTAAAAATCTAAAGAAAAGGTGTGATGGAAGAGGCTCCCACTACTGGCGTGACGTCTCTCATATCCCGAGGATCGACATACGAGACAAATAAGGGTAAATAGCCTTTTGAATCCTTTTGGTTTTTTATATGTTTAAGTCCAAAATTTATACTTCTTTCATTCAAACAACAGATTTTACATAATAAATATCTTGTTTAACTTTGAAAGCATTGGCAAACATTCCCTAATTGAATGCCAAAATCATTATCCTTTTTGCTGTTTATAATTGAATTGAGTGTGTTCAGTGATTGATTTTAATAAATCCCATTGAAACATAGAGCTCTTAATTTCAACGTGGAAATTATACCATTTCATTTTATTTTTTTGGCTTTAAATAACTAATTATGGTATTTTTTAACCGTAGGCTCGTAACCGATTAGGGATTTATTTATGAATAACCGTTTTTTACTAAACTGAATTTTAACCGATCTACCGGAGAAAAACCTGAAAAAGTAATAAAATATTTCAAAAAACTGGTTAATTAACCGAAAATAACCGGTTAAAGTAAAATAACCAAAAATTTTGAAAACGGTTATTAACCAAACCAATTAGGGTATTAAATAACCGGTTAACCGAAATTAACCGATTTATGGACCTCTACTTATGCAAATGCCTAAACACGTACCACTATCAAAGCTTGCAATTTTAATGTTGAGATTTTTTAGGGACATGTAAGATTGAATTGTTGACAATAAGAAAACGTGAACTTTTTTATAGAACAACCAAACCTTTGACTAATCAATATAGCGTCAACAAAATAGTATTAGTTAGCTAGATAATCTAGTTTATTGGCCAGCAATTACAAATAAAATTAAGCCATCGGGTCACTCATAAATCTAGTTTTTTTTTATTTGAAAAACTATCTCAAACTCTATGACTTTATTAGTCAATCAGAAAACCACACAAATTACATTAGCTCTTAATTAACCACAATTAAATTATACTAGACTAACATGCAAATCAAATTAAACAACGTAACAGTGATCAATTTCCATCGGAAAAAAAGGTGAAGCTTCACGAGGAATCGAATAGGAGGAAAACGAAATGTAGCAAGGAGAAAACGACAGATAGAATCATAGAATCGAAGTGTTTTTGCGTATGACGATTCAATATATGCAACGTAACAGTCATGTAATTGGAGAATCATGAACGTGATATAATTATCTGGTGAAATTTATGGATGAATGATCGAGATGTAGACAGGATCGAACGATTGAAATTTATGGCATGGGTTTATGATGAAAATTAACCAAGAGGTACGACTTTTTTTTTTTTTTGTAATAATATTGAAAACCTTGAGCGTAAATATGTATTGATTTCATCATACACTCACTCTCACACTACTCAAGTACTTTTAAGGATGAAGGGAGTAGGTGACGAGGAAGATCACAAGCTAACCGGTCCTTGTTAGCTCGTCATTCCTTGCAAGCACACCATTCTCTGTGGCATGAGGAGCCCAAACGAGGAGATGAACGAGGAGAAATCCTCGCCGAAATCGTCGTCAAATTTTAAACGTTAAATTACCCTTGGTAGAATATTACTGTTTTGGGTTTAAATTAAAAAAAATATCGCTTATTTAAATCCAACAAACATCTAACAAGTTTTACAAACCACAACTCAATATTTCTTCCTTTATTTCATACACAAAAACTCACTATTCTCATGTATTTTACACTCTCTTAATGAATACGCTTAGACTTATTCAACAATTTTTTGGCAGTTCTGAAGGCGGTTTGTGATCCGAAACTGGCTACGAAGAATTCATGTTCAACATACAAGCTGCGATGCAGCTGGAAGAAGACGAGTATGTTGGCTCATCATGCAGTCATGTGGACAATAACATCATTTAAGTGTTAAGAAATACCGATATGACTACATCTTGATCTTGTCGAAAACATTCAAATTTTCAAAATGTAGACTAGCAATGTACTTTTTATGTTTTTAATTGTCTTTTACTATTTTTAATTTAACTCAAATATGTAATGTTCATTTTTACAAGTACAAAAATTATGTTTATTATGTTTTAAATTTTATTTGATGAGGAGAAGAGGTTAAAGAAGGACCATTCCTGCTCCCAAAAAGAGAAAAGAAGTGAGAAAGAATAAAATTTTAGATGGTGACACGTATGCTGTAAACGAACTAAACTTTCTGTGAATCATTCGTGAACTGTTCAGCGGAAAGTTCGTTTATGTTCGTTTGTTAAACAAACAAACAAACACGAACAAGAAATGTTGTTCGTTAAGATAAACAAACGAACATGTTTGTTTTTGTTTATTAGTGATCATTTGTGTTTGTTTGAGCTCATTTACAAATTTAGCTCACAAACAAAACCAAACACGAACATCTTAAATTTCTTAACAAACAAACATAAACATAAACTTTCGTTTGGTTATGCGTTTATGAATCGTTTGTTAGTTCGCTAATAACTTAACAAACCAACATGAACAGAGCCTCGTTCGGTTTGGTTCGATTCTATTCGATTAGAACCCTCTATTGACATGACATTAGGTCCAAAAAATTTATATTGAGGAACTTGAGAGGACCACCCCAACATCGTAGTGAGATTACAAACAAACAGAATACAACAAGACAATTTCCCTTCGGTTATTAGCAAATTGTCTTATGTAGTTTTAGTATATTGAAATACTAGGTTAGCACCCGTGGCTACCCACGGGGTGAAACGATAAACAATGATAAATACATATGTTCACAAAAGAACCATATCTAAACAAAAAATACAATATTCAAATTTAACCAATAGTTTAATTGCTCACATTTAACTAAAACACATCTAATCCAAGATGACATGCATTAATTTTATCCAAATTTGGAATGCATAGAATGCGTTAGTTGACCCATTGAATAAGTATATGGTCAACCCTGTGTGAATGGAAATTTAATCAACAAAAGACAAAAAAATAGAATGCTAAACATGCAACTTTCTAGCGTCTTTATCTCAGGTACAATGTAACTGGATGTGCAATACAAAAGACAATTGTGACTTGTCTTTGTTTCTTGACAAGGATTAGTGAGGCATCTCGTTTTTATATGCATTCGAAGCCCTCGGCTAAATAAAAATGCATTTGAAACACAAAATCAAAAGTGCAGTTCAAATATATTGAATACTATAGCACCTAAGTTGCAGAACCTATAAGAAAAAGATATATGCTAGTTGGGTAATGAGTCAAAACAGGTTGTGATTGATACCGGTGACTTTTATCATGGCTCAAAATAGATAAAGTCAAGTTCATTTTTCCAGCAAACATGTTATTGTCCATTGATTTAACGAATTATAGGCATGTTTACAAAAAACTTTCATTTGATTTGAGGTCAAAGTGAACAAAACCAAATCTAACTTACACTATCAAAGTCTTGTAAACAAAAAAATATATATACCTTACCTTTTCTTTGTCTCATGCAGGTCAGATACACCTTCTTTTAAAGGAGAAAGCAAAACAAACCCGATCTTGATGACGTGAAAAGTACCCACTTTTTGAATGGCTTGTACTTGAAGGAAGAATGGCTTAAACCTTCAATTGAACGGCTTGCAATATAAACCACCTGCTTGAGCAAATAAAAAGTAATCTGACTCACATTATTAAATACGATTTTCCTTTACATCACTTTGATTCTTAGAAGCCCTGGATTTGCCAATGAGACGTCAAGATCAACATCCACCGGCTTATTGCTCCGTAGTATACCCATCAATAAACACAAAGCAATAAATAAACACAAAGCAAGATAATTATGCATAAATAAAGAAAAGAAGTGTTGCATTCTCACTAATAGTACACCATTTCCAACAACTGTCATTATGACCTTAAACATTAGGATGAAACTTTAAAGCCTGCTCATTTAACCTCCACCGTCTACTAATAAATAATGTGATCATCAAGAAGCCCTTATTGCAGTACAATAAACAATTTGAATATTAACATACAAATACGAATTGGGGTAGCATTACTCAACACATCTTGGAAGAAAATCAAATTCAAAGATATACTATAGACCTATCAATGAAATCATATTGCATCATGTTCATCAGCTTTTGAAAACAGATCTTGCGAAGTGAGCAAAAAGAATGTTATAAATATTTGGCAAAAACTTAATCCAATAAAGGCCAATCATATAATACAAAACGAAACAACTGACCCAAAAAGAAAGCGGCTTCGTATGAGTTCTAATAGAACCATCAATTGAAACAATGGTATAACCTTATTACAACAAATATCATCGGTCAAAATATCAAACAAATGTTTCAAACTTCAAACAAATAACAAACAACTGAAACATCTAAATATTGACATGAAAGGCTAGCACAAAATTGAAACAATGGTGTAACCTTAAAGCATGGTAATTTCATTTGTAGTACCAATGTTGTCATATAATGTTCGATTAACACAATCTTGGGTTTTGGTTTTTAAGTTTCTACAAAACGAAATTAAATCATTACAATTAAATTTTAGATCTGAAATATGCAATGTAAATAACGGAAATCAAAAAGAAACTCACAGAAACCATAGAAAACCCGACTTTGCAACCTTCTGAATCAATCTGCTTAGTTCTTCATACTTGTTTGATTTCACAACCTCTTGAGCCCTAAGTATTTTGAATCTTCATAAGGTTGAAATCCGAAATCTAAACAAAACCGAAAACCAAAGAAGTCATTATAATTAAAATCCAAATCGGTTAGAATCGAACATAATAGGAAACGGAAACCAAACTTAAGTTTATGCATTAATCGTCCATGGTTTATGCTTGGATAATGAAGAAACCATTTGAAATAAAAGTGATGATGAAGAAATCACTTAAAATAGTAGTGTTGATGTTAAAATCGAAGCTTCAATATTGAAGCGTCATTGCAAATCAGAAGTGATGATGTGAGATCCTTTGTGAGAAGAATCAAAGGTGGGACGACAGAGAGATTAGGGTTTAACGATGAAGAGAAACAGATGACTGATCTAGGGTTTGAGAAAGTGCAAAGTGAAACATGAAATTATAGGATCCGGCCTAAAAAACGGGTGACCCATAATCCATATAGATGGTGAGAGTGATTGTGGTGACTACATGTGGTGCAATGTGGGAGCATGGGTTAGCGATTTATTAGAAGAGGAGATTTAATGAGGCTTTCAATGGTCGTGTTAATAGAACGCTAATTTTTTCACTGCTTTTTTTTTTTAAATTTGGGGCAAAATCCATTTCTTGTGGGCTTATAGGGTTGGTTTGAAAAATATAGCAATTTTGCTCTCAATGCAAACTACCACATATCCCACATCGAATATTGATGACTTCGTTCTGAAATAAATACGGATAATCTATTTCAAAAGTCTAGGCCGTTAAGTTTTAACTTTCTTAATATTCTCGTACCCCTTACAACGATGCTAAAAACTTGACTTGATGTTGAGTGTAGATATCAAGATAGTTATTTTTAGCCAAATTCACATGGTTTCAAATCATAAAGTTATAAAACGTTAAGACATGCATGACCACGAAAAAGACACGTGAGGGCAAGTGCATCCACAGTTTATGTTGGATCGTGCCAAACACAAGTTCTATAGAATCACAAGTATCACAAGTGCGGAATCCTTGTGATATTGTTTGATCAAACATAAATAAGAGATAGATAAACAACGTAACAGTAGACACATTTATACTATCAATGTTCCTTTCTGTTAAAATCATGAACCAAATGATTATAATAGTAGGCTTAGGCACAAATGTTCACAAGTGTAGCTTATTTATATTACTTTAGAACTGATCATAGCCATCTATTATAGATATAGTACTAATGGCCACCTACAGTCATTGATCAATCCATAACATGACATACCATGAATACAAGATCCTATTAGATAGTACAAAAGGGACAACAGACTTGAGCAGATATTCAGCAAGTGCTGAAAGTTGTGGTAACTCCACCAGGCTTCAGCTCTTACACAATTGTATGTGCTGAATATCTTCAGCTGGTAGAGCTACTTGCTGGAAAACTGTCTTCCAGCAGATACGGTTTCAGTAGATAGACTTCAACAACAAATTTGCTTACATAAAATATAAAATATGTTCTGTGCAATCTCTTGAACTGTTTGGATATCAGATGCTTTGACTTGTATTTTGTTGTAGCGCCATCCTTCACATCTCTAACAGTTTACATAATATAATGATGGTAACATACCGAGATCTTCCAATGACACAAGAGCTTTTAGTACCAGAATATTATCAACATCTAGTCAAAACCATAAAAAAGTGTCAAGTTATCTTATAAAGGATAAAAATTGTACAAAGTGTGAGAAACACACAATGGTACAAAAAAGACACAATGAAGAGTTAATTTTTTTGAACTCACAAAGTAAATAAAGTTTCGAAAAAGTGTTTCAGAGACCTCGTTCTCCATGTCATCCTCCTTAAAAAAAATAAAAGAAAAAATTAAAAATTAAAGCATTAACGTTTCATTGTGTTTTTTATAAAATTTTTACACAACGATGGTAAAAATAGCACAATAAAAATGCTATTTTTTTATATACTAAATTTTTTTGCTTTTTTAAGAAGGATGACGGAGGAACAAGTTCTCCTAAGCATTTTTTTTGAAATTCAATTTACATTCTGAGCTAGTTAAACTTTTTTGTATTTGTCATTAAGTCTTTTTTCCAAAAACATATTAATATGTCAACCCTTCTAAAAAAATTTATGTTTTTGTTTTTTATAGCTAAAAGACATAAAATAAAAATGGCTCAAGATGGTTTTGAAAATGAATAAAATAAGAAATGATCACTTTGGTTTAATTCATTCTTGGTACTTTAGTGACAATTATTTGTTTAAATCGATAAATACAAGATTAGTTATTTTTTTAAGTGTTAGAAAACTCACATTCAATATATTGATTATTTTTTAAAGTCATTTTCACACATCATTTAGGTTATCTAAACTCTTTTAGTTACAAATGGTTCTTCTTCCCTAAGTAACTAGGAAGAACTTTGCCGCTCACGGCTTTAAATATTAACACCAAACTTTGGAAAGATTAACAAAACTAGATTAATGATATATGTAAGTGTCCTTGAAAAAGATTACAATTCAAGGTTAAGTAGAATGAGAATGTAATTAGAGGTAGAGAAAAGAATTGAGCCAATGAGATGGTTGAAGAGACGCTTCTATTTATAGATTGGATTTGGGCTATAGACATGAGGGGGCTACAAGCACTAGTAGACAGTTAGTAAACTGAGGCGGTTAAAAGATTTGCATGAGAGCGGTTGTAAACAATGACCGCATCAAATCTTTTACCTTAACTTTAAAGTTAAATAAATGAGAAATGTCATAAAAACATAACTAAGTTTCAGTTTATTTTACTTGAATTTGATGACTAAACCTTCAAATCAAGCAATTGTTAAATTTTGTTTGTGTCAAGGAAAGAATTGAGGATACAATGTGAGGGTCGGAATATTTAATATATGTAATATATTAAAAATTTTAAAATAATTATTATAAAAAATAAAATAAATAAACCTGCAATTCACATTACTGCTTCATATTAGCATCAAAAAATGTAAAAAATAATTCCTAACTGAAACGTAAAGAAAAACATGTGAAAACAACATGTTAAAATCTCTAATTTGAATAAAATATGAAGGTGAGTGACATAATTGAAATAAATTTTTAACTTAAGTGACTTAATTAGATTGTATGTACAATATTTAAACGGTAATTTTTCAAATTATCTTTTCCTTTCCACCATCCATCGTCTTCATTGATTTATCTATCTCTTCCTACGTTACCTGCAATTAAACCTTTCAAATTTATTACTCATCATTGATTTATTTACTCATCTTCATTTAATCAATATGCATAACACCTGGTATATTTTGACATATTTATTGTTATATATTTTTTCTTTATCGTTTAATTTATTAATGTGTGTGTTTTTTTCTTTATATAATTCTTAACTCATAGACACATCTCCATCCATTATATCTTTAAATTTAAGGTGTGTAACTTTTTTATTTATTTATTTATATGATATTTAGTCTATGTTGTTTTCATATTCATTTAAGATACCTTTTTAGATTATATACACTTGTCCATAATTTATCTATTAGAAATGAATTTTGGATTGTCCCCATTTTAGGCTACTTTTTGAATATCCTATCTCATTTAGGATATGTATCCATTTTGACGGGTTAACAATTAAAAAAAATATGGTAGTTATTTCTCCTTATTCCTTCGAGTTAATTTGTGGTTTACGTTTATCCACTTTTTTGGGGGGTTAAGGGGAAATGCTACTGATTTTTTCTTAAATAGTTAACTCGTTAAAATGTATACATATGAGTTAGAATATTCAAAAGGTGGGTTAGGATCCACGACTTTGGAGTACCGAAAAAATTTATACATACATTCATATCATTTTTTAGTTATAGATGAATCGTAGAGAATACTGGATGTACAAAACTGGACATACTAGTGAAATATTTACAAAGGGTGTTGATAATTTTCTTAAAGTTGCCGAAGCTAATCGAGTGAATGTTGGTACTCAATGGATTTGGTGTCCTTGTTTGATTTGTAAAAATTTCAAAAGATTTGATAATATCCAAGAAATTGATTTTCATTTGTTCCAACATGGTTTCATGCATACATACACTTGTTGGACAAGACATAGGGAATCAATTTTTTACTTTGGTATGTCATCGATTAATGAAGGCAATAATGAGAATGACATTCTAAATGACTCTAGTGACAATTTAAGGGACAACAAATTAAAGGACGACAACTTAAATGACAACAATTTAAATGACATGTTTAATGATCAGGAGAATAACTTAGGGGAGAAAGATAAAGAAAAGTTAGAACAATTATTTGATGATGCAGAAAAACCATTATATACAGGTTGTGAAAAGTTTTCAAAACTTAGTGTTGTTTTAAAGTTATTTAACTTGAAGGAAAAATATGGATGGAGTGATCATAGTTTTACAAATCTATTAGAAGTTTTGAATGACATGCTTCCGGAAGGTAACGAGTTACCAATTTCATCATACCAAGAAAAAAAAATGATGTGTCCAATGGGATTAGAAGTTCAAAGATTACATGCATGTCCGAGTGATTGTACGTTGTATAGAAAAGAATTCGAAAATAGTCACAAATGTGTTACTTGTGGTGAATCGAGGTACAAGAGAAAAAAGAAGAACGATGAATATGATGACGATGTGACAAAAAATGGACCGGCTGCAAAAATATTGTGGTATTTTCCAATCATACCAAGAGTAAAACGATTATTCTCAAATAGAAAAAGCAAAATTGTTGTGTTGGCATTCTGATAAGCGCAAAAATAATGGGAATTTAAGATATGTGGCAGATTCACCACAATGGAGAAACATAGATAGCAAAGATTCAGAATTTGGTAACAAGATTAGAAATATACGTTTTGGACTTAGTTCAGATAGAATTAATCCTTTCAGAAACATGAGTAGTCGTCACAGTACGTGGTCGCTTCTTCTTTGCGTCTACAATCTTCCACCGTGGTTATGCATGAAACGAAAATACATAATCATGTCATTGTTGATTCAGGGTCCGAACCAACCTGGTAATAACATTGATGTTTATTTGGATCCTTTGATTGATGGTCTGAAAATTTTATGAAGACCCGGTGTAAGTGTGTATGATGCTTTTAAGAAAGAATATTTTTATGTGGGTCATGATTTTTTGCACCATAAGTGATTTCCTTGCATATGGTAATTTATCAGGATACTGTACGAAAGGTAAGCTAGTTGTCCTGTTTGTGAAGATGATACAAGTTCGATGTGGTTAAACAATTGCAAAAAAATTGTATTCACAGGCCATCGAAGATTCCTTCCGTCTGGTCACAAATATCGAAAGAATAAGGACTTTAACGTAAAAACCGAGAAGGGAGAAGTAAAAAACTTTTGATGCATTTTCACGTGTTGAAACTCTTAATGCTGTTTGGGGGAAAAGAAAGCGGGTTGAGAAAGGAGTCATTTGAAAAAAAAAGATCAATCTTTTAGGACTTGCCTTACCGAGTGCATTTATAAGTTAGACATTGCCTGGATGTCATGCACATTGAAAAATCTGTATGCGATAGTTTGCTAGGTTTGTTATTAGACATTCCTGGGAAAACTAAAGATGGTATTAATGTCCGTAGAGACATGGAAGAAAGGGGAATACATAAAGAGCTTGCCCCTGTTGAGGAAGGTCGTCGTATTTTTCTGCCACCTGCTTGTTATACTATGTCAAAAGCAGAAAAAAACAAAGTTTTGTTCATGTTTACATGATATTAAAGTGTCATCGAGTTATTCTGCAAACATTAAAAGGTTTGTGTCGATGAAAGACTGTAAATTGCTAGGTATGAAGTCTCATGACTGTCATGTTTTGATTACACATAGGATTCCTATTGCAATTCGTGGATCATTACCAGATAAAATCTGGCGTACAATCACAACACTTTTCTTGTTTTTTAACATGATTCACTCAAAAGTTATTAACCCTGAGTTACTGGATACATGGCAAAAGGAAATTATCATAACACTCTGTGAACTTGAGATGTACTTTCCGCCATATTTTTTTGATGTGATGGTTCATCTTGTAATCCATATCGTTGGTGAAATAAAGGCATACGGTCCCGTATTTTTACGTTACATGTATCAATTTGAAAGATATATGGGTTTCTTAAAAGGTTATGTAAGAAACCTTAATCTACCTGAGGGTAGTATTATTAATAGTTATGCTTCCAAGGAGGTGGTTGAATTCTGCACAAACTACTTGGAAGGTGTCGAAAGCATTGGTATTCCCTAATCTCGTAACTCGGGTAAACTTGAAGGGGTCGAAGGTGTTGTCATGAAAACATTTACCCCTAGTCACGAGAGGTTAGAACTTGCACATTTCTATGTCATAAGACACATGACTGCGCTTGCTCCATATGTCAAGGAACACAAAGGCATACTTAAAGCAACCAACCCAAGTAAGACTCAGAGGTGGCTTGATATAATGCATAAAAAAAATTTTCCGAATGGTTGAAAAAAAGAGTAACATATGCAAATAATTGCCAGTCAGATGTTGATTAAATTATGGAAAAACTACGACATGGTCCAAATTTCAAAGTAAAATCTTACCAAGGGTACGACATTAATGGATATACATTCCACACCAAAGATCAAGATGAAAAAATTACAATGCAGAATAGTGGAGTCATAGTAATAGCATCAGCAATTGAATTTGACAGGATGGATCATGACATAAGGTTAAGAATTGCCAAAGACTCTTTTTATGGTGTCATCCAAGAAATTTGGGAAATAAACTATACAACTTTTAGTATACCTGTGTTCAAATGTAAGAGGGTGAATAGCCAATCAGCTGTTCAAGTTGACAAGTATGGTTTTACACTTGTTGATCTTCGAACAGACAATCATGTAAAAGATCCATTCATTCTTGCAAAACAAGCCACACAAGTGTCATTTTGTCAATGATCCGTGCACATCAAGACTCCTCATAGTATTTCAAGGTAAACGTCGTATCCTTGGTGTTGATAATGTTGTCAACGAGGAAGATTATGACCATTATGACGAACTACCACCATTTTCTTTCGGTATTGAACCGATTAATGATGGAATCGATGACACCACTTACGAGCAGACAAAAAAACAACGAAGGGATATACGTTGATAAACCAAGACAAACAAATTGATCAAGGTATGTTATATGTATCCATATTTTTCTAGGTTAAACTTTAAATGATACTCAATTTATTAGTATAATTTGGTTTATGCAGGATTGACAACAAGTGATCAAGGTATGTTATATGTATCCAAATAATGACACATTAACATAGTCAATAGTTAAAAACAAAGGTAATCAAAGTGAACTAACTTCTAGAAAATGAAAAAAATGAAAATAAAGCATAGCTTGAAAATATAAAATGAAAACGCTCGACTGATCGAAGCAGCGCCAAAGTTTTCTTATTCCCATCCAAAACTCCTCTTTGATGCTGTTTCAAAACCGCGTCAAGCGACTAAACCGTTCCAAGATAATTACCACCGCCCCCAACTAAATAAACCCTAATTTTCTATTCCCCCTTTACTTATTCTCCAATCCATTTAACCCCATATAGTGCTTTGGAGTCTAAAGTTGAGTATAGATGGTCTCAACTTGTGACCAAATATCAGTGGCTTGAAATTATAAATGCCCCTCGTGCTAAAAAACACATTACGGCTAGAGCCATAAGAAACAAAGAGACTAAGCTATATGAACTTAAAGAAGATACTCAACAAGAAGCTCATAAATTGATAAGAAAATATATATTTATGTTATTGATACAAACTTATATATTTTATATTTTAACATCTAAATTTGTGTAGGCCCGTATTGAGAGAGATATGATTGAAGATGGTACTTATAATCTAGGAAATATGGACTAGAACATGATGGACGAACACGCACCATTTCCGTTGTTATTGGTATTATGCATATGAGTAAATTGCCAAAATAGTCCCTGGGTTTGTACCGTTTCGACCGCTTTGGTCCTTATGTTTTTTTGTTGCCACTTTGGTGTTTGCTTTTGTAAAAAACCGCCATTCCCGTCCTTCCGTCAACTTTCTTTAACGAATTCTGTTATATTCATGTTAAAAGACCAAAATACCCTCTTTATTAAATTTAAAAAAAAATAAAGACTTCTTTTTTGCTGCATCCATAAATTCCTTCATCCCTCTTCCTAATTCTTTATTTCTATTCTTCTTCATCATCTAACATCCACATTCATCATCATCACTATCAAACATTCATCCATCATCAACCCATCTCTTTACCATCTTCACACAACCGCTCAACGTCGCCACCACCGTAAAATCACAATCACCGGTCATCCCACCACCATCATATCTTCATCATCTCCACAGCTTGGAAAAGAAACTCAACTCATCTCCGACCCGCTCCACTCAACCGCCGCCTGCCACCGTCAACACAAACGGTCATCGATGTGTTCGATTTTAATAGATCTGAAGAAGCTGCACATTTATTTTTAATGGTTTGTATTGATTTTAGGTTTTTCAAAGTTGGGGTTTTAGGGTTTTGTTGTGTAGGTGAGGATGAAGATGATGATTGTGGTTGGTTGAATCGATAGTTGGGGCGTATGGTGGTGGTTGAGGGTAAAGACGGCGGCGCTGTGGTTATTACGATGGTGCTATTGTGGTGATAGTTTCTCGATTGGTCGATGATGGTGATGGTATTCCGGTGGTGGTGGAGGAGTATATGATGATTGATGGTGGTGTTTTCGGTTGATGATGATGAATGAATGATAAAAGGTTGATGATGATGATGATGAATATTAAAGATTGATGGATAAGAAGATAGTGTAGTGATAGGGTTATGGATGTGGTGTAGTAGTGGTGTAATGGTGTGGTCAATGGGTCCTTGGAAAGTAAATGACTAAAATACCCCTGGGTTTAACGGATTTTTTTAACGGATGTTGACGGAAGGGCCAAAATGGCATTATTTTACAAAAGCAAACACCAAAATGACAACAAAAAAACATAAGGACCAAAGCGGTCGAAACGGTACAAACCCAGGGACTATTTTGGCAATTTACTCTATGTATATATATATATATATATATATATATTAATGTATATATGTATAATTAGTTAATTAATCAGTACATGTGTAGACATTAATGTAGTTTTTTATAAGGTTCAACAATGGTTCATGGAGGACTATACCCATGTGGTAGATGTCAAAATGAAAATAGTGTGTCTATCGATCAAACACGAATTGACACGGGAATGAATGTGAGCCCAAGTGTACATGGCTCTAGTTGTGCTTCAGGTGGCCCTTCTACCGACTATCCACCTATCGAGGTAATATGTTATATATATATATATATATATATAGAATATATATATATATATGCATATATTTAAAAAAAACACAACCCAAATCTAGAATAACCCAACTCTATAATTTCCATGTTATGTTGACACACAGTTTAAGTGTTAGTGCAGTTGCATCATCAAAAGAATTACTAATCATCTTCTTTATATTAATCCACTTCTGTTGAAACTCATACAGGTTTTATCTAGGTGTGAGTTGTTATTCCCTTACATTTCTAGTAAGGAAACTCTGGTAGGTAGAGGACAAGTGTATCCTAGTGCAAATAGGACGTTACATGGGTGTTGAATGCATGAGGGCTATGTTAAATACAAGTAGATGAAGTATATGAAAAATACCCTAACATGCCTCTCACCCTCTTGATATGCACAGAGGAATTAACTGTTACTGGTGATACCCTTGGTTGTTTTGTTCAGTGGCCAAGATGTTTCATAAAAGCATATTTGTATCATATGTTATATATATATATATATATATATATATATATATATATATATGGGGAAAGTGAATATGAGGCTGTAACGCATCTAAGCTTACATGCGAAACACTCTAAAACTATGTAGTTTTGTTTAAATCAACATCAAAACTACAATTTCAATTAGTTTAGTTCAAATGATATCTCCTAAATTCAACATCAAAACTACAATTTTAAAAGTAATGCATGATTTTCGAATAGTCTTCTTTGTTCGATCCATTCAAATCACATATTGATTTATATCACAAATTTAAAATAATAAAATTTACTACATTCTCTTGATCCTATATGAATTTCCTTTCGGATGGTTAAATGCAATGATTCATTTTGAATCAATAGATTACAACATATATATTGAAATATAGTATGCATATTATAATCGTAATTGTGAACCTAATAGACGAGAAAGA
Organism: Tagetes erecta; assembly: GCA_030867185.1. Lineage (NCBI taxonomy): Eukaryota > Viridiplantae > Streptophyta > Magnoliopsida > Asterales > Asteraceae > Tagetes > Tagetes erecta. The sequence continues at coordinate 19,102,381 of CM061492.1, read as the reverse complement.
TACGTGATAATAAGGGAGTAATCTAATAGAGTTAAGGAATTATAGTTAAATCTAATGAATCTATTGGCTGAAACTACGTAGTTTTGATGTTGATTTATACAAAACTACGTAGTTTTAGAGTGTTTCGCATGTAAGCTTAGATGCGTTACAGCCTCATATTCACTTTCCCATATATATATATATATATATATATATATATATATATATATTATTCAGATTTACACTCATTTTTTTAAATTGTAGCTTGAGAACACAATGACACCTTGCCCAACTCAGTACCACACCACGTCACCAACAACAACTGACAATTCAGTTTATATTCTAGAGGTACCACATTACTTTTTTTAACAGCCCACTAACCAAATGGGGTCCAAATGGATATGAAGATAATTAATAATTATGCATTTTGCACCTTTTTGTACAATAATGAGCAACTTTATAAACTTGGATATTAGTTCCTATTCATAAACACCATAAACGGATATAAAAAATAAGCATGTAGTTAGGAAGATATATTAAACTTGTGATAGCGGTTTACATATGCAAGTGCCAGCAAGTTTAAAATCTTGTTTCTTTATTGATAACAACTTAGTTTATAATCATAGATGACACCACCTGATGAGTACAAACAAGACCAAAGTCAACATTTTCAAGTAGACATGGATTTTGCTAAAACTTATGTGGATTTGGTAATCAACAACCCCAAGTCCTATATATATACACACACATACCAATGTAATAACAACTTTTTGTTTATTAATGTAGCTTGAGCAACATGAACAAGTTTCCGTTCCACAAGCTCATGTTTCAATGGTAACCTACAACCCTATCCCATTCACTTACACAAACAAAAAATTATCTAATAATCTTTTGAACAACCTCTACTTTCAAATACAAAGCCAAAGCTAAAACCAAAGGAAAAGTTAAGTTTAAAGGAAAAGCAAGAGAATAACATAAGTTGTGCCTTGGAAAAGATAGCAAAGGAGCAGTCTGAAGATATTCCAACCTTGGCTGGACAACTAAGAAGTTTTTATGGTAACGAGGATAGCGTTCAGGTTTTTTCTCCTTTTGCTATGTATCCCGAAGTTGTCCCAGAATACATTGAATTTGAGGCGGTGTTACAATGTTTGTCCAACGGCTTGCTTAATATTTGCTTCATACATTGTTTTGAGATGTAAGTGTATATTTCTCTTTTCATTTTACTACAATAATATTTGTTTATAAACTTCATAATTGTTTGTTTTGTTATGTAAGGTACTTGTTCGAGTTATCTAGCGGTAAAAGTTCATTTAAATGTGCCTTTTTTAATCCAGTGCTGATTTGAAGTGTTGAGTGCAACAAGCAACCTTCTTTGGTTCAAAATCACTTACTTTCTATTTATAATCTTCACCATGACAAGTGATGTGCTAAAAACGGTCTATAAAAATAACTAACCTAAGACTCTATCTAGATACTCGAGTTAAAAACCAATTATCCCTAAACTAGACCTAGCAGACAGGCAAGTGTACCTATCGACTAGAGTATAGTCTACGGAAGACCGGATATTGAACCCAAAGACACTACGAATAACGAAAACTATACTTAATAAAAAGGAATTAGTTGATGGGGGGTTTCTAATAACCTAAAGACAAGAATATAACTTTTAATTAATAAACTAATTCAAAGATGAAACTAAAACATTTGAGAAATACAAAGATGAGAAGGATACTATCTAGGTGAATCCTAGTTGTAACACATGGATTTGGTTTGGTTAAAAGAGCGTTGATATAACCGATTTTCTAAGAATACGAACCTAAGGGAACAAAAAGGATCCTAGATCATTCTCCGGGTGTGACCAAAATGAATCCTATAGGCATGTGTTAAGCTATCGGGTTGGTCAGATTATCTCTCGATCTCAATGACGACACTAGCATACCCTAATGATATTTAATATCTCGATCTAACTAGCACAATACACTTTCATGCAAGGGGTAACATGTAGCTGAATTAAAAGACACAATTAACAATGTAAGCAAGTAATCTAGGTAAACCTCCTCTCGGACCGTTTAAACCCTAAAGCTTAATTAAAAAGACTAGTTGACTAACTTTAATCTTTCGACCTCAAGTTAAGTAGCTCATTTAATGCAATTCATCAAATCAAACCTATTCCTATGGTTACTACGTCTAGTAAACCATCCACTAGTCAAAGACACAAAGTAATCGACCTAGATACGGAAAATTCAACGACAAACATTAAACATTCACGTATGGAATATAGAATTAATCAATGATAAGCACTAAACAAACATCACACATCCATTAATTCATCAACATGCACTTTATACTAGAATCAAAACCATCAAACATTCAATTAACCAAAACCAAAACCAAGATTAACAACTATTCATCATCCTACATAGTATGAAAGATGTAGTTACTCATTATCATGTTTGAAATCAGTAAATAAACCATAAACATCAAACAAAACATGAGTTCAAAGTATGAAAACCGAGATTGAAGATGAAAGCATAAAATGAGCAACGTTCGTGACTTGATCGACGATCCAATCTTCAATCCTAGCTTCTCCCTTGCTTCTCTAGCTCTTCAAACCTCCAAAAGTTGTGTTTTTTATGCTATGGGACGGCTGGAATCGAACTCCCTCAACTAGGGTTCATAAGGTTGTTTAAATAGCAAAACCCTAAAAAAATCCCGTAATGCTGTCCTATGAGATACGCGCACGGGGACCCCTTCTCCTGCGAGTATCGCCTAGAAAGCCCTCTTTTAGAAACTTTGGTTTTGCTTCTTGGCTTCCAACTCCAAGTCTTCTCTTGTGCTCCACTTCATTCCTTTAAGTCTTTTGCACATTTTTAAGCACCAAAACACCTACAAAAGTAATATGTAATTAAGATCCATGTCTCATTCAATAAACATTATAAAAACTAAGCAAAACACATGAATTAAACCCGAAAATTGGACGAAAACTATAGACTAACCCATGATGTGTTCGCCACACATCAAAATACCCACACTTAACCTTTTATCGTCCTAAAAAAAGTATGCAAATGGAATCATAATCAGGATTTAGCTTTCAACACATAATAAAACACTTTAAGCAATTCTTGAACAAGCAACAAGTCACAGTAATCATCAGTATTGTTCCAATTAACCCTAACATTAGCTAATCGGGTTTCTCCTTGTGTTTTCTTTAGTTTAAGTGATATCAATTCATCTACAGGATCTCACGCTTAGGAAGCCACAGTTCAGTCTGTTAATTGTTTCTTTACGAGACACAGATTAAACCATATAGATTTTTATTCTTACCAAAGTAACCTAAACAACTTAACCTAGTTAAGAAATATTACCATATTAGGGTGATTATTTGATGGATGATACTTACGGGTATAGACTGTTTTATTCTTCTCTTTTTTTTTCTTCTAAAACAAGATCACCTCACCCAAGGGGTGTCGGCTCCAAGTCACTATCCCAGAGGTAGAGCACATGAGGTCTTGGATCACTTGTTTTATTTTGATTTTTTTTCTTTTTTTCATTTGGCTACATTGAGCTCTTTTATTCGAGTTGTTACTTTGAGCACTTTCAGTCTATACCCTATGGACATTGTATGCGGAGCGCCACTTCTTTCACAAGAAGCGTGCTATTAATCTTATCATGACAATTACCCTTAACTAGTATAAGTTCTAAAGCCTACACTAGTGCCTAAGTTTCTTAGTTAAGGCCTTCCTATTTCTCCTAAGATGATAACCCACGAGATATCTTGATTTAATTAGGTATATTATTAGAACACTTAAGGAACCTTTAAGGCTAATTGGGTCACCGATTGATTACCATTTGACTAATCACTTGTTTTCAAACCAACAATTTTTTTCTTTGAAAACCAACTCCCAAATCTACTATCATTTTCCATTTAATTGCAACACTTTTTTCAAAAACATTTTCAAATTATTTTTTTTTGTATTTTTCTGACACTATTTTGACTCAACTAACTAGACTAGACGATAGTCTCCCATACTCACACTTAAAAGACACATTGTCCTTAATGTGGTCCGAAAGATGACTCAACATAAAACAGAATAAATAAATAAATATATAAATAAATAAATAAACTAGAATACTAAACCAAAAGTAGAAAGTAAAAGGAACAGACTCCCCTGATCATAATGTAGCTTTGCACTAGAAGTCTCGTTCCCGACGATCGTATAGCATTTCATTCGCGATCGTCCTCTAACATCAATTAGCTTGAGATGCCTTTACAATATTCCGAAAGAGTTTCAGATCACCCTCGTCCGAATGGAGATTGAGTACGAACGTATCGATCCAAACCTGCAAAATAAACACATAAACATACCCAAGCAGCCATCAAAGTGTAAAATAAAAGGCTCAAAACACGTAGGACTAACTCGACACACAAAGGACTCAAATAAAAGTAATGAAAACCATGTAAATAACTATACAAACTATACACTCAAGATCTCACCTGAGACTCTCAACCCTCGACATCCTATCTTGGTTCCTTTGGAACATCCACATCCTTCCTAGGATACCCACACTTATTCTTCAGCACCTAATCCGACCTAATCACATATAACTCATCATCCCGCTTATTCGTCTCTCTTATTAGGTCAGGGATCCTAAACGCAACACTCTCATCCCCTACCTGCAATGTAATCTTACCTACAAACACATCTATTAAAGCACGAGCCGTACGCAAGAGTGGACGAACTAAAATAATCGGGACTCTATGGTCCGCCTCCATATCTAAGATGACAAAGTCCACGGGGAAAACAAACTTACTGATTTTAATCAAAACATTCTCCACTACTCCTCGTGGCTTCTTAATCAAACGATCAGCTAAAGATATGGTCATGCATGTAGGAACGAGATCTCTTAGGCCTAGTTGCTTATACAATGAATAAGGCATTAAGTTCACACTAGCACCTAGATCAGCTAAAGCATGATGAACTGAGGAACTACCGAACATACATGGGAGTGTGAAAACACCCGGATCAGACAGTTTCTTTGGTAGTTTGTTCTGCACTACAGCAGAACATTCCTCATTCAGAACAACATTGGAGAGGTCCTCCAGTTTCTTCTTATTGGAAAGAAGATTCTTAAGAAACTTAGCATATTTAGGCATATGCTGGAATACCTCAACGAATGGGAGATTGACTTTGAGTTGTTTAAACAACTCTAGGAAATGACCATACTCTCTCAGATATTTTTGTCGAGTTAAACGCTCAGGATATGGGCACCTACTAAAGTCTTCATCCACCTCAGATCTATTACCTTTCTTCTTCTCCATCACTTTCTTATGCTTAAGCTTACTCGGCTCAGGGCTTAGCGGAATCCTACTCTCTTCAACACTCACAGGGACCTCTAACTCAACCTCCTCCTCTACTAGCTCCTCAACATGTGGTTTCTCTAACTCCGCTCCTCTACCACTACGGGTTGTAACAGCACTAACATTGGCCTTAGGCTTTCCACTATAAGTGGATGAACTAACCTGAGCTGCCTCTAACTGCTTAGACATGTCACCTACCATCCTCTGTAGGTCTACAAATGCAGCTTGTTGATTTTTCAGTAAAAGATCATGCTCCTGCAATCTAAGTTGGGTCTCCTTATCTCTACTGACAATCTGAGATATTAGCTGAGTTTGGGTGATTATCATATCCTTAATCTCCTTAAATTCACTACCACCCGAACTAGAACCTACCAGACCACTATCGAACAAACTCTGACGAGGTGGGAAACCTCCCGATTTCCAACCAGAATTGGGGTTACCCTTCCATCCTATGTTCTGTCCCCCAAACGCACCAGTACCTCCTACGCTCTGTCCCCCTTCCCAATTCACATGCTCTTGATTATTCACTAAACACTCCCTAGTGTCGTGACCTCCTCTATAAATCTCACACCTATTACTACCCACCTTAAGCTCTCTAATCTCTCTTTGGAGTGCCTCAAGTGCAGCAGCCACGCTAGTATCAGGAGTGACCTGATAAACACCTCGAGCAGTCGAGGTGTGAGCTCTAGTAGCAGGGATGGAATTCCTGCTTTGTGGACTCTGTTGTTCAACCAAGGCGAAGCTCTCAAACATTTCGGTGCATTCCGCCACGCTCTTCCTCTCCATAAGGTGTCCTCCAGCAGATGTGTTGAACATTCGTTGAGTCTGGTAGGTGAGTCCATTATAGAACTTCTCAACTAATGCCCATTGAGTAAGACCATGCTAGGGGCAATGACTTAGGAGCGTTTGAAAACGTTCCCAAGCATCACAGTAACGCTCATCAGGATCCATGTGGGAAGAGTGAATTTGATCGCGCATACGAGCAGTTTTGGACGCTAGGTTATATTTCTTCAGAAATTAGGACTGAAGATCATCCCATGTCATGATGGAATCCTGTGGAAGAGAATCTAACCAAGTAGAGGCTCGGCCAAATAAAGAGAATGGGAGCAACCGAAGATATACCGCATCTCCGGTCATAACAGTGATATTGAACGTATCGCAGATACGAACAAATTGAGAAAGATGCCCGGTGGCATCCTCGTCATCCAATCCGTGGAACTGGACCGCAGAAGTGATGGTGGACATCACATAAGATGGAATATGCCAGTTGTTGGTATTAGCCACAACAGTACGGGTAATTGCAGATCGAGACCCTGTTATACCATCACTGGCTTGCTGGTGAACTGAAAGACGAGGATTTTGGTCTCCCATTATATCAACAGGAAGGGGGACTAATCGCGCATGTTCAATAAGCGTACGAATACGTTCATGAAACTCTCTCTCAGGCTCTAAAGAAGATGGATATTCATATGGGTCTTGGGAACGAGTACAGGGCATACACTAGAAAAGAACCTAGATGCTAGACTCGGAAACTAAGAATAGAAAACTGACTCGTGAAAAACTAAAAACTTAAGAAAAAGAACTTTAACTTACCAACAAATCCTAATCAAAGCTAGTTTTGCTATTGCCAAGTATCCCAGGCAACAGAGCCAAAAACTTGATGTGCTAAAAACGGTCTACAAAAATAACTAACCTAAGACTTTATCTAGATACTCGAGTTAAAAACCAATTAACCCTAAACTAGACCTAGTAGACAGGCAAGTGTACCTACCGACTGGAGTATATTCTACGGAAGACCGGATATCGAACCCAAAGACACTACGAATAACGAAAACTAAACTTAATAAAAAGGAATTAGTTGATGGGGGGTTTCTAATAACCTAAAGACAAGAAAATAACTTTTAATTAATAAGCTAATTTAAAGATGAAACTAAAATGTTTGAGAAATTCAAAGATGAGAAGGATATTATCTAGGTGAATCCTAGTTGTAACACATGGATTTGGTTTGGTTAAAAGAACGTTGATAGAACCGATTTTCTAAGAATACGAACCTAAGGGAACATAAAGGATCCTAGATCATTCTCCGGGTGTGACCAAAATGAATCCTATAGGCACGTGTTACGCTTTCGGGTTGGTCAGATTATATCTCGATCTCACTGACGACACTAGCATACCCTAATGATAGTTAATCTCTCGATCTAACTAGCACAATACACTTTCATGCAAGGGGTAACATGTAGATGAATTAAAAGACACAATTAACAATGTAAGCAAGTAATCTAGGTAAACCTCCTCTCGAATCGTTTAAACCCTAAAGCTTAATTACAAAGACTAATTGACTAACTTTAATCTTTCGACCTCAAGTTAAATATCTCATTTAATGCAATTCATCAAATCAAACATATTCCTATGGTTACTACGTCTAGTAAACCATCAACTAGTCAAAGACACAAAGTAATCGACCTAGATAAGGAAAATTCAACGACGAACATTAAACATTCACGTATGGAATAAAGAATTAATCAATGATAAGCACTAAACAAACATCACACATCCATTAATTCATCAACATGCACTTTATACTAGAATCAAAACCATCAAACATTCAATTAACCAAAACCAAGATTAATAGCTATTCATCATCCTAGATAGTATGAAAGATTTAGCTACTCATTATCATGTTTGAAATCAGTAAATAAACCATAAACATCAAACAAAACATGAGTTCAAAGTATGAAAACCGATATTGAAGATGAAACCGTAAACCGAGCAACGTTCGTGACTTGATCGACGATCCAATCTTCAATCCTTGCTTCTCTAGCTCTTCAAACCTCCAAAAGTTGTGTTTGTTATGCTATGGGACGGCTGGAATCGAACTCCCTCAACTAGGGTTCATAAGGTTCTTTAAATAGCAAAACCCTAAAAAAATTCTGTAATGCTGTCCTAGGAGATACGCGCACGAGGACCCCCTCTCCTGCGAGTATCGCCTAGAAGGCCCTCTTCCAGAAACTTTGGTTTTGCTTCTTGGCTTCCAACTCCAAGTCTTCTCTTGTGCTCCACTTCATTCCTTTAGGTCGTTTGCACATTTTTAAGCACCAAAACACCTACAAAAGTAATATGTAATTAAGTTCCATGTCTCATTCAATAAACATTATAAAAACTAAGCAAAACACATGAGTTAAACCCGAAAATTGGACGAAAACTATAGACTAACCCATGATGTGTTCGCCATTTATGTTATGTTTTCAGGGACATTTGTTATGCTTTCAAGTTCAGTCATTTATGTTACTCCTAATGGCGAAGCATAGTAGGGACCAAAGAGGGTCACGACCCACCCATTTTTTTTCCATCCGAAGTATTGTTTTGTTGGTCGGTTGTTGATTTTTTTTTATATATTGGGTTTGGCCCCCCGAAACAAAACATTATAATTTTTTTTTTGGTTTTTTAGCTTTGCCCCCCCCTCGGACCAAAAATCTTGGCTTCGCCACTGGTTACTCCTATAACAATTGACAATGTCGCCTTCAGAATTGTGACCTTCATGAATTGAATGACTGTCTTTCTTGGTGAGATAATTGGCTCTTTTTCAAAAAAAAAAACATCTGTGGTGTTATTTTGATTGTTTGGGGTTGTTTGAATTCTATTTTGTTTTTACTATGAAAAATATGTGTTTTTACCTTTTGTAATTTCAGGCATGATTTTTGCTATCTTTCTTGAAGATGTGGTGTTATCCTCATCTACATAAGTTGATGTATTGTTGCGTTCAGAGTTGTCTAGTTAAAGTAACTACTTGCTAGCATGTGGCAAGCAAGAGAACATATACAAAATGCCTATTATGAAGGTTAGGCCTAATCATCAATAATGGCTGCTAAAACCCTTGTATTCCAACCCATCAGTTTTTAATGTTTGAATTGTATCAATTTTATATTGAGTTAGTAGTTGCAAGAACTAATCTAATGCATGAATTACATATCAGTTGATGGTTGCACCCGTAATTGTATGATGCACTTAAAAGGTGCTACATAAAAAAATACTATTAAATTTTCATTTAGGGAAGTATTAATATAACGATCTTCTTTAACACCCCCTTCATCGTAGCATTATTAGGGTTTCCATAAACAGGGTTTCAAACACCACAAACATCAACATCTATGCCTAAACATCAAGTTAAGGCTTCAAAAGAAAAATCTTAACAGAAAACAAAGACAATAATCGAAAAAGTCAAAACATCAATTTCAATCGCCATTGACACAGGTCATCATCATCAACCGGCTACACAATTTAGCCACCATCCACCACCGAAACAGATGGAAAACGAACCGCCACCACCAGATACAAACTGGAAAAAAGGAAAAATAGACAACAGCGGTCTATTAATGGCGGCGACAGTGAACAAAAACGAGTATAATACAGTATAATATAATTTACTTAATTATTCATAGTCTTTTCCTTGGGTTGTGAGTAACCCCCAAAGCGCTGTAATAGAAACACTATTCATAGTCTTTTCCATTAATACAGTATAATATAATTTACTTAATTATTTTATAACTTTATTTGTTTAGTTGTTATTGGGTGCTATTTATCATTTACCCTACAACAAAGAGAAGATACATTGTGGATTCTTTAAAGCGTAAAAAAAGCCATAATGATTTCCCTATTTTAAAAGTAATAGAAAATACATTTGAGGGTAACTTTATATGGAAGATGGTTGATGCATGGTTTTTAAATCTTTTTGTTTATTAATTGATTTTGATGCACTACGTTATTATTTTGTTACTTGACTTGATTTTTTTGTTAATTTTATGTAGTGTAAACAACAACCAGGTTTGTGGGAATGCGGCTTCATGGTTATGAAACACATGCTATAGTTTGTCATGCAACAACTAAATATTCTTCCTACAAATGTAAGTATTGGTATATATATGTTATATATTGGGTTTCAGTTCATTTGTATTATATTTAAAACTTGATTTGTTAAGACTTAAAAAAAATTAGCTATTAAAAAAATAGTTTGTGATATTAGTTGTAACCGCTATGATATTAGGTAGTTTTGTTAATAATATATGAGTTCTAATTAACATCTTTTAGCTGCATATACTTAGTCTAATATGATACATATACAATATATATCTCCTAGATGCTCATTAAAACACTCTTCTATCTCACCTTTATGTAAATTTTTTTTGTTAGATTTGGATCGACACATCGTATGTCACGCAACCGGAGATTGACGAGTTAATTGGAAACATCATGAACCAATTTTTCATAAAGGTATTTGATCAAAGTTAGTGGGAGAAGTTTTATCATGGACAACTTGGTATATTTTGATAAGTATTTGTTAGAAGGTTAGAGAAGTTTGTATTAGGTAGTATGTTGTATTACTAGAAGTGTGGACAACTTAGTGTGTTATGGTTTAATGTATTTTGGATTAAGTTGAACAATATGATGTTTTCGAGGTTTTGAAACTTGTTTATGAAGTTGTTGTTGTATATGTTGTATCTGTTGGTGTTTTGTAACTGATTATAAGCTTATTAAGAGTTGGGCATTATTATGAAGAGCTGAGTATTATTTGTTTTTACAATGAATGTAGTTTCAGTTCTTAGATGCGGTTTCATAACTCCTCATGATGTGAAAGAATTTTATTATTAATATATTATTATTATATATAATATTCATAAGATGTTTGGAGCAATTAGAAAACCCCTCCTAAAATGCCAGCAATCTCCTGATTTCTGGAGTGGTTTTCTAAACCGCATCGAGCTTGACGTTACTTTTTGATGTTCGAAGCGGGCATGAAACCACTTTAATGTATCATTTTAACCGCCTCAGAATTCTTTCTCTAATAGTGAAGGCACGTCCCATAAATGATAGAGAATGGGACAGTAATTTTTTTTGTCTCCTCACTCACATCTATTCTCTAAACTATATAAACCTACTCATATAGATACAGAGAACAAGATTGAATGCTCAAAATAAAAAATTAGTAACTTCTCTACGTGATTTTTTTTATTATTTAAAGATAACCGAAGAAAACTAAGGTTTTGATTAGTAGAACACCCTGATAAATTATTTGGACATCTCCTTCTTTCTATCTCTCAATATACACATGTATACGTGAATAGATAGAGAAGAAAGTGTCCAAAATAACATATTAAATGTCTAAATAACAACACTCGTAATATAAAAGTGATGAGTAATAATATAATAAAAAACAGACGAGTGACTTTCCTTGTTCATATCTTGTGCCATTTTGCACCATCACAATCTAAACAACCATCATCCTAGCTCATCATCAACACTCATCATCACCATCTCTCCTCCGTGTACCCATCAACATCATCACCACCACCATCAAAACCAAACTCCCAATCATACCCTACTCCCATTCCACACACCATCACGCCGGAGATCACTCTTCGGCGTGCATGGTGTGTCTGGATCGTATCGATGACTGTCAGTCGATCAGAGAGTTGATTAACTGTGATCATGTGCATGTTTCATGCTGAGTGTTTTGATCAATGGGTTGATATAGGGCGTGTCGTGTTTTGATCAATGGGTTAATATAGGGCGTGTCAGCTGTCCCATGTGTAGATCTATGCTTCTTCCTCCTAAGAACCATGGAACGACCCATGTCTTTATCCATGACCTGAAAAATGAACTGAATCATGATTAGATCCATGACTTGACTCATGTATCGGGACATGTATCGAACCATGACACGCATCAATGGCACAACCAAAACCCTGTCCAAAAGCATGACAATGTATTTATGTTGTTTTAGAGATTTTTATTTCTTTAATTTGTCTTTTCCTGCCTACCAAACAATAAGAAGTATTGATTAGTTTCATTACTGAGGAAGCTAATCATAATAATGTAACTAAATGATTCTTTTTTTTTCTTTTGTCCATTTATTTTTCGTTCATTCCATTCCGGTGTCCATTACACTACTCTATCAAACAGACCCAAACAATTAAAAATAAACTAATCTCTAGTATAACAACCTTGTACTTTACACGTTAGGGGCTGTTTGTTTCACCTTTTAAAAGTTAAGGTTAGTGCTTAATTATTCAGCATTTAGAGTGTTTGTTTCATAAAAAAAGAGCATATGGATGGTTCAGTTAAGTGCTGAATGGTTAGAGAGAGAGAGATGCTGAATGGAACTAAATGAGGTATATACAAACTTTACCCTCATCTGTAGTTTTACCCCAACATCCCTCTCATTAATAAAGCATATTAATATTTAGACCTCTTAACTATTTAGCACTTAATTATTCAGATTTTTCCAAACAGCCCTTTAATCTATAAAATGAGATTAGAACCATCAATCACTTCACCATGATACGCAATAGAGTCATAGACTTCAAACACTTTATCATTGTAATACTTTAATGCATTTTTAAATCAACGTATTTGTTTGTTGTTATAAAGACTCATAGGATGTTTGGCAACTTCTAAATGAGTAAGTGTTGAACCAATAATAGGTCTGATTTATTAAATGCTGAACAAATAAGAGGTTTGAACTATTAAGAGCTAATATTTCTTAACTATTCAAATGCAAATTTCTAACAAATTCAGATAAGAGGTCTTAACCATTCAGAAGCAAATGTCTGAACCATTCAGACATTTATTCGCGAAATAAACAGCGTAAACTATTAAGTACTGAACCATATAGATATTTAAACCACTAAGAATATCAAAACAGATGGTCCTTAAGCTTTTAAACACTTAAGCCAAGATGCATTTAAACACCTTATTTACTAAAATTTATGTGTATGTTTTCTTATGTTCTTTATATATAATAATTAAATTTAATAAATGCTCAAGAAATAGAGGGTTGGGGCATTCATATCTCATTATGTTTCTATATTTATTTCTATAATTACATTAAAAAGTAAAAAAAATTTTCTAATTAAATAATACTTTTTATACATTTATTTTTACAGTTTTTTTCTTATATGTTCATAATTATTTTAAAAAATATTAACATAGATAAAAGAGTGTTTTAACAAATATAAAGAAGAACAATAACTCTTTTTCTTTCCTCACTCAACTATTTTTTAACTATATAAAACTTACTCCACGAAGATATAGGACGGGACGTGAATGATCAAAGATAATACTGGTAAATTTTTCTAAATAAAATTTTTTATTCTTTCAAAATAACCAAAGAAAACTAAGGCTTTGTTTATAGATTATATTATTTGGACACCCTCTCCTTTATGTTTTTCTTTATATAGACGTGTATTTATTGAGAGATAGAGATGAGAGTGTCTAAATAAACATCAATAAGCCTCTGTTGTATTCGTAGTAATGAGAGAACCCTAATGCCAACAAAAAACAATATTGGTGTTAGAGACGAAATTTAATCTCGATTTTTATATCTCTAAATGTATCGATCATAAGTCATTCCAACAACTGCTGTTATAAAAAAAAAAAAAGAATGAGTAATAATATAATAAAAAAAACAAGACGAGTGTCTTTCCTTGTTCATATCTTGTGCCATTTTGCACCATCACAATCTAAACAACCATCATCCTCATCATCAACACTTCAACTTCAACATCAACATCTATAAATCACTACAATCTCCCTAGCTCACTTCATCGTACCCAAACCCAACATCAATGGCGATTCAATTTCTTCATCAATCAATCAACATTAATCTACCAACATTAATCACCTTCACAAACCTTGCATGTCATCTCATATCACTTCTACTCTCACCACTCTCCCATCTCCCCATTTTCAAACCACCACCTTCCAATGACCACATCCTCATCTTAACCAACTCATCATCACCATCTCTCCTCCGCGTACCCATCAACATCATCACCACCACCATCAAAACCAAACTCCCAATCATACCCTACTCCCATTCCACACACCGTCACGCCAGAGATCACTCTCCGGCGTGCATGGTGTGTCTGGATCATATCCACGACTGCCAGTCAATCAGAGAGTTGATTAACTGTGATCATGTGTTTCATGTTGAGTGTTTTGATCAATGGGTTGATATAGGACGTGTCAACTGTCCCTTGTGTAGATCTATGCTTCTTCCTCCTAAGAAACTTTTGTCATGCATAACATTAACTGGTTTTGATCCGGTTATGTAAGTTTCTTCGTCAACACGTGAATGTTTACTGTTTTTGTTTGTTTTTTGTTTCAATAATGTGGTATGAATGATGGGTACGTTGTGGAATGAATATATAATCACATATTATGTGTGTGTGTGTGTGAGTGTGTGTGTGTGTTTGATGATTTGAATTTGGAAATTGTGATTAAGTTGATCGATGATGGAAATGGATAAGATTGAAGATGAAAGAATGAGGCATTGCATGCATTTATATACATCACGTGGGTTACACTTTTCTATTTATTATATTAAAGCTTGCACACTGACTACAACTCATCTCATTACTAAACCAAATTAAATTCAATTTATAACTAAAACTATTAATAATATCATATTTTTTCGCTCTTTTATATTACAACCACCAGTGGTCTTGGATCCATGCCTAGCCTGACTAAAAGTATTCACTACTCATCAAGCTCGTACTGGTGCCCTCATAGCCCTGAAAGGACAATGTTCATTCCCTATCATGACACGCTAAGGTGACAATTTACGCCCATAACATATGGTAAGAAAGAAGTAAGACTACTTGTTTGTTGAAACTCATATATCATTCTTTTCCTTTATATGTTCTAATTCCTATATCATATTACTATTATACCTATATAAAAAGAATTGGATGGGTTTAAGTTAAAGATTTGATTTTTAAATAAATGGTCAAAACAAAAACAAAGGGCATAATTTCATAATTTAAGCCCACTTTCGAATTTGTTGGAGAAATTAAGGTCTATGAATTTGTCCTTGTATAACAAAAACAAAGGGCTTAATTTCATAATTTAATAGACTTAAATATCTCTTTATTTTTCACATTGTCAATATAATAATAGGATGGTCTGCTATAAAGTAGATTTTACCTAAAAGTGTGAGAAGTAATGTTTAATTAGTCACATTAAAATCAAATCAAACGAATTACGATCAAACTTATTCTTGCAGCGTTAAAAACATGTCGTCAAACTCTCTGTCACCACCCCTCCCGAAAAACCTAAACCCCCCAAACACACAAAACTTAGCCGCCCACCCACCATAAACCTAAGCACCCATCCTAAAAAAAACTAAAATCTAAAAACTAGACCCTAAGGCAAAAATTAAAATTTAAAACTAATCCTAAAATGTAAGAAAGTAAAGTTTGACAAGACAGTTTCAACGTTGCTTGAATATCTAGATCAACGTTGCTTGAATATCTAGATCAAAGTTCATTTGACCTGGTTTTAAAGTGATTTAAAACATTTCTCATATCTTTTAGCAAAATTTTTGATATTTGGTCGTTATTATATTTTATATACTACTATTCTTCAAGGTCGGTGGTGATTTTATGATTTTATTACTTTTAGTTTTTTAAGTTATATACTACTTTTGTGGATTGTTGATCAAAAGTTTCATTTGGTGTAGTGGTAGTTAAGTTTGTAAATGACTTGCAAATCCATGCAGGTTCGATCCTGCCATGTGAAGTTTTTAAAAGTTTTTTATCTAATGAGTTACACTTATGACCTGTAATGTAACTAGCACAGCGTGTACGTGTAACACATAATGTCACGTATAGACACCAAACGCCCCAAATGTGACTCCACCGTCTCAACGCGTGTTGAAGTAAAAAAACGCACCAACTAGGACCCGACAACCGCATTGCAAGGCAGCCGGCAAGTGAGACTGTAAAAATTAGTCCCCATACTTTTTTTCTTTTTAACAAGTTTGGTTTCATACTCAAATTTGACATATTCACGACTTTGACACCCGAACCTTGACTTATTATCATTTTGACCCTTAATGAGTTAGCCAATTTACAACTTTGATTTTTTACTCTACTTTGACATATTTATGACTATAGCCCCATGTTTTGACTTAGTTATCACTTTAACATATGCCGTCTTTAATATACACGTGTGACGTATTATGACTTTACATTGTAACGTAGGAGACATTAAACATTTTCTTAACACACCTAACAAAGTCACATATGCAAGACTTGGCCGCCGCATCGCGTGGCCCGGTTACGTATGTAGTTATCCACCAAAAAGCAAATTGAAGACTTAATGAATTTTGAATAAAAATTGACAACGAAGCAAATTGCACACAAGATACTACCCTAAGGTTATATGCACATGAAAGAAAGTTTAATGGGTTAAAGTTCATCGAAGCTCTTGTGATAAAAAAAACCCATCTTTAACCCTCAAAACAAATTTTCGTGTTAAAACGTACTTAAAGCCATCCTAATTCACTTGACAATTTTGTTTAACCTATCCTAATCTATTGAAAAAATATTTTGATTACAGGTGTTCATCGGATTAGATATCAGATTATTCGGATTTGAAAATTTTAGCTTCTCATCCAAATCCGATTCAATCCAAATAAGGAATTATCCAATCCGAATCAAATTTATCCAAATTCAATTTGGATTCGATTCGGATAAATCCAAATTTATCTAAATAATCATAATAAAACCGAGCAACAATTTTTAACTTTTTATTCATATTTTTTTCAACTTTTTAATCAAAATGTGTACCTGTTTAGTAGTTTAAAATCAAAATAGTAAAACATACAAACCGAAAAATAATTAAAATACAAGCATAGTCTTAACCACATATTCATCGTTCAAACCTCATAAATAGTCCAAAATAATGATAATAATTCATAAAAATAAAAACATTAAGTCTTCATGTTCTTAACAAGCAAACCAAACATGTCAACAACTCTTTTCACATCTTTCTCATCTTTAAAAGATTTGGATTAGTATAATAATGAGTATTGGGTTAAAATCCTAGAAAATCACGAATAATCCGATTTCAAAAATTTTGCAGTTTGAATCCAATCCAAAATCTGAAAAAGGAATTCGAATGAGATCTGATTCCAAAATCCGAATAAGGAATCTGGTTTGGTTTTTTTGGATTTGTACGCGGTTCGGATTACGATTTCATTCAAATTTTGAATTTTTTTTTTATCAACCCTAACTTTAATGCATTGAAGAACTTTGTCAGCTTTAATGATCATAATATAATGATCATTATGTAGTTGTAACAACTGATGGCAAGGCTTTCATTGGTGTCCCCTAATCAAGATAAGGATAGATGGCGTTGTGGTGACGTAAACTCTCAAGGGTACCACTCCAAATACAATAAAACCTGATTCTAAGCAAGAGCGTGGTGGATGAAATTGTGTTATTCAAGTGGAACAATTGGGTTTCAAAGAAAGCCAACATCTTGAATTGGCGAGCAAATCTTAATAGGCTGCTAACATGTGATGCGCTCTCACGAAGGAACATCACGAGCCTCCCACATCTCTGCAAATTTTGTGGTATTGTTGAAGAAACTGTTGACCACCTATTCACTGGTTGCGATTTGTCTATGCAAGTGTGGTCAAAAGTTAGCTCCTGGTGTAATATTCAGCCAATTTTTGCTTTCTCGTTCAAAGATCTAATGGAACTTCCTTATATACTTAACGACAATGACAACTTCAAAAGAGCGGTGCTTGCAATTATCATGGTTACTACTTGGAGCTTGTGGAAGTACATAAATTAAAATTCATATGTGAAGTTTTGGTAATGGCTTCTCTTTAGTTGAAGCCTAAAGTCAAGAGGGGAACATACCTTGCCATTCCAAACTTCCTCTTTGAGCCTGGCTAAAAATATTTTGTTCGGTTACTGTTGTTCTTGTGCTTGTTTTTTTTCTTTTCCTTGTTTGTATGTGTCTGGAGTTCTTAACTACTTGTTAGCCCTCCTTTTCTATTTAATGTCTCTTTGCCGTCCAAAAAAATATATGTATAATAATAAAATATTGTTTTTCAAACAAGGGTATGTTACTGATTCTATCCCTAATTCATATGTACAAATTCCAAAAAAGCAGGGGTGACTTTCAGCTATATGACACCACATACACGCAACCATCAATTGTACATCATCCTCGGAAATAAGTTCATGAAGAAGAAATGCGTATATGACGCTCTAATCCACCTAAAGGTTATATACTTGTAAGTGATCCGTTAGCGCTCCTTGGCAGCCTATCCTAAGTCAAGTCAAAGAAGCATGTTGTCATGACCGCTCAAACTGCCCGAAAATCTGCTGAAAAATCAGCCAAATGTTGCTACGCTTTCGGAACATTCTAGGTTGTCCTAGACAAGCCTAGAACAACCATGAAAGAGGCTGGAAATCTCTAGATCAAGGACCTAGAAACATCCTTCAAAATATCAGCAAGGAATGATCTAGAGTTCTCATGTAATTGTTATAAATATCTAGTGTAGAAATGTCTAGATAGGAAGATTCTAGAATAGGCTAGATGCTTAACAAGTAGTATAAATAGGATGGTTTGCCATTTGAGCAAACCACCTCTAAAATTCTGATCTTGTACACTTTGTAAGGGTTCTAAGCTCTTGTAATACTTCTTTGTACTTTAATACAAGTTCTACTTGTTTACAAAAGCTTGCATTCTGATTCAATCGCTTCCTAATCACTGCATCGTCGGGACTAAAGGCTGATCTTAGAACACTTCTAAGAGCCACACGTGAGTCAAGTGACTAACTCCGTGACAAGTGGTATCAGAGCAGATCGGTTCATTGGGATGGCGACAGAAATAGGCAAGTTTATCATTCCTAACTTAGAGAATGTTGAAGTACATAAAGAAGAGAAATGTGGTCAAGATGGGTCTCGACACGGAGCTGGGAAGAAAGTCAGAAGCCCTTCCAAGGATGGGGCCTTGGAAAAACGTCTAGGGGACATGGAAAAGTCCATGACGGGGTTGGGCTTGCAAGTCGAAGACACGCTCCAACAGTTGGATTCGTTGGGTAACGATTTCCTGGAGTTGCGTTCCGACTTGAAGGATGTTATCCAAGTACTCCGCAACGAGATGACGACCATGATCAAAGAGGAGATGACTAAGTTACGTCGAGACCTGGATGAGCTGTCCTGCGACTGCCAAGAAGCCTTATCGGTTTGGAGGCAAAGGTGAATGATTGCTGCAAGGCCCTGGCTAACGTGAATGGGAACGTTAGCCCTTTCACTCCATGCGTCTAAGTTCCCAAGCCAAGTCCGTTTGAGGGAAAACGAGAGGCAGGGGCTGTTGACGATTATCTCTGGGAGATGGAGCGATACTTCAAAGGGGTAGGTATTGTGGACCATGATCAAAGAGGAGATGACTAAGTTGCGTCGAGACCTGGATGAGCTGTCCCGTGACTGCCAAGAAGCCTTATGCGTCTAAGTTCCCAAGCCAAGTCCGTTTGAGGGAAAACGAGAGGCAAGGGCTATTGACGATTATCTCTTGGAGATGGAGCGATACTTCGAAGGGGTAGGCATTGTGGACGATATGACGAAAATCATGACGGCCACAATGTACCTGAAGGATACCACGACTTTGTGGTGGCAGCGTAGACATGGGGATGTCGAACGAGGTACGTGCACCATCAATACTTGGGCTGAGTTTGTTAAAGATTTCTGAGGCAATTCTATTCGGTAAATGCTAAGCACGAAGCAAAGTGCTGGTTACGCAAACTCAAGCATGATGGGTCGATCCAAGAGTACATAACCGAGTTTACGACTCTAACTCTTGCGATCCATGATCTTTCGGATGAGGATTCCCGTTCTATTTCCTTGATGGGTTACAACCATGGGCAAAGACTAAGTTGGAGCGTCGTAGCGTCAGAGACTTGGCTTCAGCCATTGCCATAGCTGAAAGCCTAGTCGAATTGGGGGAAGAACAGTCATATAAGCCTATGATCGAGGAAAACAAAGAACATGGTGGGGGAGCCAAACATGATGGTGTCCGAAAGAAAGATGCACGTAACGCCACTAAGCAAGTTGAAGGGTGTCTCATCTGTGACAGACGGGGACATATAGCCCGGTATTGTCCGAAGAGGGCGAGTTTGCACACAATGGTTGCCCAAGAGAAGGAAGGGAAGTGTTGGTCCATAAAGATCGTGATTTCAGTGCTATATTGACTTGTTTAACAACAAACACTCTTGACTTGAACAAACAAAGTGTATTACAACAACAAACCAAATAATGAGATAAAACCACACAACCGGAGGTAAATACGCTACAAAGATAGATAAAATATGCTCCTAGCACCTCCAGTAAACACACACTATTTAGGGACTTTGGCTGAGATTTTGCCAAAAGTCACTGTTGCAAAGAGATAAGGTTACAATATATATCAGCTGTAGGTTCGCTGATAGATTCGCTGACAGCGAATCTATCAGCGAACCATATAGCTTCGCTGGGCACAATTAGGTTCGCCCGACGACAAAACTTATCTCTGTGACAACACTAATCTAGACTCCCGGGCGAATCTATAGATTCGCCCGTAGGTTCGCTAGAACAAAAACAACAAAATACATGCAAAATATATAACACCGACATGCCGGTGAGTCCAACCTACACATGACTATCAATACTCCCCCTAGGTTGGACCTCACCTGGGGAAGTCTTCTGTTTAAGCTCCGTCTTTATCGGCTTCAAGGATTCTCAATGTAAGCTCCTGCCCTTTCTTCATCAATTTCTGCTTCGGTGACATCTGTATCAGGCAAAATAGTAGCAGTAATCACCGCCTGAATATCTTTAGTTAGTTCCTCACCGATCACATTCCTTTCAATTTTGGCCCAAAAATAAAACTTATAAAGATCCGGCCCTTTTACGCTAGGTTCGCTCAGCAGCAGCAACAGATTCGCTCGGCAGCAATAAATTCGCTCGGCCGCAGCAATAGATTCGCCCGACAGGTTCGCTTGGGCAGAACAAAGACTTGTGCCTAAATGAGATTGGCAGCAAGTTCGCTTGCACAGTGAGCCAATCAGGTGAACTTTCGTTCAAAATCTTTGTAGATTCGCTGACCACTGTTTGAAATTTCCGAATCACAAATTTGGTCTAGGTTCGCTGGATGATCCAGTAGATTCGCTGGATGAACATGCAGTTTCGCTGGGTTACGAACGACACAGTTTCAGTCCAAAATCAACCAGAACAGCCTCAAAACTCAACCAAATTAAGATCCGTTTGTTTCAATAGCTTCCTATAACCAAAAACGACAAACCCCAAGCAAATTCCAGTTTAAAAACACAACAAACAGTCCCGAAATGAATCAAGAGTGTTTTGACACAGAAGCCCCAAAAACATCACAAAAAATCTCTAAGATCAAACAATCAAGAGCACTAAGGCTCTGATACCATATTGTTGGTCCATAAAGATCGTGATTTCAGTGCTATATTGACTTGTTTAACAACAAACACTCTTGACTTGAACAAACAAAGTGTATTACAACAACAAACCAAATAATGAAATAAAACCACACAACCGGAGGTAAATACGCTACAAAGATAGATAAAATATGCTCCTAGCACCTCCAGTAAACACACACTATTTAGGGACTTTGGCTGAGATTTTGCCAAAAGTCACTGTTGCAAAGAGATAAGGTTACAATATATATCAGCTGTAGGTTCGCTGATAGATTCGCTGACAGCGAATCTATCAGCGAACCATATAGCTTCGCTGGGCACAATTAGGTTCGCCCGACGACAAAACTTATCTCTGTGACAACACTAATCTAGACTCCCGGGCGAATCTATAGATTCGCCCGTAGGTTCGCTAGAACAAAAACAACAAAATACATGCAAAATATATAACACCGACATGCCGGTGAGTCCAACCTACACATGACTATCAGGAAGGACGATGAGCAGGAAGTGCGACTGGGAGCACTACAACTCATTAACTCTATGGGCAAAACGGGGCTAGGAGTGGTAAAGGAGAATGCCACGAACCCGGAGGCAAAACGGAAGGGACGCCCGAGGAAGGCCAGGAAGCGGACCAAGGATAAGGCGGTTGGGGAATCGAATGGAATGGGGTGCAACAAATGCATAAAAGGACCCGAGGGTACGAGTAATTCAGGGCCAGGAGTGGCTAGGGGAAGAGCCACAAACCCGCAAAAAAGGAGGACATGTCTTCACTATGTATGCATAGAAGTCGAAGGGAAGCCAACTAGAGCTTTGGTCGATACAGGAGCGAGCCATAACTTCATTTCAAAGGATGAGGCGAAAAGGCTTGGGTTCAAGGCTTCGAAAGAGTTGGCATGGATCAAGGCCCCAAATTGTAACGCCATATTAATCAATGGTGTGGTTAAGCGTGTCAAGGCCAAGATCGGGGACTGGAAAGGCACATTGGATTTAACGGTTGCACTTGTGGATGATCACAAGTTCATTCTTGGTATGGACTTCTTAAGCCAGGTACAAGCTATTACAATACCATTTCTCGACTCTCTTTGCATACTAAGTGGCGATCAAGCTTGCATGGTCAAGATGGAACGTGACACATGGCGTTAGGGTAAGACGGTGTCAGCCATGCAACTAACAAGGGAACCGAGGCATGTTCGGGAGTTTGAACATGGCGTGACCAAGGAGGCTACTGAAGACACACGAGGAGGGAATCGTGAATTTAGGTGGGGGAGAATGTCACGACCCGCTCAAACTGCCTGAAAATCTGCTGAAAAATCAGCCAAATGTTGCTACGCTTCCGGAACATTCTAGGTTGTCCTAGACAAGCCTAGAACAACCATGAAAGAGGCTGAAAATCTCTAGATCAAGGACCTAGAAACATCCTTCAAAATATCAGCAAGGAATGATCTAGAGTTATCATGTAATTGTTATAAATATCTAGTGTAGAAATGTCTAGATAGGAAGATTCTAGAATAGGCTAGATGTTTAACTAGTAGTATAAATAGGATGGCTTGCCATTTGAGCAAACCACCTCCAAAATTCTGATCTTGTACACTTTGTAAGGCTTATAAGCTCTTGTAATACTTCTTTGTACTTTAATAAGTTCTACTTGTTTACAACAGCTTGCATTCTGATTCAATCGCTTCCGAATCACTGCATCGTCGGGACTAAAGGCTGATCTTAGAACACTTCTAAGAGCCACATGCGAGTCAAGTGACTAACTCCGTGACAATGTGCCCTCTAATCCACCTGAAGGTGGTTGCCAGGCTACCTCTAACTCTCTAAGGGTTCTGTCACTACCTATTTAAAAGTAGTGATAAATTTATTTAACTATAAATGTGAAAACAACACCTATGTTTATATACTAAAGCGACTCCATGTCATATTGTCATAAGTGAACTTTTGTTAAACGGCTCATAATCCAACCCTACGTACTTTAACATAAGTCTACAACATACTTCAAGTGAGTTTAGAAGCTAACACATCTTGAATGAGACACACACCTCTACCATTGTATAAAGATGGGAGCAGTGTTGTAGAGCTCGGCAAACTCGGTCGAGTACTCTGCGAGTACTCGTGACTCGACCATTCACTGAAGCGAGTTTACCCTACTCGGCTGATATTCCAAGGTCGGTCGTAATCAGCAAAAAAAGAGTACTCGGTCACTCGTTTTTGGGCCAAAATACATAAAGTCTCCCTTTTTGGGCCAATTTTGATGAAATAGAAACATAAAGCCTCCATTTGTTTTGGCTAAAATACCAAATTATCAAAAGTCTTAGATCAAAATCAAAGCCTGGTATTCACTTCTATGCTACGAGCTCTCTTCCCCAACGCTCAAAATCAAAGCATGTAATTTCCCTTAAAATACTTTGGTATTTGCACATTTATCTTTTTGATGCGTTGATTACTATGATATCCACATATTTTGTTATTAATTGTAGTAAATTTATGATATTTGACATATATATAATCTCCAAAAATTAATTTCTTCATTACTTCATCATGTCCGAGTACTCCCCGAGTAGACCGAGTACGCGCAACTCTCTAGTCGACTGAGTTGGGTCTGCTTAGTGAGTTTTGCAACCTTGGATGGATGGGTTCTAATGTTTTTTAGAACAATGGTTGGTTCAACGGCCTATGAAAATTCGCTCAAAGGTGCAAGGACCGAGATCGAAACCCTTTATCTAACACCAATAGGTTTTTTTGGTTGACAATGGGGCTCACCCATTACTATGACCGTAGCGAAGGCTCACCACAACCATCCTTATGATCCAAGTTGATGGAAGTCGAAACTCATAAACAAATTGTTCTGGGGAAAAATAGGGCAACAACCTTTAACCATTTTGGCTCGGATAAGAAGCCGGATGGTAGCCCGAAACGAGCGTCATTTTCATGTCTTTGAAAACTGTTCAAAGCAAGGTTCGAAGCCTAGGTCTTTCGGCCACAATGTTCTCTCCTTACCGTTGAGACAACTTTTCAAGACGGAGTGTTTGAATGCTAACTTGTTAACTCCGTCAAGATCAATTAAAATCATTATTTTTTTTAGGTGCAATGTAACACTATTATACAAATATAACATTGCATTCGTTTATATATGTGTGTATATATATTTGTAGGTGCAATGTAATTTATACCGGTATAATTTTTATATTAAGCCCGTGTAATTTGGAAAAAAAATGAACAAGTTACACAAGTGTAAGGTACATTACACGTGCAAACATACACATAAAAAACATGATGTTATTTTTGTATAATTATATTATTAAAAAAGTTAGTGATTTTAATTTATCTTACCAGGGGCAAATCTACATTATAACTAGTGGGTTCACGTGAACATCCCGCGTTTTAAGTTTTTTAATAGAATAATAAAGAAAAATCTTGATTGAAGCCACATATATTACGAGCATTGAATCTTTACATTTGAAATATTTACTTCCGTTGGTAAGGAGGTAAATTTCAACCCCTAAAGGTCACATGGTATCATGATTGAAGCCCATGATATCATTGCTACAACCTTTTTTTTAACTTGCTGTTTTTCAAATATCATTTCTCATCATTCTACTACAAAGCAAAGTATTAATGTATTCTATTACTTTTATCTAGACTTTATAAACTAGCATTTTTTTTTTGCTACGGACCTACGGTGCTTAACCTTGTTTATATATCAGTCTACTACATTCATTTGATTGAAACTAGTTGATTTTTTATATATCCAAACTCCATAATTACTTATGTTTTCTGCTAAAGTGTTTAACTTTGATTAATTTTACATCTAAAATGTCATAGTTCAATTGAATGTTTGATTGAATAATTAGTTGAATTTTTTTATAAACTTGATTAGGTATTGTGAATAATGAGAGACTTTTTAAAAGAAAACCATCAAACAAGAGAGTTTTTACAAGTTTCGAACGAACATTTTCATAGGATGAAACCTCGTAGGGAACAACTATAGGTAATTTGTTTTATTTCTAATGACAGTGTTTTCTTTTATAATTACTGAGTTATTGCATCGCATTTATATATAGGAAAATTGGATTCTATTAATCCCAACTTTCACCTATTGGCCATTATTAATCTCAACTTTACTATTGGTCATTATTAATCTCAACTTTCACTTAAGGGGTCACCATTGAGGTTTCCGTTACCATTGACTAACTCCGTCTAAAATATTTGACGTGGCATCCACGTGGCAGCTGACATGTTTTTTTAATCTTTCTTCCTAACCATTTATATACCATTACAAAAGATAAACTCAATAGACATGTCCAAACATGTCAGGTGTCATGTAGATGCCACGTCAGCAAATTTAGACAGAGTTAGTCAATGTAACGGAAGGCTTAACGGTGCCACTTAAATTAAAGTTGGAATTAATAGTGACCAATAATAAAGTTGAGATTAATAATGGTCAATAGATGAAATTTGAGATTTATTGAATCCAATTTTTCTTTTATATATGATGAACTTAACATGACCCGAACTGTTTGGAAAATTTTTATGTCTTATATATTAAAGTTGTAACTTTTAAAAAGTTGAAGCCCTGGGAAAAAAAATTCTAAATCCGTCACTGGATGTTAGCAACGAGAGTTAAAGATTAACATCTGTTAACGAGTTATAATTATATAGTTGAATACGTTTGAGTTAATAGCCAAAATGGTCCCTAAAGTTTATTAGATTTTGCAGTTTTGGACACTTTTAAGAATTTTTGCATAAATAGTCCCTGCAGGCCAAAACCTGTTGCTAAATCGGTCCACGACACTAACAGAGTTAAGAAAATTCTGTTAGTTGATTATGAAATGACCAAAATGCCCTTGGTTATTAAATTTAAAAAATAAAACCCACCACCACCACCTATCATCTTCTACCCTTACCACCACCCAATCCTCCTCCACCACCACCACCACCACCATATTAAAAAATAAGACTGTGGGCCCCACATGATTTTCTTTTTTTGTGCTGTATCGATGATCAATCACCACCACCACCATGTGAGCCACCAACACCAACACCTTACTACTCTAGTATCTACAACTACCATAAATCTTAAATCCATACCATAACCAATATATATTACATATCCATAATCTATAAATCCAATAATAATACCCTACATGTGATTTCATTTTCAACAATTAGATAACTTTTCATATCTTCTTCATATCATCAACCAACCACCATTAACACCAGTTATATTAAACCTTCAATCAACAACCACAATCTCCACCGTGATCTCTTCACCCTCTTCATCTTATTTGAACCGCCATCACCATCGGCCAAACGGCCCAAACCCCCTGCATCCACAACCGATCGTGAATGTTACAAACGCCCGTGCATCCATAACATCCTTGAAAAGATGACCGGAACACCTAGGGGCTAGTGTTAGATTTTGAAACAAAAAGATGAGCAACAGAGGCAACATAGTGGAAGTGGTAGAAACAATAGTCCCCGAGTGGTTACAGAAATACGATTTGATCGGCGAAGTCTCCCAATCGGAGCAAATCAATTGCAATTAAGAAGCTCAAAAATCAAAAGACCCCGATGGCATTTCCACCACTGATCAGAGGTCGCCGGTTGCGTGATTGCACCGCCTACAAATCATCCGAAAGTGAAAACCATCCCGAACCAACAAGTTCAGGTTTTTATTCCTTTGAGTTGTATTGCTTGAGCTGCTGACTGGAAAGAGTGTTCCAAAGCATCCCGATTTGATGGCCGGAGATGTGGTGAGGTGGGTGGTGTCGAGTAGGGAAAATGGAGGAGAAGATGGTGGTGGTGGGTAGCCAATTAGCCATGATTATTTTTTAATATAAATAAGATGATAGGTGGTGGTGGTGGGTTTTATTTTTTAAATTTAATAACCAAGGGTAGTTTGGTCATTTCATAATCAACTAACAGAATTTTTTTAACTCTGTTAGTGCCGTGGACCGATTTAGCAACAGGTTTTGGCCTGCAGGGACTATTTATGCAAAAATTCTTAAAAGTGTCCAAAACTGCAAAATCTAGTAAACTTCAGGGACCATTTTGGCTATTAACTCAATACGTTTATTTGGACTCTTTTTCTTGGTCTTCTTTTTGGATGTTTTCTAGTGTGGTCACTATTTTGCACCTCATTCCGACCATCTCAGTCAACAACTCTCATTTATATCACCGGCCACCGGCCATCAATCCATATTCCATCCATTATTTTTCTTCTAAATCCATTTTTTCACAATTTCTTTTTTGCTGTTGATTGCTTCATTCACGTTTAAAAAAAAGATTATATATAAATTTTATTTTTTTAAATTTGATGTTCCCGACAAGTCATCGTCCTGCGCGATCGACTATGGTCTATGCCGCACACCCTTTAGGCCGCCCATGTTAACAAATATAGGAAAAGGTTCCATAGAAAATGAATTTTGTCTAAATGTGTGAGAAGTGATATTTAAACATACAAAAACCGGGTCATACGAACTTCGATTGAACTCATTTTTGCGGCGTTAGAACCGTATCGTCAAACCCGCCGCCCACACACCACCCCAAAAACCTAGACCCCCCACCCCACCCCCCAAAAACCTACACCCCACCCACGTACCACCCAAAAACCTAAACCCTACCTACCCACCCCCTAAAAACCTAAACCCCCCACCCCTCACTCCTAAAAAAACCTAAATCCTAAAAACTAAACCTTAATAGCTAAACCCTAAAAGCTAAACTCTAAGGCTAAAGCCTATGGAAAAAACTAAATTTTATAACTAAACCCTAAAAGTTAAATCCTAGAAGCTAATATGGTAAAGCTCGATGAGACGATTTTAACGCCGCTTTAATGAGCTCAAACGGAGTTCGTTTGACTCGGTTTTGATGTGATTTAAGTCACTTATCACACTTTTAGGCAAAATCAATTTTGTATTTGATCATTCCTCTCTCTCTCTCTCTCTCTCTATATATATATATATATATATATATATATAATTCAATATATGACTAACAACTATAATACAAAATCGGTTTACTTAGGGTGGCGGGAGTGCGTTGTGGCATACCTTCACAACTCATCAATCACAACACTTCATCTCATAACCACCTTTACCCAACCCTTACTTCAGTTTTTGGTGGGTGATAAGTACCCTCATACCCTCTCACGTTTTTTAATGGTTGAACTCGAGCTGGCTATTTATAACTGAAAAACTTGATCTACGCGATATGCAGATCATGTCCCTCATCTCCGTGTATTGTGTAGATAAGGTGGTTTCGCAAAACCATCAACTGCCTACCATAATTCGCACCAATTCAAGCTTGCAAACAACAATTGAGAAAACACTCGTTCAAAAGGAACAAGCATCTTTATGTGTGCTCGTTTTAAGACACAAAGACTCACCAATTGAAACTTAGGATATCTGAGTTAAAAACTAGAGTTGTCTATGAGTTTGACCTTTTCTATTTGACAGGCCCCGACATCTTCATTTTAAAACAATTGGCACCAAAAACTTGGTGTTTACAGTAATACGACTCCTCAATCACATAAAGTCTCACCCAACCATTCCACCAAATGAATTTTGGCTCCAAAGCTTTTTTTGAGCATAATAAAATGAAGCGATGAAATAAAAAGGATTGATACACCTTCATTGTTATGTCTTCCCATAGTTTAATTTGGAATAACCATTCATTTAAAAAAATAGCAAGATGCAAGAGAAATACTAGGAAATTATAAGTCTAAATTACACATAAGGGGCACGATAAATGAGCACCTTTACCTATATCTCACCCACAAAAGAGATCACCTTAATCTCATTTAAGACATAACCCATGGTCTTTCTTTTTTCTGAGAAGACATGGTCATTCTTAGCCTTCCAAATGCATCTAAGGTAGCTAAGACGATAGCGTGAAAGATCTCCTGACGAGACTACACCCAAGGTCAAGAATCACCCATCACAGTCATGTCTTTTAGTAAAATAAAACATCTTTTGACGCTTTACACCATCCAATGAAGTGTCTTCCCATAGTTAACAACCCTTACTGAACTTATTAAAGATTAAGAAAACATTCTTACTTTCTCTATTTAAATTTATTGATATTATATATCGACAAGAGCGAGAGATTACCTTTCACGATTATGGTCTTTAAGGACCACTAAAGTTCTGTAGATAAAAGTCTCTGAGTAAAAAGAAAGTTTAACTAAGGACGATGCCATTAAAAAAACCTAATGATGACTATCATACCTTCTTTGAAATTTTCATAAAAAGTCACTTCATAGTCAATTCAAATAGATGCTTATGATACCGTCAAAGATTGACGTTTAATACATTTTTCAGTGTTTGGCACCTTTCCCATGCTTTGGGCACATTCCTAAGGCAATATTTTATGTTGTAAATAGTTGCTCTAAAGTCATTCATAATTGAAGAATGCAACAGAGAAAAAATGATGTCACAGAGGTCACTAGATTAACAAGGTGTGATGAAGCCGTCATTAAGTAAAGAACGACGTACATGAACATAATAGACATCACATACCCTTTAGGCCGTTATCACATCTCACTACAAATAACTTTACATATAAGCAATTAAAGTTAATATATTTCAAAGATTTTATCATCAAGTTGTTTTTTATTAGCATATCAATTATTGTGTTCTAACATAATGGAACATCACCTCATTATTTTATACTTTATGGTTATTGTTATTGTGTTGCATGCATACATTGAAAAGTTACATTAACAAATACTAAAATAATGAGTTTGAATGTGAATTGTGTAGTCATACATTCATAGTCAAAAAAGAAAAAAGTTTGAATAGAACGTGAAAAACGATACTTATAAATTCAATAATAATAACAAGAACAAAAACGCGGTCCAATCCAATCACACACTCACCAAACCCCAAATCTAAACCAATAAATTCACCAGTCAAACAAACAAAATTCATCATCTTCATCAACACTTTTGCAGATTTATTTCCTCAATTTCTCATCAACATCTGTTAATCGGCAATTCATCCGCATTGACGGTGTTTGCCCAACAGTTTTGTCCGATCTTTTACAACACATTAAACAAAGCACACTTCTAGTTCTTATCCTCTTATAGTCTTATCCACAATTTCTTGTCGTATGCCTGTTAAATTTCATCAATCGATTATAAAGTTTAAAACTTTACTCGATTGGAACAAAGGGTTTTGTTCAATTCGACTGTATTTGAGTATTTGAACTAGGGTTTTGATATGGGTTTAATTGGGGTTTTATCGAATGTTTTAAAAGGAGCTAATTTGTTCAATTTGTTGCCTGATGTTATGATGTTCATTGCACCTATTTGGGTTGGTGTTGTTTTGGGGGTTTTGATTGGGTGGATATGGCGACCTAATTGGGCTATTTCTGCTATAAAAAATTTTACAATTTCCCAAAACAAATACTCTTCAATTCCATCTTTGAATTTGTTAAAATGTCAACTGCCTGGTTGTTTTTTTCCGTTTTCGGGTACGGGTTTGGCGGAGATTGATTCGTCTGGTTCGTGTTCGATGAGGGGAGATATTAGGTGAGGTAACATAGTTTAGAAAGTGTAGTAGTTTGATAATGTTTGATGTGAAATGAGTGATTGAATTTGATGTTTTGTTTTGTGTTGTTTAGTTTGATGAAATTGGATGGTGAAATGAAGAGTTTTGTGGGAGAAGGTGATTTGAAGCATATATTTGATCTTGTTCATGAGAAAGATGATGGTCCTGCTTGGATTGAGATGATGGATAGATCAACGTCGAGTATGAGTTATCAAGCTTCGAGGAGAGACCCTGAGGTAGCTTTGTTCTTCGCATAATTTTTACTTTTACAAGTTTGAATCAACAATGTATGATGGTTTAAATTGGATTTTTATTAATCTTGACATGGTTTGTAGGCAAAGTCTAGGTTTGTTTTGAACCTAGGTGATCCGCTAGTTTAGTTAGGGGATGTCATCTACGTGGCAAGACTTGGCAGAACCCATTGATGAAGTGGCAAAAACACTTGTCATATGCTACTCTGTATGTGACAAGTTCTTTTTGTCATCTCATCATTGGTTGCGTCAAGACTTGTGACGCAGGTGACATCAGCTAGACGTACTAGGGGATGACCTAGATTTAGAAACAAATTAGAGTTTTGCCTAGAAATTATATCAAGATTGTATACCCACCTAGATTGAAGAATTTTTTTTCTTATATTGTTACTAACTTGTTATGGTATATGATTTCAAAGACGGGACCTCCACAATACCGTTCGCGAACTGTTTATGAAGATATGTCTCCTGAAATGATGAGGGATTTTTTTTGGGATGATGAATTTAGATTGAAATGGGATGACATGTTGTTAGAAGCGGAAACTATAGAAGAGTGCCCTAATAATGGAACAATGGTTGTTAAGTGGGTGCGCAAGGTATGAACTTTGATGCATTTTCATGTTTATGTGCCTTAATTTTGCTTACTAATTGCTACATGGTTTGGTAACTTACATGCTATAATTGGTCTTGCAGTTCCCATTCTTTTGTAGTGACAGGGAGTACATAATTGGGCGTAGAATTTGGGAGTCTGGAAACGCGTACTATTGTGTTACAAAGGTAAGAAGGCAAAGAAACTTCTTTAAATTACGTTTCTTGGTTTTTTGACAGCAAATGCAAAACTATAAATGGGACATGAATAAGTTTAGGTAGAACTTTGTTTCCAAAAGTTGTGTCCTTGACAAGTATATAGGATGTTAATTAACTTATTTGCTTGAATTTGTTTTTTGAGATGAAAA
The DNA here is from genome assembly GCA_030867185.1 of Tagetes erecta. Classification (NCBI taxonomy): domain Eukaryota; kingdom Viridiplantae; phylum Streptophyta; class Magnoliopsida; order Asterales; family Asteraceae; genus Tagetes; species Tagetes erecta. The sequence goes on along the minus strand of CM061492.1, from coordinate 19,070,018 downwards.
TGTTGTTTAGTGTTTATATGTTAGTGCTTCAATTATGGTGACATCTTGATCCAAAATATGATTATGTATAAATACTGAAAATTCGGTTTTATATATTTCAGGGCGTAGAGTATCCATCTATCCCACGTCGCACTAAACCAAGACGTGTTGACTTGTACTATTCAAGTTGGTTGATTCGCGCAGGTATTTTAATCCACTACCAGTTAAATTTCCATTTCCAATAAAATTACCTATTACATATAACCTTTAAGGGGGTGGCGTAGCAGTAAGCGTCTGATTCTTCGTATTTTACCTGGTCCTATTATCTTCGTATTAACTCTTTTTATTGCTAACTAGTCATGTAACTAATCGATTAATGACGATTACCAGTTGAATCAAGGAAAGGGGACGGACAAATGAGCGCGTGTGAAGTGTTACTATTTCATCATGAAGACATGGGTATCCCATGGGAAATTGCAAAACTCGGTGTTCGTCAAGGAATGTGGGGCGCTGTTAAAAAAATAGACCGTGGTCTTCGTAGGTACCAAAAACACATAGCATCAGGTGCACCTCTATCTCATTGTGCATACATGGCACATATCAATTCAAAAATCTGTACGGATCGTATGAAACAGTTGGAGAACACATCAAATGATCTGCAAGAAGTTGAAACCGGCGAACAAATCTCAAATGATGAGAAGCCATCAGGGAAAAATGTTCAAAAGCTTTTGGTTGTTGGTGGCGCCATTGCACTTGCTTGCACACTTGATAGGGGACTGTTGACAAAAGCTGTTGTATTTGGTGTTGCAAGAAGATTTGCAAATATGGGAAGGAGATTGTGATGTTGATACTATTTTGTTATGGAATATAATTATATTCTTTTTAGTTAAATCTTTTGTTAGATTGATAATAAGACAGTTGGTAGTATCCACTAATTCACTATCAATGTAGTTATTTAATTCATACTGCTGAAATAACAGCAAGATCCATTTTCTTGACTTCTTTGCCATTTTTTAAGATCTTGTTGTTTGTTGGTATTAATTTTTTTCAAGTCTCCTAAATAAGTTGGCTATGTGAGCAAAAGCATCGCGGCCAACAATTCACGTTTCTAGCCATGATTCTAATCGCACTATAACCTGAGCTCGACAAGAAGTGTTTTGGTTCCAACCTGAACTTCCGATTTGATACTATTCTTGTTTGTAAATTGTAACTAGAACCACATTCATAGAAAAAAAACAGAAACCAAATCGATCAACGTCACTTCCTTAACCTAAACTAGTTTCAGCAAAAACAGTTTTGACTTACGTTGAATCACACCGGAACCAACTTAGAACCGTTTAGAACCGTTTCTGAAACAAAAAAAAAACCGATCTGTGCACCTCTACTCTAACATTACCACATATACATAAACGTATATGTTTTGCTATTCAAGGAGATTTTGTGCAACTTGTTCGCTTACCTAACACTCTATTGTAAATTCTTTGGTTCATCATGATACTACAACGTTTAGTTTTGACAAAAAAAAAGTTTCATTAGTCAAGGAGATAGATCTTAAAAAATAGCTGCAGAACAATAACTTGTTGGTCAAGTATTGAAAATTAAAAATCTAAACAGACTTGATCATCACTACAATATCTAGTAGCAAATAATCAAAAAAAATCTAAGTAAGTTAGTAAATTACACAATAAAGAACATCAATAATGTAACCAATTACTTTCTATTCAACTTTAATCCCAAAAAAAATCGTTATAGACCCAAGTCTTTACAAGTATATCAATTAATCAAATACCCTTCTAAATACCCAAACCAAAACAAAACAAAACTTGTTAAAACCCTCAATAACAAAAATTTTAATGAAACACCAGCGATTCATAGCAGTTGATCCCATCAAACTCGGGCGCCCACCGCGCCGAACACCCGCCTTTTTTCGGGGCTACAGCGGTGTTATCGCGTGTTTCCGGCTTCGGTTTCTTGTGATCAACAACTTCAGTTCCATGAATGCCGGAATTAGAAGCAACAGGTTGCTTGGTTTTGAAGTAATTAATTGATTGACCGAAAAACTCAGCAGACAAAGCATCGAATGAACTGAAGATTGAACTCATGGTTGATGATTATGATTGAAGAACGATTGTTTATGTTGTTGTGATGATTGTTTGAATTGGTGGAAGGGTTTTGTGGGTGTATATATAGGTAGGGAAACGAGGTTGAATTGAATTGTGATGATATTCAACGCGTTGAAGATATTATTAAAATAAAATAATAATAAATTTGGTTTTTTAAAATAGTTTATTATGAATATGATAGATGTTACCAAATGTTGACGTGAACGGTTTTTCACACGCCTTTGTTGAGTGTTGAATAATGAGCAATGTCTTTATCAAGTAGGCTAGTCTCACATTGGCCATTCTTTCTTATTTAATATGACATCGTCCAGATTAAACAAATATTTTTTTAAGAGTGTTTAAATTTAGTTTTGAACAAGGTTTATCTGACGGGATGTGTGTTGTGGTGGTCGGGTCTTGCGTATGTAACTTCTTCATAGGGGTGTTCATCGGATTGAATGTTGGATTATTCGGGTTGTTCGGATTGGGTTATTTAGATTCGTAAATTTTAGAACCTCATCCATATTCAATCCAATCCGAATTAATAATGAAACATCCAATCCGATCCGAATTCAATTCGGATGGATCCGAATAACCCGAATATATCCAAATAATCCAAACAATAACTTTCCTTCTTATTCCTATTTATTTTTTTCAACTTTTTATTCCTACCGTGCACTAGTTTAAAATCATAATAGTAAACCATATAAACCGGAAAATAACTAAAATACAAACATAATTCATTGTTCAAAGATAAAGTAATCCGCCGTAAATAAATAAGTCATAAAGATTAATACATCTTCAAGTTCCTAGCAATCACACCAATATGCCACAAACTTTTTTCAATCTATCGACACCATTTAGGGTTAATATAGTGAGTATTGGTTGATATATGTTGGGCCACTATGGGTATGGCAAAAATCCTAAAAATATAATCGGGTTCTTATTCGGTTTATTTGGATATTTGAATAAATCGAATAACCCGAATTAAAAAATAGTGTCATCCGAAATCCATATAAGGAATTCGGATGCAAATAAGGATTTCGGTTCGGTTTTCTTAGATTCGGATGCGGTTTGGATTTTTGTTTTATTTGGATTTCGGATTTTTTGAACACCCCTACTTCTTCATATGCGTTGATAAAAAAAATTCATGTCTCGTACGTTACGTTGTAAAGTCATAATGCATATAACATGTTAAAAGACGAGTATATAACAAACATAACTGTCAAAATTAAAACTAAGTCAAAACCGTGTGGTTATAATGCTAGAAATATGTCAAAGTAGAATAGTAGGGTCGAAGCCGGGAAGCAAAGTTGTAAATATGTTAAAATAGAGTAACGATTCAAAGCTGTAAAGTGACTAAGTAATCAGGGGTCAAACCGATAATAAGTCAAAGTAGATGGTAAAAAACGTAAATATGTTAAAGTCAGGGGTCAAAATCGTAAACATATAAAAATCAAGGCGGTCAAATTCTTAATATGTAAAAGTTTAAAATAAAAAATACGCTTACGAATCGGTCGATGTCACCGACCTTCAAAGTTAGAATTATATCCGATATAATAAATTGCATTCTTTTATAGAAGATTAAATTAGGGGTGCTCAATGGGTCAGGTTATCGGGTTGGTGGGTTGTGTCACACCCCGGTTAGGCGGGTGACGTGTGACGACTGATAATCAACGAAGCGGCGGAAGCGTACTTCTAATAAACCAAAGATTAAAGGAAATAAGCATGGCATTACTTCAATACATTAAAAATAAGTTTTGTCTCATCCACTAAGGACGTAAAACGTGTTTCCGAATATCAAATGACAAGTGTCTTATCCAAAAATACAAAATATAAAATTTTCTTTTAAGCTTAAACGGTGAAATAGTAATGCTATCATAACGGGTGGACTTCTAAGGCTTCTTCCTTTCTAAAAGGGTGTCCATGCTAAGTTCAACTTCAAATACCTGAAAACATGCTAAAAAAGAAAATGGGTCAACTAAAAAGTTGGTGAGTTTCAAGTTTATGTTTCAAAAGATAATCGTTTGTAAAACATGGTTTCGTTCTTGGTAAAACATGAATCTCAATCTCAAGGTTTTCATATAAAGTAAAGAAAACAACATTTTATATTGTCTCGTGATGTTACACAATGAAATATTGTCTCGTGATGTTACACAATGAAATATTGTCTCATGATGTTACACAATGAAATATTGTCTCGTGATGTTACACAATTAAATAATGTTTCGTGACGTTACACAATCAACCATGTACTAAGCCCGGCTTGTGCCTCATCAAATACCAAAAGAGCCGGGACTAAGCTCAAATACATGTTCTCACTCTGCTAGTGTAGGAACACTTGTCTCAATCAAAAACCTATCACATGCCGCGAACGATCCCGCAGGATCTCAGTGCGGACCCTACCTCTAACGCCATTTGTGTATGAAAAGTAGGCACTGCGCGTGGGGGATTCCCCAAGTAGTACTACCCATATAAACAAGCGGTCCATCCCAAAGATAGAATTAATGATCGTGTAAATAATTTAGCAGATAGAATCGGATACATCACAAATCGCACATCAAATAACTCAAAAATAGCATATCAAATATATACACTTCAAAATTTTTAAAAAATAGCATGCTTCTATCCCAAAACATTAAATAAAAAGGGATTCATGAAACTCACCTTGACAATTAAGCAACTAGTCACAAATAAGCAAAACGCCCGAACTTGCTTCTTAGCAACCTATTATAATGTTTTATACTCATTAGTTTCTATTTTATAGGCTATTATATAACCATTTGCATCCCTAAGTGTGTACAATATTCAAATAGTTCACCTTAAGGTGTTGTTGTCGAGTTTTATAAAAATAAATCTTCTTAAATTGGAAAGCCTTAGAGTTTTGAGTTCTTATTATTTATCACTTATCAATATATTTTCATGACGTGGACCTGTTCTATGAGTTCCAACTCAGCCCCAAATATTATACTTGTTTTAGATAGCGCGTTTCGGGTGTCGTTAATTAATACCGTTACACGCGCCTAGTTTACAAGTTTTTATGGTTTAGTTCATTACCTATCGAGCTTTTCTTACCATAACTTTTGTAACATGTTGTCTACTGATTTTTATAAGGTTTTGGTTCCAAAACAGAAAGATTTTTAGAGTTGTCAATATTAGTCCCTTAAGTTTCAAAAATGACACTTTTAATCCCAAATTACCACATATATATACATAAACGTATATGTTTTGCTATTCAAAGAGATTTCGTGCAACTTGTTCGTTTACCTAACACTCTATTGTAAATTTTTTGGTTCATCATGATATTACAACGTCAGTTTTAACAAAAAAAAAAGTTTCATTAGTCAAGGAAACAGATCTTAAAAAATAGCTGCAGACCAATAACTTGTTGGTCAAGTATTCAAAATTAAAAATCTAAACAGACTTGATCATCACTACAATATCTAGTAGCAAATAAACAAAAAAAATCAAACTAAATTACACTGTAAAGAACATCAATAGTGTAACCAATTACTTTCTATTCAACTTTAATCCCAAAAAAATTCTTATAAACAATTTATATAGTTATAAACCCAAGTCTTTACAAGTATATCAATAATTTTTCTAAATACCCAAAACAAAACTTAACTTGTTGAAACCCTCAAGAACAAAAATTTTAATGAAACACCAGCGATTCATAGCAGTTGATCCCATCAAACTCGGGCGCCCAGCGCGCCGAACACCCGCCTTTTTTCGGGGCTACAGCGGTGTTATCGCGTGTTTCCGGCTTCGGTTTCTTGTGATCAACAATTGCAGTTCCATGAATGCCGGAATTAGAAGCAACAGGTTGCTTGGTTTTGAAGTAATTAATTGATTGACGGAAAAACTCAGCAGACAAAGCATCGAATGAACTGAAGATTGAATTCATGGTTGATGATTATGATTGAAGAAACGATTGATTGAAATTGTTTATGTTGTTGTGATGATTGATTGGATTGGTGGAAGGGTTTTGTGTGTATATATAGTGGGAAACGAAGTTGAATTGTGATGATATTCAACGCGTTGAAGATATTATTATTAAAATAATAACAAATTTGGTTTTTTAAAATAGTTTTATTATGAATATGATAAATGTTAATAAATGCCGACGTGAACGGTTTTTCACACGCCATTTTTGAGTGTTGAATAATGAGTTGGGTTGGGTTTGGTCGCTTCTAACTAACGCCGTGGGACAAATGCAGTCAAACGTGGTGTCCCCACGTTCCTTCTTATTTAATACGACGACGTCGGGTTTAAACAAATAAACTTAATTTTTTAGTTTTGAAAATATAAAAAAATTGGGTGGAGTGAAGGTTGTTGCTAAAAGATGGGTGTTTATTCGAGTCGAATACGAATTGAGACTTTTAAAACTATATTCGTATTCGATCTATATTCAACTAAAAATCTATATATTCGATTCGATTAAGTTATTCGAATTCGAATGTATTTGCTTTAAAAAGATATTAAAAAATAAACACATCAAATAATAATACAAATGTAGCACCAACATAACATAAGTATTAAAACATCACCCAAACAATATGCAAAATATTAGTACATCAACAAGTCTAAAATATGTTTAAAAAAAGTCTAAAACTACATAATTAAGCATAAAAAAGACTTTAAACAAGTTCAAAACTTGTAGAACCAATAATTAAGCAGTTGTCCTAGTATCAAATCATGTCCATATGCAGAAATAACAACTAAGATTGGATAATGTGTTGGTTTTGGGTATTTTTAATTTTACTTCAAGCCCATTAAGTCATATCATATATAGATAATTAATTAGATATATTATAATATATATATTTCATATTCGAATTGGGCGAATCGAATGCAAATACTGAAAATCATATTCGTATTCGATCCATATTCGACAAAATTATTCGAATCGAATACGAATCGAATTTGAATTACCGAAAGTCGATTTCGAATGGTCTTAATCGAATCAAATTTCGAATCGTATTCGAATAATGAACACCCCTAATCAAAAGTCTCATATTCAACTTTTAGAAGCCTTATTTTATAGCAATACCAATCAATGATCTAGTTAATACTGGTGAGATAAACATGTTTTACCCATTGACGAGAGTTTGATTCATGTTAACGGTTGTTACGCCGGCCTCTGTGGGGTTTCTCTGTGAGCGCTATGCCAAATTAAATGCACCACGTGGCACAGTTAAGGCAACATATGTGGTTGCCTGACTTGATTTAGGGACCTCATGTGACGGGGGTTGTGTCCGTCATAATTCATGAAATTTGTTTTAAATATACTATACAACAAATTGTATTTTTTTAATAACGGATTAAATAAAACATGTCGTTTTTTCTTTAAAATTTGCATTCTTTAACATTTTTTTGAAAAAGTTACGAGTTTCATCATTTATACCGATGACACTTAAGTTTTCTAGCTAACTCATGTCATGTGTCCTAGTCTTTTTTAGGGCTGTCCAAATCGCTCACCTCTCGCCTTCCGCTCGTCGCTCGTTCGGAAATTGCTCGCTCGTTTTTGCGCTCGACGGTAAACAAGCTGCTCCACTCAGTTCGGTTTGTAAACGAGCCAAGCAACGAGCAAAGGTTCGCTCGGTTCGGTTTAGCTCGAATATTTTTGAATTATTATATATATAATTATACATGCATAATTATATGATATGTTGTTATAATTATGTTGATATTAAATATATATTGTTTAAAGTTATTAATTTTATTTGAAGTGCATGAAAATAATTGTCATTTATCTTTTTATAAAATATCTTAAGTATTTTCAAGTACTTTAATCTACAATTAAAATTTAAAAATAATTATTTATAATATTTAATAATTCAATTTTCATATAAATATAAAAACTAAGTATGTATTTGTGCATCTATAGTTATATATATAAATATTTTTACTATTAATTGTTATATATATATATATATATATATACTAGATTAGTACCCGTGTACTACACGGATTTTAGTTTCATAGGTTTTAACTCAATTTACATATCAAATTTATTTTTAACATATCTCTTATTAAATCGATTTGGATATTTACAAATATATATATTCATATAAAAAAATCATATGGTACAATAAAGGATATGATTTATAATAGTTGGTAAATTTTTATTGGAACATATCGGGTTAGAAGATAATTCATGATAATTGTAAATTTTTTTATTTGAACATATCGAGTTATGAGATAATTAATGATAATTGGTAAAACTTTAATTTGAACATATCGGGTTAGGATAAATTATAATAATTGATAAGTTTTGTATTTGAACATATCAGGTTATGAGATAATTTATGATACTTGGTACATATCGGGTTAATATATAGATCATGATATTTGGTAAATTTTGTATTTGAACATATCGAGTTATGAGATAATTGATGATAATTTTTGAATTTTTAATCTAAACATATCGGGTTATTTCGAATATGGAGCATACCATGACCCGTCTAAAAATTCTCCATCAAATTAATTAGAACATGACACCTAAGCAAAATCATATGTGGAGTAGTTAAAATTGTGACATGTGGATGTGTTACTCAATTATTAGAATAGGTAGATTATATCAGCAACAAACTTTAATTCTGTTAAAATTGCAAGCTACTACCAGTTTTCTTAAAGCTACTAATTTATATTTATGTACATTATGAAAAAAAAGAAAAAAATAATTCTCACAAATTCGCTCGATGCCCGCTCGAAAAATGTTCGGTTCGATGTTGGCTCATTTACGCTCGGCTCGACTTTAGCTCGATTTTTAAATGAGCTGATGGCTCGGTTCGATTTGTAAACGAGCCAAGCAACGAGCAATCCCTCGCTCGGTTCGGCTCGTGAACAGCCCTAGTCTTTTTAGAGGAATAAAGTGTTATATATAGAATTCACATAAAAGAATATGAATTGTTCAAAATAATCAAATAAATCAAGAGTTAAAGCTTTGATACCATTTATTAGGGGTGTATACGGTTCGGTTTCAAACCGCGAAACCGCCCAAACCGGTCAACGGTTTGGTTTCACGGTTGGTTTATTTTTATACAAAAAACCGTTCGTAAAAAACCGGACCGGACCGTTATGAACGGTTTGGTTTACGGTTTATACCAAAAACCGTTTGTAAAAAACCGGACCGGACCGCACGCGCATTGTGTGTGCATATATAAGATCTCACGTATCAGTTTCTTGTAAGTAAACTATTATTATATCTATTAGTTTGTTGGTGCGAAAATAGGTCATAACTAGCATATCGATCATATATATATACATATAATATCATTATATATATCATTATATCTATCATTATATTATTACAACACAAGTAATGTGGCAATATTCAAATATATAATCAATTTTCAATACCGGTACTTTTGAAAGTTTATAAGATTTTGACAAGAATTTGGGATGTTTTTTAGGGCTCTTAAACTTGGAATATAAAGCTCAAACCGTGAAACCAAACCGGACCAAACCGTTCGTTGGTTCGGTTTAGGTTTGGTTTTTTTAATTTAAAGGGTTCGGTTTTGGTTTTTTATGCTAAAAAACCGCAAGTAACGGTTTGGTTACGGTTTTATCCAAAAACCGCAAATAACGGACCGTGTACATCCCTACCATTTATTGGGTCTTACTTAATAAGCGTTATGAATCACAATCATCAAATGTTTGTTGTTTGTTTAAGATCTACTAACAAAAGAACAAAATTCGATAAATGCAAATGCAATGAGCAAGAATTTTACTTTAAAGTATCTTCACTGTTATCGAGTCCAAAATTTTTACTAGGCTTTGGTAAAGACTAACAACTCGACAAATAGTTATGGAACGACACCAATAGACTTCCTCATGCACAAGAAAAATCGTTACTCGCCAAAGAGGACCTCGGGGGTGTCTCTTTGTCCAAGCTCGGGCGTGAGAATCAATATATGTTTGATTTAGTCATTATATAAGCAAGATGATGAAGTGTTAAATGTTCATTGAACGTGTGAGTTGAGTAAATGAGAGCATTTAATGAGGAAGTAACAGAAGAATATTAATGTAAGAAATGTTTGTATGATATGAGAGGTGAGCTTCCTGATAAGAGAAGTGTCTCTAAATACATGTTGCACGGCTCCTTCATCATGGCTCAGTCGAATGTTTGTCCCTTGATCAAAGATTTGTCTTTTAGTCTTTTGTATTGACCAAAAGTTGTTGGGATAATCTTCCGGATTGAGGATTATGTTGAATGGTGGTATGTTAATGCATTGATGGTGGAGACCCGTTGCATGCATGGCTTAGTTAATGAATTGTTACAACTAGCCATAATCAGTACATTGGTATTAATGCGAGTCCTTACCTGCCTGATCATTATCTTACCCAATGGTTCAAGATTTACGCATCTGTTAAGTTAGCTTTATCAAATATATTGAAGATTTGGCAATCTTTAATGAGTTTACCTTTTGTGTTGTGGGATGATATATGTGTTTAAGCCCATTATGTGTTAGTTGGACTCTTTTAGGGCCCCTTTATATTGTACTTGGGCTGATCCGAACTGGGTAAGTAGTTTGGCTCGTTCTTGATTGAGACCGATTCAGAGGATTCCTCCTCAACTATATTGCAAATATCACAAGTTTACAATAAACGGTTAACCTCAAAACCATACACAAGTGATGTATATATACTAGTGTAGAGCTGATTCTAGTAATTTGTTCTAGATAAATCATCAATGACAAACCACATTTGTTGTTCATATATGTGACACCTAGGCCTGGAGCGACATGCTATGTTTGAGAAGAAGATATAGAAATAAGTCACCTTGAGATTCGAACACACAAGGTATTATAACCTCAAGTGTTTTATTATTACATAAAACCATCAACCATCAACATATATAAACTAACTACTTTTGCTAAGTAATCAAGTGAGAAGTGAGAAATGGTGTAAAGTTTAGTTATAAAACCAATGTTCTAAACATCACAGTTTTTATACCATAACACATGTCCTCCAACATATTTTTATCTGGAAAACATGGTTTAGAGGTTATTTGGCAAAATCTGAATCATTAAGTACTGAATGGTTAAGAGGTCTGAACTATTAAGAGGCTCTATTAATGGGAGGGATATTGAGGTAGAATCTGATTAATTAAGCAGTGAACTGAACCATTAAGAGGTAAAACAAACAACCCCTTAGTTTCATTCACTTCTTATTTGGTGACATATTATGTTTAAGAAAACAAAACAAATATTCATTTTATAAGATTTAAGAAAAATAATCCTAACTCGAAACTCAAAATTGTGATTTATCAAACTGTATTTACCTTGGTAAATATATGATGAATGACTAGAGGAAATTTCAAGTATTTAAGAAAAAAAATAATGTTAAAAATTAAAGAAAAAAACAAAAAAATGAAAGAAAGAATAAAAAAACTTAGAAGTTTTTTAAAATTTGTTTAAAAATGTTGTATTCGCAAGAATAAAAAAAATGTGTATTCTCAATTGTTTAAGCGTTGTACAAACATATAAAATATTTGTTTTTAAGTCATTTTTTAAGTTGACCCGACCCGGTTCGACCCGCACCTAGTCGAGCCGGGTTGGAAAAAATTTTATATATTGATACGCAAGTGTTTCCTATAAAATTTCCGACCCCCATAAAAAAAAAATCTAGGTACGTCACTGCTATCGAGGTCTTAGACAGTACCAAAAATACATGGCTTCAGGTGCATCTCTATCTCATTGTGCTAACATGGCATGTATCAATTCAAAAATCAGCACGACACATATGAAGTTATTAGAGATCACTTCAGATGATTTAATAGAAGTTGAAACTTGTGGACGAACGGAGAATGATTAGAAGCCGGCCATCCGGGTAGGATATGCAAAGATTTTGGCTGTTAAACAAAAGCTTGTTGTATTTGGAGTTGTATGCATGATGGCTGAAAACACTGAACATTACTGTGATCATGGATGCATTATGAAGAACATGAGGATAATGCAGACTAACTTCATGCATGCAAACGTGGAATAAGTTATTGGAGATCCTAACTTTCAAACAATTTTTTTTAAGAACTCCTATTAAAAAACACTTAACGCCGTTAAGTTTTTTCCATATCTACCTATTCTAATAATTGAGTTACACATCCACATGTCACCATTTTAACTACTCCACATAGGATTTTGCTTAGGTGTCATGTTCTTAATTAATTTGATGGAGAATTTTTAGACGGGTCATGGTATGCTCCATATTCGAAATAACCCGATATGTTCAAATTAAAAATTCACAAATTATCATCAATTATCTCCTAACCCGATATGTTCAAACTTCAAATACAAAATTTATCAATTATCATGATCTATATCTTAACCCGATATGTACCAAGTATCATGAATTATATCCTAACCTGATATGTTCAAATAAAAAACTTATCAATTATTATGATTTATCCTAACCCGATATGTTCAAATTAAAGTTTTACCAATTATCATTAATTATCTCATAACTCGATATGTTCAAATAAAAAAATTAACAATTATCATGAATTATCTCCTTACCCGATATGTTTCAATAAAAATTTACCAACTATTATAAATCTTATCCTTTATTGTAACATATGATTTTTTATATGAATATATTTGTAAATATCCAAATCGATTTAATAAGAGATATGTTAAAAATAAATTTGATATGTAAATTAAGTTAAAACCTATAAAACTAAAATCCGTGTAATACACGGGTACTAATCTAGTTCAACCTAATATTTTAGGGATTTTGATCGGGAGGAGAATACGATTGATGTAAAATTTACTATGAACCGGTGTTTCAAACGATGAAACGGTTTTGCGATACGGTAAAAATTACATTAACTGAAACATTGTTTTGTCATTTGGAGCACTTGTTCTAGTTAACTTTTACATCAATCGATTTGTATCCTCCTTCCGATCAAAATTAAGCTTAAAACATTAGTTTGAAATACAAAAATACTTAACGGTGTTAAGTATTTTTTAGCGGGGGCTCGTTAAAAAACTTTGCTTGAAAGTTGGAATCTCCACCGAGAATTTTTCTCAATTGGGATTTTTTTTCTGGCCAATAGATTAAAGTTCGGATTTTTAAAATCCAATTTTTCTTCTATTTGTAAAACCTTAGATCTCAATAGCTTATTCAAGCTTAACCTAATTTTCAGTAAAACATTTATATATTTACATTTTAAAACTGCGTCAACAGAAGTGTACAGCTTTCACTGCATGCATAGGGTCCTTATTTTTTTGCATTTGGTACTCTTGTTGATGCTTATGGTACCACTATTGACACTTGTACGTGTTTTAATGCATTTTGTACATTTCTTCCAGCGTATAAGGTTCACCCTTTTTCTTAATCTCTCATAAATCTATGAGTAAACTTTTTTTTGCCTCCATGAGGTTTATCTAAAATAACGGTTTGCATACAATAGTTTTAAATTTGCGTTTTGCCTCCCTGAGGTTTACCTAAAATAATGGTTTGCATACAATAGTTTCAAAATTGCGTTTTGCCTCCTTAAACTTACCAATTTGTCACTGTTTGCTACATTCGAAATAATTATGTCAAAAGCAAACGTTAGTCGGTCCATGTGCCCCTCACGTGGGCACTTTAGTCGTTTTCAAGCCAAAACTCATTTAAGCAAGAGGAAAAAGAAAAGGTTTGAAAATGACTAATGAGGCACATTGGACTGACTAACGTTTGATTTTGATGAAATTAATCCGGATGTAGCAAACAGTGACAACTTGGTAAGTATAGGGAGGCAAAACGCAACTTTGAAACTATTGTCTGCAAACCGTTATTTTAGGTAAACCTCAGGGAGACAAAATGCAACTTTGAAACTGTTGTATGCAAACCGTTATTTTAGGTAAACCTCAGGGAGGCAAAACGAAGTTTACTCTAAATCTATGCTCTCTCTCTCATACATGATTTGCTCTTTCTCTCTTCTCTCGCTCTACTCTCTGTCTCCTCTTAATCACGTCGGCGATTCAACCGTTTCCGGTTGCTTGTGGCTACATTACTTCTCCTTTCCGGTTCGTTGGCTACAAAAAGGGCTTTTTAGAGAGAGAAATAGGGGGAATCGATCTTTTATGGTGATGGTTTTATCTTCACCATCCATCGTTGCTGGTGTGTTTGAGAAACCCTAGACAGCGGTGCGGTTGTGTGGTGGTGGTGGTGTGACGGTCTCTGTTAGGCGTTTGATTCGACGACCTAATTGTTGCCTCTAAACCCATTGCATGTGTGTTTTTTGTTCGGATCTATGGCAGACGAAGATGATTGTCTCATCCGAGACTCTTAACGTTGTGTTGTTGCAGATTAACAAATTTGGCTTGATTTTGGTTTCTTTTACTAATCATAGATGTTATTGTAGAGATCTGACCATCGTTGCCTTAGGCCCTTAGTGGTCATTCCTGGTAGTGTTGGTTTTCGATGAAGATGATTATCTCATTTGAGACTTTAACAGTGTGCTGTGTTGTGTCAGATTTTAGAAATCTAGCCGATCGTGTACATAGATCTGGCCATCGTTGCCGGAGGCCCTTGGTGGTCATTCCTAGTAGTGTTGGTTTTCAATGAAGATGATTATCTCATCTGAGACTTTAATAGTGTGATGTGTTCTGTCGGATTTTACAAATCTGGCCACATGTACTGAGATCCGGCCATTGTTGCCTGAGGCCCTTGGTGGTCATTCATGGTAGTGCTGGTTTTTAAGCCGATTGTCTTGGTTTGCCTTTCGAATTTAGTCAATGATGATGAGAGTTTACTCTATTGCGACGTTGATTTTTCATTTTACTCTATTTGGTTAAGTTTTTTTCTAAATGATCTACAGATGTACATGTAAAGATGTGTTTAAATGAATTTTGTTGTGATTTGGGAAAATTTTCTCTTAACTAACCCGAGTTTTTTTGTGTATCTATGGTTGTGCTATGTAAATTCTTATGGATCGATATTATAAAGTTTAATTTTATGATTTTCTTTTAATTGGGTGCTAATACTTTCAAGCCATATTGTTTCTTTACTTAATCTATCTAATAAATTAAGGTTTTAGGGGAGGCAAATTTTAGGGGAATTTTTTATTTATTCTATAATAAGAAGTTTAGAAGGGAATTCACCATGCATTAGTTGATGGAGCCAAAAATATATAAGATGAATGTATTTTTTTAATAATACATTTATAATCATTTTTTTTCTCATTGAAGTTTTAAATTTAAAATATTTAAAAAAATTTGATTACGATGAATGTATTTTTTTAATGTATTATCAAATTATTGATATTTACTCAATGATGTGTAATTTAAATAATCTGTGTGTAAATCACCCCGTGTGTATACACGGGTATTAAACCTAGTTTATTATATAGATGTCTAAATGTGGCTATACGAGCAACTGTTATGGTTGGTTTGTAAATGGATTTATCAACAATTTGCAAGAAAATACGTAAGAGTAAAATAAAATATGTTTTGTACTAATACAAAGTTTATTTCATTCATTGAAAGCCAATATTGTCATTTACAACTTAGAATGCTAGTATCTATAAATCGTTCCAAACGCTAGTGTTAACTTTGTCGTGTTGGCTTTTGACTTCTGTTGATTTTGATATTCTTGATAATACTAGACTCTTTTTCAGTCTCAAGATACTCCCCTTAATTAGTTTACTATTATCAAGATCTTGTATTATCTTTATACTAGGTTTAATACCCGTGTGTTACACACGGGTTAAATAGTAATATTTATAAAGAAATTATAACCATTATATTTAACAATTTCTAATATATAACATTTAAGGAGTTGGCTCCATCAACTTGCATGGTGAAAAATTTAGCTAAATTTTACCTCCTAAACTTCCTATTATAGAAAAAAAAATCCCTCCAAAAATTGCCCCCTAAAAGTTTGATTTATTAGATAGATTATCTTTAGCATCGGTCATCAAAGCATACCTGGGTTTTCAATCTCCCTCCAAATTTGCTTACTTCACCCCTTAAAAAAATATCAAGTTCAAGCTTGCACTCATTCTATCTCTGGTCTTCGTGGATCGACTAATTAACATAGACATTTTTGTTGTTACTCTCCCTTTTTTTGTGCATCCACTATGTGTAAATTAACAAGAACAATTTTTCTAACTTGCTCAACTTCCTAGCTCGTTGTCTTCTGAAGATTCGAGGAACATGTTTTCTTGTGGACAGTTAGTCTCAGTTGTTATCATTGATCATTGTATAATAGTTTCTAGTTTTGGTTATCTTTAGTATAAAGGTGTGAAACATAGGTTTTGCATGCTTGACAAGTGTCAATTGACACCTGCATGCGAAACCTATGCTATCCGAAACCTTCACTAGGGTTTGAAATCCTAGACACTATATGTCTATATATAGTTTCGGTTTTCGGTTGTGTTAATCGTCCAACATTGTATTTAAGCGTTTTTGCTAATAGAAGTTACGTTTGGCAGTATATTCATTGTTTGTGGTGATCGTGTGTTCATGTTAATTTATTCTTGTAATTCTCGTATTTGTTATATATAGACGGATTCCGCAAGTCTTGGGATGATAATATCATCTATGATATTAAACCTGAGAAGAAGCAGGACCTACAACTGATAATGATGGCTCTTATATATAACACATGAGTTAGTGCTTTGTAACCATGCATGCATTGGCATCCTTTTGTTAAAGAAACACAACCGTTAACTACCAAAAACTACCAATAATTGCCTTTCAACCGGTGCCAAATGTCGTCGGTAGTTTTTGGTTTGACACGTACAACTAAAACGAACTGAACGAACATGAACATTAGTGTGTTCATGTTTGTTCACTTAACTATAACCAAACACTAACACGGACAAATAATCGAACAAGATCTTCGTGTTCATGTTTCTTCATAAAGAAAATGAAAATGTTCGTGTCCGTTCATTAAAAGCTAAACGAATTGGTCACTCACGCAAACCAACAGAGGTGAACACGAACATGCATAAATGAGCAAAAATAAATTAACATACTAAACATTAGTGAACACAAACGAACAA
Organism: Tagetes erecta; assembly: GCA_030867185.1. Classification (NCBI taxonomy): domain Eukaryota; kingdom Viridiplantae; phylum Streptophyta; class Magnoliopsida; order Asterales; family Asteraceae; genus Tagetes; species Tagetes erecta. The sequence continues at coordinate 19,052,942 of CM061492.1, read as the reverse complement.
GTGTAATACATCATAATTAATCCGAGACACACATGTAAAGTAGTAGTTCAAATGTACATTGTTCATTCAAAAATGTAATTATATGAAAAATATCAACCAACAATGTTCAACAAACATAAATGAACACATATTCACGAACATAAATGAACGAACATATCATGCATTCATGTTTGTTTGTTTAACTAAACGAACATAAATGAACTACAAACGAATAGTTCAAGAATCGTTCATGAACGTTTGGTTCATTTACACAGGCTTACATTTAACATAAAACTTAATATTAACCTGTTGTTAACCTCTGTTTACATACATAACCCTCATAAATACATAAGTTTGTAGTAAAGACCCGTACTTTTACAACTACAAATCAATATAACTTACGATCTATAAAATTCTTATTTTAATATATTTAATTATTTAAACAGGTCTGATCATGTCATAAACGGGCTTGGCCAATTGAATCCACTTGGACACGATTGTAGTCATGTAGACATGTTTATGACCCATATATGTTTAGTTCAAATCCAAACATGCTCAACTTTGTGTCGCATTTATACGTCATTTATAGGACCGTGTTAGATATTTCTAGCTCTACCTCCGACGATATCCATCAGCCACATAGGCGTATGTTAAGATGTGAAATGCACCATTGATCATGTACTTGGCGTATCTACAAGTCCTAAAAAGTTTACCAATTTTGTTCTTTACATTCACTGAATACTTGTGATCACCACAGATTTATTAGGCAGAAAAGTAGGTTTAATGATTAGAAATAGCAAAGATAACATGATAGATAACTTCCTAATGTCATGTGAAATATCATAGGTACCCTTCAAAAAATCATTTCTCAAGGGGAATGTTAGGCATGTTTATCATCTTCCTCTTGTATTTTCCCCATTCCTCATGCACCCCCACCCACGCACCTTTGTTGTCAAATGCGGCCGTTATCAACCTTAGTGAAATGTGCTTTTGCGATTTATATGATCACTAGGTTTAATGTCTGTGTGTTACATACGGGTTAAATAATAATATTCATATAGACTTATAACTATTATATTTAAGTATTTGTAAATTTTTAATATTTAAATATTCTGTTCCATCAACTTATGCATGGTAACAAATTTTTCCTGCCAAAATTCTTATTATAGATTAATAATTTCCCCCTCAAAAATTACCCCTAAAACTTTGAATTATTAGATAGAGATTACTTGAAATATTGTATCCTATAAAAATACAAACTAGTTTATCCCTAAAAAAAACCTAAATCATACCTTAAATCACGTTAATAGATCAAAAGAACTCCGATTGACCTCTTTAGTAGTGTTACTCTCTACTTTCAAATATTTAAGACTTTAAGTGGACATATCTCCGTATTTTAATATGTGACATTTACACCGTAACGTGCGAGAAATAAAACTTGTTTTATTAAAGCGTGTGACAAAATCACATCTATAAGACTCAACTGCCGCATTGCACGACCTGGTCTTCTAACTTGTTAAAAACAAATATATCATATCGAATGAGACGAACTATAAATAATTTTTACAAAGAGCATATAATAAATTAAAAAAATAAAAAGTAAAGGGCTGTTTGTTTCACCTCTTAATGGTTCAGTTCAGTGCTTAATCATTCAGATTCAGCATTTAGAGCGTTTGTTTGATTAAAAAAGAGTCTCTGAATGTTTCAGTTAAATGCTGAATGGTTAAGAGACAGAGAAATGTTGAATGGAACTGAATGGAGCATATACTAACTTTACTATCATCTACATCTCTCTCATTGATATAGCCTCTTAATGGTTTAAACCTCTTAACTATTCAGCACTTAATGATTTAGATTTTGTCAAACAACCCCTAATATTTTATATTAGCAAGGATATCTCTATTATAATATAGTAAACTTTTTTTTTGTCACTTGTCGTCTTCTACGAGCAATTGCCACGTGTCAAATTTTTATAGGCTATTAATTATTATTAATTTTAATTATATCTCTAAAAATATTATCAAATATTTTATATATTCAAATTAAAATTTAATTTTCATATCAATAATATTGTATATGCTATTAATTATTGTGGTTAATTGATATATTATACTAGGTTAGTGTCCGCGCTATGCTCGACGTATAACACTCATTTGATGAATTAAAGGATATTCATGGACATAAATGGTTCCAACCAGTTTTGAGATAAAACTGTGGTAAAACTGAAACATAAAATTTATTTAAAATCTTGTTGTTTGGTATAACAATATTATAATCAAATTAAAGAGAATTAGACGTTCGGTTTTATGATGTAGTTTTTGTTAAAACAATGTCGTATAAAAAGTTGTGTATATTTAAAAAATAACTATGTATTTAATTGTATGTTATTAATAATTTTATTTTTATTTTTATTTTTATACCCTAGTAAATATAACATTGCCCAAACACACACTTAGTAGGAGAGGGTTGAAAATGTAAATAGTCTTAATTTTTTAAATACTTTGCTAAATATTAGGGGATCAAATGAAAATTAATATTATTATAATAAATTATTATAGATAGATATATAATTTTTAAATATAACAATATTATTAATTTTGAGAGAATCTCTCAAATAATGTCAACTAAGCAAATGGATTTTAAATGATGTCATATAAGCAAATATGATTTGCTATATTATATAGAAGATTTAATATTATATTATAGATAATAAAAATATATAAATATTAAAATAAAAAAATTAGTTACATTTTGGTTCTAAATACTTATGCATGCTTTTGTAAAATTTAAGATTCGTAAATTTTCAATTGGTCTCTAATAACAAAATGGCTATGAATTTTTCATATGTTATTTCTTTTAACACATACGATCTAAAAAAAAGCATTGTATTTTCTTTTATTTGAGTATAAAGTTATTATAATTGTCATATATAAACTTACTAGATTAAACCTCGTGGGTTATATGGGTGGAAACATAAAAAACGCAATTCTAAAATTTTAAGAAAAAAGTAACATTTAAAAATAAACTACACATTACATTAAATATATATATGAAAATAAAAACACAAATTGCATTCAAACTCTAATTTTAGCCTTAAACAAATAAATGTAAACTACAAATATACTCCTAGTTACCAAATTAAATATCGACGATTTTAAGCTGGGTGTCTTATAAATCCTATAAAATAATTTATAAAAAGATTAAGAAAAACATACTTACAAATAATCCAGATGATAAATATCTGACAAAATTCACGCTACACTCATATGTATCGGGTCAAGCGTACGGGTCGGCATGCATGAGTCTAGGTAGTAAATTGTGATGAGTTATTTATTTAAGTTGTTTGTTTTTCATTTTCACAATGATTTCAGGGATGCAAATAAGATATATTGAAACTTTGGAAGAGAAAATTATGTGCGATTTAATGTTATCGATTTCTTTCCATATATAGTTTTAAAGAGAAGATTATTAGTTTTGAGCGGGAAAATGCTCCAACATCATCTCCAATAAATAGCATATGTCCTCCAAAACTCTCTTTTATTAGAAGGTTATACAGATTATAACAATAATGAGTTAACAAAATATAGATACCAAAATGATACATGTTTTACTAAAGTATCATTTTTAAAACTTCAAAAGTAAGGCTAATATTGTAATTATGCAATACAAATAAACACACATATAAATCGGTATACTAATACTTTCGTAGAAATTTTAAAATTTTGTATTATTCAAGACTAAACCCGTGTAACATACATGGTTTAAACTACTTAGGTTTATATATATTTGAAGAACGATACTCGTTAAATAAATATCTTTTAACAAAAGAAGAAAATAATAAGATTTTAGGTTGAGTCAACGGGTTTCTCCCCTAATGTGAGTTTCATCTTATAGATGTTTGGGGTGTGGTCACAGTTAGAAGCATGGTCATACGTATTGTTTACGTAGGTAAATTTGTTTACATAGACTTTGTTTGGGGTGTGGTCTTGGTTTCTCACTAGGGCTGTAAATGAACCGGACGAACACGGACGAGGCTTGTTCGTGTTCGTTTGTTAAGGTTTTTGGTTGTTCGCGAACTGTTCGTAAACAAGTTCCAAACAGAAAAATTTGTTCGTGTTCGTTTGTTAAGGTTTTAAAGTTGTTCGCGAACGGTTCTTGAACTTTGCTCATGGATACAAATAGACATAAACGAACAAAACGAACACAAACAAACATTTGACTACAATATATTAACAAAACATTGTTAATCTTTAACATTTCACCACCAAAATAATAAATTAAACTTGGCCAAATTAGACAATTATTCAAAGTTAATTAACGTGACAACTAATCAATAAGTCATAATTCATAAAAATTATCCTTAATCATATCAGCACCTAAGAAACAAAGAACGGTCATTTAATGAGATTGTTACAATAAAGACAAATTAGATTAAAAAATGATATAAAACATAAAAAAAAAATTTTTATAAATCTCGATCATAACCTTATTAGTATCCAAATAAGCCATTGTATCTTGATTAAGATCAATTCTATATAATCTTCAAATACAACAAAACCAAAAAAAGTCTTAAGAAGCAAATAGTACTTTTAATCATACATTTAAACGGCAAAACCATAATATATTTTCTACATAACAAAAGTAATGATGTCATGACCATATTTGACTCTATAATTGTAAATTATTCACCTAAGTGTTAAATATAAAATTAAAAAACATAATGAAATACCAAACTTAAACGAACGGACATAAACGTACATGTTACCGAACGTTCACGAACGTAAATGAACGAACACAATAATTCGCTAAAAGAACGGATTTTTTTGTCCGTTCGTTTGTTTATTAAACGAATGAACACAAACGAACTTCCCACCGAACGGTTCACGAATAATTCGCTAAAAATTCAGCTCGTTTACAGTCCTATTTCTCATTATGTACGTCCATAAGATAACACAGCTTTTGGTGTTCTATGATTCATCTCCGAATAATAAGTAGACAGGGATTTCACTTATCAAATAATGCCAATCTAAAATCCAATTTTATTTATTTTTAACCCGATCATCAAGCTTAAAAACTCAAATTTACCAGTCAGCTTAATTTGTTTCCAAAAATAGGCCCATCCTGCAAAACACAGATAACATAAAATCTGTCTCTGCTACTGTTACTGCTCCATCATCATCTTCTTCATCTCACTAACTCACATCATCATCATCATCATCAATTCATCATCAATGGAACTTTTCACCTTCATTGCAAAATTCGCTCTCTTCATCACCACCGGTAATATATACATCCATCCTTACATCATTTCCCCTGTTTATCATCCACTAATCTCTCACTCTGTTTCACTTCAACCTAGGGTTTCTGATACCATCCATGGCAACTTCAATCGGAATAAACTACGGCCAAATCGCCAACAACCTCCCCTCACCACAACACACAGTTCCATTAATCAAATCCATCGGCGCCACCAAAATCAAGCTCTACGACGCCGATCCCAAACTCCTAAAAGCTTTCGCCAACACCGGAGTTGAATTAACCGTCGCTCTCGGAAACGAGCATCTCTCCAAAATGACAGATCCAGATAACGCTTTAGCATGGGTTAAATCAAACGTTCAAACTTACTTACCTGCTACTAAAATCACCTCCATTGTCATCGGTAACGAAGTGTTGACGCTCAACGATACTTCACTCGCCGCTTGTTTACTTCCGGCGATGCAGAGCATACACACATCACTTGTAACCCTAAACCTAAACAATCAAGTTACTGTCACAACACCACACTCTGTCGCTATGTTACAAACCTCATATCCACCGTCTTCTGGAACGTTCCGTTCAGATCTGAAAACTAAAATCGTTCCAGTTTTGGATTTTTTATCAGCTTCATGTTCACCATTTTTAATCAACGCGTATCCGTTTTTCGCTTATAAAGCAAATCCGAAGCATGTTTCGCTTAATTACGTTTTGTTTGAGTCGAATGCAGGTGTTGTTGATCCGGTTAACAATTTACGTTACGATAACATGTTGTTTGCTCAGATTGATGCAGTGTATGCTGCATTGGGTAGGTTAGGTTATAAGGAGATGAAAGTTGAGGTTTCGGAGACGGGGTGGCCGTCGAAAGGAGACGGAGATGAGATCGGTGCGTCGATGGAGAATGCGAAGAAGTATAATGGGAACTTGTTGAAGATTGTTGGTGAGAAGAGAGGGACGCCGGCGAGACCGGAGAGTGATTTGAAGGTGTTTGTTTTTGGTTTGTTTAATGAGAATTTGAAGCCTGGACCGACGTCTGAGCGGAATTATGGGTTGTTTAGGCCGGATGGAACTCCGGTGTATGGTTTGGGATTCTTCGGTGGTGGTCCGACGACAAGCGTAGGGAGTAATGGAGTAGGACCTTCGGTGTTTTTGTCGCCTCCGGTGAACTCGTCGAGTGGGTACTTAGACATTTCGTCGTCATCGGTGAGAGTTTTTTAGATTTGAGAAATACGTTTAACGACGTTGAATTTATGGCTTCATACTCGAGAAATAAAGATAATCGTGTGAATTAGTCTCCTTTTATTATTTTTATTATTATTGGTGTTTAATGTTTAAATATTATACGATTAAACATGTCGTGAATTGATTATGGTATTATTATATTTGAGCTTACATTGATACTATTATTTTGTGTTTAGGGGAAGCTTTGGAGCTATCGGATAAATTTAGGCATGGGTTTGAAGTTAATGTTGGTGACAATGGTCTTTGATATTTTATTGGGTTGATTGTAGTATGAAGGGTATTAGCAAAATTGAAAGGAAGGACAACATAACATATGTTTTATATTAGGACCAGTGGCGGATCCTGAACATTTTCAGCATGTGGGCTGAAAATTGCATGACTCGTAATGTTTTTATCTTATCACTATGTTTCGGGTTATATTTTCGGGTTGAAGATTTGATTCGGGTCGGGTCAAACAATAACGAACACTAAATATCTAAATTTCTTCATTCAAACAAATGATTCAACTAAAACATACAAAAACTAGATAAGTTTTAACAAAACAAAGACCTAAAATATATATGATAATGCGAGAAATACCTGGTTCTTGTTAATTATATTGTTTTTCCGACTTACTAGTTTGAGTTTTTTGACGTTTCAGTTGATTTTCATTAACAATTTCTTCCTCAACATCCTTTTTTTAAAAAAATAATAAAGAGTTTTCTCCTTTCTCATGATAAGTTAACATAAATTAATCATAAACTCAAGTTTCAATTAAATTTACAAAACCTAAAAAAGCTTAACAATATAAAACCCTAAATCCTAAACTCAAATTAAACCACCAAAAGTGAAAGAAAACCATCCAAACTACCTTAGGTCGCTCGGTCGCTCGCTGTTGTGTTGCTGGTCGAGTGTCGGAGCGCAGTTGCTGCTTCTTTTCTTCTTCTTCTGGTCGCACTGGCATGCAAACCCCTCTGCTATTGTTTTTTTCCTCCTTGATCTTCTTTAGTTGTTGACTTGTTTCATGAATTGAGGGATAAGAGATGAGTATATGAGTTGTTAGTTGAGTTTTCTATAGCCCAACTGTAACACCCCAACCCGGCTAGGGTTGACGTGTCACTTAACAGTAATCAGAATCAAACCAAATTCCATTAATCGACATAAAACATTACATTTATTCGAGAATTATTACAAAAATTTATTACACAAAAAAAAAACTTTCTTTATGAAAACTCTTGGTCTTTAACTTTCCCGAGCCCTCGATCAAATCTTTCTGGATGAACCTGTAACCTAACGTACATAAAGGACAATATGCACGCCTGAGTAAAATTGGCTTTTACTCAGTGGAACAAAGCTATACAATAATACAATTCCTTATTTATAACTATCAATCAATATATATGTACGCATTCAATAATTCACATTCATTAGACACCGTTAGGTGCATTCACATTCACTTGGTCAATTCGTCACATTCAATTAGTCAATTCGTCACATTCACTAGACACCATTCGGTGCATCACATAATCACATTCACTTGGTCAATTCGTCACATTCACTAGACACCATTCGGTGCATCAATTGTTCAATAGATCTATATATCTAAATATATATATATAATAATTATTACACTTTGTTCACGTAAGCATTTAAAAACGAAATTAGATTTCCAACTACGAAGTAATGGGAAACCCAAATCCGTACACATAAGCTAATAACGGTCGTACAGTATGTAATAGTATAGAGCGTTCGTACCTTGATGAACAACAAGCAAAAGTCAACGATTTGAGACGCTCAACAATCACCGTCTCAAAGCTAGAATAATGAACAACGAACCTATCTAACTCGCATATCCTTGATTCATCTAAGTCGGTTGTTTTGATTGACACAATGAGATGCATAGATATGGTTTTCAACATGAGATCTCAACCTCAATATATATAGGAATTAATTGTTCTTTTTGAAACGATGCATGTAAAATAAATAATACAATATTAAATATTATTATAATTATTGATGACATTCAAACTCAAAGAAACTCATGGTTTTCTTTTAATCGTATTATCTTTTAAAAAAACAAATACTTCACATAAATATATTCCAGTTATATGTTTGGTGAGAAAAAAAACATATATATATATTTTTTCATTTACGTTTCTTTTTTTTTTCTTTATATCAAGATCAACTTAATTTGTATTAATCTTTTCTTTTATCATCTTCATAAATATATGTTACAAGATTACTTCATACTTATCTACAATCATTAATCTAAGTCTATTTAAATCCATTACATCTACTTAATTTTCGTAGTGTTAGATGCAATAGGTTTGGATGACATTTTAAACTGATTTGATTTACAAACATATACTCAAGACAATTGATTTAGTATTTTGAACATCGATTTATTTTATATTAATTCACTGTATCTTATACGTGTTTCATTAAAAATTCCTGAAGTACCTACTTAATTTAATTCATTCTTATTGATATAGGTTTTAAAAAAATTCAGGGTATTACACCAACCCATTTAATTACCCAATTATAAATTATAATAGGCTATTGAGTTTAAATTATTATGAGGCTATTGGGTTTAAATTATTATGGGTTTAATTTGTAATGGACTAATGGCTCAACTACCCAACTAGTATAGGTGTTGTTTATTATTGACGGGGGCGAGCCGCGAGCTCAGTATTTATATATAACACATGTAAGTTTTTTACACAGGGGCGAGATTAATATATATACATAAATTTAAGGTATCGGGATAAAAATCGGTACATCGTGACAAAAAACGCGCAGGGGCCGAAGCCTCCGTTGGTCTCCAAGAGGATGCGCCTCTGATTAGGACCGTGTGGTGGTGTTCTTCCTTATATAATTCTTGTAATTTGGAAATTGTTTAACTATTAAATAATGAGTTATTTCTAATATTTCAATGTGTTTGTGTTACATGAAACTTATGGTGAGTACAATGAGGAAAGGTTAGATCTTGATTACTTTCTTCTAGTTTTTTTCCCGTGTTACGTAACGTGAGTTTGACCATTTTATTTGTGTTACACAATGTAGCTTTGGTTGTTATGGGTTCGGCTTATTGAAAACTTGTAAATGTAAATATATCAATACTGACATCGGTGGTTCTCTCTTGATCGTCAAAGCCATAAAATTAACATGCAAAAGTTAGTTTAGAAAAATTGGAAATTATTTGAAGTTAAAACGGAAATTTATGTCAAATGCTAAAAGAAAACTAAGCTTTATTGCTTTAGTGTCAATTGTCATAAATGTTTGTTGTTTATAAATTATAATTGTGGCAAAAGTTAGAAAAACTTAACTCCAGTAGTGATAAAACTTAAAAGCCATAATCACGGTTAACTTTTGTGCAAAAGTTATTATAAAACCCATGTCATAAAAGTTAGTTATTTATGTTTTGACTTAATTGTCAAAATAGTTTGTGAGGTTTGCTATTTTGGTTAGGAATTATATGAATTTTTGTTTAATCGTTTAATCAGTCCTTACATGTCAAAACATGTTGTTAAGCTAGTCCACGATACTAACATCATTAAAAATATCTCGTTAGTTCATTGTGAATTGACCAAAAGACTCTTAGAGACCATTTTGACAATTTAACTCATTTAAATAAATAAATAAAAAACCTTCACCGCCACCACCACTTGCTCAGCCACCACCACCATCATCATCTTCAACCATTACCACCACCACACCTCCACCGTCACCTGTTTCCAAATCGAAATTTACTTAACCAATATGGAGGTTCACAATATAAGATCTAACCCAAGAACCAAGGTGTTAAACGTCACATATGACGGATCTCATCAACAAGATCATGGCGTGATCAAGGAACAAGAACGACTATTACCGATCGCGAATGTAGGTCGAATCATGAAGTAGATCCTCCCACCAAACATAAAGATTTCAAAAGAAGCTAAAGAAACCCCAATCAGTGAAACAAGGTGCATCAGTTGAGTGAGCGAACTATATATGGTCTGGTTGAGCTTGGGAGGCCACGATACACTACACGATATAAGGGGTGAGTTTTCTATAAAGAGTTGTTAATCTAAGAATGCCACAAATAATCTTTTAGACACAATGACGGGTTAATTAAACTATAAATTACAATCTAAATTGAATTTTGAAAAAGAGTCTCGGAGACCTTGCTCTCTCATCGTCTTTCTTAAAAAAATAAAGAAAAAACATAAAAAAATTATCATTTTATTGTGTCTTTTTTTATTTTTATTGTGTCTTTTATAAATTTACGACACAATGAAGGTAAAAAAGACACGATGAAAACTTTAATTTTTTATTTTTATTTTTAATTTTAGTTTAATATATTTTTAAAGGAGAACGATAGAGAAATAATGTCTCTGAGTCACTTTTTTTATTTTTTTAAATTCGATTTACATTGTGATTTATAATTTTTTTATCTGACATTTTGTTTATTTTTTATATCCATTGTATCTAAAACCTTCTTTTTAACTTTCTTAGATCCAAATCTTTTGTAGGTGAACCCAATTTTGTGTATATATATTATTTTTATGGGTAAAAACCGTGTTAGTTTTTTATATTTTAGAAAAAAAAAAGCGTTATTATTTTAATTTTTAAAACTTTGTGTAGTATTATTCTTATTATTATTTTATTATTATTTTATTTTTATTATTCCGTTAATATTCTCGTTTACTAAAACATGTTATTTAATATAAAAATAAATACCTGGTTATTATGTTTTATAAAATCTTTATGTTTTTTTAAATATTTTTTTAAAATTATATCATTATGTGTATTAAAATCTTTCGTTTTTCAAAACCATTTTTAAGAGTGGCTATCAAACAACTTCACAAGGATATGTCATAGAAATAGATCTAGGATTGGGGTATTTTATTCAATTGTTGGCCAAAAAATACATAGAGAAATGTCTTTTTTTGCCTCTCACGTGTGGAGCACGTGTAACGGAAATGTGAACAGAGTTATGACTTACACATGGATCAAAACCGTTAGATTATGACCGAATTTGTTAAAGACATCAAAGCAGTGTACTTACCGGCAAACAACATACTAATGCGTTGGATTAGGCCCAAATCATTAGCAAGTTTTATATTCCAAGGACATGGACATGGACATGATTTATTTCAGAGTCAGAAGTGGCCCATTATGTTTGTGGCATTAACAAATCACAAGTGTATTTTTCTGTAGCAGACTGCAGACCCATTTACATTAACTCCACTTTAAGTATGAAAAAGACCTTCCATGTTAGTGGAAATTGGAATAACTACTCAACCAATTCTCATTCTTTTTTGTCCATTCTAAATAAATAGGTAGTTAAAGTCCTAACAAACCATGCCAATTCAGTATCATGTAACGAACCAGTCAGGACGAAGATTAAAGCGACATTTTCATCACCTCGATGTGGTTAATATGGAAAGCTCGTAACAAAAGGGTTTCTTAACAATGTACCATAAATTTGACCCGCATTTTGGATATGAGCACTCTCGGACTAATGGTCAAATTGAACGTACAATTCAAACAATATATCAAAAAGGTCATCCTAACTCTTCAAGATTAATGTATAGACAACATCTTTCTAAAAGGGATATTTTTAAAAGAAAAAAGGTCAATAGGGAACTGTTAATTTAAAAGGACAAAAATTTTCCTATATTATTCTAAACTTTTTCCGGAAGTCACTGACTATTATCCTTTATCCTATACTAGATTAGTACCCGTGTACTACACGGATTTTAGTTTTATAGGTTTTAACTCAATTTACGTATCAAATTTATTTTTAACATATTTCTTATTAAATCGATTTGGATATTTACAAATATATTTATATAAAAAATCATATGTTACAATAAAGGATATGATTTATAATAGTTGGTAAATTTTTATTGAAACATATCGGGTTAGGAGATAATTCATGATAATTGTAATTTTCTTTATTTGAACATATCGAGTTATGAGATAATTAATGATAATTGGTAAAACTTTAATTTGAACATATCGGGTTAGGATAAATCATAATAATTGATAAGTTTTTTATTTGAACATATCAGGTTAGGAGATAATTCATGATACTTGGTACATATCGGGTTAATATATAGACCATGATAATTGGTAAATTTTGTATTTGAACATATCGGGTTAGGAGATAATTGATGATAATTTGTGAATTTTTAATTTAAACATATCGGGTTATTTCGAATATGGAGCATACCATGACCCGTCTAAAAATTCTCCATCAAATTAATTATAACATGACACTTAAGCAAAATCCTATGTGGAATATTTAAAATGGTGACATGTGGATGTGTTACTCAATTATTAGAATAGGTAGAGGTAGATATTGAAAGTAGAAAAAAATGAATAGTAATACACTAAACTTTTGTGTGTTTTCACTTTGACCACAAGAGTTTAAATATTCGAACAATTTTAAACAATTGGAAAGTGTGTTTGGTAGGTGACTCACAAGCCAATCGAATGCTACCTTCATGTGTATTTGGGTATTTATTTGGCGCGTTTTTTCACGTTTTGTTTTTCATACTTTTGACAAAAACCTTTTTTTAGTGTTGGTTTTTGTAGTTTCAATTTTTTTAATATTTGAGGTACTGTGGCGAGCCGAATAAATTATGAATGAATGTCGTGGTTGTGGGTATTGGTATTATTGGTCATGGTGTTGGTACTCGCTTTTATGGTTTCCGATAAGGCGAGCCAATGAAGGCCAATGTCGCGCCACATAGCATCGGGAAAACTAACCAAAGTGAGACTTGTTTATTTAAAAGACCACATAAATAACTAGGATATCATGGGATAGAATGTTGATTTCGAAAGAAAACGAGGGCGCTGGAATTAAATCAATTAGTGCAGCAAATAAGGCGTTGTTGTCTAAATGGATATGGAGATATAAGCATGAATCTGGAAAATTATGGGCTCGGTGTATAAAAACTCTTCACTAAATATTAACAATATTCGTAATCAACCAATCAAAAAAGCCTCAAAAGGTCATTGGAAAAACATTAATGAAGAACTTATTATTATGGGGGGTAGCCCCTAATGCTTGGGTCAACGATCCTACCTTCTTCAACGCCTAGGAAGCGAGAGCAATTATTGGATCTTTAATCCTTTCGGCTTATAACTCAATTTTGTTTGGTCTTCTTGGGTTCCGGCAAAAGTGAATGTGTTTGGTTGGAGATCATCAATAGATCGCATCCCTTGTAAGTCAGGTTTGGCAAAGCGTAACATAATCTCCGATCCTTATTGTCAATCATGTGTTTTTATGGAAGAAAATTCAAATCATATTATTATCAATAGTCAAACGACAAAGAGAATTTGGAGTGATGTAAGTGTTTGGTGTAAGTTGCCGGTCTTTACAGTAAATAATGTGATGCATTTGCTCACAACTCGATCCGACTAGTTAGTTTAATATATTTGAAATGAATAGTTTCAATAGCTTTCTAAGTAATTTTTTTAGAATACAAACTGCATACATATACAAAATTAATTTTTAAATTTCTTTGCTATACTAAAAAATCAAATGAAACAAAAGTACAAAACCAACCCAACCCAACTCAACTCAATCGCATCCACCCACCCACCAACATGCACGATTTTACCACTGATCACTAGTGGTAGACCTAACTAAAAAATTCAATGGTATCGTAAAAAATTTTTTACCATATATTCATACAATAATGAAAAAAAAAGTTGTATATCTTATAATAAAACATCTCCTTTTACCATAATAATGATCATATTTTTTTGTATATCATTAGCAATATCCCGACTTGTATCTTTAAATTTCTTGCATATCATTAACAAAATCGAAGTTATATTAACATTTTCTTAAATATCATTGTTCATTGGTATCGTTTTAACTGTTCAAATGTATCCTTTTAAAATTTTAAACTTAAAATGAATAAAAGTGTAAAAAAGTTATACTACACACGGAAATTTATTATTTTTCACCCCTGCTGAGCCGTACATCCTCCCCTGCTGAATTACTGAATACCCCATGAATGGCTCCCGAATGACCCAACTAACCTGGTAGTGTGCTCAAATACGACACCTAGGGCTGGCATACACATCCGGACATCTTGATTAACATATGAAAGTTAACATACACCTCCACATATAGTTGTTACATTTGTCAACAACAAACATAACAAACTAGTAGTTTTAAGTACCTAAGAATTAAGAAAATGGGTAACTTAATACTCTAACATTCACCTCTTGATAAGAATGTCCATATATAAGATGTGTGAATATCAAATATAACAAAAAAAAAATAGTAACTACCTAGTGACTAACAAATCTATATAATAAATCAAGCATCTAGAGGGCCATCAAAGCCATTTTGGTGGTTTGGGGGGGGGGGGGATTAGGTGAGCGAATAAAAGGAAGTTTGGGAGGAAAAGAAATTTAAGTTGAAAGTTTATGAAGTCAAAACTTTGTGATTAATGATATTTCTATAAAAATATTTACAAATCTTAAAATATTAAATATTACAAATTCTTAAATATAATTGCTATACATATTTTTTAAATATTTTTATTTAACATGTGTTTAAAATACGGGATTTAAACCTAGTACAATTGACAATAATAACAGGAGGCAATGAGGCTAGGGTGGTTGAAGCGGGCAACCGCCCGCTAGAGGGCTTGAATATTTTAAAAAAATAATATTACTTTTTTGTTAATTATTATTATTTTTATTATTATTATTATATAATTTTATATAAATATATCATATATATGATTAACCAAATAAACTTATTTAATAACAAAGGTAGTTAAATTGTCTAATTGATTACTCATAATCCAACCGGTTAATGTAGAACACTCAATAATCAACTCATTAATCCACTAAAATAGTTATTATTAAAAAAATACTTAATGGATTAGTGATGATAACTTTTCAAAACTGAAGTTGTTGAAGTCTTATTTGTAATCTAGAATATCCCAAGAAACATTTAACGGATTGGAGATGATAGTTATTGAAAATAACATGTTAGAGAGTATAGATACTAAAGACTTTTATTGAGAACTTTGCTTCCGAAAATGCTAGGAGAGTTCTAGATAACTTTGCTATAAGAATACAATATTTTTGTTTTATTTATTGTTATAACAATTATCATCGTATATATAATTTTGTCAATTCCACGAGTTATTCAGTTATGATTTTCTATATATAGGGGGCCTAATGTGTTTTACTCACCGTAAGCTTAGAGTTTATTGATGATTTTCAGAACCGTCCTTGAACCAAAGACAACTAACTCAATAACATTTTGTCATTTTAATATATAGACTGATGACGTAACACATATATAACTACAATCTTAACATAAATAATAGTCACCTAAGCTCAGCCCCGAGTAGAGCAAATTGAAGCTGGCACAAACCCGACCACAACCACAAGACGAACTAATATGGCCCAACATCGTGTGACTTAATCACTAAGACATAAAGAAACCTAAATCTAGAATGTTGTAAAAAACATCAAGTATTCAAATAAGTAATAGGAAAGCTCCAAGTTCATTAAATAGCTTTCGATAAAACATCACCTTACTTTATCAATAATAAGACCTTTCGTAGCGGGGGCGCCCTTGGGGCATTTGTGAGTGACAGATTGCGCCCTCCGGGCAGGCGACGTTGGGGTTGCTGGATTTGTTGGAGATGGCCTATGAGCACATGCGAGAAAAGGTGATGAAGAAAAGGGGTGGGGGTGGGTCCCACGTGAAATGAAAACAAATTTTTAATTGTTTTGAGTATTTATTTACTTTAAATATTTAATTAGTTTAATAAATATAAATAATAGTTTTATTAAAACATGTATTGTTATTAACAAATTAATTAAAAAATTGTTTTCTAATTAACAAATTAACAAATTTTCAAGGTTTTCTGTAACGGCTAGTTTTAACGACTATTTTTTTAGGTTGTTTTTTATCTATCTCATAATGTTCTTTTTGTCTATTGTTTTAGGTTGTTTATATTTAATTGTAATCAAGTTGCTGTTTTTTAATTATCAATAGAACATCTTTGCCGTTTTTAGGTTTATATTTATTTAATTATTAATTTTTTTATTACTTGTAATTTGATTATTTAATAAAATCAAAATTTTTATTAATAATAATTAAAATGTTTATTTAAATAAATAGAAAAAGAAATAATAGTGTGAAAATATAATGGTGATTTGTGAAAGGATGGTGTTGGGGAAAGTTGATTTGTTGAAGGATGAGTGAGAGTTAGTAGAAAGTTGATGTGACATGCTGACTAAACTGATTATTGAAATGATGGATTATTAACGTTGCGGATAGTCTAAGGTAAGTTAATAAAAAGAAAAGAAGGTTTCAGCCTGACACGACTAGCTTCTTCAAAAACAACTAGTCAAAACTTTATAACAAGATATAAACAGACCCTTAATATATTACCCTTTTCGTTAAACTACTTAGCTAATTTTAAAAACCAATTCAAATAAAGTTACATTTCATCACTCTACTCTAATACAAAAGTAATTATTTTCATATGTCTCCATCCATTTATATCTTATATTAACAAATAAATTTAAAATTTCTTATCTTAATTATCAAGAATTTAGTTTAAAATGTTCATTCAAGTTTAAAATAAGGTCGGCTCGAATGCGCACAATTAAACCGGTTTATAGTAGTTTGAGTCTGCCATAGGCCGGTTCAGTTCTTGTAACATTCTTTCTATGATGATACCCAACTTGAAATCATCACACCACATGATACTATCAAATTAGATTCGGTTGGTGTTGCACTAATAAACTATGATCAGTGGCGTACCCAAGAATTTTTTTCATGGAGGTCGGAAATTTGGTAGTAATCACTTGAGTATCGATATATAATATTTTTTCTAATCCGGTTCGATTCGGTTCGGGTCAAACCAGGTCGGGTCAAATTAAAAAATGACAACAACTAAATTTGAGGGGTCAAAATTAAAAAAATTTCATTTTCCCTCCACTTATATTCAAAAGTAAAAATTTTCATTCCCTCCACTCAACTAACTTCTTTAATTAATGTCTAACCCTAATTTTTATCTATAAATACCAAACCAAATCTCTCTAATTATTTTCATCATCTAAACTCTCTCTTAAACTCTTTCAATCTATTTAAGAATTTCATCTTTTTTCAACAACAACTTGTGAGTTTTTTATTCTTTCTTTCATTTTTTTTCTTTTTTTCTTTCATTTTTTACTTTATTTTTATTCCTAAATACTTGAAACATCCTCTATGAATTTTACCATATATTTACCAAGGTAAATAGAGTTTGGTAAATTACTATTTTTGAGGTTCGAGTTAGGATTGTTTTTCTCAAACTATATAAAATAAATCTTTTATTTTGTTTCTTAAACTTCATATGCCTCCATTATATATACATCTTTCTTAAGTCACTAATCTACAAATAAGAAGTTAATGAAACCAAACCATGTATCCAAACAAGATTATGTTGGAAAACTTGTGTTATGGTATAAAAATGGTGATGTTGTAAACCTGCTTGGTTCTACAACTAATTTTTCCACCATTCATCACTTCTCACTTGATTACTTAGCAAAAGTAGTTAATTTGTTTATGTATTTTCTTTTTGTGCTCATGACCATCCAAATCATCAACTATGTTAATGGTTTTGTGCAATGGTGAAACACTTGAGGTTATAATACCATAATGCTTGACTATACATGACAATATAAAAAAATATACATTACTATATTCTAACCATTATATAACTCAATCCATTGTTAAATATTATGTGTCTCATATAGGCTGCTTGGGCATTAAACTGAGTTTTCAAAACTGGATGGGGGTCGACGGTTAAATTTTACGGGGGTCGATCGAGAATTTAACATATAAAAACAAAACAAAAAAATTTCGCAGGGGGAGCAGGCGCCCCCCACCCTACCTTACTAAGTCCGCCCCTGACTATGATATCATTCGAATGTGATATTTGTTACTATGATGTTAGTATAAATATATTCGTAACTCTACTACATGTAACTATCTAGTCACGACCCATCTTACTACATATCATGATACTATTGTCAGAGACGTGTCGTAGTATACTAAAAACAGACTTGGGCCTTAGGAGACAAAAATTTAAGTGACCACCAATTTTTAAAACCAATAAAGAAGATGTTTAATTATCAATCGATTTTAAACTTTTTTTTAAACCCACTAAAGAAGATGTTTAATTATCAATTAGTTCCAAACTTTGATTGTGATTTATCATTGTGATTCGGTTATTAGATTCGGTTATTGCGGCTGCAACTTTAGTTAACCTTCGCTTGGAGTTGCACTAATAAACTATGATATCATTCGAGGTTGATATTTGTTACTATGATGTTAGTATAAATATATTCGTAACTCTACTACATGTAACCATCTGGTCACGAATCATCTTACTACATATCATGATACTATTCGCGTTGTACTATACTAAAAACAGACTTGGGCCTTAGGCAACAAAAACTTAAGCGACCACCAATTTTTAAAACTAATAAAAAAGATGCTTAATTATCAATCGATTTCAAACTTTTTTTAAACCCACTAAAAAAGATGTTTAATTATGAATTAGTTCCAAACTTTGATTGTGATTTATCATTGTGATTGGCTTAGATATTGATTATTGAATCATAGAAAAAGTGATTATCAAACAAACATTGATACGTACTATGTTTGCTTGGAAATTAGAATTATGATTTTGAATATTTAATATTGCGATTTGCTTAAAATAGGTTTTTTAGCATTTGAACAAGTTCTTTGCTATGATGTGTTTTTTTAATATTGTTAGTTTAAGTCTTTAAATTACTTTAAATCGTTCATAGGATGTTATAATTTGTTTAGGAATTACGTTGATCGAACATAAAACGATTTAAGAAACATAAAATGATTTAAGAAACATAAAACGAGTTGGTCCACCTCTAACATAACTGATTATTATTAGATATTTAAATACAAACTTCATAAATAGTTTACTTTTTTGTTTTGCATTTTGACCATATTATAGTTTTGTAGGTTTTACATTTTGGCCACAAAAGTAGGTTTTGAATTTTGTGATTGTTTGTCCTTATATTTTTGGAACAAGACATACTCACTTTTATTAATCTCTCTTGCTGACTCATTCGAGTATTGTATGTTTTGCATAATATAGTTTTGCAGGTTTTGCATTTTGTGGTTGTTTTTTTGTCATTAGATTCTTGGAACAAGGCACGCACATTTTTATTTATCTCTCTTGTTGGCTCATTTGACTATTGCCGTGCTGCTGCTTCCGGTCGCCTCCGTCGTCTTCTTTGTTTGCTCAATCTACGATGGATGGTGGCGGTGGATGGCAGTTAGTGGCGAAAATGTATGCCAATTTCCTTTTGTTATGGGATTCTACAGAGAGAGACGTTGATCCGCCATTGCCAGCATCAAGTTAGATGTGTTTCATCGTGGGTGTTGTGTACAATTGTTTTGCTGTTTCGATGATTTTAGCTCGTGTATGGTTTTATGACGAAAATTTAACTATATACAAATGGCTCGGCAAAGTCACTTTTCGTCTTTCAAGTCTTAAAAACCATAAACCCTTATGATATATAAGACCAAGCCGGGCTCCACATTCACTTAAACATGACTGCACCAAGCACCCCCAAGTCACTTTTAACAGGGACCCAGTTTCATGTCCTAGCTTGTGTTAGATCAATGAGTAGGTGATTAGTAGTTTTCAAAACCCCGTGACCCAACAAGCCAAAGTCTGGTGCATCATTATGAACCTTCTATTCCATTTTCATGTTTTCTTTTGCTAACTACATTGTCATAAGGTCATGTATATATTTCATACACTTTGATTCATGGTTACGCATTTATGCACTTAATTTTATATAAATGATCATCACGTCCTAGCTAGTTTCTTGATTGATTTTCTCTCACCAATCTAGCTACTCACTCTCTTGCTTTCGATATGTCGAAAGACGAACCGAGTTTATCGGTCAATGTGAATGGTCACTCTAAGGTGCCACCAGGGTTCCGGTTTCACCCGACTGAAGAAGAGCTTCTTCATTACTACTTACGAAAGAAAGTCGCTTATGAAAAGATCGATCTTGACGTTATACGCGAAATCGATCTTAACAAACTTGAACCATGGGATATCCAAGGTACATGATAACTTTACATGCACAAAGAAAATATTTTTCATTATTTGAACTCATTTTCTATGCTACTACAGAAAAGTGCCGAATCGGATCAACCCCGCAAAACGATTGGTATTTCTTTAGCCATAAAGATAAGAAATACCCGACAGGGACACGTACCAATCGAGCAACGGTTGCTGGCTTTTGGAAAGCCACGGGTCGAGATAAGATCATTCATAGTAGCTTCCAAAGAATCGGTATGAGGAAAACACTTGTGTTTTACAAAGGAAGAGCACCACATGGACAAAAATCAGACTGGATAATGCATGAATATAGGCTTGATGATAACACAACTACCATACAAGATCAATACAGTTATGTAAGTTGTTTTCATATGAATGTATTTAGTTAACAGCTATTTTCACTTTCAAAACAACTTCTAGCTTGTAATGAAAAGCAACAAACTTGTTTCTTGATTTAGGGTTTGAATATGTGTGATTCGGGTCAAGAAGATGGGTGGGTCGTATGTCGTGTGTTTAAGAAGAAAAACTACAATAAAACTGTTGATCATCAAAGCCCACAAAGATCATCATCAGCACCTTCTATAGATTCAACAGCTCAAATGCAATCTTTAAAGAAAGATTTAAGTGCTCATGAACAATTTCTTGCATACATCAATGGGAGATCATCTTGCAAGCAAGAAACTACCCATGATTACAATTCTATGCAACAACTCATGAACCCAATCAAGATTCAAGATTTCGGGCTCTTCGATCAAGATTCAAGATTTCACGCCCATGACTCGATGATCCAATTGCTGACACAAGCCAATAAACAATCTAGAGATCATGAACATGAACATCTTGACAATTGGGCTGATGTTGATCGACTCGTGGCGTCCCAGCTCAATGGCCAACCGCGATCATTGATCCATATGCATGCTTGTTACAATGAACCCAATGACCAAGACATTGTTGGGTTAATCTTGACATGTTGAGTTTCGGGTCAGAGTTGGTCAAATGGGTCATGGGTCAAGATGGTTATTTATTAGTTATTTATTCAAGTTATGTTTTAAATGATGCAGCAAGTTAATTAGAATAAGTAAGAGGAAGTCAAAGTGCATGTTGGGTAGTTGATTTAGTCTTACGGTTCTTTAGGAGTTTTCCTATAGAATAGGTAATAGCTAGTAGTGGTTTTGACTTTTTCAGTAATTGTTCATTGAATGTTAGCCTATTTAAAGGCATGTGCTAGTATGGAATAAATGCAGCAGCTTTTCAGTTTCTATATGCAACATATTCTTTTCTTTTATATTACTTGTATTTTCAAACATCAAAACATATATACGTGAGTGCATTGTGAGTGTGTGTAAACTAGGGCCTGAACCAACATTTGGTATCAGAGCTTTAGGCTCGTAAAAGGGGGTTCGAAGGAAGCAAGTGCAGCAGCAACTTCATGTAATTTGACAGGAAGAAAGAAAGCATGCAGCAAGGTAATCGTTTGGTGAAAACTGATTGATTTGTAGCAAGTTGAAGCAAGAATTAGCAAGTTGAAGCAAGAACTAGCAAGTTGAAGCAAGAAGTAGCAAGGTTGAAGCAAGAACTAGCAAGTTGAAGCAAGAAGTAGCAAGGTAAAGCAAGAGGCGCCAAGATTAAAGCAAGAGCAGCAAGAAATCAGAGAAGAGAAGCAGTGCAAGTTAGAAAGATTTAAGCAAGAAATTAGCAAGAATGACAGAAAACTCAGGTACCGTAGCAGTAACAGTCAAGGAGCAAGGTAATGTACCACTTCAGTGTCCTAGATTAACAGAAACTAACTACACTATGTGGTCTATAATGATTGAGACGGTGTTAAGAGCGTACGGTTTGTGGGATGCGGTGGATCCCGTGACAGGAGCCACTGTGGATGAGAAGAAAAACTACACCACGAAAGCCATTATCCTCCAAACCCTACCCGAAGATGTCTTCCTACAAGTTGCAAAACACAAGGATGTAAAAGAAGTTTGGGAATCCATTCGGGTTCGATATTTAGGAGCCGATCGGGTCCAGAAAGCTCGGTTGCAAACTCTAAGGAGTGAGTTGGAGAAGTTAAAAATGAAAGATAACGACACACTCAATGATTTTTCGGGTAAGATTAGTGCAATAGTAGCAAAGTTCAAGACACTCGGTTCAAACCTCGATGAAGAAGTGATTGTAAGAAAGTTTCTGAATTCAATGCCTAAGAAATATTTACCAATTGTAGCCTCGATCGAGCAATATTCGGATCTTGAAACTATGACTTTTGAAGATGTCGTTGGAAGACTCAAAGCGTTTGAAGAAAGGATCAAAAGCCATGATGAACAAGACGAAGATCAGGTGAAACTTTTGTTCACTAACAAGGAGCATGATGATAGGCATTATGGACGAGGAAGAGGTAGAGGTAGAGGATTCGGTAGAGGTGAAAGAGGACGTGGGAGAAGTTCGGGTCGAGGAGACAAGAGTGGGTATAGATGCTATGAGTGTGGAGTATTTGGACATTTTGCAAATGAGTGTACAAAATGGAATGACAAGAATGAAGCCAACTTGATTGAAATGGAAGAACCGGCTTTACTTTGATGAACGAACGGGTCGATGTCAAGATTAAGGGGGTGAATGTTGGGTTAATCTTGACATGTTGAGTTTCGGGTCAGAGTTGGTCAAATGGGTCATGGGTCAAGATGGTTATTTATTAGTTATTTATTCAAGTTATGTTTTAAATGATGCAGCAAGTTAATTAGAATAAGTAAGAGGAAGTCAAAGTGCATGTTGGGTAGTTGATTTAGTCTTACGGTTCTTTAGGAGTTTTCCTATAGAATAGGTAATAGCTAGTAGTGGTTTTGACTTTTTCAGTAATTGTTCATTGAATGTTAGCCTATTTAAAGGCATGTGCTAGTATGGAATAAATGCAGCAGCTTTTCAGTTTCTATATGCAACATATTCTTTTCTTTTATATTACTTGTATTTTCAAACATCAAAACATATATACGTGAGTGCATTGTGAGTGTGTGTAAACTAGGGCCTGAACCAACAGACATATGTTTCCCACTTGATCATGATGATCAAGAACCACCACATGAGCCATCATGCATGTCTATACCAAATCATAAAGCAACTTATACAAGTGAGATAGATTTATGGAGCTTTGCACAATCCTCGTCACAGTCATCTTCACCCGATCCCTTTTACCACTTGTCCGTATAGTTCATATTATTAAAACTCAGACATACTTTTTACCTAATACTGTAAGTTATGCAAAACACATGTGAAATAAAACCCTTACATCTGGCCCAAGTACGTTGGCGTGAGTGCGTGACAGTACTCTGACACACCGACCCACACTTGCACGACGCTCATGCACTGAGGCTGTCCATGGAGGTACAAAAATAAGTTGAGCTGGTTTGAATATAGTATGTATATCTAGGTAGATTTTTGATCTTGATGTGAGATCAAAGGATATATACCATTGTATTGTGATTGACATATACATATATATATATAGCAAAAACACTACCCTATATACCACACAAGGTCCCAATTACTCTTTGCTTCACTGAATAATTAATTTAAGTAAACTTTTGTTCAAATGTTTTTAATATGTTGAGAATATAGAAGATATGACATTACTTTATTGTTTATGCTAGTCACCATCATTATCTCCTTTGTGTTGTTTAATTTGGTCATGTTTTGTGGTGCTAAGTATATATGTTTGTTTGTACAACATGCAAAAACATGTTTGTCTTCATCCTACTTTGTTTCTACCCTTGTATATATATGTGTGTGTCTGTAGAGATTGCAAAATTAATATAGCCAATAGTATATAAAGTTATTAACTATTAAGAACACTTAAAACGTCTTATCTTCTCGTACTTTTTATTATATAAATAGACTAAAATACATGTGCGTTTCAATATATTTAACATTTAGTTTTTGTTTTAAATACAAATATAATGTTCATAGCTGTAACATTTACATGTCTTATATGGTTCTCGTAGTTCTGAACACAGTGTTGTAAAGAATGTGTATAGCACTTGCATGCAAGCATGTATTATATAATTACAAGACAATCATCATAAGCATGCCAAAGTAGCCTTTTGATAACTTTATGTATAAATTATGCAGTGATGATATAAACATACATATGGCTGAAAATATGCATGATATATAGACACGTACGTTATTTATAATAATTGATTCGATTGGTTAAGTTGGATCGGTCCCATATAAAAAAGTGATAGACGACGATTGCGATGGTCCAACCGACTAACCAACTAGCTATAATGCATGAATGTAAGAGACTAAAAAGATGGTACCAGAGATGGAAAGCTACAACACCTTTACATATAACAAAATTCGCCTCCAATAATTTATAATCATATAACTTTACAGTTAAGCATTGATCACCTGGCACTAGAGCTAGTATATATACATAGATGTAGTTGTACATGATGTACCTATGTATTATGGTGAATGGTGATGGTATGAATATATATATTCATATCAAATGCATATATATGTATATGAGTAATTTAATTACTGGGTGATGCTTCAAATCATGATTAAAAGAAGGGAAATTAAGGTCATTGAAGTTTTATCACATGCCAATTTGTTGCAATATGGTCCTACAAGGTTGTGTGATGATGGAACTTTAACAAGCATTAATGTTTATTGACTAGGAAAAAGTTGCAATGTGTTGTGTTATTGTCATTTGAGTGTGATTACATAACTTTAGCAGTTTGGAGAAGAAGCCCACAGCAACTACCATCACTATGAAAATTATAAGGGGGAATGAGTGTGACTATCAAAATAATTAGATGGGAATTATTGTCATTTATAGGTATTAATTAGCTTTTATTATGATAGCAAAACAACAATATTTCATAGTTTTGCAAACTACCAAGAATTGGTTTAGATACTTATGAATCTCATGCAAAAATGGAAATTGCAATTGATAGTTAACTATATTTCATTCTCAAAGTTACATAGAAGGTCAACTGTTATAGTTGATGCGTGCAATACTATATATAAAAATAACTAAAAAAACACCTAGTTTTAAATTTATAAAAACCAAGACAAACAAACTAAATCACACACAACCGGCAGTGGACCGATCGGATGTAATATAGCGTACGTAAGTCCGGGTGTCGACCCACAGACTCTATATACTACGTTAACTAAACTAATTAAGACTCGACTAAATATACACGAACTTTAAATAAAAGATTATGTAAAAGGGGGGGTTTGCTAAAAATGATAACTTGCTAAAAATGGAAGCTTACTAAATATAGAAACTGGCACGAAAGATTGGAAACGAAAACAGATGAGAAAAGATAAACCACCTAGACCCGACTCCCTAGTTGCTTAAGTTATTAGTTTGTTGGAAAAATATTTTGACATTGGACTGGGATCGTAAAATGATCACTTGACCCAAACCCCGACAAGACCCTCGACAATTTTCGAGAAGAAACCTATGGGTTTTGTATCAAGTTATTAAGCGAACCAGTTTATGAATTAGACTCCCTCACAGTTGTCTAATGATTATGACTTAGTACCTATGTCGATTATTAATCTCACAATTAAATAACCTAAGGTATTTACTTTGATTCAATTGATATTAGTAGACACCGTAGTTAAACCAATACTAGACCAATTCTTCACAGAAACAAGCCTAGCAATTCAAACCACTTAGACCTACCAATTAAACTATCACCTCACGGATACTAGTTTAGCTACACGTTTTTATCAACTCAATTCAATTTATCGTTCCTATGGTTTTAGTGCACCTAAACCATAAACTAGTCACTAACACAAAGTCCATGACCTAACTCGAACCTATTATTTGAAAGACATTCAACAAGATCCAAGTGGAAACAAATAAATAATATTGAATCAAACCAAACACATATTCATGCATCAATGAATCAAGAATAATTGCTTACTAAATCATAACAACCAAAGTCAAACCATAATCCAAACAAACATTCAAACCATTACAACTAGTTTATCATTAGCCTAGGCGGTTCAAGAAGCCTAGCCAACGACCGTATTCATGAAATTAAAAACAAGTTTAAGATATGAAAACAAAGTAGAAGAAAATAAAAGCAAAGGAATTGAAAAACCCGTTGACGTTAATCGAATCCCGTCCTTTCGTTTGATCCTCTTGGTTTCACTTTTTCTCTTTTCTTTTTTTTCCTTGTCGTTCGTCTCTGCTCCCCTCCAAAATTGCCGTCGTCCAATTTCTTTTCCTCCTCCTTTTTTTAGGTCGGCCAATCTCCCATCTAGATAATACTTGGGCTTTCAATATTTAAATTATAAAATCATATCTTGAGCCTTCACAATATCACGCATCCTTTAACTGCTTCAACAAAATAAACACACAAATTTAATATTTTAAAAACACTTGCATCGAGATCATGTGTCATTCACATTCAAATTATAATCGACATTTGCAATTGATCTTTTATATATTAATTTATATAACAAACTATATAAAGTAATCTTATTATTTAAAATCAAGTATAAGTAAACCATTATAAAAAAATGTGTTTCGGTCGTCGATCTCAAATTTAGTTAAAATAACACCCAGTTCAGCCCACGATCTTCTAAAATATAAATATAAATCAATTAAGAGTATAAATCGACCAGAAGTAACCAAAAAGTGACGGGAATATTTATATTAAATTATGTAGTGTTTGGACCATATCAAATATCCCCACACTTAAACTTTTTTCGTCCCTGAAAAAGCATGCACATAGAATCACAACTAATAAAGGCTTCAACATTTCATCACAGATTCACAAACAAGAACCGAACTTAGATAAACCGTGGTGTGTTTAATTAAACACCGTAACACTAACTAATTAAGTTTCCCCTTATGTTTAATTTAAATTTAATTAGAACATTTATCTACAAGGTCTCACACAGAGGAAAAATAAGTCAGTCCGATTAATTGTTGCTTGACGAGGCACAGGATAAACCAAAAAGGTTTTCCTACCAAAATAAACTAAAGAACTTAACTAAGCTAAGAACTAGTGTCATATTAGGGTGGATTTTGATGGATGAATTTTGTGGGTATAGACTGTTATTCTTTTTTTTTTTCATAAAACAAGATCACCTCACCCAGGGGTGTCGTATCCAAGTCGCTATCCCGGAGGTAGAGCACATGAGGTCTTGGATCACTTGCCTTATATTTTTCATTTTTTTTTTCATTTGATTTGGCTTCTTTGAGCTCTTTTATTTAGCAGCTACTTTAAGCGCTTTTCAGTACTATACCCGGTGGACATTTGAATTGCGGATGCGCCACTTCTTTCACAAGAAGTGTGTTATAATCCTAAAATGGCACTACCCCTTAACATATTTAAGTTCTAAAGCCTACAATGGTGCCTAATTTAATTTAGTTAAGGCCTTCCTATTCCTCCTACGATGACAACCCACGAGATTCACGACAAATTAACTTTCTATTATTACATTTAGGGAAACCATCTCAGCTAATTGGGTTACCAAAAGTTTATCCAAATTCATCTTTGTTTAAAAACCACAACTCATTTGAAAACCAAAATCAGTTTCCTATCATTTTCTATTTAAAAGTGCACAACTTTAACAAAGACATTTTTTAATTTTTTCAAATTTTTTTGATTTTTTTATGACTCTATATGACTCAAACCAATTTTTTTTTGATTTTTTTGATTTTTTTGATTTTTTTTTTAATTCATTGGCCGTTTCTTGGCGATTGCGTTATTAGCTTTTGTTAGGCTTAATTGTTACACACGTGCTATTTGATAGTTATATTGTGTCGTAGGAGTCTAAAGTTTGCATTTTTATTTATTTCATTTCATTTTAAGTATTTCCATTTATTTGCATTTAAACTTTAAAGTGAGGTCCACTCACTTCGTCTCGTGGCCCATCTTGCAGGTTTATGCCACATCTTAGATCGCACGGACCACCACCGAAGAATCGCGGAGCTACACCGGTCAAGGTTGAGACGGACTCATCTTCAGAATCAGAGCAGGACTCGCAGCTTCTGGAAGGTAAGTCTCTAAACTTTGATTTTACACCTTTTCCGACACCACAGCACTCTCCTTTTAGTTCAGCACCTAGCAGCCCTAGGAACGTCCAAATGGAGAATAACCAAACTGTGCATGAGCAATCAATTGATGGTTTCACCGGGAACCATTCACCAATCACTGTGCCTGCCATTAACAACCAAAATTCTTGGCAAATCCCGTCCTACATTATGACTGCTATCGCTAGTAACCAATTCCATGGACGGGATGATGAAGATGCACCCGGTCATATCTCTAGTTTGTCGCGAATCGTGGGTACTTTCAATCTCCAGGGTGCATCGCCTGATGCCATTTTTCTCCACCTTTTTCCCTTCTCACTTGCGGGGCGAGCCATCACTTGGCTAAACTCGCAAGCTGCTGGCTCGTTCACCACATGGGAAGCACTGCGTTCTGCATTCTTGAACAAGTACTTCCCGCCTGCTAAGGCCGCCCGCCTCCGTGAACAGATTCACTCGTTCCGAATGGAACCCGATGAGCCCTACTACATGGCTTGGGAGCGTTTTCAAAACTTGTTATCTCGCTGCTCCCAGCATGGGCTCACTCCATGGGCTTTAGTTGAAAAATTCTACAATGGGTTAACTTACGAAACTAGAGCTAGGTTCGATACTTCAGCGGGGGGGCATTTAATGGGTAAAAGGAATGTGAATCAGTGTAATGAGCTCTTTGAAAGTTTTGCTCAAGCCGAGTTCGAGCAAAGGTCTGTTAACAGGAATTCTACTCCTGTCACTAGCGCACCCTCATCCACTCGAGGCGTGCACCATGTCACCATGGACACTAGTGTTGCTGCTGCTCTCGAGAATCTTACCCGAGAGGTGAAAGATCTGAAAGCTAAAGTCGATAAGTGTGAGTATTGTAGGGGTGGGCATAGTACTTTGGAGTGTCCGGTGATGAATCAGGAACAGGTAGAGTTCATAGGTGGTCAGAATAGGTTCCAGAATTCATATAATAATAATAACTCGAATTGGAACAACTTTAAGAACTCTAATACCAATTCCAACTGGCGTTCTTCCGGTGCACCCCCTGGTTTCCAATCCAATTTCAATTCCAATCGGGGGCAGGGTCAGTTTTCTGGTAACAGTCAAGGTGGTCAGAATTCCGGTAGTGGTCAAGGGTCAGGTAGTGGTCTAGAGCGTATAGAGGAGTTGTTATCACAGTTAGTTGTTAAGGACCAGGTGACCCAGAAATCTTTGGCTGATCATGAAGCGATATTGAAAAATCAGGATCTCCTTTTGAAAAATCAGCAATCCACTCTCCTTGATCTTCAGCGGAGTGTAGGCGACATTGCTCGTCGCCTAGATGAGAGGCCTCAAGGCCAATTCTCAGCCACCACTCAACCAAATCCCGCCGCTCATCTTAAAGCAATTTCCACTCGTAGCGGTAGAGTTTTAGGTCCTGTAGTGAGGGAGAGAGAGGTAGAGGTTGAGGAGGATGAGTTAGTTGACGAAGAGATAGAGCTAGAGTCTCCTGGGAGGGTGCAAAATAGGCTAAGCCCAGAAATTACCGCACCTACCAGTGAGCCAGAGTTAGAAGGAAGTAAGGGAAGGAAACCCGTAGAGGTCAGACCGTCACCCTTAGTTGATCACTCTCGTGTTCCATACCCCGCCCGCCTTAAGCATCAGAAGTTCACTAGGGAGTATGGCCATTTCCTCGACATATTTAAGCAGTTGAAAATCAACCTTCCGTTCATCGAGGCCCTCCAGCATATGCCTAAGTATGCTAAGTTTCTGAAAGACCTTTTGAAGCGAAAGGATAAGCTGGGGGAGATCTCGACCGTTCCTCTAAACGGGGACTGTTCTGCGGTAGTTCTCAATAAGCTACCCGAGAAGTTGACTGATCCCGGGGTTTTCACAATCCCGTGTCTGTTTGGTAGTGATACAAAAAGCCAAGCATTGGCTGACCTAGGGGCTAGCATCAATCTTATGCCGTTCTCTCTTTACGAACAGCTAGACCTAGGCGAACTCACCCCCACCCGAATGACCTTGTCCTTAGCCGATCGTTCCATCAAGCACCCACGGGGGATCATTGAAAATCTGCTCGTCAAAGTTGACAAATTTGTCTTCCCTGTGGACTTCGTCATTCTCGACATGGAGGCCGATGACAAGATCCCCATCATTCTTGGTCGTCCTTTTTTACGTACCGCGAAGGCACTCATTGATGTCTTTGACGGGAAAATCACTCTTCGGGTGGGAGAAGAGAACATCACATACGATGTCACGAGGGCTATGCGACATCCTGGTGATCAAGATGATTTCAGTGGACCGTGCCATTCTGTGTACTTCCTGAACTCGTTTATTTCTAGCATGGACACTTGTCTTGATTACATCTGTGGGAATGATTTAGTGGGGATGGTTGACGATGAAGTGGAAGGAGAAGAAGAAGAGTTGGAAGAGGCTTTGTGTACCCCTGAAGTGATGGAAGTTAGTGAGATTGAGTGCGAGAAAGAGGGTCAGTCTACTGAAGCAGCTACTCCTTTAGAACTTAAGGTCCTTCCTTCCCATTTAGAGTATGCTTATCTAGGAGAGGGGTCTAGTTTTCCGGTCATAGTTTCGTCGAAGTTGAGTGAGGAGGAGAAGTCTAGGCTTTTAGAGGTGTTGAAGGTGAATAAGAACGCCATAGCTTGGAGGTTGTCGGATATTCAGGGCATAAGTCCCGCTTTCTGCACTCACCGGATTCTAATGGAGGATGAGTATAAACCGGTGGTGCAACCGCAAAGGCGTCTGAATCCAAACATGCAGGAGGTGGTGACGAAAGAGGTGCTGAAGTTGTTGGACGCCGGGATGATCTATCCCATTTCTGATTCTCAATGGGTGAGTCCGACCCAAGTTGTCCCGAAAAAAGGGGGCATGACTATCGTTATGAACGAGAAGAACGAACTCATTCCTTCGCGTACGGTCACCGGGTGGCGTGTGTGCATCGATTATCGCAGATTAAACGATGCCACCCGAAAGGACCATTTCCCTCTTCCGTTCATCGATCAGATGTTGGAGCGTCTAGCGGGGCAACAATTTTATTGTTTCCTCGATGGATTCTCGGGTTATTTCCAGATCCCCATCGCACCAGAGGATCAGGAAAAAACCACATTTACATGTCCCAATGGCACGTTTGCGTACCGCCGCATACCATTTGGGTTATGTAATGCTCCAGCCACTTTCCAGCGGTGTATGGTTGCCATATTCCAAGACATGCTCGAGACATCCATGGAAGTCTTCATGGATGATTTTTCTGTGTATGGCAACTCGTTTGATCAGTGTCTGTCCAACTTAGATCGAATGTTGAAACGTTGTGTTGAAACGAAGTTGATGCTTAACTGGGAGAAGTGTCACTTCATGGTTAGTGAAGGGATAGTGCTAGGTCATAAGATCTCTAGGAAAGGGATAGAGGTGGATAGAGCTAAGATTGACACTATTAGTAGGCTTCCCCCACCCACCAATGTCAAGGCCATTCGTAGTTTTTTAGGTCATGCGGGTTTTTATAGGCGCTTCATTAAGGATTTTTCTAAAATCACCCGACCAATGACTCGACTCCTCGAAAAAGACGTCCCTTTTGTCTTTGATTAGGAGTGTCTTCAGGCCTTTGTTTTCTTAAAGGATCAACTCGTTAGCGCACCTATTCTTATTTCACCCGATTGGAGTCTACCATTCGAGCTCATGTGCGATGCGAGCGACTATGCAGTCGGAGCAGTTTTGGGGCAGAGACGGGACAAGTATTTCCACCCGATCTACTATGCCAGCAAAACTCTCAATGATGCCCAAGAGAACTACACCACCACCGAGAAGGAACTGTTAGCTGTTGTGTTTGCATTTGATAAATTCCGTTCTTATCTCGTGCTTTCTAAGACCACTGTATTCACCGATCATTCTGCTTTGCGTTTTCTTTTCCAAAAGAAAGACGCAAAGCCTCGTCTCATACGGTGGATTCTCTTGCTCTCTGAATTTGATATCGAGATCAAAGATAAGAAAGGAGCAGAGAATGTGGCAGCCGATCACCTCTCCCGGTTGGAAGATCCGGGAAGAGAGGAGATTCGTGAGGAGGAGATTGGAGATAAGTTCCCTCACGAATCGATCGATTTTGTTCATGCTGAGGAGCAAGGTATGCCGTGGTTCACTGACATAGCAAACTACCTTGCCGATGGATTCGTTTTGAAAGGAATGACTACTCAGCAAAAGAAAAAGTTCTTCCGAGATGTGAGTCGGTTTGTGTGGGATGACCCGTACCTCTTTAGGATAGGAGGAGATAGGATTCTTAGAAGGTGTGTGACTAGAGAGGATGGCTTAGGAATCCTTAGGCATGTTCATGAAGGTTTAACGGGGGGTCACCATGGACCTCACGTCACAGCTCAAAAAGTGTTTGATTCCGGATTCTATTGGCCATCGGTCGTGAAGGATGCGTTAGAGTTTGTTAGGAATTGTGATGCATGTCAACGCACCGGCAACATCTCGTCGAAGAACGAAATGCCCCAAAACCCAATCCAAATTCTTGAAATCTTTGATGTTTGGGGCATTGACTTCATGGGACCGTTCCCGCTCTCCAACGGGAATAGGTATATACTCGTGGCAATCGACTATGTTTCAAAGTGGGTGGAGGCGCAAGCTCTACCCACTAACGACTCACGAGTTGTTGTGAAATTTCTGAAGAAGTTGTTCACTCGTTTCGGTACCCCTAGAGCGTTAATCAGTGACCGTGGTACTCATTTTTGCAATGCCGTCATGGAACGAGCATTAGCACGCTACGGTGTCACTCATCGTATTTCCACCGCTTACCATCCCCAAACAAATGGTCAGGTTGAAAATGCTAACCGAGGAATCAAAAAGATCCTCGAAAAGACCGTTGGGAAAAGTCGAAAGGATTGGTCCGAGAAGCTTGATGACGCATTGTGGGCATTTAGAACCGCCCACAAGACACCTTTAGGGACCACCCCTTTCATGATCGTTTATGGTAAAGCATGTCACCTCCCTGTTGAATTAGAGCATCGCGCGCTTTGGGCGTTGAAAACCGTGAATTTAGATCTCACCGAAGCGGCTAGGAAGCGGTTCTTTCAAATCCACGAGTTAGAAGAACTTAGGGAGGCCGCATATTCGAGGTCGTTAGGCATAAAGGAGAAAACTAAAGTGTTGCATGACCGGAGGTTGAAAGGTGGGAAGGAATTTAGTGAGGGGGATAGGGTCCTACTTTATAATTCCCGTTTGAAGCTGTTTGCGGGTAAGTTGAAATCGAAATGGACGGGACCCTATGTAGTGAGCAAAGTTTTCCCCTATGGCACGATTGAGTTAGAGAATCCCGCTGATGGGAGTAGGTGGAAAGTGAATGGCCACAGGTTGAAACACTACTTAGGAGGACCTTTAGAGTCGACCGAGACGGAGGAAACTCGTCTCGAATCTCCACCTAAGAGTGTGCTTCACAATACTTGAGCGAATTTTAGCTCAAGTGTAGAGTTTGTATAAATTTTGTATTTATTTTTGTTTTTGTTTTATTTTATATTTTTGTCGGTTTACTAACTTGTGTTCGTTTAGGTTTTGTAGTTTTGTATGTCAAGTATTTTTGCAGGAATCATCACCGGGTGGAAGGAGCAGAGGAAAGGGAGAGACCGTCAGGTAAGTTTTAATGGGTACACGAAGTGATTCGTTTTGGTTTTAAAACACTAATTAAAGTTGAAAAATTTTTCTAAGTGTTGAAACACCCTAAAAAACGAAGAAACTTTCTGTTAAAATCACCTCACCGCGTCGCGCGGTGAGGGAGAGGGTTCTTGGCCGCGTAGCGCGACCACATCTCATACTGTAGCATCTTAGAGTCACGCCGCGCTACGCGGTGACGAAAGGAATTGTGGCCGCGTGACGCGACCACGTTACGAACCAAATTCACAACAAAAGCACGCCGCGTTACGCGGTGAGCCCACTGAACGTGGCCGCGTGACGCGGTGGTAACCCTGACACGCTTTTACCTTTTACCCACCTGCAACATCTTCTCAACCACAAATTCCCCTCTCTTTTACCCTCTACCCTCACGAACCCTAACCCCATTTTCTTCATTTTTCCAACTCCAAACCACAAAACCCACACCAAAAACCCTTATTTTTCACCCTCTTTCACCATAACCATCCATCATTGTGCTTTAATTGTATGGTTCTTCACAAAAGTTTAAAGCTTTGTTGAAGGTCTTAACTTTCAATTTTTCTTCCATCACTTTCCAACCACAAGGTATGTCTTCTTGCAACAATGCTTCTAATGTTTTGTAATTTTTGTTTTCTGTTTTAGTTATAAAGTGTTCTTCTTTTAGGCTAGATCAATTGCTAGACTAAATTAGGTTTTAGGTAACAAAGTAGGATGTGGATTGGTTTGATTTAATATGTCATCTTGCTTGTAGCCTATTTACCTGATCTAGGAAACAATTGCTAGTTGGTATGAATGGGTTGACACAAACATTGGGTGTTATAGCCATATTTTCAAGTGAATTAGGGACATAAGTTTTGTTTAAAAAATATGTTATCTAGATTCAAGGCTTTTGCACTATAATGCTAAATGTTTGATGTTATGTAGCACTTAGGCTTAATTGGGGACAATTAAAGTGCTAGGAGGGGGTAGTGTACAATGAGTCTTTGTTTGGTTATTTTTGTGTCATAATTTTTGTTAGTCCTTTTTGTTGGTCGATCTATACTAAGGTGTTTCCGTACTCAATCTCCATTCGGAAGCACTTTGGAATAAATCTAGTCTCGAGTCCTCTTTTCTTTTTTTTTTTTTTTGTTTTGTAATTTTTAAGTAGTTATTTATCTAACCTATTTTCTTTTTGAGTTTTTCCTCCCTTGTTGCTCACATCTCAGTTTTATGTGCAGAATGTCAGGTGCAGGAACGTCACGAAAGCGACGAGGCCCGGTTCCACGTCCTAGGGGAATTATTGTGGAGGACGAAGAACCTTTTGATCCCAGGAGACGAAGAAGAATAGACTATGAGGAGCAAGAGATTGTGCCGACATACCGAATTCAAGATGTTAGACGACACCCGTTGTTGAGATTTCAATTGGGTACCGAGCCGTATGGTAAATTGGATAATCTGTGGAATGCAGATTTATTGGAGTTCAGGGGGATAGATTGGAATTTACTGGAGAGGTTGGGTTCTAGGCACAGGGTGATGGAATTGTTGGGTCCCAAGCTGCGGAGTATTTTGAGTGTTAGGGACCCACAATACAAGGAGCTTGTCTTAGAGTTCCACTGCACGTTTAAGTTCAAAGACGGAAATTTTGACCAGTGGAATGCAGTCTCCTTTTCATTGGGAAGGCAGATGCACGAAATGTCGATCGCACAATTTGGGGTGATTAGCGGGTTTTACACACAAGAGGAAGTGGAGGCTGAGGAGTTTAGCACAAGCTGCAGGGGCGTATTCAAGAATAGGTATGAGCGTTGTATGGTTAAGGAGGACTTAGCGGGGTTTTGGAGGACGATATCGAATGCACCATGGTCTGGTAACCTGGTGAATTCGGATATCAGAGACCCGGTGTTGAGGTACCTGCACAAGGTACTTACTACGACTTTTGTAGGTCGGGGGTCAGGTGAGAATAAGGTGAACTGGAAGGACCTATGCTGTTTGATGTACATGGTGGAGAAACGGCCAATGAATTGGGCTAGTATTCTGGCAATGTGTTTTCACCGACAGAGGCGAGGAGGACCGAGGTCGGCATTGGATATGGGTCCGTACATCACGGTTATTGCTGAGAACTTGGGGGTATTTGAGAGGTATAGACGGGACCTTTTGACGGTGGGACCACCAGTTTCGGTTGTTAGTATTCAAGATCTGAGATTGATGGGGGTGTTATCACAGTACGACCCGGTGCAATGGGCGTACACACGAGAGGGACCACAAGAGCAGCCACCCCCGGACTCAGATGCTGCCAGATCTATGCAGTCGGCTATCCCAAGTCGTTATCAGAGGCCATTGCATAGATCTGAGAGGGTTGCGCCAGTTCATCCATTGAGAGAACCTCGTCCTGAGGTTCTTACATTGGATTCTTTATATAACAGGATGGACACTGGCTTTAATTTTTTGCAGGGATATGTTAGTGAGCAGATTGGCGAGGTGAGGCAGACGATGCGCGAGAGCTTTGACAGACAGAATCAGGGGCTGACTTACATGATGGAACAGATGAATATCAGGGTACCAGAGTACTACAGTCAGTATCAACATCAGAATGTGAACACCGCCAACTACGCCCAGCAACAGAACATGGGCAACTCGAGCTTTCATCAGCAGTCGAACATGGGGAGCTCGAGTTATTATCAGCATCAACAGTACATGCCCGGTTCTGGTGGTTGGGACAGTGCTCAACCGTACCAGACATTTGAGGAGGAAGACGATGAAGATGATGAGGAGGATGACGAGTGAAGGAGTAGCAGGGGAGGCTTTCGTTGTATCTTTTTCTTGTGTTTTTCTTTTTCTTTATTTAGTTTGTCTAACTTGAATCTGTGTTTGAACTAACTTGGTGAACAAGTGTAATGGGTAGGTTGGCGGATTGGGTTGTCATGACTTCATATTGCTACTTTGTATTTGCTTGTGATGTTTCCAAACTAGATATGTTGCTTGTTTGGTTGTTTGTTTTACCTAGGTTTGGAACATCGAAGCAGGAATTTATTGGGTCATAATGGACGTGGTTTAGCAGAGAACAAGCAGGTTGAGCTATCCATTAGAAGCAGACTGGCACTTGACAGTCTGGAAACACTATCAGCTAAGTCGTGGCCTTTTTACTTGTTCTTTATTTTTTCTATTTTCTTTATTTTTCGTTTTAGTTTTTAGTTTTAAGTGTGTTAGTCGTTTTTATTTCTAGTTAGTTTGTCGAGTTGTGTTCTATGCCTACATTGGGGACAATGTGTCGTTTAAGTGTGGGGATGGGAGACAGTTGCCTAGTTGAGTCAAAAAGAGTCATAAAAAAAAATGAAAAAATTGGAAAATGTTTTTGAATAAGTTTTGCATTAAATGGAAAATGATAGGAAATTAGGACTTTGGTTTTCAAAACAAGAAGAAAATGTGTGTTTTGTAATGAGAATGGATCATGTAGTAGTTTGTGGGTGACTCAACTGGCTTTGAAAGGATCCTTGAGTGTTTTAATCGAACCATAAAAAGTCAAAAATCTTGTGGGTCGTCATCCTAGGAGAAGTATGAAAGCCTTAACTAAATTAAATTAGGAACCATTTTAGGCTTTAGAACTTAAATAGGTTAAGGGGTAGTGCCATTTTAGGATTATAACACACTTCTTGTGAAAGAAGTGGCGCACTCGCAAATAAAATGTCCACCGGGTATAGTACTGAAAAGCGCTCAAAGTAGCTGCTAAATAAAAGAGCTCAAAGAAGCCAAATAAAAAAAAATAATAAAAAAAAAAATAAAAAAAATAAGGCGAGTGATCCAAGACCTCATGTGCTCTACCTCCGGGATAGCGACTTGGATACGACACCCCTGGGTGAGGTGATCTTGTCTTATGAAAAAAAAAAAAAAAAAAAAAAGAATAAACAGTCTATACCCACAAAATTCATCCATCAAAATCCAACCTAAATTGGCACTAGTCTTTAGCTTTAGTTAAGTTCTTTAGGTTATTTTGGTAGGAAAACCTTTGTGGTTTATCCGGTGCCTCGTCAAGCAATCAATTAAATGGGCTGGAATATGGCTTCCTAGGTGTGAGATCCTTAGATAAGTTGATATCACATAAATTTAATCAAGCACGAAGGGAAACTCAACGAGCTAGTGTGAGAGTTGAAATGGAAACATTATTGATAGTTACTTTGATCCATTGCTTATTATGAAGTTCATGTTTTAAATCTTAATTTGAAAGCTTAAGTTTTGATTATGATTCCATTGCGAAGCTTTTTCGAGGACGAAAAAAAGATAAGTGTGGGGATGTTTGATATATAGTAAAATATATATATTTCCCGTGTATAGTTTGTAGTTATTTTAATTGTTTTTCGTCTAGTTTTAATTAGAATTTGTATATTATTGAGTCAAGTTGAATTTTGTAGGCTTCGGTGCTGATTTATGTTGAAACGAGCTAAAAATGGAGTTATATGATTAAAGACTTGAAAGCCGGAGCGAAGCAAAGGATAGGTGAAGAAAAAGATCAACGATTTGGACCAAACTGGCATCGCCGCGTCACGCGGCCAGGAAAAGAAGTGTCACCGCGCGACGCGGTGACATCTCAAGATGATCGTTATAGTGTTCCACGCCGCGCTACGCGGCCACAAGCACACTCCTCACCGCGCGACGCGGCGATGCCAGTTTGGTCCAAATCGTTGATCTTTTTCTTCACCTATCCTTTGCTTCGCTCCGGCTTTCAAGTCTTTAATCATATAACTCCATTTTTAGCTCGTTTCAACATAAATCAGCACCGAAGCCTACAAAATTCAACTTGACTCAATAATATACAAATTCTAATTAAAACTAGACGAAAAACAATTAAAATAACTACAAACTATACACGGGAAATATATATATTTTACTATATATCAATAGTCCAATTATTATGATTATGATATTGTATAAAAAACAAGTCAACAACTAGTTTTATGCAAAAATAAGTTGATAACAATAACTTTTTACCAATTTGTATGCAAATATAAATATATATATATGTATATATATATATGGACACTCAAATGAGAACACCTCTTAACTTGAGTACAAAAAGTACAACTTTAACGAATCATAAAGGGAGTCAAACTGTTGAATTTTTTGTAATATAAATTGACCAAAATGCTTATAATTCAACTAATTTTAACATCCATTTAAAAAAAATATGATTCGTGGTGTCGTTTGTTAAAATACATTAACAAACGACTTCACAAATCATATATTTTTTAAATAGATGTTAAAATTAGGTTTATTATAAGCATTTTGGTCAATTTATATTATAATAAATACAACAGTTAAAGCGGTTTTTAAGTTATTCTCATGTTAAAAATTTCTCATTTGAATGGATCCCATATATATATATATATATATATATATATATATATATATATATATATATATATATTGATTTTTATGTTAAACAACTGATTTATGAGTTTGCATTCTTATTCATTATGGAAGTTTCACGACAAGTAAAATTAAATATGTTAAAATCAAAGCTAAAGCCAAGTGAATAAAATATACAACTTTATAGAAATGTAATACAATTCCCCTAAGGCTTAAACTCTAAAAGAGAACTTCTCACTTCTCTCCTTCTATAACTTTTATGGTTGCTACTTTTAATCCCTCGACTCAACTTTAATATATACGATTTTGACTTTCAACTTTGACTTGTTATCATTTTGACCTCTATGACTTACACAGTTTACAACTTTAACATATTTATGAGTATGATTTGCTGAGTTTGACTTAGTTATCAATTTAGTCTCTAGATTTGGATATATTATTTTCATTTAATATGTGACGGATTACGATTTTACACAGTAGCGTGCGATACTTTACACTATTGTTATCAATGCGTGTCACAAAGTCACATACACAAGACTTTTGTTGATGCATTACGCAGCCCGATGTGAAAACTACTTTGAAATAAAACTAAGAATTAAAAGGAAAACAAATAAAGTTATCCCAGTAGATAAATTTAAGGAGTTTGTAACACAAACATATATAGGAGGGTTCATGAAGGAAGACTAAATATTACGAGAACAAAAGGAAGTAACTAAATTTTTACTTTTTCAACTAAAAACTTTTTAATATAGAGAAAAATGATTTAAATGTAATATTATTCATTGTGACATCTGCCCCGAAACCGAACCCGAATGCCCGATTCAAACCCGAAGTTGTTTATCTTTTAATTGTAATTCGTATTTAATTCTTCGAAATGTAACGTTTATTATGATTATGAATGAATATGTCGAATCTTTACGTTATTCTCATCATATTTAATTAATCGTATTATATCTCAAAATATTTAAAGTATACTAAATAATCACTATTTATATTATCTAAATCCAAAAATATATATATAGTGCTTTATAAAAAGAAAATTTATTGAAGACGTTAAACAAAATCACCTCTAAATCTTGAAATAGTCTCTTAATGACTTAAATGAACTAAAACTATAAAAACGTCACTTATGTAATCATTACGTTTCAACTTGGTTAAAATAGTTAGTTAATATAATTTATAAAATTAACTTTGGGTCAAAAGTGTAAGTTTTCAAACTTCTATTAAAACTAATTTGATCTTAGAAATATTAATGAAACTAAAAGGACCAAAATTGTAAATTTAATATTAAAACCCAACCCAAATCCAACCCCCCCTTGATTCCGGCAGAACACAAATTCCGGCAGCGTGTTTCTTTCCGGCAAGCCCTATTCGCGCGATTACAATCATTTTTAAAACCAGCAAAACGTTTCTAATCTATTTTTGGCTTTTCCGAAACCCCTTGCGCACGATTACAGCTGTTAAACGCGTCCAATTGATCGTAATTAGTAAATGGTAATCAAAGACCATTTCCGTTAATAGCTCTATCAATCAACAATTATGTTATTTCCAAACTCTCGCACGATCCTACATACTCGACTGTCACATACCAATAACTAAAACACCACCTCTTTTTCTGAAATCGACGAATCAAAACTTCAAAACTTTTCCGGCGACTTCATCGTTCTCGGCCTTCCGAGCATCAAACTTGGTAATTTCTGTAACCATCATCATCCTCTTGATCGTCTGCATCTATCTAAACTATCTATTTCATCTCACAGCTATTCCAGATTCGTGAATTTTGCATCAAACTGTCGCGTTCTTCATCCCGTTCGAACCCGTATCAAACGTTCACCACCAAGTAAGTTTAGGATATCAAAATGATCACGACTCAATGGTGATTAAAAGCCCTCTATTCGATTTGGTTTTGATTGTCTGTGTAAATCAAATTGAATGGTTCTTTGAAACTAGGGCTTGATAATGAAATGGGTGTTC
Organism: Tagetes erecta; assembly: GCA_030867185.1. Taxonomy (NCBI): domain Eukaryota; kingdom Viridiplantae; phylum Streptophyta; class Magnoliopsida; order Asterales; family Asteraceae; genus Tagetes; species Tagetes erecta. The sequence goes on along the minus strand of CM061492.1, from coordinate 19,011,374 downwards.
TTGATAAATAAAAGATAAAATATTTTAAAAACAGATTAATTAAACAAAACCAAATCTGGTCTGGTGGTTCGCTTGATGGTTCAACAAGCAGAGGTCACGGGTTCGAGACCCACTGCCTCATTTTCTGATATTTTTATATTCTAAACACTTTAAACATTAACCCTTAACTTTCTAACAACCTAAATGACACATTTTGAGTTAAATATTATTCTAAGGTTTAAAAACATATATATTTTAATACAAACAATAAAGTTTCATTGTTATAATGAAATTATACCAATAATACATAAAAACTAACAACGGTTTCGTATAAAATATAATACGAAAATACGATTACGTTCCGTACCAAAAATCTCAATTTATAATCAAAAACTCTAAATCCCAAATCCGAAACCGTAGATCTCGGATTTGTGATTCTGTTGCTATTGTTTCGTTTTCTAAGTAGGATTTTTCCCATTTAATTAGGTGGTACCGATATTTGGGAAATTCTTGGTTCGTTATAGCTGCGTTACTTTTCAGTTATCTTTGCTTTACTAGGTGAGTAAACTCACTCCCCCTTTTTACTATTTATGTTTTTGGGGCTGAAATACATGTTCATATAATACTACGGTTTTTCGTTTCTTTGTTTCTATTTCAAATGAGATCATAAAATGTGTTAATCTTGCCGGCCGCTTGATGCAAAATTATGTGATAGTTAATAGTATTTATATATTCTTGTAATTTCCACCGGTACGATGTTAGCGCTAATGGCTTGACAAGCCCACCTACACTAATGGCCTGATAGGTGATTTTAACCCGGCGATTCTATGTTCGATTCTATGTGCTGGTTACTAGTTACTATATGTGATGCTTATTGCTACGTTGCTATGTCCCTTAGATGCTTAAACATTTATTGATAACTTATATATATCGAGACGGTTAAATGACGGTTAAACGATAGTTATCAGTATTTGTAACATGAGTGGTTCCTCATGACTTGTTGCTAAAAGTTACCCTGCGGGGTCTATGGATTCTTGGTTCTATGTGATTCTATGGTCATGGTTGAGATATATGATGATATTGCTATGCACATAAGATTGCGAAACATATTTATAATGATCTCGGATTTCGTATTACGTACTATTACTGTGTTTTACTCACTAGCTAAATCTTTAGCTAACTTATTTTACATGTATTTCAGGTGGTGTTTGAGACGGTTATGGTTCAAGATACTTAGGATGCTTTGGACCTAGAATAAATAAACATGATTTATTTGTTGGCTTTTATTACGATTTTAAGACTAGTTATTGCTTCTTTTATGTCACAACATTATTACCTTAATGATATTAAAATATGAATTTAGTGCCATGTGCTTTGTACTATTGATATCCAATTCACTTGACGCGCCCGGTGTTTTCCGCCGCCGGGCGGGGTGTCACAGTTTGGTATCAGAGCCATGGTTATAGGGAACTAGGATAGGGTATTAGAAACACACCGACCTAGACTATAACCTAAGAGTCCTTAGTGCAAATAGATGTACTTAGGAATTCTTTTGGACTTATTGATTTCCTTTATATGAACCTTTCTATGCTTTTCTTTATCTCATTTCTCATCCGATTTCGCGAAGGAACTGCAAGAGACTCTTCTGTGTGATTAGGATCTTCTCTTTGTGGAATCTCGTCATCGTCTTAAGTGAGTTTGAAACGTGAGAACGTGTGCAATCTGGAAGGGGGAACGCCTGTATCACGGACATCCTGTCTAAGGCAAAGCATTTCGTATAAATCTCTTTAAGAGACCTGTATGCTTACCTGGGGATGTTCGAGATGAGTGTGAACCTATAGGCTAAAGCACGCCTTCTCGAATACGTTGAAAAACGAACTTAGCACTTTGATAAGTCTTAAGTGTCAAAACCCAGACACATTCCTAAGCCTTCAAAATTTTATTTTTTCTCAATAATTCTATGATTTTCTTTACAACGATTTTGATTATTTCTATGAATTTTCCTTATTTATTCAAATGTTATTCCAAAATTCATTTATTAATGTTTCTATAAAGTTTCTAAGTGATTTCTATGTCATGTTTCAAAGGGGTTCTATGATGCTACGAGTACTATTACTATTTCATTTAATCAAAATTTTGTCACAACTTATGTTATCATAATTTTGATCTATGTCTCATGAAATTTTTTTTCTATCTTATCTTGTAGAATGTCGACGAGAGGCGAACGACTTGCTAACACGATCGCAACTCATATGGCCAACATGTTGCCTGATCTCGTGAACCAACTTAACGCTGCTAATCAAAACAAAGAACCTAAGGCTCCCCACTGTACGCTTAAGTACTTTAACTCTTGTGGTCCCACTAAATTCTTTGGTACTGAAGGGGCTACGGGTCTTCTCCAATGGTACGAAAGTATGGAGAGCACCTTTGTGAACTGTGAATGCCCCGATGATTTCAAGGTCCGCTATGCCACAAGTGTCCTACAAAAGGGCGCTTTGACGTGGTGGAACGATGAGAAACGAAGACGCGGTGAGAATGAAATCTCTGAGATGACTTGGGATGAGTTCAAAACCGCTATGACTAGTAAGTATTGTCCCCCAAGCGAAATTCGGAAGCTCGAGGGTGAATTTTGGGCCCTCAAACAGGACAGCGGTGAGAATGTGGCCTATAATGATCGATTTTCTCAGCTCAGCACTCTATGTCCCAATATGGTTACTCCCGAATCTCGGGGTATTGAACAATACATCGGGGGTTTACCGATGACTATTCAGGATGCTATTTGGGGCAGTAAGCCCGATACTGTGGGTGAGGCAATGACCTTAGCGGGCCGCCTTACCGAAAATCATGTGCGGGCCGGTACTTTGACCCGGAAGGGTAACAAGAAGCTCAAGGGCTCTTCTGGTAATGATTCTAAGCCTTCAGAGGGAGGTTCTTACAAGGGTTTTAAGCCCGAACCTTCTTCTAACTCTAAGAAGCGAAAGCTCGGTGCCACTAATTATGCTGTTACTGCTCCTAAACCTCCTATAGCACAAGGGGGTAATGTGACCCGAAAGACGTATACGGGGAATTTGCCCAAATGTAACAAGTGTCCTTTCCATCATGCTCCCGAGACTCCATGTCAGAAGTGTAACATCTGCCAACGGGTTGGGCATCTTGCCAGGGATTGTCTCAACAATGCTAATAGCAACAGGGCTTTTCCGGGCCGGGCTTGCTACAATTGCGGTGATCCAACCCATTACCGCAACAATTGCCCACAGCCCATTAATGTGAATGTGAACACAAATGCTAACGCGAATCAAGCGGGTCGTGCTAGGGCTTTCAATATCAATCCTAATCAAGCCCAAGCAAACAACGATGTGGTGAACGGTATGTTTCTTGTTAATGATCGTTATGCTTCCATTTTATTTGATTCGGGGGCCGATAAAAGTTTTGTTTCTCTAGAGTTTGCTTCTTCCTTTACTGATAGTTGTATGGGCCTTGATAGACCTTATGTGGTAGAGGTAGCGAATGGGAAGGGTGTTACCATTAGTTCATGCTTTATGGGGTGTATGCTTAATCTTTTGGGTCACGTTTTCCGTGTCGATCTCTTACCTATGACTCTCGGTAGTTTTGACGTTATTATCGGTATGGACTGGCTATCCGCTAACGGTGCGGAAATTCTGTGTCGGGAAAAGATCGTTCGAGTTCCTCTTCCATCGGGTCAAATTCTGAATATCTCGGGGGAGAAATCTCCTGTCGGTTTGAAACTCATGTCTTGTGTCGATGCTCAAAAATATTTGCGTAAAGGCTATGTGGCGTTTTTGGCTCGTGTTGAAGTTAAGAAAACTAAAGAAAAGAAGATCGAAGATATTCCAGTTGTGCGGGATTTTGCCGAGGTTTTTCTCGAGGACGTAACCGGTCTTCCACCCGCACGACAAGTTGAGTTCCGTATTGATCTTGTCCCCGGTGCTACTCCTGTTGCAAAAGCTCCTTATCGTCTCGCACCTTCCGAACTCCAAGAGTTGGCCAGTCAACTCCAAGAGTTAACCGATAAAGGTTTCATTCGTCCGAGTTCCTCTCCATGGGGTGCTCCAATCTTGTTTGTCAAAAAGAAAGATGGCTCGTTCCGTATGTGTATCGATTACCGCGAGCTTAATAAACTCACCGTCAAAAATCGTTATCCATTGCCGCGTATCGATGATCTTTTTGACCAACTCCAAGGTGCAACTTGCTTTTCTAAGATCGACCTTCGTTCTGGCTATCATCAACTGCGTGTTCATGAAGATGACATACCGAAAACTGCGTTTCGAACGCGGTATGGTCACTTCGAGTTCACCGTCATGCCTTTTGGTTTAACTAATGCACCTGCTGTTTTCATGGACTTGATGAACCGTTTGTGTCGACCGTTTTTGGACAAATTTGTTATTGTGTTTATTGATGATATTTTGATCTATTCCAAATCCAAAACCGATCATGAGCAACACCTTCGTACCATTCTTCAAATGCTTAAGCAAGAGCAACTCTATGCTAAGTTTTCCAAGTGTGAGTTCTGGCTCAAGGAGGTTCAGTTTCTGGGTCACATTGTTAACGAAAACGGGGTTCAAGTGGATCCCGCGAAAATCGAAACCGTCAAGAATTGGTCAGCACCTTCTACACCCACCGAAATCCGTTCTTTTCTTGGTCTAGCGGGTTACTATCGTCGGTTCATCGCCAATTTTTCTAAGATTGATGTTCCTCTCACGTCCTTAACTTGTAAGAATGTACCTTTTGTGTGGGGTCCCGAGCAACAAAAAGCGTTTGATATTCTTAAAGACAAATTGTGTAACGCTCCGATTCTTACTCTTCTCGACGGTCACGAAGATCTTGTTGTTTATTGTGATGCTTCGAAACAGGGTCTTGGTTGTGTTCTTATGCAACGGGGTAAGGTCATAGCTTATGCCTCGAGGCAACTCAAAATTCATGAGAAGAACTACGCCACTCACGACCTCGAACTGGGTGCTGTGGTTTTTGCTTTCAAAATCTGGAGACATTACCTCTATGGTACCAAATGTCTCGTCTATACCGATCATAAGAGTCTGCAACATATTCTAAATCAGAAAGAGCTTAATATGAGGCAAAGACGTTGGGTTGAATTGCTAAACGATTATGATTGCGAAATCCGTTATCACCCCGGCAAAGCAAATGTCGTCGCCGATGCTCTTAGTCGTAAGGAACACGTCATGCTTTCTTGTGTTTCTCTCCGTGTCGATCTTAAGTCTCAAATTCTTGAAGCTCAGCGTGCCGTTGTTTCTGAGGGTACCTTTCGTGATGAGATGACCATCGGTACGGATTTGCAGTTAGAAACTAAAACCGATGGTCTACTCTATTTTATGAACCGTATTTGGGTGCCTTCTCGGGGTTGTGTTCGTACTCTTATCTTAGATGAGGGTCACAAGAGTCGTCATTCTATTCATCCCGGTGCGGACAAAATGTATATGAGCCTTCGACCTCATTATTGGTGGCCTGGGATGAAGAAAGATATTGTCGTGTATGTTTCTAAGTGTTTGACTTGTTCAAGGGTCAAAGCCGAACATCAGCGTCCTTCCGGCCTCCTCGAACAACCGGAAATTCCTGTTTGGAAGTGGGAAAGTATCGCCATGGATTTTATTACCAAGCTTCCTCCTTCTAATGGTTATGATAGCATCTGGGTTATTGTGGATCGGTTAACGAAGTCTGCTCATTTTCTTCCTATCAAGGAAACTTACTCGGCTGAAAAGCGTGCTCAACTCTATGTGAAAGAGATTGTTTGTCGTCATGGGGTGCCACTTGATATTATTTCCGACCGTGATGGTCGTTTCATGTCTCGTTTCTGGAAGGGTCTTCAAGAGGCTATGGGTACTAAACTTAATCTCAGCACCGCTTATCATCCTCAAACGGATGGTCAAAGCGAGAGGACTATTCAAACTCTCGAAGATTTGCTTCGGTCTTGTGTGATTGATTTCAGGGGTAATTGGGATACTCATCTGCCGTTGATTGAATTCTCGTATAACAATAGTTATCATTCTAGCATTGATATGGCACCGTTCGAGGCTCTTTATGGTCGTAAATGTCGTTCTCCTTTATGTTGGACCGAAGTCGGTGACTCTCAAATTACTGGACCCGAAATGATTCAAGAGACCACCGATAAAATCCGAAAGATCCGTGAAAATCTTCTAGCAGCTCGAAATCGCCAAAAGTATTATGCCGATAAAAAGCGTAAGCCTATGGAGTATGAAATTGGTGATATGGTTTTGCTCAAAGTGTCTCCATGGAAGGGAGTTTTCCGTTTTGGTAAGAAGGGAAAGCTAGCTCCTCGATATGTGGGACCGTTCAAAGTCCTTAAGAGGATCGGTAAAGTTTCTTATGAGCTGGAACTACCCGAGGAATTGGGTGGTGTTCATCCTGTGTTTCATGTTTCTAATCTGAAGAAGTGTCTATCGGATGAAAATCTTATTATGCCTATCGCTGATATCCGAATTGATGAATCGATGCAATTCATTGAACGGCCATTGGAAATTATGGACCGTGAAGTTAAACAACTCAAGCGTAGCCGGATACCGATAGTGAAAGTTCGATGGGAATCAAAGCGCGGACCTGAGTTTACTTGGGAACGTGAAGATCAGATGAAAGCCAAGTATCCGCATCTTTTTGCTTCATCCTCTACCTCGGTTTGAGCAAATTTCGGGACGAAATTTCTATAAGGAGGGGAGACTGTGACATCTGCCCCGAAACCGAACCCGAATGCCCGATTCAAACCCGAAGTTGTTTATCTTTTAATTGTAATTCGTATTTAATTCTTCGAAATGTAACGTTTATTATGATTATGAATGAATATGTCGAATCTTTACGTTATTCTCATCATATTTAATTAATCGTATTATATCTCAAAATATTTAAAGTATACTAAATAATCACTATTTATATTATCTAAATCCAAAAATATATATATAGTGCTTTATAAAAAGAAAATTTATTGAAGACGTTAAACAAAATCACCTCTAAATCTTGAAATAGTCTCTTAATGACTTAAATGAACTAAAACTATAAAAACGTCACTTATGTAATCGTTACGTTTCAACTTGGTTAAAATAGTTAGTTAATATAATTTATAAAATTAACTTTGGGTCAAAAGTGTAAGTTTTCAAACTTCTATTAAAACTAATTTGATCTTAGAAATATTAATGAAACTAAAAGGACCAAAATTGTAAATTTAATATTAAAACCCAACCCAAATCCAACCCCCCCTTGATTCCGGCAGAACACAAATTCCGGCAGCGTGTTTCTTTCCGGCAAGCCCTATTCGCGCGATTACAATCATTTTTAAAACCAGCAAAACGTTTCTAATCTATTTTTGGCTTTTCCGAAACCCCTTGCGCACGATTACAGCTGTTAAACGCGTCCAATTGATCGTAATTAGTAAATGGTAATCAAAGACCATTTCCGTTAATAGCTCTATCAATCAACAATTATGTTATTTCCAAACTCTCGCACGATCCTACATACTCGACTGTCACATACCAATAACTAAAACACCACCTCTTTTTCTGAAATCGACGAATCAAAACTTCAAAACTTTTCCGGCGACTTCATCGTTCTAGGCCTTCCGAGCATCAAACTTGGTAATTTCTGTAACCATCATCATCCTCTTGATCGTCTGCATCTATCTAAACTATCTATTTCATCTCACAGCTATTCCAGATTCGTGAATTTTGCATCAAACTGTCGCGTTCTTCATCCCGTTCGAACCCGTATCAAACGTTCACCACCAAGTAAGTTTAGGATATCAAAATGATCACGACTCAATGGTGATTAAAAGCCCTCTATTCGATTTGGTTTTGATTGTCTGTGTAAATCAAATTGAATGGTTCTTTGAAACTAGGGCTTGATAATGAAATGGGTGTTCTTGATAAATAAAAGATAAAATATTTTAAAAACAGATTAATTAAACAAAACCAAATCTGGTCTGGTGGTTCGCTTGATGGTTCAACAAGCAGAGGTCACGGGTTCGAGACCCACTGCCTCATTTTCTGATATTTTTATATTCTAAACACTTTAAACATTAACCCTTAACTTTCTAACAACCTAAATGACACATTTTGAGTTAAATATTATTCTAAGGTTTAAAAACATATATATTTTAATACAAACAATAAAGTTTCATTGTTATAATGAAATTATACCAATAATACATAAAAACTAACAACGGTTTCGTATAAAATATAATACGAAAATACGATTACGTTCCGTACCAAAAATCTCAATTTATAATCAAAAACTCTAAATCCCAAATCCGAAACCGTAGATCTCGGATTTGTGATTCTGTTGCTATTGTTTCGTTTTCTAAGTAGGATTTTTCCCATTTAATTAGGTGGTACCGATATTTGGGAAATTCTTGGTTCGTTATAGCTGCGTTACTTTTCAGTTATCTTTGCTTTACTAGGTGAGTAAACTCACTCCCCCTTTTTACTATTTATGTTTTTGGGGCTGAAATACATGTTCATATAATACTACGGTTTTTCGTTTCTTTGTTTCTATTTCAAATGAGATCATAAAATGTGTTAATCTTGCCGGCCGCTTGATGCAAAATTATGTGATAGTTAATAGTATTTATATATTCTTGTAATTTCCACCGGTACGATGTTAGTGCTAATGGCTTGACAAGCCCACCTACACTAATGGCCTGATAGGTGATTTTAACCCGGCGATTCTATGTTCGATTCTATGTGCTGGTTACTAGTTACTATATGTGATGCTTATTGCTACGTTGCTATGTCCCTTAGATGCTTAAACATTTATTGATAACTTATATATATCGAGACGGTTAAATGACGGTTAAACGATAGTTATCAGTATTTGTAACATGAGTGGTTCCTCATGACTTGTTGCTAAAAGTTACCCTGCGGGGTCTATGGATTCTTGGTTCTATGTGATTCTATGGTCATGGTTGAGATATATGATGATATTGCTATGCACATAAGATTGCGAAACATATTTATAATGATCTCGGATTTCGTATTACGTACTATTACTGTGTTTTACTCACTAGCTAAATCTTTAGCTAACTTATTTTACATGTATTTCAGGTGGTGTTTGAGACGGTTATGGTTCAAGATACTTAGGATGCTTTGGACCTAGAATAAATAAACATGATTTATTTGTTGGCTTTTATTACGATTTTAAGACTAGTTATTGCTTCTTTTATGTCACAACATTATTACCTTAATGATATTAAAATATGAATTTAGTGCCATGTGCTTTGTACTATTGATATCCAATTCACTTGACGCGCCCGGTGTTTTCCGCCGCCGGGCGGGGTGTCACATTCATCAACTTTGAAATTTAAAAAATAAATTTGAATAAATTATGTTTATTTGTTTAACCTACATAGAAATCATGTATAGGTTATGTTACTTACACATAACCTACACATGTGAAGATAAATTTAAAACGCTAAAAATATATATATGAAAATGTTACTTTAATGTTTTTTATATACCATACACATTTGTATGTAGTAATTAAATTTAAAAGAAAAAATAAACCATTAATAAATTTTTTAATGATTTAGGTTTCATCTATTTCTTCTCGCAATATATGAGTTTTCTCAAATGAACTAGTCTATCGGATGATGTCATAAATGTTATAAAAATCAAAATTAACCACTAATATTTTTATGAAGAAAATAGACAAAATTGCACTTTTGATCCTTTATGTTTATGCAAACATGCATTTTTAGTCCGTTAAGTACAAAAGTCATAATTAACATCCTTTGTCTTTAAATTTGTTGCATTGTTGGTCCTTTAACACTAACTGTGTTAAATATTCTAGTTAAGTCAAGGACAATTTAGTACTTTTACCCCTAAAGGACTATTTGAGTAACATTAAACTTAAAGGACTCTTTATGTAATATTAATATCTTTTAATTAAAACATTAGTTTATTTATGTATTTTTAAAACTTTTATGCATGTTTTCATTTAATTAAAATGTAGACAATTTTTATTAGCACCTTTTTTGTAATATGAATATTACATTTTTGTACATATTAAAGTAATCTATGAGTATAGTTTTGAATAACAAATTTTACAATATTATTTATGTTGTTCATAAAATTTTGAAAATAACCGAAAAGTTTCGAAATCTTTCAAAAATTCCCAGAAAATCTCGTTGATTTTTAAATGTATTTATGGATTATAGTGACATTCACAATATTACATCCGTATCATAAGAAATATTTAATCAAACTCAAAAATTAAATTTACAAAAATTATAATCGTTAACCACACATTACTTTAAAAAGTTATAATAAATGTACAAAAAACGTATAATTACATAAATGTTTTAGATTGTACACTTTATTAAGACATAGCACCTCCATTATGTAGTGTAGAAAACATTTTTATATATTACCGGTTATGGCCTTTGTATAAATATATGCGTATCTTAAACATAAACTATGATGAACAAACTAATTTCTTTTCGTAATTGTTTGTCTCAAGTTTAATTATGATAATAAATACATTATAAAAATATATAAAAATTATTTGCATTTTAATTAAATAATAATATGAATAAAAGTTTTAAAAATACATAAATAAACTAAGTTTTTTTATTAAAAGATATTAAAATTACAGAAAGAGTCCTTTAAGTTTAATATTACGTAATTAGTCCTTTAGAGGTAAAAAGACTAAATTGTCATTCACTTAACTGGAATATTTAACACTGTTAGTGTAAAAGGACCAACAATGCAACAAATTTAAAGACAAAGGATGTTAATTATGACTTTTGTACTAAAATGATTAAAAGTGCCTGTTTGTGTAAACATAAAGAACTAAAAGTGCAGTTTTGTCAAGAAAATATGATTAAAAAAAGTTACGCGGTTACGTATCTAGTTCTAGGTCTAATCATCATATCCGGTTTTGAAATATTGACTTGAAATAACTTACTAAATTTTGCAACTAAAAAGGAATTAAGTAGGAAAACACACGTATGTCGCCTATGGCCACTATGACCATTTTGCAACAACTTTATATTTGCTACTGAATGCGATCATTATTTTCATCGCAAATCTTGCGACTGCTTTGCTAACTGCCACTACATACGACCGCTTTGTGATTGGCCCTTGTTACGAGTCAATTGTTGCAACCACCACTAGATTATTACGACCATTTAGCTACTTCCGGTTGTTGCCACCGTTTTGGGACCAATTTGTTGATAAATTGTTACATAGTCACGTTTGATTTTACATTTTCATCCATTACCAATTTTGTTGGTATTTCAATATCATAATTCATAAATGATGATATTGGCCTTTTTGTCCTCGTTCTCTTCATTACTTTTTTTCTTTTGTCATGACTCCATCATACTCTTAAGTCTTATCTTTTGCAGCCTTCAATATTTTGATTGAAGCTTAATTACACTTGTTGTCAACCTCAATACCTTGTTAACAAATCACCATCATTGGAAGATCATTCGGTTTCAATACAAGGATTAAAATCTCTATGATATGATTGAATTCACATACTCCACAAATACGTACGTGGAGGGTATATCTATAATAGATAATTTACAATTAGAGTATTCAAGAAATATGAATTTACATATAAGTACATAAATCAAAATTGTATAGATGGTTATCTAAAATCACCCTCAAGCGCGAGATGGTGGCGGCCAGAGAAGACGTAAATTCTAAAGAAATAAAACTTGGAGTGAGGGAGGCTCTTGGTAAAGATGTCAGCCATTTGGAGCTTAGATGGAACAAGTTAATTTGACGTGTAATTTCCCAGATGTAACTAGATTATGAACAAAATGATAGTCTATGTTGTATATGTTTTGCGCATTTATGAGAGATGGGATTCGATCTGAATAAGAAATAGCGCACTCTGGTTGTCGAACAACATAGTTGGTCAATTCAGTGGAAGAGTGTTAAGTTCAGATAGTAGATGATGTTGACTATTAGATTGTGACAACTTGTAATACTTTAGTATTGTTTTGATCATAGTTTGTATTGGTTTTATTGTTTTTTATTGTGTATGAAACATAGGTTTTGGACCACGCTAAGTGTCGCATGGCACTGTGGTGTGAAACCTTGGCTAGGTTTCACATGGTACAAAACTATATATTGTAATTTTGGGTTTAACTTTTCACTTAATCGTCCAACATAGAAGTTTAAGCGTTGTTCTAATCGAATTTTACGTTTGGTAGTATCTCTGCTGTGTGGGTACTTATTACTATTTTCGTTTGATCACTTGTCTTTATGTGATGACTATCATAATCAATTCTTAACGGATTCTGCACGTCCAAAATTGATATATTTTAATGTGTATTGGATAACGATCTAGTGCTATAACCAGGACTTACAAGTAGTATTAAGGCCTTCGTGCTCGTTACGACTTGCTTTTTCAAGATACCAGGTTTCCTCCAACAAATACGCAATATCCAGTCGTAGATCGTCGAGAAAACGGGCAGCCTGCCCAATCAGCATCAGAGAATCCAGATATTCGGCCATCACCTTCCTCGGTGAATGCACCTACACGACAGTGACCCTGATCTGAGTATAAGAATCCTAATCCTGGTGCGCCCTTAAGGTACCGTAAAACACGCAATGCGGCATCCCAGTGTCCCGTGTACGGGTTTGCCATAAACTGACTTAGGACACTGACGACAAATGATATATCTGGACGAGTGACTGTCAGATAGTTAAGCTTTCCAACTAAGCGTCTGTATTGTTCAGGATCTTTCATCGGACTTCCATCTTCTGGAAGGAGCTTTAAGGTAGGAAGCATTGGACTATCTAATGGCTTGCGATACCTCTATGCCAAGGAAGTATCGGAGTCTGCCAAGATCTTTAATCTGAAACTGAGACTGAAGGAACTGCTTGAGGTTTGTGATGCCAGCTGCATCATCCCCTGTAATTATAATATCATCCACATAAACAACTAGTATGATCCTTTTCTCTTGATGATGCCTGAAAAATACAGAGTGATCATGTGCACTGCGAGTCATCCCAAAGTTCCCCATAACCGTAGAAAATCGACCAAACCATGCTCTAGGAGATTGCTTAAGGCCATACAGTGAACGACGCAATCTACATACCTTCGAGGCCTCCTCCTCCACAATATACCCAGGTGGCTGCTCCATATAAACCTCCTCCTCAAGGACGCCATGGAGAAAGGCGTTCTTGACATCAAGCTGATGGAGCGGCCAATGATTGATGGCCGCAAGGGCAACAGAGATGCGAACAGATGACATCTTAGCAACCGGAGAAAAAGTCTCCTCATAATCAATCCCATAAGCCTGAGAATAGCCTTTAGCAACTAGGCGGGCTTTCAGGCGAGGAACATGACCATCTGGATTTGGTTTGACTGTGAATAACCATCGACAACCGACAAGACGTTTCCCAGGGGGGAGAGGTTGCAGATCCCATGTATGATTGGCACGGAGAGCCCCAATTTCTTCTTCCATAGCCTGTCTCCATCCTGGATAGGCAAGAGCCATCTTCACATTACTGGGAATTGGGTATGAATCAAAGGCGGTAGTATAAGCATGACACTCAGGTGAGAGACGGGCATAGGAAACATAATCCTGAAGAGGGTAACGGGTATGGTGTCTGGGTTCTCTGCGGAAGGCAATGGGAATGTCAGGATATGGTGCACCTGGTGGGTCATAATCGGGTGTAGCTGATGTAGTGGTTGGGAAGGTTGTGTCATTGCTATCTGGTGGGCACTCAACTGCAGACGTACCCGAATCTTGGCCAGGTTGTGAATCAGGAGCCCTAGTCGTGTCCTTGTGTACTGGTTGAGGTTCTGTCGGTAGGTCGGCTGTAACAGGGGCAGTGTTTGATGCATCAGAGACCGGAGGAGCAAATTGAGCAGGAGGGTCAGGGATAATAGGGACAGAGATAGAATCGGAACTAACAGGGTCAGGATCAGGAGTAGAACAGGGAAAAAGATCGTCAACTGAATCAGCCGACTCAAGAAAGTAAGGACACGACTCATGGAATGTAACATCTGCACTAGTGAAGTAGCGACGAAGAGAGGGGCTGTAGCAACGGTACCCCTTCTGAACACGAGAGTAACCAACAAAGACGCAACGAATGGCCCGGGGGTCAAGTTTAGTGGTCCCAGGGCGATGATCATGTACATATGCTACGCATCCAAAAAATTTCGGCGCGAGCGGAAATGTAGTGTGTTTAGGGAAAAGAGCAGATAATGGGGTTTGACCATTAAGAACAGAGGATGGCATGCGGTTGATCAGATAGGCAGCAGTAAGAACTGCATCTCCCCAGAAGCGATGAGGGACATGTGAATCAACCATGAGAGTGCGAGTGACATCCAACAAGTGACGGTTCTTGCGCTCAGCAATCCCATTTTGTTGGGATGTATATGCACAGGAAGTCTCGTGAATTATGCCATGCGTACTAGGATATGAGGAAAAGTCAGTAGATAAGTATTCTTTTGCGTTATCAGTACGAATTGTTTTGATTGATGTTTGGAACTGGTTTTGAACATATGAATGAAAGTCACGGAAAGTGGAATTCAATTCACAGCGAGATTTCAACAAGTAAACCCATGTAGTACGAGAATAATCATCAATAAAAGTAACAAAATACGCAAAACCAAGGGGGGTCTTAACAGGTGAAGGCCCCCAAATATCAGAATGCAGAAGTTCAAACGGATTACAGACTCGATTAGACACTTTTGGGGGATAGGGGCGCCTGGTGTGTTTTCCAAGCTGACACGACTCACAATGAAAATCAACAGGAACAGATAAATCCGGTCTCATTTGCCTTAGGACTGCTGCAGACGGATGACCAAGCCGACAGTGAACCTCTCTAATACTTGAATCACATATGTTAGCTATAGGTTGTGATGCTAAGGACAGACGGTAGAGACCTCCTGATTCAATACCCGAGCCAATCAGTCGGTTCGTCCCCAGTTCCTGAAAAATACAGTGTGTGGGGTAGAACATTGCACAACAGTTATTTTGTTTAGTGAGCTGACTTACAGAACAAAGGTTATCTGGAAACTGTGGGACTAATAAGACAGATGATAGTGTTAGGTTTTTCGAGTTGCTAATGGACCCAATACCACGAACCGGGCATGAGGATCCATCAGCTATTCGTACAGGGGGGTGAACTACATTTTTAAGATTGGACAATATACCTTGGTTCCCAGTCATGTGATGAGTGGCCCCTGTATCAACAATCCAGGATGACTTGGAACTAGAGATCATACCTGAGCGAGCCGAATTGGCTTGAGGGCCGGAGGTGTTTGACTGAAGGTGAAGAAACTGCTGGAACTTGTTGTACTCTTCTTGACTAAGTGTATGAGTTGGGGTAGGATGATCAGAAACTTCATCAACAGTGGCGACTCTTGCTTTGGGGCGAGGAGGTGGTGCAGATCCAGGACCTCTATTTGGACAGTTGTATTTCATGTGTCCATCTTGGTGACAATAGTGACATGTGATAGTACCTCGACCAATACCTCTCCTTTGAGCCATGTGAGATCCTCGACCCGTGCCTTTACCCAAGGGTGCAGTGGTATACATAGCGGATGAGTCAGATGGTTCGGAACCAGAGTTGAATCCATACATCTCACGTAGGAGATGATATGTGGATGCCACCGACGATGTAGATGCAGAGTTGCTCAACAGTAAGGGGCGAGCGCTGGAGTACTTGGGTGATAAGCCGGCGATGAATATCATGATATCCATCTTAGTGTTGCGCTCCTCCTGGATCTTTAGATCAGTAGTCGGTGGGTACAAGGCACGCAACTCATCTCGGATTCTTGAAAAACGGGTGAAGTAATCAGTAAAGGTAGACTCACATTGTTCCACTCTGCTATAAGCTTGGACAATAGAGAACGCGTGAGAGAGAGACTCCTTTGCTGAGAATGATGAAGACAAATGTTCCCACATTTCTTTCACCGTTGAGAAGTTCTGAGCAATACCGAGTACTTGCGGTTCCATTGCATTCCAAAGAGCCATTTGAATCCCGCTATCATCAATACGCCACTCCCGCGTAATCGGGTCCGGGGGGGACTTAGTCAAATGGTCTTCTTTTCCAACACTTATGAGTCCTTTCTCAACAAAAAGACTCCAAGAACTTCAATTTTTTGAATCAAGCTTAACCGGAATGCGTAAAACAGCGGTGTAGTTGATGATACCTGGTGTAATCTGGTTTGTAGTGATAACAGGAGTAGATTCGGTCTTCTTTTCATCACCCATCGTATAAGTCTATCAGATCTGAGAAAACACGAAGTTGAAGGAGACTGAAGTACCCGAACAGAACTGAAAAACGTTGCTGGAACAGAAAACTGATGACACAGGGCAGCGTGAAATGGAATCCTGATCGCCGTGGAAGGAAGACGACCTTCGCCGGAGCTATCACGCGCTCTCACGCGCCGGTGGAAGGAGGCGCGTGGAGGCGCGTGGATCGGAGGTGCGACGCCGGATTTTCAGGGTAGCTAAATCGGGGGACGGCGAAGCTAGTGGTGGTGGCGGTGTAGTTGGATCAGGTCTCGAAAAAAGATTTTGGTAACCGAGCAGCAGGTATATGAACCGAGACAGGTTGTAACCGGGTCAGATTTTCAGGTGGCGGATCGGGTTTGTACCGAGAGCCTTGTTGGCTCTGATACCATGTAAAGAAGCTGGAACAAGTGAAGTGTAGTGTTATTACTTCAAGTGATAAATGTACAAGGTTGAGATATCTCTATTTATAGAGATGGAAGCCCTAATCTATAATGGGCCTTATAAATACAATAGACTCGACTATAATGGGCTGGACTATATACATGTTTAACAGTGTTAAACTACGAACCGTGTAAGTCATCCTCCTGCCGATCTGTTTGGTAATTAGTTTAATTGGTTTGATAAAAATTAGCTTACATTGTTAAAAAAACAATTAAGCTATACAACATCACAGTCTATTTTATTATTTGCTTCCTTGAGCTTTATTTTCGTCCATTGATTATGTAACCCTTATATTTTTCCATCGCTCTCAATTATTATCCATCTTTTTCTCTCTCTTTTGCTTTAGGAGAACAAACTATGATAATTGACAAAGTGTGTCACATACATTACACTCTACATTTAGAACCGTGTAAACGAGCCGAGTCAAACAAGTTTAAGTTTGAGCCGTGGCTTGACGTTTAACGACCTGAAGTGTTGAGCTCGAGCTACCTCACTTATTATTATTATTATTATTATTATTATTTTACTTTAAACTTTATACCTTTATGGTTGATTAATTTTTTTGCAAGTGAGTTTAGTGTTATCAACACATATTTCAGTGTACTGGATTAACTTGTTGATTTTAGTTAATAACGTCATGGACTAAATGAGTTAAGTGACACCAGGGTGTATGGCTGTATGTTTGGTTAATTCTAAAGTTCTCTAGGTTTGTTAAATAATTAGTTTGGGCTGGATAATGTTAATTACTTAAGCTTTAAATTAAGTTTGTTGGGCTTAAATTAATTGGTTTTGGGTTTAAAATCACAAAACCTATTCACACAATGACACAAACATATGGTTTAATGATTCACTAAATCACACCAGTATACAATTACTACAAGAGACAATAGTCATATTTGATGTTTAACAATGAGCCACAAGTCGGGGAACTAAGTGTCAGTCAAGTTAGGTTTGGTTTTCTAAATTTATTAATCAATGTATCTCTAATATATCGATTAGTTAGAGACAAATCGCAACTTCCAATGTGATGTAGTGGTAAGAGGCTTGGTTCTTCAAAAGAGACTCAAGTTCTATTCTCACTGCCACCACTTTGGAAGAGGCAAATAGGGGCAATGAAGGGAGACTTGTGGCAGCACAAGTTCGATCTTTGAGCCAAAACGGGTTTTACCACTAGCTTGTCGTGCTGCCTACGGGCGGACGAGTTAGTGGGTTTCCCCCAAATTGGTGTCGGGTTAATAGGTTGGTTTCGGCTACCCAGCGCGGTCTGTGTTCGTAGAGTGTTTGGGGTTGCCTTTCGCTATTGGGTTACCCCAGGTAGCCGGTCTTTATTCGTTTTGCTGTCCAAAAAAAAAACTAAAGTACAAGATATTTTTTTTTCTTTTTATTTTTAAGAAGTGCTTCTTTGTTTTTAAATTCTTTTACATTGTTTGTTACTAAGTTGTTGACGGCAGTATTTTACTCTGGCCGTTGTCAAGGCTCGGGTCTGACTTTGTAACTTATTCTTTTTTTACTTGTAAATATAAAAAAACAACTTGTCTCTGTTAAAGATAAACATAACATGAATCAAGATCGTCATCTCATGTACTTAAACACCATAAAGACATAAACTTGAAGAGGTAGTGACTCGACTCGACTCGACTGGACTGGTTCCAAATATTGCTAGAAATGCTACTGTCTAGCCATGATAAACAAGTTTAATATATCTCAAGCCTTATTTATATTTGTTTCTACTTCTACTTACTTGCTTCTTTATATTATATTTTTTTTGGTTTAGATACATTTAAAAAGCAGACAATAATATTAACACATATACTTGCATTTGCATGCTTAGGTGCATAAATTTTTGCAATATTGATCGGCTCAACTGAGGTGATTACATAAACTGTAGAATTTTAATTTGCAATGTTGATTGGCTCGCCGGGGGTGTGTTTACATAAAGATGCAATTTGCCTTTTCAGCTCAAAACATCAGTTTTCAGCTTCAGTTGATCCGTGAGTAATCTAAATTTCCGTTAAAGGAAAGGTAACGAGTCAATGTCATTCTTTAATCAAACTACTTTTACTACTTAGATAAGATGAAATACGGCCTCTGGACGGGTATGAAACTAGTTATTAAGTTGTCTAGAATTTAACTTGTGAAATATGAACTGATACAAAAAGAATTATGTTTTCTTTCTTTAAAAACCCACGAAAGAAGAGGAAACTACAAATTACGTCTTTTATGTTTTAAGTTTGTTGCAAGTTGGGTCTTTTCGTGAACTAATATAAAAATAAAGTTTTTTTTTTCAGACATTCTCGTCCTTTATCCAAACGTCTGTTATACGAGACGTCACTACATGCTCCTCACATGAGGGCTTTTTCGTCTTTTTACATTGTAGGCCCATCATTAAACCTTGTATCTTTCTTTTCCCCAATCTCTCAAAACATACACATACATTTCTTCTTCAAAAACCCTAACTTCACTCATAAACGTAATATTTGATTCACATGACCAAACCCTTTCTGAATCTGTTCTGTTCTTAAGGTAAATTCTTCTTTTTTCTAAATTTTCATTTTCTTTGCTAATTGTTCTTTGCCCTAAATTGTTCATGTGATTGCTTATGAAGAAGAAAATATAACTCGATTTGCTACTGTTGATGCAAATCGTTTTCTGTTTGATCGCTTATGTTTTTATGTGAGAATCGGCCATTAATTAATTGATGATGCAAGTTTGATGCTTTTAGCTTAATCAATTTACTCAAAAGTGTTTGTATCAAATTCACAGTGCACAAGAATTAAATCAAAACTGAGAATAAACTAGTGAATACATGTAGTTAGGTCACCAAATATGATGCTTGCTTTGTTCTGTTTTATTTATGACAATGAAAAGCCCAATTCAACAATCAACGCGTAGTATTTGCAATTGATAATTTTGGTATTTTGCGCCTAAGGCTTTGGAGCTGCTTAGTCAAGTCCAATGGGTCATGCATGACCCCAAGATTTATGAATGAATGTAGTTTCAACTTTTACGATACTTGGTTTTGCTATCCAAAAAGGGCTAGCGGCGAGCCGGCGAAGCTTGTTGCCGCTTGCCTTCTATCTCCAAGTACGATACTTGAAACTTGAATGGACATTCGTAACAGTCAAGATGTTATAACAATAAGTAAAGTAAATTTAGAATTTAACATGTGGGTTTTTGTTGGGTTGTATCGTGATATCTTGTTTTGTTTTGGGTATTTTTTCACTTACATATTTTGGAATGGTGGTCAAATTAGGCTCTGGAATGGATGATAAAGCTTTTCAATAGATGTCAAGTTTGTTGTTATTCACATGGCTTCTATTTCTAAAAGCTTCATAAAAACAAGAAGAATTGCTGAAGCTTCTTTGTTGAAGTGGGCCCCGGATCGACCATCATCTTCATTCTTATACTCACACTCTGTTGCTGCTGTGCCTGAACTCCAACCTATACCGGCACCGCCACCTCCACCACCGCTGCCAAAACCAACATCTTCCTCTCGACATCAAGGTTCGTGTCTTGTATGCATTTAGATTTCTTTAGATCTGATGATTGAATAAATGCTTGGTGGTCCATTGGTTAATTTTTCATTTATACATTGTAATTTTGGAGAACATTTGAATAAACTGTTTATGAACTCAAAGTTAGCACAAGGTTCCCTTCTTTGCTTTGTTTTATGATGTAGTGTTTTTTTGACTTTTTTCCTTAGAGAGGAAATAAACTAAGTCAGTGTTAGTTGAAAATTAGCCTGTTTAAAATGGACGCAGCTAACATCCATCTTGTTTTTGAATTGTTTGATTTTGCTACAGAAAGTGAAATAGTTGTTTTTTGTGCTTTAGTAGTAGAGGGGCGTGTTTAATACATAACTAACGTTAAGTGTGAGAACCGCAATAAGCACTTGGACATAGGGCTGATAAGATGTAGTGGGATAGAAAGAAGATGGTTATGTTGTTACATGACCGCCTTATGCTTAGATACTAGTGTTTTATGTTCTCATAGTTCTCCATTTAAAGTTAGTTTGTATTGAAAGGACTCTCTAATTGTTTATTTAGTTAATATCTTTTGAAGCACCTTGACTCGAAGATTTATTATCTTTCAGAGAAGCAAAGAGGATGGACAAGGTTCCTACTTTTTGTTCCAGGAGCTATCACTTTTGGACTAGGCACTTGGCAGATCTTCAGGAGACAAGAGAAGGTAAGTCTTTCTAAATATATTGACTTATTTGCAGGCATAAATGTCTTTCGGCATTTTGGGTTTTGTCGTTTTGATGTCAGTAAGATTACATTTTATCTTTAGATGCCACAATCTTTGCACAAAGACATCGATGCATACAACTAAGTTTAATTGTTAAGTTTGTAATATTATGCAAATTTTTAAGTTTGTAATATAATGCACCCATGTTTAGTTTTGGATTAAGACATACATGTTTCAGATATGATGCTGCATGCATTACTGAAATGCTGATTATGCAGGTGAAAATGCTGGAGTACAGACAGAGTAGATTAGAAATGGAACCAATCAACTGCAACGTCTCCACTTCAAGTGAAAATTTGGACTCACTGGAGTTCAGGAGGGTAGTTTGCAAAGGAGTTTTTGATGAGTCAAAATCTATTTTTGTTGGTCCACGTTCTAGAAGCATATCAGGAGTGACTGAAAACGGATATTACCTAATTACCCCCCTTATGCCACTCCCAAACAACACTGAAAGGTTCGTTTAGCGTCACTTTTATGGTTATACCCTATATATTAGCCATTTTTTATAATCATTGTTTCGCTTAAATGTTAAATAACTCGTTCATGTTACAATATGCTGAAAATCAAAACTTTTTACAGTTTGCAGATGCCGATCTTAGTCAATAGAGGGTGGGTCCCAAGACGTTGGAGAGATAAGTCTTTGAAAGTTCTTGAAGAGGATCGACACCATCAAAGTGTAGAATCTACTGATATCCGGGAAAACAAGTCTTGGTGGAGCTTTTGGTCTAAGAAGCCTACTAATACAGACAAGGTGCTATTTATATGCTTACGCATGCATGGTGTATATTAAAATAAATTTTAATTTGTTTAAAACTAATATCGATATACAGGAGCAAGTTCCACCAATAATGCTAGATGAAGTGGTTGGAGTCATTCGTGGAAGTGAGAAGCCTAGCATTTTTGTCCCAGCAAACGACCCGAGTTCATATCAATGGTTCTATGTTGATGTTGCCGAAATTGCTAATAGTTGTGGGCTTCCTGAGAACACCATATACATTGAAGCAGTCAACGAAAACGTTAACCCCAGTAAGCCATACCCAATCCCAAAAGATAATACTGCATTGATTCGCAGTTCAGTAATGCCACAAGATCATCTCAACTATACATTCACTTGGTATGTTACTCGTCTCATGATGTCATTACCATATTACATTATTACTATGAACATGTATTCAAACTCATTGACTATTATTTCGATTTTACTTGATATAGGTATTCTTTATCAGCAGCCGTTACATTTATGGCTTTCAAAAGAATACAACCGAAGAAGATAACGAGATAAGTTTGATGATTTTAGGTGTCGATTATAGTTTTGTTGCTGCTCAAGGTTTTTTTTTTTACCTGTTTTGTATTCAACTATTCATGACTCAAAAAAGTACCACAAGTGGTTTTGCTGTTGTACTTTAAACGTAAAAAACACATTATTTAGTAATAATATGATTAGTGAGTTTGCAACTTTTAGCAAATTTTTCATTCTATGTAAAATTAATGAAAGATTAAAAAGAATAGAGTTTTTCAACCTCTATTAAGTTTAGCTTTTTTTAGTATTCTGGATATGGTTTTTGTAATCTTCAGGCAAAAAGTAAATGTGTTATTAAATAGAACAGAGTTATACGATATAATTTAGGTTTGGAAATGTTAAATTGGGATGCTATTTTGCTTTCAAATAAAGCAAATAAAGCATGTACTTTTTTTTTTCTTTTAAGTTGAAGCTTGAATGCGGTAGACAAGCCTATCTTTCGAAGGAAAAATTTCTGAGTTGTTGAGCTTCTCATGAGTTGTAGAAGTAGCCAATGAACTCAAAGTATTTCAGATGCAATTTGAGTAGATATGATCCTCAAACATTTAGTTTGTCATATTCTCCCACCTTTAAAATATACATGCCCTTGTTCGTATTTTGTAAATATTGGCTCACTTTGTTAAGAGGGATGTTGAATGTGCAACAACTGATATTCACCAGGGTCGATTATGTGCCCTTGAAAAAAAATCCCACATCAAAGTAGCAATTAAGAACCATAAATTAAACACCTTTCTGAAACTATAGTGAAGTTCACATTCTCAGCTCGCCACTTACAAAGATCATTGCTTTTCATTTAACATCATGTTTTCAGCACCTAGATATTTTATCCTCTTACACCACCATTGCATAGATCATTGCTTTTCATTTAACATCATGTTTTCAGCACCTAGATATTTTATCCTCTTACACCACCATTGCATAGTCAGCTCTAGTACCATTTGTCATGAGGTCATCTTTAAAGGCCTCATGAAATGCGCAAGGTTACTTTCGAGCAAGTGACATGTCCTGGCAAGGGGCGACTTGATGTTGTAAAAATTTAAGCTTGAGCTTAAGGCCATAAAAAAATATATAGGCCATTTCTATATATATGTGTTACTTAAGCAAATATTTATATTTTTCTATTAATATTTTGAGTAGAGGTGTAAACGAGCCGAGCCGAGCCCGAACTTGACACTTATCGAGCTTGGCTCGTTAGAATTTCCTGAAGCCCAAGCTCTAGTTCGGGCTCGGTTCGAACCTAAATTTAAAGCTCGAGCTCGACTCGTGAAAGTGGAAAAAAGCTCGAGCTCGTCTCGATAAGACTCGTTTTGTATTAAACAAACCAATGTTTGGCTCGAGCTCGATAAAAAACTCGATAACAAAGACCTATTATGTTATTTTTTAATAAATGTGAAATAATTATTAAATATTTTAAATAAAAAATAATTTCCTACTAGGCTCGCACTAGTTAAGTTGTAATCAACATCCTTACATCATTATATAGATAGTTCCATACATATAGGTGTTTTTGTTTGATCATCATCATATCATGCGGGATCACGTTGGAACCAAAAGACGAGTCGGCTTTGTAGTCATTTCACATGTTCAACAGCACACGAGAGCCCTCGTTTACTATTACATCAACGTAAGAGTAACAACAAATGTGAAATCCAACACTAGTCACAAACCTCAATCTTCATGTAGGTTACCAAAACTAAAATCAAACCCATGTCCACCGCCGCCACCTTCACATGAGCTGCTGGTTGTTGTACTGTAGCTATAACCATGAGAATATGACTCATTTTGAGTACTAGTCATTCCCAAACACAATGCTTCACCCAACGGTCCACCAGGCGTTGCACTTGATCCTGAACCCGAACCCGCCCAAGCAGCTTGGTTCAGCCACTGGTGTTGTGGTTTAAAACCGTCTCCACATGTGTCCGGATCACCACGCAACATTCCAACCGCCATTTGGAAACTCTCGTGATCAAACTCGGTTTCATTCCCACCAGATTGCATTGATAAAGTAAGAGAACACTCGTCTCCGCCCCCAATTCTTGACCAAGAATCAATTTCACTACCACTAGTGTTTACGCAATAACTATTGTGGTCTAAATACGGATTTGGCTGATGATTAAATTTGAAATCTTGTTTCAAAACTTGCGGCTTTTTTGATCCTGCACTTGGTGAGTTCACTGATAACTGAAATTGGTTCTTCATATACCATTCACTGCAACCTCATTCACAATTCATCAAAAGATACACAACAAAAACACAAACAAACCCATTTCATATCTTCAACAAGGGGTTAATTTACACTCACCTAGTTTGTTGATTTGCAGGAGGAAGCATTGATGGATGATGTTCTTTGATGTTTTGAGATTGAGTTTCCACAGGCTTTCTTGAACGGCTTCGGGTTTTGTGAGCATGGCGTTCACAGTACTTCTGATCAGGAGCCACATCCTTGGCACACCTCCATTTCTTCCCATCTGTTCTTCTACACCTCCACGGCTCCGGATCCGACCCGTTTGAGAACCTCAAACCCGTACCCACCCCTACAAAAACACAACACCAATATCACTTATCCAACAATTATACCAACCAACCAACCAAAAATACCTACAATATCCCACCCATAGCATACATAGCTACCATTAACGTCAAGCGAGACGGGATGCAAGCAAACCATGCCTATGCCTCTATCCCCAAGCTCTAATATAATAAAAAATAATTACTTTAAAAGTGGAAATTTTTTTTTATCTGCTTTTTCTGATATATGTTATCTTAATCAACCCATAAAACCCCAAAACCATATAATTAAACTGCAAAACATTATATTTTAACTTTATAAAACACTATGCTGGAAATAAAATTGGAACAAGCATTTCATCAAACAGTTGGTGGGCATAAAGATAAAGCTCAAATATTCAAAGACAAAAATGGCAAATAAATTACTGTTGGATTGAGTGGAAAGAGGCAAGAGAAGCTGAGGAGGAACAGGAACTGAAGCCATTATGTACATGTAGATCTTCTTCTGCCTCTCAAGTTCTTGCCACTGAGTTGCAGTAAAAAGCACTTTACCAGAAACACCCAAAACCCCACCTGCAACAACACAAAATCAAAACCCCACAACAAACCAAGCTGTAGAAAATCAACCACTTGCCTGCAGTTGTGTTGTGATATTGAGCCCGATCAAAAGCAAAAGGTTCAGAAGCTTGGTGAAACTGATAACGATGATATGGAGACGAATTAGAGTTTAAACCCAAAGCAACATCACAAGTTAAACGAGTAACTGGTTTGACACCACCGGTTTCAGTGATTCGATTTCCGTTACCCATTTTGGAAGAAACAAAAAACCCTAATTTGTATCTTGGTTGAAAATGTGTTGTGTTGTTTCCTGTGGTGACAACATACGAGAGTGTAGAAGATAGAAAGATATATGGTCCCTTTTGAGTGTGTTTTGTTTTGTTTTGAATAAAAACGTGGATGGATACCGATGTCAATCGACAGGAAATAGATAAGAACGAAGTTAAGTTGAAATAAAATTTCTTGTTTTTGGCCAAAAAGATAAACTTGGTTGGTTTTTAATGCTTCTATTGTATTGTACCCTTTGGAGTGTTCTTGTATCCACTATTTAACAAACACCACGTCACTCGGTGGTATTATACTAAGAGCATTTCTAAATATTTCATACCCTCCATTTCTTTTAGAACGACGGTTTATAAAACGATTTATGACCGAAACACTCAGTGATGTAAGAACCTATATCGAAAACCCGTTAACATCATTAGGTGTTTTTCTTTGGTATTGGGGCTCTTTCATTACTGCGAACGAATTGGAGACTCGCCACAATCTTTCTTACGAACTAACTTGGGAGTCAAACATCGTCAACTAACTTTTCAGAGAAAACCGGACAGAAACCACGTAACTCGATGGTATTATAGTAGGGCATTTCTAAATACACTATACCATTTATACTAACTACATCATACTCTATCTTATTACTATAATTACAATATTAAGTACAATTTACCATTAAAATCAGTGATATTAATTTGTAGTGAAATCACTATTAACAATTATGCTATTAAGTTGTATTAAAATACATTCAAAGTTTAACCCTTTAACTTTCACTTGGCTATATAAACACTCCAATACTTACTTTCAAGTAACACTAAAACACTTACATAAATTACAAACTTTCTACCACGATACAAGCACGAATAGCAAAAATAAGGATGACTACTACGTTTAGTTTTTCCACCAACGATGTTTTAGTTGTATTTTTATATACATGTGTAACTTCATTGATTTATTTATCTATCTTTTAACATATCTTATTTATCAATTTTAAGTGTTTGGATCTCGTAAAGATCAAATGACTTGGGTGCAAAATGGGACACGCTCTCTTAGTTTTGTTATCATTATTACAAGATCTAGAGAGAACCGGCTTGGCTACATCTAACAAGTCGGTACGAAATCGGTACAATACCGAAAAGCCGGTACCAATACCGGTCCCGTACCGGTATATTCGGTACAGTATTCGGTACCCACTTTTTATGAAAATCGGTAACGATATTTTCGGTATCGGTCGGTATCAGTATGGTACCGATCTCATCCCTAATCTAATATTGTGTCTAGTTGTGAGCTTGTGGTAAATCTTGAAGGACAAAACAAACAAAGAACATAAATGATCCTAAAAAAAATTTGAGAACAAAAAAAATTAATTGTTTATTTGAATTGGTGTTTGCAGAAGAGAAATGCTATTTACACCGGGTAAAAAAAACAAAAAACCGACCAATACGCCGCGTATAGCCCTATATGGGGTGTATTGAGTACCTCAATATGCCGCGTATAGCAGCGTATTTTTTTTTTTAACATCGAAACGAATAAAGCCCGGCTACCTGGTGTAAATAGCCTGGGGTTTATTTTTTGGTTAGGTTAAATGGTTCCATCATGCAAATTTTCAAACATTTATTAAAAAGAATACTTTTAATATATTCTTTTTAGTAAAAACCGTTATGTTTTGTTGAAACCTATGTTTTTCGTTTGCTTTTGTAGTCTAGAGGTTCAACTAGGGATGACACATGAGTGCATGACAACATCGTCAATCAGCTTTTTACAAAGGTTGGATCATTTTTTCAAATCCTTAATCTATAGTTATACTTTTTAATAAATGTTTGAAAAAAATTTAATAAATTGACCCCACCGGGTAGTCGGGCTTTATTCGTTTCGATGTAAAAAAAAAAATCAATACGCCCCATATAGGGCTATACGCTGGTCTTTACATCGTACTGGCATACCTGTCAGCGTACCATATAGCGGCGTATATAACGATTTTTTGTCAAAAATATACGGTGTAAATAACATTTATTTACTTTTTAGATGGCATAATCAAACTTTTAACATTTTCAATTTCTATATATATTAAACTAGGTTAACACCCGCGTGTTCACGCAGGTTGAACGGTAAAAAATATTTATATAATTCTACATTGAAATGCAAATAAAATTTTTTGACTTTTATTTTCAAATTTTAAAACATGATCCAACTTTCATAAAAGATCCACTTCTCAAATGGGTAAATCTTGAAAAATCTACATTTTTGCTGAGATTCAATATGGTTGCGACAAGTGGCGCTGTGTGATATAATGTCTTAGCAATTTATTAGAAGAGTAGATGTACTTTATGTGCTCTTGAGACATATATAAAACAAACCCTTTAACTTTTTGGAGAAATAACAATCGTTGAAATATTAAAGTATACACCACGAAAGTGTCATTGAAGTGACCCATTTTGATGAAAGTCAACGCTAAAAAGGGTAAGCTATGACCAAGAAGACGTGACAAGGTTTGACTTTTTGCTAATTGTATTGTATTGGTTGGCAAGGCTATAGAACTGTGTTTTTTCAGCCGAAAGCATAAGCATTTCTGACATGAAAGGATACTATACTCTCTGTTAAATAACTTTCCATCCATTGATTCATATATTCAACTTTTTTTTTAACTTTACTTTTCTTGTTTATTATATTTGTTTCTTTTAATCACTTTATTTACTCTACTTTTACATGTAAGGTATGGAATTTTGCATGGATTTTTTTGATCTTAGACTTACTAGTTATGGTATTTTGTTACGTTTGAAGTTGTTATTGGTATTCATAGTCACAAGGCTAATGTGAGTTCTAGATTTCCATTTTTTACATGTTTTTAATTACTTTATAAGAAAATGAACGTTTTTTAGCATAAAATGTCACGAGGCTAATGTGAGTTCTAGATTTTTATTTTTTACATGTTTTTAATTACTTTATAAGAAAATGAATGATTTTTAGCATAAAATGTCAAAGTTACAAGTTTTATAAAAGTTCTCATGCTTGAGAAATCAGTGAAGAACATGCTGGGAAAGAACTCGGTTTGAAGGTCACGTATTTAGAGAATACGGATTCAAAGTTCATGTATTTAAAAGTACACGCATGAGAGTACTCGCATGCATGCGACTATGCGAGTACTCGGGTTTTCTATCTTACTCATATTTCATGTTGATGTTATGTGAATTGTTGATTTGATGTTTCAATGTTGAAAATGATGTTAAACCTAAAAGAAATTACTATTGTGTTACCGAGCTTAAA
This sequence comes from Tagetes erecta, assembly GCA_030867185.1. NCBI lineage: Eukaryota > Viridiplantae > Streptophyta > Magnoliopsida > Asterales > Asteraceae > Tagetes > Tagetes erecta. The sequence goes on along the minus strand of CM061492.1, from coordinate 18,982,557 downwards.
GTGAAACTAAAGAGTCCTAAGGTAACAAAGTGGGATGTAAAGAATTGATATGGGTCTATTGTTGGGTGCGTACGCTTGTTCATGACAGTCGGCCTTAATGAGGTGTCTACATGGACTTGGGAGTAATTTGAGGACTAAATTTACTAACCCTAGATTAGTCTTTATATATTGATGCCAATGTACTTGTAATTCCTTGGATCCTGAATAATAATATACATAGTTACAGCAAAGCGAACGTAGGTCACACTGAACGAACTACTATAAATTCTTTTGTCTCGTGTTCTTTATTACAAAAGAGTGTGAAAAACATGGATGCGGTACTTGATTGGTGGAAGATGCGTGATTGAAGCATTTTTTTGTCAGAAAGATTTGGATGCGGTACTTGAGGGTGAAAAAACATAATAAACTTCATCACAAGTAGATTGGGATAGATGATTAAAAAGGCTATGACAGTGATAATGTTTGTTTTTATCTAAGAATGTTGCATATAATATCCAGAAAGAGACCACATCTAGTGGTATGTTGACAACATTATAAAGCATGCTTAAGAAGATTTCTACATCAAATAAGGTTTATTTGATCCGGGAGCTTGTGAATACTAGTATGAAGGAAGGTGACTCGGTAACAATTCACATCAATAATCTTTACTCAATCTTGTCTCGTTTAGTTTCAGTGAACATTAATTTAATGATGAGATTCAAACCCTGTTGTTATTATCCTCAAGCACCCTCACTACTTAGAGGTGCACAAAATAACTAGATTCAGAACCAAAACCGGTCCAGTAATTGAAAACCGACTTTTAGAAGAACTGATTCTATAAGAACCGAACCGTAAATTCTAAATAGGTTATAATATTTTTTTTCAAATTTCTGGTTCAAAAGAACCAAAACCCGTTCCTACAAAAAAACGGTTCATGGAAAAGCGGTTCTTGAAAAGTCGGTATGTTTTAATGTTGTTACTTATTTAATGTTTTAAGAAATTATCTATCTTGTAATATTTAACGTTTTTAATGTTATTAATTATTTAGTCTAAAAAAATTATGACCATAGACTTCATAGTGGCATACTAACATACATATAGACATAGTAATAATGTGATACAAATTAAACAATTATAAAGTTTGGTATTCTATTGTAATGTTATGCAAACAAATGATAATCTCAATTTAATGAGTCCAGGAGAGTTGTATTGTATGTAAGTGAAAGCCTAATTGAAAAGGTTACATTTTACTTCTTTGTGTAAATAAAAAGCCAATGGGTTTTGTGTTTTTTTATTATAAATGCTAGGCCAATGGAGATTGCAGAATTGCAGCAGCCCAACCAATGGAAAAAACCGTTTTTTAATAGCTGGAATTAGTTACATAGGTTCTAATTTTTTCATCAAAAAACAGGTTCTAGAACTGAATCGGTTCTTACCACAACCGGATTTTTATACTACGAACATGAACCGGTTCTTCAAAATAACCGAAATGCGCACCTCAATCACTACTACTTAATCACAACATTCCACCTTGGTTGCATATAGGTTCATCATGAACAATCAAGGGGGTGATTAGGTGCAAAGTCCAGCTTTTGGGCCTGCTGCGACCTAGTTTTAACTTCTGAGAGGACTGTTGGCAAAAATTCGGCTAAGCGGGGAGGGGGGTGGATGGCAGTGGGGTGATGAACCGGGGGTCTTTTCAGTTAAATCTTTGAGAAATATTCTATAGATTAATAGAACCCGAGTTGATCTTTCCCCCTTTAAATGGCTCCAGTTGATTACACTTAAAGTTAGTTGCTATGGGTGTAGGGTTTCGCTGGAAAAGATTGCATCTAAATCATCTCTTGTTAGGCGTGGGGTAAACATTTTCTCGGATGAATGCTCGTTTTGCTTTGGAATTAAAGAGTCGACTACTCATGTGCTTCTTAGATGCTCGTTTGCTGATAAGATTTGGAAAGAGACACATAGATGGTGTGGCCAACGACCTAACGTTTAACATAGGGGCAACCTTTAAGGAATTCATTGTTTCACTTTCAAATGTGAAGGGTCTCAAGGAGTTGAGGAATGCAATGTTTCTTATTGCCATGGTCACGTTGTGGTTTATCAGTTAACCGTAATGAACTTATATTTAACAACAAAAGACCGAATGCTACGAATGTGGTAGAAAGAATAAAGTTTAACACTATGTTTGGTTGTAAAATAAGGCAAAATTAGGTGACTTAGCATGACATATTTGGTGTAATTTCTCTTTAATTATGTTCCCTTTGTAACGTGTCGGTGTATGGTGCTATTTAGGCCCTAGCATATTTGCCAATGGGTTGTTTTTCTCTCTATTCAATAAAAGTATCGTTAAAAAAACTACTCCACCTTACAAGTACCTTCATTATCTTTTTAGTGGGTATGAAAATCCTCACATAGTCACGCTACCCTCAACTACCTTATTTTTTCTTTTGTTTATTAACCCTTATTTCTAAAACATAAAGTCGGTGTATAGTCACATGAGTAGCACGATGGTGTATAGTCACATGAGTAGCACGATTTATTCTCTGGCTTTTCTTCCTTCTATAAAACCTTATATTTTACTTAATTTTTCATACTTTCTTTTCAACAAAAAGTTGTTCATCCTATTTTGTCGTACGATTTTTCTTTGTTCTTCTCTGTTTTAGTACGATTTTTCTTTGTTCTTCTCTGTTTTAATCTATTTCGCTTTCGATTGAAATGTTTTACGTTGATTTCGTGTTTGATTTTATTGGATAACTAAAGTATAACCTATTAGCCTTGATTTATGTTACCTGCACCCAGTTATGAAAACCTGTAATTTACTACCCATGATGATAACAACGACCTTGGCAACGGTGTTACAGCATGGGTACAACGTACCTTAACCCCCTACCCGTAACGACACCCACTACCCTTAGAGTGTCTTAGGTTTGACTTATGTGAGGGGTGGATGGAAATAAGCCAATAACCTTTCCTGGGTATATACATTAACACAAGCCATAAACAACAGCAAAAATGTCAAAATAACACTCAAAATCAAGATCGACCAAATGATCTCAAAAGAATTTCTATTCAAAACACAAAACAGCTCATTGGCATTCTATAATTCAACCCATAAACTTCCTCTACCAAGAACTTATTGTTCTCTTTTGGAAACAAACTTATATAAGATCAAACAAATCTCGCCTCAGATGGTCTAAATCCAAACTGCAAAACAGGCGAAACTAGTACTCACAGTTTTGTGCAGATCCCAGAATTATTTACACCTGAAAACGATCACATAAATAACCAGAGAAAGAATCAATACTAGCTTCTGTTCCATAGGATGTATGCATAATCAACAAAATCTTGAAACAAATTAACAACAAATGACCAGCATGAAGTTGATCAAGTTAAGTGGACCAATATGTAATATGAATGTAGTATGGGGACATGGCAAATACAGACTCAATAAACTTGGTGCATAGTTACAAAACTGTAAATGATTTTAACAAATGTTCTCAAACGGACCTTGAACGAAACATATCACAGCTCAAATTCATCTTCAAGTTTCAATTGCTCAGATGCAGCTTCCTCGTCATCATCATCAACTGCAAAATACGGATTGTGTGCTTCTGGTTTGAAATTATATCCAGTAAACACGTAAAAAGCAAGAGTAGCCATCTCAGCAGCCACCACACTAGTCCAAAGATACTTATACGATGTAATCGTCTCCAATGCATAAACCACAACTCTTGTGAAGTAAATATAGCATATAACCACAACATAATACTGTCTAAACAACGTCAACTTCATCAAATTAACAGCTGCTTTCCCATCGGTCCTAGCCGCCTCTCTCAAATTCTTAATCGACCACACAATCGGAAACAAAACAGCACAACAACAAATGACATCAACCAACAAAAACACTTGTTTCCATGTCACCCAATCCTGCCCATACGGCCCTGACTCGTCTATCACAACTTGAGCAATGTTAGCCACTACTTGCAACGGGATCACTATCATCAAAACCTTCTTTTCCTTATCTTGAAGATACGGTTTCAAAAACGACCATCCAGTCCCAATCAACACAATCAATGTAAACAATGTAATCCCTTTCAAAAAACTAAATATATAGAACAATATATCCCATCCATGAGCACTACCCGTTCGCTTAATATACGACTTATCCTCGGCCTCACACAACAGATTCAACGCTTTCAAAACGACAACCGCGAGCATAAACAAATGAATACCAAACACAGTCAATCTCTTTCTATACAACAAATAAACCCAAGCAGCTCCTAAACTAAAGTAAACAACAGAGAAGAAGAAATAAACCCTAGGCAAAACAGTGATCCCAGCCGAAAGATAATCGCGTGTTTTCGATTTGCCATCGAGATTATACATAGCAGATCTAACATCCATTGAGAGTTTAACCTGAGGGAGACAATTAGCGAAAACTAAAGTATACTGATCAGCATCAGATTGAAGATAAAAGTGATTGAAACCATTTGCACCTTTAGTAAGAGAATTGAAACTGTAAACTAGTTTGATAACACTGGATTGAAGTGCACAGGCGATTTCAGCGTCTTCAATCTGTTGAAGAACATGGAGCCATGAGTCGCGAGTGCAGAGGAAGAAGCCTAGCTTTGAAAGGTCTGGATCTGGTGAGGAGAATGAAAGCTTAGAGACGTTGAGTTCGAGTCGGCCGTTGTGAGTGAAACCGAACTCGTCGAATGGGATGATTGGGCGAGGGTCGGATCGGATCTCGGTGATGCGGATCTCGGCGGTGGTGGTGGTGGTGGAAATGAAGGTGGTGATGAGGAAGAGGATGACGGTGGCGGTGGCGGTGGCGGAGGAAGACATTCGCCGGAGATGGGGATGAAATGGTTAGATCTGTGACAGTTGTGGTTGTAGTTGAAATGTGGATAAACGGTTTAATTATTTTTTTGAAATGATGTTTTTTGTTTATTATATTTAGCGTCGGTGGACGTGATGCAATGTGCGTGCCGTGGAAGTAAACGTTCGTTGCTTCCTGGTAATGGAGATGGAAGAAATAAGAAAACTAAAACTAGGTCATATTTTTGTTTACGGATGTTCATTTGAATTTAATACGAAATAGATATATTGGGCTAATTGAATTGGTCGAATTGAGACTTTTAAAACCTATATTTGTATTTGATTCACATTTGAATAAAAATCTATGTATTCGATTCGATTAAGTTATTTGAATTCGAATGGATTCGAATTTATTCACTTTAAAAAATATAAATAAACAAACACATCAAACAACAATACAAATATAACACCAACATAATATAAGTCTGAAATATCACTCAAACAATGTGCAAACCAGGTAGTCATTCCCCCGTTCCTTTAGTCTTTTCAACGGTACTTGAATCTTAAGTCGCGGTCATGTCTCGCCTCTCGGTATAGTGACCGGTTCCATGTTTTCCCCGAATTTTATCAGTTCCAGGCTCAAGTGTCTGTTCATCCATCTTCATTCACCCAAACAATATGTAAAATATTAGCACATTAATAATTATAAAACAAGTTCAAAAAAGGTCTAAAACTGCATAATTAAACACAAAAAAAGATTGTAAACAGGTTCAAAACTTATAGAAACTACAACTATTCCGGTCCACTAATACTTAATAGAAACTTAAAAAATTAAGAGTGGTTACATTTCAACCATATCATACTATGAATGTTCATGAGTCAGTTTATATTTGATAGAGTATAAAAATGAAATTTTGGGATAAAGTTGGTAATACCGTACAATTAAATACCTCTATATTTTTATAAGCATATATAACTTTTTACATTTTTACATCAAATTATATTAAAAAAACTACCATAAAATCAAACAATTAATTCTCTTTAGTTTAAGTATAACATTTCTATACTAAAAAACAATTTTTTAGATAGATCTTGTGTTCCGGTGTTACCACGGTTTTGTCTCAAAACTAATTAAAATCAGTCGTGCCCTCATGAATATCCTTAAAATCATCACTTGAATAGTGTTTTCCTTAGCATATAGCTCATTTAATTTAAGACTATAGGACTCGTGGTCCCTATTCAAGGGACTTATGGACCATTTTCGGGTCAAAACTACATGCATATCTTTTTCTAATAATTAAATTTATCTTTTTCCTATATCTACTTAGTTTATAACTAATCATATTAGTGTTCAAATTTAAATTTTAAAATATTTCTTTATTTGTATTAATCGGTGGATTGCATTGTAATTATAATCCTTATGGGGTTCAAATTCCACATGACTACATATATTACACGCATGTTTTTTTATAAGAAATATAATTTATTAGCATATTTTTTTATCTAACCCTGTGTGTTACACGGGACACAAACCCAATTTGGTTTTTTAAATTATTTTTTTAATCTCAATTGAAGTCTAATAGGTTTAGCATTTCAATTCGTGTAAATTTTAGGGTTGTTTGTTTCACCTCTTAATAGTTTAGTTTAATATTGAATCATTCAGCATTCAGAGCGTTTGGCTCATTAAAAAAGTCTCTTAAGACTACATGTAGTGGCTAATGCCCCTTAGGAGTATTTTATGTCATGTGGAAGCCATGTCATATAAGAGCATTATCATAAAATTGGGTGTAGTGGTTAATGCCTCATATAATGCCCACAATCATTACCCCATCATTTAATTAATCATTTACCTAATCATTTGTTTAAACATTTATTTATTAATAAAAGTAAAAAATACAAAAAATAAAAATACATGAGTACGAAACCGGAAATAAACTAGTCATCACGCGTCACCATACGATTTAACCAACAATGCTCGACCAAATTCGTCGTGAGAGTTTGCTATTCTTTCTTCCATGTTTATTCGTTCACGTTCTGGTTCAACATATCCTAGGGTGTAATCCTGACAATAGGCTTTGCCATCATCCTCCAATATCATATTATGTAATATGAGGCAAACATACATAACATACGTCATTTTTCCTTTGACCCAAGCCGACACGGGTTGCTCACAAAATGTCAACATTTCTTGAGAACTCCAAAAAGACGTTGGATATTTTTTCTTGATGATTCTTGAACCTTTTTAAAATAAGCTCTCTTTTCGTCAATTGGGTCTCTTAAAAGTCTTTATTATCATCTGGAGCTCCGGATATATACCATCACCCAAATAATATCCAAACAGGTAATAACTTTCATTAACAAAAAAAGATGTCTCGAGTGCATTACCGGCTACACGATCCTGTATGATTGATGATGCTTCAACAACATTGATGTCGTTGTTTGATACGGCAGAACAGAAATAAGCATTCTAAATCCAAAGGTCATACGAAGCAACCGCTTGTAGAATAACCGACAGGCCTTTTTGGTCAGCTCGTGTAAACTATCCACGCCAAGCGTTTGGACAGTTAGTCCATGCCCAATGCATGCAATCTATGCTACCAATCATATCGGGTAAACCATGAACTTCTTCATATACGCCGTATATTTTTTGAAGATCTAATCATGTCGGCTTTCTCAAATAAAACTCCCCGTAAAGGTCAATAATACCTTTACAATAGTTTTCCATACTATCTCTTGTTGTTTTCTCTCCCATTTTTAGATATTCGTCATTTATGTCAGTTGCTTTGCCATATCCAAGGATGCGTAAAGCCGAAGTACACTTTTATATAGCCGTAAATCCATTCCTTCCTCTTGCGTCACATCTTTGTTGAAAATAAGGTTTCTCTCTTTCCAAATCTTGAGCTATACGTAAGAATAACTTTGAACTCATCTGAAACCGACGCCTAAATTAGCTTCATTATATCGGGGCTCAACCGGATCAGAATAATCTTTCATCAATTGTTCATTCGCCGATGCTCGGTCTCTCTCGACGGATACTCTTTGGTAAAAGGATCTTGGTGGGTTCGAGACATGTTGCATAAACGAAGCCACGAGTACAATCGCGCTTGTAACCGCATTATCCATCTCTATTTTGCCCGTTGAAGTGCTATTTTCCGCTTGATGATGAATAGTAATCTTTCATTTTAAATAATAGTGTGTGTGTTAGGGAGAAAATTTGAGATTTAATGTGTGTTTTTTGAGAGCTTTTGGTGTATTGTTGTGTAAAGGGTTTCAGATTATATATAAATGGTTAAATTTTATTTACTTATGGTCAAAGTATCTGTTGCTAGCCGTTGGAGACAAAAAAAACTTTGATTTTGGTGTGGGCGTTGTCGTTATTTAGAAAACGCTCATAATTTTTTTTGGTCAATAAGGCCCCTGCGTAATGGGTGGGGTGGGCGTTTTGGGGCCTTATCAAGCCCTTTAAACGCCCATTACTCAGAGTCTAATGGTTCAGTTCAGTGCTTATTGGTTAAGTGACAGAGAGATGATTAATAGAACCGAATAAAGCATATACCAACTTTACCCATATCTGCACTTCTACATAATCTCCTTCAATTAATAGAGTCTTTTAATGACTCAAGTTATTTTATAAATAATAAGAGAACAAGTTTACATTTAGAAACTTTGTTTCATATTAATTACTTAAGTATGATAATATTAAACGAGTATTAATGCAAGAGTCAAGTTATGTTATAAATAAAAAAATTATATAAATTATGAGAAAGACACAATGAAACAAAAATACACAATGAAGGGTTAAAAATTTATAACTCATAATATATATAAATCAAATTAAAAAAAAGTGATTTGGCTGGAAGTCTGCCGGCGATGTTGCCGGAAAAACGAGCATAAAAAAGGGGGGCTGGGTTAATAAAATTTTACACCAATAGTCCCTGAGGCTTTGTGATGGTTCACTTTAGTTGATTAACTTTTAATTTCAAGTTTTCAGATTTACATTTTTGGCCAAAAGTTAGTTTATAACTTATTCTAACTAACTAACTTAACTATGTTGAGACGTAATGTTTATATAAGTGACGTTTTTATAATTTTAGCTCGTTTGTGATGTTAAGAGACTATTTCGAGACTTTGAACCATTTTCTTTTAACAATTTTTATAAGATTTCTTTTTATACACTATATATATGTATATATATATATATATTTGAGATATAATTTATTATATCTTAGTAACTGCTAATTGGTAAACATTGAATAATAACTTGGTCGATAAGATATTAAATACGAGAATAACGTAACGTTCAATTTATATATATCTTTAATATCAAATCTTTACATTTAAAAGGGAAAAATAGATACAAATACAAATAAAAGATAACAACTTCGGGTTCGAGTCGGGCGTTCGGATTCGGGTTCGGGGCAGATGTCACAATTAATAACAACCAACAATTGATTTGATTCCAATATTCTCCTTTCTATTGAAAGAGAAGAGGTTTTAAACATTGCAACACAAGGTAGTACCTTCAGTCAATGCATATCAAGTAGTACTACCGGTAGATACGTGGGTACGGTGGTCCAATAAACGTCTTACATTGGGGGTTTTATTGTGTACGTGTTTAAACATATTCTATGTGTCACTTTGTTTGTATAGAGAGATAATGGAAAGCTGTTGAGAAAGATAGATACAAATACAAATAAAAGATAACAACTTCGGGTTCGAGTCGGGCGTTCGGATTCGGGTTCGGGGCAGATGTCACAATTAATAACAACCAACAATTGATTTGATTCCAATATTCTCCTTTCTATTGAAAGAGAAGAGGTTTTAAACATTGCAACACAGGGTAGTACCTTCAGTCAATGCATATCAAGTAGTACTACCGGTAGATACGTGGGTACGGTGGTCCAATAAACGTCTTACATTGGGGTTTTATTGTGTACGTGTTTAAACCTATTCTATGTGTCACTTTGTTTGTATAGAGAGAGAATGGAAAGCTGTTGAGAAAGATAGAGAGCGGTGGAGGAGAAAGCGTCACCACGACACCGTCGTCTGCAAGCTGTAATCCGTCTGCTTCGGTTGCATCAGAATCACGTTGAGAGGAATTCCAAAAAAGTAGCATTAATACATTGGGTTTTTAAAAGTGCTAAGAATTCTAAAAAAAGCTTCATGATCATGTAGTCTAAAAAAACTTCAATAGTTGATCTCTAATTAGTTTTTTTGTTGTCAACTTATAGGTTGTGGTGATGATGCAAGTAACGGACAATTCGAATGTGAAGAATGGATTTATTTGAAGATCTTCAAACATTTTATGATTGACGTTTGATTAAAACAATTGGTTATTTGTTATTTGTACTATGTTTTTATTTGTATTAAGACTTTGGTTATTATGTTAATGTTTAAGTGAATGTTGAATTGAATGTGATGAAATTCACTATTTTTATTTTATTTTTTGGATATTTGGATACAATCCGTATCCGAACTTGGATATGTGAAATTCGGATACCCAACTTTGAACACACTTACATACTCGTCTCCACCATCACAAGTAGTTAAATGAGTTGGGTATTTTTTTTAAATGTTGTACCTATCACATTAATACAACTCATCAACATAATTAAAAATTTTATCACTATCACACCCACTACCACAGTTAAAGTATCACATATATTGTCTACGTGATTGCACTTTTTAATATCACATCTCCATCTTCGATAGATTGGAGGGAGTGATTCTCACAATGAAACTTTAGGCCAAGTAGAAAATATTATGTCACGACTATAATTTTCATTAATTCTAATATCTTTTATCTTATTTGAAGTATGAGTGGTCATCCCAAAATTTTCAGGAAATATTTAGATCAACAATTTTCATTTTTAAATTAAAACTACTATTTTGAAAAAATAAACTTAAATTAAAAACTAAAAATCGGGAAAAAAATAAATCCTAAAAATCACAAGGCCAACCCCATCTATAGGCCATGTCATGTTTCATGGTTGCGGGTAATATGTGATTGACGATTAGTTCGGAGTTGAGAAGAACTCGATTGGCCTCTACCTCTTTTGGGTTTGCAGGTTTCTTTTCATGATTCATAATCGTATAAAAATGGATGATTATATAAAAATAGGAAGAGAATAGAGAAATTAAATGAAAATATGTGTAATAAATATGTTGAAATATGGTAGTTTCTATCCTTCTTAAAATAGAGTAAATTGTTTTTTATTAAGTTTCTAACAATAATATGAGGTAAAAAAAACAACACTTAAAATTTCCACGAGCTTATTCACAAGGTTGGGACCTCGTTTGTGCTCCTCGTGAAGCTAGGAGTTATGTTCTCACGAGAAGTAACGAGCTTGTTGTGCTTCTCGCCACCCAATCTCTCCACGCTTACAAACAACCTAATGAATAGGGGTGTTCAAAAATATCCGCATTCGAAAACCCGATCCGAAAATCTTATATTTCGAACCCAAAATACCCGAAATTTCAGATTCGGGTTCGGATAGTAATTTTGAAATAGTTCGGATATTCGGATTATCCGATTATCCGAAAACCATTTTTTTAATTATGTATTTAATATATTTATAAAACTATGCTTGTAAACTCTAAAGTTAACATGTATTTAGTATTCCAATTACATTCATGCCCTCCACCCTCCAGCCTCAGACCGGTGCACGCTCCGACGACCCACTATCGCATGCTCTGACAAGTCGACAACCCATCGGTGCACGCCTCCGATCACGTTTTTACCTTGTAAATGCATTTGTACTTTTTTTATAGTATTCTTTATAGTCTTTTTTATATTATTTTCTAAAATAACCAAGACATAACTTATATTTGATTTCATTATAGTTTTTCAAAAGTATGAGAAATTCTCAAAAAACTTCATAATCATGTATTCATGTTTATGAAAATCCCATTATTTGATTTCTAGTTAGTTTTTTCTTGTTGTCGACTTATAAGTCGTGGTCATGAGACAAATATTGGACTTGTCAGATGTGCAGAGTGGAGGATTATGTGAATGTATTGAACCGTTTGGAGTTGATGTTTGATTTAAACAATTTGTTATTTAGATATTTGTACTTTGACTTTAATTGTTTTAAGATTTTTTTGGTTAGTTGCTTAACATTAAGGCTAATTTTGGATTGAATAAAACGCAAATACAAATGAAAAAAAAATCAAAATTTTCGGATATTTGGATACTATCCGAATCCGAACTTTCGGGTATCCGAAATCTAGTTATCCGAAATTTCGGATTCGGATACGGATAGTGAAAATCACTATCCCAAATTTTCGGATATTCGAAAATTCAAATATGTGAACTTCGGATATCCGAAATCTAGTTATCCGAAATTTCGGATTCGGATACGGATAGTGAAAATCACTATCCCAAATTTTCGGATATTCAAAAATTCAAATATCTAAAATTCGGATATTCGACTTTAAACACCCCTACCAATATATCACATTCCCAAAATCTTGCTTTTGACTGTGATTTGTTCTGTCCAATAAGCTGTACGGCTGATGCTGTTAAAAAAAAAGAAACAATAAAAAGATTGTACGGCAGAGCACTAAAGTTGTTTATGTATACAATACAATACAATGCCGAAAATTGTTGTTTCTTGACAAATCAGTCACTCGGCGGTTCAACCACCACCAACATTTCCCACCTCTCCTCTCCTCTCTCTTTAATCCGATTAATGCTACCATTTATGACACATATATATATACACACATACATATACACCCTCACACACAAACAATATCACATAAATATTATTACATTTTCCTTTGATCATATGATTAATAACCCACCCAACTCCCATCACTTATCGTTTCAATCCACTTTGTTTACATCCACATTCCCTCTTTTGGTTTTGATTGTTTCTTGGCTAACATTATTCAACCACAAGATGCTAACTTTGTAACCTTCGCCCTAGCTAGCTAGCTCTACATTTGCTTAATCTATTGGTTAAATACCCTTAATCCCATCTATATATTCATGTCCATGGTGATGATCAAGCCTTAGAACAATTCATTCATTGTGGTTAATATATAAGGTGGTATGGGGAAAACAACAAGATTTGTTCTTGGGTTAACCGGGAAGTTGATCAATGATTTGTTGAGCTTTATTGTGTTTTGTGTGCTTGATGTTGTTGATGTTTTGTTGTGTTATGTTTACAAGATTGTTGATTTTTTTGTGGAGGATGAATGGAAGCCATGTTATTGTTCATCACCAAAAGATGTTATAGTTAATAGTGGTGGCATTTTGGTCTCGGAGAAGGGGGAGGGGGAGAAGATTGTTTGTGTTTCGTCAACTCGCTTACGACTTGAAGAAATTTCGGATACGCTTTATACACGCCCATCGTTGGTTGCCCAAGTGTCGAAAACGACGGTCAAACGTCCTGGCATTGGTGGTCAATCATCGTTTGCCGTGGAAATGTTGCAAGAAAAAATTGGTGGTGGTAACAAGTCGCGTCGAGTCCCACGATGGTCGGACTGCGATTGCGATACGTGTAACTCGTGGTCGAGTTCGTGTAAAGATACTCTTTTCGTTCATACGGATGGTCCGAAAGGTTAGTAGATGATCTTGAATTTTGATCATGTTATTTTTGAATGATTATTTTTTTTTTAAAATTTGGTTATGATATTAAAGTTATCGGACCATTTTGACCATGTTAGTGTTATAAATACGTTTGGTTGGTTATTGTTGCAGATAATGTTAGCGAGAACGTGTTGTTTATTCATGGGTTTATATCGTCATCAGCATTTTGGACAGAAACATTGTTCCCAAATTTCTCAAAATCGATCAAATCAAAATACAGATTATTCGCGATCGATCTTTTAGGGTTTGGAAAAAGCCCGAAGCCTCACGAATCGCTTTACACTGTGAAGGAGCATTTGGACATGATTGAAAGGTCGGTTCTTGAACCTAACAAGGTCGAATCGTTTCACATTGTGGCTCATTCTCTAGGCTGCATTTTAGCGCTCGCACTTGCTGTTAAGTATCCGAAGTCGGTCAAGTCTTTAACCTTACTCGCACCGGTAACCAACCATTTATTTTCTGTCTTCACTAACAAACTTGTGCATACACATGATTAATTGTTTGTTTGATATCTTCTTTTGAAATGTACTATGTTAGCCATATTTTCCAACACCAAAGGGGGAGGAGGCGACGCAATATATGATGAGGAAGGTGGCGCCACGACAGGTGTGGCCGTTGATTGCTTTTGGGGCGTCGATGGCATGTTGGTATGAGCATGTTAGCCGGACGATTTGCTTATTGATATGCAAACAACACCGTACCTGGGAACTTTTGACAAAACTCATTACAAGAAACAGGTGAAACTCTTATTCTTCTTTATTTTACGTTGTCTGACCAACGTCATCACTGTCGGCTAGTTTACGACACCGTTGGCAGGTGGTCAAAGCAACCTTTGCGACGGTGTCGTTTTCGACGTCTTTTAACTCATCCTACTAATTAATTAATTATTTTGTTTTAGAAAATATAGAAAATATGATTTGTAATAAATACAACAAGTTGTTATCTATTATCGCCTTAGTTGTCCCAACATGTAATGTTTTCTCAATAAAATCTTCATGTCTACTACAACACAAGTTTGAGACCAATAAATGAATGCTTAATTCTGTTACAACATTCGTAAATGGTCAGCGACGTAATTTATTGACCGTTTAACTTTTATTTTTATGTAAATAACTTTTAAGTATAATAAAAATATAGCTAACACATGTATATAGTAGATTTGAACCTTTAAAAATATTATTATAACGTCCCTCCCTGATCTATATATACCCTATGCTTTAAATGAGTTATTTAAAGTTTTTTAGGTAACGGACATACACATTTTGTCACAACCCAAGCTGATGGTTTTTATTTATAAAATATTAAGAAAATATTATTTTTTAACTTCTAGCTAAAAGTGATAACAATGACCAAATTGTAATAATTTTGTAATTTAAGTGATGTAACTTTTAAATGATTTATGGTACAACCGATTTAACTGTTTCATAATAATCACCAACTGTATTCTTGTTGCATATTAACTAGTTTTACCTTCATATAAGTTATGGACAATGTTTTCAGGATCGGATCGGACAGTGAATCGGTCGCCTTACTGGTTCACTGGTTGAACCGGTCGGACCGGTCGAACCGGTTGGATCGGTTTTGAACCATATAAATAATAAATAATTATATATGTTTTTCTAAAGTATTAATATAACTTAAAATATAAGTAAGATACTCAGAAACAACTTTTTAAGTTCTAAACTTCAACACAGAGACAATATTATCTAAAGTTTAAAGACAATATTATCTAAAGTTTAAAGGTTAAACCTTAACCAAACTTAATTTAAATAAAAAATATCACAAATTTAACCAAATAAAGTCAAATTTTAAAAAAAAATTAATTTTCCGAACCGGTCCGAACTGGCCGAATCCCGGTTCAACCGGTTGACCGGTTCGAACCGGCCGATTCTTTGTACTAAAAACGAACCTATACGGTTCGGCCCGGTTCACCCTCCGAATCCCGGTCCGACCGGTTCGACCGGCCGAACCGATCCGAGCCTGACAACATTGGTTATGGACAACAAATGAGAGAAAATTTGTATATTTTTAAAAATAAATTGCGGATTATAAAAAATATTAACTTTATTAATTATATTGCTCTTCCGTATTAAAAAGACAATGAAAATATATTTTTATCTATAATATAAATTTATCAAAGTAATATTTCTATTTTTTTCAAATCACTTTTGGTCGTGGATTCTACTCTCGTCATACTTAAGACAAAAAAAAATTTTTAAATGAGTTAAATAGTTTTTTCACCTGAGATAAGTTTTATTTTTATGAAAAACTGGTGATGAGCTTGTGGGTCAACAACTCGTGATAAATTCAACTTGCCGTTAAAAAAACTTGGTTGACTTTGGAATCAATTTAATAGGTTTACGTTTTTCTTTGACTTCTATAGTAAATATACTTGGTTGACTTTACATACACGGGAACAATAAACAACCTCTTTAAAGCACCTTAAAATTAACTTCATGCATTCAACAACAACAATTTTGCATTTACTCCTACATAAATTTTTTGTTGGCTTTGACTTTCACTTTGTAATATAAATATTCTAGATCGTAAAAGTCAATTTAAAATCTGGGCATCATGTAAAACTAATTTGAAACAAAGGCATATTCGAAAGTCAACAACTTTCTCTCAAATTGCTTTTTGAAGATCTTAAATCAACCGGTTTCCTTTGGGCTAAAAGTAGAAATTCCAAACTTCAAATAGATTGGAATAATTGAATGAGTTTTAATATGTAATGATGTTTTAAATTGAACTCTTTTGCTGTGTTTACTGTGCTGTATTCTTTATCATCTTTAAGCTCATTGCTTAGAGGTTTATTATATTTATATACTTCCGCCTTTTAAAAAAAAATGTAAAACTAATTTGAAATAATTTAAAAGTAGAAGTAATGGATTTGTTGTTAAAAATGATCTAAGTTACTATCTCAATTCAATAGACAGTTGTAATTGTAAGATGTCTAGCTAATTATCAAGGGTTTAAGTTTTATTAATGAAAATATTAGAGAAGATTAGGAACTGTTAAAATAGTCATGTCACACACAACTAAAATATTAGGGCTCAAATCTTGTAATGCATAAATTGTGGTACATTAACCTTAAAAATTCTGGGAATTGCAACTAAAACACATTTAAATTTAAATGCTTAGACTATGTGAAATGTGTATTATACTCACCACATAACGCCCCAAAACGCCATATAACGCCTCCTTACATCATTATGCGAGGAATTATAATAAAAATCCCCTTAGGTGTTTTATGAATAACGCCAGTGTCCCAAGGTCTCCTCCAATCATTAAACTAATTTTGTTATTTAATTAATAATTATCTAATGATTATGAGCATTATAAGAGACATTAACCATTATATAAATTTTTTTGTATAATGTCTTTTTCAATCATCGTTCACATGATGAAAAATGCATCTAAGGGCATTAACCATTAAATGTAGCCTTAGATTAAACTTTTATATATATGTATATATATTTCATGATTGTGTGAGATTTTTTAACAGGGTTAGAACATACTTGATTGATGGCTTTTGTTGTCACACACATAATGCTGCTTGGCACACCCTTCACAATGTTATATGTGGAACAGCTGCAAAAATTGAAGGGTATTTGGACATGGTTCAAAACCACCTAACTTGTAGCGTGAATGTGTTTCACGGTCAAGATGACGAGCTCATTCCAGTGGAGTGTAGTGCTAATGTCAAGACCCGAGTCCCTCGGGCAAACATTAGGGTAGTTGAGAAGAAAGATCATATCACCATCGTCGTTGGTCGTCAAGAAGCCTTTGCTAGAGAACTTGAGCAAATCTGGAAGACTGCCTAAACCCATTAAGCACTCTACTTGGTGGCATATTTTAGCATGATTTCGTACATCTTTCTTTCTTACTTATTTATCTTTATAGAAAACAAAAAAGCAACTTAAATTCATAACTAGTATGAAAAATAATTACTATTTTAAAGAAAATCCATCTAAATCAAGATAGTGGATGAAGTTATACTAATAGAGTGGTAGCATATACTAAATTAGGTTTTGCTACTTGTTATTCAATGTATTCATGTGTTAAGTAGCTTTTACAAATGAAATTTTGCAATTTATATATATATATACTCTTTATTCATGTACTTTCGTAACTCTTAGTCTCTTACTAACTAGTACAATGATCGGGTCACGTAATGTGATTACTGAGTCTCGTGTATGTTACTTACATAGTTACACATGTTGATAAAAAGAGTTTAATGTCTCTTACATTACAGAAAGTCGTAAATTATACAAAGTTGAGGGACTAAAACACAAGTTCACCAATGACCTCGTGCATTCAGTGGCGTACCCAGAAATTTTTTTCATGGGGGTCGGAAATTTGATAGTAATCTTTTGAGTATCGATATATAATATTTTTTTCCAATCCGTTTCGATTCGGTTCGGGTCGAAACGGGTCGGGTCAAATTAAAAAATGACAACAACTAAATTTGAAGGGTCCAAATTAAAAAAATTTCATTTCTCTCCACCTATATTTAAAATTGAAAATTTTCAATTTCCCTCCACTTACCTAACTTCTTTAATGTCTAACCCTAATTTTTATATATAAATACTAAACCAAATCACTTTCATCACTCTAAACTCTCTCTCAAACTCCCTTTCATTTTTTTCTTTTTTCTTTCATTTTTTTACTTTATTTTTATTCCTAAATACTTAAAACATCATCTATGAATTTTACCATATATTTACCAACAAGGTAAATAAAGTTTGGTAAATCGTCATTTTAAGATTCGAGTTAGGATTATTTTTTTCAAACTTTATAAAATAAATCTTTTATTTTGTTTCATAAACTTCATATGCCTCCATTCTACATTTTTCTTAAGCTACTAATTAATTTACAAATAAGAAGTGAATGAAACCAAATCATGTTTCCAAACAAGATTATGTTGGAGTACTTGTGTTATGATATAAAAATGGTAATGTTATGAACCTTGGTTCTACAACTAATTTTTCCACCATTCCTCACTTCTCACTTGATTACTTAGCAAAAGTAGTTAGTTTATTTATGTATTTCCTTTCTTGTACCCATGAATTTTTATTTATGAATTTCCTTTATTGTACTTATGACCATCCAAATCATCAACTATGTTGATGGTTTTGTGCAATGGTGAAAAACACTTGAGGTTACAATACCTTAATACTTGACTATACATGACATATAAATAAATATATATATATATATATATATATTACTCTCTTCTAATCATTATTTAACCTAATCCATGGTTAAATATTATATGTCTCATATAGGCCGTTAACTGGGCATTAAACTGAGTTTTCAAGACTGCATGGGGGTCGAGGGCTAAATTTTACGGGGATCGATCGAGAATATAACATATAAAAACCCCAAAAAAAAAAATTCGCAGGGGGAGCGGACGCCACCCACCCTCTAAGGGTGGGTACGCCCCTGCGTGCATTAGTCCATTAAGAAGTTGTAGAAATCATTAATTCTCCTTTCTATTGAAAGAAGAGTGTATTGAACAGTAATACAGTGTAGTACCACTGTTATGCATAACTGTACTATTGTTAAGTGAGGTGGCCGGAAGCTAAAGGTGGTATCTCAAGCAAAGCACACGTGTGTTCTCTGTTATCTTCTGTACAAGGCATTATCCAGGGTTCACAAACAAAGTAAATAGAGAGAGAGAGAGAGAAAGAGGCGATTGCGAGACAAAGGAAGATACCGAGTGATTGCAATGAGCGGTTCAGGTGAGGTAGAAGGCACCAACCGTAACCAGAAGGTCGTTTACAGCAGCTGACCCGAGGAAGAGAAAATCAACCGATTATGAGGGAGATACAAGTTTGATAGCTCGACGATGGTCTTGACGGTACTGCAACAGAGGATCTCTGCCTCAGATCGGAAGTGCATGTCCTGTTCCGGGAACATCGCGACGGCTATGGTAAACCTTCAAATTCTAATAGAGTTTTGTACCATATTCTGCTTTGTCGACTTCATTACATTAAAAAAATATTTGTGTTCTGATTAGGAAGGTAAATCAAATCTGTAAACCACTTGCTTTTTACTTTGGTTTTAGGTAAAAGAATATGTTCATAGTAAAATGTGTCTGATGCTTGCAGGGATTTTGTTAAACTATTGCTTAAAGTTAGTTCATGGATGTTGTGGGTTACTTGGATGTTAATTTATTTCAACTTACTTTTTGGTTTACCAATGTTTCTGATTTTAGTGGTTCATTGTTAATTACACACCTTGACATCACTAAATCTTTATAAAACTAAATTAGTTTTCAATTTTGTTTATGTGAGCAACCTGTTCAATAGGCTGCTTTTTAATCTATAATTGTTCTGTTTGCTGTGTGTGTTTGTGTGTTCATCTCATTGTGTGTTTAAAACTAGGTGGTTTGAATCTAGAGATAGTGTTAAAGATTAAGGTGTTGATTTAAGTAAGATACAATGACGTGAAGATGTATGGTTAGGTTTTAATTTATGATTTTTGACTTTTGTTGTGTTTTTTAGCAAAGGAATGTATCTTCGACGTTGAATCATTGATTAATATTATTGCTAGGCTAAAATCGTTTTTGTAATGCATCATTCCTTATGAACAGATGGGGAAACATCAGAAGAGTGC
Organism: Tagetes erecta; assembly: GCA_030867185.1. Lineage (NCBI taxonomy): Eukaryota > Viridiplantae > Streptophyta > Magnoliopsida > Asterales > Asteraceae > Tagetes > Tagetes erecta. Next base: position 18,962,540 of record CM061492.1, on the reverse strand, counting down.
CAGTAGAGGTGATGATGAGAACAAGGTAAGTATCGAAGCCACTTCCATGTTACGATCATCCTAACCACATGGCTTTTTCGTCTCTTGACCATTTGTTTTACAACATCCATGCACTTTGCGCAGGTTAGTTTCCTTTTTTTTAAGTTTCTTACCAAGTGATATGAGAGATTTACGTTCTTAATTTGTCTTCGAATGTGTGGGAAAGAAGATGAGAAAGACGGGTCCTAAGATTTGCTTGCAGCTTATTAGATGCTAGAAGTGAATCTATGATGGGCTTATTATTATGGAGAATGAGTTTTGAAAATCTTTCAAATTCAACAACTCCATTTGAAGAGCTCGATTTCAAGAGTACTATATCAAGAATTCCAATTCCATATGTCAGCTGCTGTTGGATAGATGCAATTCTGAGAACTAGACTTGAAAAGCATGGTTTTTAGCCACTTTCTTTTCATGCACTTAAATGATGAGAAGAGTCCTATTCATAGAGGTATGTTAATTTATATTCCTTTTGCTTTCAGCATATAATCCTCATTCATTAATGATCAGTTTGGTTTTAAAATGATTACATATGTTCTCTTCATGCTACATGTTTCCTCTTATAATACTCCAATAAGGACAATTTTGAAAATGACGGATTCAGAAAACAAAAAAACTCAGTAATTGGTGCCCCTTTCAAGTTGATTGTACGTTTTTGTTGCTAAACTACAACATGATGATTCCAAACAGATTTCTCTCATGTAGGTCAAGATAAACAAGAGTCTTGAGCTATTGTTAGAGCGGCCGTTCATAAAAAAAGCTATTGTTAAAGGTACATGTGTAAACAAATGTTACTTTTCCCATTTTCCTCCATTGGTTATTCATGATAAATGAGGTCTATGTTTTTGTTGTGGAGAAAAATCAAAAAATAACATGAACAAAAGATTATGTGGAGAAAAATAGGCTTGAATATATGAGCAAGTTGATATTTGTTTGATTTTAATGATATGAAATATTATATTTCTAATATACATGAGAAAGTTCCTGTCTGCAAGTTTCTTTATGAGATCAGCATGTTTTAGTCCTTTAAAGTTGTTGACTTCTATTGCTAAGGTGAAGTTTTGATTTTATTGACTTAGTATGTTGGTTCTATGTTATGTATAAAAAGCAAATTTGAGAGCCTAATGTCTGTGGTTGACTTTTTAGGCAAAACAATAGGTTCTGTGCATTCCAAAAACAATTCAGGGATTTCCTTTTACATGCAACCAATACCTGTTCAAAAGCTTAATCACTGGATTATTCTTATGAACAATACAAGAGTCAGGTATGTGAGGGACAAGTATACAAAAACTCTATATGCGGGTAATGAGATTAGTGATACGAAAAGGGTGAGGCACGAGATTGAAAACAAAACATGATAAAACAACAGGTTTTTTGGGACATGGTTGATGCAACAATACCATCTTAACAAAGCCGACTCTTTTATAGCAATAACGAACAATTTTTTCAACAGATGTGGCACAACTAATTCTCATTATGCCTGTTATGCAAATGCAAACCTAACTTTTTATAATATGGCTCTAAAGCATTGTTAGAGAGCCAAGTCTTTTGAACCACTTCAACCATGAACGGTGGGTGGTTGGTTAACGGTGATAAATAGTAATGGTGTAGTGTTTTTCTTTTATAAGACTCAATGAATAGGTCACCGGAACCCTTATCACCGGTGCATGGTAGAGATTGTCGCTGATCTGTTTTCAAACGGTAAACCTAGCTCGCGCGTTCAAACGGTAAACCTAGCTCGCGCAACGAGCGAGCAGCGAATAAATCTAGTTATAGTTAAATCAAGTTTGGGACTTTCATTAAAAATAGCATCCTTTTACGAAAACACTTGTATATAAAAGTACACATAGTCACATATGTTGCATCAAACTAGTGTAATGACTTACCAGTTACCACTAACAAACACATGTAATCAAGTGCACAAATTGGTTTTGTATGACTAGGACGTTCTACGTACCATTTATACTTTCTTAGTGATTAGTGTAAGGCAGCAACATTACTTTTTCTTAACCAAGTTTTGACTTCGCGGTAATTAAGCTTTATACCCATCAATCACCAATTAATATCTGATACAATTACCTGTGATGAAATTCCAACCATATATTATAGTTTGACACTCCAAAAACTCAAACCTAGCTAGAAACTCGATCCGCTAAAGAAAACCTTTAAAGAAACTCAACGATACGTAGCACCATTACTACTATAGTGTTATAAATATAGATTAGGTTACTTTGTACTATTGTTAGTGCATTAAACAACACATGTTCGCAAGACTCAATTGTCAAATACGCGTTAAATTAATTTGACTATTCAAGATAGTATTTAATTTTACTTTTTATTTTTCACAAAAAGAGGGGGAACTTTAAGCTTGGTACCAATTATATAGTCTTGTGAGTGAATGTGTGATGAATAATTGAATATATCCTACTAGTGTGAAATTTAATGAGCACAACCATATACATAGTGTTTCTTTAATACTTCCCTTAAATGTTCCTTTCTTATATGTCACTTTCGAATTTCAAATCTACCTTTGTAGCAGGGTACTTTAATTTCTATATACTTTTTTTTTACTTTATTTAATTTCTATTATTTAAAAAAATGAAAATAAAAACTACAGGGAAAAAAAATAAAAATGACATGTTAAAATGGGAATATATACAGTAGGAACAATTGCATATATACCCTTATAAACAATCTTTAATTGCATATTTTCCCAACTAAAAAATCAATTTCATATATATATACCCAGCGTACATTAACTAAATTTTTAAATTTGATCATACAAAAAATGAGTATACTTGCAAATTAAAGTTGTTTATATGAGGAAATATTCAATTGATTTTTTTGACTGGGGAAATATGCATTTAACGTGTTTTGATTGGGAAAATTTGCATTAAACCCTATATAGTAAGACAATATTCCTGTACAATACAAGCTAGTTACAAATTCAAATAAGTTTTCTTAAAACTAATAATTAAGGCATAAAATTTTGCTACTTAATTTATTCTTTTTCTTAACTATGAAAACTCGCTTTCGGAAAACTCACACGACCCTACAAATGTCGTGCTAATGAATGAAATCTATAATAAATCGCAATTTGCGTTGAAAACCTGGCCTTTAATAGGTTGTTAGGTCAACTGATTGATCTTGTCTAGTTGCACCACAAGAGTTTAGTTTGTGGGCATAGCTAATTTGTGATAAGGTTAATTGGTTGGGTCTTTCATCATCTTTTTAGGTTTTTAAGCCAAAAAAATGTGTTCATGAAACAAGCTAGACATTTTAACTATATATGTAACATAAATTGATATTAATATAAATCTATATATCATGTATGTCGTGATTTGGTTTCATCTCTTGTTGCTGAAACATCAAAGTGTTAAGAAAAATTGATGTACTATATTGAATGTGACAATGTGTTATATATGGAGACTATTTTAGGACCCGACTCAATATTTGCATGAGATTAATGAATAAATATAGAAATAAGTTTTTCCCTATCTCAATCTCTCTAGCTTATTTATGTTACGTTATTAGCATGTAGCTCTCTCGAAGGGAAAAATATTCAAAGGGATATATATGCAGACATATCAAACTGATCAATGTTGACTTTTTTAGGTCTTAACTATTAGATCTCTATATGGCCACATTAAGTATTTGAGTTTCTTTGAAGCATATCGTCTCATCGGCTAGTAGCCTAAGTCATAAATAAATATCAGGTGAACAAATAATATCGAATAGTTCACATGTGGAAAATAAATTGGTTCCGAATATAACCATCCACGAAAACGAAAAGAGTATGATAATGCAGTTGGTGTAAATTAACCCATGAGAGGTAATATGTAAAACCCTAAAAGAGGTAAATGTCTCTAAAGAGACTAATACATTTCTTGAAAAAAATGAAATAGGTAAATGTCCTAGAGGAAATTATTAATGAAGATCCATATAAGAAGATAATGGAGTTCTAGAAAAATATTGGCAACAAACAAGTATGAGATCTCAATAAAGTATATACAAAATAGCACACATGAAATTGAATTATTGAAATAAACACGTGTTAATGAAATATATGATAAAGTTAAAGATATAATCTAAGTTTATAGAAGCATAACCAATTTTTTATTTTGTTTTAATTAAGTCATTTAAATTTTGTTTTGTTTTAATTAGATAGCTGATCTTATGTTTTGTTGCAATTAAGTCATTTAAACTTTATTTTATTTTATTTATATAACTTAAGTTTGCTTTAATGTTTCAATCCTATATATATGATATGCTTTTTTAAAAATTGTGAAACATTTTTAAGTAATGAAAAATTTTGGAAACCAACAAAAAATTTAAAAAATGGCAAAAAAAATTTATTTTTTTTAATAATAGTTTGAATTTTTAAAAATATTTTTACATGTTATACAACTTAATTATTTAGGATTAGAGCATATTCCTATAGTTAAGTTATCTAATTGAAAGAAAAGAAAGTTTGAATGATTTAATTAAAACAAAATTTAGATAAGTTATCTAATTGGAACAATACAAAGTTTGAGTGAGTTAATTGGAACAAAATCAAAAATTCGTTATGTTTCCGTGACATTTTTCCTATAATGAATAAGAAAGATTACTTATCGAAAAATCTGTAAGAATATACCCACACATGTGAGTGCCTAAATGACAAACACGTGAAAGGCTAACTAAAATTTCTTGACAAGCAAAACGGTTTCGGACTAGTAGTCCGAACACTCATATAAATCAAACCAAATGGACATAAATGGGTTTCCTTTAATAAAAGGAAACGAATACAATGATATTATGCGTTGTTAAGCATAACTTGCAACACACAGGTTAATTCCCAAATCTCAGTAGTTGATTTTAAGGAAACGTATTCCCTTGTAGTGGGTGCGGTAACCCATTAGATGCTTAACCAACCTCGCTCGCAATATCAAAGTAGCACTAGATAATACTTATAGATGACAACTCTTCGATCTTATATGAGACACTTGAAAATAATATCTATATAAAAATCTCTAAAGGGAAAGAGTGCCTAAATCATTAAAATTAGTACATCGATATATGAGTGTTAGATCTATGTATGGTCTCACTCATCTGGTCGTATGTATAACAAATGACTCAATAAATAGTCTCGTTTAACTAGTTTAACATGTTTCTTGGTAATGTTTGTGTTTCATAGTTTTCAATAAACTACGAACCTATTCCTTTTAATTAGTACATCGATATATGAGTGTTAGATCTATGTATGGTCTCACTCATCTGGTCGTATGTATAACAAATGACTCAATAAATAGTCTCGTTTAACTAGTTTAACATGTTTCTTGGTAATGTTTGTGTTTCATAGTTTTCAATAAACTACGAACCTATTCCTTTCAATCATGTGGTTGTGTATTTGTGCCAAATTAAGAGGCGGGGGATTTAATGACCTCTAAGTAAGTTGCATATTAATTGTTTGATAACGATATTGAATTAGCCTCTCACTATCTATCAACTAATTATGTGGTTTATGGTTCCCGTTTTGGTCAATAGTAGGTCCTTTGATAATTAAACTCTAAAAAAAATCTAATTCACAATTATATATTTTGATCCATTATTTTTTTCTTTTTTGATTTTTGACGTCGATTTGTGGAGATAATTTCTATTTCTGTAGTATGTTGTGGGGTGGTTGTTAAAAATCCAAAGATTTGAATAAGATGTTTGTATATTAATTATAGACACTAGCTTGTAACAATGTACTTGTTGCACTAATAATATATATACACAGGATAAAATAAAAATCATAGCTTGTGCTAGACAATTATTTTTCAAGAAGTTATGTAGTTATGTAGTTATGGAAGTAACTAAGTAAGTTCCTAATATGAGACCTTTGGTTAAAGGTATTTGAAGCATTTTCAATCTTTGTATATATATGCATATTATGTATTGTAATTCATAAGCATTCACGTTTCAAATCATGAGACGGATTGAACGTACATCACTATTTAATTTTCCAAGTCGGCATAACAATGGTTTAATATCAATCTTTTTTTTTTTGTTAATATCATTTTTAAATAAATAACTAATAAGTCTTTGTTATAGCAATCTCTCAAGTTGAATTGTGAAGTGGTAAAATCAACTTAAAAGTTAAAACTATTTATTTAATGGTGTTAAGTGATTTTTATGGTGTTAAGTGATTTTTAATGGGAGATCTTTAATAAAAAAATTTAGAAAGTTATGATTTTCACCGAGAATTTCTTCTGTTAAGATCTTTGTTGACCAATAGGTCAAAGCTCGAATTTTTTAATCAAAACTTATGCTTTAAATTGTATGAAGAAAAAGTATTTCAAATATTATAAAATAGTTAAAAATAAAATTAAGCTACTTTTAAATTGTTTGACCGATCATTTCATCTTTAACTAATAACATTACATTTTATGTTAAACATTTAATGTAATTAACTTGTAATTAGTTAAATGAAGTTCAGGTAAACTAATTTTACATTAAAACACATAAGAATAAAATCATAATTCAATCAACTCACACATTTTAGCCAATGATCTTTTAATCTAGTGGTTAAAAGGAAGGTGAAAAGCGTTGCCTCTCAGAAGGTTTTGGATTCTAATTCAGAAATTGACGTATTTTGTGTAAATAATTAAAAACTGCTGTAGGTCTAAAAAAAACTCCTACCCTTTAAAAGCTTGCTATCAAGTATGGCTGGATCTATTGATTGCAAACAATTCCTTCTTTCATTCACTTATGTGGGTCTTTTTGTGGGTGCCAACATAAACTGGATTGTAATTAGTATCACGTTACCCGGGTCTTCTTGTGGATGCCAACATGATCCCGATTAATAATTAGAATCACATTATTAATGCCTTTAATGCTCGTCAGCTGCTCTCTCTCTCTCTCTCTCTGGAAGGCCTCCACCCACTTGGTTGGAGCGCGCCTCAGTCTTCTTAAATCGGTAATAGAATCCATCCCACATATTATTTCTCACTTCATAAAGCTTTGGTTGAGAATATTCAAGAACTCGAAGCAAAGAGAATAAACATTATTGGGAGAAGGTTACCTCGCCCAAGGTGAGTGTCAGTCTTCACCTCACTTAGTTTACGAAGATGAACATTGCTCTTCTTACAACGTGGTGGTGGAATTTTAAAACCGAACCAACGACCTTATGGCAAAGGCTTATCATCGTTATACATTTGTCCCCCCATTCTTGGTCTATTATTCTATTACTAGACAGAAGAATCACCAAAATATGATTATAAAATCAAATTTTGGTTTAGATTGTGAGATGGTTCAACAACCACTTAAATCCTTATTTCCAAATCTCTGCACCATCATAAAGCCAAAGCAAGCACAATTGCTTCGAGATGAGTTAGTTTTAACAATGTTCTCTAATGGAATTGATTTTGGAAGTCCGGTCCATCTTCTTCGATGAGCTTTCTAAATGGATTGGCTTAACAATTTAATTGGCCCAATTGTTTTGTCTAATAATGAGGATGTGTGGAAATGGTTAGAATCTAATGCATGTCTTTTCTATCTGGTCTCCATCAAATCAGTTATCCACGATGCTTCGAGTAAAAAAGGTTCTTTGGTTATAGACTGGTTTAACCATATCCTCAAAAGAGCAGGTGGTTTTATTTGGAAGGCGGAGATGGATTACTAATCAACAAAAGTCGCCTTACTACATTGCAACACTCGATGGTCTATACAGAATATGAACTTTGTGAGGAGCCTTAAGACACAACTGTTCATATCATTACGGGTTGTAAAGTGAACTTTTGAATATTGGGCAACATTACTAATTGTTGTGGGATCCCCCCTGTGTTTTTTGTAAAGTGAACTTTTGAAAATGTTTGGTTGCTCTGCATTCAAGTGTACATCAGGGTTCAATAGATACATGACTGGTTGATTCTGAATCTGAGCAGCTAGTCATAAGTGCACTGCACTGATGTAACATCTTCAATTTGAATGCTCCAATCAATGTTGTTCTCAACAACAACAATAATAGTATGCATTGAAGCATCAGTGATCTACATTAACTATCATCTAATATGCACTCAACCATCATACCATAAAGATCTTCAAGACTTATGTTTCTCAGATTTTTTGTTCTTCTTATGGCTACAATGTATATGACCATGCTTTTGGAAGATACCACATGAAATTTTTGATCACATCTTTGTAATCAATGATAAGTTGGGCTTCTTGGATTGAATCCATTAGTTCAACATATTTAAGATATGTAACAGTCATAGTTTAACCAGGGATATGATTGAAGTTCTCAAAGCTTTGCTTGAGAACATATATTTTGTTCTCTTTGTGTTATTCATTTCCTTCATATCTAGCCTTCAAAGCATCCCAAAGACCCTTGGCTGACTTATAAGTCTTTAAGCCATGGAAAACTGTGTTTGGGATACTCACTCTCAGAAATCGTAGAGCTTTTGAATCAGTTTCTAGTTTTATGTTGTCTTCTCAGAATACTTTAATACATCTTTAGGTACCATTTTGCTTGCTCAATAAATGTCCAAAGTTTTTTTGTTTTAATTTCTTAATAAATCTTCCATGTCTCATAACCAACTGTTGAAAACATGGGATCCTTAGTTTAAGTGCATTTTTCAAATCATGTTTGGAAATAGCAAGAGCTTCATCAGCAAGAGAACTAGCCATTTTAAGATTTTAGGATGAACAAGGTATGAAATCTTTGATTCACATAAAACAATATGGTTTGTTGAGGAGAATCATACAAACCAAGAGCCAAAGCTCTGATATCACTTGTTGGATCGTGCCAAGTACAAGTTGTGATAAATCACAACTATCACAATTGCAGAATCCTTGTGATATTATTTAATCAATCACACATGCAAAGATAGATAAGCATTGTAACAGTAGACACCATTATTCTATCGATGTAGATACTTCATTTCTATTAAAACCTTAAACCGGATGATTACAATAGAAGGCTTAGCCACGAACATACATAAGTGTGACTTATTTATACTACTCTAGAATTGATCCTAGCCATTCATTATAGATATAACACTAATGACAAACTATGGTCATTGATCTAACCATAACTTGACATACCATGAATATGAGATCCTATTGAATAGTATAAAAAGAACAACAGACTTCAACATATCTTCAGCATGTGCTAAAAGTTGTGGTGTCTCCATTACTCTTCAGCTCTGGTGCAGTTGTCTATGCTAAAGATCTTCAGCTGGTAGAGCTACCTGCTGGAAAACAGTCTTGGATCAGATACAGTTTCAGCAGATTGTATTCATAAGACAAAACTTAATTACACAGATTTCAGCAAATGGTTTGTGTAATCACCTTTGACATCCCAATAACATGATCCATAGGAACACTAATTAAAAGTTGACTGAAGTCAAATATTGAGCTTATTTTGAGAACGAAAGGTAATAGGTTGACCGACAAGAAAGGTAATAATGCACAATACATTATTAACCAAAAACTTGAAAGAACGATGTAACTAATTATTTCAAAACTGGTTCTAACATAGAATCGGACATCTTACCGGTTTACCAGTCAAACCAGATTTAAGAACCGGATGAGTGTATAACATATTTTCAAATTATTAATAATATGCAAATAATTTTTATGCCGAATCCCAATCTGGACCTCCCGATTCACGGGTTCGACCACCCTTTCAAACCGGCCGATCTTCCTATTACAAAACGAACTAGTATGGATTGACCGGTTCTCACTAGGAATCCCGATTCGATCGGTGGAACCGATCCGAGCCAAACAACATTGGATCTAACTCATCCCTTAAGGTAAGGGAGTCAATCCCACACCACCCTAACTTTTTTATACTTTTTCTCCTCGGCTCACATTAATCTCTCGCCCACCCTAAATTATATGGAATCCGTCACATACTTAACCCAAACCATTTTTGAATATTTTGATTCTATATAATTTGAATATATCCACTAGTTTTCTTTTAAAAGATGCTTCTCTTCTCTTCTAAGCTAATTATTAAAAATGAGAACTTAAAACTAACTAGAATACCCAAAATAGAAAAAATAAAAATCACATAAAGGAAATACATTGTACTCACTCCAACGGAAAGGCAAACCGAACCATTCAGCAACTACAAAAACTGCAAAGCACATACATAGTTGGGTCACACCAAAACCAGGTTGGGTCAAAAAACAGTTCGGGTCATAATGAGTCACACCAAAACCAGGTTGGGTCAAAAAACTAAAATTACAATTGAGATATAACTTCAATTGTTCATCGGTTATTATTATTGTTTTTATCCCATGTTTAATCTTATTCTTTGTTATAATATTTTCAAATTCTAAATTCTTTGTTGTGAAACATATAGCACAAACATATGGAATGTGTTACAAATTAATTCAGTTAAAATCAAAATAAAAGTTAACTCAACTAATAATTAGGAAGAGATGTAGAATCGGGCATTAGAAATTTAGACCAAGAATGGATGGTACAAAAACCTTTAGGTGCCTCCTAAAAAGCCTCATAGGTGCCTAAATCAATTTATTAAAAAGCCTCATAGGTGCCTAAATCAATTTATTAAACATTTTTTGCTTGTAGAATCCGTCAATTAACATAGTATTAGAAACATACACAAAATAATGTTTACATAAATCTTACAGAAACAATAGTAGATGATAAAGAGGAAAGATAGTAACAATAATGCAATCGATGATCCTTGCAAATCAAACACTAAGAAAGAAAGATCCTGGCTTATGTTTGACACAATTCCCTTAAACACATTCTCTGTTTGTTCCCAAGGTACACTGGACGAAAGAAGTGTACTACCGGACGTCGAACGCTTGCTTGAAAAGAAGCCAAATGTGATGCTGCAGATTTAGATTGATAGATTGTTTGTGTGTCTCTAATTGTGTAGTCTTGCTGCTGCAGTTGGCTGTGTCCCCCAAACTGGACCGATTCAATGTCCGGTTCCTGATCTAACTATCTGATATTCTCCGGCTTTAAAACACAGATAATCACAAGACTGAGAAATTCAGTTGTCTTAACTTAATAATACTTAGGGGATGTTTGTTTCACCTCTTAATGATTCAGTTCCGTGCTTAATCATCCAGCATTCAACATTCAACATTCAGAGCATTTGTTTCACAAAAAAAGAGCTTCTGAATGGTTTAGTTAAGTGCTGAATGGTTAAGAGACATAGAGATGCTGAATGTAACTGAATTGAAACATACGTACATCAACCTTACCTTCATATGAAGTTCTACCCTAACATTCCTCTCATTGATAAAGCCTCTTAAATAATTCAGATCTCTTAACCATTCAGCATTTAATAGTTTAGATTTTGACAAACAACCACTAAAATAATAAAGAAGACACATGCTAGAATGTTATCTAAATGATCAACAGTTTATCAATATAAAACAAATAATACCAACATTATTAATGATTGTAACACCAATTGCTAGGAGCGAACAAACACATTCTGAGTTGTGACATTGCGTGAGTTTATCGTATAACATTATAATTTTCAAATTGAAGGTCACTTGTCCTACCACCAAAATAACTATTTTTTCATTCTTCTACTTTAGTAATATAGTTCTTTTACTTTGTTATTTTTATAGTTTTAGTCCTCTAACTCAACTTGATAGATTAACTACTTAAATACTTAAACGTTCTACTCTATTTTAATATATTTAATATTCGGTTAGTTATCATTTTCACACATGTCTCCATCTTTTAACATATGACGTAAACGACTTTATACCGTAATGTACGAGAAATGAAATTTTTTTATTAACACAAGTGATGAAATCACATATACAAGACCGGACTAAGACCTGCCAGTCTGCCACCATAACGCTCCACACGGGCTTATAACTAGTTTTAATTAATTCATAAGCATTGGGCCTCTATTTGTTATCCATTATTATGGGCTTTAATATATTTCATTCCATCTCTTCAGACTTCAGCTGTCAAAGAAAATTTATTTAAATTCTGATCATATTCATGAGCCTCGAATTCAACAAATCTATATTTTACGTTTATGAATAACAAAACATATAAATTAACTCATGATTCACGTGACTTGCACAAAGTTTCAACAAAGAATGTTTGCAACTAACTTAAATAAACTCACTTACATTTATGCCACCCCCAATTAGTTGACAATTTTCAGTCTCATGCTTTCCATTTGATTATTATGTTTATTTTCAATGTTTTATTACTTGATAAATCAGTGTTTTAGGGAGTAAATTTAAACGAAAAAAATAAAAGAGAAGAATTATGAGTAGGATTTGAGGAAAGATATTGATTAGATAAACATTGATTTGGTTCTAAATAGAAATAATTATTTTAGAAACATTCATGATTTCAGTACTCTTGATTATACGTTTCCTTGTTTGAAAACTATGTTTATGGAAATGATCGATACGCAAAAATGGAAATTCGCATGTGTGTATGCTCGACCACAATAACATAAATAATTCTTATTCGATTTCAATTTAACTTTAATTAAATCTATTTAATAATTCAAGGTTTTAGAGGGATCATTTTTTGGAGGAAAAAATATTTGTTCTATAATAGATAGTTTGAGAGGGACAATTGAGTGGAATTGATGGAGCTCAAACTTTAAATATTAAATATTTACAAATGCTTAGACGTAATGGTTATAATTTCTGTATAAATATTATTATTTTACCCCTGTGTAACACACGAACATTAAACCTAGTATTAACTATGTTTTAAGTTCTGCTTGTTGGTCTTACTATCTTTAATAGTTTTCTTTTAACATCAGATTAGTTGTTATAAGTTAGTAGCACCAAGTTGTCATTGTCTGGATTCAAACTCATAATCTCTAGGAAGGCAAAGCCTCCCACCTCACCTTTAACTACTAGACAAAGACTCATTATCTTCAGACGTTAAATATAAACCAATAGATTATATGTAATGGTTTTAACTAATTGTTTAATTTTTTTTAACAGAAATAATGAAATTTCATTGAAAACGAGCAAAAAGCTAGCAAAGAAAAGAAAGAAGAGATCACGAAAACACAAGAACAAAACAACAAAACACCCATCATGGCAACACACCCAAAACTACTCAAACACTCAAGCCCCTTAAAAGTTCAGAACACCACACATACCGTGGCACGGGTATAGTCGTTGGCGATCCCCCGTTGAACAAGATTTTGCTCCAAACTTCTCTAGCCAACATGCATCTAATGAACAAATGATTAACATCTTCAGGTTCCACAACACAAACAGTGCATGAATAGAGCAAATTGGCGATCCCCCGTTGAACAAGGTTTAAGACCACGGGAATAGTATCCAAGTCCAACTTCGAGATGAAAGCTAAGACGTTATGAGGAATCAATCTTAACCAGTTAATGGATATCGAAGGGCAACTGTCATTCCCTTTGAGCTTTAAAACTTCCTTGCATGACTTGGTTGTGAAGAGACCAGAGGCATGAACATGCCATGTCCAGATGTCTTCTCCGACCCGAAAATTATAGTCACGAATCATGCACTCTAAGTCTTGCAGATCCATCATGTTGCTTGAGTTCAAGGTTTGGGTTGTCCAATCCCTATTGAAAGTGATCGACCTATCTTGCTCCTTCCTTAGCCATTGCGAGACCATAACCCTTTTAATCTTTTATTTTTTATAGAGATCCGGAAAGATGATCTTGAACGGCACTAGCCCGAACCATGGAGATTCCTAAAAAATGTGTCCTGCCTATCACCAACTTGCTTCCTAAGAAACCTGCCAACATTCACATCAGTTTTTTCAAGAACAAAAAGAAATATTGTGAATTTTCATAATACATTTTGCGCATAAACAATGTCTTTCATTAACCGCCCTCCATAACCATTTAGTTAATAACTCTAGGTTCATGTTTTTTCAAGCTTTGAATACCGAGCCCATACCTCCTTTTAGATTTAGAGATCTTGACCCAACCCACCCAATGGACCCTTTGCCTAGCTGAGTTCCCACCCCATAAGAACTTTCTGCGAATGCCCTCAAGCTCGTTAATAATTTTAATCGGGGCCTTGAACATGAAGAAATAATAAAGGGGTAAACTTTAGACAACATACTTGGTTAAGACAAGTCTACCCCCGAAGGAAAGGTTACAAGCCTTCCATGTAGATATCCTATCTTTAAATTTATCAACTATAGGCTTCCAGTGCTTGAAAGCCTCATATTTACACCCAAAGACATCCCTAAATGCGTAATAGGAAAAGAATCTCGGCATTATGAAAACATGAATCCTGATCCACACTAGTGCCAATTAGTTTACTCGTGTAATAGTTTATTTTAAGCCTAGACACGACGTGAAAGCATCTAAGGATCCTCTTAAGGTTAATAGCATTCCGCTCACTCCAATCACCTACAAAAAATAAATCATCTGCAAACATAGAATGGGTAAGAATAGCACAATTATTAGGAAAAAAAACTCCCTTGAAGAGATCTTTTTACGTGGACAAAGAGACCATAACAGATAAACCCTCCATGACGATAATGAATAGGAGATGTGAAATTAGGTCCCCTTGTAAGACCCTTTTGGATAACTTGAATTCCTCAGCTGGAGAACCATTTACAATAACCAAAACTCAACCAGATTTAAGATACCCCATATCCATTTTCTTCATTTGTCCCCAAAATTCATTTGACGCATCAAATTATCAAAGAAACTCCAATTCAAATAATCAAAAGCTTTAGCGAAATCAACTTTGAACAATAATAATGACTTGTTGCTTTTGGACGCCCAATTTTGAAGCTCGTTGATGATAATGTGACCGTTGAATATGCTTCTACCTTTAGTAAAAAGGTATATGATTTCTATTTTAACAAGAGTAGGCTCCCTTTCCCCTTCCTTCAATTTCGATGCCATGGATTTGTTTTTTTTTTTTTTCCATTTATGATGCCGTGAAAGAAAGCCAGGTTTTCGTCTTCATCAATCATCTACTTAATTTTAGCCTTTTCCTTGAGATCTGTATTTCTCCTACTATCCATCTCAAGAAGAGATAGTGTTGTCCGTATAGTTTCATCACATTTACACAAAAAAGTTGTCGCTATAGATGTCGTTGCTATAGTTTGAGCTATAGCGACGACATTTGGCCTCAATAAAAATTCCCTTAAAATAGTTAAAAAATACAATTAAACATAAATTAAACAACCCCCTTACATTTATTTTTCATTCTCGCAAAGGGGGTAAAGTGTAAACACTAATACTTGTGATCAAACTACAAACTCCATAAAACCAACTGCTAAATTCTTTTTTGCTTCAATATACATATAATGTATGCTTATAGCGACCACATGTCGTCGCTAAATTTATGCTTATAGCGACCACATGTTGTCGCTATAGGGTTTGCTGTTCAAAGTTAAGTTGCACATATGGCGAAGACTTGTGTTAGTTTCTTAAAAATTTTCTAGGTTTTTAAACCAAAATCTAAATCCAAACTATAGAATATCATTCAAGCAAACCATAATATCTAATACAATCTCAAAATGTCGCGTCAAACGAAGTTTATATCAGGGTTGGTCCTAAGGATTTAAGGGCATTAGACGAGTCAGGAAAAAATGCCTTTATCTTATTATTATTATTAGACCCTTATTATTATTATTATTTCTAAATTTAGCCTATTTTTTGTCAGTAATACTTTTGAATGCATGAAGCTAATTGTTTTAGAAATTAGGCTACTTATTTTTATAAAAATGTGTCGTTGGGAAAAAAATTCACTTGAATATGCAGCTCAATGTCTATTTTTAAAAATATCAATAAAATTAGATATAAAAATTAAAAAAATACGGGCCCCCTGAAATATTGGGCTCTAAACGAGTATCCATCTATACAACCTCAAGCCCCCCATGATTCATATGTAGCACATAAAAACAGCCAACATGTATCTAATCATCACTTTCACCATCCTTTGTCATCTTCTTAAACAAAATACATTTAGGGACTATTTGGTAATTTTTTAATAGTGAAGTGTTAAATGGTTAAATGTCTGAATGGTTAAATGCTAAATGGTTAAAATGGTCTGTTTGGTTGAACATCTGATGAGATTCTAAAACTAACAAACAAATTTCAAAATTTTTCTCTCATTTATCTTGCCCCATTGGTGTGGGAACAAAAACATGTTAAATTTATATATGCAACTATTCATGACATGTTAAGTTCTTATGTTATGTTTTACTCTACCATCTACCTGCGCGTAGGGGGTGCAAATTTGGTTCGATTTCTTTGACCCAATGCGACGCCCGCACGTCCTGCAGACACGAATGCCGCTCCAAAAACCCAGGTCCGTGCGAGACTTGTTTTTAATGGTTTTTTTTCTTAAAAAACAAAAAAAAATAGTGAAACTATATATAACGTCTTCTTCAACCTTCCAACCCTTGCCGCCCCTGCTTTCTTCCCCTTCGTTTTTTCCTTTCTTCCTTCTTCGCTTGTCTCTGGGCTCTTCTCTCGTTCAGCCGCCCCTGCAATCTTCTCTCGTTCAGCCACAACCTCTGCGCTCTTCTCTCGGCAGCCTCTGAACCATTCAGCAATGCCCCGAGTCTGAATGGTTCCTTTGAATCGGTCAGCACCATCTTGTTCAGCAGCTGCAGCCAAACACCTCTTAACGCTTCTATCTCTGAATTAGTTAGAGGTGTCTTCCCATTTAGTGGTAAACAAACAGCCCCTTAGTGCATGCTAATTACCCATTTATCACACGTAGACATTAGACAACCCGAAACCATTCTCAAGCTTTAGGTCAGCTTGTTCCTAGCTCTATTTCTAAGGTTCGACTCATTTTATACTTTCAAACTCGATCTTGATTCAAGCTCGACTTGTTTACACCCCTACATGAATTAACCAATCGCAACCAAAACTTAACATCAAATTATACCAACTTCTTGTGCACCGGAAGTTGTTTCGTCTAGGCATGATGTACGTGTTTCCGAGGATTAACGTCCCTTGATAAATAATGACTTTAAATTAAAAGTAGAATGGATTGGTTTTTTTGAACAACTTACATGCAATACAACCTTACAATTGTAGCATTATTAACTTACTTGAACAATGTAATCAATCAACTACCAATTCTTACCCATCTACTCCTACTCGGAACTCCATCATATACAATTGACAATTGGTAATACCCCGGTGGCGCCACCTCGGCTGTCGCCGGAGCTAAACACACTACAACATAATTATCAGCGAATCTCTGTCGTATCTCCGCCACTTCCATCACCAACAACCGTTGGTGCATTGAAAAAGAATGGGTAGTAAACGACGGCGCCATCATCGTTACATACATCTTCCGATCGTCCAAATCTTTCCCCTTTCCCTTCCACCGGAAATTAACCACAACCTTGCGTTCGTAAACCAAATTCACCCCGGTCACAATTCCGGTGATGTTCGGTCTAGAACTGGGGCCAAATAAATACGGTGGTGAAAACGCTTCGATGCTAAGCTCAGTTGGAAAAAGAGCTGAAAAGTTATAGTTTGAGTTCGGATTGCTCCCTCCAACGATCACACGTCCGTCGGAGAGTAAATGAGCACTCGAATGGTACATCCGAGGAATCGTTGTCGGATTCATTTTCAAAAACCTTTTTGAAACCGGTTCATACAAAACTGGATGCAAAACCGGTTCTCTAGCCAAGTCCCACCCCGCGGCCCCACATGCCGCGCCATTAATAATCAAAACATCACCAGTAGGTAACAATAACATGTCACCCATTATTCTACTCAAGGGCATTTCAGTCATTTCCCATTTCGGATTATCATCATTCAATCTCAACCGTCCACATGTCTTGGTCCCCTCTACATATATGTTAGCAAGAGCTTTATCAATAGCATCCGGTACCGTTCCCCCGCAAATGAACACCTCGGCAAGCGGAGGAGTCGTTTTCGTAGCTCCCGAGAGAGTTAACGGTAGTAAAACCGACGAACCGGTACTCGGGTAGTTACGGGCCACGCCACCTGGCATTACCGGATAGTTTCGTACTACCTTGTTGTGCATGTAATCTAGTAGTATTGCCCGATCGTTGGCAAAGACGAAGAGGTTACCGTCGGTGTTTAGATGAATGAACGGGTATAGGTTGTTCGGGAACAAATCGGTTCTCAGTGTTTGTTCGAGAAACGGTAGATGGTATTCAACTGCAGCATTGAAACATTTAAGAATCAATAATAAATTTTGGGACATGCAATAAATAATAATAAATAACGTATGTAAAATAGGATGAATTTTGATTTTTTTTTAAAACACATGTTTTTTTTTTTAGATTTTGGGAATGGTTTGCTTATAAGACAACCTCTCGCTCGCTCGCTCGCTGATTGAACTAGCGGATCGATATGATGAGCCGGGAAGTAGATATACTTCCTAAGACATGGTTCAATCTTTAGTAATGATGTAAATTAGTTTGAAGTGTTGTAAGAATAGAAGAATGGTAATTTAAAAGAAATGAAAAAGAAATGCAGAATTTTATTTGTTATTTTCATTGAAAAAACTAATTGTGGTATTTAAATTGATCATTTTAGCAAACTCATAATAAAAAATTTGAAGGTTAATTGACCGTATGATTTATGGTGTATTTAATAAAAAGGATATGTGAATTGCTACCATGTATGTACGTGTGCATTATCTTTAACTACAATTAAATTGTATACATATAGATTTTTTTGTTTCATTATAACTTTTTAATTGTAGTATTTAATTTTTCTAAAAACTCTAAACATGCAATAATGTTTTGGTTTCGTTTATGATATCTCCAACATAAAACCAAGTTGGGTTGAAAAAATATACTTTTGAAATGAGAAAAGGTACTTTTTAATAAAAAAATACATTTTTTTCCAAACAAACTCAGATCTAAAAACAAAATTATACCTTGTGAAAAAATAACAACATACGAAATTAACTATTATTTAAAAAAAATAATCAAATGTAAGCATTTTTTATTTAAAATTAAAAATTAAAAATTTTTATCTTATACAAGTAATAGTGAAAAAAACAACATAATGAAATTAATTATCAGAATAAATCTAATAATTCAATGCTTTTGATGGTATTTTTTAAGGAGAAAATATTAATTTGTTTCATAATAGAAAGTCTGATATGAAAATGTGGTGAATTTTTTCACCATTTATGACTTGGTAAAAATCAAATCCTTAAAATTAAATATTTAGAGATAAAATAATTTCTCATAAATATTATTAGACAATTTGTGTGTGTCTACACGGGTATATTAAACCTAATATAAAATAAAACACACTATTGATGGTATTTTTTAAGGAGAAAATATTAATTTGTTTCATAATAGAAAGTCTGATATGAAAATGTGGTGAATTTTTTCACCATTTATGACTTGGGTAAAAATCAAATCCTTAAAATTAAATATTTAGAGATAAAATAATTTCTCATAAATATTATTAGACAATTTGTGTGTGTCTACACGGGTATATTAAACCTAATATAAAATAAAACACACTAACTTTGTAGAAGAATTAGGTTCAAATACAAAGTCTAAATTTCCTAGAAAGTCTAAGAAGGAATTTGGACCATTAGATCTAATATTAAATGAAGATCAAAGGCTCATAAACACAAGGTGGCATGATGGTAAATAGTTAGAACTTTAAATGGTAGGTCAAGGGTATATTAGTCTTGTCTCATTTTCAAATTTCACCCTCTTTTTTAAACGTCCATAACTTTTACATACGACAATATTTTTTAATAAAAATTACACCAAAAAAACGAGCGTTTTTTTATCTTCAAAACGCATATAATATTGATATATAAAAAACGAAATTTTTTTTTTGAAGTTTTAGCTCATTGTGTTATATTTTTCAGCTCATTGTGTTATATTAGTCAAGACATTGTGTTATATTTTTCAGATTATGTTATATCCGTCAGGTCATTGTGTTATATTCGTCAGGTCATTGTGTTATATTTTCATCAGGTCGTTGTGTTATATTTTCATCAGGTCGTTGTGTTATATTTTCATCAGGTCGTTGTGTTAAATTTTCATCAGGTCGTTGTGTTATATTTTCATCAGGTCGTTGTGTTATATTTTCATCAGGTCGTTGTGTTATATTTTCATCAGGTCGTTGTGTTATATTTTCATCAGATCGTTGTGTTGTATTTTCGTCAGGTCGTTGTGTTATATTTTCATCAGGTCATTGTGTTATATTTTCATCAGGTAATTGTGTTATATTTTCATCAGGTCGTTGTGTTATATTTTCATCAGGTCGTTGTGTTAAATTTTCATCAGGTCGTTGTGTTAATTTTTCATCAGATCGTTGTGTTATATTTTCATCAGGTCGTTGTGTTATATTTTTGTCAGGTCGTTGTGTTATATTTCATCAGGTCATTGTATTATATTTTCATCAGGTCATTGTGTTATTTCAGATCATTGTGTTATTTCATTAGGTTATTGTGTTATAACACAATGACATGAATAAATAACACAATGACTTGACAAATAACACAATGAGCTGAAAAACATGAAATTTTTTTTGTTTTTTATATATGAATATTATATGCGTTTTAAAGATAAGAAAATGCTCGTTTTTATGGTGCAAATTTTTTAAAAAAATAATATCGTATGTAAAAGTTATGGATGTTTAAAAAAATGGGGTGAAACTTAAAATATAGAGACATTACCATCTTTACCCTTCCTTCTAATTTTAAAGGAGTGCCACATGTCATCATCCAATGGCTTCTTAGACTTTCTAAGGAAATTAGACTTTGTAGTATAACTCCACTCCTTTGTAGAAATATAATCAAGTTTACCAACGGTTCCAATTAAATACCTAAAACTTTATTTGTCTATTTAAGGTCACTAAAGTTTCATTAAATGTGTCAATCCTATGTATTAGTTTTTATGATTATTTGAATTTTTTAAAATTGAGTTAAACAAATGAAATATGTATAAACTTTGGCTATTATTTGGTGATTATTTTTATTCAATTTGACTTAAACTCAATAAATTTAAATTTTTTTTATTAAGGTGCAAATTTTTAGTCTTCATTTTTAGATCCCGATTCAAATTAATTGAAAAAAAAACCTCTTACTTCTTTATAATCATAATTCATATATGTTTCATATGGCTAACTTAATTTTAAAAAAATCAAACATTTATAAAACTATTACATATAATTAGAACAATTATAAAAGTTCAGTGTCTTTTAAAAAGAAAAAAAAATTTAAGGTATTTAACTCGAATAGTATTTTTGGAACATTTTCCCTTTAGTTTAATGCCTAAAAGTTAAACTAACCATCAATTTTTATCTTTTTTTTAGAACTGAAAAAAATAATAATAATTAAGGTTGTAGAACATGTTACCGGAATTTAAGCTCCTCGGAATAAACTCATACGTAAATTGTCTTCTTCCTCCTACGATGATCACTTTTCCGTCCGGCAACAACTGGTTCGAAGCATACCATCTCGGCGACACCAACCCATTTCTCGTTTCCACCCAATCACAATCATCACACGGACTAATCGTCCGAACAACCCGTTCACCTTCATTATTCCCACCCGACTGAATCAAAACCCCGTCCGGCAACAACGCGCCGGACGAGCACCAAGTATCCGACAATATCGTCAGCGGTCGAACCCCGCGTTTGGCGGGGTTAAATTCGACCGAATGCACGTAACAATCTGTTTCCCGCGGACATTTGTTCGCAGGAAACGTGATGTTGGACGGACCGAAGTCCGTCCGATCGAATGTGATGATTCGATCGTTTGGTAACAATGCCATGTGCATGGCGGATACACCAATGCTGCTCTTCAATAGCTTCCATTTTCCCTTGCTTGTATCCAGCATTGATGATGATAATTGAAGTGTTGAGAGTAATATTATTATGATTGCAACATGAGCCATTGATGAGGTGTAAATGATCAAGAAATTGTGATGATGGTAATTGGAGATATATAGAGCAAGGGAAATAGTTTTAGACTTTTAGTAGTAAAAGTTGGTCAATGAAAGTCAATTGTTTTCTGGGTTAGCAATGAATTGCATGAAGGCTCTTTATGCCACTTGCATCAGAAGTTTTTGGATGTTTGTTAAGTTTCTTGGATTTTTGCAACTAAATTTTTACTTCATATTAAGAAGTCAAGTTTCTTGGTCAACTTTTCTAGTGTAAATGTTATAATTATATCAATATTTAAGGTTTCGCATTGTGTAATACTGATAGTGATAGAATAAATGTTGTCATGAATGTAATAACTGGAAATTAAAGTCTGTATGGTAAAATTTGAATCATTAAATGCTGAATGGTTAAAAGGTCTGAACCATTAAGAGGTTTATCAATGGGAGAGTTGTTGGGGTAGAACTTCAGATGAGAATAAAGTTGGTATGAGCTTCATTCAGTTTATTCAGTATCACTTTGTCTCTTAACCATTCAGCACTTAACTGAATCATTCAGAGGTTTTTTTTCTGAAACAAATGTTGAATGATTAAGCACTGAACTGAACCATTAAAAAGTAAACCAAAAGTCTATGAGGTGTGTTGTTTGTGGTGATAGTGATTAAAACAAGGGTTGTGAAAATGTGATAATGATGGTGTTTCTGAATATTTAATACATTATATATATAATATGTTAAAAACACTATAACTGACATATTTTGTTTTAAAACCCGGAGTATGTTCAAAATAGTGTAACTATATGATTAACTTGTACATGGTGTTTTAAATCTGATACATCACAAGTTGTGATACTTTTTCTCTTTAGGTGGTTTTGTTATATATGTTGTATGTGTTGGGTGAAGTCCTTATGATTAAGGCTTGTTTGGTGGATTAGGAAGATGGGCCTAGCCCATTAGGTTTCTTGTTCCTTAAGCTGGAAACCCTAGTTATTACTCTATATATATCGTGTCTATGTATTGTAATTGGTGTGCACTGAAATATAATAAGATCCCTAGTTGCAGCAAGTGGACGTAGGTCACATCGACCGAACCACTATAAATTCTCGTGTTCGTGTGTTTGTCTTTATTCAGTCATTATTGCGTATTCGTTGTGAGTCGGTTATTCCGCTGCGCCAGTTTAATACCTAACAACTGGTATCAGAGCTACGGCTCGTTGGACTCAAGTAACGATTCGCTGTTTTTTGGTTTATTCCGATCAGCCGGTTGCCGTTCGTTCTCGTCCGTTTGAGATCGCAAGAAAAGAAAGAAATAAGAGTACGTTGTTAGTTCTACCTTGGAGTTCGTGAGAAGAAGGAAAAATAAGATTGGTTTGTTTTTTTTTGATACGTAAGATTTGAAAGAAAGAAAATACATCATGTTTCTTTATTTCTTGGGATTACGTTGGCAAGGGAAGTAAACAAATACTGTTCTGTTTTTTTTTTATACTTCGAACAAGGAAGAAAACAATTATTATTATATTTTCTTTGCGATTGATTGGCTAGTTGTGATCGATTTTGGGTATCGTGTTGAAAACTCTTCTAATCCGTCGATTAGGGTTTTGTCTAAAACTCTTGGATTCGTCGGGTAAAGGTCAGAGTTTGGTTATCAAGTTTTTTTTTACAGGAAAGTATCAACTTTTGGAGCCGGGTGACTTTGATCTATTCTTTTGTTTGTCATTATGACTGAAGACGGAAAAGTTGTGATTGAAAAGTTTGACGGTTCAGATTTTAGTTAGTGGAAGATGCAGATGGATGCATTACTTGGTCAAAAAGATTTAGATGTGGTACTTGAGGAAAAACCAAAGAAGATGACTGAAGCTGAGGAAGTTCAGTGGAATGCTAAAGACAAGAAAGCTAGAGGTATTATTACATTGTCTTTGACAAGAAACGTTGCTTATAACATCATGTCTGAAACCACCGCTCGTGGTATGATGTTGGCGTTGTCAAATATGTATGAAAAGCGCTCTGCAGCTAATAAAGTTTTCTTGATGAGAGAACTGTTCACGATGAGAATGAAAGAGGGAAGTTCAGTGACCGAGCACATTAACAATTTGAATTCTATCTTGTCCAGATTGTCTTCTGTTAAGATGAAATTCGATGATGAGACTAAAGCTGTACTATTGCTATCTTCACTGCCTGATAGTTGGTCGGGGACGGTAACTGTTGTTACTAACTCAACTGGAACTGAAGGGATGACATTTGAAAAGATCAGGGATTTGGTACTGGGTGAAGACGTTCGCCGAAGGGGTGCTAATACGGGATCTTCTTCTGAGATGTTACACGTTGGCAGGGGAAGAGATAACAAGCGAAATAGTGGGAGCAGCAATGGTCGGGGCAGGAGTTCGTCTAGAGCTCGTCCGAGTGTGCGTTGTTGGAACTGCAATGAAAAAGGGCACTATAGAAGTCAATGTCCTAAAGATAAGAGTTCTGAGAAAGAACTAAACACTACTGGTAGTTACTCTGATGATGATGTACTACTGCTTAACGGTGAGAGTAGTGTTGTTTCATGGGTCATGGATTCCGGTGCACCATTTCATGCTACCCACAGTAGTGATGGCATGCGGAATGTTAAAAAGGGCAATTTTGGCAAGGCTAGGCTTGGAAACGGTAAAATTCTTGATGTGACTGGCATGGGGGATGTTGACTTGGTTACTACTTTGGGCACTACTTGGACTTTATCTAATGTTCGGATCATTCCAAAGCTTGAAACGAAAGTTATCTCCGTTGGGCAATTGGATGAGCAGGGTTTAGATGTCAAGTTTGGTGGTGGAAAGTGGAGAGTGGTCAAGAATAATCTCGTGATTGCTAGGGGTTTCAAGAAGGGGTCGTTGTATCTTGTGCTTGTTCCGTCTAGGGATGTGACCACCCCTGTGAAGACGAATGCTAGAATCGGGCTCGCAGATTCGAGAGCTAAGAGAGTTCGGTTTGTAGCAGTGAACTCTGGAGCTCCAGTTAATCAGCTTGAGCGTATTCGGAAGTCTGAGCGTGGACGGGGATTTCGTAACAGTGGGAGTAATTCGACACAGTTTGGAAATCGACGTTGGGTTCGAAAGACTAAGGAGCCGAATGAAAATGTCTCTCCTGGGAAATTGCTACTATTGGAGAGTGTTCCTCTGAGTATTTCTGGATCTGATGCGTGGGGGTCAGATGGAATTGAGGATGTGATGAGGAGGTCTGTTGAGACCGGGTTGGGGCCATCTGGGGCTCCAACGGGCCCTTCTGTTTACTGACGATGATTGGGCCGGCTGCAACTAGGTGGACTCGGGATGATTGGTTTGAAGTTTGGTTTGTTCTTTGGGAGCTGGACCTGGAAGACTTCTGTTCCTGATGATTGTTGATTACTAATTACTGATTACTGAAGACATAGATTGTTGTGTGCTTGTTGGCGGACTTGGTGCTTATCTCAAGGCCTTCAAGTGGGAGAATTGTTGGGTGAAATCCTTGTGATTAAGGCTTGTTTGGTGGATTAGGAAGATGGGCCTAGCCCATTAGGTTTCTTGTTCCTTAAGCTGGAAACCCTAGTTATTACTCTATATATATCGTGTCTATGTATTGTAATTGGTGTGCACTGAAATATAATAAGATCCCTAGTTGCAGCAAGTGGACGTAGGTCACATCGACCGAACCACTATAAATTCTCGTGTTCGTGTGTTTGTCTTTATTCAGTCATTATTGCGTATTCGTTGTGAGTCGGTTATTCCGCTGCGCCAGTTTAATACCTAACAGTATGCACTATGCAAAAGAAGTGAATTATATGGTTTTTTCTGTTTCTTAGCTATGTTATGGATTTTGAAATGAATATGTACATATATATATATGTGTGTTTATATTAAAAGACTTTTATATAACATCAATGTAGAAATAACATTTAGAACTGACAGATTCACTTAAAAAAATAACATAAGTAGCAAAAGAACAGGACATAGATAGGGGTTTTACAGTTAAAGGGTAGAACATTAAAAGTAGAGTTTTTTCTTGACACCTTTTTTTTTTTTTTTTTTTTTTGTGAAAACACATTAATTAACTCTTTATGGTTTGAAGTTTTCCTACCTGCTCCTTTATTTGCTCATCAACACCAAATTTTGTTATGAGATTTTATTACATTACAAATCAACTATATCTAGGTACAATGGTTAATTAGCTAAATCTTTTCAATTTGCATCAAACAATTTGTTTTAAGGTTACAAACAAAACTTAGGTTTCTCGATTGTTACCGAATTCTTTTCGATCTTTGTTTGCATCTTTTATGTTCGGTAACATTTCCGTCTTTATAAAACAAACATGCATCAACATACATGATTTTGTATCCATTCTTCTTTAGGTTACAATTACGCATGTTGCTTATATCTATGGTCTTCTATTGCACATGGGTTTCTTGTTCTTTTCCATCAAAACCAACTCAAAGTGTAACATTATTTTCTTGAGGGTTGTTTCTTTCCTTTTGAGAGAAAAAATGCTCTCATGGACACACATTAAATTAATTAATAATAATAAAATAAAACAAAGTAACTTAATTATTAATAAATAAATTGTGATAGGGTTTCATCATTCATTACTTAACTTGAGGTTGGTAGACAATATATAGGGTATGGCTTCGTCTCCTAAACGTGTTTCATTGTTTTGGTAAAAGAATTATTGCTCACGAATCATTCTCACTTTTATATGTTTGCCCACGTACGTACTCACAACTTTTTTCTTTCCTAATACTTTTTATTCTAAAGACTTTGTCATGGTGATCACTACCTAGAATCTCCATGATTTGTGGTCAAGATTCACACCACGTCAGTTAATTACCCATTCATCAGAAAAGGACGTTGCACTAGTACGTCGATTTACCTTCGTCGCACCAGCATGTACAATGTGACACCAATGAGCATACCTATTAGTACTTCTTGGTGCTTAAAAGGTCACCATTTGGAACCATGCTTTATACAAGCTGAGGTAAAGCGAAAGTGGTGGAGGTAATGCTACGATGAAAGGAATCGATAAAACAAGCTAGCACTCAAAAGAGTAATTGATGCGGGCCCAAGTGTGGAGGAGCGGGCCCTTATATTTCTAGAGGCCCATGATCGTGCCTCACAGAAATGGGCATAACTTGAGTTACAGGCCTCCGTTTCGGACGAGCTACCAGTCAAATCGTAGGCGGCTTACCCGACTTTTTTTCTCTAAATAAGCCTCCGTAAGGGAGTTATTGTCACTTTTATGCTTTGGACATGCTTTTGGACTTTTTGTTTTGGGCTTTTGTTTTGGCCCGTAGTTGTTTTTTGGCCCATTAGGGTTTTGTTTCTCTTATTTATGATATTCTAATGAACATGAAATGATCATTGATCATTATTTACAAAAAAACGTTTACTCTTTCAGATTCTCCGGTTTTGGGTGAATTTGGGGTGGTTTGGAATTTTGAGTCAACACGGGTATTCGTAGAATCAACGTGTTTGAATCATTCTCAATTGTTACACTACATTAGTAATCCATAAGTATCTCATTTCTCCCACTTATTTTGACATGTATATGTTGAGCTACATAAAAGAGTGGGAGAAATTTAATGAAAAGTTAGATAAAGTTAGTGTTCGAGGCTTTTTCTGTTAGAAAATAAAATCACAAGGACCTAAAGGGTGCGACTGAATCTGCTAATGGTATCAAAACACAAAGACTAAACTGTAGTTTACTCTGTAATTTAAGATACTGCTTCTTAGGTTGACTTTTAAGAAGACCTTTCGGTGCCATGTTTCAAGTCTATCCATTCACCATCATTGCTATTAATCCGTGTGAGTATTTCATAATCACTTTTTATGCTTTATTATTTTGTGAGAAATATGTGACAATTATCAAAACATTTTTATTCATTTTATTCGGTTTATTCAATTGAATTCAATACATTTTTATGTTATTACTTGTAAATACGTGTTCATAATGTGATAGACAATTAGGAGGCATGATCATTTTTATACAAACCTCAATTTTCAATTGACCAACCAGAGAGGAAAGCTATAAGAGCAAGTTGATAAATCTATGGGTCTTACAAGCTCACCCCATATTAATTTCGAGTGGTGATTATTAATTGATTCATGTTTTATTCATTAAAACTTCAACTATAGATCGACTCTAGTTACCCACGTCACTTAATGTGTGTGATTAAGTGGATGCAAGTTGATTAGTGATTAGATTTGATTATGCAAATTGTTTATTATGTTCACACTTGCAAATTTATAAGTGTTAGCACTACATGTGAATTGAGTCAAGTTTAATCATGTTTCATCATTAGTTATATGTATGCAAACCCTATGTTTCCTCACCAGCTAATTCGTTAGCTGGTCGTTTACTTTTCACATGATTTCAGAAAATACATATTAGTTGTTATTCAAGATGTTTCAGAATATAGGACACCTTTGAACCTAGTCAATAAATAAATCTTTCAATATGTTGTATTATTATTTATTTGAAATTCAATGTTTGTAATCAATGTAAATTTTGTATTTAATGATATTTTCAAACATTTTAGGGAAATTGGATTTTATTAAACCCAACTTTATTATTAATCCCAACTTTACTTTTGGTCATTATTACTCCCAACTTTCACTTAATTGACCACTATTGAGTCTTCCGTTAACCTTGACTAACTCCGTTAAAATATGCTTATTTGGCATCCACGTGGCATCCACGTGGCAGCTGACGTGGCATCCACGTGGCAGCCGACATGTTTTATTTTTAGGGAAATTGGATTTTATTAATCCCAACTTTCATTTATTGGTCATTATTAATCCCAGCTTTCACTTATTGGTCATTATAATTCTTAACTTTCACTCATTGACTATTATTAATCCCAACTCTACTATTGACCATTATTAAATCCCAATACAAATACAAACAATCCTTAATTGAAATATGATCGACCATCATACAAACACAAACAAATCCTATGTCTCAACTGAAATTATTAAGTATTCGTATGATTTTCTCCAATTCAATGTATTAGAACATGATGCAAGATGAAGTGTGAGAACAAGGTAAAAAATTAGGGCTTTAAAATCTTTTAAGTATGATATATAAATGGTTAGGAAGATTTTGAAGATTGTTTTTTGAACCCCTACGGTTTGTTTGTGTTTGTATGATGATCGATCATATTTCAATTAAGATTTGTTTGTGTTTGTGTTGGGATTAATAATGGTCAATAGTAAAGTTGGGATTAATAATAGTTAATATGTGAAAGTTGGGATTAATAATGGACAATAGGTGAAAGTTGGGATTAATAAAATCCAATTTCTCTAAAAATAAAACATGCCAGCAGCCACGTGGATGACACGTCAGCATATTTTAACGGAGTTAGTCAAGGGTAACGGAATGCTCAATAGTGGCCAATTAAGTGAAAGTTTGGAGTAATAATGGATAATAGTAAAGTTGGGATTAATAATGGCCAATAGGTGAAAGTTAGGATTAATAAAATCCAATTTCCCACCATTTTAGTATCATGAGCTATGAGCAGTCGTTTCACTTCCGTCTGCCCCGTGGATTCCGCAATTCGTTAGGGAGTGACAACTACCATCATCGGTTACAATTGGTAAAAATCACATTAATCAATCACGGTTACACCAGTAAAGCTGCCACATATCCAAAGACCAAAGACGATCAAAATCTAACCATTTTACTGTTCAAAATTTCATGATAATCAATATAAAGAAGTTGGTTCACTGCACAACATCATAGATCTGGTTCATCACAAATCTAATGCATCGTGCAAACATCCCACAACATCACAGATTTAGAAATTCACATCATCAAACGGGTTTCACCCGGTTGAACCCACCATCATCATCATAAACATCCAGCACCACTTACAACAGGTAATAAAAAGCATCCGAAATAAACAAAGGAGGCAACGATGGCCACATGTAAGCCGATGGTTAAACAACTCTAAGGATCAGTAGCTCTTGACTGGTAAAACAGAGCCAGAAACAACAAACTCCCTTGCCATTGCCACCATCAATATCCCTTGCCAACGCATAGCGATGATATGCTATACCACGATCAATATCCCAACTTTTAGAAATCGTTAATTCTCGGAACCACCTTTACCAGCAATATGTTAGACCACCACCAACAACCCCAAGCCACCAACAACTCCCCACCAGATACCTATTTTCATCTTTATTCTCTTCCCGCACACCATTACCACTCGCCTATCGCCTAGAAAGTCGTTCAACGTCACCAACCCGTCAAAAATTCGGCACATACGCCAACCTCACCGATCACAACATTAACCATCACTTGTTTCCACCTAAATCAATCCGGTCCCCACACAAGAGGCTTAATTCCACCCAAATCGAAGTGGGTGTGATTGACTAAAAAATTGTATGTTTTTCTTGTAATTTACTCACACTTGTAATAAAACTTAGGAATGGGTTAAAATAAAAATGTTTTTAAGTCTATAAAAGCAAAGTAACATCCTAAGCTTGACACAAATCATTTTTTATACATGAAAGGGACGATATTTATGTTATCAAATAATTTAAAAGCCCACTTTGATCGTCGCTTTCAAAAAATCATTGGTTTCGTCTCAAATAAATGGCTATATGGAATATTTTTCTTGAGAATGTAAATTACATTTTCATATCCACATACGATTATGACCCAAGATATGCATTGCGACAACTGGGTCTTTGGTTGGTGCGTTTTTTACTTTGACACATGCTATGTGATGTGGTCGTAGTGTTACGTTTGTAACTTCGTTGCATGTGTTACCATGATAACATTAAACTGTGGTGCTCTCACATTAAAATTGTTACATTAACATGTGAACCTCGCACGATGTGTTTACGGTATACCCATTATATCTCTTACCATAGTGCCGTCAAGTGGTCTAGTAGTATGTCTTAGCGTATCAATGCAATTTAAAAGATTAATATAGACAAAAGAATAAAAGTTAAAAGAAAAGAATAAAAGAGAATATTCAAAATTAAATATCCAACAACCTTAAGAATGTTGGAAAATTTTATAAAACACAAATAATACTTTGTTAAAAATACAAAATAATATGTTGATTGGTGTTTCAACTTTTTAGTAAATGTGATAGTTTTATTACATGAAATGTTTCATTTCGTTATTCATGTTTAATGGGGTGTTTCAACTCATTAGTTATGGGTAATGAATGAGATGTTTGACTCATTTCACCTATAAATATCAAGGTGAGCCTTGATTAGAAGATATACCAAAATATACCAAAACTTCACTAATTCTAAAAGATCTCTCATTGTTTCTCTTCAAATTATTTCTAACAAATCTTTGATCATGTTCATGTTCTTTTTTAAGGTATAATTTGGGTTGTGAGTCAATCCCGGCAGCACATACTGCTTCGGCTGTTGTATCCTGGGAAACAAACGAGTTCTCTTGGGAGACTCAGAATTTGTTTTAAGGGACCCGTGTTGAACACGAATCCTCAGCCACGATTATACTTCCGTTCTACTCATTTCTTGTATTTATTAATTTTCAGTTGTAATCGTATTGTAATGTATATATATATATATATATATATATATATATATATATATATATATATATGTGGAGGTTCATTTGAGAAGACTCATATATTGCGAGAATTAAAAAGAAGAAACCTAAATCACTAAAAAAAAACTTTTAATTTGTTTAACTATTTTAAATAAATTCACTTCCTACATACAAATGTGTAAGGTATAAACTAAAAAAATCATTAAAATATTTTTTACGTATGTATTTTTAGCGTTTTAAATTTACCTACACACGTGTAGGTTATGTGTAAGTAACCTAACATACACATGACTTCCACATGTGTAGGTTTAACAAATAAACAAAATTTATTAAATTTTATATATTGAATATCAAAGTTAATGAATAAATGTTGCATTTCTATCATTGTTTTGTAAGTTAAAAACGTTTTTGGTTGAAAAAATGAAGAATTTAGCAATTTCTTTTTCTTCTCGCAATATTTGCTCTTCTCAAATGAACCCTCCCCTATATATATATATATATATATATATATATATATAGGATTAGGATCAAATGAGAAGACTCATATATTGCAAGAAGAAAAAGAAGAAACCTAAATCACTAGAAAAACTTATCAATGGTTTAGTTTTTTAAATAAATTCACTTCCTACATACAAACGTGTAATGTATAAACTAAAAAAAATCATTAAAATATTTTTTACGTATGTATTTTTAGCGTTTTAAATTTACCTACACATGTGTAGGTAACCTAACTTACACATGACTTCCACATGTGTAGGTTTAACAAATAAACGAAATTTATTCAATTTTATTTTTTGTATGTCAAAGTTAATGAATAAATATTGCATTTCTATCATTATTTTGTATGTTAAAAACGTTTTTTGTTGAAAAAATGAAGAATTTAGCTATTTCTTTCACTTCTCGCAATATTTGCTCTTCTCAAATGAACCATCCCCTATATATATATATATATATATATATATATATATATATATATATATATATATATATATATATATATCTTATGTTAGGGATTAAAATCATAGTTTTGTTAAAGTTAAGAGCCAAAATTATAAATATGTAAAAGTTAAGATCCTATGTTAGGTATCATTAAGGTGCTGTTTGTTTTTCTGCAGGAAAATGTCTGTAGTTTGCGGACCACACCTGCAGACATTTGTAAAAGAAGAGGTGGACTAAACATCTGCAGTCTGCAACTAGAAGACTGTTTGTTTTTTAACTTCTGCAGTCTGCTGAAATAAACTGGTGGTGGTGAACAATGGTGATGGGTGGGGGTATTGGATGGTGGTGGGTGGGGGGACGGTGGTGGTAGTGGTGGTAGACAGTTGGTGGGGGGAACGGTGGTGGTAGTGGTGGTGGACAGTGGGTGGGGGGGGGGGACGGTGGTGGTGGTAGTGGACAGTGGGTGTTGGTTGGGGGACGGTGGTGGGTGAGGGGCGGTGGTGGACAATGGGTGTTGGGGGGACGGTGGGTGGTGGTGGACGGTGGAGGTGTGGTAGATGGTGATGGTGGTAGTGGGCAGTGAGTGGTGGTACTAGGACTACTAGGTGATGGTGTTTAACCCTCCTCTGTAGGTCGTAGAAGATCTCATACGTGGTCGGTTCAAGTTTGCACCCTCAAGAGGTCGAGCAGATGTTTTTTAATGAAACGTCTTTGAAAAAAATAAACAGTCTGCATATGACAATGTCTGCGTGTGGTCTGTGCGACGCAGACATAAGAGGCTGCGCAGACCTTTGTGAAAGTAATCATAACCATTATGTCTAATGATGATGTCATCTTGTAACTTAATATTATTATGTATTAAGTTTAATATTTGTTTGTTATACACGGGTTAAATAATAACATTTATAAAGTAATCATAACCATTATGTCTAACGATTTGTGAATATTTAAAATTTAAGAATTTGGTTCTATCAACTCATGCATGGTGAAAATTTTCACTTAATTTGTTCCCTCCCAAAATTCTTATTAGAGAACAAAAAAATTTTCCCATCAAAGATTGTCCACCCTAAAACCTTGAATTATTAGATATATATAAAGTATGTATATCGATCATGTGTTAATATCAAGTTTATTATTCCATAACATTACGATTGGCATGTATCATTTTATTACATTTTCATCATATCCAACTATATTTGTGACTCATGTCACATGTTACGTTTGACGTTTGTGACAATAACCTCATTAGACATAAATAAAAAATAGTATTATGCTTCACATGTTGTAGTGTATATCTGTAAAAGTAATGCAAAAATATAATTAAACAAAAGAATAATAAAAGAAAAATATAAAGTTAAGAAATTAAGTTAATTAAAGATAGATGTTAAAAGTGTGAATATATATAAAGTTAAGAGTAAAAATATTAATAATCTTGAAGTTTGGGTCAAACTTATAAAGAGTAAACTGCAGTTTTAATCCCCGTGTTTTGATATGATTAACAGTTTCAGTCTCATCTTATCAGTTTTGGTCTATGTGTTTATACTTTCTAACAAGAATTGGTCCCGGACATTAATTTCATCCAAACTCCGTTAAGTCTCCCTCACATACAGAGTAAAAATATCATTAATTTGTTCCACTCTTTTGACATGCGACTAAATAAAAATGTTAACCTACATGATAAAAGAGGGGAAATGACATTTTTACCCCTTAGATATTGGGTGCATGGGAGAGATGTAACGGATAATTGAATGTAGTTAGTGTTCAGGACCATTTCCGTTAGAAAATAAAAACACAAGGGACCAAAACTGTTAAGGTGAGACTGAAACTGTCAAAGGTATCAAAACATAGAGACCAAAACTGGAGTTTACTCAATTATATTTATAAATGTATGAAAGTCGAGGGATTATTAGAAACGGTAGTAATTGTGTGCATCGATCACGTATTAAATTTAATCTATTATTCCATAACATGCTAATCCTTATATAATATAGTAAAACGAAAAAAGCTTATGTGGCACCTTTCTAAAGCTTCTGGCTTATGTGGTATCATTTGAGAGTTTATCTCACAATAATAATTTTTTTATTTAAAATATTTATATAAAATATATTATAATAAAACTAATTACATTTTTGGTCCTCTAATATTATTTTGGAGAATTCTGACAAATTTAAGAGTATTTATATTTTTAACCCTCTACTACAAGGAGTGTACATGAGTCGGTTTATATTTTATAGGGTTTAATTATGAAACTTATGAATAAAGTTGATAATAATATACCATTAAAGACCTCAGTGCTTTACAAATATACATAACATTTTTATACGATTTAAAAAAACTAAATTACATCATAAAACTGAGCACTTTATGGTGTAGTAAAATTTAAGTATAATATTGTTATACTAAAAGTCTAATTTTTAAAAGTATATCATGTGTTTCGGTTTATCACGGTTTTGTCTCAAAACTGATTGGAACATTTATGAATATCCTTAAAAGCACTACTTGAATGTTGTGTTCCCGAGCGTAGCATGGCACTAAACTAGACTAAACTAGTCTCTAATATAATATAGCAAAACGAAATTTGCTTATATCCATTGAGAGCAATTTTGCTTATGTTGCATCATTGAGAGTTCTTCTCACAATAATAATTTTTTATTGAAAATATGTATATAAAATATATTATAATAACATTAATTACATATTAGTCCTATAATATTTAGGAAAATTTTGAAAATTTTAATATTAGTTATATCATAAACCCTCTACTACTAGGGTGTACGTGAGTCAGTTTGTATTTGATATGATATAAAATTGAAACTTAAGGATAAAATGATAATAATATACAATTAAAGACTTCCGTATTTTTAAGCACACGTAACTTTTTATAAGAAATTATTTTTTTTTTAAAAAGCTACACCATAAAACCGAGCATTTAATTATCTTTAATTTTAGTATAATATTGATATACTAAAAAATATATTTTTTAAATAATTATGTTTCGGTTTTACCACGGTTTTGTCTCAAAACTAATTGGAACCGTTCTTAGCCCCCATGAATGCTTTAAAAGCACCATTTAAATGTTGTGTTCCCGAGCGTAGCGCGGGCACTAAAATAGTTGTCTTATATGACAGAATTAGCATTTGTTGGAGTTGTTGGAATGAGATCCGGTAACTTTAGTGACTCAGGTTCAGATCTCTTTGTCTAATTATTTGTTTTCGGTAATGAGACTCAATGCAGGAAGACCAGGATATTTATGATTGCTAGTTCGATCTTAAGGGTGACCGGGTTTTACCACCATTGGGCCTTCAGGCAGATGGTTTTTCCCGAAGCTGGAGATAACTATGGTGGCCTCTTATTATTGGGTTACCCCATACATATATAGTACCTATGCAATTCTTTGTTTGTTAGTCGTTAAAAAAAATTGTCTTCTTTCTTTATTGTGATTTCATAAGTTCTTTTAGCAGCTAGAAGTGGAAAATTGAGTACCACAATGGCCATTGCGATCTTCTTGAACTACATGATCAATAGTAGGGTTGTTAAAACCACTCGTCACTCGTGCTTGCCAGAAAATGCTTGTCTGCTAGGTTCTATACTGATCGATCAGCACGGTTCGATTTGCAAATGAGCCAAGCACGAGCAATGGTCCGCCTGGCTTGATTCGACTTGATTTTTTAAAATCCCTTTGTTTTGCGCGCACTAAGGGTTTACTTGCTCTTTTGTGTTATATTAAGCCGAGTTGCTCTTGAAAGCAACCCATCAACCGCCCTAGTTCGTTTGCATACGCATAAAAAGAAAAATGCCTTCAAAAGGACCATAGCTTCTGTATGTTCATCTGTTGTTATTATTAGGTGATTTAATGTCACAAGACAAGAGTACTATAGTTTCATTAATTTATGCTTGTATGTTTGTATATACAAGTAAAAGCAATCATACAACTGGCAATCTAGTTATCGGCAAAACTAAGCTTACGTTATGGGATATATATAATAGATGTGAGATCATTCACATAAAGCTTACAATCCTATTCATTGTTGTAAGGCCGGTATCACTATAATTGTGTACAACATTATTTAAACAATACTTACATTATTAATTATTGCATGATCTATATATATTGTGGGCCTTACTTGTTATTGTTACATGCTTCCCTCATCTTAAGTTATAATTGTCCACAAATCGATACTAATACAACTTAAGGGTTGTTCCAAAATTATACGACTTAAGGGTATTGCTCAAATGAGAACCGTATATTAAATTGAGAATTTAATAATTACTAAAAAGGAAAGAAGTGAAATTTTAAAGAGTGGTAAAACTTAATTAGGGCTGATAATTTTGTACACGGACACGAATACATGACACGAACTTACACGGTCTTAACAGGTAACAAGTAAGACCTTAACAGGTAGCGGGTACTAAACAGGTAGACACGAGTATACTTGTTAATTTTCGTGTATTTAATAGGTATTTATCTGTTTGCCTGTTAATATCTGTTAATACCTGTTATGATTTTTAAAAATAAAAAATATAATTTAATACAATATATTTACCTTATTTACCCTTAAAGTTATCGATTAATTTTTATTTCACTAAACAAGTTCTTGAATACTTGTTTTTAAACAAATCTTATCGCGTATACCTGTTATAAACAGATACAAGTACATGTAATGGTAACATGTACACAATAGGTGTCGTGTACAGGTAATAGTTTTCGTGTTCGTGTCTTAACAGGTTCGTGTCTTAACAGGTACAAGTATACACGATTTGTCAGCCCTACTCTGAACCTTTTAATATATACATCTTAAAACATTAATATTTTTTACATACCGCTAATTTTTCTTTTAAAAAATTGCACTATTAGATTGTGAATTTATTCATCTTTCATTTGACTATAAATACCGTTATAAAAAAATTAAATTTCCTCATTTTTACATTTTTAATACTACATATATGTAGTATTACAATATAACATGTTTTTTAATTTTATAGTATTGTATATATGCAATACTGATCGATGCATGATTATCTTCTAATATGAATTTCAAAACCGTATCAAGTACCATAAGGTCGTATAAAGACTTTGAGTAATCTTTAAACTTTTGAGTCAGTTAAGTGCTTTCAAAACAACATCAAATACCATGATACTACAAAAATAAGACGCGAATGTTAATTTTTTTTAGAACAAATTACATATTTCATCCTTTACATTTACATCTTTTTTCACCAATGGTCTTTTTTTGCTAAACTTTTCACCAAATGTCCTTTATGTTAATAATATATTACAAAGTTAGTCCTCTACTCTAACTCCTGTTAAAAAAATCCCGTTAAATTATGTCACGTGCGGATCATGTGACCGCAAACCTGTATTTTCTCAACCCTTTGACAACATATATTTGATATAAGTTAGGATTTTAATCAAAACATAAGTTGTAAATGGCTTTGGAAAATACAAATTTGCCCTCACGTGATCTGCACGTGACACACTTTAACGAGATTTTTTAACGGGGTTAGAGTAAAGGACTAACAATGTAATTTTTTTAAACATAAATGACGTTTGGTGAAAAGTTTAGCAAAAAAGGACAAATAGGAATGGCAATGGGCCGGGTATGGGTCGGGTAATAGTAATCCCAGGCCCGTACCCGAATGTAAAACTCAGTCCCATACCCGGCCCAATACCCATCGGGTATCAATCGGGTAATTACCCGTCGGGTATCGGGCATACCCATGGGTATCGGGTATACCCGTCAATTAGTTCCACAATATGAAAATAATACATACATACATAATAAAATGTATCAAATCCAAAAAAATAAATTCTCATGATATATGAATTTAAAAGAAGCAATAGCGGTAAATATCAAAAGATGATTCACTCTCTAAATAATATCAAAACAAGTAGTTCATCTTCCAAAACAAGCTATACTAGTTCATAAAAAAAGATTCATGAAAAAATACCAAAACAAAGATACTCACTTGCTTTCATATTTAATATAAAACATAATCATAAAAACTACTTCATCTAATATAAAACATATTAAAAAATCTACTTCATCTAATATAAAACATATTAAAAATATTAGTTTAGTTAAAGGCTAAAACTAAAAAAGATTAATGATTATATATAAGGAAAACAAAAAATATATATATATATATGTATATATCTTCGGGCCGGGTACACGGGCCGGGTATGGGACGGGTTCATATGATCTCATACCCGTACCCGAACCCGGATTTTTTTTAAAAACAAATCCCATACCCGGTCCCATACCCGAAAATTCGGGCCATTACCCGGCCCGAATACTTCGGGTTTCGGTTTTTCTCATCGGGCTCGGGTTTTATTGCCATCCCTAAGGACAAATAATGAAGAAGGGTGTAAACTTAAAGGATGAAAAATGTAATTTGTTCTTTTTTTTAATATACAAATATTATACTCTAATTAAAAGTATTAAATTTCTTGAATAATTTGTGCAATTTTTTTAGAAAATAATAGCGTATGAAAAAGTGATGGATTTTTAAATGAAAAGGTGGAGTAGTTTTCAAGTTTTTAACTTAACTTGAGTTCTCTCTTAAATTTTACCATATATCTTAACTACATTAATAAGCAAATTGGATGAGTACGTAGAATGGTCATTTAGTCATTCCCTTAAATTTTAAGAGGTCTAAATCCTTAATCCTCGAGTACAACCTTTACTTCAAACACCTAAAGCCAAACAAAAAACCCCAAAATCAATTTCAAATTTCAAACTCAACTTATGAAATTCGTTGTTTCTGAAATTCCCTCCCTGATTATCTAGATCCGCCTCTTTCTCGCATTTCAGCCTTGAACCATGGTGAGAAGGTGATTTTCATCTCAATCTCTACAGATCCTAAACCATGTTTGTTCTTTTTCTATGTTCATCCCTTTTACCTCACTCGTCGCTTCCTCATCCATTCATCTCTAATCTCACTGTATGACAATCGTATATTGCTACAGGATTACATCCCCAACAAGCTTTTCGACTTCAATGACCTTGATGGCTCCGATTTTGAGAAATAAAATAGAAACTTATGGCTAGATTACCGAATTTGTCAGAGATAGACAACTAATTCGTTGCTATTCCTTTGGTGTCGTGTGGCCAGGGTACATAAAATATTATAGTTCGTATAGTTAATTGCCAGTTGTGTATTTGTGGTATTTTGAGATGTCGATTTTAAGCAATTTGATGCATAATTGCAGTAGATCTGGGTTTATCTCGAACTGATGTTAGGAAGCACATCTTCATTTGTTCCCTTAAGCTTTTTTACATCTCTGTTGACATTCAGTTTTCCAGACTAATTAATGCATAATTTCTATATTTAAATTCTCACAATTTCAACTCTTACTTTTTTTATTTTGGTTGTTTTAGCCATTTCCATACTGCCCAATTCTTTTTGTCCAATATCACCCTAACATCTTGGGGTTATAGGTTTACTTCGATAGAGTATCTCATAAGGGACATTTTAATACTAGCATGATAACTATTATTATATGAGAATTTTGCCAATGGCAAGTGATATCCTAGCTTACTCTAATATAATTTGCATAAACATGCAACATATCCTTGAGGGTTCGTATAGTTCTATCACTTTGCCCATTTTTTTGAGGATGATATTCTGTGGTAATTAGCAACCTACTTCCCAATTCCTCATGAAATGCTTTCTAGAAATGCAATGTAAAACATGTATCTCTGTCTAATACAATCGATACCGGAACTCCATGCCGAGCTACTATCTCCTTAATGAATATTTTGGCTAATCTCTCAATAAGATTAAAAGTGCACACTCTTAGTTAGTCTATCTATTATAACCAAAATGGAATCATAACCCTTAGCTTTTCTAGGTAGCTTAGTTATGAAATCCATGGTGATATGTTCCTACTTCTCTATTCTGGGATTTCCAAAGGTTGGATCATACCATAAGGCTTTTAATGTTCAACCTTAACTTAGGCATAAAGATATTCATATCGGGGCACCAATACTCCTTACATAAATATTGGTACATTTTTTGGCACCCAAATGAAGAGTAATGAGATTTATGTGCCTCCTTCTAAAGTTTTATTCATGAGCTCTCCATGTTGTGGAACCCAAATACGACTACATCAGGTTTTGACACTGATTTCATTTTCTTTCAAGTCTTTCACTCATGTTGTGGAACCCAAACACGACTACATCGGGTTTTGAAACTGATTTCATTTTCTTCCAAGTCTTTCACTTGTCCAACTATCCTTTCTTTCTTATATTTCAAGTTGTTTGTAGTGCTGCTATTTGTGCTCCTTGATCTGATTTAGTATGTTTGGAGTTATCACGAGTTGGTAAGATTTCACTTTGATTGGAATATGTATTGTTTTACGACTTAATGCATGGGCCACTACATTGTCTTTCCATGGGTGGTATAAAATTTCAAAATCATAATCTTCAAGTCTTTTTGTTCGAAGAAATATTTCAAGCTCTTATGGTTAGTTTAAACAGTACGCTTGACTCTATAAAGATAATGTGTCTAGATTTTAAATGAAAAAACTATAGCAGCTAAATCTAAGTCTTGCTTTGGATAACTAACTTTATTAAGTTTTAGTTAGAGTCATTCATATGCAATTACTTTACCACACTCCATAAGCACACACCCCAAACCTTGATATGATGCGCCAGAGTAAATTACGAGATCTTATGTACCGTCTGGTGTTGATTGTATAAAGGCTTGTGTTAATCGTTTCTTTATCTCTTTGAATACGTTCTCTTGGCTCACATCCCATTAATGTTTTACATCTTTCTTCATTAACTTTTTTAGGGTTGAAGCAAGCTTTAAAAATCCTTAATGAATCTCTGGTAATAACAAGTTAGCCCTAATTCCTAATCTTTTTATCTCATTGGCAACTTTGGCGGATTCTAACTTTTTACAACTTCAACCTTTGAAGGGTCTACAAGAATGCCTCCAGCATTAACTACATGACCTAGAAACTATACTTCTCGTAGCCAAAATACGCATTTAGAGAATTTGGCATACAGTTTCTATCTTCTTAATGTTTCCAGAACTTCTCTAAGATAATATATAAGCATGGTCTCTTTCTTTCTTTGAGTAGATTAGGATGTCATCTTTGAACAAGATAACTGATCAGTCCAACATAGATTTGCAATTTGTCAGACCGAATGACAGCTATAAAAACACTTAATGTAGCTTGCCTCGGCCTACCCCGCCCCTTTCCTCTCTTGTTCCACTACCACTACTATCATTATTAACTCCTACAAACAAGATGGAGGTCATGAGTATTCACTTGATGGATCAAAAATTTTGATTTTCGTACTCTATTTTTAGTAGTTTTCTTTTATTGTAACATAATTATTAGGTTTTCAATTTTTTATAAATCTCATTTAATATATTTTACATATTATTTTTATTACATATATCATTTACATTTTTCTACCCGAATCATTACACGAATCATTTTTTTTATTTCAAAAACCAACAAAAAATCGATTTACATGAATATAAATTAAGAACTAAAAGTCGAATAAAAATACAAAGGTCGATTATTAAAAACAAGCGTGAATTTCTTGCGAAGTGAGTGTGGTGATCAGGGTCGTAGACAATTCTAGTGTGCGGCTTAAATCGTTGCGTGATAATTCTATCACTATGTGATAATTACCATACAATTGCAATTGTTCTTGCGTGATACTTTCACCCACATTTCACACGCTTCACACGAAATCTGTTATTTGTATTTTAAATTTCTCTAAAAATATATACTATTTAAGTACAGTTTATTCAAATAAGTTCAAATGGAGATTTTTAAATTCGAATTCGATAATTGGGTCTATTTGTAAACCAATTCAGTTATTTGAGATTCATATTCAGTATTCGTATTTAGTTCATTAAAATTTTAATTTTTCGAGTGCAAGAATCATGAATAATGAACTATAGCAATGTTTCTCATTACCACCAGTCCACCATTAGGGTTTTGCAACATTAGAGAATAACCATTAAAGATCATTGTCAATTTATCACTCCTATCTACAAACAAGAAGAAAGATGAAAAAACTTTAACTTTTGACCACAAAACACATGAAAAGCTATATATGGCCTCTAATCAATTTAAACATTATAGATGTTTCTATGAGCTTGGAATAAAACACAATTGACAAGTTAATGTATATATGTTCAAATTTGATACACATGCATGAATTGCATGCATGATTATTAATGATGGAAAAAGACTGGGCCAAAGGGGTAGTTCGTGAAGTAATTTGCATATGTATATGTAGGTGGTCGAGTAGTGTCGGTTGTGTTTAACCGAGTCCACAAGTGTCGGCCGATGGGGCCGATCCAACTCATCATGTACGGCCTAAAACCTAATTATCTCCTCCAATCACCACTACCTATTATATCATGTTACATCACTCATTGTCCTTCATCCATCATGCATTATGATCATGCATCACATGTTTTATTAAACTCTTTTAAAGTAGGTGAATATTATTATATAGCGATAGTAACAAGTTTATTTAGTGTTTTGTTGAAGTTGTTTAAAGTTTTTGGTTTTTAATCTTTATATAATATAGCAAAACCAAAAAAGCTTATGTGGCACCATTTTAAAGCTTCTGGCTTATGTGGCATCATTTAAGAGTTTATCTCATAATAATGATTTTTTTATTTAAAATATGTATATAAAATATATTATAATAAAACTAATTACATTTTTGGTCCCCTAATATTTTGGAGAATTCTGAAAATTTTAAAAGTATTTATACTTTTAACCCTCTACTACAAGGGGTGTACATGAGTCGGTTTATATTTGATAGGGTGTGAAAATAAAACTTATTGATAAAATTAATAATAATATACAATTAAAGATCTCAGTGTTTTATAAATATACAAAACTTTTTTATATGAATTTTTTTAAAAAAATAAACTACACCATAAAAATGGGCATTTTATTCTCTTTAATTTGAGTATAATATTGTTATACTAAAAATTTAATTTTTAAAAATATATTTCGTGTTTCGGTTTACCACAGTTTTGTTTCAAAACTTATTGGAACGTTCATGAATATCCTTAAAAACATCACTTGAATGTTGTGTTCCCGAGCGTAGCACGGGCACTAAACTAGTATTCATTTAATATCAATAGGTGTTTATGGTATGAGTTTTTTTTATTATAGATGTTAATTATCAATAAGAGTTTTTTACTTAAATCATTAATTTTTCTTTATGAAGATTAATGTGTTTGCATGGACGGCGCTCCTGCATCACCTTCTTAGATACGACGAGCTCATTGAAAGAAAAAAACATAATGGGTCTGGATATGTGTGTTTTGTGTGCCAGCGTGTGTGAAAATGTTAATCATATTTTTTCTTCGTGTTTTGTTGCTGCTCTAATCTAGCAGCACGTGGGGGCGTGATGCAATGCAATATTCCTCACATATCCGCTTCTTCGTTTATGGATATTGTCAATATTCCTCACATATCCGCTTCCTCACATGTTTTTTCTTCAAGTCTTTCTGTTCGAAGAATGCGGTTCAAGTGATTATTATGATGGCATGTTGTTGTATGTGGAGGACCGGCAACGATTTTATTTTGTCCAACATTTCAGTTAGGGTGGAGAAGATCATAGGCTAGATCAAAACTCTTAGCTATATATGGATGAATAATATAATAGATATACGAGTACATGTTGTTATAGAATTTCGACATTATTTATAAGTGGTAACTTTTCTAAATTTTTTTTCTTGACACAAACAAAATCCAACAATTGCTCAATTTGAATGTTTAGTCATCCAATTTAAACTAAATATTCTTAGTGACTTAATTATAACAAAACTGAAACTTGGTTATGCGTCTATGACATTTTTCATATTTATAATTAAGAGTAAATTCTCATTTGCATCCCTGTGGTTTGTTGATTTTGACCATTTGCATCCCTATGGTTTCAAATTCTCATATTCACCCCTGACGTTTGCATTTTATTCCCATTTGCATCCAAAAAACTAACTCTGTTAGATTTTCCAGTTAACTTTTTCATTAATGACTAAAATACCCCAGGGATGCAAATGGTCAAAACAGAAACTTTAGGGATGCAAATGGTATAAACTACTTGAAATTTAAACATATATGTATATATATATATATATAGATTGGG
Organism: Tagetes erecta; assembly: GCA_030867185.1. NCBI lineage: Eukaryota > Viridiplantae > Streptophyta > Magnoliopsida > Asterales > Asteraceae > Tagetes > Tagetes erecta. The sequence continues at coordinate 18,918,077 of CM061492.1, read as the reverse complement.
GATTTTCTAAAAAGGCTTAAAACTCTAAGAAGTGTAGGAAGCATTCACAAACAAACACGTGTCCATGAGGGGGAAAAGACACGGAGGGACGTTATCGTCATTTTACGCGTTGATGCTAAATGAGATCTGTTCTTCTGAATCATGGTGTTTTTAACACTGCGTTATCGTCATCTTATGGTGTTTTTTTGACGTTTATTAATTTTGAATCCATAATCATTCATCTATGGCGAATACCGAAAGCGATGATGTTTTTGTTTGTTTTTGACGTTTTCGTTTACTAATTACGAACCTCCAATCAATGTTCTGTTCTTTTGAATCATTGTGTTTTTAACATTCTGAGTCATGGTGTTTTTAGTGATCAGTTCAAATGTTAAAAACGCCATGATCAGAAGACATAGATCCCATTTGATAGTGCTAAGAAACACCATAAGAAAAGTTAGAAACGCCATGAAAAGATGTGTGAAAATAAACACCAAACATGTCAACTGTTTTTACTGTGATCAGTTCAAGCGTAAAAAACACCATGATTCAGAAGACACGGATCGAAGAAACACCATGGCGTTAGAATTGTGGTGTTAAAAACGCACAATGACAAATATACCCCCAAATCCATCTCGCGCGTAACCAAAACATCATAATATTTACAAAACTGCCACCGCGTTCATCTGGACCGTAAACACCATAATCCGACGCCCCAGATTCCTTCTTAGCCTTTTTAGAGTTTTGGCCCTTTGTAGAAAATCCCTCCCCTATATATATATATTATTTATATGGTAAAAACACTGTTATTTTTGTATATTTTAGAGAGAATATTTTTATAATTAAAAGTTTTTATTATTATTTAGTTTTTTTTCAGTTTATTATTTTATAAACATTTTTTAATATACAAATAAATACATATTTTCAAATACTTTTTATTATTTTTCCATGTCTTCAAAACTACTTTTTTTATACATTACTCATTTTTTAGACCATTAATCGTTGGTTTTTAAAACCTATTTATAGAAGAGACTACCAAACAAATTTATGAGCATATGCCACTAATATTTGAGCCTCAAAGTGTATTGTGACGGTTATGTTGAAAATGAAACATATAAAAAAAGACATTTATATAAATGAATGGTTTTATATAAGGCATACTTATTTGTATGCATAAAACATGTTTATAAAATGAATGATTTTTTTATAAATGAACAGTTAGAAATAGAATTGGTTTACAAAACGAGGGATCGTAAAAAAAATTTAGAAGATCAACGAAGTAAAAAAAAGTTTATAACGGGTTTAATAATTAAGTATTTATTTTTTTATATTAAAAACATGCTTTAAAAAACAAGAACAATAACATAATAATAAAAATAAAACAGCAATAAATACTTTTAAATATAAAAAGTTTTTTTTTTCTAAAATATACAAAAATAACAATCTCTTTACCATATAAATAATATATATATATATACACACACACACATATATATATATATATACATATAAATATATGTTTAAATTTCAACTAGTTTTTACCATTTGCATCCCTGAAGTTTCTGTTTTGACCATTTGCATCCCTGAGGGTATTTTGGTCATTAATGAAAAAGTTAACTGAAAAGTCTAACAAAGTTAGTTTTTTGAATGCAAATGGGAATAAAATGCAAACGTCAAGGATGAATATGAGATTTTGAAACCATAAGAATGCAAAAGGTCAAAATCAACAAACCACAGGGATACAAATGAGAATTTACTCTATAATTAAAGAGTCACTTAATATATGGATGTTGAGTGAAAAAAACTTTTATTGACTTCAATGAAACACTTAAGAAAAACATAATTATAGTTTTGTGAAGCTTATTTCCCTATGCCCCTATGTATAATTAATATGTCAAAAATTTGTTTCAAAACTCGATTGCAGATCAAATTGGATCGACCCCAATCAATCCAAGGTTTAGCCGTTTCGAGTTGTCACAAAAACCAAAAAATAATGTATATCATGTATCTACAACAGCTACAAACATTCTTATTCAAATGGCCGGCTAGTCTATCTTGAAAATGCATGAGCCTAATTTAGAGCACCCGGAGTGCTAGCAAGGTGGGACACCTAGCTCGCCAAGTTTCATGAGCACATTAGCCCGGGTCTAGCGAGATGGGGGCAACAAGCAAGTTCACGAGCTACGTAGCTCTCCTAAAACCTCGTCCATTTTGATGTATTTTGAACGTTTGGCAATAGTCATTGGATCTTTATATAAATGTATTAAAAAATATACGGTTTATGGTATAGCGGTATTGATTTTCTTTAACATACTTAGTGTCACCGCTATATATGTTTGGATAAACATCACCCAAGTGGTGATATTAAGATTCTTGATGAGGACACAAATGGTTTTAATTAATTAGTTTTAAGATAAAACTGAGGTAAAACCAAAATATAAGATTTATTTTAAAAAAGTATTTTTATTATAACAATATAATATACAAATTTAAGATAAATAAACGTTAGATTTTATGATGCAGCTTAAAAAAATATAATTTTGTATAAAAAAGTTATGCATGCTTAAAAAATACTAAAGTATTTAATTGTTAGTTATTATATACTTTATCCATAAGTTTCATTTTATGTCATATCAAATATAAACCAACTGATGCACACCCTTATTAAAAAAGGTTAAAAATGTAACTAATCTTAATCTTTTAAGATTCTATTAAACATTAGAGCACCAAAATGTAATTATTTATATATAAAATTATTATTGTTAGATAAATCTTCAAACAATAGCACATAAGCTAGCAAAACTCCCCCAAACAGTGCCACATATGTATATTATGTTTTGCTTTGTTATATTAGAGATGATTTGAGGTTCCAATTAAGTTGAATAGCTCGTCTCGAAGGCTTCCGGTTAATTTGACCATTTCGGTTATCAAAAAATTTAAATGTAACCCTCTTATGCTTCGTAATACTTGTCCCTCACCTTAGTTTTTTATGATGTTAAAACCTAAAGATTCTTTAAAATGGTTCTCCAAAACTAAGCTAGTTTAGTAACAAATGGTTTGTGAATATCTCGTCTTGAAGGCTCCCAACTTTACCACTTCAGTTTTCAAAACATTTTCAAAACATTTAAATGTAACCCTTATGCTTCATAATCGTAGTTTGTTGGGTTCAAAACTGAGACTGAAGCTTTACAAAATTAAAATCACAACTATATGTTTGATGACAGGTGCGGAAGACGTTACAAGACCTTAATAATATTATACCAAGCCTCCACTATGAACCCCCCGCCCCCCCGGGAAACGCTACTCTTAAACACTAACTAGATGGGGGCAAGTCGGGGATTCAAACTCAGTCATTGCATTTCATTTGAGTAAAACGGTGTTTCCGATGTGCCAACGTTGTAAAAATACATTCTGGTCCAACCATACTATTGGTGAACCGGTAAAATGTATGGCTTGACGTCTAGTTCAAGTGTTCAACTATGAAAACATTGGGGAAAATGAAAAACTATAAGCCTTTTAAAAGAAAAGAAACTGGCTAAGATAGTTGGGCTTGGGAGAGTCCTATGTATATGGATCTAATGGACTACGGCTTAGGTTAATGATTCATCTACGTGCAAATTTATAGAATCCACCTCTTTTATTTGTCCCTCTTTTTTTAGTTTATATATAACTAGGTTATAGACCCGTGTTTAACGCAGGATTAAGTTAGAATAAAGTTTAAATAGTTATTTACCTTTGAATAAAGTCTAAATAAAACCTAGTTTCAAAAAGCTATATAAATATGAAACATTAAGGAGAGCAAGACACATCATCATTGGGTTAATGATATTATGCCAACTAAACATTTATGGGGTAGACATGTTAAGAGTTTAACACTTGGCAAAAGAAGGTTTGCTTTATTATATTTTATAGATTAGTTTATTTGTGATCAATATACTAATATTAGTTAAAGGTCGGTTAGCTTTAATTTTTTTCTTTTTTCTTTAAATTTTGACCTTTTCTATTGTTTTTTACTTCTTTTACACTTTGTTCTTATATTATTATTTTGTTTTATAACTCTTACTAGTTTAGTGCCCGCGCTACGCTCGGGAACACAATTTAAATGATGCTTTTAAGGATGTTTATGAATGTTCCATTCAATTTTGAGACAAAACCGTGGTAAAACGGAACACATGATATATTTCTAAAATTAGATTTTTTAGTATAGCAATATTATACTCAAATTAAAGAGAGAATAAAGTGATTAGTTTAGATGTAGTTTATTATTATTTTTTTAAATCATATAAAAATGTTATGTATATTTATAAAACACTGGGGTCTTTAATTGTATGTTATTATTAACTTTATTCATAAGTTTTATTTTTAAACCCTATCAAATATAAACCGACTCACGTACACCCCTTGTAGTAAAGGGTTAAAAATATAAATACTCGTAAATTTTTCATAATTTTCCAAAATATTAGGGGACCAAAAATGTAATTAGTTTTATTATAATAAATTTTATATACATTCTTTAAATAAAAAAATTATTATTGTGAGATAATCTCTCAAATAATGCCACATAAGCTATCAAATATAAACCGACTCACGTACACCTCTTGTAGTAAAGGGTTAAAAATATAAATACTCTTAAATTTTTAGAATTCTTCAAAATATTAGGGGACCAAAAATGTAATTAGTTTTATTATAATAAATTTTATATACATATTTTAAATAAAAAAAATCATTATTGTGAGATAATCTCTCAAATAATGCCACATAAGCTAAAAGCTATGAAAAGATGCCACATATGATTTTTTTTGTTTTGCTATATTATATAAGGATAAACTTTTTAAAATTAATTTTACGACTTTACACTATGATGTATGAGTCATAATACTACTTTTTATAGATACATACGATGTTATTATCACGAATGTAACATGTGTAACAAAGTCACAAACGTGTTACATCACACCCTGTAAGCATCTCATGTTAATGTGTCCATCATAATGCGAGAGGACATGTTAATGTCGACATCATAACGCAAAAAAAAAGTAAAAACGAAATGCCTCCCAATGCACGACACATGTCGAAGTCGGAAACTTGTCAAGTTAGACCAGAACGCCGCATCACGCGACATGGGGCATACGCTTCAACGTTGTCGCTACAACACGCGACGCTTATATCATGAATGTTGCGTCATGCAAAGCGTGAGCACCACGTGTTAATTCTATCACTGGAACGCGTATAACGTAGGTACAAACACGATGTTGTTTCCACAATGTACGCCACGACACACTAATATCACGAGCATAATGCATGTTACGAGTCGGAAGCAAACCACAACACGCGCATAGTGTTGGATTTAATATGTTCGGATCCAATAAATTAACGTGACTATCCGAGTTATGACCTGTAAGAGTTATACCAAGGGAAACGAACATTAAATCCACTTAACTCGTTTAATTGGTAATCATGAACGAAACACGCGTTTATAATATATACGGTTTATAAGTTATGTTTATTCATTTAACTTAATTAAATGACTAACGGTTTTATTATTGCGTTAGGCTCAAGCTAATCTGACCGGGCTTAGGGCTTGCTTAGTAAGATTAGTATTAGGTTAAAAGGGATCATTAGGGATTAATATCTACCCTTCACCGTGAAAAGGGAGCCGTCGCATAACAATAACAAGTGTTTTAATTTTTGTTTCTTGAATTGACGCATGATCAAAGAAAAGGAAGCAAGGTCCTTTTATGATTTTTGAATTGGAACATAAATCAATTAAATCTTCTTTCATCCACGCTATATTACGGTGACAATTCGTGTTTTTTTTCTAGAATTCCTTTGTTAAACTCTCGGTGTCTGAAACAGTTATTTGTTAACCAAAGATATAATTCATCTCATCGGTAGATCAAATATTATTAGCCATATTTGCATGTCTGTAACCGGATCATGTCGGTTTCACTTTTGGTATAGGTTTTAATGTTAATAGTTACCGGTTTAATTATTACTATTGCCACACCCGTTTTGATATAATTAAAATCTAAAGATAACACTGAAACCCAACAGTGGTATCAGAGCCTTGCTTACAACATGTAAATCGGTACCGGTCTCCTTAATTTTAGCTGGTTACATATCACAAATTTTAAGTTTTTTTAAAGTTTCTGATCTATGTAGAATATTAGGGCAACAAAATTATGTCAACAGTTTTATTATTTTTGACCAATAGATTGCCCAATTGATTATTGTGATTATGAAAAAATATGTAAATCTGACCAGACCTTATGGTTGTGTTGTACTATAAATCAGTTTTTGGATTTATGGTTTTGGCCACTTTGATGGTTCAAAGTTGTAATAGATTAGGGTTCTATTATTTTGTATATTTTTGTAAAATTGTAACGTTAAAGACCCGGATGCAAGACTGAAGACAACATGGATCTAGGAGTCAGTGAGAGTTGCTCAAGACAACAAGATGCACTCAAGTTCATCATTGTGGTTGTTTATGTGTTGTGACCCCATGACCTAGTTTGGTCTTTGCTAAAAGGCTCTGGCAAGACCAAACAAATCTTTTGGCCATAAAGATTTACATATTGATTTGTTTTTGCTATTTTTGTTTCTTTATTTTATAATTGTTGTATCATACCAATCTAATACCAAAAAAATTTTTAAAAGAGTTTTAAAATATTTTCACAATCAGATAAAAGCAAGTTCTAAACATATTTTTACAACTTGTGAAAATTTAATAAAACAACAAGTTTGTTTTATAATTAAAATAACCACTACGTTTTGGAAAATTAAACTGATTTTAACTTTCTAAAACTTGTAACTTAATGGTTTTAACTATTAACTTTTAATCAGTTATTTATGTTGTGACAAGACTTGTAACTTAAGTGTCTTGAGAGATGAAATGGTTCATCTAATTGTCATGAATTGATTTAGTAAAACTGGATCTCGATCCTATTTAGTAATTACTAAAATTGAAACTCATGTTTAAACATAATAGTCTATGCTATCCTAATATAAGGAACACTTGGAGCATAAAGCGAAACATCAATGTTTGGAGCCACAGTCTCGCATTTGATGTGTAGTTATATCCTTCCAAGGTGCAAGGGTTTCATTGAAATATCCGGACCCTTCCACATGTACCTAATTTTAGGACTACTATTACTTTTCCTCTCTTGCTACATGCCCTATGTGACATCTGCCCCGAACCCGAATCCGGATGCTCGATTCAAACCCGAGGTTGTTCATCTTTTAAATGTACTCGTATTTAATTTTCTTTGAAAATGAAACGTTCATTAAAATTATGAATAAATATACCGAATCTTTACGTTATTCTCATCATATTTAACGAATCGTTTTATATCTCAAAATATTTAAAGTATACTAAATAATCACTATTTATATTATCTAAATCCAAAAATATATATATAGTGCTTCGTAAAAGAAAACTATTAAAAAAATATAAAACAAATACTATAAACGTCTCGTAATAACCCCCTAACGTCATCAACGAACTAATGATGCTACAACGCCTCCTATAAAAACGTTACGTCTCAACTCGGTCATTTTAGTTAGTTAATATATGCAAAAACTAAACTTTGGGCCAAATGTGTAATGTTTGAAAGTTAAAACTTAATAATTAAAATAAACAAACAACTAAAGACCAGGGACCAGAAATGTAAAAACCCCAAACCCCCCCCCCCCCTGCTACGCGTCTGCGTCCCCTGTTCACCCGACAATGTTGTCCCTTCTCCGACCACTCCGACCACCGCTGTTCCGGCAGCCCCTTTTCTCCCTCGTTACCTGCACCACGCGGGTTTAACCCATTTGCATTTAATGCTACACGCTCAATCGACTAGTTTATATCACCCAAACACCCTCAAACCCGTTCGAACCCCTCTCCTTCCTCTTTGCTCCGGCAAAACTCCGATTACACCCAATCCAACACCATTTCAGGTAGATTTTACATTCATTGTGATCCTCTCAACATTCTACAACTCCCTAACCCATTAATTTGATCTCATTCAGTCCAGAATCCATCCAATTGACCCAAGAACAACCGCAACTCGTTCTTCATCCAAAACCATACCAAAACTTCACCAAAACGTAAGTTTCTTGTATCAAAATGACCGAAAATCCATGGGGATCAAAAGCCCCATGGTTAATTTGTCTGGGATTATCAAATTCGAACGAATTTGATGGATTTGTAAACTAGGGCTCGTATGGAAATTGGGTTATGTTCAGTAGAAATGTTAAAACTTTTAAAGTTCCAGTTTAACAACAAAAGCGCGCCTTGGTTCAGTGGTTTGCGCGTGTGTGTTTGGTAGATTAGGTCGCAGGTTCGATCCTTTTCTTCCTCATTCTTTTTAATTAATTCAATTAACCTTTTAAACCAACACTTTACTAATCTAATAACCTATTATTTGTTATAAATAGTTATTAAAGGTTAAAAAATATGTATAAGTATATTTCATGTTAACAAAGATTAAAGTTTCTAATTTTCATACCAAAAACATGTTGTTATAAAATATTTTAACGAAACGTTCGAACGTTCAAACTCGTTTAAAAACTTTAATTTCTAAATCCGAAACATTCGACTTCGGACTTAACTCCGGTTACCACGGTTCCATTTCTAAATTAAGATCTTTATACTTTTATTTATTTATATATTATATAACTTTTATTAATCAAATGATTAAGTTAATAATATGTAAAATGTATAAGTTTAAATACAAATTCTAAGTATTATTTCCAATATATTACTAAGGTTTTCTAAAATGGTTTTCTTGTAAAATACAAAGTTTTAAAGACTAATAAATCGGTTTCGTATAAAAACGCTCGGTTACGGTTCGTACCAAAAATCCCAAATCTCCGTAAATTCCTATTATTTCTATTCTAGTTTCTATATTATATGTTTTCTAAGTTAGGATTCTCATTAATTAGGTGATACTAATATTTGGGAAGTCCTCGGTTCCAGTTGATTTATTTCTATACCATTTCTGTTTCGTATTCAAGGTGAGTAAACTCACTCCCCTTTTTACAAATTACGTTTTGGGGCTGAAATACGTCTTGTTTTCTATTTGCTATGTTTTCTAAATGAGATCATACAATTGTGTTAATTCTTGTTCGCTACTTGATGCAATTTTATGTGGTAGTTTAAAGTAGTTAATTGCTTTGGTAAATCCACCGTAACAATGTTAGCGCTAATGGTTTGACAAACCCACCGGCATGTAGTACCGATCGGTGATTTAAATCGGCCATTCTAATTCTATGTTTACTATGTTTGCTATGTTATGACGGTTGTTGCTATACGTGTTGCTATACTATGCCATGTCCCTACAAGTGCAAAAATAATTATTGATAACCTATATCGAGACGGTTACGTGACGGTTACTAAAAAGGTTATCTTTAATTTACAACATGAGTTGGTTCCTCATGACAAATGATTACAAGTTGCTATACAATTGATGGTGCATTCTATTGTGGTTGTGTTCTATGTTTACAAGGGGTCATGGTAGGGCAATGTAACGAAATGACTATGTATGTAAAATTGCGAAACATATATTGTTGATCTCGGATTTCCATATTACTATTTATTAACTCGTGCTTTTACTCACTAGCTATTTATAGCTAACCGTATTATTTTCACGTATTTCAGGTGATGCTTTGATATTGTTTTGCTGCTTTTGCCAAAACATAGGATTGCCTTGGACCTAGTTAAATAATAAAGACGATTGCAATTATTGTTTCTGTTTTATTACTTTTACCGTTTCTATTTAAGACTCATGTTCCAAATGTATTAATCATTATTAGACTTTAATAAATAAATACCATGTGCTTTGTTTACTATGGATATCCAATTCCAATGACAGCCCGGTGTTTTCCGCGCGCCGGGCGGGGTGTCACACCCTAGCTGTCTAGAGAATAAAGGTGTGCATATATAAGGAAAAACCTATTAATGCATTGACAAAAGTTGTCATGGCAGCCTCATATTGGAGAGTTGTGCATTTGTCACAATTGACAATCGTTTTCAGTCTACCTACCCACTTGCTAATGTTGTATGCCCCAGCTGCAATTAGCAATTGACATAGCTAAATTCTCGTTCCTTATTCTTATTTCTGTTAATGGGTCATTAATTAGATAAGGAATTATATATCGATAATACTAACTATATTATTTTGCTTATTTGTCAGATGTCTTCTGAAAACAATCACTCATTCGCTCTCAAGTCTATACTTGAGAAATAAAAGATCGATAACAACAATTTCATCAAGTGGCACCGCAACTTGAAAATAGTTCTCAAGTTTGCGAAAAAGCTCTATATTCTGGAAGCCCCAGTTCCTGATCAACCTGAGGCTAATACCGCTGCTACGCGTAAGGCCTGGGATAAGCATAACGAGGATGTCGTTAAGGTAGCCTACTTATGCAAGCCACCATGTCTCCTGATCTCTAGAAGAACATGTAAGACATGGCTGCATTTGACATGATTGAGCAAATTAAAGGCATGTATGTCAGAAACAGGCCCGACAAGAATGCCATGATACTATGAAACAACTTATTAGCTGCAAAATGCAAGAGGGCTCATTAGTTAGCGCTCATTGTCACACCCCGACTCCCAGGGCCTGACACGTTGCATAACATCAGCCAATCAAATAAAATAATATAGCGGAAGACTTATTAAAAGACCACAAATACGGTCCCAAATTTAAACTTTTCATTAATTGTCTTATAATAGAAATAGACATTGTCTAACACTCGACATGAGTGTGGTACATTGAAACTAAAGACACTAATCCCGAGCATCTTCAGTAAAATCCTTCCTCCTATGTGGAGTTTCATCAACCAACCAGTCCTAGCTAGGCCTTCCTAGCTAATGTCCTCGGTTATTTCTTTCACCTGCATCACGAGCTAAAAGACGTCAACAACTATGTGTTGGTGAGTCGTAACCAGTGACGTAAGACATGTAAAACATTTAGACATCATTATTCATACATGTGTGGTAATAAGTTATCTACAAGCCAACTCTTCTCTAACGCCATATCTGATGGTGGCCAACTTTCGTTAGAGCCTGTTAACGTATATGCCGCATACAGGGATAAAGAAGGTACCCTTTTCTTTGACCCCCTTTTGGTCACATCATCATATTTTCTAGGCTTTTGGTACCTCTCCTGTTACGAGCAGTCAGTCTACCTAATTGGATCCAACTAGACGCATATACATCCCGAGACGGGGCCGGTAGCACTCAATGGATCTACCCCCAGAAGCCCTGTCTTAATGACTTGCCCTGTGGCATGTAGCCACCATCCTTTTCGTCGGATGACTCGTCAAGAAGCTTATTACCGCGGACCAACAACACAACAACCGGACGAACCTGGAGTTGAGGTGCGTTGAATCACCAGGTAGCGATCTACTTATAACCACATATATATATACGCGTACACATATATATATTCATAACATTTATAAAACATTTCATACTTTTCATATAAGCTCGGATACAGCCCCGAAATCATAAAACATATAAAAGAGGGGCGGTTAGACTCACCTTAGTGCAGCCTAAGTATCACGATCTGATGGCTAATTGAGACAACCCTGTAAACATTTCATACCTATCAGGATTCATTTCCCCTAGGGATAATCCTATCATTTCATTGACTTAGTCACATTATGTGACTTTAGTGATGGCTTTAGTCCTTGGCATAATTATTTCACTAAGAGTGCTTTTAGCATCTGAGTCAGGGTTATCTTATGTTCTTATTATCATTCTATTTAAAAAGCCACATCATCATATCTTCGTGTTTCTTACACGATCATATCGTTCATTGAAAACATATTATGTTCCTAGTAATATTATATGACTAGGAATGTTCTATTCTAAAACCCTGGTTCTTCCATGGACTTAAGTCATACATACAGTTTAAATGAGTTCGGGATCTGAAATATTACCTAAGGAGTCGAGCAGAGTGGGGGCCTGGGTACGAAAGTCTCTCTGAACTAGAGCAGCACTTAGCCTCGTTCAACGGTCCCGAGCTCTCGTGCTTGCGGGAGGACACCGTTCACTATAACAACGGGTTTCGTGTCCCTTTTAATATCTTAAGTGCATACATATATATATACATCTAACTATATATATATAAAATGGTAATTACTCGAAGGAAACTAAAAACGAGTCTTACCGAACACCGAAGATATCCCGAAGACGCTTTGAGAGCAAATCCGCACTTGAACCGAACTTTTGGAGGCTTCCGTTACTAGTCGGAAACCCGCCGGGACTTCGTCGGGACTTTACCGGGCGTTCTTGGCCGCAAAACTTAGAGAGAGAGACTAGAGAGAGAGTGGAGAGGTGTGGAAATGAAGGGGGGTCGGCCCCCTTTTTATAGCTGGTGAACGCGTGCTACGCGATACGCGCAACACACACACTCCTCCTGCGCGTATCGCGTGGGAGGGGTGGTTTTGTCGAATACTGCGGCTGCCCCTGTTTTCGCGTACCCGGGTTTGGTTGCTCTAGGCGATACGCGCAGACCAACGTCTATCATGCGTGTATCGCGTAATATACTTTTTTATTCTCGTATGAGGCGGAGTGTCACACTCATGAGCTTAAGATGAAAGGTTATATTGACCAGATGGCCAAGCTTGGTAATCCTACACAAGATGAAATGGCAGGTGACTTCATCTTGAACTCCCTCCCTTGCTCTTACGACCAGTTCGTAAGAATTGCAACATGAATGCATTGATAAAGCCTGTTGTTGAGCTACATGGTATGCTCAAAACAGCCGAGATGAATATTCCAAAGTAAAACCAAGTTTTAATGGTCAAATCTGGTGGTGTTAAGAAGCCCAACCCCAAGAAGAGGGGTTATAACAACAAAGACAAGAATAAAGTTAATGTTGTTGTCAATCGCGCAACCAACAATAACAAGGTTGTTGCAAAACCAAAACCACCCTCTCCTCAAGAGCGTCATTGTTTTGAAACAAAACCTAAAAATAACTTTCTTCTTTTAATGACGACTATGTTTAATTCCTGTGTACTACATACGGATTAAATAAAAATATTTTAAACAAGTTATAACATTATATTTAATGATTTGTATATATTTTTATAGAAATATCATTCATCATAAAGTTTTTGCTCCATCAACTCTCTTACTTAATTTTTCTCTCTCAAACTTTCTTTTATAAAACAAATGATTTTCTACCAAAAAAAATGCCCTATAAAACCTTGATTTATTAGATAGATTTTATTTAACAACTCAGTCACTAGCAAGACGCCAGGAAGGACCTAGCAATCAACCAAGAAAACAAAACAACCAAAAGCAACTAAACAAAAACTCTACGACCATGGACTATAACACTACTTATGCAACATCTATCCTATTCGCTCGATGTTTTAACCAAAGAAACGTATTCACCATTATCTTGTCGGCCACTCCATCCATTGATAAGGGCAAGAGTTAAATATTGAATCATTTCTTGCTAACAAAACCGTCGGCTAGAGTTAAAGATAACTTACATAATTAAAACAAAACCAAACTTGAGTGATTTAATTAGAACAAAAGTTAAAGATAAGCTGTCAAACAAAATAAAGTTTGAGTGATTTAGTTTGAAAAAAATAGAAACTTTTTATGTTTATACAAAGTTACCCCTAAAAATCAATTACTTTCGTTTTTTCTTTATAACTAGATATTAGACCGGGCCGCGCGTTGCAGCAGCCGAGTCAGGTGTTCGAGTCTTACGTATGTGACTTTATCACTGCTTTCATAAGAAAAAGTATCAGGTCACGTATGTCACGACACCATGCCGTAATATGTCACATATTAAAAGGCAAAAAAAATTGAAAATTATAGAAGTCAAAACGATAACCCAGTCAAATTCAGAATGTTGAAGTAGTATCACATGTCAAATTAGAATAAGAGAAAAAAGTCAAAAACTCATCAGGGGCTAAAATGTCAATTATTAAAAGTCGAGGACTAAAACCGTAAATACGTAAGAGTAAAAAAAAATTAAACGACATGTGGCAACATGTGGTTGGACCACGTGTCACCACCTAATTGCCCACCACATAACCGACCTTCCTTATTAGAAATGTTATAAATTTAATAATAATATTAATATATATCTATCATTACTTTTTTTTCTTTTCTACCCTTAGACTACTTTAAAAAAATATTAGAAAACCACAAAGGTCTGGAAAGTGTATTGTCAAATATCCAGATAGACACTAGATTTTTTTAAATACTTTTCTCTTCTACACTCACACTCATTCCTTAAATTATAATAAGTCTACTCTTATTTAATAAATTACGCTCGAGAATACAACATTTAAGTGATTATTTTAACGATATTCATGACGTTTCCAATAAATTTTGAGACAAAATCGTGGTTAACCGTAACACAAGATGTATTTTAAATTGTTTTTAGTATAACAATATTATACTCAAATTAAAGATAATTAAGTGCTCGTTTTTTTGGTGTAGTTTATTTTTTAAAATAATTTCGTATGAAAAGGTTATGTATGTTTCTAAAACATTGAGGTCTTTAATTGTATGTTATTATCAAGTTTATTCCTAAGTTTTATTTTTATACCCTATCAAATACAAACCAACTTGTGTACACCCCTAGTAGGAGAGGTTGAAAATGTTGTTTTTATGGTGTAGTTTACTTTTTAAAATAATTTTATATAAAAAAAGTTATGTATGTTAATAAGGTATATAAATGAAACTTAAGAATAAATTAGTAATATGTTATAAATAAATACTTTAATATCTTTTAACCATCTATAAATTTTTATACGATATTATTCTTTTTAAAAAATTTACACCATAAAACCGAGCATTTAATTCTCTTTGATTTGAGTATAATATTGCTATACTAGATTAGCGTCCCGTGTAACACACGAGTTTGAGTAAAAAAAAATGAAATTAAATTATATTTTTTATAAAAAAACACGTGTAATGTAAATGCAATATAAAATTTGAATCCCACTATGATTATAATTACTATCTAATCCACCGGTTAATATTGATAAGAGAATACTTTAAAATTTAAACTATGTAGATAAATATATAAAAAAAGATAATTTAATTATTTAAAAAACGGTGTGCGGGTAATATTTGACCCGAATAAGATCCATATGCTAAATTTAATGAGAATTTGCCACATAGGATCCTATGTGGCATATCTAAAATCATGACAAATGGACGAGTTACTCTATTATTAGAATAGGTAGATTAAAAAAAAGTTTTTAAATAATTCTTATGTTCCGGTTTTATAACGGTTTTGTATAAAAATTGATTTGAACCTTCCATGCCGCATGAATATCATTAAAATTCATCATCTGGATATTAGGTTCTCGAGCATAGCGTGGGCAAT
Organism: Tagetes erecta; assembly: GCA_030867185.1. Lineage (NCBI taxonomy): Eukaryota > Viridiplantae > Streptophyta > Magnoliopsida > Asterales > Asteraceae > Tagetes > Tagetes erecta. The sequence continues at coordinate 18,902,742 of CM061492.1, read as the reverse complement.
AAAACTAATTACATTTTTTGTCCCCTACTATTTTGAAGAATTCTGAAAAATTTAATAGTATTTATATTTTTAACCCTCTACTACAAGAGGTGTACATGAGCCGGTTTATATTTGATATGGTTTAAAAATGAAACTTATGGATAAAATTAATAATAACATACAATTAAAGACCTCAGTGTTTTATAAATATTCATAACTTTTTTATACGATTTTTTTAAAAAAAATAAACTACAAACATTTTATGGCGTAGTAAATTTAAGTATAATATTGTTATACTAAAAGTCTAATATTTAAAAGTGTATCCTGTGTTCCGGTTTAGTACCACGGTTTTGTCTCAAAACTGATTGTAACATTCATGAATATCCTTAAAAGCATCGCTTGAATTTTGTGTTCCCGAACGTAGCGCGGGCACTAAACTAGTATTTAATACATCAAAAAATCTACAAATAAATGCTCTGAGTACTCATTTAGTTTATTTTTTAATATTATTAAAAATAGGATTGACATTTAAATTATTTATTAAATAGTTTTTTAAGAAATCTGAATAAACATCACAGCACCAGTTACCAGTGGCAGTGGGGACCTGCTCATTTAGGAGAAAAAACCTGCGCCTTTTTAACTCTCGTGTACTGTTCTTTTCTCTCCTGAAAATTTATAGTTTGCTTTAACAATTTTTTCTTTTTAATTTAGTTTCATTTACTTAATTTTTTTTGATTTTTTATAAGCAACGACTACAATTTCTTTTAAACATTTTTTAAACAAAACTAAAATTCATAGTTTCTTTGTTATGAAACTCACCTTTTGTTACCGGGACAACACTCACTTTACTTAAAGTTTTTAATTAACACATCGATGTGTTCGGAGCCAAAGCGTAAGGAGGAAAGTGCATCGCGTCATGTATACGAGACATGTACACGAGACATAAGGTATTTATACAAAGTTTTTTATTATTCTTATAGGTAATACTATGACATGTCCAAAACCTATGTATAATCCTTATATAATATACCAAAACAAAAAAAATCTTATGTGGTATCTTTTTATAGCTTTTAGCTTATGTGGCATTATTTGAGATTATCTCACAATAATGATTTTTTTATTTAAATTATGTATATAAAATTTATTATAATAAAACTAATTACATTTTTGGTCCCCTAATATTTTGGAGAATTCTAAAAAATTTAAGAGGATTTATATTTTTAACCTTTTACTACAAGGGGTGTACGTAAGTCGGTTATTATTTGAGAGGGTTTAAAAATGAAACTTATGGATAAAGTTAATCTATCTATTCTAATAATTGAGTAACTCATCTACATGTCACCATTTTAACTATTCCACATATGATTTTGCTTAGGTGTCATGTTCTAAATTAATTTGATGGAGAATTTTTAGACGGGTCATGATATGCTCCATATTCGAAATAACCCGATATGTTTAAATAAAAAATTCACAAATTATCATCAATTATCTTTTAACCCGATATGTTCAAATACAAAATTTACCAATTATCTTGATCCATATCTTACCCGATATGTTCAAATTAAAAATTTACCAATTATCATGAATTATCTCCTAACCTGATATGTTCAAATAAAAAAATTATCAATTATTATGATATATCCTAACCCGATATGTTCAAATTAAAATTTTACCAATTATCATTAATTATCTCCTAACTCGATATGTTCGAATAAAAAATTAACAATTATCATGAATTATCTGTTAACCCGATATCTACCTATTCTAATAATTGAGTAACACATCCACATGTCACCATTTTAACTACTCCACATAGGATTTTGCTTAGGTGTCATGTTCTAATTAATTTGATGGAGAGTTTTTAAACGGGTCATGGTATGCTCCATATTCGAAATAACCCGATATGTTTAAATTAAAAAGTCACATATTATCATCAATTATCCTAACCCGATATGTTCAAATACAAAATTTACCAATTATCATGATCTATATATTAACCCGATATGTACCAAGTATCATAAATTATCTCCTAACCTGATATGTTCAAATAAAAAACTTATCAATTATTATGATTTATCATAACCCGATATGTTCAAATTAAAGTTTTACCAATTATCATTAATTATCTCATAACTCGATATGTTCAAATAAAAAAATTTACAATTATTATGAATTATCTCATAACCCGATATGTTCCAATAAAAATTTACCAACTATTATAAATCATATCCTTTATTGTAACATATGATTTTTATATGACTATATTTGTAAATATCCAAATCGATTTAATAAAATATATGTTAAAAATAAATTTGATATTTAAATTGAGTTAAAACCTATAAAACTAAAATCCGTGTAGTACACGGGTACTAATCTAGTGTTCAAATAAACATTTACCAATTATTAAAACATCATATCCTTTATTTTAACATATGATTTTTTATATGAATATATTTGTAAATATCCAAATCGATTTAATAAGGGATATGTTTAAAATAAATTTGATATCTAAATTTAGTTAAAACCTATAAAACTAAAATCCGTGTAGTACACGGGTACTAATCTAGTAATAACATATAATTAAAGAGCTTAGTGTTTTATAAATATACATAACATTTTTATATGATTTAAAAAAAATAAACTACACCATAAAACTATGCACTTTATTCTCTTTAATTTGAGTATAATATTACTATACTAAAAATCTAATTTTTAAAAATATATCATGTGTTTCGTTTTACCACAGTTTTGTCTCAAAACTAAATGGAACACTCATGAACATCCTTAAAAGCATCACTTGAATTGTGTTCCCGAGCGTAACGCGGACACTAAACTAGTAATTTAATATACGAAAGAACCCATATGTACAACCTAATTAAACAACTATATATGTACAACCAAAGTAACTATATATGCAACATAGTAACATACTATTAAACTAATGCACAAAATTCTTCCATGTACAGAGGCGCTTCCCATGCTTGCATAACACTCCAAGCCGGTTTTAATTACCTACACCTTGTGCACCTCTTGTATAGTATTTGCCTCACATAGTCAGAAGCAAAGGCAAATCCTTTTAAGGGGTCGGGATGGACACGCCGGCTCTTGTGGGTTTTATTGCTAAAAGTTCTGATTTTTACCTCGATATCTTAAATATGTATACACACACACACACACTAATACTAGTTTAGAGTCCGCGCTACGCTCGGGAACGTAACATAACACACAGATGGAGATTTTAAAGATACTGATGGGACACAAATGGTTCTAATCCGTTTTGAGACAAAACGATGGTAAAACCGAAACACAAGATTTTATTTAAAAAAATTATTTTTTTAGTATACAACATTATACTCAATTTTAAAAGATTTAAATACTTGATTTTATGTGTAGTTTTTTTTTAAATAATGTCTTATAAAAAAGTTATGTATTTTTAAAAAAATATTGAGTTATTTAAGCTGATGGGAAAAACCACCGTGAGGGATTTTTAGTTAAAAAATTATTTTTTTAGTATAACAATATTATACTCAATTAAAATAGATTTAAATGCTTGATTTTTTGATGTTTTTTTTTAAATAATGTCATCAAAAAGCTATGTTACTATGTATTTAAAAAAATTGAGCTATTTTATTATAAGTTATTACTAACTTTATTTATAAGTTTTCATTTTTATACCCTATCAAATATATATAAGATCACTCATGCACACCCCTGGTAGGAAAAAGGTTCAATTTTTAAAATAATGTCATCAAAAAGCTATGTATTTAAAAAAATTGAGCTATTTAATTATAAGTTATTACTAACTTTATTTATAAGTTTCATTTTTATCCCCTATCAAATATAAGATCACTCATGCACACCTCTGGTAGGAAAATGTTTAAAATGTAAATACTCTTTAATTCCTAAATACTCTTCTAAATATTAGGTGATCAAAATGTAATTATGGTTATTATAATATATTATTATTATACATATTTCAAATATAAAAATATTATTGTTAGACAAACTCTATTATGCTGCCAAGTAAGCAAAATCATCTCTAATAATGACAATTAAGCAAAACAGATTTTTCTATATTATATAAGGATATATATATATATATTGATCTCGCCTCCGTGTAAAAAAATTATATGTATTATATATATTGAGCTCACCCTATGATTTTCGGCCCCCGTACTACAAGAGTTCAGGATCCGTCACTGGTCAAAAGCGATGGAGTTGTGCCCGATTGCACCTTAGTCTCATGTATAGACTTGCCTCAAATGCACTTTTTAATATCAAGATTCTAGCAATATACATTTGAAATGTCATCAAGTGATGAGTCTAACACCGGATAAGTGTGTTGTATAAAACAAACCAGCTAACACACTGCTCTACGTATATATGGTGCCTAAACATGGTCTCTATTATATTTAGATCAGTGTCTACCTTTACTTAGCTAATTCCTTTGACATATCCAATGCGCTCAAGCACCACCTGCACGTGCATCATGAGCTAAAACACATCAACAACAATATTGTTGGCGAGTCATAACAAAGCTGGGTCGAGCGATGCGGCGGTTGGGTTTCTCTTCTCTTTTTACTTAGATAAGTCCATGTTTTTTAGTTTAAAACTGGTATTATAGGGGTCGCGCAATGCGGCAGTTGGGTTTCGCTTTTGTAACTTCGTTACACTAATTATAATAGTGAAATTAGGATTTTGACCTTCAACACGTGTTGTGACGACATTGTCGCGTTGTTACTCGCATAAAAAAGTAGTATTGTCTCGCATGTTGAACATGAAATTATCGATTGCTCGTTGCGGTGTAAATTCAGAAAGGCAATCCGAAAAATAAATTAAAATAACGTTGTCTCATGCGTTAAACATGACATTAATGTAGTTATGCATAGATAAAAAAAAACGTTTTATGCCTTACACATTGCGGCAAAGTCGTAAAAGTAAATTACAAAATAAATAAATTTTCTAAAATGCGAAAGTTAAAAGTGTACATAACCAAAATTGAAGGTCAAAAGATAAATATTTCAAGTTTGAATCAAGATATAATAAGTATATACCGAAAGAAAAACTTCATGAATAGTTACATTTTTGTTTTGCATTCTGGCCATCATATAATTTTGTAGGTTTTGCATTTTGGCCACCAAAGTTGAATAACTATTTTGTAGATAAGTTGAATTTGAAGTAGTGTTATTATATGTTTTGCATTTTGGTCACTATAGTTTTTGTAGGTTTTGCATAAGTTGAGTTTGAATAACTCTTTTGTAAGTAAGTTGAGTTTGAGGGACAAATAGTACTGTGGTTGCTTGTACTTGGATTCTTGGAACAAGGTATGCTATTTTGTTTAATCTCTGTTGCTGGCTTATTCAACTATTGTCGTTCTGCTGCTTCCGAACGCCTCTGTTGTCTTCTTTGTTTCTTCAATTGATAATGAATGGTGGCGGTGGATGGAAAATGGTGGCGAATAATGTATGGTGGTTTCCTTTGGTTATGAGATTCCATAGAGAGAGACACCGACCCATCATTGTCAGCACCAGATTAGATGTGTTTCATTGTGATGGTGTTATGTACAATTGTTTCGTTATGTTTATTTGAAGTTGAATGACATTTGTTTTTTCCTGGATTTAATTGATGTGATGACGAAAATTTAACGGTATACAAATGGCTCGGGCAACACACGAGCCTGTATAATCCTAGTTAACTTAAATGTGTAAGTCAAAAGTTTGAATGGGCCAAGTGTAAAATGACGTATCTAGATGCATCGATATTGTCATTTAGTAGTTTAGAAATGGTGTCTATGTTTTCTTTTAAAGTAAATTACATTTTGTACACCTGAGTTTTCTAAAGACTATCGGTTTGAAGTCTAAGGTTTAAATCCGTCTATTTGTACCTTGATTATTCTATTTTGTTACCATTTGTACAATTGGGGCTAACTCCATCAGGAAGTTTCATTAAGGGGTATTTTGGTCCATTCATCATATTATGTAATTTGTTGTATGAATTGGTAGTTGGAGGACCACTTATGTAACTTGTTAAAACTTATAACCTTGAAACCTTGTTTACTCATCCACCCCTTCCCTTTTTTCAATCGTTAAACCTACCCTAACCACCACCACCCGTTCACCATTGTCGGAACACCAACGATGGCCACCATTATCACTTCATTCTGAACGGTTTTAAACTGTTGGTCCACCATCATCCCACGAAACTCTTGCTGCTCATCGTCTTTTTTATTGATATTCAGAAACCCTCCACCAACAATTTTCTGGTGATCCATGTGTACTATCCCCCATTTGTTTTTTAGTAACCATTGCTCACTAAAATCGATTCTCAGAAACCCTCAACCATCAAACCTAGTTGCAAGTGAAAAAATACAGAAGATTATTCGAATTTATGGCTTTGGTTGACACAAATGGGGTTGGATTATGGCTTCGATTACATGTGGCGAACGATGGTAAAATTCAAAGATGACAATCGTGGAGTTGTAGGTGACGATTGTATAATGTTGACGGTTGGATTAGGGCTTCAATTGAAACAAACGCCCCAAACTTGTGTTTTCTTGTGAAATTGCAATTGGTGAAGTTAGAGTTGGAGGTTGACGGTGGTGATGATGTTGCTGATGGAAGATGAGGGATTTTTAACGAAGCTTTCTAACAACGTTAGTCCCAAGTATACAAATGGAAACAAAATAAAATACTTGGGGTACAAATAGACGGATATAAACAGTAAGCTTCAAACCGTTAATTTTTAGAAAATACATGTGGTTTCGGAAAGGGAAAAATATGTAATTAAATTTAAGGAGTGAGTAAATATATAATAAATTATCTTATGAAGAGATTATATATAAATGCTCATTTTTTATTATGTTAAACTTAAATTTACAAACACGATCATCCCCCGTTTTATTTACTCATAGTTTTTTAAAGTATGATAAATTATAGCAACTATCTATCTAATAAATTAGAGTTTTTAGGGAGCAAATTTTTTGGGGGGAAAATATAATTTATTTTATAAAAGGAAGGTTGAGAGGGAAATTGAGTAAGAGGGTTAATAATTAAAGACAAAATTTTGTGATTAATAATAATTTATAAAATTATTTATAAATTTTTAAATATAATAGTTATATTTTTTAAAAATATTTTTATTCAATCCGTGTGTAATACACGGGTGTTAAACCTAGTTTATTATTAAGAGAGTGATTAATCAGTTATCTAAAATATCATTTATCATTCAAAATGACAACTCATGGGTAGTAGGTTTGCACTCTAGAATGAAAGTACCTATTCTAATAGTTTTCTGAATAAAGTTATCGATTATATATTTATTTACTTATATTATATCTTTATTTATTTTTGAAGAGTAACATCATTTTCAAACACCCCATAACATCATACCGTTATCGTAAAAACCCGACCCATTGATAATTTTATAAACTTCGAACTACAAAGAAGGTTGGTGGCCTTTATCACCGTCATTCACACGTGTCACGTTTTTATTGCCCCAAAAGTGTTTGATGACTTTTTTTTTTATTTTTGATGTTTTCCGTGTATTAGTAGGTTTAGTTTTGAGATTTGTTAATTAAAGTGGATTGGAGGAGTTGGATCATGGGCTGGGTGTTTTTCTTTTCACTTTTTGAATTGAAACAACTTACCTTTATGATGAATGTTTTCAAGTTTGGATCGGTTCGGCCGGTTGAACCGGTCGGATCGAAACAGTGTGGATTGAGGCGAATCATATAGGTTCGTTTTTACTACAAAGGATCGGCCGGTTCGAACCGGTTGAACCGGGATTCGGCCGGTTCGGACCGGTTAGACCGGTTTGGAAAATTAATTTTTTAAAAAAATTTGGACTTTATTTGATTAAATTTGTGATATTTTTTTTATTTGAATTAAGTTTGGTTAAGATTTAACCTTTAAACTTTGGATCTTTGTTTAATAAGATTAATAATGTCTCTGTGTTGAAGTTTAGAACTTTTAAAAGTTGTTTCTGAGTGTCTGACTTATATTTGAAGTTATATTAATACTTTGAAAAAACGTATATATTTATTTGTTATTTATATGGTTCAAAACCGATCCTACCGGTCCGACCAGTGAACCAGTAAGGCGACCGATTCACTGTCCGATCCGATCCTGAAAACATTGTTTATGATAAATACAGTTAATATTTGATTTATAAAGGAGTTATTAAATTTAGAGTAAACTTCTTTTTATCTTCCTGAGATTTATCTGAAATAACGGTTTGTATACAATAGTTTCAAAATTGTGTTTTGTCTCCCTGAAGTTTACCTAAAATAACGGTTTGCATACAATATTTCAAAATTGCGTTTTGTCTTCCTAAACTTACCAATTTGTCACCGTTATTTTAGGTAAACCTCAGTTTTGAAACTGTTGTATGCAAACCGTTATTTTAGGTAAACTTCAAAGAGACAAAACGAAGTTTACTCTTAAATTTGAATAATCTAAAGTTTTATCTGCTGGTCAACATTAATCTCATTTTAATAATTGGACACGAATAGTTCAACCTTCACTTTATTAGCTACAAATGAGCTTTATGTTAAAATAAAAGTTAAAATTACTCATGACCAATAGTGTCGGGTAACGGAAAGACTCGTTGGTGGCTAAAAGAATGAAAGTTAAGATTATTCAAAGTCAATAGTTAAGATGAGATTAATACCGGTCAATAGGTGAAAATTGAGATTATTTAAATCCAATAACCTATTATAAAATGGTTCTATAGTTACAACTTAGTGGTAGGTGATCGAGTTGGTTGTGAAGCTCGGCACCCAAGTTCGAATCTTGGATATGTCATTTTTTTTTTAATTTACAACTTTGACTTGTTACTCTACTTTGATTTATTTACGAATTTTATTTTGTTCTTTTTGACCTCTAAGTTTGGATATATTTGTCTTTAATTATGTGACGCATTACTACTTTACACTAGTAAAGTGCGCGATATGAAACTTTTTTCCAACGCGTGTGAAAAGTCACATAAATAAGACCCGGTTCCCGGTTGTCAAATCATGCATCTCAATCTTATATCTAGTTATCTATTGTCTTTCTCATTTATTTCTTGACTTACATTTTATATCTACTTTTAAACAGTGAATTTACATTTGTATGATTGTATCTACTATCTACATGATAAATGTGTACTTCATATAGTTGTTAAATACTCCCTCCGTCCCATTAGAAGAGTCTTAGTTTGAAAAACACAAAGTTTTAGGCACAATAAATGATTGGTATTTTTGTTTGTTATTTGACAATAATACCCTTGATAATAAATAGTATTGTGGGTCCATCATATTGTTTGTTTTATGTTATTAAGGGCAAATTTGGAAGTTTACTAATAAATTTTAAAAGTGGACACTTTAAGTGGGACAACTAAAAAAGGCAATATGGACACTTCTAATGGGATGGAGGGAGTAACTATAAAATTAACAAAAGGTCAAATTTGATCCAACCTAGAAATATCATCCAACTTTTTTTTTTCTTTCAAGATCTAAGTTGAGCAAGTTCAATATTGTATTTTTATCTAGATTAATATAACTAGTAACGATTATAGATGACTTCAATTCAAGCATCTGTGCATATCCGAGTGAGATTTTTGGTGCAACTTTAGTTTTGCTATGTTATTTGTAATATTGTATATGTATTGTTGTTGACCTAGTATCTTGTTAGGCTTGGTTTTAATGAGATTTACTAAGTTGTTCAAACAAAAAAATATTAGTACATATCCAAATTTTCTAAGTACTGTATTAACCATACTCAAAATAGCTTGTTCTATTTCTTTAAATAAAACATATATTAAGCATGACCGTGAGTCAAAGACTCACACGCACCAGTTTCGAGACTACGACTGTGAGATGGGTCATGTGTCATCTCTTATGACGTGGTTGGTGCAGGACATAATGGAGGTGTATCGGCAGACATGTACCGTCCTGCATGATCAACCACCATGCATATTGACCACAATATCCTCTGATTGTTTATTTTGGTGAAACAATTGTATATTTACCCTTATAAACACCCCTTAATTGCATATTTCACCAACTAAAGAAATCAATTATTGCATATATACTCAATGTTAATAAAAATTTTAAAGATTATCATACTAATTAAAAATGGGTATATATATATAAATTAAAGTTGTTTATAAAGAGAAATATGTCATTGATTTTTTTGGCTGGGGAAATATGCATTTAACGTGTGTGTTTTGAATGGGAAAATATTCATTTACCCTATTTTGGTTAATTGTATAAATTTTATTTCGTATTGTAGGATTGTATGAACTTTATTTAATATGTTTGATGGTTATGTTTCATTACGTATTATTTATTTATTGTTGTTCGGGTTTCAAAATAACTCGTGTTTTAAATAAATTTTGGGTTTCAACGTTTGTTCAAACGAAATAAGTTCGGGATTCATTAAGTTTAAAAGTAGCTAACTTAAAAAAAATACAATAGATAAAAGCGAGGTGTATGGGTTGATTAAACAAAATAAGCTCGGGTTTTAATGTTTGATTTAACAAAATAAGTTCGGATTTTAACGTTTGATTTAACAAAATAAGTTCGGATTTCAACGTTTAATTAAACAAAAATAAGTTCGGGTTTCAATGTTTGATTAAACGTAATATGTTCAGATTTTATTAACTTTAAAAACTAACTAACTGCGAAACTTAGAGTAGATAAAAACACACGTATAGCCTCATACACAGAGTACGTGCGACAACCGCAAAACATACTCTGACAAGTTAAAGTGTATATTTTCGATGTTGCAGATCATACAATAAATAAAGTGTATACGACCCCTTATATATAAAGGGTCATATAACCCTATACACATCGTATAAAGCTGGGGTGTTGAATTAAAATTGGCGGTGTCCCATTAATCCAACCCTTTATTTATAGGGAAAGTGCCACATAAACATAACCAAGTTTTGATTTTGTTATAATTAAGTCACTTAAATTTTGTTTTGTTTCAATTAGGTAACTTATCTTTAAGTTTTGTTCCAAATAAGTAACTTAACTTTGTTTTGTTTCAATTAAGTAACTTAATTAACTTTAAGAAAATGTTTTAATCCTAAATCATAATAATGTGTTTTTTATATTTTAACTAAATAATAAAATTGAATTAGATATTTAAATTTTTTTCTTTTCTGTTTTGTTTATTTCTGAATGATTGAAATTATATTTTAATTTTCTTTATAATATACAAGCTCCTTATAAAAACATAAAAACAATTATTTTATAATATGTTTAAAAAACGTTGTTATTTTTCGATTTCAAGCAACATCACTTAAATTTGAAAAACAAAACGAATATAGTCAAATATCATATTATCATACTTTTATTACATGACATTTCAAATTTTATACCCGTGTATTACACAGGTAATAACATAGTAACTTTAATAAAACACTTGAAAAGTTTGATAACACATAGATTATAATCTGCCAATGATCGTTTGTTCCAGTGGTAAAGAATAAGATGAAAGGCTTTACCGAATGTCTTGTGTTCAAATCCAAACATTAACGTTTAATTATAAATCAGTGATACTAACTACTACCCAACGGTCGAAAAAACACTTATATCGAGTAACATTAATCTAATAATGACACATGCAATTTATGATAAAAAAAAATCACACTACAATAAGTAATGCTATAGTAATTCATAAAACCAAGTCAAATTTTCAACCAAAATATAACATTTATACTTTAAGTGATTTTTTTACGGTATAAGTGTTCATCTAATAGTATGATTTACACTTGGAACATTTACAATATAGTCACATATACTAAAAACAAAAGCCGCATGATTAAATGATATATGAACACAAAGAAAAAAAGACATTAATCATGTACATGTAAACCTTTTCTATATTGTAATTTCATTCCTTTTTTGCTTCTTTCATGAAAACCTCAAAAGATTGTATGCATATACTTTGCCCTTATCTTCTCCTACACTCACTTCAATGTCCAACAGTGCTTGATCTCCAAAACTAAACACAAATTGCTGCAATCACCATTACACCCTTCATTGAAACTTGTATAAATTGATCTACCCTTTTATCCAACAAATCCTTGAATAACCTTAAGTTTTGAGGTTGCTTGATTAATATGAGTTGTTATTTTTGGTTGATTTGATCAATGAGAGTGCCAACTGTTGTTGATCAAGACAAAATCATGCAGCATCCAATGCAATACAATGCAATGCAATGCAATCAAATCATATCAAATCAAATCAATCAAACCAGTACAATGCAAATGCAAGTGCAAATTCTAGGGTTCATAAAATCTATCAAGATTAAAGCTTTATCAAGATTCAAAATTCAAAAAGACTATGACATCTTTTACCCTATCCCCAAGACACAAAGCTGTTCATCACTTACTGATTCCAAAGCTTAGTCAGTCAGACATAAAGTGATTCATGGTTCATTAGTTCCAATATATGACAATAAAACAAGAACAAATACATCTCAAGTTCTTGATTTTTTGTGTTCATTTAAAGATTATTTGTTGGATGATATGCATGCAGAATGAAAACCCTAGATCCATGTTAATCATAAGGTAATGATGATAATGGTTAAAGACATATCTTGAAGGCCATCATCATGATGGCAAAATCACAACTTATAAAAGACAAACATAAAATCTAATCCAAACCCACAAATCATTTTAACAATTAGCTTTTAGATTTAATTCATAGAGTAGCAATGATTACAAAACCTTTTTGGTAGAATTTTCTGTTTTCTGGGTATTTGACAGAGTTAAACTAGAGTCAAACAAAATTTATCATCATTACACCCAACTTCTTCTTCATCTGTCAACACTAGCAAAAACACAAAGCAAGAAATCAAGAAAACAATTCAAGAAAATGACAATTTTAGATGATGATAAAAAACCCATCTAAAAAATTGAAGGTTTTCATGATGGGAACATATAGATGTAAGCAAGATTGAATCTTTTAGATCTAAGAAGCCACAATTGGGGGGAATGAAGCCTGGTCCGACGACACCAGATCAAGAATCTTTCGTGCGCACCCTCAGTCATCAAGATAATGAACGATGGGTGCGCTGATTATATAATATGATATGATATAACATGATACTGATAAAAATACCAAGAGAAAGATCCCGGGTTTCTAGTGGCCTCGAGCCAGACAACATTCCCCTCAAAAGAATTAGAAAAAGCTTCCCCTTTGAATTGTTTGTTATTGATGTTGTTCATGTTTAGGGTATGATGTTAGAGAGAGAAAGGGGGTGAGAATGGTGATGGGAGAGAGATGATAAATAAAGAGGTGAGGAATGGTGGTGTGTATAAAAGGACAAGCAAAGTCATAAAGTTTAACCAACAAACACCAGCCCACTCTTCAATAAATACATTTAATTTTCACTTGAAAATAAGTTGGTAACTTCTTAACCCTTGATAGTTTGGTCAAGTTGATCGATAAACATATAGCTAGCTACAAGGTAAAACGTCAAATGTATAATGTCATTTGGGTGTAAATCGTGTCTGGTTAGCGGATTTTATTTTGACAAGTTGATTGTGGTAAGTGGTTGCAAATGAGGTAAGTAGTTGCAATGTGGATTTTAAATAGATTGATTGGTTGTAAATGAGTTTTAATCAAGTTGGAGTTTATAGGTGTTATAAAAAAATGTATAAAATACACTGATCATAAGCGGGTTGACTTGTAATATTTGTATTTAAATATTTTATTTTATTCTACTATATTAGCCTAAACATGAACTAACTATTAAACATCTTAGACATAATAACCAAAACCGGTTATGTTATGTCCTATTTAAGTTGTTGCAAATTAAGAATTGTCACCCCTAAATTTTTTAGTCATTGTGGCATGCATGCATATGTTTATAATTCTCTGGTGTTATAAAATGGTGAGCACCCTTTCTTGAATAATTTTCCTAGTTTTATTTGATGTCCCCTATACATGGATTGGGACTCATCATGACATAATCATGTCATAACTTGTCAATGCCACATTTATTAGACTGTATATTAAAAGTTTATCATTTTTAAATTAACGTTCAGAAACATTTATTACTAACTTCAAGGGAGAGAAGATATTTAACTTTTTGGTAATGTTAGACTTTATTATTATTAAAGTGGGCACCAACTCTTTTGAGGAGAAAAAATTATTAGTTTATTATTAAAGTGGGTGTATGATATATATACTAGTTATAAGTGTTTGATATATATACTAGTTATAAGTGTTTGATATATACTGATGAAGTTAATAATTTTTATTCATTTGAGTTGAGAGAAAGAGTGGCAAACATATCGGCAAATCAAAAAGGCAAAATGAAGATGAATGAAAGACCGTGGGTTACATGAATCAAAAACCAAAGAAAAATCACAAACAAGAAACCATTATAGGAACCGTTCGTACAAAAAACTAAAAATTCTTTATTAATTCAATTACAATACAAAGAAAATCAAGAATACAAGTAAATTACATTATGATTACAACCGAAATGAAACAAGATACAAGAAATGAGTAGAAACAGAAGCAAAAACATGGCTGAGGATTCGTGTTCAACACGGGTCCCTTAAAACAAATTCCGAGTCTCCCAAGAGAACTCGTTTGTTTCCCAGGGTACAACAGCCGAAGCAGTATGTACTGCCGGGATTGACTCACAACCCAAATTATACCATAAAGAAGAACATGAACATGATCAAGGTTTTGTTAGAAATAATTTTTAAAGAGAGACAATGAGAGATCTTTTAGTATTAGTGAAGTTTTTGGTGTAGTTTGGTATATCTTCTAACCAAGACTAACATTGGTATTTATAGGTAAAATGAGTCAAACATCTCATTCATTACCCATAACTAATGAATTGAAACACCCCCATTAAATATTAATAATGAGATGAAACATCTCATGTAATAAAACTCTCACATTAACTAAAAAATTGAAATAAATCAATATATTATTTTGTATTTTTCACAAATTATTATTGTGTTATACAAAATTTTCCAACAACCATAATGGGAATCATTCAATGCAATCGCGTTCCTCGTATTAACACTCCCGGAGAAATGCTCTAGACGTCGTAGATGTAAACAAAGAAAAAACGATATTCAAAAGGCAAACTTCTTTGGGTTTGTTAGATTTGAAAATGCAAACGTCTCACCCTCTTTACTATTGGCATTGAATAATGTTAAGTTTGATCGAGTTAATTAGGTATCTGTTACCCTAGCCAAATACAACAAATATGAGTTGCCAAAAATAAAACTTCCTCTCTAAACCAAAACTGGAATGGGCCTTCCATCAGCCCATCTAACAACAAAACCCATATGACTTATGATCCATTTAACTTAAAGCCCATTTCAAACCTACAAAAACTCCCCATCCCCAAATCATCCTTGATTTAAATGTAACAATCTAGCATAACCGCACCATAATATTGTTTGTTTTGAAAGCCGACTCACCCTCAGAACGCGTCATGATCATAGATAAGGTTCCAACCCATTATAAGACCGACTTTGTTCTTCTCCCCAACTCATGTAGGCAGTTACATTAAATACGTCAGTGCAACAAAACTTCTTCCTTCATCAAACCATTCTAAAACAATAAACCAGAAGAGCACAAAATCAAAGAAATCGAAGAACAAGCATAAAACTTCATCTTGGTTCACCGTTATTGCTTCCATAAAATCACCAAAGAAACCAAGTAATATCTCATCCACTAGTGTCCAAAATAGTTTCTCATGAATTGTTTAACCATTAACATTAAGAGGTGCCATATATAATTACTCAAAAAGCTTCCTGAATAAACGATATTGGTCAATTGGTTGACTCATTAAAATTCTCATTTGAAATGTTTTTGGGGAATAGATTGTTTGATTGTGTGGCATCTAACTCAAATGGGAGATTAGGAGTGTTGGTTTGCATTTGGAACAATTCGGGCCATTGGATATTCATGGGGAATTTTAACACCGTTTGATTTCCTCATGGACGTTTAAACTTTGCTTTCTGTAGGTCCTCTGTAAATTTTAAATTATTTCTTATTTCTTGTTTTCTAAATGCTTCATGTTATAATATAAAAAAAACTCTGAACAACTTTTCTTTTCTTTCTTTTCCTTTCCTATGACTTGTAATAAAACTGATTTATATGGTAAATTATTCTAAGTTTACATGATACTCTGATATATAAAAAGTAAGTTTTTTCGTTACAAGTGTGAATGTCAATCTGTGTCCTGGCTCGACTATTGTCTAAGCTCAAGTTCGACTCGTTTAATTTATGAGAGTTTAAGTTAGAGCATGACTTGTTACCAACTCTATCTTTAATGTTACAAGCTTGATCTCGGCTCATGGGTAATTTTACAAGCACAAACTCGATTTGTTTACTAAATATTCATTACATATATATAATATCATATACAATTGAGCTAATGTTATATCTGCGTGAAGATGATTGAACTTAAAATGTTATCAGCATAAATTACTTTGTAATATGCTACACTTCACGTAAAGAAAATTGATTATCATTCGAAAGAAATAAAGAAATTATTATAAGCTAAGATATGACTTTATAAATTAGTTAATGGTAATTTACAACAATGGTTTCGTGGTGTAGTTGGTTATCACGTCAGTCTAACACACTGAAGGTCTCCGGTTCGAACCCGGGCGAAGCCAATAAATTTTTGAATTTTTTACCTTTTTGTGTACAAAGTTTTGAATTGGTAGTATGGGAGTTTGGCTCAATATCAAGAGAATTGGGGCTAAGTTGTTGAAACATAATGTGATTTTGAGTAGTTTGTGAGTATGATGTTTGGAGGTGGCCAGACGACTAGTTCGTCATGTCAATTTTTGGTCGCCTCCATTTACAAACTGTTGGCTTTGTTTTTTTATTCTCCAACACCGGAGATGTTTTTGAATGGTGCAAGTGGGTGCCAGCAAAGGTCAATTGAGTCGGATCTTGCTTGGCGTTCCAATTTGAATGGGATGTCAACTCGGCAAGCTTTGGTGCAAAGATACATTCCAATTGAGTCGGATCTATGCCCACTTTGTAATGTTACGATGGAAATTAACAACGGAAAATTTATTTATTTACTGTCAATATGCGGATATGTTGTGTGCATCCGTCAGTTCATGGTGTAAAATTCAACTAATTTATGCTTTAAGGATTTGCTGGACAATGGACATTCACTCTGGTCCAATCGGAAGCAAAGAAAGAGGCTTTGCAGGCTGCTATTATCTTGTCTGGGTATGGTGACATCAGGACTAGAACTTCTGATTTAATTCTCCTAACACAAGTGTGTTATTAATTAGCCACTAACCTTATTAGCGAAGTAGGTGAAATACACATGTTTCTTTTGGGTTTGTTTTGCTGTTGTAATTAGCCGGTTTTTGGTGGGTTTTTTTTATGAAGTTTTAAAGGTTAAGGAAATTAAACGCAGTTAAAAAACGAAATAACCAACCATTTTTCAATATCATTGATTAAAGCCAAAAATGACATGGGCAAGAACATCGTTGAACTGTATATATGGTACATGTATGTTGAATTTTAAGAACTATTATTCAAATTATCCTTGTAATTGACATTCACCATGAAGGAAAAACTAAATTTCTGTTACGAGTTAATTGCCAAAATGGTGCATGAGGTTTACAAGGTTTTACAGTTTTTTACACTTTTAAGAACCTTTGCATAAATAGTCCATACAGGCCAAAACCCGTTGCTAAATTGGTTCACGACACTAACGGTGTTAAAAAAATTCTGTTAGCTGACTGGTAATTGACTAAAATACCCTTCTTCTTCTTCACAGGACACCACCACCACCACCACCACCACCGCCGCCGCCGCCGCCTACAAGTTCATTTCTCTCAAAATGCAAAATTCTCCAGCCACCACCATCCACCACCCATCACCACCACTAACTCCGATCACCATCTCCGACCCCAACAACCCATACCCAACCACCTTCGTTCAAGCCGACACCACATCCTTCAAAACCGTAGTTTAAATGCTCACCGGCTCATCGGAAATAGTGGTGTCGGCTTGAACGAATTGCAATCTAGAATTTATTTCTATACTCTCATGTAAATTGCTACAGAGTTACAAAAATTTACAAATTTATCCTTTATCAAAGGGTAAAAATAGCTAGCCCCTGTGACTGCATGGTGTATGCGTGTTTTCTTGTTAAAAGACTTATGAACATATATAGTGAAATATAAATGAAAGAATATATACTTGAATGAAGTAAGCGCAATCTCTTCAAACTATAAAACATGAATGGCCTTCGTTCAAGCCGACACCACTGTTTCCGATGAGCCGGTGAGCATTTGAACGACGGTTTTGAAGGATGTGGTGTCGGCTTGAATGAAGGTGGTTGGGTATGGGTTGTTGGGGTCAGAGATGGTGATCGGAGTTGGTGGTGGTGATGGGTGGTGACTAGAGAATTTTGCATTTTGGTAGAAATGAACTTGTAAGTGGTGATGGCGGCGGCGGCAGTGGTGGTGGTGGTGGTAAGAAGGGTATTTTAGTCAATTACCAGTCAGCTAACGGAATTTTTTTTAACACCGTTAGTGTCGTGGACCAATTTAGCAATAAGTTTTGGCCTGTAGGGACTATTTATGCAAAAATTCTTAAAAGTGTAAAAAACTGTAAAACCTTGTAAACCTCAGGGACCATTTTGACAATTAACTCTTCTGTTACTCAGAAGAGCCTCAACATAAAAATCATTCTTTTCAAACGTTTGTTATCTTACGTCATCTTTTTTTACCTCCACAAAGTATTATACAACGAAAACAAACAATTTGCAAAAATAACAAAAAGAAACTATTATATTATGGGTGTAACTTTGTGAATTGAATGTTATCATGAATTGAGAATAATACTAACATTCTTGTGTAGTTGTATTGCGATGATTTTTTACTTTAACAGTGATCATTAGGACTCGGTTTGGTTAGTTACTAGCAAAGGTAACTTTTGTGCATGTGATTTTGCTAGACATGTGTTTTAGATATAATCATGGCTGGTAGTATGTTCATGCGACTACTATGATAATTGGATTTGTTATTTAATAATGAAATGTATGTTGCGTTAAAAAGAACTGCTATTAATAGTAACTTTAATGGTATATGTGTTACTGAATTGTGCATGGGTTGTTGTAGATGTGTTTCATGCATGCCAAGCTAATTGTTGGGTTATAGTTTGTGGCTTAAAAGTCTTGTATTGGCAATGACTCATATTGGTTGTGCCAGTTTTCATAAAAAGAAACTTTATGGTGTGAAGTTATC
Organism: Tagetes erecta; assembly: GCA_030867185.1. Lineage (NCBI taxonomy): Eukaryota > Viridiplantae > Streptophyta > Magnoliopsida > Asterales > Asteraceae > Tagetes > Tagetes erecta. The sequence continues at coordinate 18,883,509 of CM061492.1, read as the reverse complement.
ATTTATGTTATAATCAGCTAGGATGTCATGGATTGATGTTACCACGCCAATAATGTTGCAATAACATATAGGAGCTATGTTTACTTTGAATATAGTCATGTATGTTATAGTTTAGACATGCTATGGTTTAGACATGCAAGGTGTATTATGTGGGCATGAAAAGTGTGTAGATGAATACATGAATCTAGAAGGGAAGTTTGTTGTAAAAACATGCCTTTTAACATAAAACTGAATCACACTTAAGTGAACCTAATGGAACATATCTACACTTAATAAGTCCCAAATGGAAACTTTAATAAAAATGAAACTTGTATTTATTGCATACGTGATTTGTGGTGTGGTTTACAAGCTTAATGTGTTTAAGTGAACTTAATGGAGCATATCTACACTTAATAAGCCACCAATGGGTCGTTGGGTTAACAAAAGTCAACTATGGTTAAAGTTGGTCAAAAAGTCAAACTTTACTAATCACACTTAAACCATAAGAATGTTTGTATGGTTAGGGTTTTATGAATCTACATGAACACACTCTCATAGATCTATCGTATAGTAGGTTGTGGAATTTGATTTCACTTACCCCTTGTAGTTGTGCACTCGAATGTGAGTTTCATTTACCCCTTTTTACTTTTCTCAATCCTCTTAAAGGAGAAAGTGCGCTCAACTATTTTTACACTAATATTATGGTAACATCCGGCCCCTCATACCACCAATATTGTCCGCTTTGCCACATTAGAGCTCACGGATTTGCTTTTGGTTGCTCGGGTAAAACCTTCCTAGGATGATCACCCATCCTGAGATTGCTGTCATTCGAGCACGCTTAACTATGGGGTTGCCTCTCATCCACTAACATTAAGCCTCAAAACGCGTTGTTGGTATTTGAGGTCGGACATCCCTTATAAATCCCAGATCTCTGCTGCCCACGGTCAATGTGGAATTTGCCTAAGGTGTTACAATTATGTTGTCACATGTCTAGTTAGAGTTGCTTTTTTAATCATTAAAGTCCTCATTGATTACATTTTGACCGCTAATATTTTGGGAAATAGCTAGGAAATTTTGAATAGTGCTACTGGGTTTGACAAACCCCACCAGGGCTATTCACGCTAGCATGATAGGATATGACAAACGGGTGTTGAATTGGCATAACCACACTTTGATCCACATCATGTTGGTATGTGGTATAGGCAAACAATACATGTAATGGTACACATGACGTCAACTACTCTTGACTCTATTTGGATGTACCATAGACTATCTACCTATAGCGACACATTTTAGTTACTTATTTGCTTGAAACATATTTACTTGTTTTACAATTACTTTTGAACTCACCAACCTTTATGCTGACACTTTTTAGCATGTTTTTCTTAGGTTTATATAGTACACTACACGTAGGGTATGGCATTGCTGCATGATGTTTACATCTTAAACATTGCTTGTTTTTTTAAACAATGTTTTTACCATTTGCGCTCGTGCTTTGCCCATTTACTTTACAACATATGTTTCGTCATTTACACTTTCATTTAGTTTTACGCTTCCGTATTTATTAAATCATTAACTCTGGTTTTGGTTTTGATCTCATTTAATGAGACAAAGTTTGGTTTTCAAAACTCATATAGTGTTGTTTAGTGTAACTAACGACTAGATCCTGGTTTGTCATGTTATTAACGATAAAACTCCGTTAGTGAATTTTGAGGGTGTGACAGTATGCTAGTATCCTAAATCATAAAAATTCTCAGATCGGTGGGTCATAGTAGAAATGGATCATTTTTAGCACGAGACGAGTCAATTTGAACCACGAACACGTGTAGTCAAATAATTGAGGAAATAATTCAGGACATAGCATACAAAAAAAGACAATTTGAGACTTTAACCCATTTGAGATAAAAACCTAACCAAACTGGGTTATTCATAAGTGGGAGAAATTTGAAATGTGACGTCACAAAGTTATAATTTTGCAGGAATGGCGTGGTCTTGAAGTTAGTAACAAGCGGGGTTGTGCATTAACTTAGCAATCTTTTATCTCACTGGCATGCTGATTGCAGTCGCCTTTGATATTCCACTGAATCTATATGAACAACCTTTGTTAATAAAGGGATTGCTATAAACATAACTAGTTGTTTAAACATTAATACTTGTAAATAATTTACTATATTGATGACCTGGTTTTAGATCAATACCACTAAGGGAGTCTATTTTTTATTGTTTAAGTCCATATGAGTTAATTGTGAAACCTTTGAGAGAAAAGAATTTATGATCTATATTGCATGATGATCTATTTATGTTTTTGTAACTTACATATTAGGCTTTACTTAATATTGAGATTTAGGATGTTGAACAACTTTCATCTTTTGTCAGAATGATGCATCTTCTGTTTATATGATAGAGTATTGTAGTGTAAATCATGCCAGACTAGTACTTATTAATTATTCTGCTCTAAGGAGATGAATTAATTTGAAGCATTCACAACCTATATACGACATAAAAATTAGACAATTTGAGAGACGGTTGTCACTCAATCTAAGGAAAATAATATAACTTATGAAACTTAACTTTCTCAATTTAATCTATATGATAACTTAGAAACTATTCTAAGTTAGAGATGGTTTGATAACAACCTATGACAAGACATGTATTGCTTCAGTCAGTAAATAAGCATTGATGACATTATTAATACAAAGATGTTGATCTTATTCAAATAATCGGTCTTTAAATGTTGTCATGGGTAAAGTTAAACAAATTCAATCAAAGTGCAAGAAATGTAGGGGAATAACATTTCTAATAACACTCAAATGTTAGGGTTACTTGCACTAATAATCTAAAATGCTTGGCAATAAGTATTTTTTGTAATCTAAATTGATATTACAAACACAAGATCTAGTGGTTTGATTCAGATTCTTAGTAGATTTCTAATACCAAATACATAATAAAGATGTATTCACCATAAAATTAGAGCTTTACTCGTCAAGATGATCATTATAACTAAATGTTATAGACTTAGAAGCTTGAAAATAGGCATTATTATCTTTTGATTTAAGAACACATCATAGCAACTCATCTCAACTGTAACTATTTATATTGACTTGACAGAGCCACAGATAATGGTTTTGGACCCAACAACCGTGGCTAATGAGAGATGGAGGCGTGGAATGAGACTAAAGCCCATTAAAGATGGCATATGAAGGAAACTCTAACCTAGTTGACCGATGATCCCAATATCTAAGTTCAATAGGTCAATCGGCTCATATATCTAAAGGTGGTCACTATAGGGATATAGCTAATGTATCGGTTCATTTATAAGCTATTATATATGTATATATGTTTATAAATATCCTCCTAAACTATAATGAGGTTTTAAATATTTCCTACTCTAACAACAGTGACATGTTGTGATGCTAAGCATACTTTATGGTTAAAGATTTGTGTAATCATAGTAATCTTAATGCTTTTTATGAGAAAGAAGTGAGGTCGCTTTGATAGAAATTGTGGGGCACGTAAATCCTAAAGCTTTCGCAGAACCAGGCTAGTGTTGCATGTGACACACCACCCGATGGCGGAAACACCGGGTTGTCATAGAAATGAATATCGTTAGTAAACAAAACACATGACATTAAATTATTAAAGTCTAATAATTATTATCATAAGTTTGGAACATAATCATAACTAGAAAACAACAAAATTCATAGACAAAACAGTAAATGCAAAGAGGTCTTTATTATCAAACTAAGTCCAAGGCACTCTATGTCTTGGCAAATTGCAAAAACTCATAATCAAGCCCCACTTAAAATATGTGAAAAATAAAGTTAGCTACACAAGCTAGTGAGTAAAACATAATTTGATAATACTAGTATTGAAATGCGAGTTCAACAAGTTATACTGTGCAAGCTTACATGTAAAGCCATTTCATAATATTACTCAACCATGACCCCCAGGGGCGCACCCTTTTAGGGACCAACGGGGGCGCTGGCCCCTGGCGTGTTTTTTTGTCCTGAAGTACGTATTTTTACCCCGATATCTTAATTTTATATATATATATATATGTATATATATATGTATATATATATGTATATATTGAGATCGCGGTCCACCCCCGTCAATAATAAACGACACATATACTAGTTGGGTAATTGGTTCATTAGTCCATTACAAATTAAACCCATAACAATTTAAATCCATTAGCCCATGATAATTTACAATTGGGTAATTAATTAGGTTGGGCTAAAAAAACCCAACTAACAACCCATATACCTTTTTTTGTGTCATGCATCAAATAGTAATGCTGGATTTGAGTGCTCCGTGCAAGTCTACTAACTATCGGCCTCGTAAATAAGATGGGCATGTTACATTTGAACATTATTTAGCAATGAAAATATTTAAGATTCGTCTTCGCAATAAGATGTCAAATGAGTATCTCGTGGATAGCTTGGTGATTTACGTGGAAAAAGATATTGCTAAAAAGTTTGTTTCTGACTCCATAATCGATTAATTCAAAGATCTTAAAGATCGTCGGGTAGCGTTGTAATTCTTCTTTAAGGTACTCACCATTTTTCTCGCATTATCATATATATTTTAGGTCTTTTGTTTTGTTACAACTTATCTAGTTTTTATATGTTTTAGTTGAATCATTTGTTTGAAAGAAGAAATTTAGATATTTAGTGTTGTTATTGTTTGACCCGACCCAAATCAAATCTTCAACCCGAAATATAACCCGAAACATAATGATAAGAAAAAAAACTACGTGTCCTGTGATTTTCAGCCCCTGTGCTGAATATGTTCAGGATCCGCTACTGATGACCCTTAGAATAGTACACAATCACATAAAATCCATAACTTCTCGTTTTAGCAATTTTGATATGAGGAACCAACTCATGTATTTGATTAAAGATAACTTTTAACCAACCATCAATTAACCGTCTTGTTTTATAGGTTATCAATAATAAATTAGCAACTTTGGGACATGGCATAGCATCTAGCATCATAGTATAGCAACAATCGTCATAGCATAGCAAACATAGTAAACATGGAATTAAAATGATCGGGTTAAATCACCTATCGATGTTGTCCAGGAAGGTAGGTTTGTTAAATCATTAGCGCTAACATTGCACCTGTGGGATTACCAAACAATAAACTACTTTAAACTACCACTACTAGAAAATTAGGCAATTGCTACCAAAATTTGCAACCGAAAAAAGCGGTCGCAAATTTATAGACCGATTTCAGACCGAAAAAAGCGGTCGCAAATTTATAGACCGATTTCAGACCGAAACTTTAATGGTAGCAACTTCACCCAAACGGTCTCAAAACGGTCGCAAAATTATAGTTATTAAAGAATAATTGATAGATTTATAAAAAATAGTTAAAATTTGGTAAAATAATATGAAACTTGATTCTTTTCCGACCGCCCATCCATCGCAGTTTGGATAATATTTTATTGGACCAAAGTCATAATCGCCGATGCATTTCAAAGTCATAATCGAGTGGCAAAATATTATGGTAAAAATATTTATAAGGAATTAAAAGGTACGGTGAAAAAACAGTCACAAAATTTACCAACGTTTAGCATGCGTTATAAATTGCCACCAATTTAATGGTAGCAAATAATAAAAAAGGTTAGTAAAATGTACAAAGACCTCTTAAATCTCTCTTATTCTAACATGGTAGATTATTTTGGTAATGTCATAACTTTTTCTATTCATGTGTAGCATATTAGTTCTTATGAAATTTAGACAGTGTGTATGGTTTGACTCGTCTCGCTATAAAAAATGACATATTATGACTCAAAACTTATTTTGACAAGTGACCAAATTGATCCGACCAGCCTGTTTTGTAAACGTCTAATCAAACATTTTTAATCGCTAATCATTACCTATGTTGCTAGACGAGATGGCTAATTTTGTATACGTGCCGTTCAAAAAAAATTAATAATTGTGTATACGTTGTAAGGTAAACTTGTTATTAAGCGAAAGTAAAAATAGAAAATGCTTGCCACCTGCCGCCTATCAATTGGTTTATATAAACCCTTACACGTTGCTCAATTTCTTCCCCTTTTTTTTCCTTCTTCGGCACATAAACCACAATCACAAACCCTTGGTTTCATTGTTCAACATTCGACATCTGCTTACGATTTTGGCTGCCTTTTTAACTCACTCATCATCCTATTCACACAAAACAAACAAACAAAAATTCCTCCATCTACAAAAATGGCAACTTCATCTTCATCATCCCTAACAATCATCATTACGCTTCTGCTAATCGCTACATCGATTTCACCAGCACAATCACAGGCTCAAACATGTGCATCAAAGCTAGTCTCTTGCGCTCCATACCTTAACACCACCACAACGCCACCGAACACGTGTTGTGATCCGATCAAACAAGCAGTCGCTACCGATCTACCGTGTCTATGCAATTTATATGCTAATCCTTCGTTTTTGTCTGGTATCGGAGTTAATATTACTCAAGCTCTTCGTCTTCCTCGCTTGTGCGGCATCACTTCTGACACTAGCATCTGTAAAAACGGTTTGTTTCTCTTTTTAACGAAGTTTAATTTGTATGATGTTTGATTAATTCATCGCCTGAATCGTGTGTTTGTTATTTGAATCACTGTTTGATTGATTGATGATATTGTTGTTTTGTGAATTGATTTGTGTAGTTAACAATGTTGATGCAGCTCAAACTCCAAAAGGATCTAGCTCTAAACCTCCTCCATCAGGTATTGTTATGATCTTTTCATCCTCTGTTTTATCAAATAAGTTTTGTAGTTTGTTGTTGCTTGTGATTAATTAGTTTTGATATAGTTGATTATGTGGTGTTTTTAAGTTCACTTAGTGAAGGAAATGAAATGAAAGAAAAAATTAGTCATGGATCAACAACATTTGCTTTCGGACTATTTTAAGTTATATTAGTCAATATATATAATCTCCTTAGTAAAATTCATTTAAACAAGGAAACAAGAATTGAAGATTTAACCGCAAGTTAACCTGTGGTGGCACACTTGCTTTAGTTCTTTGATGCATATGGCTTGGTAACAAATTTTTTGTAACGTTTGATCATGAAGATTAATAGAAAATGATGTAAAATGGGATTTTGAACTTTGTTCGTACTTAATGCTTCCTTTGTATTAATTCTAGAAGATGACCAAATACGTTAAACTTTAAATACATAATAGTTTCTTACTACTGTTTATGCTTTCGACTATTTTCGACCTGTTTTGATAAAAATCTAAAATTGATGTTATCATGCTTAGCAAGTATGATAGACATTTTTCAAATATATGTTTAAAAATCTTGATATCAATCAAGATATTAACTGCTTCTTTCCTCTTGCTGCTGGTAGGTTCAAGACTTAAAGATTTTATTATGTGAATCAGTCAGGCATGCTCTTTACTTTTTTTATGGTTAATTGTGTGTAACAACTTATTTAAGTGCTTTAAGCATTCCTATTGAATTCTCTTATGAATGATAAAACTGCTGAATACTCTTTAATTAACAAGTTGTGAAGTTGGGTTGTTTGTTACATATGTTGATGTTTTTCCTTTTTCTTTTTTGCTTTTGATGTTTGCAGCCATTTAAGGATATGGTTGAACCATAGATTTGATTTGGGGACTGCTATATACTATCATCCCTAATACTTAGAAGAGTAAGGTAAAACTTTATTATGTTTTATTTTTAAAGTATTTTACAAAACTAAATACCAGATTATATTCAATATATGAGTTTCAAAGAATAATGAAACATATATTAGATATGAGTTTCAATGAACAATGAAACAGAGGAATACTCTTGACAAGTTGGGTTGTTTGTTGCATCAACCTATCTAATATAAAATTGCTGAATTGTCTAAATTAATTAAGAGTTGCCTAATGTGTAAAAGTTTTGGGAGAACAATGAAGTTCTACACTTGCAGGTACATGCTAATAAATTTCGTTTGGATATTAGTCTTCATAATATGATTCCAGGAAACAACTATATGTGGGAATATAAGAGCCAACGTAATGTGCGATGAGAAATCTCTTTGTTCCGATATGGTAAGTCTAAACCATTGAAGGTAATGACACTAAACACTAATTTTTTATGACCTTTTTTTTCATTCAAATTGCCACTAGGATGCATTGAGAAATCTTGAAAGAATTTCGCAGTACTCGTCATGAGTATGCCAACAGGCTCAATGATCAATTTTTATGTTTTGGAATATTTTATACAAATCTTGATTCACTCTTGCTTTGAAGAAACCAGCTAATATTTTTTTTATGTGCTTTTGTTATTCCATGAGATCATTTAGCATGTAGGATTCGCTTTTGAGTTTGTGCTACATGGTAATTATTATTTACACATATATGCTTTTGTTTTTCCTCGGTAAGAGGCTCTTGTTCTTTTGCTTATCGGAATAAGCATTAATCAAATGCATTCATTACCCAAGGGCTCTACTGCAGCGGGGCTTTCGGTTGCAATGAGTGCTTATATCTACACATTTATTTTTGTAAGTTGGCTTACCATTCTTTGTATATTATTTTGACATATTTCTACATGGCATACAAACATACTGATGGCTTTGTATAAGTCAACTAACTTGAGGAGTGGTATATACATTGATGATGTATTGGTATTTAGATGTTTACTTCAAAAACTTGTAGTTTTAAAGCATGGTTACAGTTGGGCCATATTGAAATTTGCTTTGTACAAAACATCTGATAGTGTGTTGATAGTGTGCCTTGTATAGAAAATTTGTTGATGAAAGAGCTTTCTTTTCCTATTGTATTTAATATTGATGATTCTCATCATAGCTAACTGACTTACCCTGCTATCTCTTTTTTAAAAATTTTAGTTATGCATGCCACATCTATTTATACAGTTTAAAGGAAAAATGGTCATCTTAAAGAACCAAATATACAACATCAATGGCTTGTAGACTTTAATTAACTTCTTGAATTGTCATATTGCTTTCACTCCTTTATTTTATTGTAGATCACCCCGGTCGGATATTTGAAACAACTATATGCTATAAATTTTAAAGTGAGTAACCAATGTTGAACAAGGTTTGCCTGCCTTAAACAATGTTCATAATTAGTATGTCTTTTTGTAACGTTATTTTCAGTGGTAGCAGAACTGGATTGCTGAAATTCATACGTACTTCTCGAAGTGCCTTGCAGGTGAATTTCTTGGTTTGTTGGGGGGGAGGGTACGAGATGAGTGTGTCATTTGAAACTTTTATTGTCTTTACTTCTAACTTTTCAATAAAATATTACTTTTTAAGTTATAAATTCTGCTATAAATTTAGAAGGTTTCTAAACATTATAAACATATGGTTTTCGACCCGTTAACAAGATTATCTGTTGAGCTATAAATAAAACTGAAAGTAATAGATCTAGATTTTATTACATGAGTATATCATGGGTTACTTGGTTCATTGCTGCTATATTTGTGTACTTGATCTAATTAGTGTTTTGATGTGTAAATGATCAGTCTTATCGAGGAGTTGGTGACGGAAAATATGAGCAATTTATTTTGAAGGAGCTCGTTAAAGAAAAAGATGAAGAAAAAGAAAGGATTAGGAGTTGGTGATGGAAAACGAAGCCATTAAGTTAGGCTAAAAACAATTTATTTTGAATATTTAGTATTTTATTTTGTATTTTAAGTGAATAGTTGAACATAGCTTTGAATATTTTATAAATGGATAGTTATAAAAAAATTTGAGCATGAGTAGCTTATTTTTAATATTTAATAAATGGTGACAATAATCTTCTTACTAGCGGTTGCAAAATGTGGCAACGAAAACCAGTAAGAAAACGGTCGCAAAATGTGGTTGTAGGTAGCAAAAATAAGTCGCAAGATTTGCGATGGAATAGCGGTAGCAAGATTTGCGACGGAAGTAGGGGTCGCAAGATTTGCGACGGAAGTAGCGGTCGCAAGATTTACAACGGAAGTATCGGTCGCAAGATTTGCGACGGAAATATCGGTCGCAAGATTTGCGACGGATGTATCGGTCTCAAGATTTGCGACCGAAGTTTTTGTCGCAATATAAAAGCGGTCGCAAAATGGTTGCTATAGGGCAATAGAGACGAGCATTTTTCCAACTGACTTTTCGGTTGCAAAGCAGTCTCAAACAGCCTTTTGAGACCGTTTTGCGACCGAAATGGCCGTCGCTATTGCCAAGTTTTCTAGTAGTGTACCACATAAGTTTCATCTTGTCGCAAGTCAAGACTAACATATTTGTATGGTCTCTTTTAGAAAACAGTAAATAGAAAACTAAACACATATTTCAGCTCCAAAACGTAAAAGTAAAAAGGGGAGTGAGTTTACTCACCTTCAATACATGTCTGAAATATTATAGCAAAACCTTAGATGGAACCGAGGACTTCCCAAATACTAGAATTACCTAAGTAATGAGAATCCTAACTTAGTAAACACATAGTATAGAAAACTAGAATATAAACAATAAGAAACTAAGGAAATTTGGAATTCAAAGGGTTTTGAATTGAGATTTGCGAGTTCTTCGGTAAGCGATTGAAAATATATGAAATTTCTTAATCATTACAACGGAAAGTAATACTAGTATTTTTGATAAACTATAACAATTTGAATAATATATTTCTAACGAAAACTATTTAACACCACAACATCTATTATATATATCTAGAAATGCTTTTAGAACTTTTATCATATTTTTTTATAAAGTATATATACAAAAGTCCATAAAAGTCTTGTTTGTACAACTTATTATTTATAAAACTTTATAGGTATTTAGAGTATCAAAATACATTTTGGTCGTATTTCTAAAGATCTACAAGTATTTGTATAATTAAATGTATAAAACTAAGTTTATAACAATCATGGTTTTTAATTAATAATAAAATTTTGGCATTTTTACAAAATATATGATATGGTATTAGTATTAGATATATGGTAAATGGTAAAAATAGTTAATAAGATAGTTAAATAAAAATATAACATTATAGGCGTGTCCCTGGTTTTAAACCAGGGACCTCACAGTCCACAAGTAAGCAATTAAACCAGCCAAACTATGTGGTCTTTTGTTTAAAATTAGAATAGAAATAGTTTTAGCATAACACAGCTAAATACCCAATTTCATTATCAAGAACAAACCCTAATTCCTAAATTAAATCCAATTGATACAGTGAAACATGAAATTGGTTGAGGGCTTTTAATCAGAACATGTAATGATCATTTTAACATAAAGAACTTACTTGGATTTGAACGAATTGAATTGGAAATAGCGAAGAACAAGTAAACGACGGGGGGTAAATCAAACTGGAGCTTAGATATCGTTAAAATGCAATTCCTCTTGCAGATTTGGTCCTTAATATGCAAAAATTGAAAGCCCTAAATCAATTTTGGATAACATTATCTATTTGATGATGAATTGATGAAGAACAAGTTCGGGGAAAGTGAGAATCACTTACCGATTTTTGATAAATTTCATTTGAAATTGAGATGACAGAGAGCAAGAGCGTGCAATGGAGAGAGTGTGGGTCGATTGAATTGTATTTTGATGAACAGAAAGTAGTTGAGTGAGTTTTGGGTTTGGTTTTGAGTAAAAGTGATTAATTTATGTTAATTAATGTGATATCTTAAACTCAATTCATTATCACCATCGGTTTCTAATCATCCAAAGGACGAATTTAGTTAATTCAAATTATAGTTTCATGCGTTTTGAGTCGTATTGATTATGTGGGTTTATGACTTCGGTTTTGAAACAAGAATTAAAGATGGATTTGGTCGATTATTTGTTGGTTTTCGAGTGATATTGGGTTCAAAACTTAGCAATGGTCGAGATATATAGGATTAAGGGGTTTTCTAACATGTGCCCTTAGGCACATGTAACAAGTATTAAATATGGTGAATATTCTTATTAAAATTAGCATATCTAATTAATTGAATTAATCTTTAATTCATTACCATATTTATACTATTATTTATACTATTATTGTTTCCTCTAATATTTTCCCTCTATTAATTAAACATATTTTATTTATTCCCTCCAAAAATTTCCCCCTACTAAAACTATTAAAACAACTAAATAAATTCAAATTTAATATTCTAATTGCTTTAAAACCTAGCATGTCTCGTCTCATTTTCTCTTCTTCACAATTGAAAGCTAAACTTGAAAGGTAATGGAAATCAAGCATATTATTATTTATTTTTAAAGTCTTCAATACCTATTTTTAAGATTAAATGATATAGAAAGCATATTATTATTATTATTATTATTATTATTATTATTTTTTAGATGAATGGGCATAATCTTTTGGATTTGAATGAGCTTCCTATTGAAGAAGAATGTGAAAGCAAGAAAACAATTTGTGAAGAACCATTCGTTGGTCAATATTTTCTAAGTGAGGAAGAAGCTCTTGTTTTTTATCAAAATTATGCAATAAAAAATGGGTTTTCTGTTCGAAAAGGAAGGTTCGTGAACAAGAAAGGAGAAAGGAAAAGACGTGACTTTTTTTGTCATCGTGAAGGAAAAACGGAGGCTAAGAAAGATCAAACAAAAAAATCAAGAAACAGAGGTTATACAAGATGTGAATGCAAGGCCCACATACGTATAACATTAAGAAGAATTAACGAAATTTTTCCAGAAGAATGGCAAGTCACCAAGTTTGTTGCGGAGCATAATCATGTTTTATTGTCTACTCAAGAGGTTCGTTTTTTACCATCTTACCGTTATTTTACATTAGAAGATGAGAAACGTATACTTTTATTAAAAGAAGGGGGCTTGTCCGTTAGACAAATCATGCGGGTGATGGAGCTTGAAAGGAATGTGAGACATGGAGAACTTTCTTTTCTTAAAAAGGATGTCCATAACCTTTTTGCCAAAAATCATAGACTACATTCAAAGAATGATACAAGGGAACTTTTAGAGTTTTGTAAAAGTGCTAAAAATGAAAATCTTAATTTTCAATATGCATTTACACTGGATAGCGAAAATAGGCTAGAACATATTTTTTGGTGTCCTGCTCATTGTTTTGAATTATACCAAAAATATGGAGATGTTGTGGTATTTGATACTACATACAAGGTGAATTCATATGACATGCCATTTGGCATATTTGTTGGTATGGACAATCATGGAAGAACCATATTGCTTGGGTGTGCACTTCTTCATAACGAGAAACTAAACACATTTGAATGGCTCTTTAAGGTAACTATATTTTTTTAAAATTTTTGAAACTTGTTGGTATTAGTACGTGACTTTAAGCTTCTTAAACATATTTTATTTTCAGACATTTATTCTATTGATGAAAAAGTCACCGAAAACGATATTGACCGATCAAGATCCTTGGATGAAACAGGCAATTGAAACAGAGATGCCTTATACTAAACATGCATTTTGCATATGGCATATCACCGCTAAGTTTAGTGGTTGGTTTCACTACTAGAAAACTTGGCAATAGCGACGGCCATTTCGGTCGCAAAACGGTCTCAAAAGGCCGTCTGAGACCGCTTTGCAACCGAAAAGTTAGTTGGAAAAACGCTCGTCTCTATTGCCCTATAGCAACCATTTTGCGACCGCTTTTATTTTGCGACAAGAAATTCGGTCGCAAAACTTGCGACCACTACTTTCGTCTGAAATCTTGCGACCGTTACTTCCGTCGCAAATCTTGTGACCGCTACTTCCGTCGCAAATCTTGCGACCGCTACTCTATTGCAAATTTTGCTACCGCTATTCCATCGCAAATCTTGCAACTGGTTTTATGCTACCTACGACCACATTTTGCGACCGTTTTGTTACTAGTTTTTGTTGTCACAATTTGCAACCGCCAATGTAAGAAGATTATTGTCACCATTTATTATAGATGAAAATAAGCTACTAGTGCTCATACATTTTAAAATTAACCATTTATAAAATATTCAAAGCTATATTAAACTATCAACTTAAAATACAAAATAAAATACCAAACATTCAACATAACTTGTTTTTAGCCTAACTTAATGGCTTCATTTTCATCATCAACTCATCATCCTTTCTTTTTCTTTAACGAGCTCCTTCAAAATAAAGTGCTCATATTTTCCGTCACCACTCTTCAATTAAAAGGAGATAGCAAGGTCAGCCGGTTAGCTATATTAAATTATCAACTTAAAATACAAAATAAAATACCAAACATTCAACATTAAAAAAGAAACCTATTTCATTAACAAATTTCCTATACAAGACACACTATCAGATGTTATGTACAAAGCAAATTTTAATATGGCCCAACTGTTGAACTTAAAGATACTAACCATACTTTAAAACTACAAGTTTTTTAAAGCAAACATCTAAATATCATGACTACCCTTACTGTTTAACTTAATTAAAATTCTATTTCCGTATATAATAAGTCCCAAACGGAGGAGTAGCATATTTTATATTAATTTTAAAAAACCGGTCAAATCTAAGTAATTGCATAAATCAACAACTAACCCATTTGACCCATTGGTTTATCACCTCTTTGTTAAGTGTTAAGATGCCAAAACACCATCAAAACAATTTGTCATTGATTAGACAAAACCTCTTTTGTAACTTATGTTAACTTCGATTTCTTTATACATGTTATGTGTTTTATGTTTCTACCATATACTATTTTGTACTAGTAGTAATAGAACTTCTTACCTCATAAGTCTCAAGCTTCATGATCCAGTTTTTATCTTGCTCCTTGTCATCAGTTTAAAGATACTATGACAACAATTGTGTTTACAAACATACATACGGGTTAATTGTTATGCATCAATGTTTATAACATTCAAGGACTTTCAAACCCATCTAGGCTTGTTTAAATTATCATGATTTAGTCATATGGGATGGATATCATTCACATCTACCTTTGATCCATTAATCAACTATAAACATTTTAGTTCTTATTTCATCAAAACTCAAAACATGTCCAATAAATAAAACAAATTCATCTAAAAGTAAGTTGTTACTAATTAACATTTTTTCCAGAACATAACAAATTTTCCAGAACATGACTCGTTACAAGATGAAGTGGCAACATCAACTTCAAGTAAAGTGTGAATGTGTTAAGCTACTGCTGAGTTGGACCACGTTTAAGTTTTTTATTTAAGTGTTTATCCTTATTGTTATTTCAATAAAATAAATTGCTCATTTTCCGTCACCAACTCCTTAATAAAACTGATTATTTAAACATCAAAACACTTATTAGACTTGATCAGGTACACAAATATAGCAGTCATGAACCAAATAACCACTGATACACTAATGTAATAAAGTCAATTACTTTCAACTGTATCTATAGCTTAACAGATAGTCTTGTTAACAGGTCAAAAGCAATATGTTTGCAATGTTTAGAAAGCTCCTAAATTTATAGGAGAATTTATTACTTAAAAAAGTAATGTTTTATTAAAAAGTTAAAACTAAAGACAAAAGAGTGTTTCAAATGACATTCACACTCATCTCGTACCCTCCCCAAGAAACCAAGAAATTCACCTGCAATGCACTTCAAGAAGTATGTATGAATTTATTACTAACCATGCTTTAAAACTACAAGTTTTTTGAAGCAAATATCTAAATACCATGACTACCCTTTACCCTTTAACTTAATTAAAGTTCTATTTCAATTTTAGCCTTATGAATTTAGAAATAAAAGTGTAAGTATCAACTATGGTGGCCATCTATATGAAATATATAAAGTAGTGGCCAAATCATACTTCAAATCCTAAATTTATATTACTGAAGCAATGCCCCTATTATTCTACAAAGATCAAAATATGGAAGTACAAAAAAATTTTAGAAGTGAAGTACAACTACCTGGACAACTACCTTGCCCAACACCTCTGTCACCACTTCAACCACCCATTTGACCACCACCTAGACCAATACCTCGACCATCACCTGCATATTCAAAAGAAATTGAAACAAAACAAGCAGGAAAAAAAACATTGTTAACATGTAATCCAAACCCCACCTAAGAACTCATGTTCAGCTTAGAATCATATTCTTTTGCATTGATTGTTTGATGCATTTTGGTTGCAAACATCAGCATTGTAGCTAAAATGTAATATGGGATCTTTGATGTGCTGGACATAACAATCTTGACCAATGTCAAAGCAAGTGAAATTAAGGCAAAATCCACCAAAATTTTGCATTTATCAATAAACCGTACAATAAAAGTAATCTATAGATTAAATTAATAGTGAATATACAAATGATAAATATCAAGTTAAAATCAATATAAGCACCTTCATAAGATTTTCAATGATGAGCCTGTTGTTTACAGCAACAAGCACCACTAAGCAGAGGATAAATAGACCTGCATGACTCTGCATCAATATTGTTCTAATTAGAAAATTTATTTATAAGAAGTATTTATTCATGACAACAACAATATAATAAAATAGTGGTTCAATATCAGGGAACCATGTCTTTCTTTCAATAGGGTTCCCATTTTCCACCACCTATCAACCATAAGAAATAAAGAAAACAACATTGCATGATATTAGTCAGAAGGAACAAAAAATTGACCAGGTATCACTCAGCACCAAGCGGCTTCAAAAATGCCACAAGTGTCTGAAAGTTAGAGTGATCATCTCCAGAAAATGTTACAAAAGTCCATAAGACATCATTGCCACATAAAAGTTCAGGTTCTTTCTGTGGTACAAGTCAAAATGACAAATCATTAAGTAAAATAATCAAGAGCTGAAATATCAGATAAGATAGACACCTAAGCCCATCCACAGTTTACTAACCTTGTAGATTTCACTAACAATCTCTAGCAGAGAGACAAAATTTGGGGGGTAGACTCTGCATTTTACTGAGAATGTGTGTTACCATTAAAAGCATTATCATGTGAATCGGATATTTTTTTATGGACTAAGAGAGCTCATGGCCTTCTCCTTTGTTTCCTTCACCTAACAACCATGTAAAAACATTATCCCAAGAGCAGCAATGAAATGTAAAACAGGACAGTTTCTGTTTTCTTATTACAGCCTGCACGACTGTTTTATTTTGTTTCTTTGACCTGTATAATTTCTATATTATTGATCTAAGAGTATGTAGAAAGTAGACTCATAGAGCTTTACATCCGTATATAATATGTCCCAAACAGAGTAGTAGCTTGTTTTATGTTAATTTTAGAAAACCGGTCAAATCTAAGTAATTGCTGAAATCAGCAACTAACCCATTTGACCCATTGGTTTATCACCTCTTTGTTAAGTGTCAAGATTCCAAAACACCATCAAACAATTTGTCATTGATTAGATAAAACCTCTTTCTTAACTTATGTTAAATTTGATTTCTTGACACATGTTATGTGTTCATCTTTAACCAAGACATTTAGCATGATAATAACATTTTATATTTCTATCATACACTATTTTGTACTAGTAGTAATAGAACTTCTTACCTCGTAAGTCTTAAGTCTTCATGATCCAGTTTTCATCTTGCTCCATGTCATAAGTTTAACTTCAAAGATACTATGACAACAATTGTGTTTACAAACATAGATACGGGTTAGTTCTTATGCATCAATGTTTATAACATTCAAGGACTTTCAAACCCATCTAGGCTTGTTTAAATGATCATGATTCAATCATATAATATTAGGACGAATATCGTTCACATCTACATTTGATCCATTAAATCAACTATAAATATTTCAGTTCTTATTTTGTCAAAACAGGTCCAATAAAACAACTAATTCATTTAAAAGTAAGTTGTTAAAATAACAAATTTTCTAGGACACAACTTGTTACAATCATTCATTTAAATCTAAAAATCTTTCATTCAATATAACTAGATTAAAGCATAATCCTTTCCATGCTTTCATTAAGATCAATTGGTTAGTCTAAGTGACCTTCAATATGTTATAAATCATCAATTTAAGTCAACTTTTCTTCTTTAAGGCATTTCATCGAACAACTATAAGGCATTATATATGTCTACCTGATAATGACCATTCTAATTTAACATAATCCATCAAAGTTCATGCATCATTACTCAAATCATGAAATGGTTCCTTAAGTGTTGATAATCCTTTATTAACACTATACTTCACAACAATCATTCTACCTACACTAAAAACTCAGTATCAAAGGAAAATTTCACATAATTCAGCAGCAAATAAGTAAAGACAAGATAATAAATCCATCGATGCTTACCTGACATGAACCTGAATATGGTTGGAAAACACAACATCTGTGAGCGTGAGGAGTAGTTGTGATAGGAGGAAAACACAAAAGCTCTATTTTAACGTTATTCATGTGAGCGTGAGAGGAGTGAAGACGAACGTCGAATTTGGAACAAAAATCATACGAAACTTGAAACAAAGTACCAGTAATTTGAAGTTTAAACACCAATAGGAACTTGAATCTAGTTGAGCGGTGATCTTCAGACTTGAGCGAGGAGAGTTTGATAGAGAGAAATTGAATGACTGAAACGGCTGCTTCTTCGATCTACGATCTCAATTGTTCGATTAAAGGGACGATGAAGATAGGTTTGATGAGAGAAGAAATATAGAGATGAAGAGGCGAAGATGTCAATTGTTCGATTAAAGGGACGATGAAGATAGGTTTGTGTTTAGGGTTTGTGATTTAGGTTGAATGAAATTGGGTGTGCGGCGATGGTGGAAGATTTTTTAAAAATGAAACAAAAAGATATCTGTTATGTCAACTGTTACATGATACGTATTTTATTAATTTTTTTTATCAATTTTGACTATAGATATTGCAATTATTCTTAATATTTTTATAATATTTTTCCGACTAATTTGAGACCGAAGCAGTGGTCGCAAATTTTGCAATCGTTTTGCTACCGTATTGCTGAAATTGCTACCATTAACATTTCAGTCGGAAGTCGGTCTCTAATTTTGCGACCGTTTGTTTTCCGTTGCAAATTTTGGTAGCAATTGCTCAATTTTCTAGTAGTGTTTAATTCAGTGTTAAGAAGTGAATATTCAAGTTGGTGCACCGAGTTTTACAACTTATATAAGTTACACTCGGTTGAAGAATTTGAGCAACAATGGCCGTTAATGATTGCAAAATATAATCTCAAAGAGAATAAGCATGTGATAGCGTTATATCAAATTAAAACATTCTGGGTTCCAAGTTATCTTCATGGCTATTTCTTTGGTGGCATGACGACTACCGGAAGATCTGAGAGTATAAACTCGTTTATAAAAATGTTTATATCTTCTCGTACATGTTTAAGCGAGTTTATTAGACAAGTGAGTACCCGTATTTAGTTTACTAATTTTTTTTGGTGCAAACATTTTTAACAAGTCTTTTTATTCCTTGTTTTATAGGTTGATCTTGCCATTGAAGATGTTGGGCATAAACAAATGCATGATAGTATGTTGGCAAAATACCAAGAGTTGCATATGAGATCATTATCACCTTTGGAAAAACAAGGTTACCAAGTTTTAACTCCATTTGCTTTTAAAAAGTTTCAAGATCAACTTGCTCTGGCGATTCAGTATTCTGCTTGGAAAGAAAATGACACAAGTTTTATTGTCAAACATTACAAAGCGGATCGATTGCATAAGGTGGTTTGGGATGGTAAGATGGCTGAATGCACTTGCAAAAACTTTGAATTTGTTGGGATACTTTGTCGTCACGTCTTGAGTGTTCTTCTCCATACGGGCTGCTTTGAAATTCCTTCTAGTTATTGGCTATCACGGTGGAGTCGAGAAGAGGCTCAAGCCAACAAAGTCACTCAATTACACCAAGAAGGAACTTTGAATGATTCATCATTCTTTGCTGAAAATAATGATCCTATGACTAGTGCACTTGAGTTGGTTCAATGCCCTATTAACTCAAAAACAAAGGGACGACCTAAGCAAAAGCGAATAAAAAGTGGTAAGGAATTAACGAGACAAGTGAAACGTTGCAGAGTTTGTAAATCTTCTAGTCATAATTTCAGCACATGTCCAGAGCGACATGCTTCCGATGATGCTAAAAAAAGAAAACTTGATATAGAGAGTGAATTATCTTGCAACCCCATCCTTCATTTTAAATGTTGAAAATGTTTTTTTATGCAACATATACCCTAAATGATTTAATGGAATATTGCTTTATTTGGTTTTTTTATTTATTTCTTTGCCTTTCAAATTGACTTGAGAAGCACATAAGTAAACGAGATATTAGTTTTCGTTTTATTTATACTCTTTAGTTTTTGCTTTTTTAATTGAGTAAATTTTTTATGGGAATAAATAACATATATTTAATTAATAGAGGGAAAATTTTAAAGAAAATAATAATAGTGTAAATATGGTAAAGATTTAAAGGTTAATACAACTATTGACATATGCTAGATTTAATAAGAATATTCACCATATTTAATACTTGTTACATGTGCCTAAGGGCACATATTAGAAAACCCCTAGGATTAATTGATTTAAAATGGCTTAAAATTAAGGATTTGAGGCCGCCGGAAAACTGTACTTTGCCGGAAATGGGCGCCGAAGTTTCTGCCGGAAAAACGGGGAAAGCGCGGGGGGGTGTTTGAGTAATTATTTAATTTACAGTTTTGATCCCTGTTGTTTCATTTCTTTTCATTTAGGTAATCTTACGTTAATACAAGTTTTATATTTGACAGTTTTGGCACAAAGTTAATTAGATATTTATTTTAACTAACTAACTTAACCACGTTAACTTGTAACGTTTATAGGATTGACGTTTTTATATATATCTTTATCTAGTTTTTTACGTTGGAAGATTATATTTAGACTTGAAGCAATTTTCTTTGACCATTTTTATAAAAAACTCTTTTGTAAAATACAAGTTATATATTTTGAGATTTATTATGATGAATAGCAATTATTTAGTACACTTAGACGTTTCATGACATAATTCGATCGATTAAATAAGACGGAAATAACGTAGAATCCAACATATTTATTCATGTTAATAATAACGAAACGTTACATTTTCAGAAAGTAAATACGATTACAATGAAAAATAGATTACTTCGGGTTTGAGTCGGGCATTCGGGTTCAGGGTAGTTGTCACAGTCTCCCTCCTTATAGAAATTTCGTCCCGAAATTTGCTCAAAGCGAAGTAGAAGAAGATGAAGCAAAGAGATGTTGATACTTAGCTTCCATCTGATCCTCACATTCCCAAGTAAACTTAGGTCCGTGTTTAGATTTCCAATGAATTTTGACTATCAATATCCGACTCCGCTTGTATTGTTTGACTTTACAGTCCATAATCTCCAATAGTTCTATTTTAAACTTCTCTTTTAATTTGTGTACGATATGGCTTTTTATCTAACAACTAGATTTAACACCAGGTCGCGCGTTGCAGCGACGGGTCACGCAGTCGGGTCTTGCGTATTTGACTTCGTCATATGTGTTGAAAAAAAAGTCTCGTGACCCGTACGTCACGATGCAAAAACTTAATGTGTCACGTGTTAAAAAACAATGAAAGTCGTACCATTAGTCAAATTAGAGTAAGAGAGCAAAGTCGAAAACTTATCAGGGGCTAAAATGACAATTAGTAAAAGTCGTACTATGTGTCAAAGTGGAGTAAGAGATCAAAGTCAAAAACTCATCAGGAGCTCAAATGACAATTAGAAAAAGACGGGGACTAAAACCGTCAATGCGTTAAAAGTCGGTGATTAAAACCGTTAATACGTTAAAGTACGAAAAAGTTAAAACGCGACGTGACGGGACGGGAGAGGCCGGTGCAAAGCACCGACCTTCCCTATTAGTAGTATATAAATAAATTAATTGTTTTTGAGATCCTAGAGTAGTATATAAATAAATTAATTGTTTTTGAGATCCTAGAGTTGGCACTTTCATGTCAGTTGCATTTAAGGGAAATGTTAGAGGTGTTATTTTAATAATACGATTACTATTTTTTAATAGAAACACTCACCCTCGTGTTCATAGAATAGTATTTTTATGCATGAATGTCGTACATCAATTATAACCAATTTCAGATCTAGAATAGCAACACGTATCTAACGTTTCATGAACATTATTAATTTGTAGAACTATTTTATATTTTCCATGCATTTAGAAGTTTCCGACTTCTAAACCACTAAGCGGCATGGTGTTTTTGCGATTATTCTGTCTTGTGATCAATGAAAAGAAGTTGGTGGTATTAGTGGCGGAGTCAAAATCAAATATCAGGGGTTTCCTATGACAAAATTTTCGTTCAAGTGTATCATAAATTTTTTTATGGGTATCTCGATACTTAAAACTGTAAGAAAAAAACCCCATTTGGGCGGTACATTTGAGAGGGAAGAAAAATTTAAGCGGGATTTTATGAATTGAATTTGAGGGTTGTGAGGCCATAAATTTACAACCACTTAAATAAATGGAATAAATGATTTGGGAGTTTCCAAAATATAACTCATCAATTGATTTGGAATTAAAGATGATTGTTGTAATTGATTTCAAAATTTAAAGGTGATTTCAATTAATCTTAAACTTTCCGTCAATAAAATTAACAAATATTTAGGAACAAATCAATTACAACAATCAACTGAAATTACCCATTGTAGTTCAACCGATAAAAAAAAGTATACAATTATTGATTTTATGTGATTTGATTAATTTGATACATTCTAACTTTTTATTTATATATTTTAAATTAAATTGGTGTGTATATACGACTTTTAATCCGTGTGTATACACAGGTTTTAAACCTAGTATCTCTAATATAATAAAGAAAAACGTAAAAAACTTATGTGGTATCTCTATAAAGCTTTTGTTTTATGTGGCATCATTTGAGGGTTATTCTCACAATAAGGTTTTTTATTTAAAATATGTATATAAAATATATTATAATAACACTAATTACATTTTGATCTCCCAATAGTTAGAACAATTCTGAAAATCATTTGAGGGCTACAAAGTGTTAGGCTTGTAAAAGTTAAACTTGAGACCTTTTAATACATCAAGTAACAACTTTACTACTCCACCCAAATTTCTTTGACGAACATCTTTAAAATAATATGAGTAAATTTATGACTATTCAAATATAATAACATTTATAGAAATGTAGGTTTGTTTAATTTAGAGATTAACCCTTCTGATAAAAATACAACCTTCTAGAATGATTTTACCGGATTCAATCCTAATTAACACATGAAGTTAATTTATAACTACTAATAGGGAAGGTCGGTGCTTTGCACCGGCCTCTCCCGTCCCGTCACGTCGCGTTTCAACTTTTTCGTACTTTAATGTATTAACGGTTTAATCTCCGACTTTTAAGTTTTAACGCATTGACAGTTTTAGTCCCCGTCTTTTTCTAATTGTCATTTGAGCTCCTGATGAGTTTTTGACTTTGATCTCTTACTTCACTTTGACACATAGTACGACTTTTATTAATTGTCATTTTAGCCCCTGATAAGTTTTCGACTTTGCTCTCTTACTCTACTTTGACATATGGTACAACTTTCATCGTTTTTTAACATGTGACACATTAAGTTTTTGCGTCGTGACGTACGAGGCATGAGACTTTTTTTCAACACATATGACGAAGTCAAATACGTAAAACCCGACTGCGTGACCCGGCCGCTGCAACGTGCGGCCTGGTGTTAAATCTAGTTTCTAAGAAAATAGAGTACTTTAAAAGTACCGAACGTTTTAAATTAAAAAAAGAATAATTTGACCAATGGATATATCCATTGGCGCATCCTTATGGGTTGGGATGTGCGTCGGACTCACGTGTTTTTTCAACATAAGTGTCGCTTTATACTAATACCTTAAATTTGTATATATATATGTATATATATATATATGTATGTATATATATGTATATATATCTTGTCCTTTTGTAAAATACAAATTATGGGTCTTGTAATTTTCAGCACACGTGCTACAAACGTTCAGCATCCGTCACTGGATGTATATAGAAACTTGTTAATATGATCCACCATAATTTTTTTTTCTATTTTTCCTTTCGTTTTTATTATATCTATCTCTTTTTAGGTATATACTAGCAGGATCGGTCCTGAGGATTTTGGTGCTCTGTGCGGGCCAGGAAAAAATGACCCCCTTCCCCGAGCACCATCGCACTAAGTTATATAAACCAATTATTTTTAGTTTTTTACCTGAAAAAACAAACATTTTATAAATAAACATTACAAAACTAAAGTATTAGAATTACATACCGTAATCGGTAATACTTAACCAATGAGACATGAAGCTCTCCGAGCATTCTTCATAGCAAATCTAAAGTACAAAACAAGTTAATATTACAATTAAAAAGTAACAATTAACAATTACCTCGTCGCTAACCTCTCTAGTTTCTTGAATTCTTTTCTCCAAAGATCCAAATCGTCGCTACTCCCCAATTCCTAGTCGCTATCTCAATCTGCCAAAAAATTGATTTTTTTTTCTGCTGCCGCTGCTGCCGTTCTAAAACATCGAACAAAAAAAATAGAGTTTGTGGACTTGTTGTGGGCTTATGGCCATGTGGGCTTTTAGTAAAACTAGTGAGCTTTTGAAAGTAAAAAATAATGGGCTTTTGTAACAAATTCTCTAGCCTACACATAAGTTTTATAAAAAAAAATTATATAATATAAATTTTTTAAAAAAAAATTTGGTGCCCCCGTCGAGCGGGTGCCCTGTGCGATCGCACACGGTGCACGCCCTCTTAGCCGGCCATGTATACTAGGTTAGTACTCATTTATATTGAATGGAGAAACAACAATTGAAAATAAGATGTAACAATTTTAATTATTATAATAAAAAAATTAATCTTAGAAATTGTTGGATTTAAACTCATTTATTCACATTCAGTTATTTTGTGTTGATTTTGCAACCTAAAATATCCTTTATTTATAAAATGCAGAGCAATTGATTTTGCATTGTTTTTAAAATGCAAGAATTTTGGCATTGTTTCAAAAAGTTCTCGCTCAAAAATATATTTCCCCATCAATTTTACCCCCTAAAAACCTTGATTTATCATATTAGATGTGTTAATTGGGTGAGGGAGATTAAATATGGTTAAATGGCAACTTTTGGAAAATGGTGTAGAGTGGAGGTAGGACTGTAAACCAACCAAACTTTTGGCGAACCGTTCATAAACTGTTTGACGGGAAGTTCGTTTGTTTAATAAACAAACGAACAAGAACATGAAATTTTGTTCGTTAAGATAAACAAAAGAACACGAACAGAGTCCACGTTCGTTTATTTGTGTTCGTGAACGTTCGGTAATGCGTTTGTGAACGTTTGGTAATGTGTTCATGAACTATATATATACTGTTATGCTAACTTGCTAAGTATTTTATGAGAATATATTGTTATGTTAACTATGAATAACTACAGAACCTAAACTTTTTGAAGATTTTTTGGATAACTATATATTGTTATACTAACTTGTTAAGTATTTTAGTATTAGTTATATCTTATTTTTTGTATTAACTATGGTCGTTTGTGTTTGTTTTGGTTCGTTTACAAGTTTAACAAACGAACATGAACATTTTAAATTTCTTAACAAACGAACACAAACATAAACTTTCGTTTGGTTATGCGTTCGTGAATCGTTTGTTAGTTCGCTAATACCTTAACAAATGAACACGAACGAACCCTCATTTGTTTCAATTCGTTTACAACCCTAGGTGGAGGTCTTTTAAATTTTAAAGGGTTATAAAGTAAAGACAGTTGATGAGATGTAGTAGTATTTTTATTAAATTTTAAATGGCCTTGTCTATTCACACACCCTAAAATTCTATTCACACACCTGTTTTAAAACCAGGCGTCACGGATAGGCCTTGATGCGGCGCCTGAGTCACTTTTCTGTCAACGTCAACCGAGGAATGTCGTAAACGAGGTGGAATTCGGTCAAACCTGGACATATGCGCCGCATATATGATCTAGGCGCCGATGATGTTGTTGTCCGCATATATGACCCAGGCGCCACGCCGAGGGCCATGCGCGGCGCATAAGGGTGTTGAAGCATGATTGACTACGTTCGAGGATGTGTCTGGGATAAGAAGTAACCCAGGCGCGACGCCGAGGTTTATGTGCGGCGCCCGAGGGTGTGGGAAATAAAAACATGGGGTGTGTGAATAGGATATGGGGTGTGTGAATAGGATGACCCTTTTAAATATTTTAAAAATAGAATAGGCTATAATGAATGGGATGTGAGTGCATGTTCTTAAAATATAGAAAGATCGACTATATCAATTAAATTAAACTTTTGGACCATACAGTTTAAACCGTGAAACCAAACAAGATCAAACCGCCGCTTATATGATTCAGTTTAAGTTTGGTTTTTTTACTATAAATGGTTCAGTTTTAGTTTTTAATAATAAATAACCGTAACTAACATTTTGGTAACGGTTTTATCTCAACACCGTAAAATCCGGACGGGATACATGTTAATGGAAATGAATACTTGCAAGTGGATTGAGGTGATTTGTTGATTATTCCTTTTACTTTAGCACACTAACCAAGGAGAATGTTTCTGACCCTCACATGTACACAATGCACTAGGGTTTCTCACAGTTTTCTGTATCCTTTAAATTATCATTAGTACTTTTAAATTAGAATTAGTGAAAGTATTTTCTATTTATAATGTGATTTTACTGCTACTAACCTGCAATATGGAAAAACTATGTATTGGAATTTGTAAATGTTCAAAGTTTAACTATCCATTAGTGCAACTAACATAAAAGTCTACAAAATGTTCGTTTCATTTAGAGTTATGCTATTTACATCGGGGGATAATTAATAAAAAACCAAGCTATCAGTCGCGTATAGGTCTATACGCCACGGATATGGTTGGTTTGTCGTATTATGTTTGTACGTTATCCGCCGCGTATAGGTCTATACGCGGCGGATAGGTGTTTTCGTTCGATGGTCGGACACATACGTCGTGTATAGGCCTATACGCGCAGTGGCGTACCTAGAAATGTTTTTTAAGGGGGTTGAAAATTTGTTAGGTACAGTTTGAATATCAATATATAATATTTTTCCAACCCGGTTCGATTCGGTACGGGTCGAATCGGGTCGGATCAAATTAAAAAATGACAAAAAAACTAAATTTCATACATAAATTCACCAAAATATGTCGAATATGATTACAATTTACATAAGAAAAAACATAATGAAAAATGTAACGTTTTGTATTTTTAATGTATTTTCATTTCAATTTTACCTGTACTCTTTATTCATTATTTATAATGTCAAAACTCGATTATAGTAAAAATACTCTTTATATATCATTTCCGTTATTTATATGCTTGTACAACTCTTAAACAATTGCGAATATACATTTTAACGCCAAACCGAGCACTTTTCAAAAAACTTATATGTTTTGAAACCTTATTTTATAAGTGCTTTATAAATCATATGTTAAAGTAACCAAAATCATGATTAAACACAAGTTTATGGTGCAAAACAATAAATAAAATAAGTTTGAGAGATCAAAATTGAAATTTTTTATTTTGCCTCCACTTAAATTCAAAATTGGAAATTTTCAATTTCCCTTCACTTAACTAACTTCTTTAATGCTAAACCCTAATTTTTTATCTATAAATACTAACTCAAATTTCTGTAATCACTTTCATTACTTTAAACTATTTATCAAACTCTCTCAATCTATCTAGAACTTCATCTTTTTAACAAATTTTCAACCACTTGTAAGTTTTTTTTGTTCATTTTTTTTTATTTTTTCTTTCATTTTTTTGACATTATTTTCGTTCCTAAATACTTGAAACATCATCTAGTAATTTATCGTATATTTACCAAGGTAAATAAAGTTTGGTAAATTACCATTTTGAGGTTCGAGTTAGGAATTGTTTATAAAACTTATAAAATGAATCCTTTATTTTTGAGGTTTGATCCGCCGGAGGATGAAGAACCGACGTTTGATTTGAACGAGATGTCGACGCCGGAATTTTACGAACAACCGGCCTTGAGTCAAGATTTTGAAAAACAACCAACGTTTCAAGACGTAAACGAGGAAGAGATAAACTTGAATCAGGTAAAAGATATTTTTTTAAATATATGTCGTTCTTGGTATATTTAATCGTTTTGTTGATTTATGAATATTATTTTCACGAGAGTGGACTATCTTACCACATTCCTGTAGAAGACCCGTATTACGAAACGCAACCGTCATCCGTTTATTCAGCAGAACCATCTAATTACAACAGATATGCCTCGTACGATTTAAAATATGGACCAGACAACGTTCGAAATACGTTCGAGGACAACGAGGAAAATAATAAAAAAGAGGACAACGATGAAAACAATGAAAACGATGACGAAGAGTCTGACGATGATTACATACGCGAGGCGACCGTTTCGTATGTAACAGATAACATACGTGTTAATCATATATTATATGTTTAAGTTATAACTAGGTAATTATATTATTATTGACTTTATATTTTATTTAGTATTTCTCTTCTCGAGCCGAGTTAGAGGAATGGGTGAAAAAGAGAGGAGAGGAGCATGGGTGTGTTATTATGGTTGATCGTTCAAGGATTATGGACCTTAGTAGCAGTCGTGGCGGGGAGCATGAGTGTTCTCTATGCAGCGTTGTGGCTTCGTGATTGCCGCACTACACTGCGTAGTGCCCTCTACGCAGCGTAGTAGCTTTGCTATAAAAGCGCTGATATCCGCTGTGTAGTCTCATTCTTCCACACACACACTCCTCCCACACCCACACGTAAAACACACACACACCCCACATCCCGACCCCACTCGTCCAATTGTTGGAGACCCGACTCACGACCCTACTCGAGACGCGACATACGAGGTACGTTTTAAACACCCGTTTAACCACTAAATATGTGTTTGTTTATAGATTTTGGATATAGATTACGATTTTGGATTTAGATTATGAATATAGACGAGGATCGGGCGTTGGCAGATTACCCCCATTTGCAGTTTCACCCCGACTCTAGAGAGTTCCACCGCTATGCCAGCCTTTTACGTATGGTTCCCGAGCCCAACGTTATGGTTGGGTGGGATTTTTTAAATGCGGTCGAGGAGCGAGACCAATATATAGAGATTGTTGGATTTGATAGCCCGTGGTCCCGGTTATTTGAGACGGACCTCCCCGCTTACAGGGAGATGACATTAGAGTTTTT
Organism: Tagetes erecta; assembly: GCA_030867185.1. Classification (NCBI taxonomy): domain Eukaryota; kingdom Viridiplantae; phylum Streptophyta; class Magnoliopsida; order Asterales; family Asteraceae; genus Tagetes; species Tagetes erecta. The sequence continues at coordinate 18,854,505 of CM061492.1, read as the reverse complement.
CTCGACGTTTCTATGTATGTATTTATTTATTAATTTATTTATTTGGTTATTTATTTAGTTTATTTATTTAAATATTTCATTATTTATTTAAATATATTATTTCAGGCCACGTCCGGAGGGTACTCCTTAGATCCCGATGAATGAAGGTTCGGATACTACTTAGGTGGAGGTCAAAATCTGTCTATTTGGTATTGACCATTTTTTTTAATCTATGGAGCAGTTTGTTGTCGTCATCGGCCTTTACACCGATGCCGAGATGCGACAGCCGCTGTACACCAAGGCGGTACATCAGACCGCCAAGGACGTGTTACAACAGTGGTGGACGGCGATTGGTGACGGGCGTCACCGGGATGCCTCCACCAAGGCCACCGCGATCCGCGATCCCATGTACAGATATCTGCACAGGCTGATCGCGGGTACCATCCTCGGACGTCGCCAGGGTACAGATCATTGTAACATGCGCGACGTGTTTTACTTGCGGTGCCTGCTATGAGGCAGGCACTGCAACCTTGCCCGTTGTTTTGCCGACTACGTTATCGGGTACGTTAATCGGCAGGGGCGGGGGCTCTGATGGGCGGACATTGCTTCGGCGAGAGCATTGGGGGATTGTCCGCCGCATTAAGCAGCTGGGCCTTCCTGATTAACAGGTCATGATTCGCAGGGGCATACAAGGAGCGTTACGTCCCGGTTCCTTTGGTGGAGCCCCAAGCGATACCACATGAGGAGGTGCAGATCGATGTTGAGCCGATCGAGCAGGATGCCGACCAGGACGACCTCCCACCGGACCCGGATCATCCTCAGCATGTTCCTGTTTTGTATCAGGCGGTTTGGTTGCCGGATACTGTGGAGCGTCGGATACAAAGCTTAGAGCATGATGTTGGGGAGATTAGGTACCTTGTCGACTGGCTCGTTCGTGAGCGTATCAGAGATTTACAGTCGACGGGACGGCCGTTTACTTACCCTAGGGGATATGGCAATCACGCCGGCCGGGACATCACGTACCAGACGACGGATCGATGGCGACGATGATGATCAGGGGGAGCATAGGTTTGTAGATATTTTACTTTTTGGTTGTAAAAAACTTGATGTAATTGTATAAAAATTAATATATTTTGTATATATATGATGATAATTAATTATGTTTGTGTGGATGTATTTTTTTTATCTTAGTTAATACTTCCTTATAAAATATTTAACAAAATAACTTAAAAAACTATTAAAATTTTTTAAAAAAATTAATTTTAAAATATTTTTTAATTAAAATTGAAGCATGTGCCGCGTATAGCGGTATGTGGCACGTATAAATCTGATATCGTACCTTATACACTGCTGCGTATAGGTCTATACGCGGCGTATAAGTTGCAGTGTCAACCATAATTACGTGATTTCAGAGCCATACGCGACACATAGACCTATACGCGGCACATGAATACAGAGCCATACGCGGCACATAGACCTATACGCGGGACATGAATTCTTATAAAGTCTCTATATAATGATCCTCACTGAACTCCACAAACACAAAAATCATCACACACGCATCCTCACACACACTTCACCAACACATCTTCACACACACTTTCACACACACTTTTCATATGGTTTTAAAGAAGTATATATTACTGGTAACATGGTTCAAAGAAACAGGTTTATTTGGTCATACGTAAGTTTTAACGTAATAAGTTTAATTTTAACCCTTTACTTTTATCATATAGAACGCTAATTAATTTTATATATTTTTTCAGGATATTTTTTTTTGGTTTTTAGAATTATGTTACGTTGGACGTGTCCCCATTTTTGACAAGAGGAAGAAACTGATTCAGATACAGACATGGAGCTGATTTCGCGAGAAGTTAGTTTAAAAGAAGCATGCCTCTGATTCAGATTTAGATCGGTATTAAAAATTACATATGTCTTCTGTTTATGTATATTAAACCATAAATAGTAATAGATATTAAAATTTTGGATATGGTTACAAATTATTTGACCTAGTGAAATGTCTACGTTTTTTTTGTACTGTTTAAGACAAAACTGAGTTATGAAACCGAAGACATATTACTAGGTGAAATAATTTGTAATCATTTTGCAAAATTATATATTTATTCACGGTATATGGTTTATAATATAAAAACAGAAGACTTTGTATAGCCGATGTTAAAGTTAAAAAATAGGCGCAATAACGGAGACATTCACTAGATCATTTCTTTAACATAGTTAACCCTGCCATCTGAACTAATGTGTTTATCACACAGTTCATATCTAGCAGCTTGAGTTAGCTAAATGTTTCAAACCGAAAGATGAAGTAGGAGTATGCTTCACTTCTACTGCCGGTTGTTTTACTCCCATCTCTAGTCGGCTCAAACCACACCGGCAAGTACACGGCTAATGGGCAGCGAAGACATTTCACTAGGTCAAATAATTTGCAATCATCTTAAAAGTTATGTATTTATTCACAGTATGTATATAGTGTGGTTGTGATTTTTTTATATAAGATGTTTATTTTGTTTGTGTGGTGTTTGTGTGCTTGTAACAAAATATTTGACAAATATATATAGAAGACAGTTATTAATAAAACAAATGGAACTATACGCAGTGTATAACTCTATACGCCGCGTGTAGTTCCTTTTGTCTTACTATGTCCGACAAAAACCACCCTATACACGATGTATAAGGCGGTTTTTTGTCAAAAACTCGCAGTGTAAATTACATGAACGTTCATTTATCATAATTATCATGTTGCTTTAAATATATACTAAAGGTATAATGCCTTCGGTTTCAAATAGTTACATGTATTCAACATACAATAACAACCGATAGTATCATCGTCCGGCAGTCATCAACTCCTACAATGCGACGAAACCAGTGGAGATGATATCAAACTTCACACAATTCATCGCCTTTTTCCTTCTCTACAAAAAAAGTGATTACTATATATTAAAAGAAAATGTTTTAAAATGACAACTCATGCTAGAGTGAGTTATATTTTAATGCATCAACACTACAACAAAAATGACTTCAGCAAGGTAAAACACGCTGGAACAACTTGTACAACGTGCATCATCAAACGCATGCATTAAAGACAAGAACCAAAGTTGTAAACAAAAAATAAATTTGTAGCAAACATATTAAAACCAAAACTACAATATGAAGTACTTTACTACACGCAACAAACATGCGTTAAAGGCAACGAACAAAGCTGTTAATCAAGAAACAAATTTGTATATCAAAGGAATTTGGGTGGAGTGGTAAAATTGTTACTTGATGTACCAAAAGGTCTGAAGTTCAACTCCTATCAACCCCATTTTCCAGCGATACTAGTCAATGATCCAGTTCATTCTGGTGAGACAAATAGGTTTTACCCACGAGCGAAGGTTCGATCCTCGATAATGGTTGCTACGCCGGCCTCTGTGTCATTTTCATTGTGAGCGCTCTGCCAAGTTAGATGCACCACACGGGCCCGGTTAAGACAACCTATGTGGTTGCCTGACTTGGTTTAGGGATCCCACATGTGACAAGGGGTTGCGCCCGTCACAATTCATGAAAGCCGTCGTTAAACAGAAAAGAAACAAATTTGTATCAAAAGTTTAAAAACTAAAATTAAACTATGAAATACAGTTTCCTTTTTAAATATATAGATAGAAATTTTAAGCCATCGTTAAACAGTTTCCTTTATCCATTTTCAACACATCTTTATAGTAAATGTTTTCTTGACAAGTAACATCTCTACTTATTTTTACCTTTGGACTCACATCATCAAATCTCCAAATTCTGTATCCTTTAACTCCTTCAGGGTACCCAACAATCACACCCTTGTGAGCCCTTGAGTCAATCTTACCCTGCTTAACATGAGCATAAGCCAGAGTTCCAAATACCTTTAAGTCTGAATAATCATTCTTCCTTCCAGACCACATTTCTAAAGGTGTCTTCATGTCTATAGCACTTGATGGTGATTTATTTATCAGGTAAGCTGCTGTTAAGACAACTTCTGCCCAAAAAGTCTTAGGTAACCCTGAACTAAGTAGCGTACATCTCACTTTATCTAGAAGGGCCCTATTCATCCTCTCAGCATGTCCATTTTGTTGAGGGGCAATAGGTATAGTGAGATGTCTTGATATGCCATTAGTTTTACAATAATGGTTAAATTGATTATTACAAAATTCCAAACCATTATCTGTTCTAAGCTTTTAACCTTTCTGTCAAAGTGATTTTCAACCATTATTTTCCATTCTTTAAATCTATCAAAAGCTTCATCTTTAGTTTTAAGCATATAAACCCATACCCTTCGTGAATAGTCAAAATAAAAAATAAAAAAGTTTATTTTTATAAAAAAATATGTGTTGTTTGGGTTGTTTTATGTTAACGTTTGGATTGCTTTTTTTAAAACATTTTTATAAAAGTACACATGCCTTTTTGGTTATTTTTGTTTAAAAGTTATAGTTTTTAATTATAGAAAAACGTTAAGTATTCAATATATAGAAAAAGTGTTTACACACGTTTGTTTCGGATGCTTGTTTCACAACTAGTTAAAAAGTTTTTATAATAAATAGTTAAATTTTTTAAATTTTAAACTATAGCCTAACAACATGTTTTTATAAACAAATTTTAAAAAAACAATCAGACACGTCTTTTTTAATAACAATAAACAATTTTTACCAAATTTTTTTTATCCAGACGCGGCACTTTGGCCATAGCACGATGCCTAAGGGTTGTGAAAATAGACAAAAGAGGTGTGAGAATAGATAACACGTTCATATAATCCTCTAGGGAAAAAGAGAAAAGGATGGTAAAAAAATAAGTGAAAGTATTTCCAGTTTTATATATAATGTGATTGAAGTGCAATTCAGCTCCAAGATATGATGGATGATATGTGAATAAACTAAAGCAAATTGAAACTTTCAGTTGTAGCAGGCGTAACAGTTTCAACTTTAGTTCTTCATGATGTACGATTTAAGGGAATCATCATATATATCTATATATATCTTACTGTTTTGCATGCCCCACATAATTAACACACCCCAACTTAAGTACGTACGTACGTGTTCAAACCTGCCTCATCAGTTCATCTTCATTTTATTCTTTTTTAATCGCATGCTTTGTTGATCAATCATATCACCATATTTTTCAACTTTCATGTGAATCCATATATACATATCCATCCATCTGTTTAATTAAACCTAAAACACTAATTGGTATAATAAGTTGAAAATAGAATGGATGTAAAACTCACTAGATAAAATAAAGGAAAATTAGATTTAGAGTAAATTGCCAAAATAGTCCCTGAGTTTGTAGCGTTTCGACCACTCTGGTCCTTATGTTTTTTTTCTTGCCATTTTGGTGTTTGGTTTTGTAAAAAACCAACCATTTTGGTCCTTCCGTCAACGTTTTCCGTTAATTTTATGTTAAAAGACCAAAGTACCCCTTTGTTAATAAATTACCATTTCGGTCCTTTTCATATGTTAAATGATCATTTTAAATCACCACCACCACCATCCTCACCACCGCCATCACCACCACCACCACCGCCATTACCACCACACACCTAGTTTCTATAAACTTAAAGCAAATCCCATCACCCATTCAAACCAAATTCATCACATAATCCAACAAATTGGTTTTCCAGTTATGTTTACCTCCCCAAATTCATATTCCACATCCCATAACCCACCTTCTCCCTCACCCCAACCCCAACTATCACCACCGTCGAACCCACCGTCTCCACCACAATCATCGCTGCATCATCAACACGGTCATCATCACATCTTCAACCACGCCTCAATTTCTCATCTCCCCCCTCCATCTTGCCACTACTGTTCAACACCCAGGTTATGGTGGTCGACAGTGGCGTTTGTAGTGGGGGGGGGGGTCTTTGGTTTTGTAGTGGTCAGGTGGTAGGTAGTGAAGATGAAGATGGAGATGATGAAGATGAGATGATGAAAATGAGAGGATGAAGATGTGTGGTGATGGTTGGTGTCTTGTGTGGTGAAGATGTGGAAGGTAGACGGGGATCGATGGTGGTGGTCTGGTGATGGAGGCGGCTGGAAGCTTGGAATGGTGACCGATGTGGTGGTGGCTGTAAGAAAATGAAGATGAAAGGATGAAGATTAAGATGAGATGATGAAGATGTGTTGTTGGTGTGTTGTCTTGTGTGTATAATAATAATAATAATAATAATAATAATAATAATAATAATAATAATAATAATAATAATAATAATAATAATAATAATAATATTAATAATAATAATAATAGTGAAGTTGCAATTTTGGTCCCTGGAGAAGTGAAAAGACTAATCTACCCCTGGAGTTAACGAATATTTTTAACGATTGTTCACGGAAGGACCAACATGGCTGGTTTTTTATAAAACCAAACACCAAAATGGCAAGAAAAAAAATATAAGGACCAAAGTGGTCGAAACGCTACAAACCCAGGGACTATTTTGGCAATTTACTCTTAGATTTAAAAAATCTCAACTTTCACCTGTTGGCTGGAAAAAATCTCAATTTTCACCTGTTGGTCGGAAAAAATCCTAACTGAGAAAATTCTCTCTAGAGATCCAAACTTTCGAACATATTTTTTAAAGAGCCACAGTTAAAAAATATATAACGCCGTTAAGTTTTTTTAGAATTTGAAACTAATGTTTTAGGGTTTTTGATCGGGAGAAGGATATGAATCAACTGATGTAAAAGTTATCTCGAATGGGTGTTCCAAATGATGAAACGACGCTTTAACTAATGTAACACTAGGTTTAATGCCCGTGTGTTACACACGGGTTAAATAATAATATTTAAAAATAATTTATAACCATTATGTTTAAGTATTTTGTAAATTTTTAGTATTTGGTCCATCAACTTATGCATGGTGAGAAATTTCATACAATTTCCCTCCCAAAATTCCTATGATAGATCAAATATTTTCCCTCCTATAATTGCCCCCTAAAACCTTAATTTATTAGATAGATTAAACGTATCATCAAACCGTTTAATCGTTTGGAGCATTGGTTCGGAGTAAATTTTACATTAATCCGTTCGTATCATACTTACGATCGAAAGCCCTAAGACATTAGTTTCAAATTCGAAAAAAAACTTAACGACGTTAAGTATTTTTTAACTGGGCTCTTTAAAAAAATATGTTTGAAAGTTGGCATCTCTAGAAAGAATATATTTTCTCAGTTGAGATTTTTTCCAGCCAATAGATGAAAGTTGAGATTTTTAAAATTCAATTTTCCTAAAAAAAATGATATTTTAACTAATGCAAATGCATTTACATTATACACTACTTAATGTCCTTGCATAATTTAGGAATTTCCAACACACCAATAACTTCAATAAGGGTTTTTTATTTTGTCGAAATTAAATGTATATAGGATTTTCCTACGGGTGCGTTTTCCCATCAGAAGTACTCTTATAATATGATTTTTTTAAAAAATTTTCCAGTATATATGTTTGGCAACAATATTACGACAACTATATTTGTCTTAATAATTGCTATTTTTTACTAGTGTAATAGGTTGTGTAAATTTTTATACTTTAGTAATATACTTTAAAATAAATAAATAATGTTAGGAGATATTAACATACCATTGTTTTCCGATTTTACCAATTCAACACGGCTCTTTTGGTTCTAATGGTTCCTAACAAGTAACATCCGATTAGTTTCTGATAAAAAAAACAAGTTTCATATATATATCAGACAGAGAGAGAGTAGAAATGCATACAAATTTTCAATAAGAAAATAAAAAAAAACATACAATATATATTAAGTAGTACATAGTGCATAAAACTCTGTACCCCTAGACCCCAGTTACCAAATAACATTAGGTTTCCCTGCTCCTTTTTGTACCCAACAAATATTGGGTTTTAGTTTTCTCAAAGAGATCATGCTCTTCACCATCCAGGATCTCATAGTATATATATATAACCCATAACTATTAACCCAAATCACTTACTCTAAATCTGAATGTAATTTATCAAGATTTGAAATGAAACAAATGACCAAATTTATAAACTTTATATTTATAGAAATAGAAAGAGAAATAAGAATATTTATTTCTATAATTACCATGAGCCTCCACCCATCATTCCATTCCAAAAGCCATTGGAATCATAATTTTGATCTTTATTTTGTCCATCATGATGAGGTGTAGATGTGTTTGATCTCAATTCTTGAAATGGAAACAAAAGCCTCCCACCATGATCACCACTTCCCATTCCATCCAAAGTAAAACCATGTGCCGGAATCTTGAATTCCGGCACAGGAATCACCAACTGGGGTGTATAAACCGAATTCGGGTTAGGAACCGGCATGAACGAATTCTGTACACCCCTTGTTGTAATTCCATTCAAAAGCTCCAAAGCTGAAGAGTTTGAAACCCTGGTGGCATCAAAGTTGGGAGCTTGAACAACTTGTGAAACATTCTTGAAATTGTTGGTGGATGAAAACCCTAAATTTAGATCTTGCCCATGTTGATCATGATGGATGATCCTAGGGTTTTGAGATAGAACTAATGGAGATGTACAAGATACAACTAGATCAGGAAGTGTTTTTGAATAAGATGAGCTAGTAGAACATGATGATGGAGTTGATCTTTTGTTCTTTCTTGATCCACCACCAACAGGAATGTTTCTAAGTGTTCCACCTTCAGTCCAATACCTTCTACAAGACTTGCAAAAGTATCTTGGTTGTGAAAGACTATAGTTGTTGTAGTAACAGAATTTGGTGTTGGTTGAGTTGCATCTAGGACAGTTTACAGAAGCTGCCTTTTGTGGTCTAGCCCTTCTTTCAAAAGATGAACAACTTGAAGATGGTTTTGAGAAGTTATTGTTAATATTGTTGTTGTTGTTGTTACTTGAATTTGTGGTGTTGGGTACTAGTGTTTCTTCCATGGGCTTCACCACCATCTCCTATTTAAACACAAAAAAGAAACATAAAGATAAAAAGCAAGAAATTAATTTAGGTGAGAAATAAAGATGAATTAGACATAAAGATACAAAAAAGCTTCAAGAAATGAAGACAAATGAGCAAACAAAGCCAGTCACTTTATGCTTTACAGAATTCTTAAATAGAAAGTTAGAAAACCATCTTCAAGAAAAACAAACACATCAAGATTAATATTAGCAACTTTTTATTGAGAAAAAAAAAAAGAAGTAAAGTGCTTCATACATTCTGAAAAGATCCACAAGTGAGAGAAAAGAATAATTAATTTAAAGGTACTTGAAGATTAGAAGAGACTTACATATATATATACACTAGCTAATTGTATATATAGGATCATAATTAATCATAATATTTTTAGAAAATATATGGGAAGAAAACTTTAGACATATATATATGTTCAATAATTCATATGATCATGAATTAATCCAATGAAATAAAAAGAAATAATCAAGTTTTGGTGATGAAGAAGTTTCAAGATCCAGATATATACCTGTGGCCAGTGAGGCCTGTCCATGGATGAACTGAAATTAAGAAGCAGGTAGCTAAAGACAGAGATGGAGAGAGAGAGAGAAAGGAAGAGAGAGATGGATGGCCTCTTTTTACTTTCCAGGAATGTTTTAGATGGTTTATGTGGAATATATAATATATTAGTCTCAAAGACATATCTAGTGGTGGCACCACCTTTGTATATATGCAGATTAATTATGAAAATTCTCTAAATTAACTATATATGGTTTCTTTAGAGTGTAAATGAGTTAAAGTCCCCTCATAAGCTACTCGAAATCGACTCGGTAAAAAGCTCGTTAGAGTTGAGCTTTAACGAGCTCGAGCCCGATCTCGTACCAAAAATAATGTTCGTGGTGTTATCGAGTTTAAGCTCGAGCTCGAGCTTTGCATTCAAAACTCATCGAGCCATATCGAGTCTTAACGAGCTTTTTTATTTATATGTTTTTATTTAGTTTTATAAATATATATTCTTAAATATAACTAATAATATTTCTAAAATTATGATAAAAAAAGATTAAATAATATGTATTTGTTATATATAAGATGTATGATTATTAATATACGTAAAGTTAAATATAAAAAATTATGAACAAAATAATTAAATACTAAACGAGCCGAGCTCGAGCTTGAAACTTTCTGGCGAGTCGAGCTCGAGCATTGGAATTAAAGCTCGAAACGAGCCAAGCTCGAGCTCAAGTTTTGTTAAAAATAAAACGAGCTGAGCTCGAGCCCTAACCAGCTCGGGCTCGGCTAGGCTCGTTTACACCCCTAGGTTTCTCTTTGCAAACGGCTAAAAATAGTTTGACTACTCTGTTTGAAATCTTGAAACCGATCACACTAATCATCGGTTTTGTCTCCTAGTTGTTTTTTTAGTTTTGGTCGTTCGGTTATTGTGTTATAATTCAATAACTTGACAAATAACACAATAACCTGAAGAAATAACACAATGACTTGATAAATAACATAATAACTTGACAAATAACACAATTAGCTGAAAAAGGTTAATTTTTTTTGTTTTTTATATATGAATATTATACGCGTTTTAAAGATAAGAAAATGCTCGTTTTTATGGTGCAATTTTTTTTTAAATAATATCATATGTAAAAGTTATTGATGTTTAAAAAAATGAGGTGAAACTTGAAATATAGAGACATTACTAATTTTATGATCCCTTTTATAATTTTAAGAGAGTGTCACATGTCATCATCTCATGACTTCTTAAAATTTTTAAGAAAATTGAACTTTTTAGTATAACTACACTCTATACACACACACACACATAACACATGTGTGTTACACATGGGTTAATTAATAATATTTATAAAAAATTATAACCATTATGTTTAACGATTTGTAAATATTTAATATTAAAAATTTCGTTCCATCAACTCATGAATTGTAAAAATATTTCACTTATTTTTCCCTCTCAAACTTCCAATTGTAGAACAAAAAAGTTTCCCCCTAAAAGTTACCCCTAAAACCTTGAACTATTAGATAGACTAGTTTAATGCCCGTGTGTTACACGGTAGAGACATAAAAAAGAGAAAATTTTAAACAGTTTAGGAAAAGAAACATTTGAAAATAAGTAACATATTATTACATTAAATAAAAGTTTGTTAAAACTCAAAAACAAACTACATACAACATTAAAAACCTTATGTGGACCATAAACATTCTTATATTTGGCACAGATCCGTCAAGACTTGGCTTAACAATGTAGAACGTTGATCTTCCTACAAATCCGGTCAAATTAAACTGTATACAGGGCCGGCTAAGAGGAGGTGCACTGTGTGCGACCGCACAGGGCACCCGCTCGACGTGGGCACCAAATTTTTTTAAAAACAATTATATTATATAAATTTTTTTTATAAAACTTATGTGTAAGCTAAAGAATTTGTCATAAAAGCCCATTGTTTTTACTTTCAAAAGCTCACTAGTTTTACTAAAAGACCACATGACAAATTAAACTTGCAAAATCAAAAGCCCACTAGTCATAAAATCAATTTTTTGGCAGCAGGCATAAGCGACAGCAGGCATTAGGCAAATTAAACTTTTGGTCCACTAATTTTTTGAAGACATACGGCAGTCGGCAGCAACCAGCAGGCAACAACGGCCAAAAAAATCAATTATTTGGATTTTGGCGGATTAAGTTAGCGAGGTAATTGTTAATTATTTGGATTTTGTTACTTTTTAATTGTAATATTAACTTGTTTTGTACTTTAGATTTTTATTAGGGTTTATAAAAAATAGTATTGAGTAATAGAGTAAATGATTGTAATTTGTAGAGACGTAGAGTCATGCCTCCTAAACAAGCATCTGATAGCCAAAAATGTAAACAGGGAACACAAATTAAGAAGCTCATTAAGTCTCAAACGGGTGCTATGCATAAGTTTTTGAAACGGTTGGATCCTAAACCTCGTGTTGAAGAGCAAGAACAAGGTATTGAAGTTGATGTTGAAGATGAAGATGATGTTGAAGAGGAAGATGACGTTGATGTTGAAGATGAAGATGATGTTGAAGATGAAGATCATGTTAATTAACAATTTAATATTACAAAATATGAAAGGCCAAAATCCTAAAGCATACTATGATGTTGATGTTGAAGATGAAGATGATGTTGAAGATGAAGACATGCGTGGTCAAGGTTATGATAATGGGGCAAACATGAAAGGCCAGAACAAAGGAGTGCAAAGTAGATTTTTAGCTATAAAGCCTAGAGCATTTTACACTCCTTGTGGTTGTCATTCTTTGAATCTTACACTATGTGATATGGCTAACTGTAGTGATAAAGGAAAGAAATTTTTTGGTCTCATCCAACGTATTTATACAATCTTTGCAAATTCTATTAATCGGTGGGAAATTTTGAAAGATAATGTTAAGGGGGATTGAAGATAAAGACCTTAAGTTGTCTTGCCAACTTCTTGAAAATGCACTCAAGTTTGAAGATAAATCGGATATTGATGCACGTGAACTTTATATGGAGTTGAAGTTATTAAACACAACAAACACTGGGGAATTTAAGAACCCTTTAGATGTTTTGAAACATTTGAAAGAAGTTGAGTATTTCCCAAATGCAAGCATTGCATATAGAGTATTATTGACTATCCCAGTGACGGTGGCATCTGCAGAAAGAAGTTTTTCAAATTTGAAGCTTCTAAAATCTTACTTACGATCCACAATGTCCTAACAAAGACTTAGCGGATTGGCGCAGATATCTATCGAGAATGAGATATTGGACAATATAAACTGTGAAGATGTGATCAATCAATTTGCTATGAAGAATGCTCTGAGAGCTTTACGTCTCATTGGTTAAGTATTACCGATTACGGTATGTAATTCTAATACTTTGGTTTTGTTACTTTATTTATTAAATGTTTGTTTTTTCAGGTAAAAAACTAAAAATAATTGGTTTAATGGTTTATATAACTTAGTGCGATGGTGCTCGGAGAATGGGGCCCTTTTTTCCTGGCCCGCATAGGGCACCAAAATCCTCAGGACCGGCCCTGACTGTATACCTCTTCAAAACTGTGCACTACAATTTGCTATTCTGTAATAGAAATTAAAAAAATTAAAAAAGTAGTTATATATATTTGTTTAGAATATAGTTAGACATACTTCATCTTTTATAATATTCAACTCATTAGCAACCTTTCAATTAGATCTTGTCCAATAACGCATGATCCTAAATTTGATTATACAACCAGCCCTCAAAACATAAACTCATTTAAAAACGTAATTGTCTTTGAATCTATAATATTGTTATTGTCAGAATGATAAGAGTTATGTATGTTAATATTATGATTTCTAATATATGATAAAAAGTTATTTACATTTGGAATGTTGAATATCTTTCGAAAAATTGAATGCAGTTTGTTTATTTTGTAAAATTTCCATTGGTTTGTAGAATAATAACCAAACTTTGAAAGTATTTTAATTAGATCATTCAATTTTAGAAAGTGTTTCAGTTAGGTCACTCAACTATCATATTTTATTTAAAAGAAAGGGTTAAACATGTATTATTAGCATATTTTTCATGTTTCAATGTGAAAACTTCTTTTCTTATTTTCTATTCTGGTGTGAAGTTGTGACGTGAAATTATAGATTTTTATTTCATTTTTTAAAATTAATTAACACGTTCTAAACTTTTTTAATTATAATTACATATATTTGAAATCCCGACCCTCACATCTTCTCTTTCATTTATTTACGCAAAGATTCCATGATGACTCGAGTTGAAAGTTAAGTGAGCCAATTTGAGTAATAAACAAACATAAGGGATCTAGTTAGAACACTTTTAAAACTTGGTTATTAGTTTGTGAATTTTCCCCGTCTAAATGACATTATGGAAAACAATAATTAAGGAATTATGAAAAGGGAAAATGTCACGGAAACATAACTATGTATTGATTTTGTTTCAATTAAGTCACTCAAATTTTGTTTTTTTTATTGGGTAACTTAACATCCCTAATTAACAATCCACCAATTAGAAATTGATCACACCTAGCACCCTTTTATCAACAATTATATCCTCTAATATTTTAACCATTAATAACGGCACAACCATTCAATATGTTAACTCATTTTATTTTTAATTCAAAAAAAATTTAAACACATTTCGTTAAAAAAATACATTTCGTTAAAAATAAAAATAAAATACACGAAAATATAATAAACTAGATTAAACTAAAAATTAGTAAAGCCTACAATTAAAACTAAATATAATACTAAAAATCACAATCTCATCCATATCAAGCTGCAATTTCTCGTTTCCGAGCAAGCATGATTTCTAGATGCTTGCCGGTCAAGCGTTCATGCGGTTTTAAGAACCTTTCAATGTCGTGGTTGTGTTGCTCATCTAGCATCTTATCCAACTCTAATTCTGTTTTTGAACACCAATTGTTCTTTTGTAAGTTTGGTACCGGTGATCTTTTGATGCTCTTTTGTCTTCTCTTCCCTTTTATTGACTTCAAATTTTTGTATGATTTAACTATATCAACTTATGACTCGGACGATTTTTTGCTTGAACTATTGATCGGTTGCTTTCCCTTTGATGGTCAGGTCTTGAGAGGGGGCTTTGAGTCTTAGTTTAAGTCGGAATTGCTACTACAGCTCGAGTAGTGTCCCGCCTCGGGCGTTTTGGTCCTTTTTACATGACATGGACCAACTTTCAAATTAGCACCCCTTTGTGCTTGTTCTTGCCATTTTGGTGTTTTTTCAATTCGTTCCAAACATGTTCATACTTGAATTCGAGGTTTTTGGACAAATAAATGTATTTCTTTTTCGCCATTGCCGTCAAATCGTTATGAATCACTCCACTAATATTTTGATCAACCTTGAAAAACAATTATAATAAAAAATACATATCAATTTAAAGTTTTTTTTTAATTTATTAACCCAACCTGGCCCCACCAATTATTACCGTTGCCAAATGTTACCAACATCCAATGTTCGAAAATAGGGGGTCCAACCCCCATCCCTAAGCGCTGACCCAACCCACTCATCCCCGTCCACGCTACCACGCCCAGCCACAGTGACAATGTACCCGCTCGTCGTTGGCCACCGTCCCTGTCACCCCCACTCCCATCCCCATCACCCTACTCTTTATGTCTTTTACCGCTTTGTAAGTGTATTCCTCCTACTTTGACTTAACCCTCATTTTGTCTTTTAGTATTTAACAAACTTAGTCCCCCAACTTTGACTTATTTACAACTTGCATCCTCAACTTTCTTATTTACAACTTGCATCCTCGACTTTGCCGTAATTATCATCTTAACTCATCCTAAGTTTGGATGTTTACTCTTTAGACAAAAAAAACTATTTATCAACGCTTGTGACAAACACACAAATGTAAGACTAGATCTCGGCTAGTTTGACTTAAGGAGGCTTGTCAAGGCTCGAGCTCGGTTAGTTTGGTCTTAAGGAGGCTCAAGCTCTACTCATTTAGAGTTTTCTTTCTAAAGCTTGGCATGAGAAAGTTTCCAAAGTCGTGCTTGTCTTAAGATAGGCTTGTTCTTTTATACGCTTTTAAAGAAATTACATGCAAACAAACACACACACACACACACACGCACATATATATATACCTATTTTTTTCTCTCTCTCTCTACATGCAAGGCACATGTCAATTACCCCACTTTTTTTAAACGTTTATAACTTTTGCATACGACATTATTTTTTTAAAACAAATTATACCATAACAACGAGCATTTTTTCTCTCTTTAAAACGTGTATAATGTTGATATATAAAAAATGAACTTTTTTCACATTTTTTCAACTCATTTCCGTCAGGTCATTATGTCTTCTGTTAGGTCATTGTGTTATCCTCTAGGTTGTTATGTCATCCATCAGGTCATTGTGTAATCTTATTTGACGAGGATTACACAATGACCTAATAAGAATTACACATTACACAAAAAGTGTTTCAAAGACCTTACTCCCTCGTCATCGTCTTTCAAAAATAGATAAACAAAAATAAAAATATTTACCGTTTTCTCATTGTGTCATTTTTCATTGTGTCATTTTTCATTGTGTCTCTTGTAAAAAATATAAAAAATGGTAACTTTTTTAATTGAGTTAATTACACAAATGGTGCCTGTGGTTTACCCAAAGTAACAAGTTTGGGTACTAAGGTTTTTTGTTACAAGATTGGGTATTGGTCTTTTAATTTGTAACAAGTTTGGGTATTAACAATAACAAATGTTAGTTTTATAGTTAACTTCAAGGGCATTTTAATCTTTTCACATTAGAAGGGTTATTTATGAAATTAATTTACGATTGATGAACTTGTTTTGTAACTTACATGAAATATTATACTATAAAATTTAAAACAAAACACTCGTTTTTTTCTTTGCTTTTTTTACGAACCACTAGTTAACACCATTAATATATTTATAAGACATCAGCTAGCACTACCTTATATTTTTTCACAACTCTTTAAAATAAGTAACTTAACTCGGCTATTAAGAGTTATATTATCTAGAGACCACTTCATCATCATCGTCAACCCGTATTATTTTCCTCACCACTCGGCACCCTTTAACCTTACCATCCACCCCGATTCACCGAACCACAACCAATACTCAAACCTTTAAGGACAATTCATAACAATAAAATGTGAAACCTACTTAAAGTTTTACTTGCGATCTCAAGTTTAGTTTGAAATACACCATTTTAGCTCATATTCTTTTTAGATCATTAAAATCCAGATATGAACCAATTACGAGTAGATCCAATTAAAAGTAACCAAAAAACTATCAAAAGTATAGGAAATATTTATATATAGTACGTCTAGATCACATCAGTGGTGCTAATTAGTGGACAGTGAAAGAAAATAAAGTAAGAAAATGAATATGTTATTTTTTATATTTTTATCTTATAATATTTTAAGTAAATTACAAATAATAAATTTCATAAATAGCCCTTCTAATATGAAAATATTAAAAAACCCTTGAAGTTAACAGAACAACTAACGCTTGTTAGTGTTAGTACCCAAACTTGTTACAATTTAAAAGACCAATACCCAAACTTACAACAAAAAAACCTTAGTACCCAAACTTGTTATTTTGAGTAAACCATAGGACCCATTTATGTAATTAACTCTTTTTAATTTCTCATTTATTTATTTTTGAGAGAGGATTACGTGGGGAACAAGGTGTCCGGATAATTTTTTTGACGTTTGATTTATATTGTGAGTTATAATTTTTTTAAATGTCATTGTGTCTTTGTTTACCATTGTATCATTCTTACACTTTGTACCAAAAAATAACTTTGTATTTAAACATTTCTCAAATACACATTAACAATTTGTGACACATTGATACTTTCTAAACACATTAGATAACACTAAAATCTTTACAGTTAAATGATATTACAATGACATAAGAATGAACCGATAAAGGTGATATTCCACTAGTTATAATATAACATAATGATATGATATTACACAATGACTTGACAAGTGCTGGAAAAAAATTTTCTTTTTTATATAGCAATATTATACACGTTTTAAAGATAATAAAACACTTGTTTTTTTAGTGTAATTTAAAAAAATATATATTGTATCTAAAAGTTATGAACGTTTTAAAAAAATGGGGAAATTAACATGTGCCTTGCATGTGAAAAGAAAAAGTTAATATCAACTATTAAAAAGAGATCTAAAGATCATAAATTAATGGGTTATTAGATTTTAATAATCCGTATTTTAGTTTATTGGCCGATATTAATCCTAACTAAAAAAAATTCCTTGTGGCAGTCTCAACTTGTAAATTATTTTCCTCCATCGAGCCTTTTATAATTGTGACACAAAAATGGTCGGGTAAGATTTTAATGAGACACAAAAATGATCTGGTAGGTTTTTGAGTATCCGTTATAAAAGGTTCGATGGAGGAAAAAAAATTACAAGGTGAGGCTGTTATATGGAATATTTAAAGTTGGGATTAATATCGGCCAATACATTAAAGTTCGGATTATTAAAATCCAATAACCCATCATAAATCTTTCTTACCCTTCTTAGATTAAATACCCTTTTATAATAACGAAGTTCATTTGAGAATACCCTTGTATATATATATATGTATAATGAAGTTCATTTGAGAATACTCATATATTGCGAGAAGAAAAAGAAGATACCTTAATCACTAAAAAAACTTGGTAATGGTTTATTTTTTTTAAAGTTAACTTCTTACACACAAATGTGTAAGGTATAAGCTAAAAAAATCATTAAAATATTTTTTTCATTTGTATTTTTATCGTTCTAAGTTTACCTACACATGTGTAAGTTATGTGTAAGTAACATAACATACATATAACTTCAACATGTGTAGGCTTAACAAATAAACGATATTTTACAAATTTTATTATTTGAATTTCAAAATTGATGAATATATATTGCGTTTTAATCATTATTATATGTTAAAAAAGTTTTTTTGTTGAAAAAAATAAAAATTTAGTAATTTCTTTTTCTTCTCGCAATATTTAGCCTTCTAGCATAAACTATTTTAATAATAAAATATATAGTATTTAACTTTATTTTCATAACTAATACACAACAATAAATATAATAGCTGTAATTTATAAAGATATAACTATCAAAATATTAAATTAAAAGTTCGCTTAGGATCGTGAGCTGGCTTGAGCTCGACACGTGAAGCTCATGTTCAAGCTTGTTTATTAAACGATCTACATTTTGAGCTTGAGCTCTGGCTCGAGCTCGTTTAAACTCGGCTCGTTTCAAGCTTGTATAAGCTCAGGTCGTTTCGATCTTTTAACGAGCTGATCTTGACTAGCGTGCGAGCTAACATGACTAGCTCAAATCCCTAGCTAGGTCTATCGACTCTAATTATATTGATTATCAAATCTAAACCCTACGTATGTGTTGTCGGTTGCCGCTTCACCCTTCTCTAACTCATTATTTGTCACACCCCGACTCCCAGGGCCTGACACGTTGCATAACATCAGCCAATCAAATAAAGACATATAGCGGAAGACTTATCAAAAGACCACGGTACGGTCCCAAATTTAAACTTTTCATTAATTGTTTTACAATAGTAATAAACATTATCTAACACTCGACATGAGTGTGGTACATTGAAACTAAAGACACTAGTCCCGAGCATCTTCAGTAAAATCCTTCCTCCTATGTGGAGTGTCATCAACTAATCCAGTTCTAGCTAGGCCTTCCTAGCTAATATCCTCGATTATTTCTTTCACCTGCATCACGAGCTAAAAGACGTCAACAACTATGTGTTGGTGAGTCATAACCAGTGACGTAAGACATATATGAAACATTTAGACATCATCATTCATACATGGGTGGTCATAAGTTATCTACAAGTCAACTCTTCTCTAACGCCATATCTGATGGTGGCCAACTTTCGTTAGAGCCTGTTAACGTATATGCCGCATACAGGGAATAAGAAGGTACCCTTTTCTTTGACCCCCTTTTGGTCACATCATCATATTGCCTAGGCTTTCGGTACCTCTCCTGTTACGAGCAGTCAGTCTACCTAATTGGATCCAACTAGACGCATATACATCCCGAGACGGGGCCGGTAGCACTCAATGGATCTACCCCCAGAAGCCCTGTCTTAATGACTTGCCCTGTGGTATGTAGCCGTCATCCTTTTCGTCGGATGGCTCGTCAAGAAGCTTATTACCGCGGACCAACAACACAACAACCGGACGAACCTGGAGTTGAGGTGCGTTGAATCACCAGGTAGCGATCTACTTATAACCACATATATACATATGCGTACACATACATATATATTCATAACATTCATAAAACATTTCATACTTTTCATACTTTTCATACAAGCTCGGATACAGCCCCGAAATCATAAAACATATAAAAGAGGGGCGGTTAGACTCACCTTAGTGTAGCCTAAGTATCACGATCTGATGGCTAATTGAGACAACCCTGTAAACATTTCATACTTATTAGGATTCATTCCTCTAGGGATAATCCTATCATTTCATTACCTTAGTCACATTATATGACTTAAGTGATGGCTTTAGTCCTTGGCATAATTATTTCACTCGGAGTGCTTTTAGCATCTGAGTCAGGGTTATCCTATGTTCTTATTATCATTCTATTTAAAAGCCATATTATCATATCTTCGTGTTTCTCACACGATCCTATTATTCTTTGAAAACATACTGTATTCCTAGAAATATTATATGACTAGGAATGTTCTATTCTAAAACCCTGGCCTTTCCATGGACTTAAGTCATACATATCTTAAATGAGTACGGGATCTGAGACGTTACCTAATGAGTCGAGCAGAGTGGGGGCCTGGGTACGAAAGTCTCTTTGGACGCGGGCAGCACCTAGCCTCGTTCAGCGGTTCCGAGCTCACGTGCTAGCGAGAGAACACCGTCCACTATAACAACGGGTTTCGTGTCCCCTTTAGTATCTTAGGTGCACACACATATATACATCTAGCTATATATGTATAAAAACGGTAAATACCCGAAGGAAACTAAGAACGAGTCTTACCGAACACCGAAGATTCTCGTAGACGCTTCGTGAGCAAATCCGCACTTGAACCGAACTTTTGGAGGCTTCCGTTACTAGTCGGAAACCCACCGAGACTTCGTCGGGACTTCACCGGAGATTCTTGGCCGGATTTTTGAGAGAGAGACTTGAGAGAGTGAGAGTTGAGGTGCAAGAAATGAAGGGGGGTCGCCCCCTTTTTATAGCTGGTGAACCTGCCCTACGCGATACGCGCAGGGCATGCCTCCTCCTGCGCCGAGAGCTTCATGGAATTGCCTCCAATATCGAGATGTAAATCTTCCATCTCTATCGGAAACAATGGATTCCGGTACTCCGTGCCTCACCACTATCTCATCAACGTATAATTGGGCGAGCTGTTCAGCTCCGGCGCTTTCTTTCATAGGTAAGAAGTGGGCGGACTTAGTGAGTCTGTCCACGATCACCCATATAGCATCATTCCCCTTTCTTGTTTTTGGCAAACCCATCACAAAATCCATTGTGATCATTTCCCATTTCCACGTGGGGATCTCAAGGGGTTGGAGCATACCGGACGGTTTTTGGTGCTCGGCCTTCACCTGGAGACATGTCATGCAACGTTCCACGTAGGTTGCTATGTCCTTTTTCATTCCAGGCCACCAAAATTGGTCCTTCATGGTATAGTACATCTTATCTGCTCCAGGATGAATAAGGTACTTGGTCTTATGGGCTTCATCCAATATGAGTCCTCTCAAATTACCAAAATTTGGTACCCAAATTCGACATTTCATACGGATGAACCCATCTTCTCCTGTTTCTAACTTCCTTACTACTCCAATCATTTCTTCTTTTTGGGCGTTCTCATCCTTTAGTGCTTCCTTTTGGGCCATCTTTACTTGGTCCAAGAGGTTCACTTGCACATTCATTCTCAGTGCTCGAACACGTCTGGGTTTGGCGCACTCTTTCCTACTCAAGGCGTCAGCGACGACGTTTGCCTTTCCTGGGTGGTAGTGAAGGTCGAAGTCGTAGTCAGACAAAACTTCCATCCATCGCCGTTGCCTCATGTTAAGCTCTTTCTGATCAAATATATGCTTCAAGCTCTTGTGATCAGAATACACCGTAAACTTCGAGCCATATAAATAGTGTCGCCAAATCTTCAATGCAAACACTATTGCGCCTAACTCGAGGTCATGAGTTGCGTATCCTGTTTCGGCGCCCTTCAGTTGTCTTGAGGCATAAGCAATTACATTGCTACGCTGCATCAAGACGCAACCAAATCCTGTGGCAGATGCATCACAGTACACGACAAAGTCATCGTTACCATTGGGTAATGCAAGGATTGGTGCACTGCTCAACCTTTCCTTCAAGGTTCTAAACGCCTCTTCTTGTTCGGGCTCCCACTTGAACGCGACTTTCTTTTGAGTTAGCTTAGTCAAAGACTTGGCTATCTTAGAGAAATCCTTAATGAATCTTCTATAGTAGCCGGCTAACCCAAGAAACCTCCGAATTTCAGTTGCCGTTCTAGGGGTTTCCCACTTCATTACTGCTTCCACCTTTGAAGGATCAACTTGAATCCCCTGCTCATTGACTATGTGTCCTAGGAATTGAACTTCTCGTAGCCAAAATTCGCATTTAGAAAATTTGGCATAGAGCTTTTCTCCTCTGAGGAGCTCGAGTACCTTTCGTAGGTGCTCAGAGTGCTCTTCCATGGTACGAGAGTAAATCAAAATATCGTCAATGAAGACGATCACGAATCTGTCTAGATATGGCTTACACACACGATTCATTAAATCCATGAATACTGCTGGTGCATTAGTTAGCCCAAAGGGCATTACTAAGAATTCATAATGGCCATATCTAGTTCGGAATGCCGTCTTAGGCACGTCTTCATTTCGAACCTTCACTTGATGGTACCCAGATCTCAAGTCTATTTTCGAAAAATAGCTTGATCCTTGCAGTTGGTCGAACAGATCGTCGATTCTGGGTAATGGGTATCGATTCTTAATCGTCACTTTGTTAAGATCTCGGTAATCGATACACATCCTTAATGACCCGTCCTTCTTCTTCACGAATAATATGGGGGCTCCCCACGGTGACGAGCTCGGTCGGATGAATCCCTTTTCCAACAGCTCTTGAAGTTGGGCCATAAGCTCCTTCATCTCCGATGGCGCTAGTCTATAAGGCGATTTTGCGATTGGTGCTGTGCCTGGCACTAAGTCGATGTGAAATTCGACTTGTCGGTCTGGGGGTAAACCAGGCAATTCTTCGGGAAACACGTCAGGGTACTCTGCGACTATTGGGACTTCTGAAATCTCCTTCTTCTCTCCTTTTTCGGTCATGAGATATAACCAGAATCCCTCGCACCCTTGCCGTAGATATTTGCTTGCCTTAGCGATCGTCAAAAGTTTGGAAGGTTTACGTGGCGTGTCTCCCTTAATCTCGGCCTGTTGACCGTTGGGCAATTCGATTTTTAGCACTTTTCGCTCACAATCAATTTGTGCCTTATGTCTAGCTAACCAATCCATTCCTAGAACTATGTCAAATCCACCTAATTTCATAGGGAGGAGTTCTAGGGGAATGTTTTGGTCATTGATCCTAAGATAACAATCCCTAAGGGCATTTTCAACCCTCACTTCGAGACCGTTAGCTATCTCGACTACATAGGGCATGTCTAACTTAGCTATCAAGCCGTTCAAACAAGGTAAGAATGTATTGGAAACAAAACTCCTATTTGCACCTGAATCGAACAGTATGCAAGCATAGGTATGATTAACTGGGAACATACCGGTGAGTACGTCATCATGGTTGCGGGCTTCCTCTGCAGTCATTTGGAAGACCCGGGCATTTCCCTTGCCTGTCGTTCTTTCTTTCTCATTTCCTCCTCTTGCTTTCTTGGGGCAATTTGCCCGGATGTGACCTTCTTGCCCACAACCGTAACATTTCCCAGTACCAACTAAACAGTCGGCGGTTGTGTGTCCCAGTTTCCCACATTTCCCACATTCGGTTGGAACGGACTTCTCACCTGAGTTGTTCTTTCGGAATTTATTGGGGCCCGATCCATCTCTGCGTTTCCCGGTGTTGGATTTCCTGGACCTACGATCATCATAGCTCCTTTTGTTTCCCCTCTCACTACCTCCTGCAGTTAAACGGCTATTCCTAGCCCGGATTAGGTCTTCAGTCAGCTCAGCAGCTAGGTCTACGGCTGCTTGTAGTGTGGAGGGTTTGGAGGTTCGTAAATCTCCACGGATCTCGGGGATGATTCCCCAGATATAACGTCCGACCTTCTGGGATTCGGATCCAGTGAACTCAGGCAATAATCCAACGAGCTCCAGAAAACGCTCTGTGTACTTCTTGTGATCGGTCCCTTTCATCTCCAGATGGAGGTATTCATCCTCCAATTGTTCGATCTCATGGTGGGGCACGAATTTTTCCAAAAACCTCTGGCGAAAGTTTCTCCATCCCATTGCAGATGCCTTCCTTGGGTTCATCGAAGCCTTCACAGTCTTCCACCACGAATGAGCCAACCCTTTGAATGACTGGGTGGCAAACAAAACTCGATCCTCATCACTGCACCCGCTCACCTCGAGGGTAGTCTCGATCTCTTCAATCCACCTCAGAGCATCAGTAGCCGTTTTATCTCCTCTGAACTGTTCGGGCTTGCAAGCCATGTAATGTCTATAGCTGCAGCCCTTGGCCCTCGGGTCTCGATCTGCCCCTTCCCTGGGCTTGCTGACTTCACCATTTTCTCCGGAACTCGGGCTACTGCTTCCATGGCTGCTCTTCTCAGTACGACGGTAATCAGAATCGGTATCATTCTTCCTTGAGTCCTTCTTTCTATTGCTTCCCGACTCTCCACTGTTCAGTACAGCCTTCGTGACTCCCGCAATGATCGCCGGCATAGCCGCGGTGATTCCTGCGGTTAGCATCTCTTGAAACTTAGCCATTTGTTCCGCCTCTTGCTTTTGTTCAGCGGTTAATGGCTCTTCTGGGTGAATCTCAACAGAGGGTTCCTTGTCAGGATTAGGGTCAATTGGATCTTTATTTCTTCCTCTTGTGGAAGGTCCAACTTCGGAAACAATCCTGCTACTCTTTTCCTTAGCCATACTATAATTTAAACGTTTTCCTTTGTTAATTACAATTTATCTTAATACTTAGATATAAGTGTGGAAACATATGATAGGGATTTATAACCTAATTACAAACATAATGATTCGGGTATAACATAATCAAAGTTATAATCATAGTTTCAATACATCAAAACATAGTACGATACTACATGGTTCATAATTCGAGTACAAATACAACATAATTCAGGGTACAAATACAACATAATTCAGAATACAACATAATTCAGAATACAACATAATTCAGAATACAAATACAACATAATTCTTCGTTTTCTTCTTTTGATCTTCACCCAAAGAATTTTCTCCAGTATTCTTCCTTTTCGTCATCCTTGTACTTCTGCTCATCACCTTCAAGTGGAACTCGGTAACGTTCCATGGCCCTAGCATCTTCTGTTGATCGCCTTGGAGGGTCTAAGCTATAGTGATGACTGGAGGATCCTGCTCCCATTGAGCTTCTTCCTGGTTCGGGGAGATAAGGGTAAGGTGACTGATAGCTAGGAGGGGGATAGACTGGGTGAGCATAAGATGGTGGAGAATATGGGTACGGGGTGTAAGATGGAGGGGATGGGTACATAGGGTACGGATGAGGAGCGTAACCCATTGGTGGTGATTGGTACATAGGAGGTGACGGATACATAGGTGGAGGTTGTGAGTACATCGGGGGTTGAGGGTAGGTAGGAACTGGTGGGTACATCGAGGGATGCGGGTAAGCGGGGGCCGCGTGAGCTTGACGATAGTACTCATGGTGACTACGTCGCATTGCCTCAGCTAGCTCGTCGCGCTCCCGCTGCTTGTAGTCGTATGGTGCTAAATATGGATCCCTCTTGGGTATAGTTATAGCGCGTGACTTGGCGCTCGATAGTTCCTTAATCTTCTTCTTCCCTTTTCCCCTCGAAGGTTGGTCGCTGTACTCATAGTCCATAGGAATGGACTCCTCCGGACGGTGATGGTGATCGACTTCGCCTCCGGTTTCATCTCCATCTTCGGCAGGCTCCTCCTCATATTCGTTGCGTTCCACTTCTTCGTTATCGCTTTCCATTTCGGCTTGGATCCGCGCTCTCTCGCTATCAGTCATCATGAAAATGGGAGAGTGGTGCTCTTCGGGCTCTTCTTCAGGTTCCTTCTCATGTTGCTCCCCATGCTCTTCCTCATCCTCTTCATCTTCTTCGTCATCGTTGGCGTTTTCGGCCTCGCGAATCGCAGTCCAATCAGCTTCTGTGAGCCTAAACCTCTCCACATGGCCTCTCCGAAACGTCTTCTTTGCGGCCAACCTGGTCCGTGCACGACGAGGCTGGGGTTCGGGTTCCTGCTGGGGTTCATTCATCGCCCTTGCAGGTGAGGGTATGTGGGTATAGTAACCAGAAGCATCAGGCGAGTGAGATCCTCGCGGTTGAACCGAACGTTCCCCTTCTTCCGTGTTGTTGTTACTAGAACTACTCTTTTTGGAAGATGATCTGCTCATACCAATTGCTCGGAGGAGAAAGCTTTTTCCTGCCATTTCCTGTTATATAATTCGAAATATAAGCATATAATATTCGTATCGTATAAATGTTAATGCCTAGTTCCTTCGCCTTTCCTGACGAGGTTTCTAAGTTAATCCACATGACTTGTAATTATTTTCATGCTCACGCGAAGGATAATCGACAACTACGTTGATCAGGCGTATTTGTCTCATTTCCTTAGGTGTTCAATCAATATTTACTCATCACATTTCATAACATTTCCTAGGGTTTTTCTTATCTTAGTGGTCTTTCGAGCCTCTCGGTTAAAGCTTAAGGATCTATGTGAACCTTAATTCGCTAAAACCATTGGCTCTGATACCAACCTGTCACACCCCGACTCCCAGGGCCTGACACGTTGCATAACATCAGCCAATCAAATAAAGACATATAGCGGAAGACTTATCAAAAGACCACGGTACGGTCCCAAATTTAAACTTTTCATTAATTGTTTTACAATAGTAATAAACATTATCTAACACTCGACATGAGTGTGGTACATTGAAACTAAAGACACTAGTCCCGAGCATCTTCAGTAAAATCCTTCCTCCTATGTGGAGTGTCATCAACTAATCCAGTTCTAGCTAGGCCTTCCTAGCTAATATCCTCGATTATTTCTTTCACCTGCATCACGAGCTAAAAGACGTCAACAACTATGTGTTGGTGAGTCATAACCAGTGACGTAAGACATATATGAAACATTTAGACATCATCATTCATACATGGGTGGTCATAAGTTATCTACAAGTCAACTCTTCTCTAACGCCATATCTGATGGTGGCCAACTTTCGTTAGAGCCTGTTAACGTATATGCCGCATACAGGGAATAAGAAGGTACCCTTTTCTTTGACCCCCTTTTGGTCACATCATCATATTGCCTAGGCTTTCGGTACCTCTCCTGTTACGAGCAGTCAGTCTACCTAATTGGATCCAACTAGACGCATATACATCCCGAGACGGGGCCGGTAGCACTCAATGGATCTACCCCCAGAAGCCCTGTCTTAATGACTTGCCCTGTGGTATGTAGCCGTCATCCTTTTCGTCGGATGGCTCGTCAAGAAGCTTATTACCGCGGACCAACAACACAACAACCGGACGAACCTGGAGTTGAGGTGCGTTGAATCACCAGGTAGCGATCTACTTATAACCACATATATACATATGCGTACACATACATATATATTCATAACATTCATAAAACATTTCATACTTTTCATACTTTTCATACAAGCTCGGATACAGCCCCGAAATCATAAAACATATAAAAGAGGGGCGGTTAGACTCACCTTAGTGTAGCCTAAGTATCACGATCTGATGGCTAATTGAGACAACCCTGTAAACATTTCATACTTATTAGGATTCATTCCTCTAGGGATAATCCTATCATTTCATTACCTTAGTCACATTATATGACTTAAGTGATGGCTTTAGTCCTTGGCATAATTATTTCACTCGGAGTGCTTTTAGCATCTGAGTCAGGGTTATCCTATGTTCTTATTATCATTCTATTTAAAAGCCATATTATCATATCTTCGTGTTTCTCACACGATCCTATTATTCTTTGAAAACATACTGTATTCCTAGAAATATTATATGACTAGGAATGTTCTATTCTAAAACCCTGGCCTTTCCATGGACTTAAGTCATACATATCTTAAATGAGTACGGGATCTGAGACGTTACCTAATGAGTCGAGCAGAGTGGGGCCTGGGTACGAAAGTCTCTTTGGACGCGGGCAGCACCTAGCCTCGTTCAGCGGTTCCGAGCTCACGTGCTAGCGAGAGAACACCGTCCACTATAACAACGGGTTTCGTGTCCCCTTTAGTATCTTAGGTGCACACACATATATACATCTAGCTATATATGTATAAAAACGGTAAATACCCGAAGGAAACTAAGAACGAGTCTTACCGAACACCGAAGATTCTCGTAGACGCTTCGTGAGCAAATCCGCACTTGAACCGAACTTTTGGAGGCTTCCGTTACTAGTCGGAAACCCACCGAGACTTCGTCGGGACTTCACCGGAGATTCTTGGCCGGATTTTTGAGAGAGAGACTTGAGAGAGTGAGAGTTGAGGTGCAAGAAATGAAGGGGGGTCGCCCCCTTTTTATAGCTGGTGAACCTGCCCTACGCGATACGCGCAGGGCATGCCTCCTCCTGCGCGTATCGCGTAGAGGAGGTGGTTTCGTGCGAGTCTGCGGCTGCCCCTGGTTTCGCGTACCCGGGTTTGGTTACACTAGGCGATACGCGCAGGCTATGTCTTCCCTTGCGCGTATCGCGTAATTTACTTTTTTTTTTTTTTTTTTTTTTTTAAGTCTTTTTATTCTCGTATGAGGCGGAGTGTCACATTATTGACTTTTGCGATTTGCTTGTTAGAAACCTATAATATCATCCTCTTCTTTAATTACGCCGATGATTCCCTCGTCTGAAATTATATCATTTATGTAGTGCCACACAAAGAAAATGAGCATTAGTGGCGACAGAAATCGCTCATAAGATGATGTATGTCGGCATCAATACCTTTAGTGGTGATGTATCACCGCCAATACTTGGTCGCTAAATCGCTAATACACACATGTCGCCACTATTAATACTTATTTTATCGCCGATAATACAATTTTTTGTAAGGATAACAATCACACCCGAACCCGATGTGGAAACCTAAAACCCGACCCGATTAGTCATACCCGTTTACCAGTTAACATACCTGAAAATAATTTAATATTTTTTATTTATATATTATGTTTGCTTAATTGTTTTTATTTTGTTAGTTAAATGTATTGTCAACTAAAATATATACGGAGTATTATATAGCTGGTTTTATAATTTTAATTTCTTTATGAATTATGGTATTATTAAATGTGATATAATGATAATTTGAAATGTCATTTGATCTTGATATTATGATGTAATTTATATACCCGACGGGTAAGTTTTATGTTATTAATGGGTATACCTGATTACCCCTGGGTATGTCCGATACCCGACGGGTAAATACCCAGCATATACTCGACGGGTATGAGACACCTATTTCTAAACGGGTACGGGTATAAGATTACCTATGCCCGGCCTGTTTTTTTGATTTATTTTAGAGTTTTATTTTATTTTATTATTTAACTAGTTTGTTGTCTGCGCCATGCTCGGGAACACAACAATCAAGTGGTGATTTTAACGATATTCATGACGGTTCCAACAAGTTTTGAGACAGAACCGTGGTAAACCGGAACACAAAATTTATTTTAGATTATTTTTTAGTATAATAATATTATACTCAAATTAAAGAAAATTAAGTGCTCGATTTTATATTGTAGTTTTTTTTAAAATAATTTTGTATAAAAAATTATGTATGGGGAGGTTTTTAATTGTATGTAATTATCAACTTTTTCCGTAAGTTTTATTTTATACCCTATCAAATAAAATCAACTTATGTACACCCCTAGTAGAAGAGGGTTGACAAGGGGATCAAAATGTAATTAGTGATATTATAATATATTTTATATACATATTTTAAATAAAAAATATGGTTTATGAGAAAACTCTCAAATGATGCCACATAAACAAGAGGCTTTAAAAAAACGCCACGCAATCTTTTTTGTTTTGCTTTATCTATCTATTCTAATAATTGAGTAATTCATCCACAAGTCAACAATCTAACTACTCCACATAGGAATTTGCTTAGGTGTCATGCTCTCATTTAATTTGATGAAGGATTTGAAAGCGGATCATGGTATGCTCCATATTCGAAATAACCTGATATGTTCAAATAAAAAAATATCAAATATCATGAATTATCTATTAAATCAATATGTTCAAATAAAAAATTTACTAATTATTGTGATTTATCCCTTAACCCGATATGTTGAAATAAAATATTTATCAAATATCATTAGTTATCTCATAATCCGATATGCTCAAATTAACAATTTACCAATTATTATAAATTATCTCTTAACATGATATATTCAAATAGAAAAATTATCAATTATTATAAATCATGTCATTTATTTTTTTCCTAGGAAAATATTTGTAAAAAAATATGTTATAAATAAATTTAATTAAAACATATATAATCAAAATTACGTGTAATACACGGATAGTAATCTAGTTATATACTCCCTCCGTCCCATTATAAGTGTCCATATTGCCTTTTTTAGTTGTCCCATTTAAAGTGTCCACTTTTAAAATTTATTGGTAAACTTCCAAATTTGCCTTTAATAACATAAAACAAACAATATGATGGACCCACAATAATATTTATTATCAAGGGTATTATTGTCAAATGACAAGTAAAAATACCCATCATTTAATGTGCCTAAAACTTTGTGTTTTTCAAACTATGACACTTCTAATGGGACGGAGGGAGTAAGATTCTGCTACTAATAATAAGCATGTTATATAAGATTCTGCTACTAATAATAAGGATGTATCCGCCAATACATACTATTTTTCACGTACTTTTGATTTTTTTTCCTCCATTTCGATCAGTTTTTAACTAATGTAAAAAATGCATGTTTTTAACATCCATAAATATACTTCGCAAAACTGATTTATATTGCAACTACTACAAAATTGCATGTTTGTACATGTTTGTAACTAACTACATGTGTAGAATGCTAACATATATAATCAGGCCGGTTCAAGGTTTTTTAAGGCTTAAAGCAAAAAAGCGTTTGAAGGCCTACCGTTAAAAACCTTCCTCTTTTACCCAAGATGATTTTCGGTTGCAATTTTGCAAACGACCTGAGAAAATTTTATATTGTAATTGTCGATTAGAATTCACAACAGAACATTGAAGTTTTAAAATTTGAGGTCTATAAAAAAGTGAAGCCTAAAGCAAAGGCTTATTTTTTTTATTATAACGGGTCGGCCCTGTATATAATACATACTGCTTCGAATATCTCATTTAAGTGTCACTAACATAAAAATTCTAATTAGTATATAAAACTAGTCCATGTCATCATTCTAGCTCACCGGCCACTCGTTTGTATCATCTTCATTAAGGCTGGGAATTTCTGACCCGACCTGAAAACCCGACCTGAACCTAACCTGAAAATCGTG
The DNA here is from genome assembly GCA_030867185.1 of Tagetes erecta. Taxonomy (NCBI): domain Eukaryota; kingdom Viridiplantae; phylum Streptophyta; class Magnoliopsida; order Asterales; family Asteraceae; genus Tagetes; species Tagetes erecta. Next base: position 18,823,410 of record CM061492.1, on the reverse strand, counting down.
GGTTTGGGTTTACATTGAATGGGTGTGGGTCAGTTTCGGGTTGAACCTGCTGACCTGATTTCAAAAACAGGTCAGGTTCGGGTCAACCCACTGGGTTCATGGGTTGACCTGATTTTTTATATAAATATAAATGTTAGGGTATATTGTGTAAATATACATGTATTTTAGGGTGTTTTACGTTAAAATTATAACAATATCGAATGTCTTATATGGTTGTGCGTACATTTGGGTGGCAATTCCCGATTTTCCATAAGCTCTCTCTCGTTAAAAAAATGCATTTCTTGGTAATTTTGATTTTTTAACTCTTGGAAAATGTATTTTATGATAATTCAGGTCAAATGGGTCGGGTTCGGGTCAACCTGCTAAAAATCAGGTCGGGTTCAGGTTTAAGTAATGTCTAAATTTTCAGGTTCGGGTCAGGTTTGGGTTTGTATAAATTTTTCAGGTTCGGGTCGGGTTCAAACCAGCAACCTGATAACCTGACCCATTGAGCACCCCTAATCTTCATCCCCTTCAATTCGTTTGGTGCCTTATACGAACAGGGGGATTTTCCTTTACTTCATATGCATTTTATTTCCCTCCCAACTTTTTAAAGTGTTGTTTTGCATTTTGAGTTTTCGGTTTCTATATTATGTCATGAGAATAGCACGAATTCCACTCGCCAATTGAGAACGTCGTGATCCCTCTCAATTGCATTTAGATCGAAGCGTCTCAACGATTTAAACAAAAAAAGTTATTCAAACTATAAGAGAATCAAGGTACACTTTAGGTGAATTATGAATATCATTTTAAAAGTGACTATTAAGTTTTTTTAAACAGCAATTAGTGCAACGATTAATTTAATTAACAGAACAATGTATGAATATGATTATAAGAGTGACGATCACTGATGTGTATGAACAACGGTCATTTTGTAATAAATAACCCATCAATTTATTAATTTAATATGTAAAAATCATTTTAGCAAATGACAATCTTTAGGGTTATAATATTTAACATGACATACACATGCATTCGATGTTATAGTGCACACATTCAACAAACTAATCCACAAACTAAGAACAGAAAACGTATAAAATATACTTCAAACCTTTTATCTTCACTAGGCATATAAGATTTGTCATTACTCATAACTGATTGCAGGATTACAAAAGATTAGTAGTTGTCACACACACACACACATACATATATATATATATATAGGGGAGAGTTCAATGGGGAACCCCTTTTTTACCGGGGAACTAGGGAACAATTCTTGACCATTGGATCATTCAAGGGTGGGGAACACCTACACCCTCATAATCCTATACATTGCACTAAAAAAAATTTGAAAATTGCGTCGCAGAGGGATTCGAACCCAAGACCTCAACGACAACGAACACGCGGCTTACCACTAGACCACACGATTGTTTTGTTTTATAGTTCGATTTTTCTATACTTAAACATTATTTTCGCAGTTTTTTTTAGTCTATAGTTTATATGATAATTGTTTAACCTTAAGGATTAGTTTTTATATTAGATTTTTTCTAGATTGATAATTAATCTAATTTTTATTTAAAGTTTTTGTCATAACTTTTTTTATTAATTTTTTTAATTTTGTTTTAGTTTTATTAATTTTGTTTTACCTATTATTGTTTAGCTTTAAGGGTTATTTTTGGTTTAAATCTTACGATTTAGATTTTAACTAGTGGTGTAAATGAGTCAAGTCGAGATTGACTCGGTAAAAACTCGTTCGAGTCGAGACTTAACGAGTTTTTTGTTTATATCTTTTATTTAGTTTTTTAAATATATCTTCCTAAATATAATAAAAAAAATATTTATAAAGTTATAATAAAAAAATTAAATAATATGTATTTGTTATATATAAGATAAGATGTGTGATTATAAATATGTATAAATTAATTATAAAATTTACATATAGAATACTTAAATACTAAACGAGCCGAGCCCGAGTTGAGCTTGAGCTTTAAAAATTTCTAACAAGCCGAGCTCGAGCTCTGTTAGACTAAAACAAGCCGAACTCGAGCCTTAACGAATTCGGGCTCGGCTTGTTTACAACCCAAATTTTAGCTTCTTTGGTGAGCGACTTACACAGCAACCAACTTACAACCCAAATTATATGTTATCTTTAACCGACTTACACAACAACCAACTTACATAGCAACAAACTTACAACCCTTAAATTATTTGATTCATTTTGATAAATGGGTTAAATGAGTCATATCACACGTGCTAAGTTTCCACCCAAAGACAATTAATAAGTTTACTAACTTCAAATACATATGCTAAAAATTAAAAATCATATGTGCTAAAACTAGAATCACATGTGCTAAACCTCAAATCACATGTTCTAAAACTCAAATCACATGTGCTAAAACTAGAATCACATGTGCTAAACATAAAATCACATGTGCTAAACCTAGAAGCACATATGCTAAACCTCAAATCACATGTGCTAAAAGCCTAGAACTAGAATCACATGTGATTTTCGCTTTAGTACATGTTATTTGAGATCTAGCACATGTGATTCTAGGTTTAGCACATGTGATTTGAGGTTTGGCACATGCGATTCTAGTTTTAGCACATGTATTTGAGGATTATCACATGTGATTCTAGATTTAGCACATGTGATTTAAGGTATAACATGTGTGATTGAATAGTTTAGCATATGTGATTTAACTTTTAGCACATGCGATTTATAATTTAGCACATTTATTTGGGGTTTTGTAAAATTGTTAGTTGTCTTTGATTGGAAGTTTATCACATGTGATTTTAGTTTTAGCACATGTGATTTAAGGTTTATCACATGTGATTTGAGGTTTAGCACATGTGATTCTAGTTTTAGGCTTTTAACACATGTGATTTGAGGAAAGCATATGTGATTCCAATTTTAGCACATGTTATTTGTGGTTTTGCACATGTGATTCTAGTTTTAGGTAGTTAGCATGTGACACCCCGAACCGAAACGAGAACAACTTATATATAAAAAAAAGGGGGAAACTTTAATCTACGCGATACGCGCAAGAGAGGGCCTTGGCCTGCGCGTATCGCCTAGGACAAGAAAACCCGGGTGCACGTAAACCGCGTCAGCGCGTGGTTTTGCAAAACCACTCCACCTACGCGATACGCGCAGGTGGAGGGTATGCCCTGCGCGGTACGCGTAGCACGCGACTACGGGCTATAAATAGAGGTGCACCCCTCCCTTCTTCATTGCTCATTCATGCTTTCTCTCTCTAGCTTTCTAGAGAGAGAGAGAGAGCTGTAGTTTTATTCGGGTTCGCGCGATGAGTGTCGTACCCTGCGTCGGAACGCTCCTTCGAGTGACGGTCGCACGAAGATCGCTTAGCGGGCGTCGAGGTTCTGCCCGATTGAAGAACGGTAGACATTGAGGTTCTACCCGATAGAAGAATGGTGGTCGTCGAGGTTCTGCACGACTGAAGAATGGCGGTCGACGAGGTAAATAGCCTTTCTTTCTCATTAGTTTAGGATGGGTAACGGGTTTAAAACCCGAAGGGAATGTGGGTAAGGATACCCGCATAGCACGAGGGACGTGCTAGGGAATGAGTTGCGGAATTAAACACCCGCAACAAACGGGTAGGATACCCGAGGATGGTACGGGTTGAATTTCCGTACCAAAGAGGTACTATACCCGTTAGCATTTAAGATGGCTAAACGTACTAAATACGCGACATAAACGCGTATTGGGCCAGTTTGCCCCCAGATACGTAATATCTAATGAAATAAATATTTCGAGAATATTTATTAAGTTAAACGATATTATTTTCAGGAAATAATGTCTAAAACGCAAAAAGAATCGAGTTTGTACGCAGTGCCGGATGACGCGGAGTGAGCACCCGGCTCATAAACTCCCCACTATAAATATGAAGCTTATGCTTCATTTTCTCTCATTCTTCCCAACACAAACACACACATAAGTGTGTAAATCAGAGAGAGGGAGAGAGTTGGCTGGAGGTGGTGCTCCGGTGGTGGTCCGGTGGCGGCCGACGGCGGTCCGTGGTGGTTCGACGACGGCCGGAAAAGTCGTTTTCACCCCGGAACCTATTCTCGACCTCCTGAACGCAATGGTAAGCTCCGTTTAACCTCAATCTTTCGTTAAAGTCATGTAAATGTTGGAAAACCGTCCTAAGATGTATGCATGTGTTGTTCATGAAAACACAGCTATGTTCCAGGAAGGATCCTGGAAGATCTAACCGTTGGATACGTCTACATTTTGGATATGTTGTTCCCAACTCATAGATGCTCACATCTACCGTTCAGTTTTCGAAGATCTTACCCAGAGGTACGATTTTTATGTTGAAAACCGAGACTGATCGGATTTCCGTCACTGGAAATGCAGTCCCAAAGATCGTCACTTTCCCGGAGATCCGACCGTTGGTTAGTGACGAAATTTGGACTGTAGGTTCCTGAGACATATGGGAACATTTCCACCGAAGGAAATTACGATCAGAAGTCTGGAAGTATGATTTTACCTCTGATCAGTTTGTAACAGTTTCCTTGTCGAAAACAGGAAAACTTGATGTGTTGCATGTCGGTCAAGATGAGGATGTATGGATGGTTTGATGACGAATAAATGTTCGTTTTGGAAAAACGAACACAATGGTATATTGGTTATTGGCGTATGTTGGTTTTTAAAGAATTCACGTACGCGAACCGGCCCGAAGGTATAACCGAACATTGACCTTCCACATAGTGTCAATCAAGTATGATGAAATGTGACACTTTGGGAAGCTATAGTAAAGCAAACGGGCTGTTATGGAATTAGTATTAAAGCTCGGGATTTGCTAAGGATTAGCATCTCGGAAACTCTCAATTAAATGGTAAGACTCGTTTTAGTATTCTTCGAGTTATTTACCATATGTACATATAGCGATAAATGTACACATGTATGTATGAGGATTAGGTTGATAATGATGATGGCAAACCCGTTACAATGTTGGTCATTGTGAACGGTGTTGGATGCCCCAAGTTAAGAGCTGGATCTATAAGCTGGCAAGGCGAAGGGTTGCCAAGTTGCCGAAAGATAGATAGATCCGAGGCAGACAGAACAAAGCACTGTCAGAATAGGTAAAGTATATAAATCCCTTGTTTACTTAAGACTATTATGACTTAAGTCCATGGGGAAAAGCCAGGGTTTTAAAGTAGAACATTCTTAGTTATATTATGATAATACACTAGGAATGAGTCATGTTTTAAATAAAACCATATGTATGATAGATCCTTGTGAGAAACACAAGGATATGATGAAGTGGCTTTCAAAAGATTTGAAAATGAAACCATAGGAACCCTGACTCGAATGCCCAGACATTCTGAGTAAGATGTCTAAGACCAAGGACTAAAGTCATCACCTGAGTCACACATATGACTAAGGTAATGGATCGGTGAGAAAACACCGATAGGATTATCCCTAGGGGAAATGAATCCTGATGATATGAAATGTTTACAGGGTTACCTTTGTTAGCCACCAGGTCAGGATACTTAGGCTGCACTAAGGTGAGTCTAACCGCCCCTCTTTTTATATGTTTTATGATTTCGGGGCTGTATCCGAGCTTATATGAAAAGAATGAAAAGTATGAAATGTTTTATGAATGTTATGAATATATATGTATGTGTACGCATATGTATATATGTGGTTATAAGTAGATCGCTACCTGGTGATTCAACGCACCTCAACTCCAGGTTCGTCCGGTTGTTGTGTTGTTGGTCCGCGGTAATAAGCTTCGCGTTAAGAGTCGTCCGACGAAAAGGACGGCGGCTACATGCCACAGGGCAAGTCATTAAGACAGGGCTTCTGGGGGTAGATCCATTGAGTGCTACCGGCCCCGTCTCGGGATGTATATGCGTCTAGTTGGATCCAATTAGGTAGACTGACTGCTCGTAACAGGAGAGGTACCAAAAGCCTAGGCAATATGATGATGTGACCAAAAGGGGGTCAAAGAAAAGGGTACCTTCTTTATCCCTGTATGCGGCATATACGTTAACAGGCTCTAACGAAAGTTGGCCACCATCAGATATGGCGTTAGAGAAGAGTTGGCTTGTAGATAACTTATCACCACACATATATGAATGAATGAATGATGTCTAAATGTTTTTACATGTCTTATGTCACTGGTTACGACTCACCAACAACGTTGTTGTTGAAGTCTTTTAGCTCGTGATGCAGGTACAGGAAACGCCCGAGGGCGTTAGCTAGGTCGAAGAAGCTTAGCTAGGAAAAGAAGGCTGATGCTCTCATCATAGGAGCTAGTACCCGATTTGGACACCTGGGAGCAGTGTCTTTAGATAGTTACTTTGTATGTAGTTTTTACTTAGTGACATTGTTAAAAGTTCAAATTGGGTTGACTTTTAGTGGTCTTTATTATGAAAGACTTCCGCTGTAATATAATTATTTTATTTGATTGGCTGATATTATGCAACGTGTCAGGCCCTGGAGTCGGGGTGTGACAGGTTGGTATCAGAGCCAAAGGTTTTAGCGAAATAAGGGTCACGCAGATCCTTAAGCTCTAACCTGATAGGATGAAAGGACCACTTAAGATAGGAAAGCCATAGGAAAGTTGAGAAGTATGATAAGTGATTGTTTGATTGAACGCCTAAGATAATGAGACAAGAGCGCCTGATCAACGTAATTGTCAAGTTATCTTTGTGCGAGCATGATAATCCTCACTGTCATATGGATTGACTTAGAAACCTCGTCAGGGAAATGCGAAGGAATTAGACATGAGTATTGCATATGTTGTATGCTATTGTTTTATGCCTTTTATATATATGTATATATGTGAGCATATATATATATATATATTATGAGATTTATATGAACATGCCTGAAAGGAAAATGAATTGTTATTAAGGTATGTTTTGAACGAAGCGAGACGTCTTCGACACATTGAGTGATCACCGAGCTAAATGAAAATTCGAGATAGGCTCGAAGGCCTAAGTCATCTCTTTTGTATGGATACTTGTTTTGGTATCTACTATGGTGATGAAGTCACCCTCTCAAGAGACGAGTTCAAGATTTAGAACAAGAGAAAAAGACGTGAAAGAATAAAGATATGTGAAGGAGACACGCATCAGCAGGTGGAAGAGAATCGGCAGGAGTACTAAGGTAGGATTTTGAAGTAGCAATGAACCTTCCTACCTACACCCTATACGATGCAGAAGAAGCTTAGGATGAGAATAAGGATTCCAGCTCGTATCGTTATTTTTTTTACGATACTCAGGAGCAAGCGGTGTTTAAGAAAAACGACAGCAACCAGGATGGTACCAACGACGAATCAGGATGCCTGAGGCTGAGAGTCGACACCAAAACTAGCACTAGGAGGAAGTGTGAAGGCCGACTCTTAACCGAAACGTGAGCACTTCAAAAGACGTGAGCGTGAGGAACTTACAAAGGCCATGAAGAATCGTCGCCATGGCCCATGAGTGTTATCGATAGCTGCTCTTGACGACCCTATGACGAGACTTGTTTAATCTGTGAATGACGTAGGACTTAATAGCCTTTAGCAAGATACCTTATTTCTTGCAGACACGTTAGAGGCAAGGATTTGTTATAGTTATTACGTGGTCGGTAATAATCCATTTGGATATTAGAAATATCGAAGGGGCTAAAGAAGGCGGCAAGACGACTGGGATCGCTACTCAAGATAGTCTATCAGGAGGGACTAAGGATAGAGCCTAGTCGAGTTTAAACTTATAGATAGTTCCATCTAAAGTTCAGCAAAACCTCCCATCAACATCTACAAAGGTAAGAGAAGCTGAACGCGATGCTGAACTACAAGGAAGATCATTGCGATGATTAAGTCAATGATGCTTGAGAGTATCACTGGTGTTGCAAAAGATGTTAATGACCATTTGAAAGCAGTTGCTAACGCTCTACGGTGAATCAAAGAGATGGAGACCACTAGAGATGTTAGTGGATGTAATGAATAAGATAGTATGGACACACTAAGAGGAAACTACTCTAAGTTCCAAGATAGAACGATGGCTACCTTAGCTAGACAAGGTAAGGGCATGAACACCCTAAAGGTTAATGTCATGGTTTTCATGATGAGAACCAAGTAGACCATATATCACGATAAGGTGGTTATACGTTTGTTTTATGTTAATTATGCTTATGTTAATATACTATTCGACCTATGTGCGAATAGTAATCTTGTGTCCATTACTTTTATCTCTTTGATGACTAAGTTAGTTATAGCCTTCCTTATTGAAATTTCCTTCTTAAGATAGATAAGTTGTATATCCCTCTAGGACTATTGCCTATGAACTTAGAAAAATTTGATGTAGTTATAGGTATGGGCTTTTGTCGATGCATACGACGAACCTAAAATACGCATGAAAGTCGTTGAGGATCGATGTGCTGAACGATCAGAAGGCAGAAACTAAGGACCATCTCGCGTATGAACGCAACAAAGATAGTCTCGAGGACAAAAGCTGACAAGTATTCTCATAAGTACTTATGACGAGTTACGTGGGCTACATGTTGTACCCAATGTTAGGAAAGATAGATATATTAGCAACGTCTTAGAGATGGCGCGATGCCCTAACGTTTCCCAGAAGACTTACAAGAAGCAGCTTCGCGCGAATCGTCGAGTCGAGTCACGTAGCGGCTTGGAACCATGCACAACTCCGATCTTATTCGTGACGTAGAAGGACGGTCCAATACGGATGTGTATTGATTACCAACATTTGAATAAAGGAACGCTCGAGAACTAGGATCCCTTACGGTGTGTTGACGATTTGTATGACCAGCTAGGAGGATCAAGTTACTCCTCCAAGATGCAATGTGGCCATCATTAAGTGAAGGTTTGAGAAGCCGATGTACCAAGGAATGGTTCAAGAACACGATAGGACCATTTAGGTTAACCGATATGATGCGATTTTCATGGGTTGGTAGAACCAAGTATGCGAACCATATTAGACAGGTCCACAGTGGCAACTTAGTGTATTTCTATACTAAGAAAGAGCATGAAGGACATTGGAGGATGCTCTTAGAAGTTCTAAGGAAAAACCAAGATTATGCCCCAAAATTTTCATAGTGTGAATTTTGATTGAGGAAATTGCAAGTGTTAGGATTTGTAGTAATAACAAAGGAGTTCAGGTAGACGCTTCTAGGATAGAAGCAGCGATAAAATGAAATGCCTATAAGACAGCTACAGAAATCTGAAGATTTCATGGACTAGCTGGAGGCTACCTGAAATTTATCCGTGATTTCTCCAAGTGCTAAATCATCGATTGCACTCCCATGGAAAGGAGTGGAGTTCAAATAAGGTCTCAATTAAGTAGAGGTGTTTGAGACATTGAATGGAAAGTTAAGTAGTACGCATGTACTTTCATTACCCAAAGGTAATGATGATGCTATGGGTTTAAATTTATGTACCTAAATGAGGTAATCGCTTAAGTTTTGGGAAAACTAAAGGCGGACGAGTTACGCAGAACACGACCTAAAGATTAGGTACGATGGTGTTTGTGTTAAAAGGTGTGGTGACACTATTTCCATGACATAAGGTTTGTCGTATATTCACACCATAAGAATTTAAGTCACACATTCGAGCAAAAGGAGCTCGATATACACGAAAGACGTTGGATGGAATTTTGATCGACTATCATTTTGAACTATGATATCGTTTAAAAAAAAACGTGGTTGCTATGACTCTAAAGAATGTATAGAGACGATCCAAATACGAAGATACGTATGCGTGGATCCTATTGATGAGTTGAACGAAGCCTAGATAATGACATGTCATGGCAAAAATATTAAGAAACGATAGGAAGCGTAAGGAAGTTAATGCTGGAAAGCAAAGGATTGCTTCAGCTAGGCTGTCGAGTTTGGTTTGGATACCGAACTTCAGTATTTACGAAAGATGATAATATTCTGATAGGCACATAAAGACAAGATGCTCGTTGCATCCGAACACAGTTAAGATGTATTATACAATGTAAGGTCATTGTTAATACCAAGAAGAACGAAAGACATATAGATCCATGAGGAAAGATGTACGACATGTTAGCAAGTCAAAGCCGAGCCTCAAGAACCCTTAGGTTTGTTATGACCTTTTAAAATTCCCACATGGAAATAGGATATGATCACAATGGAATTTAGTCAGACTATCAAATGAACCTAAAGGTTACGCCTTTTAAGGCATTTCATAACAATAAGTACAAGACTTATTTTGAAATCCTAATTGGTCTTGGACACGACCAATAAAGTAAAAGATAAATGCAAAAGGCTACAAGCAACTCGAGATCGCAAGAAAAGTTAAATAGGCAAACGACAAAGGTCGTTAGACATCATGATTAAGGACATTACACGATTTAGAAAGAAAGGAAAAGTTGAATTCTCTTTATTTCGATCATTTGAGGTCATAATGAGATGAGAATAATGACCTAAAATGATATAACTCCCAAGGGGGTTAAGATAAGTATGTCTTTTACTCAAGATACATTGGTCTAATGAGACATCAAAGATTCTACTAGACGAGATCTAGATAGACGTATAATTAGACGTATAATTTGATAGCGTGAAGAAGCCGATCGAGATGGTCGAAAGGCAAGTAAATTAATTAAAGGAATAAGCACACCCCGTAGTCAAAGTCTATGGGAACGCAAGACGTAGTTCTGAGTTCACATGGGAACTAGAAGACACCATGAGGAAAAAGTACGCTCAGTTGTTCTTTAGTTGATTCCGGGACGGAATCCCAATAAGGGGGGGAGGATGTGACACCCCGAACCGAAACGAGAACAACTTATATATAAAAAAAAGGGGGAAACTTTAATCTACGCGATACGCGCAAGAGAGGGCCTTGGCCTGCGCGTATCGCCTAGGACAAGAAAACCCGGGTGCACGTAAACCGCGGCAGCGCGTGGTTTTGCAAAACCACTCCACCTACGCGATACGCGCAGGTGGAGGGTATGCCCTGCGCGGTACGCGTAGCACGCGACTACGGGCTATAAATAGAGGTGCACCCCTCCCTTCTTCATTGCTCATTCATGCTTTCTCTCTCTAGCTTTCTAGAGAGAGAGAGAGCTGTAGTTTTATTCGGGTTCGCGCGATGAGTGTCGTACCCTGCGTCGGAACGCTCCTTCGAGTGACGGTCGCACGAAGATCGCTTAGCGGGCGTCGAGGTTCTGCCCGATTGAAGAACGGTAGACATTGAGGTTTTACCCGATAGAAGAATGGTGGTCGTCGAGGTTCTGCACGACTGAAGAATGGCGGTCGACGAGGTAAATAGCCTTTCTTTCTCATTAGTTTAGGATGGGTAACGGGTTTAAAACCCGAAGGGAATGTGGGTAAGGATACCCGCATAGCACGAGGGACGTGCTAGGGAATGAGTTGCGGAATTAAACACCCGCAACAAACGGGTAGGATACCCGAGGATGGTACGGGTTGAATTTCCGTACCAAAGAGGTACTATACCCGTTAGCATTTAAGATGGCTAAACGTACTAAATACGCGACATAAACGCGTATTGGGCCAGTTTGCCCCCAGATACGTAATATCTAATGAAATAAATATTTCGAGAATATTTATTAAGTTAAACGATATTATTTTCAGGAAATAATGTCTAAAACGCAAAAAGAATCGAGTTTGTACGCAGTGCCGGATGACGCGGAGTGAGCACCCGGCTCATAAACTCCCCACTATAAATATGAAGCTTATGCTTCATTTTCTCTCATTCTTCCCAACACAAACACACACATAAGTGTGTAAATCAGAGAGAGGGAGAGAGTTGGCTGGAGGTGGTGCTCCGGTGGTGGTCCGGTGGCGGCCGACGGCGGTCCGTGGTGGTTCGACGACGGCCGGAAAAGTCGTTTTCACCCCGGAACCTATTCTCGACCTCCTGAACGCAATGGTAAGCTCCGTTTAACCTCAATCTTTCGTTAAAGTCATGTAAATGTTGGAAAACCGTCCTAAGATGTATGCATGTGTTGTTCATGAAAACACAGCTATGTTCCAGGAAGGATCCTGGAAGATCTAACCGTTGGATACGTCTACATTTTGGATATGTTGTTCCCAACTCATAGATGCTCACATCTACCGTTCAGTTTTCGAAGATCTTACCCAGAGGTACGATTTTTATGTTGAAAACCGAGACTGATCGGATTTCCGTCACTGGAAATGCAGTCCCAAAGATCGTCACTTTCCCGGAGATCCGACCGTTGGTTAGTGACGAAATTTGGACTGTAGGTTCCTGAGACATATGGGAACATTTCCACCGAAGGAAATTACGATCAGAAGTCTGGAAGTATGATTTTACCTCTGATCAGTTTGTAACAGTTTCCTTGTCGAAAACAGGAAAACTTGATGTGTTGCATGTCGGTCAAGATGAGGATGTATGGATGGTTTGATGACGAATAAATGTTCGTTTTGGAAAAACGAACACAATGGTATATTGGTTATTGGCGTATGTTGGTTTTTAAAGAATTCACGTACGCGAACCGGCCCGAAGGTATAACCGAACATTGACCTTCCACATAGTGTCAATCAAGTATGATGAAATGTGACACTTTGGGAAGCTATAGTAAAGCAAACGGGCTGTTATGGAATTAGTATTAAAGCTCGGGATTTGCTAAGGATTAGCATCTCGGAAACTCTCAATTAAATGGTAAGACTCGTTTTAGTATTCTTCGAGTTATTTACCATATGTACATATAGCGATAAATGTACACATGTATGTATGAGGATTAGGTTGATAATGATGATGGCAAACCCGTTACAATGTTGGTCATTGTGAACGGTGTTGGATGCCCCAAGTTAAGAGCTGGATCTATAAGCTGGCAAGGCGAAGGGTTGCCAAGTTGCCGAAAGATAGATAGATCCGAGGCAGACAGAACAAAGCACTGTCAGAATAGGTAAAGTATATAAATCCCTTGTTTACTTAAGACTATTATGACTTAAGTCCATGGGGAAAAGCCAGGGTTTTAAAGTAGAACATTCTTAGTTATATTATGATAATACACTAGGAATGAGTCATGTTTTAAATAAAACCATATGTATGATAGATCCTTGTGAGAAACACAAGGATATGATGAAGTGGCTTTCAAAAGATTTGAAAATGAAACCATAGGAACCCTGACTCGAATGCCCAGACATTCTGAGTAAGATGTCTAAGACCAAGGACTAAAGTCATCACCTGAGTCACACATATGACTAAGGTAATGGATCGGTGAGAAAACACCGATAGGATTATCCCTAGGGGAAATGAATCCTGATGATATGAAATGTTTACAGGGTTACCTTTGTTAGCCACCAGGTCAGGATACTTAGGCTGCACTAAGGTGAGTCTAACCGCCCCTCTTTTTATATGTTTTATGATTTCGGGGCTGTATCCGAGCTTATATGAAAAGAATGAAAAGTATGAAATGTTTTATGAATGTTATGAATATATATGTATGTGTACGCATATGTATATATGTGGTTATAAGTAGATCGCTACCTGGTGATTCAACGCACCTCAACTCCAGGTTCGTCCGGTTGTTGTGTTGTTGGTCCGCGGTAATAAGCTTCGCGTTAAGAGTCGTCCGACGAAAAGGACGGCGGCTACATGCCACAGGGCAAGTCATTAAGACAGGGCTTCTGGGGGTAGATCCATTGAGTGCTACCGGCCCCGTCTCGGGATGTATATGCGTCTAGTTGGATCCAATTAGGTAGACTGACTGCTCGTAACAGGAGAGGTACCAAAAGCCTAGGCAATATGATGATGTGACCAAAAGGGGGTCAAAGAAAAGGGTACCTTCTTTATCCCTGTATGCGGCATATACGTTAACAGGCTCTAACGAAAGTTGGCCACCATCAGATATGGCGTTAGAGAAGAGTTGGCTTGTAGATAACTTATCACCACACATATATGAATGAATGAATGATGTCTAAATGTTTTTACATGTCTTATGTCACTGGTTACGACTCACCAACAACGTTGTTGTTGAAGTCTTTTAGCTCGTGATGCAGGTACAGGAAACGCCCGAGGGCGTTAGCTAGGTCGAAGAAGCTTAGCTAGGAAAAGAAGGCTGATGCTCTCATCATAGGAGCTAGTACCCGATTTGGACACCTGGGAGCAGTGTCTTTAGATAGTTACTTTGTATGTAGTTTTTACTTAGTGACATTGTTAAAAGTTCAAATTGGGTTGACTTTTAGTGGTCTTTATTATGAAAGACTTCCGCTGTAATATAATTATTTTATTTGATTGGCTGATATTATGCAACGTGTCAGGCCCTGGAGTCGGGGTGTGACATAGCACATGTGATTCTAGTTTTAGCACATGTGATTTAATGTTTAGCAAATGTGATTTTAGTTTTAACACACATGGGATATTTAATTTTAGCACATTTATTTGAAGTTTGTAAACTTCTTAATTGTGTTTGGATTAAAGTTTAGCACATGTGATTTGAGGTTTAACACATGTGATTTGAGCTTTAGCACATGTGATTCTAGTTTTATCACATGTGATTTGAGGTTTAGCACATGTGATTTTAGTTTTAGCACATATGATTTGAGGTTTAGCACATGTGAAATAGTTTTAGTACATGTGGTTCTAGTTTTAGAAAGGTGATTCTAGTTTTAGCACATGTGATTTTTTGTAAATCACATGTGATTTGAGGTTTAATACATGTAATTCTTGTTTTAGCACATGTGATTTGTGGTTTAACACATGTGATTTATTTGTCGTTCTATCCACACACATGTAATCACATACACTTTAAACTAAATAATCCTACAAAACAGATATGTGTATACTTGTTTAAACTAAAATATCGTATGTAACCCTCCAAACACATTGTCTTCATAGACGAACCGTAAGGACGACGTCATCTTCACCATTATAAACAGTTTTGAGGTGATCACGTAATACCCCCACCAACAAAAACCACCACACCCTCGTCTTCAAAACCTAACCTTAAAAGGTAAAAAAACTTCATTAAAATCTAAACTTAAAAAAAACCAGAATCGAGAAACCTAAACCATAAAAACTAAATTCTTAAATTAAATAAAAAAAGTTAGGGAAAAGCGTAACGCTAAACCATAAAACAAGAAAGTAAAAAACAATTAATAATAATCAGCGAACCTAATAGTAATAATATTAATGAATAAAAAATAATAACAAGTTAATGCTATAGAACAGTGGTTTAAGCATTTTTTTGTGAGTCGCGCACCCAGCGTCACGAGTTCGAATCCCACACTCAGCTCGTTAAGGCTCGAGTTTGGCTCATTTTAGTTTAAAAAAGCTCGAGCTAAAGCTCGGCTCATTTCGAACTTTATTTTCGAAGCTCGAGCTCGGCTTGTTTAGTATTTATTTACTTTATATATATATTTTATATTTAAATTATATATATTTATAATCATACATCTTATATACAACAAATACATATTATTTAAACTTTTAATCATCATTTTATAAATATTGTTAATAATATATGAATATAATTAGAAAACTAAATAAAAAATATAAAAAAAAGCTTGTTAAAGCTCGACGAGTTTTGAATGCAACGCTCAAGCTCGATAATAAAACAAACATTTTTTAGGCTTGAGATCGGGCTCGAGCTCGTTAAGGCTCGGCTCGAACGAGTTTGTTACCGAGTCGATCTCAAAGAGCTTACGCACGAGACGGCTTGACTTATTTACACCCGTAGGTAAAATATAGATTTTAAAATCTAAACCCAAAACTAACCCTTAATACTAAACAATAATAGGTAAAACAAAAAAATAATAAAATTGAAAGAAAATAAAAAAAAAGCTACGAAAAAACGTTAAGTAAAAAGTAAATTTAATATCAATCTAGATAGAATCTAAATCTTAAAATCAAAACATAAAAGTAACCTTTAAAGTTAAATAATAACAGATAAGTTATTAAATAAAAATTAAAAAAAACAAAAAAAGAACTGCGAATATTAATATAAGTAAATGATAATCGTAATATTGATTAAAAGTTTAACTTAGCCCAGCGGTAATGTATCGGGGTTTCGTGCGTGTGGGCACGGGTTCGAATCTTGCAGCGCGCTTGTTTTTATTATTTTTTTAAAATGCAATGTATAGGATTGGAGGGTGTAGGTGTTCCCCACCCAAAATTAGATCAAGATGATCCAAAGGCCAAGAAGTGTTCCCTAGTTCCCCGGTAAAAAGGGGTTCCCCATTGAACTTTTCCATATATATATATATATATATAGAGGAGAGTTATCCTACATAGTGTTGGAAATCTAAGAATGCTAAGAATGATTTATGACCTTTAGATCCCTCTTTTAATGGTTGAGATCAATTTGTAGGAAAAGAAATTGGTGGAAGGGTACATTAGTCATAGCCACTTTTGTTGACTTTCTCTATCCACATGCAAGACACATGTTAATTCCCCCACTTTTAATTTATAAAACGTTCATAACTTTTGGATACGATATAATTTTTTTAAAAAAATTACACCAAAAAAAACAAGCGTTTTGTTATCTTTAAAACGCATATAATATTGATATATAAAAATAAATTTTTTTTCGGCACTTGTCTAGTCCTTGTGTAATATCATGTGATTGTGTTATATTATAACTAGTGAAATATCACTTTTATCGGTTCATTCTTAAGTCATTATATAATATCATCTTATTTTAAATATTTGTTGTGTCATATTATGTGTTTAGAAATTTTCACCGTGTCACAAATTGTTAATATGTGTTTGAGAAATGTTCAAAGACAACATCATTTTTTGTTACAAAGTGTGAGAATGACATAATGGTAAACAAAGACACAAAGGTAAACAAAGACAAAATGACACTTTTAAAAAAATTATAACTCACAATATAAATCAAATTTGAAAAAGTGGTTCGGAGACCTTGTTCCCCATGTATTCCTCTTTCAGAAAATAAATAAACGAAAAATTAAAAAAAATTAAAAAAATTACCGTTTTTTTTATTTTTTAAATTAGACACAATGAAAAAAGACACAATGAGAAAATAGTAGTTTTTTTAAGTTTTGTTTATTTATTTTTTAAGGAGGATGATGTGAGAGCAAGATCTTTGAAATACTTTTTGTGTTATTGTGTAATTATTATTAGATCATTGTGTAATACTTGTCAAATAAGATTACACAATGACCCGATAAATGACACAACAACCTTACGGATGACACAATCACACAATGACCTGACGAAAGACACAATGACCTGACGGAAGACACAATGACCTGACGGAAGACACAATGACCTGACGTTAGACACAATGAGCTGAAAAAATGTGAAAAAAAAGTTCGTTTTTTATATATTAATATTATACGCGTTTTAAAGAAAAAAAAAATTCTCGTTTTTATGGTGTAATTTGTTCAAAAAAATAATGTCGTATGTAAAAGTTATAAACGTTTTAAAAAAGTGGGGTAATTGACATGTGACTTGCAAATTAGTAATGTTAACTCATAATAAAACCAAACACAAATACTATTTCTTTACGACACGTGGACTTGAAACATGTGATT
This sequence comes from Tagetes erecta, assembly GCA_030867185.1. Lineage (NCBI taxonomy): Eukaryota > Viridiplantae > Streptophyta > Magnoliopsida > Asterales > Asteraceae > Tagetes > Tagetes erecta. Next base: position 18,805,949 of record CM061492.1, on the reverse strand, counting down.
TCATATGTTATAACTAATAGGGACTAAAGATGTAAAGTAGTAAAATATTGTGTTAAAAATCTAAACCATAAAACTTAACTATTTATCAACATTGCAAATTATTAATGTTAACTCATAATAAAACCAAACACAAATACTATTTCTTTACGACGCGTGAACTTGAAACATGTGATTTCATATGTTATAACTAATAGGGACTAAAAATGTAAAATAGTAAAATCTAGTATTAAAAATCTAAACCATAAAATTTAACTATTAATCAACTTTGCAAATTATTAATGTATAATATGCTCTTACAATTCATTTTTCGTGGCGAGGATACATTTATCCAAGATATTTTTTTTATCAAAGGGATGTACTGCCTCATATAAGTGCTCACTTCATGGTCAAACAAATCCATAAGCTGGCCCCCACCGAGTATATATGGGCGATGTGCGTATTTTTTACTGTGATTTTATAATTATTTTAGATACGTTATCAGGTTTTACATTTATAAAAATTTCTTATAATTAATGTTGTAGAACTTGCTAGACGGTAGTCGGATGATGAGGTACCTTGGGGCTAGTAATCGGGATGAATCGATTTGGTATTTTTGTATGTAAATTTCAACTTTGTATACACAGTTAAATTTTTATATTTTGTTTTTTAAAAAGTTCAGTTTCATACATGTACATATTTTTTTAATGTGTACACACATTATCATATGTAAATTTAATTAAAAAAAGTTATGTTTTTATACACACATTTGGCAAAATTGTTGATTTTGACATTGGCCGCTTAGGTCTGGTAAATACCGATTGGGACCGATTAATCTCGTCTAGTTCTGATTTTGACCGATTAGGACTAGCTACCGATTAATAGTCGAATTATGTGAAATCGCCAAGGTTTGTCAACGATTACCGATTAATCACCGCCTATGACCGATATTTACAACAAAAACACACAATAGGCAAATGCACATATTGCAACGTATTATAACCTATGTAAGAACCAAGTATCGATCCACGAACACAAAGAAGTGAGTCAATAGTCAATCATTGTTATAGTTTAGCCATTTAATAGTTGAATTGGGTTTAGTTTGAAAAAAGAATACATATTGCATGAGAAATAAAGTGCATAAAAGTAAAACGGATAATAATATATTAATCTTAGTAAGATATATCAGTCATAATATATACAATGCTGCTTTGAACTTCGCATCCTCTTGGCAGAGCATAGTGTTAAGTTATTATTAATTCGGGGTGTGAATAATACTTTAAATACTCTATGGAAATAAAGTGTCTGCGGCTCCTGCGCTAAGGTTACCACTAACCCTCCTCCTCGTAAATAGTTGGGTAACCGTGCGAATCCTAGAAGACTAATGCAATTCGGGAATATATGTAGAAGTATAAAAACATTAACGCTTTATTATTTATGTTACAATAGTTATAATCTTTGACGTCCTTAGCTAAAGGTATCTCTTACACTCCACATCATGAGAAGCTGGGAAGTCGTAGCAAATCCCAAAAACCATACTTATAATCAGTGGCGGATCCTGAACATTTTCAGCATGGGGGCTGAAAATTACAGGACTCGATTTTTTTTTCTTATCACTATGTTTCAGGTTATATTTTTCGGGTTGAAGATTTGATTCGGGTCGGATCAAACAATAAGAACACTAGATGTCTAAAAACACATATAAAAACTAGATAAGTGTTAACAAAACAAAGATCTAAAATATATGATAATACGAGAGAAATTGTGGGTACCTTAAAAAAGAATTACAACGCTGTCCAACGACCTTTAAGATCTTTGAATTCATCGATTATGGAAGTCAGAATCAAACTTTTCAGCAATTTCTTTTTCCACGTAAATCACCAAGCTATCCGCCAGATACTCATTTGACATCTTATTGCGAAGACGAGTCTTAAATATTTTCATTGCTGAAAATCCACTTTCTGTTGTTGCAGTGGAAACTGGAAGTGTCATGATTAGGCGAATCACTCTATCAACCAAATAGAATGTATCACGTTTTTGAGTTTTCACAAGACTTTTGCATAAATCCAAAATAGTTGATACGCCACTTAGCTTGGTATTCGTTATCTTTCAGCGTTAAAAATCTCAAGTTGATATCGTAATTGATACCTCTCATGTTTCACAAAATCTTCAGGATAATACTTTTCAACAAGATGACAAATCTGGTCAATATTAATCTCTTTTGAAAGTAGACAAGAACTAAGAGTTAATATCTCCATCGATTGCTCATTGAACCTATTATTCAATTCATTGATTGTGTAGTTGGGTTTTTGTGGCCCACTACCCAATTAAACTAATTGGCTAATGTGTAGTTTAGGCTAACAATTTGTTACTTGAGTTTAAATTGTAATGGACTAATGACCCGAGTACCCGACTACCCAACTAGTATACGTGTCGTTTATTATTGACGGGGGCGAGCCGCGAGCTCAATATATATATAACACATGTAAATTTTTTTACACGGGGGCGAGATCAATATATATATATAAAGATTTAAAGTATCGGGGTAAAAATCAGTACTTCGGGATAAAAAACGCGCAGGGGCCGGAGCCCCCGTTTGTCTCTCTTACCATGCGCCCCTGCTTATAATATGGGATTTAAGAACAAGGCAGGAAATGTTGGCGCTTTACGAAAACATCAATAGTGGCGCATAGAATAATACCGGCGACAAACTAGGAGCTTTTTGGTTGTCGTCACTATATTCTAAGTCGCCACTAATACCAACAGTTCTTGTAGTGTGCTTCTCGAACTTTGTAACTCAAACTTTGGTTCACTGCTCAAATATCATCATTTAGTTTGGAATTTTGACATGTACTCGTGATATACTTTTGAAGTTCTTTGATTGTTTATTGATGTTATGTTATTTGGATGCTTTTAATTTGATCTTTTGGAATTATATCAACAGGTTTTGTGTATGTTTTCTAATTTGAAGAATAGGTTGGCTTGTTAATTATCTGATTTACTAATTATGATATTTGAATAAGGTTTACAAGGCAAAAATCGTGAGCAAATTCAGTAAGTTCAACCAAACATACATATTGGTAACTCTTGAATTTTACCTATATATTCATTAACTATATTATTGCATACTAAGAATATTCACTTCAATACTTATTAGAAACTTAGGGTTTTCTCTAATATTACAAACGCACATAAAACTTCCATATGCAGTGTATCCTCACCTGCTAGAAATAAAAACAATGTTATATCGAAACATTATTTATACCATTCTACGGCACTTTGTACAATAAGGTGCATACTTTTCGTAGGAAAGTTTTCTTTTTACATCTGTTAAATTTTTTTTAAAAGCAACTATAAACTTTGTTTAAAGCGAACAATTGTCCGAATACAAATCTATACATATTAATAAAAAAGATTTTTCAGGACATTTGGTATTAATTGTAGCATGTTTTTTAAGGGCAAATATAGGACTCTGCTTCGGGTGATAGATGTTATCTTAATCAGGCTCAACTATCTGTATTCTAGCCGAAGCCACACTCTCATCTCCCACAGGAGGAAACAAACCTTTTATGAGAAATCCTCATCGCACAACTTAGAACCTTCATTTTTTTTATATTTTTTTGTTTTAAGTAGGACCTCCCCATTTTTATATGTTTTGGGTATCTAGCCTCCCCATATTCATTGGAGTATTTTAAATGCATTTTCCCGCTCAAAACTTTTTATATAAACTTTAATTTAATAATATTTATTCCTAAATTAAGTAAATCTCATTTCTACCATACTTATTCATTTAGGTGCTGTTTGTTTTTTCAGAAAAGGTCTGCGCAGCCTCTTATGTTTGCGTCGCGCAGACCATGCATGCACGTGCAGACATTGTCATCTGCAGACTGTTTGTTTTTTCGAAGACGTTTCATTAAAAAAGGTCTGTGCGACCTCTTCCTGGTGCAAACTTTGTAACACCCTAGACAAATCTCACATTGGCTGTGGGCAGGAGAGATCTGGGATTTATAAGGGATATCAGACCTCAAATACCAACAACGCGTTTTGGGGCTTAATGTTAGTGGATAAGTGAAGAACTCCATAGTTAAGCGTGCTCGGATGACAGCAATCTCAGGATGGGTGACCATCCTGGGAAGTTTCTCCCTGGCAACCCAAAAGTAAATCCGTGAGCTCTAATGTAGCAAAGCGGACAATATTGGTGGTATGATGGGTCGGATGTTACAGACTTGGACCAACCACTTCTGAGATCTTCTAAGGTCTGCAGAGGAGAGTTAAACACCTTCACCTAGTACCACCACACCCACTGTCCATCACCATCGTCACCGTCTACCACACCACCACCCCCGTGGCACTACCCACCATTGTCCACAACGACCACCCACCATTGTCAACAACCACCACCACCCACCATTGTCCACCACAACCACCACCACCCACCATCGTCCACCACCACCACCACCCACTATTGTCTACCATCACCCACCGTCCCCACCACCATTGTCAACCACTGTCCCCCACCCACCACCATCCAATACCACCACCACCGTCCCCCTCACCCACTATCCACTACCACCACCACCATCCACCACCACCCACCATTGTACATCCAACACCACCACCCACCATTGTCCACCACACCACCACCCACCACAACCACTACCACCACCCACCATTGTCCACCACTACCCATCATTGTCTACCATCATCCACCGTCCCCCCACCACAACCCATTGTCCAACACCGTCCCCCACCCACCAACATCCAGTTCCACTACCACTGTCTCCCACCTCCATCATCCACTGTTCACCACCGTCCCCCACCCACCACCATCTAGTACCACCATAAGTGTCCCCCACCACCATCACCACCAGTTTATTCCAGCAGACTGCAGAAGTTAAAAAAACAAACAGTCTTCTTGTTGCAGACTGCAGATGTTTCGTCCACCTCTTCTTCTGCAGATGTCTGCAGATATGGTCCCTGTAAAAAAACAAACATCACCTTAATTATACTATAAACTGATTTTTTAATTAATAATTCAATAACTTCTTATAAATACATTAATTTAATATTTATTCATAAATTAAAGAGGTATTATACCATATTTTTATTCATATATATACTACAAACTGATAATCAATACATGTTTTTTTATAAAAACAACCCAACAAACTAAGCTAAGTAACTTTCATTTCATGTTGTATTGAATATATAATTTATATGATAATCTCTAACATGTGATTTGTTTTTTAACATGTTGTGATCTTTTTGGCAAATTTTTGAATTAAATGGATATATTTATGGATTTCGTTCGGTAATTATTATCTTTGTTATTATATCTTTTTAAGTGAAATATGAAATAGTGTTTATGGAACTCGTGAAATATATTTGAAAATCTATAAAAAATCATAAAAAGTTATAGTTGTACTTATTTTCATTTTGTAGAAGTTTCAAATGTTTTAGTTTTACGTTGTTAACGTTCAATCCGTGTGACACGTGAGAAATAAGCTAGTGTATATAATAAATCAAAGTTTTAAGAGGGATAACAATGCCTCTTTTGAGAAGAAAAATAAGTGCGAAATTAGAGGAAGAAATAAAGAAGTTTAATAGGAAAAAACTAAATAGGAAAGTTGATGGAGTCATGATATTTCTATAAAAATATTTATAAATTTTTAAATGTTTAATATTTATACTTTTTAAAAATAATGATTACATATATTTTTTAAAATATTATTATTTAATCTGTCGTTGCACCATCAAAATTAAAACCTAGTAAAAAAATAAATTGTAAACAAACTTTGTTCAAAGTGAACAATTGTCTAAATGTAAATAGGGAAATAAATTAAGAAACTGAAAATTGACTTTGTTTAAAGCAAACAGTTATGTTTAATAGAGGTGTTCAAAGTCGGGTATCCGGATTTCGGATACCCGAATTTTCGGATATCCGAAAATTTCGGATAGTGATTTTCACTATCCGTATCCGAATCCGAAATTTCGGATATCCAGATTTCGGATACCTGAAAGTTCGGATACGGATTCGGATAGTATCCAAATATCCGAAAATTTTGATTTTTTTTTTTTTTGCATTTGTATTTGCATTTCATTCAATCCAAAATTAGCCTTAATGTTAAACAACTAACCAAAAAAGTCTTAAGACAATTATAGTCAAAGTACAAATATTTAAATAACAAGTTGTTTTAATCAAACAGCAACTCCAAACATTTCAATACATTCAAATAATCGTCCACTCTATACATCTGACAAGTCCGCTACTTGTCTCATGACCACGACTTATAAGTCGACAACAAAAAAAAAACTAACTAAAAATCAAATATTGGAATTTCGTAAACATGAGTACATGATTATGAAGTTTTTTTTTGGAATTTCTCATACTTTTGAAAAACTAATAATGAAATCAAATAATATTAAAAAAGACTATAAAGAATACTATAAAAAAGTACAAATGCATTTACAAGGTAACAACATGATCAAAGGCGTGCACCGGTGGGTTTTCGACTTGTCGGAGCGTGCGACAGTGGGTCGTCGGAGCGTGCACCGATTTGAGGCCGGAGGGTAAAGGGCGTAAATGTAATTGGAATGCTAAATACATGTTAACTTTAAAGTTTATAAGCATAGTTTTATAAATATATTAAATACATAATCTAAAAAAATTTAAAAAAAAATTTGGATTTCGGATAATCGGATAATCCGAATATCCGAATTATGCCAAAATTACTATCCGAACCCGAATCCGAAATTCCGGGTATCCGAAGTTCGGGTATTTCGGGTTCGGAATATCGGATTTTCGGATCGGGTTTTCGGATGCGGATATTTTTGAACACCGCTAATGTTTAATATATAATCTTCTCTAGAAATGTCCATGTCAGTGACCAAAAATTGAATTGCTGGATTTCCATTATGCCTTATTCATTTAAAAATGGAAAGTTGCTTCTCAATGTATGTTAGGGGGATAGCATACTTGAAGAAGGTATAGTTGTGGTTCATGTAAATTCAAAAAAAAAAAAGAAAAAAATCAGATTAGAAAATAAAAATTTTTTTAAACTAACTTAATAATTTTATTCCATGCCTAAAATACTTAGTATACTTGGCAATTTATAACCTTAGAAGAAATGTAAATAAGTTACCAACTAAATTAGACACAATGAAAAAGGTAATTTTTTATTTTTTTTTTTCGTTTTATTTTTTTTAAGGAGGACAAAGAGGGGAACAAAGTCTCCGAGCCACTTTTTTGAAATTTAATTTAGATTTTTTTTAATATATTTTTTAAACTGTCATTGTGTCTATTTTACTTGCATTGTGTCTTTGTAGCCTTCTTAGATTTCTAATATACTTTGTACGTGAACCTCTCTCTCTCTCTCTCTCTCTCTCTCTCTCTCTCTATATATATATATATATATATATATATATATATATATATATATATATATATATATATATATATATATATATATATATATATATATATATATATATATATATATAAAGGGCAAAAACTCTAAAAAGGCTAAGAAGCAATCTGGGGCGTTAGATTTAGGGTGTTTACGGTCAAGATTAACGCGATGGCAATATTGTAAATATTATGATGTTTTTAATGATGCGCGATAACAATGATTAATACGTCAAAAACACGCCATAGATGACCGGATGTTCGTAATTAATAAATGAAAACGTCAAAAACATTGATCGGACGTTCGTAATTAGTAAACGAAAACGTTAAAAACAAACAAAAACATCATTGCTTTTAGTATTCGGCATAGATGAATGATTATGGATTCAAAAGTAAAAACGAAAAACGTCAAAAACACGCCAAACATGATCGGATGTTCGTAATTAATAAACGTCAAAAAACGCCATAACTGAACATCGAGAGTGATAACCAGGAATAAGAAACGTCAAAAAAACGCCATAACTGAACATAAGAAACACCATGAGAACAGATCTCAATATCACAGCGTCATAAAACGCGTAAAATGACGATAACGCCCCTCCATGTTTTTTCCCCCCTCATGGACACGTGTTTGTTTGTGAATGCTTCCTACACTTCTTAGAGTTTTGAGCCTTTTTAGAAAATCCCCAATCTATATATATATTTAAGTGTTACCTTCAAATGAGAACCATATATTTGGAAAGAACCAGTGAGAACCATATAAGCCGTGTACTTATCGCTTCAATAACAATGATAAAGTAAAAAGAAGATGATTCATTAATATTGTGTCATTGTTTATTGAATTTTATCACATCTCTCATCGGTTTTTTATTAAAAACTAAAAGTGTGCATATTTACACATATAATGTGGGTGCATATATGCATTTCAACAAAAACGTTACAAATCATATTTTTTATAAATAAATCTTAAAACTAGTAAGTTTATAAGGATTTTTATCAATTTAAATAATAATAAATATAACAGTTAGAGCGGTTCTCACTTAGTTCTTTTTAAAAAATGAGTTCTCAAATGAAGGTGCCCCTATCTACATATTCTAATAATTGAGTAACTTATCCACATGTCATCATTTTAGTTATTCCACATAGGATTTTGCTTAGGTGTCATGTTCTAAATTAATTTGATGAAGAATTTTTAGACGGGTCATGGTATGCTCCATATTCGAAATAACCCGATATGTTTAAATAAAAAAATCACAAATTAATTATCATCAATTATCTTTTAATATGATATGTTTAAATACAAAATTTACTAATTATCATGATCTATATCTTAACCCGATATGTTCAAATTAAAAATTTACCAATTATCATGTATTATCTCCCAACCCGACATGTTCAAATAAAATATTTATCAACTATTATGATCTATCCTAACCCAATATGTTCAAATTAAAATTTTATTAATTATCATTAATTATCTCATAACACGATATGTTCAAATAAAAAAATTAACAATTATCATGAATTATCTTCTAACCCGATATGTTCAAATAAAAAATTTACCAATTATTATAAACCATATCCTTTATTTTAACATATGATTTTCATATGAATATATTTGTAAATATCCAAATCGATTTAATAAAGGATATGTTAAAAAAAAATTGATATCTAAATTTAGTTAAAACCTATAAACTAAAATCCGTGTAGTACACGGGTACTAATCTAGTAGGTTTATATATATATATATATATTTTGTTGAAAACTAGTTTTATACATTGGCTCACGCGTTGCGTGAGCCTTTTTATCTTATGGTTATGTTTGATTTCATGTTTTTGACTGTCATTTCTTTATACTAACAGCTCATATTACACAATCGAATCATCTCGTATGACACAGGTTGCAAGTATTATCATAACCCATCAGTTTAGGTTGGGATTGCAACCATTTTTATCAAACATTAAAAGCCTCAACACCAATTTCAATTTTTAACTAACACTCAAACCCGCAAAATCAATCCTAAATCACTACAATCGTTCTGAATCAACACCCAAATCAAAATTAATTTCAAATACCACCACAAAAAAATACCACACAACCATTTTGAACCAACACCAAATCAAAAAATAATTCCAAATATCACAAACAAACACCGAAACCATTTTGAACCAACACAAAAAACCAATAAGTCAATTTAACACAAAAAACCAATAAGTCAATTTCAAGAGACTATAACCAATCCCAAATAAATCGAAAACCATTTTGAAATAACCGAACAACATAATAAAAAACCAAAACAAATAGAAAAAAAAACCAAAGTTTAAAACAGGCTCAGAGAATTTTGTGAATTCAAACACACATCGTGAATACGTGGCTGCAGTGAGATTGAAGGTATTAACCGACAACTCACAAAATTTGCCACGCCAACGACACGTCACTACGAACTAACACAAACTCATCACAGCCCGATTTCATCACAACAAATGATAATCAAAATGAAGCATCACAACACTAACATAACAACAATTTCTCAGTTTCACCATTAGAAACAATCATAACACCAACAAATCCAACGACATTTTCAACATCACAGTACCAACAATCTAGAAAAAGCAACTGAATTAACACCAAATGAGTCAAGACAACAAATCTGATGGCAACTTCATCATCACAACACAAACAGAACAATGATTCTGCCCACAATCATTCACACGATAATGGAAATCCAAGGATTTCACCCCACTGTCATCGCCACTACCGCTCACACATGAAACCACAAAACAAACGACAGGTGAGTCCATCCACACCACCACCGTCACAAAATCCAACACATGTTACAACCAACCAAAGATCAACAAAACCATCAAGAACAAACGTATCTAACAATCGGTCACCGTCGTCGGCAACAAACCGTATAAACAACAACATGCAATAACAAATCGCACACCGCCAGAAACCGTAGGCCACACAGATCAAAAGATCGGCAACCACAACGGCAAACCCATTGCAAACCATAGGCCACACGGATCTAAAGATCCGGCAACCATCATCGGCAGCAACTACCGACATCTCTCACATAAAAAAACAGCAACAATCGATGTCGGATTTCAAAGAACACATGCCGGAATTTATAAAAATCGAACTTAAGAAAGAGTCATCGCCGGAAGTCAACAACAACAGAGAGAGAGAGAGAGAGAGGAAGAGAGAATACTGGCAAGTGAAATTTATATAGTTAGAGTTACACCTCACAGGGACTAAAACTGGAAAAGAACATATGACTTGTGGCAAAACTCTAAAACAAAATTAATAACTATTTATCAACTTTCCAAATTATTAATATATAATGATGGTTTTTTAAGAAGGTATGCCTGATGGGCCTCAAAGTCATAATGGAATGGGTAATAATCAAGATGGGCCGTGGATGATTTTGAGTCACTGGTGAGGGATCTGGAACATTGACTCATTGAGTGTGTCGACATGCACAACTTGGTTTTTTTACCCAGGTCCGGGTAAATTGAGACCGGGTTCAAACGGGACCGGGTAATCCAATAACCGGGAAGGAACTAAGCATAGGTATGACTACTCGGCTTATGGACCCTGTTTATCTAACACACATCTTCAAACTCGTCTACGATGTAAAAAATACTAATTTTTGAAGGTAAGACAATCTTATTTTTTCTTAAAATTTCTTCTTCATCTTTAACATCTTCATAGCACATCGTCTGCGAGTTCCTCATCAGTTATTCCAAAGGATAGTCCCTTCTCAATGTCTTCTTTGTGTAATTTTTGTTCCGGTTCCATTTCGTATTCTAAGGTCGTTCGGTCTTGTATACAATCCACTACCTTCAAGTGATCCTTTAGACAAATGCGCATCCCCACCGCCTATAGAGAAGGGGGGGTTCTCCTTAACGATATTACCCAACCAATAACAGAAACAATATATTTGGAAGCTAACGTAGAAGCTTGGGAGGTTAATAAATCACAAATCGTGGAGAAAAGAACATGATATTTCACTTATCTTCCTTTCCACCAAGCCAATATATCAAAATTGTCATACTCCTCGGTTGGCATAGTGGATATAAAATTTGTTCCGCTATATTTACCGAGCTCGCTAGTCGAAGCGCTACCCTTATGTTATTTTTCGTACTTTCCCAAACAACAATTAAAAGGGTTTTCTTCGGGTCCTTCATTATCCTGCTAGTACCGCTTGAGCTCGCACCCGATGGCAACGAATTTGTTGGCTCGTATCTTAATTGATAAACATCAAAAATCCATTTTAAATCCTAATAAAAATTTCTTTTGCTTCATTAGCATGATTTGGGTTATCCATGTGGCAAGATCCCCGAACAAGTCGTTGTACTCCTTATAATAGTTTTGGTGATCAACAGATTGCCACCAAAAGTAGTATTTATAGTGTTTCTCATTGTGGGAGTAACACCATGATAGAACTTCTCAACTAAAGACCAAAACTCAATACCATTGGGTGTAAGTATGCAACAACCCCTTGAAACCTTCTCACGCTTTATAGAAAGTCTCGTCCAATTACAGATGTATTGTGTTATTATGTTGTCTAACGTATACAAACATAATATATTCATTTTGTTGTGAGGTTTACACTGTAATTGCGTTAATTTGTCATATACCATGGAAAACACAACTCCTATTTTTCTTGTACACATTGTGTCATTATGTAATCTTCATCAGGTCATTGTATAATTTTCTTCAGTTTGAAAATATTACACATTGACTTGACGGATTACCTAATAAGTTAAAAAACTTGATTTTTTTTATATCTATATTATACTTGTTTTAAAAATGAAAATGTTTGTTTTTGTTGTGTAATTTTTTCGAAAATAATATCATATGTAAAGTTATGAAAAATTTTAAAAATATAACTTGAAATAAAGATATTAGTAATACTCATATTATTCTAATTTAAAAAACTAACACATGTTATTTTCTCATTTTAAACAAAATTAAACCTTTATGATTGAACTTTACTCCTAATTACAATTACAAAAAGGTACATCAAAACATTTAGATCGATTTGATGCATGAGGTTACTCATGCGATTAAGTACCACAACTACATTAATACTATATATGTATCATCGATAATATAAAATTATCAATGGGGCCATCGTTTCTTGTTTTTTTTCTTTATTCACCACAAACTTAGAGATAAATACACCCTACAAATGAAGTCGTGCAATAATTTATTTGTGAGAAAGTTGCCACCTAAACGTCTTTTTAAACTAGTGTTATTGCACAAGGACCCAATTTAGTTTTAAAAGAAAGTAAATTATATTTTTGAGTCTTTATAATAGGTTATATTTTATTTTTAGTCTTTTTTTTTTAATTTTTGTAATGAAAGACCTTTGGTTAAATTAAAAGAGTTACTTTTTTCTTTAACCTAATGATCGTTAAGTTTTTCAATTAATTCCTCTCATATTGAATGCACATGAGAACATTTTATTCATTTTACTTTAAATGACCAACCTTGTAACACCATCATTACCATTACCGTTACCGTTACCGTTACCGTTAATAATAATAATAATAATAAGTATTAAAAGTTTTGTCTTTTTAAGAGTAAAATGACTTAAATTGAAGAAATTTAACCGAAAACTTAACTTTCATTAACTTAAAGGCCAAAAACCAACCCTTATTGTATATACTAACTATTACATAAAGTCGGTGCAAAGCACCGGCCAATCACGTGTTGTCGCGTAGCGATTTAGTTTTTTTAACGTATTTACGGTTTTAAATTTTGATTTTTGACGTATTTCGGTTTTAATACTCGACTTTTATTAATTGGCATTTTAGTCTCTGATGAGTTTTCGACTTTGATCTCTTACTCTATTTGGACATATAGTACGACTTCAACATTCTGGATTTGACATGGTTATCGTTTTGACCTCTAACTTTTGATATTTCATCGCTTTTTAACATGTGGCACATTACGGTTTTACGACGTGACGTACGAAATATGATATTTTTTTATCAACGCATGTGACGAAGTAACATACGCAAGACCCGACTTCATGACTCGGCCGCTGCAACACGCGGGCCCTGTCTAAAATCTAGTTTTAACCAAAAACCACTCGGTGTAAAAAGAATTTCCAAATATCAAATTATAACGTATCATAGAGGCCAAAAATGTAATTTACTCTTTCAAAAGTCTTGGGAGAATGATAATTTAAAGCCGAAAGGACAATAATCGCATAAATAGTAGAAAATATGGTTTCTTTTGGACCACGTCTTTTTGTAGTTGAATGATAAAGATGTCTAAAAGATGAAAAGCTATCTGGGATGATGCTAGTTAGCTGGAAAATGATATTTGATGAGTATTTTCTTGTCATAAAAAAAAAAAGAAAACAAAACAAAACAAATAAATAAACATGATCGGAAGGTTTTACACATTTATTTCTTACACTCATCTCCTAAGGTTTTATAAAATATAATTTTAACTTTTGTTTACAATAGTGTATTTTTTCTAGGTTTAGATTTCATTGTTTATTTATTTTTCATTTGTTATATATAATGATAGTTGGTAGATATAAGATATCGATTAAGGATGTTCAAACAAACTGAAAATAAAAAATATTTAAAAAATTGCATTCATAACTCACAATCCAAACCGAATTGTAATTTTGGCTTTCAGTTAAGTTACAAACCATATCTGAATTGTGACATCAGTTTTTGGTTACACAAAATACCGTTTATTTAGTACAGTTATCTGAATAAAGCGTGGAAAAATCGGATGACCGAACCGAATAATCCTACTAAAGCAGTGGAATTCGGTTCAATAGGCAAAAAGAATTTCATAACCGAATAAACCTACTAAAACGATTGAATTCGATTCAGCTTGGGCAAGAAAGATTTCATAACCGAATAAACCGAACCGTTGAGCACACACATCAAACACTTTTAATTTAAACATATTATTAATTTCATTAGATAACATAATTTTGCTAATTAATAAGAGCAATAAAAAATTAGTGGAAGTATTGTTAAGTTTGAAAATATTTTTAGGAGTGTAACAAGTATATAAGAGGGATATATATGTATAGACACACCCAAACGTTCATTGTCATCTACGAACTTTGTTGAACTTAACATAAGCTTGACTACATTAATATGGTACATTAATATACACCTTTCTTTTCAAATTTGTTTACATTGTTACACCACCTCCTTAAGGTTTTAGCAAAATGCAATTTCAACGTTTTTTTTTATAAAAGTGTAATTTTCTTTTAAAATAAGATTATATTTCTTGTAATATTGTATAAGCTATTGCATTTAGTTAGTGGGTATCGAATAGGGGCGTCCAAACAAACTGAAACCGAAAAGACTTGGAATAAATGTATCTGTAACAAAAAAATTAACGGAATTGAAAATTTGGTTTTTAGTTCGGTTACTGTATCCGAATTGTGAATTTAGTTTTCGGTTACAAAAAACATGGTTTATTCGGTTCGGTTGTCTGAATAAACCATATAATAGTTAGTTTCATCGGATAACCGGACCAAATAAACCTACTAAAATGGATGAATTCGGTTCGGTCAGGCCAAAAAAAATTTCATAACCAAATAAACGTAAAGCGTTATAATTCGGTTATGTTGAGCCAAAAAAAGATTTCACGATCGAATAAAAAGAATTTGCAACCGAATAAACCGAGCCGGAGAAACTGTTAACGAAACCGTTAAATACTGACATAATTTTTTTGATATACACATATTATTATTTTCATTTAAGAACACAAATTTTTAACGAATAAGGACAATATAAGTTTAGTGGGAATTTTTGACAAGTTTCAAAATTGTTTTTAAGGGGTGCGTATAGGAACTCCCTTACTATATTCTTGGTCTTCAGTATTCACTCAATCCACATATTTGGTTCCTTGTAGTATCGATATTAAAATTTATGATTATTTTGTTTAAACATAGCAGAATATTATACTTCTAAATACTAAAAAAATAAAGGGATAACTTTGTAGAACAGAAAATAACTTTTGAGATTGTTCTTATTATGTTACTCATAGTGTTCTTTGTCTTGATTAGGTCATTAAACTTTAAATAAATGTTCTAATCCTAGACACTTTACCTAATCAACAAGTTAAGATATTTATTTGATATTTTCCTTACACTTATTATTTTACTAAATGTTTGCATTGAAATTAATTTAACATCACCAAGGATGCACCTACATACCCACATCGACGCTCACTATCAACCACCTCACCGGTGACATTACCACCTCAAATATATGGCCTCCTGTTACACCACCAACAAAACTAAACAAACTCATTCGGATTAGCGTTATATACCCAACCCTATCCCCCATCAGTAACCTTCACGTCTTTCGTGACCCCTCCTTTGAAACTCGCCACCAACCCTCACGTCTCTAGTAAACCCATATATGTGCGTTTTGGAGACGAACAAATTCCCACTAAACCTATGGTGAATCTCAAGTCGACTCATGAAACCCAGAAATCAATACCCATAGTTGATTGCACAACTGACCATGCGGGATGTGGCATTTTGTGAATAAATGGTGATTTGCATATCTAGTTCGGAAGTGCTGTGGAATGATCTAATTTTATGCGTTTAAACATTAACATTTATATATTTTATATGGTTAAATTACTTGGAATAGTTTAACTATGTTTAAATATGTTTTGGTAGGTAAACAAGTGATTTGGGGTCTTAGGTGCCAAGTTTCAAGTCAGATGGGCCAAAACTGAAGAAAAACAAGAATCCGAATTTTGCCAGTGCAGTAGGTTACAAATTTCTAGTAGACTACGGGACTGGGATGGAAATTTAAGTTAAAAATGGGCTTTAGGTGAAAATTATCATCCCTTGGTTTCCAAGCCAAGAACAAACTCAAGAACGAAAATTCTTTAGTAATCGTTTCTAGGTGATATGTTCATGTAAGAGACATAGTGAGTTGAATGTTTTGGTTTGTTTTCTATTAGTAGTTTTAATATGAACGATGTTATTCACTAATTGTTACAATTACAATTAAAGTAATTGATTGGTTTTCGGTTTTATGCTTTTTTATTGTCTACTCATAAAGATTGGGTTTGATAGTTAATTGATCATCGTATATAAATCATATTTCATGGTTAAACCTAAACATGTGTATTCAATATTATCTTTGAATCTGGATCCTATGAATGATTGTTTCTTTTATAAGTATTTCTTTTTGTATTCACAATTAACTGAACTCCAATTCAAGGTTATTTCCATGCAACTGTTTAATTTATTTCTTTCAACTTAATAATTTATTAATTAAGCATTAACCACCAATTCTCATGGATTTATTAACTTTATTTTTGACTGACCAAACGACATCGATCAAAATGACGCCGTTGACGGGGAATTCGTGTGCTTACTCTTTAGTTTAATTTAGTTTATAAGCTTCATTAAAAAAATCTTTTTTTTTTGTTTAAGTTTGGTATTATGTGTGGGTTTCTTTGTTTGTGTATGCAGGTATAAGAATCTTAAGTTTTAAGATCTTACATTGGAAAGATATCATTCATCATGTCGAGGTTGCGATAGTCTATTGCACACACGTGATGATTGTCTCGTGTTCCGAAAAAAGTGAGAAGGGGCAAGGAGATTGAATGAGTTGGATGCTTATTTGGACGATATTGAAGATTATTATTTGGCGTTGGGCAACAATTATCGAGATAACACGGATCGTTATGTTGAGCAAGATCGAAATTACCACAATCATGATCCAAGGATAAAACAAAGCTCAAGCTACTAAGTGGAGTGTAATGAGTATTATATTGAATACTCTCGGCCACCATATCCGGATTATCAAGAGTCAATATATGTAGACCATTAGATACACTATCAAGATTTTTATCAATCTCATGCACGTATGGTCAAAGAAATTATAATTGCTCAAACCAAAAACCTCCTTTGAACCACCAATCATATCAATATGAGAGAAAGACACTTGGATTATGTAGAACAAGAATTGGAGAAACCTCATATGTCGATAGAAGACTGTCTAGAGTTATTGGATTGGAAGTACGATATTTATCAAAGAAACTGAACGGTAAGAGGTTTGGAATGTCAAGGTTGGAGAAAAGTCAAGCAAAACAAAGGTGGTTATCTTTACAAATTGAAAAATATAGATGTTGAAGAATTAAATATGGAATCCGTTATGGTTGTTAGTGTTGTGAAAGAATTGGATATATGTTGTTAAGAGCCAAACACAGAATGGTTAGAGTCAAGTGAAGACACTACAGATCATGAAGAACAAGTAATTGAGGTAATGCGGATGTATATTCAGTTTCCTTCTGAAATTGTTATCTTAAATGATGGTGTTGGGGAAAAGAGTTTGAATTTGAAGAAAAGGAAGATAAGATGGCAAGACATCCATCAATTTCTCATTAAATGGCTCCACAACAACTTCTTAGTTTACATGCCAATTATTAGGAAGCAATTATGGCATTGGCATGTCTGTTACCGAGCATTTGCAGGAAACTCAGTTGGCAAATGTGCACTTCAACTGCCATAATAAAAGTCCAGGTAACAAGTAGGGTTGAAGACTTTAAAACATAACACTTGAAGGAGGCATTCCGATGTGCTTTTTTGTGTTTATTTATATTTATTCTTGCACATTTGTTTAGTGTTTGATGAGTTTTGTAGTAGACCCACAATAACACGTAAGTGTGGGACGTTCCATCACTAGGTACGTGGTTCAGATTTAATTTCAAGAGTCGAGGATATCTCTATTGTTAAGGAAGGGTGTTGATGTTATTACCTAACTTTATTTTGAAACTAACACACATCTTTTACTTTTATTTTTATTTTTTTAATATTAGCTTTATAATTTCATTAGTTCATTTTTAGTGTTTTCAATTCATATACTATTTGGTAAATAAATAAGTTATTTGGTGCTACACTACAATAGCCTACGGTTTCGTAGTTCGACTATGGTTTTTTCACAACAGATGGGTTAGTTGTACAGCACCTACGACCATCACAGTAGGCTACGGTGGTCTTGGTTACGGGTTAAAGAACCGAGCTACAAAAAACGCAACAGGATGGTGGAGAAGATGACAACATAACATACAATTCCAACGGTAGGCTACAATTATAACACTAAAACGTTAAAACACGTGAAATACGTGATTTTATGAAAGTTCACGAAATTAAACATATAAGACACACAATATGAAAATTCATTAAACTTATATTTATTTAATTTTTCAAGGTAATTTTTATTAATTCACCAACGTCTGGGTACGTATTAACTCGTGTGTGATCCAATATTTCTCTAAATTTTTGATACTTGTAAATTCTTGTGTAACAAATAACACATTTAATTCAACTAAGTAAATGTAAAGTATAATTTCATTAACAAGACTAATAGGATTTAGTTAACGGGGTTAACTTGAGATTGCCGAGTGTCGCAATACTCTTGTCAGGTACAATACATGCTTTAAAGGCATGATCAAGGAGTGCAACATCCAAGAACGATCCACGAACATTGAGGTCAAGCATCTTGAATAGAAGGCTGTAAAATCCCGATAATGTGTCATTCTATATCATTAGCATGATTAGTACAACGGACAAGGACATCTATGTGATGACATGCATGACTCATTACATGTATCCTCACATACTTCTCATACAACCATTGACCAAAACCCTTTATCCTTTTCCTCCGATGCATGAACAACCCATGGTCCTTAGCAATAACTAGAGGCGTCAACGGTTCGGTTAACAGGTTATTCGTTTCTAATATATTTTTTGTTCTAACCATTGACTGAACAAAATTCAACCGTTTACGTCATTTATTCGGTTCAGCTATCCGATTAAACCTATTATTATTATTATTCGGATAACCGAAATGAAAAAACCTTAATATGTATAACCATTAACCAAACTGAAAACCAAATTCACAATTGGATACGTAAGAAAGCGAACCGAAAACCGAGTACACAAGTGAAGATTCCTTAGGCAACACACTTCTCGACCAATTAAAATTCCTTCCTCTTTTTACAAGTTCGGTTTTTCGACAGAAAATCAGATTGCAGATCCATTACGCATGTAGCCAAGTCATAATCGTACCGGATCGAGTGTCTATGTAATATTGGTTATCCTTCTTTAACCAAAGGGGTGTATATACACACCCCCCTTATATACTTGTTCACCCCACACCCCCTATAAAAATATTTTCAAACTTGTCAAAATTTCTCCATTAGTTTTTTATTGCCCTTTTGCGTTAAAAAATTGTATTTGTAAAGAAACTAATAATATGCGTACATAAAAAAAATGTTTGATATGGATTTTTCAGTAGTTCTATCAACGGTTTGTACGATTCAGTTTGTTCGGTTATGAAAACGTTTTTCGCCTAATTAAATCGAATTCAATCGCTTTACTAAGGTTTATTCGGTTATGAATTTATTTGGGCCTAACCGAACCGAATTCAACCGCTTTAGTAAGGTTTATATTGTTATTCAATAAAACTGATTATTATATGTTATATTCAGATAACTGAATCAAATAAAGTGTATTTTGTGTAACCAAAAACTGAATTCACAATTTAGATATGGTTACTAACTGAACCTAAAACCAAAATTGCAGTACGTTTGTTTTTTCGGTTATGAATACAACTTGTTTCCAGTTATTTTCGGTTTTTTTAACACCCCTAGATTGTATTTTGTAATACCTTAGAAGAAAGGTTGTAACAAGTAGAAAAATGTAAAAAGAGGATGCGTATAATAATACCTAAAGGTGCACATTTCGGTTATTTTGAAGAACTAGTTCTTGTTCTAAAAAAGGGTTTTTTCAATTGCTGGGCTGAAACGCTAGACTACTGAAAATCTACAATTGGGCTTTCATTTAGAGTAAAAACACGCAAAACTTATTAGGCTTTCATTTACATAAAGAAGTAAAAAAAGTGACCTTTTTCGATGGGTTTTCACTTACATAAAATCTAACTCTCATTGACTCACTGAATTGAGACTAATCATTTATTTGCACAACAGTATAACAAATAACAGACTGTACAGTTATTTAATTTGTATCACACTATCACTATGTCTATGCGTATGCTAGTAAGCCACTATAGAGTATTAGAGTCTATGGTTATAAAGTTTTGTAGACTAAATGAGTGATAACATTAAAAATGTTAAATATTACAAGATAGTTTATAAAACATTAAATAAGTAATAACATTTAAACATACTGGTTTTTTGCAGGAACCGATTCTGATTCTTTTAGAACCTGGAATTTGGAAAATATTATAATCTATTCGGAAACTATGGTTTGGTTCCAGTTCCGGTTTAGTTCTTCTAGAACCGGTTCTTCTAGAAATAATTTTTTGTTATTGAATCGGTTTGAATTCCGGTTTTTTATGCACCTCTAGACTCTAGTAATACCCTTACTAATCTGGGCTATTAATCTTGACAAAATTTCTTTGATCTTTAAAGAGGGCTCATATCCAGTGGGCCTGCTAAGAAGTAAACAAGAGTTGGGCTTTGGCCTAACAGTTTATAAAGTACGCTTAAAGTTTTAACATAACTTAGAATTTGACTTTCCTCGCAATTTCATAAGTAAAAAAAGAAAATATTAACTAAGAAACTAATACTCCTTAAGGTGTTCCATGAGGTATTTAAATTAGGGATGAGATCGGATCGTATCGGTACCGTCCCGATACCGGTATATACCGCCTAGTACCGGTACTGAGTTAGAGGAAAAGTGGGTACCGGTATCGATACCGAATTTAACGGGACGGAACCGGTATTTCGGTACTAGTACCACGTTGGTACCGGTTTCATGTTTTATCTTTTTTAATAAAATTTATTCATTTTTTTGGGTTTAATTTTGTACTTTTTAATATAACTATACTATAATATACTTGAATATAAAAAAAAGAAATAAAATATGATACAAATTAATTAAAAATTATATTAGATTCATTTGATTTAAAAGTTTAATAATTTAAAAAATGTTACAAAATTACTCAACGTTGTATAGAAAACAATTTATAATATTGAACATCTAATCATCTAATACACAATATTTATAACATCACAAATTACTTAAAATATATAAAAAAAAACTGTTTTTATGTAACCGGTACTAACGTGGTACTAAGCGGTAAAGTACCGGTACCACCTAGTGCCGGTACCGAATTTTATGAAAAGTGGTACCGATACCGGTACCAATTATGTTTAATCGGGACGGTACCGGTACTCAGTACCAAAAGCTCATCCCTAATTTCAATAATAAATTATCTTATAACAATTGTTAATGGGAAATGAGTAATATGTAAAAGTGTAAACTTTAGTTTTGGTCCATCTTTTCTTTTGATATCATTAACAATTTTAGTTTTACCTAAACAGTTTTGGTTCATGTGTTTTTAATTTCTACCAGAAATGGTCCCGAACACTAACTTCATCCAATTTTCCGTTAAGTCTAGCTCCTTTACGTACAGAGTAAAAATGTCATTTCTCTCATTATTTTTTACATGCAACTAAATAAAATTGTTAACCTACATGATGACATAATTGTAAATAGTTGAAATTTATATGATAGGCCAACTGCATTTTAGTCTTTGGCCCTTTTTTCAAGTTCCACCATCTTCTTTAAACTTCCATAACTTTTACACACGTCTTTATCTTTAATAAAAATTACATAAAAAAGGAGTCTTTTTTATCTTCAAAATGCACATAGTTTTGATGTGTAAAAACGAACTTTTTTTCCATGTTTCAGCTCATTATGTTATATCATCAGGTCATTGTGTTACTTCATAAGGTCATTGTATTATATCATGACATTTTGTTATATTATAACTTGTTTTCGAATACAAACTAAAACATTCATAATAACACAATATGTCAAATCTTATAACTTTTTTTTATTTTTAACATATTATTATATGCCATACGCTATATCTTTAAATTTATTACTTGTCTTATTTTATAATCCTTAATAGGTTATTGTGTAATTCTATTAAGTACAAAAAAATTAAGTATAATAATAATAAAAGTTAAAACTATTGACATGTGACATGTGACGATTGTAAAATGATATTGAATATGGTAAATGATTAAAGACATAAATAAACAACAAATCATTCACAAAGTTCCAGCAACACGTTATGTGATTTATTATAGGATCAACTTTTCGATATTGTCGTAAAAAGGTCAGCCTCACATTCAAAAGTAATGGTTGCAGCCTTTTCTAAAGTTAAATTAAGGTAGCTACCTTTAATTTGTAAATTTTTTAAGGTGATGTTAAGGACACGAGATTTTTTTTCTTTGATATCACCTCAATGTGTCGCGCATAGGACTATGCGTTACTTTTTGGGTCTTCTAAGTGATGTCGGGACCTAGGCGTCACGCTGTAAGTACAAGGTCAGTCTGAAGGTACGAGGTTGACATAAAGGTTGATATAAAGCTAAGTACGAGATCAGGTCTCAACTTCACGCTGAGGCTTAAGCGTGACGCTTAGGTCGGGCCACATGTGACACCTCATTGTTTGCTTGAGTGACATAAAGGGTGAGAGGACGTGTGGGAATCTGGTTCTGTTTACATAAACGTCACGAATAGGCCTATGCGTGCTTTGATTTTTATTTTCTTCGTATATTACAAGTTCAATTGTAACTCACAACACAAACTTCAAAACTTTCAACCAATACTTTCTCATTTCTAAACACCAGCTTAATTTAAATACAATGTTGAATTCTAGAGATAATAATAAAAAATCAAAGCTTCAGGATTTGAATGAGTTGCCAACCTCCGAAGATTTTAACCAGGTTTAACAAATGTTTATTTTAGCAAGAATAGATGTTATTATAGTTTATTTAGTTTAAAAATATAATTAGACTAGGTTAACACTTGTGGGTACCCACGAGGTTAATTGTAGATAATCATATTATAAAGGCTTATTCAAAACTTCTAACCATTACGTTTTCAGGAGTATTACGTATATGGGAGTCACCCTACGTGGGGGTGGGGGAACCAACCCATTGAGTTCATATGGTCAAGGGTCATCTCAGCAGCAGCCATTACCGAGTTACAATGAACTGGCGTACATGTCACTATTTGGATCCACGAATTATGGTGAAGGTTATCCCCCGTATCAGTCACAACAAGAACTGGATTATGCACATCTCTTGTACCAGTGTTACGGATATCCCCCGTACTAGTCAAAACGAGAACCAAACCTTACACACGTGTCAGATACTTTCACTGGGAATGACACCGATGAAGATGACAGTGACGGTTTCGTTCATCATAAAAGAAATGATGAAGAGAATGAATCGGATGAAGACCGTATAAGGAAGCCGACAGTTTCATATAAAACAGACAAAGTAAGAAACTGTGACATCTGCCCCGAACCCGAATCCGGACGTCCGACTCGAACCCGAAGTTGCTTATCTCTTACCTTGAAAACGCATTTATTTCTCTAAAATGTAACGTTCGTCATTATTTTTATAAATAAACACTTTGAATTCTACGTTATTTCCATCTCAATTAGATAGCTGCATTTACCTCGCAATAAATCTACATGTGTTAAATAATTACAATAATAATAAATCTCAAAATATATATAGTATATATAAAGTAATATTATTAAGATCGTTAAAAGAAAATGATTCTAAGTCTCGAAATAGTCTCTTAATGACTTAAACGAACCAAAACTATAAAAACGTCACTTCTAAAAACGCTACAATTTATTTAGTTAAGTTTGTTAGTTAATATATTATATAAAACTAACTTTGGGTTAAAACTGTAATTTTTAAAACTTGAATTTAAAAGTTATTAACCAAAGTTAAACTAAAACAAACCGCAGGGACTGGAAGTGTAAAATCTGATAAAACCCAAACACACCCCCCTGTTACCCCGTTTTCCCGGCGAGGAGGTCCGGCGACCTCCGGTGACCTCCGGCGAGGCCAAAAACCGGCCCAAATCCATGTTTTAATGTCCAAAAACGTTCCTTATCGTCTACTTACCATGTTCGAACCCGTATTAATGCTTAAAATAACGCGTTTACAGCTATTTGGCACGATTGATTTGGAGAATCAAAAACAAAAATACCCTTTTCCGTAAATAGATCGGCAATCTTTAAATAAACCTTCCCAAAATCTTTAATTATAACCGAATAACAATCCCCAATTACCAGAACCTTCAAATCTTTCTGCTATTATCAAAATCAGTCGACCAAAACCGCAACTCCGGCGACTTGAGTCGTTTTCAACATTCCGGTCATCAAACCAGGTAAATTTTATATTGGTTTTAATCCTCTCGATCATCTACATCTATCTATACCCTCAATTTCATCTCGTTTCATCTCAGATTCTTGGATTTAATCCCAAAACCGTCGACATTCGTTCCTAGCCGAATCCATATCAAACGATCACCAGAAGGTATGTTCTATATATCAAAATACTCGTGTTGTAATGGGGATTAAAAACCCTATATTGGATTGGGATTGTAGTAGCTGATTTGAACGAATTGGTTCGATCATTGTTCTAGGGCTTGTAATATTCATGGGTCTTGCTGGTTAGTATATGTTAAAAAAATTAAAGTCAGAACTAATTAACAAAAGCTCATCTGGTCCAGCGGTGGGTGTGCGTTTGTTTGTGGCAAAGGACAAGGGTTCGAAACCCCTCGCTTGCGTTTCTGTTTTTTTTTTGTTGTTTTAACATTTTTCTTTAAATTGGTTAATATTATATTGTAATTATAATAAACAAATAAATAGTATTAATTATATTAAACGCATTTTAATGTTTATAAACTTATAAAATTATATATTCAAATAATAATATCATATTATTAAGTATTTAAAATGTATACATATTTAAAATAAATACAAAAAGACAAATACTTATGAAATATGTATATACTCAAATCCGAAAAATATATTTTTACGTTTCGTACCTGAAATCACAAAACGTAATTCAAAACCCTAAATCCTAAATTTTAAACCCTAATTTCCAATTTATAATCTAAATTCCTAATCCCAAATTCGAAACCCTAGATGCTAAACGAGAGATTCTTGTTTCTATTTGTGATTCTTGTTTCTATTTGTTCGTTTCTAAGTTCGGGTTTTCCCAACTAATTAGGTGGTACTAATATTTGAGAGATTCTCGGTTCGTCATAGACATTTCATTTTTCCGGTTGTCTTTGCTTATTAAGGTGAGTAAACTCACTTTCCCCTTTTTCTGTTTTACTTTCTGGGGTTGAAACATGTGTTCTATACGATGCTATGGTTTCTTTTTGTTTCTTGTTTCTTTTTCAAAATGAGATCAATTAATATGTTAATCTAGTTTGGCCGCTTGATGCAATCTTATGTGTTAGGAATAGAAATTATATTATTTGTAATTTCCACCGGTACGATATTAGCGCTAATGGCCTGACAAGCCCACCTACACTAATGGCCTGATAGGTGATTAGACCCGGCGATTCTTTTGTTGATTCTATAGGTTAGATTCTAGTTGATAAACGAGATGCTTGTTACTGAGTTGCTATGACCCTTGAGATGCTAAAAATATTTATTGATAACTTATACAACGAGATGGTTCAATGACGGTTACTTGTCGGTTCAATAAATGTTATAAATAAATGTAACACGGTTGATTCTATGTTGATTCTATGGTCATGGTTGAATGATATAATGATATTGCTATACACATAAACTTGCGTGACATATTCATATTGATCTCGGATTTCATATTATGTATTATCAAATGTGTTTTTACTCACTAGCTAATTCTTTAGCTAACTTATTTTACACATGTTTCAGGTGGCGTTTGAATCGTTTATGCTTTACAAGACACGTAGGATTGCTTTTGGACCTAGATTAAAAGTTACTTAAATAGCCTTAATTATTGGTTTTTGCTTTCGTATTTAAGACTATTTACTTTTTCCTTGTCATGACATTGAGGCTTAATTAAATATTAAAATATGCTTTTAGTGTGCCATGTGCTTTGTACTAATGATATCCAATTCACTTGACAACCCGGTGTTTTCCGCCACCGGGCGGGGTGTCACAGAAACCATATTATTACATTATTTGTTAACTGTAATGTTTGTAATGATTGTTACTCTTTAAGTATTTTGATTCTCGTGAGGAGTTGGAGGATTATGCTAAAAGAAAAGGATTCGAACATAGATGCGGCATTGTGGTGCATCGGTCAAGGAAAACTGATGTGAAACTCGTATGCAATCGTAGTGGGGAACCTAAAGTCAAGGGAAAATCTAGGCGCACTAGGAGCAAAAAAAATTATGCCCCTTTAAACTCGAAGGGAAGTATGATTAGAAGAGTGATGGTTGGAGGTTGGTGGTGCATAACGACACACATAACCACGATGTTGTTGCCTTTGAAGAGGGTCATGTGCATCTTAGGAAGATGGCCGTCGAGGAAATTGATCTGATCAAGAAGTTACACTGGCAGCATGTGCGACCACGTCTCACTCATACAGCCTTACGGAAAGAGTTTCCTAACAACAGATGTGTTGTTAAGGACATATACAATCTCACGACAAAGTTCAAGGATGAAAATAAAATAGGCATGACACCAATGGATGAACTTGAATACTTGTTCAAGTGTAAAGATTTCATGTATGAAATGCAGGTGAATCCCTCCACCAAGGTTGTGGAAGATGTTTTCTTTTGTCATCCTACCTCAAACAAAATGCGGCGCGCCTTTCCGCACTTGATGCTGATAGATACGACGTACAAAACCAACATGTACAACCTTCCGTTTGTTCAGGTAATTTTGAATATTTTATTTATTATAATAGTGAACACTTATACTATTTTGAATATAAATTTATTAAAATACATGTCAAATCCATTTGTTTAGATTATTGGTGTGACGTCGACATCAAAGTCATTTTGTATTGTCCACGCATTTATATTGAGGGAACGAGAGGACAACTTCACATGGATCCTTGACCAGATCAAACGCATGCTCGTCGAGTGTGTATAGTCACACGTCATTATTACATATAGGGATCAGGCTCTGATAAGCTCATGTGACAAAATCTTCTGAGATGATACTAAAATCCTGTTCAGGTGGCACGTCAAGGAGAATATAATAAGAAAATGTCACACCCTTATCAAAGTCGACATGTGGAAAGAATTTCCATACTGGTGGAAGATCCTATGTAACTCTCCCACAGAAGATTTGTAACGTTATAACTGCATGAAGATGGAAGAAAGCTTATTAGAACTGGATAAATATGGTAATAACTTCATAGTTTTTGTTAGGGCTGACAATTTCCGAAACGGACACGATACGACACGACATGAAATTAACAAGTTTTGTTTTTGACCTTATCAGGTGGCGTGTCATTAATAGGTTAACATGATAAAGACATCTTAGTTATCTTGTCTTAATAGGTTAAAGATCTGTTAACACGATAGGTACCCTATTAATATTTATTTAAAGTAAAATTTAGTAGAGAATGGAGGTGAAGATGATCTTTGTTGGAGATGGATAGAAAGAATAAAGACTCCTATCGACTTCTAATCTTTTTTACATATTCATTTCTCAAATATTATTATGGTTAAATACTATTTTATGGACTTTTGTTGTTTTGTGGCTTAAAATTATCATGTTAAGTAATATTTTGATATTTAATACTTAGTAACTATTTTGAGAGTTTTATTTTATTTAAAAAATGAATTTTTATCGTGTTATATCGTGTAACCTGCTTTTTATCGTGATACGTTTTTCATGTTACGTCTTTCATGTTATGTTTCATGAGTATTGTGGCTTAAGAATTATCATGTTACGTCTTTCATTTTTATGACATACGTTAAAACATGATGTTTAAAGAATACTTGACCACGCCCCGTACAATCCATGTCCTGACTCGATCTTCAAACATTCCTCATGTCGTGAGAGACTGTTGGTCCAGTAGATCGTCAATCCGTGCTATATATGATATAGATCAGATCAAAACCCTTTGTTACCACTAGAACTAGTAACAAAATGATTAAGAATTGGATCAAATAAGCAAAAAACCCATAAAACCCATTAAGAATTAGATTAAGAAGATTAGAAGTAGATTGATCAGATTAATGCAACAAAGATGTAACAGATTCAATTC
The DNA here is from genome assembly GCA_030867185.1 of Tagetes erecta. NCBI lineage: Eukaryota > Viridiplantae > Streptophyta > Magnoliopsida > Asterales > Asteraceae > Tagetes > Tagetes erecta. Next base: position 18,777,476 of record CM061492.1, on the reverse strand, counting down.
CTTGCAAACAATCAATAAGGTTCGAACTCAAGATCAAAGTGTAATTGTATATCAATAAAGTTCCAAGAGTTGTGTACAAATTGCCCTAAAACAACTATATATACAGTAGCTAGTGTCGCAGGCAGTGTCGCATAGGCGACACTGCCTGCTCGCAAAGCTAAGACAAGCTGCATGCGACACTATAGTATCGCATGCAGTGTCGCATAAGCAAGCATAAAACCTAGTCAAAAGTAAACTAACCTAACTATTACAGCGAAAACAAAATACGACTAGTCTATTACAAAGTAAACAAAGTACAAATAACGACATGGTGAAGTACCACCCTACATGTGGTCAAGAGAGACCCTAAATACCTACGAACAGTGTTGTAAAAATCGGCCTAGGCGGTATATTAATTGGTGATTAATCAGTAATCGGTGAGGTACCTTGTCGATTTTCTAAAATCGTTCCATTAATCGGTAGACGGTTCTAGCCGGTCCTAGGAGGGCTAGGTGGTCCTAATCGTAGTAATTGGTCAATGAAAGTCAAAGCCTTTTAATGGCTTTTAAACCTTCAGTTTATACTCGATCTATAACCCATAGGTTATATTCCTTAAAACCATAACCTAAGGCGTTAATTTCACTTTTCACGATCAAAACTTAGAATTTTGATGTATTTTGAAGTATTACGTTTGCAATTTTGCATCAGTGAGGGTGTATGTATATAACTGAAATTTACATATAAAAATTCAAAATCCATGAATGTTGAAGTATTATATTTACATCAATGTGTGTGTATATATGTATAAAAATGAAATTTACATATAAAAACACCACACAGATTAATTACGATTAATCCCGGTTCCTAGCTCCAAGGTACCTCACCGCCCGACTACCGCCTAGCGAATTCTACAACATTGCCTGCGGCCACCACATAATCATATCATTAGTTAATTATGTTACTTCATACAATACTTGAAAAAAAAAATAAATAGTATCTAAAGAGAACTCCATAATCGTGTTAACTTGTCTCTGCAAGTTTAGATCCTTTATGGTTACTAGCTTGAACCCGAGCTCTGGATCTTAACATTTAACTCTCATGCATTCATCCTTAACATACATGCACTTTCATTTCCCACGACATGATGATACTTTTAACGACATTATAATACATGCGTCCATACCATTCCCATGATTGTATTACTATGACCTAATCATCACATATGCAATCATTTCAAACATACGTGCTTATAAGTGTGTATACATTATTGCTTGTATCATATTTGCAATTAAAGGTTCCCATTAAAAATTTTAAGCAATGAGTTATAAATAAAAAATGGAAATAGTTACAGAACATGGCCATGTTACCATCAAAGCTTATCAGGTGCTACATGGCCATGTTGCTACGAGACATGGCCATGTTAGAGGCAAAACTTCAAGAAACTTCACTTATTTCTTGTGTTTTTTACCAAAATTATCTAGTGATTGTCCGAAACTATAAAAACCCAAATAAGTCACAATTAAGTTACCATCCAAAAAATACGCATTATTAATGCGTATACTTATTTATATATCATCTATACAATATTATACTACTCATGAAGAATTGGATATTTATTCAACTTCATATCCTTCATACTTCTAATCCTTACATATTAGTATTTCCTTCTTCATTTTCATACAAGTTCATCTATACACTTCATACTTCTAATCGTAACATATTAGTATTTTCTTATTCATTTTTATACAATTTTATCCATTCCATACCAATTTCACATACCATAAATACATAAGGATCACATCATGCCTCACAATGAACAAATCAAGGTTGCACCTTGGTTTCTACCATTCTACATTTATCTAGCTCTCATTCTACATTTATACATAAACATGGCATTAACAAACCAAGAGTTTAGTTCATAAATCACTTACCTCGAGTCTTCATGACCTTGCTTGTTTACTTGGCTCATCTTGACCCGATATCCCAATTCAATCTTGAGTCCAAGTTGACATGACTCCTATCTTTTCATGCCATCTAATTCATAAAATTATTCCTTTCATGCCATCTAATTCACAAAATTATTAGCATACATGCCCCTTCATAACAATTATTATTTCCAACTTCTATATCATGGTGACTTGCATTGTTTTATCACTAACATGCATAAGAAATGAACTTACAATCACATGTTTGTAATTCAAGCCATCCAACTTGACATCATACACACACACATACACATATGTCAATCAATTTACCATCACACATACACACACACACACACACATATATATATATATAGGATGAGGATCATTATAGATTACCTTTTTATCACAAGAACAAAAAGAACAATTTATGGCCCTTGATCAAGTTTTTGACTATTCTAATATCACTAATTTATATATATGTAAATCAATGGTTCTTTAGTTTACATGTATGTGAATCAATGGTTCCTTAATTTACATGTATGTAAATCAATGGTTTTATAGTTCTATAATTAAGGTGGTTCTGTAAGGATCCTAACCATATATATATATATATATATTGAGAAGACTCACATATTACGAGAAGAAAAAGAAGAAACTTAAATCACTAAAAAACTTATCAATAGTTTAGTTTAAATAAATTCACTTCCTACATACAACTGTGTAAGGTATAAACTAAAAAAAATCATATAAAATAATTTTTACGTATGTATTTTAGCATTTTAAATTTACCTACATTTGAGTAGGTTATGTGTAAGTAACAAAACCTACGAATGACTTTCACATGTGTATGTTTAACAAATAAATGAAATTTATTCAATTTTATTTTTTGAATATCAAAGTTAATGAATAAATATTGCATTTCTATAATTTTTTTGTATGCTAAAAACGTTTTTGGTTGAAAAATGAAGAATTTAGCAATTTCTTTTTCTTCTCATAATATTTGGTATTCTCAAATAAAGTCTCCTCTAGACCACCACACTCCCACCTAGGAGGGTTCAATGGGGAACCTCATTTTTAGTGGGGAACAAAGAAACACATCTTAGCCATTCATTTAATCTTATGGAGCACATTCGCTATTCCATTATCCTATACATCTCATTTGAACACATCTAAAATCATCACCTTCCAAAAACCTAGACCACCCCACTCCCACCTTCCCCTACCCCACCCAAAAACCTAAAGTTTCGCCACCCCCACCCAAAAACCTAAAGCTTCGCCACCCCACCCACCACCCACCCTGCAAAAAAAATTCTAAAAACTAAACCCAACCCCATCTAAAAACCTAAACCATCCCACCCCACCCCCACCCAAAAATGCTAAACCCCCTCCTTGCCCCCACCCAAACACGCTAATTAGGTTTTTTTTTAAACAAGGATCATCTGTGGCTTAGTAGAAGTTTAAAAATGAAAAATTACTAATATAACCCTAACCTTAGATTAGAAATGACCAACATAGCCCTTTAACCTAACGTTTGACTAACGTCAAGTTAGATGAAGGTACTCAAATTGCAAAGGTCAGAAAACTAAGGTACTCAAATGGCTAAAATTAAAACGTGGGTACTCATAGTGCTAATTAAAGTAAAGTTCAGGTACTCAAATTGCACTTTATTTTATTAACTATTTTAATATGACAATTTTACATACATGTAAATCAATGGTTGGTTAATTTACATGTATTTAAATGAATGATTCTTTAGTTTACATGTATGTAAATCAACAGTTCTGTAGTTCTGTAATTAAAATTGTTCTGTAAGGATCCTAACCCTAAATATATATATATATAAACAATCTAACTTATATCACATGATCTCTCTAATCTTAATATCATGTTAGGAAGTCTAACCATGTTATTCCCACATTTGTTGTCAAGTATAAAACTTTCAACTTAGGAAAATATGTCCATATTGACACACTAGACTATTAATTACACCATATGCATGGCATTCACATGTGGTATGACACATACAACCTTATGATCACTTAGGTACATACATACACACATTTAATCTCACACATCACAATGCAACGTTCGATTCAATGTAAATAATCATTCACATTCCAACCAACTTGACTCATTAGTGTAAATACATGTATAACCGTTTTCAAGTATCTTAGATACTTCTAACACATCCGTATAGGTATACATAATCAACTACATTCCATTCATGTTCATCCATTACTTGCGTACAATTTCACTGATATTGTCATCTAGACATTTCATCAAACACTTGGTATGCATACAATATTTAAGGCACAATGTACAAGTACTTCATGCTTACCTTTCTAGCTCATAAAATCAAGCACTAACAAATTGCATGGAGCCATTAACATCTAGTTAGCATAAATTCAAGTTATTTGAGCTACTACACCAAGTTAACTAGAAATAATCATGAGTAAACCTTAAATTCGTCTTCCTCATCAACCCCCATGAATTTACTTTCAATTCCACCATATTATATGAAGAGATTTTTACATATTTCACATTCCTAACCTTCTTAATTACATATATCTTCAACCCTTAGTTTTTATTACATATTTTTCCTTCCATTAAAAGTTGACACAATTATCCTTTCTATCAATTCATATAAATAAATATTTATGTGAATGATAATTTGACAAAAAAATGTTGTTATATCAAATAACAAAGCTAGATTCATGGCGAGCATTAAAAACAAGTGAATTATAACACCGTTCAAAAAAAATAATATAAGCAATTTGTAAATATAATGGCTTAATGAATTCGATTTAGATTTGAAATTAAGAGAAATATGTAATTTTTAAGAAGATATATGTAAATAATCATTTAAATAGTTCATTAAGTGACAAATAGTAATTCAATTAATTATTTTTAATGAAATGGGTAAATGTGTAATATATGTGCTTAAGGAAGGGGTATGTAATTGATTTTTAGAGTTGGGTAAATATGTAATAAAAGAACTTAGAAGGGGGATATATGTGAATGACCCTTATATGAATTCATCATGAATAAAATAAACAACTAAAACACAATTCTTTCATAAAGTCTTACAATAATTACACAAGAACACTAGTATTAATCATCATACAATAAGTCTTTAACCAAAATCCACCATCAAGTGAAATTTCATTACTTACCTCTTGTTTAAAATCACTAATTAAAAGAAATCCTTGATCATGTAAGCATTTAAGGCTTGAATATCACCGTCAATTTAAGAAATCAAGGTTTGTTTGAGGATATGCTTCCTTATGTGTGTTGACAAACATATCTCAAAACCCCCCAAAAATTTGAGTACTCATTTCTTTATGTAGAGATTATTTTCAAACTTACAATATAGCCCCTCATGTTTGATTTTTACTTCTTTTTGTTTAAAACTTCATCTCTTACAATTTAACTTACATTCTAACTAAGTTAGATAACTTAGTTATATTATATAACTAAGTTTTGAGGCGTTATTTATGATCATTTCTGACATTTTATCGCCTTTGTTATGTTTTTTATACGGTGATGATCCATTTGTGTTATCACCAACATTTGCGGCAGCAGTTGTTTGTTTGTCTTCATTACATGATGTATTATCACATGTGACCTTCAGCAACATGTTATCTTCAATCAACTTTGATACATCAACTTCATCATTTTCCTCTTCCTCAATGCTATCTTCCTGAATACCTGGTTGAGTTAACCCTTTTATGTTTAGATCGAACGAATGCATAAATGGACACCTTAGCTACTTTTGTGGCATCTTCTTTATTTATCTTGCATGGTGCATGATCATAAACGTCTTCTTATGTTGTGTGCTTACGTCATTTGTTGTTTCTCCCTCAATTTCATTAATTATCAACTTGGTTGATCTCTTATGGTTGTGGAGTGTTTTCAAATTTTGTATTAATGATATATGTACCAATATCATGAAATGTACTAAATTCGTATGCGTGCGTCTATGCATCTTTGGTGTTTTTGTTTGATTCAACACTTTTTATTGTAGCACTTAGCAACAACCTCCACACCACCTGCTTATTTTCTTCATTTAATATGCTACCAGGATAATCTTTCGATGATTCTTCCATCAAGATGTCTATCTTGTTGTAACATTTCTCAAACTCTTTGATTAATTAATTAGTGTCATCAATTTGTTTGCCCATGTAAACATTTTTTTCATAAACATGGTGTTTATGTGTTTATACAACAAACATGCATGTGGTGTTTTATTATATATTACCTCTTCAATGTCAGCTTCTTTCATTGTTGCATCTTAACATTGGTTGACATTGATGTTAAAAGTATCACCAGTTTTTGGTACATCCTGAAATACAATATGGTGTTTAACTTATATTAATTTATTCATGATAAACACTAAAAATTTATGTTCTACATATCTTGATCATGTCACCACCTTTTGGTGTATTTTATATGATCTATCCTGCATAATTTATAGAACATGTTAGTATATTTATGATGTTTTAACAATTTGTATAATATTGACATACGTATGGCTCACATATATGTAGCCATCATTTGTTGTTCGATAGTATTAACACATTTCTAGAAGATGATCGACGTACTCCTCGATCCATCATAGTTTTTTCAACATCTTTTTTCTACAATTAATGTATTCAATTCGACACTGTAAATATCATCATCACTTGACTCATTTAGAGGTCTAACCGGCAAATCATATGTTATGGGATTGTATTCAATGTCAGAATCATACAACATGATATTTTAGATTCTGATGATTTTTTTCTTTTCGAAACACCTTTTACTACTTTGACTCCAATGCGAATGAATGTTCTGAAGAAACCTCAATTAAATTATGTTTTATAAAAATTAAGTTATGTTCTAGAAAAAGTGGATTCTTGCGTTTTTGCCCTCCTACTGAGAAAGCATCCTGACTCATTTCTTAAAATACTTCAATTGGTACACCCAAGAAATAGGCCAATTCAACAGCTTTTTGTTCCATTTCCCATGGAGTAAAATTCTCATAAGTACGAGTCAATGGAATGGCGCCTCCCTGGCCTCTGATATCCATATAAAGGACACGCCGAGCATAAATACCCTCTTTAACTTCTATTCTGACGGATTGAATATCTTTTATAAGAAATCGAAGGAAGACCCGACGAATTTTTCCAAGAAATCCCCAACGAAATATACTCTATATTAAATGGAGGGCCCCATCTCACCTTCTTTTCTACCGCCCTTGGAGACATGCACCCCCCAAACAGGCGGCCACCACCAACGCTGATCTTCCAGCAGGCTTATTCCACCTTAGATATGGGTGGCTGACGAGTGTCACGCTACGAAACGTCTAAGTACAAGCTCCACACAACATAAGCATAAAATATGTGTTAGTATTCATAGTTTGTTATGTTATATGGTGTTTATAAATTATACTTTAAATAGATTATATCGCTAAACTAAGAAAAGAACCAATGAAATGTATCCACACCATTTCAATTCTTGTATATCCACCCTGACTTTTATTTATGACAAAAATCTAAGCTTCACAAATCACAACACTGTTTTTGACGTTCATTGAAACTAACATATAATTTAATTTCAGATTAAGTTGGCATATGATTTAATTTCAGATTAGGTACAAATCGAAACCCCGTATATATAATTCACTACTCTCCTTTGAAGTTCATTGAAACATGCAAACCTTTCAACTAACTTTGCCTCAGCCATTCTCGGTATCAACTTCATGCCAGTAATTTGATAATATATTTGGTATTTTTGTTTTTTGATTTTGGTGTTTTTTATTTTGGTTTAACTGAACTCTTCATCTTAAACAATGGCGAAGACCAGGGAGGGTCATGGTCCTCCCATTTTTTTCCGTTCGAAGTGTTAGTTTGTTGGTCGATAGTTGATTTTTTATATATATATTGAGTTTGAACCCCCGAAACAAAGCGTTATAAACTTTGACTCCCCTGACCAAAAATCATGACTTCGCCACTGATCTTAGCATCCTTTCTTTCTGTAAGTTTGACCTTTTCTTTGATAACAAAGTCATCATCACCATCTTCATTTCTTATTCTTTCTATTTCAACCCCAGTTTTCATTTTAGGTTGCACTACTTTACACTTTTTGTTTTCGCTACTATTTTTGTGTTTGTTTCCTCTTCACAAACCTTTGATCTTTTTTTATTTGTTTATTTTCTGTTGGGTTATTGGATTTAGTCACCTCCAACTATTGGTTATTGGCCGTTGTCACCCTCAAGTATCATTTTAGCCAATATAACTCCCGACTAAACACTTTGGTGTCCGTATCACCAAAAGTCAACCAATTCAACTCACTTTTGGTTAACTTTTGATTATTTTTTGGTTAGCTTTTGGTGTTACGGACACCGCATCACCTTTTACCAATTCAAGTCACTTTTGGTTAATTTTTTGTTACGTTTTTGTTAAATTTTGGTGATACATATAACACCGAAGTGTTTAGTTGGAGTTATATTGACCAAAGTGATACTTGATGGTGACAGCGGCCAGTAATCAATAGTTGAAGGTGATTAAATCCAATAACCCTTTTCTGTTTCCATTGTATCACTTTCCGACATATATTCACCAATAATTCTTTTAGAGTAAACTGCAATTTTGGTCCTCTGTTTTGATACCATTAAATGTTTCAGTTTCACCTTAACAGTTTTAGTTCCTGTGTCTTTACTTTCTAACATAAATGGTTCCCGAACACCAATTCCATCCAATTTTCTGTTAAGTTTCCATCACATGCGGAGTAAAAATGTTATTTCTTTCACTCTTTTTGACATGCGACTAAATAAAAATGTTAACCTACATGATGATCTAGATAAAAATGGGTAAGAAATGATATTTTTACCCCTCAGATGAGGGGCGCGCGTGAGAGATTAACAAATGCCATAAACACCAAACCAAGTTTATGTATATGAAGAATTAATACCATTTGTAGGCGTAGGGCGGTAACAAACACTTTTGTTGTGTCCATTATTTATGGTGTTTGTACGATCAGTTATATATATACATACACACCGTAGGTGTTAATAAATGCCATAAAACGAGTATGACATGCATAACGTTTTAAACAACACAAACACCATAATGTGTTCATCCATAGTTCGCATAATGGAGCGTTACTCCAACCCTTATTTTCAGAGTCAAGTTAGTCAGAATCGAAGGTTCGTCAATCAACAGTTTTAAGAGAAAATCATGGTGGGAACCTTTAACCATACCGTGAAAAAGTCTTATGCTCGGAAATGTACTCAAGTCTCCCTGAGTTGAAATATATATTGTATTTGCCATTGGACCAAAGTCCAATAGCTTCTTATACATTTAATGTTTGTAAAGAAAATAGTAATTAGGGGGAAGGAGTGGTAGACGATGTATTTAACGAGGAAGACGAGCTCGTGAGCTCACCACTCCTTCTCAAAGGAGCAAGGGAAACGAGGTATGTAACGAGCTCACTATCTCGTGCACGAGCTGCTTTATTTGAACGTTGAACGGTCATATGACCGTTTGAATTTTGTGTTCCTTGTTGAAAATCTTGGCAGAACCACTCTCACTCCAAAAAGGTGCAAAGAGGTATAAAAATGAAACTTTTGTTTCATATTTTGATTGATTAACAAAGTTTTTTGCGGGAACATTGTGAGAACCACTCCCTTCTCCCTAATGTTAAAACTATGTTACTGTTATATTTTGGATCAATAATTTTGTAAGTTGGGATGTGATACAAGTTTTTAATGTATATACGTTTTTGCAGGCTTCCTTATGTTTGACTAATGCATTGAAAGTCAAACACATTTGACTCTAAAGCTTTTAAAGTTGACTTCTATTTAAACTAATTCCAGCTAAAGAATTTGCTGGATATATATTATAGGATAGTGTAATAATAGTACTAAAATGGTAGTATCAATTAAGCACTTACAATAGTAATAACACCTACGGGTGTTCATAGTTCGGTTTAAAACCATAAAACTGTTTAAACCGGTTATTGGTTTGGCTTTATGGTCGGTTTTATTTTAACTTTCAGTCGGTCGGCTTCAAAAAATTTAAAACGTAATGAACGGTTTGGCTTGTGGTTTTTACCAAAAACCGGTCGGATTTAAGTATTTCAAAATTATATATTTTTTAAATTATATATATAATTATTAATAATATTTCATATTATACATTAGTAGATGTTTTTTTTAGTTTTAGCATAGCCCATTAGCCCGAACAAACTAATGTTTAGATTATTGAAGCCCAAAATGATTATCCTATATATTTTAGCATAGCCCATTAGCCCGAGCAAACTATGTTTTGATCTGGTTTGTTTTGAACACCTAATTACTTTAAACTTCTTTGTGTATTTTGGCAGCTTATTCTAAGCTTTTATTAGAATAATTTTACTTATTATGTGTTTATTTGGTGTGTATGTTTTTTAACAACATGTTAATTAGGTGTTGATTTTTTTGACATCTTATATTAGCACAAAGATGAACATGTATAGTATACAAGCCTAATATAGGCCCAAACCGTGAAACCAAACCAGAGCCAAACCTGGTTTAGTTTGTGTTTTCAATGGTTCGGCTTTGGTTTTCGATATGCAAAAACCGTACTAACGGTTTGGCTTACGGTTTGATCAAAAAACCGTCAAAACCAAATCGTGAACACCCCTAATAACACCAATGATAACAAAAGTAGTAGAAGAAATAATTGCAATAAAAATCAGGAGTATTAGACCTTAATAGTTCTAACTAATTTTTTTATCATTATTGGTCCTAACTTCTGAAATATGTGCTGATGATCTCAACTTTTATTATTTTTGACATTAATGGACCGTCATTTAAAAAAATTAACGACGGTAAGTTTTTTATTAATTACAAACCGATGTTTTATGGATTTTTTTACTAGAAGGAGGATACAAATCGATTGATGTTAAAATTAACTCGAAACGATGCTCCAAACGACCAAATTTGTACATCCGATTATAGCACCGTTAGGTTTAAACACCTGATTGATCGAGCACCGCTTCGTCATTTGGAGCGTTGTTCCGATATAATTTTTATATCACTCGACTCATATGTTTTTTCCGATCACAATCCCTAAAACGTCGGTCTAAAAAAAATAAACTTAACGTCGTTAACTTTTTTAACGACGGTCCACTAGTGAAAAATGATAAACATTAGGGCCATCAACACATAATTAAAAAATTATAGCTTAAAACATATAATTAAAACTGGAGTTTTTTCCCATATTAATGTAGTTATAAAAATTATTTACCATTTTAATGTAGTTTAAAAAGTATTTATCATTATGGGTAGTTTTCTTTATCTCTCTTAGTTTAATAAGATATTTACTTTTCCTTTATATCTTTACAAACAAAAAAATTTCAAAAGCATAAAATTTTACATAATCTCCAAATTTATCTTTTGTAGCATCAAAATTTTGCAAAAGAATCACCAACTTTGGCTTTTTTTCTGAAAAAAAATTGAAAAAGGCAAAAACTCATTAATAAGCGATAGCTAGATTCATAACTCGAGTCCTGCGGTGCGACGGGTCTTAGTTTGAAAGGTAACGTGCCGTTCCGAACTACTCAACGTTTGTGACTTTGTTAAAAATAATAATATGTGTCACGTACACGTTGCAGTCTAGTTTTATGTCGTTACGCGGTAAAGCCGTAAATACAATAATAAATAAAAAGGAAAATATCAAAAAAAAATAACATAGAAAATAATGAAAGGAAAATGCTTACGAATGACTAGCTTTTGCACAATTTATTTTATTTTATTTTTTTCAGATTTTCATTTTGATATTTTTGCTGGAAGAAAACGAAAATCGAAGATTGTTTTGGGAAATGTTGAAACCACAAACGACAATTTGAAGAGTGGTTTAAAATTTTATGTTTTTGAATTTCTTTTTTTTCAAAAAAGTATATGAAAAAGTAAGTGTTTAATAAAACTAAAATAGATAAAAGAAAACTACCTATAATAATAAATATTTTCAAACTATAATAAAATAATAAATATTTTTTTAAGTACACTAATATATGTGAAAAATCTCGTTAAAACTGTTAACAGTACACCTAAAAACTATATACTCAATAATTAAAGTGACAATGGTGTAGCAATAATAGCATAGACCATAGTAGTAGTCAAAAGTAGCGACAGTGGTAGTACTAACAACTATTGGATAAAGCTTAAATTATCACTTCATTTTTTTTAATCACCTTTTCTTTTTTAAATCAAGACTTACTACCTGCACGTACACCTAAATAATTCAGGTAACGTGGGAACGGAAGAATGCTCATTATGCTTCGGGAATTTTGAATCTGTTAACCATATTCTTTTTAATTGTAGTTTCACGAATGCGGTTTGGAGCAAGATAAGGAGTTGGTGCAGATGGCAGGATAGCTCAAGTAATTCTATCAAGGACACATTGGATTGCTACTCACTCTTTTTGGATCAGAGAAATTAAAGGGGACGGCCTTGACTATTTTAATGGCAATGACGTGGTTCATATGGATTGCTAGAAACAGGCTCATTTTCAACTCTTCGGTCGTCTTTTCGAACGATATCTTCGAGAAGATCAAAGTGAATACGTTTTTATATCGAGTCAAATGTAGAGATGTTGCTTGGCATATTTGGTGTAATCACCCTTTTTAGGGTGGGTGTTGTATTGTTTAGTTGCATTTCTTCTTGTTTTATTTGTCTTGGTTCTAACATCTTGCTAGTGGCTTTGGTTTCTTAATAATATTGTCGTTCCAAAAAAATATTTCAAGTAAATATGGGATCCAAATATATTTATTAGATTTGAGGTGGTGTCTCATTCTAGATTTATCAAGAAGATTAAAGAAACTCTGAAAGAGGTTTAGGGGATCCTAAATGTTGTTAATGTGCATGGCCATCATAAAACGACTTAAAAATGTTCGTTTTCAAACACCTTTTCAAACATGATGAATTCAAACCCGAGTATGGATTATTTTGGGTGACTTCAACACAGTTCAAGTTCCTTTGGATCCGTATACGGTTGGGGAATTTCTGCAAACGGAAAACACTTTGGATATCTGAGAGTCATAATATACTTTCAGATCAAAACTATTTGTGGTTCACAAATGCTTTAATTGGATAAAACTCAGATTGAATTACAGAATTGAATATGAATTTGAGATAATTTTTCCTTAAACGAGAACAGAAACTATGATCAAGATGATATCAAATAGATAACTGCATTAGCAGTTACATTAGTAGTTATTAGCGATTTTCAGGAAATTTTATTTATTAAAATATGCATACGAAATTTAAATAATTAAATTTCTAATACATTTTTAATGAATCAATATTAACAGCTTAACCCCAGCCAGGGGCTCTGCCCTTAGACCCTGCCAGGGGCTAGCTGCCGCCCCTTGGACCCCGCTATCGGGGTGATGCCCCCTTGGAACCCCCATTATACTGTGATCGAGATGATTGTGCACCCCGCACCCCGATTATTTCAATTCACATTATAATGATCTTGATCACCAAGTTAATCCAATTACACTAAAATAGACAACAAACCTCCCCCATTTTGGTGTAATCCACAATTAACTTAAATAAATTCTACTCAAACACAACCTCATGCATAAATGAAATATCGTGACGATTGAATTTCACATTAGTATACTACACATTTCAAATATTCGAATATAAGGGTGTCCCTACGATTGAACCCTTTCTATTCATATTGAATAATCGAAGATAATATACACATAAGTTCACATACTCATATATTCTTACATGACATAATTTAACTAGCCTATGTCCTATCCTTCAATGAACATATCAAAGCCAAGTCCCAGCTTAACCCCAGCCAGGGGCTTTGCCCCTTGGACCTCGCTACCAGGGGCGCTGCCCCCAGACCCAGTAGCGAAGCCAGGATTTTACCGATAGGAGGCCTAAAGTTATGGTACCCATAATTTTTTTTCCTAATGCTATGTTTCGGTACATATGTTCGGGTCGGCGATTCAAGTCGGGTCGGGTTAAATAATAAAAACTTAAAATATAAAAAATTTATGCATTCATTCTAAAGAAATTCTTACGCATAAATACAACAAGATAGGAAGGATGAGTACCTGGATGAAGAAATACAACTTAGCCCGACGACCTTTAAAATCTTTGAATTCATCAATTATGGTTTCCAAATCAAACGTTTCAGCAATATCTTTTTCTATCTACAAAAATCAAAACTAAACATTCAACATTCAACAACTAAAATTAAACTTTATTCCCTTAAATCCTAAATTCAATTATCAAAAATTCAACATTCTTACAATCAAGAACAAAAATAAAAACCTAAAATCCATCAACATTCAAAAAATAAACTTAAACCCCTTATCCCCTTAAACCCTAAATTCAACAATCAAACATTCAACAATCAATAATCAACATTTAACAATTAACATTAACAATCAACATTAACAACCCCTAAAACAACTAAAATTAAACCCCTTTTGGCCTTATTCCCCTAAAATACATCAACATTTAACAACTAAACTTAAACCCCTAATCCCTTAAACCCTAAATTCAACAATTAACAATCAACATTCAACAATCAACACTCTTACAAATTACAATTCATAACTAAATTAAACAACAAAATCCTAATATTTGAGATAAATTGTAAAACTAACCTATTAGATAAGTAGAGACAAGGGCTGAACGGCAGGCGCAGGTTGCAGCCAGGGGCGAGCAACTCAGCAACGTTCAGCAACACTAAGCAGAACAGATGAGAGGAAGAACCGAGCTGAACAGGAACTGAAGAAGCAGAAGGATGGATGCGGTTTGCCGGTTTGTGTATGCAATATGCGACCAAGAGGACTAGAGGAGATGAGAGGAAGAACCGAGTTGTGTTTGGGTTTGTGTTATCGACTACTAAAAAAAAGGGATAATGGGTTTGTAGGTTTGGGTTTAATTTTATTTTAGTTTGGGATGGGCTTAAACATTAAGAGTAATGGGTTTGAGTAATTGGATAATTAACTAAAGGGGCCCGATTTTAAAAATGGGAGGGCCCGTACCCAGTTTATATAAAAAAATCAACTAAAAACCGACAACTCGCTACTTCTAACGGGAAAAAATGGGAGGGCCGTGACCCTCCTTGGTCTCAACATAGTTGCGCCAGTGCCCGGACCCCCGCCAAGGGAGCGATGCCCCCTTGGAACCCGCATTATACTGTGATCGAGATAATTGTGCACCCCGATTATTTCAATTCACATTATAATGATCTTGATCACCAAGTTAATCCAATTACACTAAAATAGACAACATATAATTCTATCTTCTATAAAAGCTCTATTGAAAATAATAACTGTTTATATCAATTCATGTAATTTAGTTGAATATATAGAATTCTGGTTTCACATGATATTCATTCGCTTATAACTCCGATTACAAGTGGTCTAAATGGGTTCCTAGTAAAGTCAACATTTTTGCTTAGAGGGCCACTGTGACAACCCGTAATTCCAAGTTAACACCGTTAGCTAATTTATATTTATTCCGTTAAGTTTATAAAGTTCAAGGTTTGTTTTAGTGATTAACAAAAGATGGTTTATTAACTTTTGAGCAAAAGTAAATAATGTATAAAACTAGAAGGTTTATTATGTAAATTTTAAATTAATTACCCAACCCTAACAAACCCACCCCCCTCTCTCGTCCTTTGCGGCCGGAAAAGAAAACCACACACAAACACGAGCAGCAGCGGCAATCATCATCTCCGTTGTTCACCTCGGCCAAGAAGACGCACGGGTAGCAGCAGGGGACGCGGACAACCGTTGCGGTTCGACCTCTTTTCTCGAAAACAGCCGTCCCGGATCAGCTTTCCGGCGTTTCTGCTACGAACGTTTCCGCTCTTTCCTCTCATCATACCGGTAAGTAACAACATCGTCACAACTCGTTAATCCAACAGTTTCGTACCGGGTTTCGTTTTCGGTTTCGGTTCAGAGTTGACTGGTATATATGTGATGTACTTGTGTATATGTATATATGTAGTATACGCATGATGTTTGACAATGTTGTGCATGTATAGGTTAAACATAACAATAACAATAAATATATTTATGATTGATCGTGTATTATGTGCGTGCATAAGTCACTATATGAAATGCTATGGATGTATGTATATCAATGAAACACCAACAGCATGTGGATGAATGAAATTTAAAGTGTGTGTATATGTATGTGTACGGCAGCATGCATATCAATTTGACAATATCAACTTGACAATGATTTAACACCAACAATATGTATAAGTGTTTTGAATATATGTGTATACATGTATGCGCATGGTTAAGTATATACATGATGCGATATGATGTAGCGAAGGTATGTAAGTAAATAGGAGCAATTTGTGTATGTAGGTATGCATTAATAATAGTAGCAGTGGTGAATGTTATATTAATTCGTGCTTAGGCGTCATTTTATGTGTGCATATGGATGGTACATAGTGTAGGTATTGTTTGTAATGAACGTATGGTGTGTATTGTATGACTTGTAGGTATTTGGATTAAATGAAAGGCATGTATGATAATGTATAGTCATTAGTGGAGTTGATTCCAATGATGATAAAACTAGGATCACGAACATGTATGGCGAAGTGTGTGTAGGTAAAGATATGTGATGTATGCATGTTAGGTAGAAACGTATGTGGTGACTGCTAAGTGATAAATGGGGTATGTTTGTTCATGGCAATGATGGTAAGGTTATTGAGTTATGATTATTGTTAAACAAAAATGCCATATCGTAAATGAGAATGCTTGTATGAGGACATGAGTAATACGTGTAACCTTGTATGGTGTAATTATTCTCGTAAGCAAGTGAACCGAATACTCGAAACCCTAGCGAATTTTATATTATATATATTACTTACATGTTCTTAGTTAATAATCAATAAATAATTATTAAGCAGGTCGTAGAGCGATCTAGATTCTTGTTAGCATTTTTACTGTCTTTCCTGTGCGCTTCAAAGGTGAGTTCACTAAACCGCACTTTTACTATTCTACCCTTTTATGGGCTGAACACGGACGATTACTTTTACGGATTTACAAATTCTGTATGTCGCATGTCTGGATTAGAGCACTTTTATTTTGTTCATGAAAGACCTCATGAATACCTAGTTGACCGTTAGTATTTGTGAAATAGCGGGGAAATTTTGAGTAGTACTACTGGGTTTGACAAACCCCACCCGGGCTAGTCGCGCTAGCACGACAGAAGGACCTGTCGAACGGGTGTTGAATGACCTAACATACTTACAGTGCATCCTGCTGGGATGTACGAACGGGCAAAATGCACTTAATGTGTACATACGTCAGCTTCGGTCAGATACATACGCCTCTAAGGACATGTGCTGTAGACTAGCTACCTACAATGACATACTTAATTTATATTTCTGCTTGCAACTGGACATACTTGATTTCATACTTACTATGTGAACTCACCAACCGTCGTGTTGACACTTGTTAGACTTTCACTTTTACAGGTCACTGAGGTACCACGCACTTAGGACATGGCATGGAGTCACGGCTTTTCATTTAAACATTTTCTTGCATTAAAAATCATGTTTTGAGTTTAAATGACTATTTAGACTGTGTATCTCGTGTTGGGCGCATGTTCTGCGCATTTATTTTTCCATTTAATATCTTGACATTACATTTCGATTACGCTTCCGCAAACTTTTAAACGTTAACTCTGTATTAAATTTTCTCATTTAATGAGACACATATGTTTTAAATTCATATAGTGTCGTTTGGTGTAATTAATGACTGAGATCCTGGTTTGTCACACACTTAACGGTAAAACTCCGTTAGTGGATTTTGAGGGTGTGACAGCCACTTTAGATCGTATCCCCTCTAAGTCGGGTCTTGTGAGCCGAAATGTTTTAGTTGATGGATCATGTGATTATTATGTGATTTATAGTGTTCATGTAAATCATGTGTTGCTTAATTGTACTATGGCTAGCATTTCTGGAGTGGGATAGATTCATGCTACAAAACGTCTCACTTTATGGCTATGAATATTGGGGACCCCTTAAAATCGAGTTAGTCGCGGCCTCTTTCATAGGATAGAAAAGTGTTGATCCATGTTATTTTTCTCACAAGTTTATGAAGTATATGAAAAACAAGGAATGATCGATGTATTCGTAACATCTCAAAAAGTGCACTGAGCATCATAGGTGCCATCAAATCTCTTTACCTTTTGATAAGAATAGAGAGACAATGTCTAACCTCAAATAGAACAAATGGTGTGATTTTCAATTTTAATTTTCTTGTATTGTTCCTAGCAACTTGCTAGGTTTTGTTTGATATAATGAAAATGGTTAAGTTGTTAAAAAACATAATTCAAGTAAATTATCAACTCATGACTTGAACCCACTAACATTTGATAGGATGATAACAACATTTACCACTATACATCAACTCCCACCATTAAATATCACTAATTTAATTAGTACATATATATTATCCATGTAATTTTATATAAACCTAAACCATGAGTTATTTACCAAGTAAAATATTATAACTTTTGAGGTTTTAAACGAAAACCATGAGTCATTTATCCAGTAAATAAATATTATGGACAAATTTTAAATGTGGGCTCTCGTTTTTTATTTTCTTTTATAATTAGGTTTAAAACCAGTGTATACACATGATTAATATAATATAATAAATATTTTAACAATTTTATAACATTTAAGTGATTTATAAATGATTTTTTAAATTATACATCAATGAGTAAATAACAATAATGTCGTAATAAGTTAAAAAAATCATCTTCTATACTTTTTAAGTAAATAAAAAATTTTAAATATTTTAAATTTTAAAAGTTGAATAAGAAACCAAAATATAAAAAACTGATAATTAGTGAAATTAAAGAAATTAAACTACAAACAAAAAAAGACGTTGGTGACGTCCCTCTTTTTCCACGATATTTTTCCTCCTATTCCCCCCCTTATTTTCCCCCTAAAATGAATCTTAGTGGCCCATTCTAAAACCTTGATTTATTATATAGACTAGTTTAGTGTACGCGCTCGCTTAGGAACGCAATACCCATGTGATATTTTAAGAATATTCATGAGGACACAAACGGTTCAAGTCAGTTTTGAGATAAAACCATAGTAAAACTGAAACACAAGATTTATTTGAAAAACTATTTTTTTAGTAAAGCAATATTATAGTCAAATTAAATAGAAATAAATATTCAGCTTTATGGTGTATATTTTTTTTAAGAAAAATTATGTTGTATAAAAAATTTATGCACGCTTAAAATACACCAATATATTTAATTGTAGAATATTACCAACTTTATCTCTAAGTTTTACTTTATACCCTGTTAAATATAAACCGACCGGCCTATGCACATCCCTTAATAGGATAGGGTTGAAAATTAAATACTGTTAAATTATTATTGATTTTTCCTAAATATTTAAAATATAATTAGTGTTATTGTAATGTATTATTATAAATATATATACATATAAGTTTCAATTTATACTCTATCAAATATAAACGGATTCATACACACCCCTAGTAGGCAGAAGGTAGAAAATGTAAATTATTCATAAAACTTTCAAGATTTTACTATATATTAAAGGAACAAATTAAATATAAATATTGTTATTATAATATACTGTTATATATATTTTTTGTATATAAAATTGTTAATGTGAGAAAAGCTCTCAAACGACGTCACATAAGCAAATTGGTCTCACTCGATTCCACATAAGCAAATCACGTTTTCCTTTATTATATTATATTATAGATATACTAAAACATAAGGACGGTGAGACCTCGTGTTTTAGTTCCTAAAGTTTGAGTTATTTACAACTTTGTCTTCCACTCATATTTTTAAAATATTTACAACTTTGACTCTAACTTTATATATTTACAATTTTGATTCCCCAATTTTGAACAATTTAAAACTTTGACCCCCTACTCAAGTGTGACATATGTATATATATATATATGACTTTCACACCCGAATTTGACGTAATTGTCATTTTTATATACTCTACCATGGCCATTTTATCTACATTTTTTTATCCAACGTTTGATATATACATCTCTAACCTCCATCTGTATCTACCGTCACAACATGCCGCACAAGTCGATGTTAAAAACTTTGTTAACGCGAGTTACAAAGTCCAAAAAACTATGCCGCTGCAACGCACAACTTGTGTTAAACTAATGCATCTCACATTGTAACGTGTGTCAAAAAACTGTCCCGACATTTAAACGATAAAGTTAAAATCCTAACACCATCATCATAATAACACATGTAACAAAATCAACAAAAACCAGCTACAACATCCAGTGACCCAGACATAATTAAATAACTAAAACCATAAATAACTAAAAGCAAAGTAAAAAGGACATGATATATTTTTTGATTTTTGTTGTTTTCTCAATGTTCACATAGTGACATAACAAAGTGTTCCTCATTATTGTAACTGAAAAGAAATAAATTTACAAAGCGTACACTTTTGTAATTATATCATATTTTATTACTAGTCAGACATGATGAAATAAAAAAAACGTGCAACATGCAATGAAGCCATTTAAAAAGCCAACAAGAGTCGCGTTGTTCTTTGTCTCACAATCTCACAAGTCACTACACCCTCTCTCCGCTCATATCCGTCATCCACCACCACCACCCGCTCGACGATGGGAAGAACACCATGCTGCTCAAAGGTCGGTTTACACCGCGGTGCATGGTCGGTCGATGAAGACAAACTCCTCATCGATCACATTCAAACTCACGGTCAAGGCCAATGGCGTTCGTTACCCTCCAAAGCCGGTACATCATGCTCACAACTTTTTAACTCGTAATACATTTCATGTTTCGTATATCAAAACAAAAGACAAACAAACAAAAGCTTATAAGCTGTTTGATAAAAGCTGAATCATTGAGTGCTGAATGGTTAAGAGATCTTATTAATGGAATGGATGTTGACTAGAACTTCAGATGAGGGTAAAGTTGGTATATGTTTCATTCAGTTCTATTTAACATATCTCAGTCTGTTAACCATTCAGTACTTAACAGAACAATTCAGAAGCTTTTTTTTATGAAAAAAAAAACATTCTGAATGTTAAATACTGAATAATTAAGTAATCAACTGAACCATTAATAAGTAACAAACAGTCCCTAAGTAATTTTTTAAACTATATTTATAAAATTTGAAGTCAAACTTTAATATGTGGTATCCTTAAAAACATCTTTTCAAAACATGAAAAAACGTGCATTCAGTGTTTATTTAATTTTAATTAATATTTTAATTTCGTTGTGTTTGAGGACGTGAAGCTACTTTAACTGGTCTAACAGATAATGTTTATGTTTATTTGGACGACTTAATTAGGGTTGCTTAGATGCGGAAAAAGTTGCAGGTTAAGATGGATGAATTATCTTCGGCCAGGTATCAAAAGAGGAAACTTCACGACCGAAGAAAACGATATCATAATCCAGTTACGTTCGGCACACGGAAACCGGTGGTCACTCATTGCGGCCAAACTACCTGGTCGAACCGACAATGAAATAAAAAACTACTGGAACGCTCACCTCCAGAAAGTGGTAGAGAACAATAGCGACCATTCGAAACCGTCGGCAAATAAATCATTGAAGAAGAAGAGGAAGAGGAGAAAATTAGATGATCTGAAAGAGAAAACAACAAGTCAAGAAAAGTCAACGAAAGTCAAAACTACTAATGTTGATTCAGTTCCTGCTTCTTCTTCATCGTTTTCATCTTCAACCGTCAATGTACCAGCGACAGTGAGTGGTGCATCGTCGAGTTGTACGATTGATGTTGGAGATGATGAGTTTGACTTTTCGTGGTCAAACTTGACGCCATTTTTGGAGGTTGAAGGTGAACAAGATGAGTGTTTTCTAATGGACGGTTGTGATTTGTCTGTTGTAAAAGATGATCAAAGTTTGATGCTTGAGAACTTGTATCGTGAATATTTAAATCTGCTTGATCATGAAGATGTGGAGGAGGGTGATTAAGTAATTAACAAATTAGTGAGTTTTAGCTTTAGTTTAATTAGATCGTGTTTTTAAAAGTTTCTGTACTTCCATGTTCATGAGTTGAAAAAAAATAAAACAAAAGAAACTTTAACGATGAGCATTAATATTAAATACTGAAATATTGAAATGGTATCGGTATCAATATTGATAATATATCAATAGATTCGGTATCTGTATGAATACATGTATTCCTATAAATACAAAAATGGTATTTTGAGTATTGATATCAATACCGTACTGATACCTTGTATTTGTCTATTTGGTAACAAGTATTTGTATCAATAGATTTGGTAGCGGTACAAGTATCTATTTTCTGATGAATTTGATACAGATACCGCTATACCGGTTTGATATCGGTATAGTTATAGTTAATACCAATCTCAATGAGAAAGAGAAAGTATATAATAGAGCAACGTTGGCAGATAATATACGATTTTAAATAGTTTTCTGGCATTTGGATTATTTGTTGTAACGGTACTTCGAATTTAATTCAATTAAAAAAAGAAACAAACAAACATGTGTAGGGGTGGACCGAGCCTCCAAGAGTGTTGGAAAGAGGGTCGACAGGCATTTTATGAATTCTTTTATAATAATATAATATTATTATTTTCGTCTCATTTTAAATGTATATTTTTTTGTCTTATCAACTAAATTAATAACAGACATATATTTTTCAGATGTTTCAGGTCATGTTGTTTAGACGTTTACTACAAGAATCATTTATCTAGAATTATGAACCTAGTTAATCTACTTATTAAATAACACTTGTTTTGTCATTACGTTAAATGTTGTTTGAAATTACTATTATTTGAATGTAATTAAATGGGTTTTAGTTATTACTGTAACCGTTTAAGTATCAATGAGTTATGAACAATCATTTACTTCATATGCCTTGAGAAATACGCCATCGGTTAGGGTGTGATAGATTCATATTAGATACATGGTTATAGTGAACTAAGTCATTTGAATCGATAACCTAGTCTATAACTAAGCCCCCTTAAATATAAGTACTCTCATGTTACAATGTAATAATGTATCCTTGCATGAAACTAGATTTTGTGCTATTGTTACTTATGTGTTATAATTATTTGCTTATTCCTTAAGCTGAGTTACATCAATGTAAATCAAATTTCTAAAATCAAGTTTTAAGGCATAATGCCTAACCTACCTCAATTGAATCATCAAATTTCAAATCAAATATTTGTATTTATGGTTTTTGAATTCTCATCAAAGTTTAAGTCCCATAACTGAACACGTACAATACTGCAAAGGTTGGTACCTTTACTTACTGTTGAATCCATTACTTACCTAGGAACTCTCGAAAGTGAGTGTCCACTTTTTTTTTTTAGCAGTGATATTATTAAAAAGAGACCACTAGCAAGAGGCTAGGACCGTAAGATACAAACACCAAAACACACACCTATAACAACGGATCATAACACCAATTTTACCACACCACATTTAAACTGCTAGCCCGGTATTTAAGCCACATAAACGAGTTCACTGATATCCTCTCTACCACTCGGTCAACCGAATAAGGCCTCAAGTTGAATAGAAACTCATTTCTGGCAAGCCAAATAAACCACACCGTCCCCATAGTAATCACCGCAGCTTTACCATTTTTACTATTCGTTCCCCAAACATTTTCATATCAATTTATCCGATCTCTAATAGTCTCCCCATGCTCTCATGCCAACCATACCAAGCCTAAATCTTACTACAAACTCTTGAAGCAAAAGGACACTCAAGTAAAACATGGTCTCGAGTCTCGATTTTATTAAAACACATCAACATCCCTCAAAACCCACCTCAGTACCACATCTTGTAAGCGTCCTTTTACAAGGAATCTTGATCATTCTCGTATTTAACACAAAGCACCAAACTTTTAATGGAACCCAGTTGGACTATAGGATTGGTTTTGGATCGACTATAACTCGATTTAGCTCGATTAATTGTCTCATACTTTTGACTGAAAACCCCCTTCTTCGGCTGCTTCCGATCTTATAGTAACCACTGGGGTTGGAGGCCAAATGAGAGACGCATTG
Source organism: Tagetes erecta (assembly GCA_030867185.1). Taxonomy (NCBI): domain Eukaryota; kingdom Viridiplantae; phylum Streptophyta; class Magnoliopsida; order Asterales; family Asteraceae; genus Tagetes; species Tagetes erecta. Next base: position 18,753,498 of record CM061492.1, on the reverse strand, counting down.
CCTCTAGAAGCATTAATTTGTATATATTTATATTGTAATTTAGGAGTGGACTAATATATATATATATATATATATATATATATATAGTATTGATGTCTTTTGTAAATCAAGCCTTAAAATGTTAACCATTAAACCAATTCTGAGCCACTCATTTATTTTAGCCATTTTTTATTATTTTTATTGAGTGAGGGGTAGTAAAGTAATTTACTCCTACTCCATTTCAAATATTGAAATCAACTTTCAGCCTTTATATATTCCCCCCATCTCTCATCCAACTTTTCAAAATTTTCAAATTTTCATCTTCATCTTCATCTTTTATTTCTCTCAACTCATATAGATCTGAAACACATAAAAACGTCATCACATTTCACCACCATCAATGCGTCACACGAAAATTCCAACATCAACATCTGTGGGTTTTTCAAAGGCCGGGATCTTGAATCATTTTAAAATAACTTCTAAAGGTTCTGTTTTTCAATGGTTCAAGAAGTTGCTGTGAAGATTATTCCAAAGTCATAGGCTCTGTTTTTCAAGTTTGTATTTATCAATGTATCTTTAATTATATCTTTGATTGGTGCTCACCCATTATCAAGTATGTGAATTGCTGTGTTGCTACATATGTTATTTGGTTTTAAGTTCAGTCAATTTCATCTTTTTTATGTTGTATAATTGGTCATGCACACCACATGTATGATGAAATGCCTCAATGGGTGTAATAATGTTGGAATTTTTTTGTAATGCAGTAGAAAGTTTATATTTTTTATGGGTTACCCAATTTGATCATTATTTTATTGTTTGAGTGTATATGAAAATGTAGGTATGCTGTTATGTAGATTCACAGACGAAACACATGTGTAACTGAGTTGTACACATGTGTTAGTCTTGTTTTTATTTTGAGTTACTGTATATGAAAATGTAGGTATATCTATATATATATATATATATGAAATATATATATATATATATATATATATATATTTCATATGAATATTAAAATATAGTATTTATTTATATGCTTTTATATAAAAATATCCATCGAAAATTTCTTATTTGGATATCTTTGTTTTAGCAGAATCGAATATCATTGAAGATGTTTCATCTGGCAATCACTGAAGGCTAGCTAGCTTCTTTGCAAACGGTCCTACTACCCGTATAAATACTATTTGGGTGATGAAATTTATCCTGAGTATTCTATATTCGTAAAGACGTTAATAGAGCTAGTTGATGAGGAAAGAGAATAATTTAAAAGGGTTCTAGACTCGGCAAGAAAGGACATCTAACCGTGCTGTGGTGTTCTGCAACAACAGTGACATTTCTTTAGAAATCCTTGTCGGTTATCAACAACGGATAGAAGAAGACATGTAATGTATTCATGTATTATTATGCACTATATGATCTTGAAGGACGAGGGCAATGTGTATTGGTAATAGCTATCAACCGAATGCAGTGGAACAACAAACAATAGAAGCGACGTCCGTCAACAGAGTAGTATTTTAAGTTTAATTATTATTAATTATGTAATTTTACGTAATTAATGTTGATTGACGATTAGTGATGGATGGTAGATGGAAAATTAGGAATTGAGCACAAAGTGAATATACATACAAAATTAAATGAACAATTAAATTGAAGGCCATGTTCATATCCCTATGTACGGTTGTTCAAAAGATTTTACAAAGAGTATATAATATGGGTGCTTCTTTCCGGACACCCGTCAGGCTAGTCACACACACTTAATACGTGATGATATGGGTCCTATTACTTTGTTGTTAGACAAAAAGGTTGCATCTTTCAGAGGTTGCATGTCAAACAGTAATACGACTCGTATTAGATTTGATGAAGTCGTATTACTTGACAACATGTCTCATATTAGTTTTGATATGAGTCGTATACCTGACAATATGACTCATATTAAGTTTAATATGAGTCGTATTTAATCAGTGGTAAAAAAATCATTCGAACGCATGAAATTTCAAAAAGCGTAATACTTATTTGACACGATGTAATAATCTGCTAAAATTCAAATATAAATGATCGTTCAATAGATCGAATTCGATATTCAAAACAAATTCATTTTTTAATACATTTATATTATCGTGTTAATACATTTATATTATTGAGATTTATCGAACTTTTTTCTAAAAAAAATCTATATCTGCGATGGTAACTATTTCTTTAATGGTGAAAATAAGGGTGATAGTTATTTTTAGTACACTAGCAATTACGACAATTAATATGGTGGTGACTATTATAACGGTGAATATGTCAGGGACATATAGAAAAAATAGTTTTTGAACCAAAACGACTCATATTTAAGTCAATACGACACATATTCAATTTAATACGATTCATATTGATCAATACGACCTATATTCAATCTAATGCGAGTCATATAGTTTAATACGAACCATATTAACCAATACAAATAGTATTAACTATAATGATTGGGTGCGTGATTAGCCTGTCAGGGTGTGTGATTAGCCACACACTTAAATCTTTTAGAAAAGATTCTACAAAAACTACATAATATTTTTTGAAACCACTATATAGAGAATCAACTTGTCAAATATTATTGTGTAGTAAGATACAAATAATCAAGGTGACTAAAATTAAACACTTATTCAGAGGGATAAAATAGTAATTTTACATAGTTATTCAGATGTTTAACCAAATATTCCTTACTGGTTCAACACTTTATGATTTAGATGCTCTTAATTATTCAGGCCTATTAATGTTTCAGCACTAATAATTCAACAATTTCCAAACAACCACTAAGGATATTAAGGTTATGAGGTAGGAGTGGGGGTGAGATGTTAGGGGACCAGCTATCCACGGGAACATAACCGCCAAGGATGGTTGGGTTGTGGGGACCGGGAAGGGGTTGGGTCACCTATTCGGTGATTGAGAAATGGCGGTGTGGGCCCCACTTTTTTGTACTTGATGCTTGATTTTTTTCGAGGGTTGGGTATAAATATTTAAAAAAAGTTTTTTATATTAAATTTACCTATAAAATACCCTATTTTACCAACAAAATAACCACAATTATCTCGTTTTTCTACTCTTTAACCAAAAAAAAATATTCTTTCATTCCTTTCTCACAATGATGTCAAAACAAGATTTTTATAATATAAAACTTAAATATAAAATATCATATTTTACGCACAAAAATATAAAATCTACTAGGGGTGTTCATTATTCGAATACCATTCGAATTATTCGAAATTCGATTCGAATTCGATTAAGGCCATTCGAAATCGACTTTCAGTCATTCGAATTCGATTCGAATAATTTTTTCGAATGTGGATCGAATACGAATATGATTTTCTGTATTCGCATTCGATTCGCCCAATTCGAATAAGAAATTTATATATTTTTTAATATATATTTTAATATATCCTTAATTAATTATCTATATATAAATATGATTTAATGGGCTTGAAGTAAAGTTAAAAATACTCAAACCCAACCCATTCCCAATCTTAATTGTTGTTTCTGATATGAACATGATTTGGTGCTGTGACAGCTGCTTAATTCTTGTTTCTACAAGTTTTAAACTTGTTTATAGTCATTTTTTTGTGTTTGATTATATAGTTTTAGACCTTTTGTTAACATGTTTTAGACTTGTTGATGTACTAGTATTTTACATATTGTTTGGGTGATGTTGTAAACTTATGTTATGTTGGTGCTACATTTGTATTGTACTATTGTTAATTGATGTGTTTGTTTATTTATATTTTTTAAGCGAATACATTCGAATCTATTCGAATTCGAATAACTTAATCGAATCGAATACATAGATTTTTATTCGAATGTGGATCGAATACAAATACAATTTTTAGAAATCCCAATTCGACCAATTCGATTCGCCTAATTCGCCCAATTCGCATTCGATTCGAATGAACACCCCTAAAATCTACTTTTTTTAAAATATTTTTGTGTATTTTATTTTTATTTTCAAAAATAAAAGGGCTAAATGCATATTTCCCTATCCAAAACACTTTAAATGCATATTTACGCAACCAAAAAAATCAATTGCATATTTCCCCTGTAAACAACTTTAATTTGCAAATGTACCCATTTTTAATAAGGTCATTTAGTTAACATTGGGATATATGCAATTGATTTTTTTAGTTGGGGAAATATGCAATTAGGAGGTGTTTGTAGGGTTAATATGCAATTGAATCAAAATAAAAAATATAAAAATACCCAATTATACACACAAAATATAAAATTTACTTTGATATATTTTTGTGTATTTTATTTTTATTTTCAATGAAATGTAGTTTTATTTTTATTTTTAATGAAATGTGTTTTTTTTTTATTTTTAATTAAAATTAAAATGAGTTATGGATGAAATGATTGTGAGGTCATAAATAGTTAAAGTTTTAGGGTTAAAACGATTGATTAAATGAATGTTAGGTGTCAAATTCTAGAGAAAACTACAAATAACGTCCTTTATGTTTATAGTAACCTGCAAGTTGCGTCCTTTAGCAAAAGTATCTACAAATAACGTCCTTATTTTCATGGTTTTTTACCAATCTCGTCCTTTATACTAACAACCGTTAGAAAAGTCAGTTAACTCAGATCATGTGCATCTCACATGAGGGTATAATAGTCTTTTTATACATAAAGGACTATTTGTGTAAATTTATCTTCACCTTTAACCTCAATTCTTCCCCACTTTACGCAAAATCACCGGCCAGCCATCGCCATCACCACCATCAGCAATTTCTGTCGCCACCATTCTCGTTCATCATCGCCTGGTAGTGGTTGACAATTTCAAGACCCACCCTTGTGGTGGCGGCAACAATTTCAATCACCACTACCACTATCTCCTCCCTTTCTCAGCCTATAAAACTAAACTACACTTGCACACAAAATCCAACCAGGTTGATCATTTAGGACATAAAAGAAAGAACAGGTTTAGTATCAATGGAGATAGAGATCAGATGGATCCATGTTTGCTGAAGAGAATTACGCGCAGCAGCAACAGAGGTAGAGAAGCTTAAAATCATCTGAAATTAGTATCCCCTTTCACCTATTTGCACTGTATCACTGTGATGGTGTTCATGCAACACACTGAGTGTTTCTGATTCTAGGGTGTCACAAATTGGGGGTTTAACCAAGAGAAGATGATGAACAGATAATAAATTGGGGGGTTGGACTTTTAGGGCTAGGCTGATTTTGGTAGAATAGAGAGGTGGTGGTGAGAAGTTTTGTTGATGGCGGTGGTGGCTGAACGCCGGTAACAAAATGGCGGTGGTTGGTAAACGATAGTGGCACAGCCTGTTGTTAGTATGTATGCGTGTGTAAATATATATATATACATACATACATATATATATATTATGTGTGTTATATTATTTATAGTTATTATATATTCATTAAATAATGAGACAATATATATATATATTATTAAAATATTCTTTTATTTTTGAAAAGACTATTTTACCCCCATAAAAGCTGCATAGGGTTGAACTTAACTGACTTTTCTAACGGTTGTTAGTATAAAGGACGAGATTGGTAAAAAACCATGAAAATAAGGACGTTATTTGTAGATACTTTTGCTAAAGGACGCAACTTGCAGGTTACTATAAACATAAAGGACGTAATTTGTAGTTTTCTCCAAATTCTATTTAATGAGTTGTTAGAGAATGAAGGTAACTAAATGGACCACCTCTCACCCGTTAAAAGAACAAACGAATTTTCTAATAGATGAACTGGTTTTGCAATAAAAAAATACAGGCAAGCACGTGGGATGAAGTGATTTGTCAGTTGTCATGAAGCAAATGCAGACGTGACTCAAGAGAAAGTTATGATCTTTTGGTTTCAACGTTTCACGTGATGCCTGGTTATAACCCCAAGGCACGGCGTGTAAATCATGTTACCCAAATTTTTTTATTGTTTTTTATAAATAACGACTTTAGTAATAATAAACTACACTTTGAATAGATATTTGAGTATGTGTACTGGTTAATGTTTTTAAGAGGTATTTTGTGACATGAGGACGGTGACTAAACAATGGATATCATATCAAAAACTTGCGTAATGAGATATTCGCATCGATTCTATTTTCTGTAAGTTTTGTGGGGCCGAAAATGAATCTATTGAGCATATTTTCACTACTTGCGAGTTGGCTATGGAAGTATGGGCAAAGGTGGGTTCTTGGTGTGACATTCCGTCAATCTTCGCATTTTCATTTAAAGATGTTTTGGGGATTCCGTTCTCGTTACAAGTATGGCAAAGGTGGGTTGATGGAGCTGTAGTTGTTCTTTTAGTCATGTTGTTGTTTTTCTCCTTGTTTGTTTCTTGTACTTTTTAGGGTTTTAGCTACTTGTTAGCCCATTTTAGGGTTTTAGCTACTTGTTAGCCCATTTTTTTATAATATTTATTTGTTGTTAAAAAAAAAAAGATAATGCCCAACAATTATAACAAAAGAGAGAACTGGAATACAAAAGTGTGATAGAAGTGGGGAAGAGAGAGAGAGAGAGAGAGAGAGAGAGAGAGAGAGAGAGAGAAGCAAAGTCGTTTTAATGGAAACGCCCATAACGCCTCCATAACGCTTTTGCGTAGTTATATACGAGATGTTATCGGGCATTATCTTGAAGGCATAACGCTCATTACATGTAGCCTTAGGTTTAAACCTAATAGTAATAGTTTTGGGGTGTAACCGTGTAACTTTTTAAAAAGGTGGTATGTTTGATATTACCGGTTTCAATTTTGCGCGATAATATTTCAACTAGTTCTTACTTGACTGAAGGTCTTATACTACAAAGTAATCAAGATTGTGCTTACAAAGAAATTAGGCAAGATAAATTGACTTAAACGGCATATTACTACGTACCCATGTTTTAAATCATGCACAACTATTAAGAAACGTACATGTGGGCATCTCAATGTGCACCTTATTTTCTGCTGCCGTTATAGAAAAAAAAAAATCTTCTCTTCTAATAATTTGCTAAGCCATCTCTCCACACAATGCCACTTGTCACTATTATATTCAACCTCACATTTATATGTCATCATCCTATCTTTAAATGTTGCTATTATTATCATTTATTACTGTTTTCAAGTTATCATATTGTTCAACTATACTTTCTTATTTACATAATTTATAAGAATTATAGGTTAATCATTTTTTCAATACTATAAAACAATATTTACATTTTATCGTTTTATCCCGTGGGTACCCACGGGTATCAAGCTAGTTATGGTATAAAAAGTTTGTCATTGATTATGCACAATTAAAATTCGTCAAAATATAAGATTATTAACAAGTTCCATGGTACAAAAAATATTTTGCTGCCGTTAAAAAAGATTATATAAATTTCGATAAATCTATACCTTATAATAAAAAAAGGGTTTTGAAGGACACGGGTGAAAATAACGTACCTATGGGTTAATTACCACCGACTGATTATTTATATAAATTTCGATAAACTATATATATACTCTTAACTATATAATCACAGTTGGGATTAATAATGACCAATAGGTAAAAGTTGAGATTAATAAAATCCAATTTCCCTTATTTTTTTAGATTTTATTTTTATTTAAAAAAATAGATTGGTGATATGAGTTTTTTAAATAACAATAATAAACAAAGACCATGGTCGTTTGACTTTTCGGTTTATAAATTTACTTTACGGGTCGGAAAAGTCAATCGTCTCCGATCGACTATATATGGCTCCGCCCTTGCCCACTACCCTTATTCCGGTACTAGCTATATATATATATATATATATATATATATATAGAAATGGGATATTTTGAGAACACCCTCTAGTTTTGAGAACTCGTGAGAACCTTACTTCCCGAGTTTTTTCATAGATTTTTTTTTGCTCAAATGTTGCGTATATTAAAAACTAAAACCTGAAAAAAAGGAAATTAGAAAAAAACGTTTTCGTCGTTAAAAAACGTATATGTAACTAAAAAATATTTACAGCGAAAAAACGCCGGTGTAACTTATTACACCCATGTAATATGACGTAAATATTTTTTACTAACATATACGTTTTTTAACGACGAACATATTTTTTTTAAATATTCTTTTTTCCAGGTTCTAGTTTTTAATATACACAACATTTGAGCCAAAAAAGTACTATGAAAAAACTCGGGAAGTAAGGTTCTCACGAGTTCTCACAACTAGAGGTGTTCTCAAATTACCCCTCCCCTATATATATATATATATATATATATATATATATATATATATATATATATATATATATATATATATAGGGGACATGTAAAATGTAAATCAGTCCTTAAAATGTTAACCAATAAACCAATTCTAGACCACAAGTGTTTTTTTGAATATTTTAATATGTGGACCATATTAATTCTTGAATTTTTTTATTTTTAACTTTTAAACATGTGGACAAGAATATTCTAAGGGGTAAAATGGTAATCTTATATCAATTTCTCTCTCCAACTTTCTCATTCTCTCTCTTCGATCTTTTTTCTATTTCAGGTTTTTTCATGTGAACAAATGTGTTTATTCAGTACACATGTGTATATTAACAATTTATCTTATGTACAACTATTTATGCAGTTTGTACAACCACTCAAAAGTATAAAACGAGACTAACACATGCGTACATGTACAAATTTTTATGCATTTGGTACAGTAACTCAAAATAAAAACAAGACTAACACATGTGTACAACTCAAATACATGTGTTTCAAACAAGACTAACATATGTGTACAACTCAAATACAAATTTTTATGCATTTGGTACAGTAACTCAAAATAAAAACAAGACTAACACATGTGTACAACTCAAATACATGTGTTTTTTTCTTAATCGACAAAAGAAACATTAAAAAAGACGAATCACGAACTTAGTTACACATGTTTACACACAACGTACAATTAATTAGAAGAAAATACGCATGTACAACTAGTTATGAAAGATATAAAGACTGAAAATTGATTTCAAGATTTGACAAAATGAACATTTAAAAAGACAAATCACACACATGTTTATACACAGCGTACACGTATAATTTTTTATGCAATCGGTACAGTAACTCAAAATAAAAACAAGACTAACACATGTGTACAACTCAGTTACACATGTGTTTCGTCTGTGAATCTACATAACAGCATACCTACATTTTCATATACACTCAAACAATAAAATAATGATCAAATTGGGTAACCCATAAAAAATATAAACTTTCTACTGCATTACAAAAAAATTCCAACATTATTACACCCATTGAGGCATTTCATCATACATGTGGTGTGCATGACCAATTATACAACATAAAAAAGATGAAATTGACTGAACTTAAAACCAAATAACATATGTAGCAACACAGCAATTCACATACTTGATAATGGGTGAGCACCAATCAAAGATATAATTAAAGATACATTGATAAATACAAACTTGAAAAACAGAGCCTATGACTTTGGAATAATCTTCACAGCAACTTCTTGAACCATTGAAAAACAGAACCTTTAGAAGTTATTTTAAAATGATTCAAGATCCCGGCCTTTGAAAAACCCACAGATGTTGATGTTGGAATTTTCGTGTGACGCATTGATGGTGGTGAAATGTGATGACGTTTTTATGTGTTTCAGATCTATATGAGTTGAGAGAAATAAAAGATGAAGATGAAGATGAAAATTTGAAAATTTTGAAAAGTTGGATGAGAGATGAGGGGAATATATAAAGGCTGAAAGTTGATTTCAATATTTGAAATGGAGTAGGAGTAAATTACTTTACTACCCCTCACTCAATAAAAATAATAAAAAATGGCTAAAATAAATGAGTGGCTCAGAATTGGTTTAATGGTTAACATTTAAAGGCTTGGTTTACAAAAGACATCAATACTATATATATATATATATATATATATATATATAGGGGAGGGATTTTCTAAAAAGGGCAAAAACTCTAAAAAGGCTAAGAAGGATTCTAGGGCATTGGATCTGGTTGTTTACGGCTAAGATTTAAGCGGTGGCATTTTTGTAAATATTATGAAGTTTTGCTGACGTGCATGATGGAACCAGGGGTAGATTTGTCATTGCGCGTTTCCAACACCATGTATATATAAAAAACACCACGCTTCAAACTGACTCTGTAAAATAACACCACGCATATGAAAATAATAATTAATAAAAAACGCCATAGCTAACCTGCTACAATGTAACACCGGAAATCGAATTGAAAACGTCATAACAATGATTAACACTATCATCACTGTAGAATGAAAAAACGCCATAACTTACCTGCAACAAAGTAGCATCGGAGTCGATATGAAAACGTCATAACAATAACTAACAGATCGATCATGGTGAATCATGGTGTTTTTAACATTCAAACTGAGCACTAAAAACACCATGACTCAGAATGTTAAAACCACAATGATTCAAAAGAATAGAACATTGATCGGACGTTCGTAATTAGTAAACGAAAACGTAAAAAACAAACAAAAACATCATCGCTTTCAGTATTCGCCATAGATGAATGATTATTGATTCAAAATTAATAAACGTAAAAAAAACACCATAACTGAACATCGAGAGTGATAACCAGGGAGTGCTAAGAAACACCATGAGAACAGATCTCATATCGCAGCTTCAACGCGTAAAATGACGATAACGTCCCTCCGTGTTTTTTCCCCCTCATGGACACGTGTTTGTTTGTGAATGCTTCCTACACTTATTAGAGTTTTGAGCCTTTTTAGAAAATCCCCAATCTATATATATATATATATATATATATATATATATATATATATATATATATATATATATATATATATATATATATATATATATAGAGGAGGGATTTTCTACAAAGGGCAAAAACTCTAAAAAGGCTAAGAAGCAATCTGGGGCGTTAGATTTAGGGTGTTTACGGTCAAGATTAACGCGGTGGCAATATTGTAAATATTATGATGTTTTTAATGACACGCGATAAGGTTCCGGGGTAGATTAGTCATTGTGCGTTTTCAACATACATATAAAAAACATTATGCATAAAACTGGCTCTATAAAATAACACCACACATATTAAAAAATTAACTAATAAAAACGTCATAACTTACCTGCAATAGATTAAACACCGAAGTCGAATGAAAATGTCATAACAATGATTAATACGTCAAAAAACACGCCATACATGACCGTATGTTCGTAATTAATAAAAAAAATCAAAAACATTTATCGGACGTTCGTAATTAGTAAACAAAAACGTCAAAAACAAATAAAAACATCATCGCTTTTAGTATTCGCCATAGATTAATGATTATGGATTCAAAATTAAAAACGAAAAACGTCAAAAACACGCTATACATGATCGAATGTTCGTAATTAATAAACGTCAAAAAAACGCCATAACTGAACATCGAGAGTGATAACCAGGATTAATAAAGGTCAAAAAAACGCCATAACTGAACATAAGAAACACCATGAGAACAGGTCTCAATATCGCATCGTCATAAAACACGTAAAATGACGATAACGCCCTCCGCGTTTTTTCCCTCTCATGGACACGTGTTTCTTTATGAATGCTTCCTACACTTCTTAGAGTTTTGAGCCTTTTTAGAAAATCCTCAATCTACATATATAAACTAATGTTAAATTTACATACCTCTTGCAAAATGTTACAAAACTAGATTTAAGACCGGATCACGCGTTGCAGCGGCTGGGTCACGCAGTCGGGTCTTGCGTATAACTTCGTCACATTCGTTGATAAAAAAAAGTCTCATGTCCTGCACGTCACGGCACAAAACCGTAATGTGTCACATATTATAAAACGATGAAATATCAAAATATAGAGGTCAAAACGATAACAATATTAAAGTCGTACTATATGTCAAAATAGAGTAAGAGATTAAAGTCGAAAACTTATCAAGGGCTAAAATGACAATTAGTAAAAATCAGGGACTAAAACCGTAAATACGTCAACAAAGCACCAACCTTATCAATTAGTATATATATAAAACCTTTAATACTTTAACGTAAAAAAAAGTTCACTATGTTGCTATGCTATGACGCTTGTTGCTATCTATGATGATTGTTGTTATGTCATGTCCCTAAGTTGCTAAATAATTATTGATACCTTATATATATCGCGACGGTTAAATGACGGTTGCTTAAAAAGTTATCTTTAATTGATACATGAGTGATTGCTCATGATAAAGGGCTAAAAGATATATTGTGGGTTTCTAAATGATCGTGTTCTATTTTATTCTAGGGTTCATGGTAAGGTAATATTACGAAATTGCTATACATGTAAGATTGCGTAACATATTTATGATGATATCGGATTTCCATACTATTATTTATTAATTGTGGCTTACTCACTAGCTATTTTAGCTAACTTTATTTTACATATATATACTTCAGGTGATGCGTGATGTCAGATTTATTGCTATTTTCCAAGACATAGGAATGTCTCGGACCTAGAAATAATAAATAATTAATTGTTGCACTTCTTGGGTTTTGTTTATTACTTTTTTCGGTTTCATTTAAGACTTATGTTCCAAAGTTATGATTATCATTATTAAACTTTAATAAAAAAGGGTATCATGTACTTCGATTACTATTGATATCCATTTCTTTGACAAACCTAGTTTTTCTGCCATCGGGTGAGGTGTCACACTAGCCGTTTCAACGGCTATAAAACTGACACTTTCAAAAACTTAGGGCGTTATGTGGGTAGCGCCCCACACCCATTGACCACCTATAACGCCTCGAGGAGCGATGTTGGGGGCACTATAGGGGGTCATGCCCCTCTACGCATGGTCTTACCAATTAGTAGTATATTATACATATGAGTATTTGATCTTAACAGACTCGACTATTTGTTTTTGTCACTATCAGTCACAACTTCTGAAATATGTGATGGCAGTCTCAACTTTTATCATTTTTTACACTAATAAACCATTGTTAAATAAATTAACAGCGTTAAGTTTATTCGAGGTGCAGAATGACGTTTTAGGGCTTTTGATCGAAAGAAGAATACGAGTCGATTGATGTAAAAATTACCTCGAAACGTTGCTCCAAACAACGAAATTTGAACAGCCAATTAAAGCACCGTTAGGTTTAAACACCTTATTGAAGCACCGTTTTTATATAATTTTAATATCAATTACTTGTATTCTTCTTCTGATAAAAAGCCCCAAAACATTGGCTTGGAATTTAAAAAAAAAATATTTAGCGCCGCTAAAAAAAGTTAACGATGGTCCATTAGTCATTAGTGTCAAAAATAATAAAAATTTGGCCCACAGCACATAATTTAAATCTTCAAGGCAAAAAACATATAGCTAAGACTTTTAAAATCCAATACTACATATAAAATAAAAATATAATATAATAAAAGTGAAAAGGTATACTACTACAAAAAAAAAAAAAAAAAAAAAAAAAGATGGGACATTAAAGTCATTGTGATATTTGAAATAATCACTATGTGGAAGCAAAATCTCCATGATTATTCACGGTCGTAATTTAATGTCGAAACGTAAACAAAATCACAAATGAAATAATTAGTGTGACAACCTGTTGAGTGGTTCAATATATACTAACAAAAAAAAATGTTTCTAGCTCCGTAGATCACATCTAGTAGATGTAATGGAAAAACATGTGAATAAACTTATGTACCTTGTAATCCAGTCGTGTTGGATGTTGTCTTAAACGTTGACATGATTGGTTCCCGTTTAGGATGTATGTTACGATGGAGATCACATGAAGATGAGTAAGTCGAGGAGATTGAGAGGGGGGGGGGGGGGGTAGAGGCGTGCGAATGATGTTATGTGTGAACCGGCCTCAGTTAGTCTCCATTATGTTATATTTATGCACCCAAGGGAAACCTTATTAACAAATAATGAAAGATTATTTCCATCAAGTAATGCTCTCTCAATAATAATGGTATTTTATGTCTTTTGACCAGTAATTAAATAAGTTAAACGATTATGGGTTAATATTCAAATTTATCCAAATTACCACTTTATATATATTCCAACATTCTCTCACTAGACCAAATTATCATTTAATATGAATATTAGATCAGTATGATTATGGGTTAATATTCAAATTTAGCTTTAAACCGAAAAACAACATAGAAATATAGTCTTTGAACCGATAATAAGATTCAAGACCCGCATTAATCATACTACAATCCCAATTTAAAACCTAAGTAAACATTAATATCACAATTACAAATTAGCCTATGCGTTGATTTACAAAATAAATTAATAATTGTCTATATATAATTAGGCATGCAAAATATATTCAAAGACAAATAAACCAAATAAGTGAGAAGTTTTATTAATAAGAAATGTAAGTGAGTACAGCATGCAATCAAATAAAATCTTTAAACAATCTCATCTTCGACACATGTTCTTCGAATACTTTAGGTGGAAGAAATGAGTACTTATAAACTCCATGTAAAGCTTATTTTCCTCAACTTGTTCACGTTTGAACAAATATTGTATATCAAGATATAATACAGTTCAAGTAGAACTGTTACTGTTCGAGAAGCAAGCTCAAGTTTAAGCAACCCTAGATAAACAAGTCAAGTTGGAGCTTAGATAAGCTCAACTCAACTTATTTACACCCCTAGAAAACTAAACGTATCTTCAGACTTCAAATAGGTCAAGTTCTTACAAAATTTGAAAGCATTTCTATATTACATTCACTAAAAGACAAGGATCATATAATTTCTTTATAACCAATTAAATAATTTTCTTATAACCAAAGTTTTTTATTAATTAACCAAAACATGTAACAAGATGAGATATTTTACACTCAAGCAAATAACCTTCACAAGGTTACAACCACAAAATCCATGAAACTAACAAATTGTTCCAACACAATCTCAATTGCAATTATGGATATATTTCCAACGATTCAAGATGGACAAATGTGTTGAAGAATATCATTGTGCTATATAAAATAAAGCAAAAGTACCTATTTAACAGTCCTTTATCAATTATTACTGCCCCTTTCATCATGTCATTGAATTTTGATCCCCCCAACTGACCCACTGACCAAAGTGACAATACAATGTTGGCTAAAAAATAAACAAAAAGGTCAAAAATCTGCTTCGTCACATGTTTTTGGAACTTCATTTAATGAACAAAGGTTTCAAGTACTTTTTAACGCTTTATAAGGACTTACATTAGCCCATGAATACTATTGAGTGACTGAGTGTCATAATAAAAAGCTTGTCATGTAAACGATATGTGATGGTGAAATATAATAGAAGTTATGTGTAATAGTGATAATTTTTTTAATTATTAAAGTTGATGAGATATGTAAACATGATAGTTTAAAAAGTTAATAAAAGAAACTAACGATGCACAATTACACATGATTATGACCACGACAAGGCTCATAACACCTCCTGTAACGGTGTTTGAGCGTTATGCAGCATTATATAACGCCATTACTAACGACTATGCTACTCAATCTTATGTTTTATTTTCACAAATTTAGTAAATGAAATTGAATTTAATTCAATTTACATATAAAGGGTTGGTTGAATCAAAATGGCCAAAGATCACCCCAAAGTGATCTTCGGGCTTGATGATGCAGTGCCGGGTTTTTACTTTTTGTAACAATAACCCTCTCGAATCGGCCCTCAGTTCCATCGTGATTGGTTGCCCGACAAACGTCCATTTCAACCCGTTTACCCCTTTTTATTGGTGAGAAAATGATTCTTCCCCAACCACTTCCAAGATCTGCACTAGTGGTCTCTTGTGATGTTTCTTCCTCTGCATCACTTGCTGACGTTTCGTATGGTTCATTGATATCAGATTCATACTTGATCATCTTTTTATCATCAGCAATATCCTCAGGTTCTGAATCAAATTGGTCCATCTTTTTATCATCAACAATATCCTCGGGTTCTGAATCAAATTGGTCATCTGTCACACAGATCATAATCAAAGCATTAGAAATCAAAACTAAAACAAATTATTTTGATATGGTTTTGTCTACTATAATAAATTGTATAGCTGTGATCTTTAACACCCAAATACCATCTTCGCGTATTTGTTAACTCTAGAGTTATTTGTTTATGACAGATAATGTGGTAACCACATTGAACTCCTAGATTTTCTACAATAAAAATACAACCTGCACGGTGCAGGATTTGAACCCAAACCCTAGTACTCCAAACACACGTGTGTTACCAGTGGAACACCGACCCCATTGACACAAAAGCTATATTATTACCTTAACATTAATTTCGGCCCATTTGACATGTTTCCTTGACCCATCGACCCATTAGAGAAAACATACAGATTAAATCAACCCATTTATGACAATTTTAACTCAGTCGCCTATAAATGAGCCAATTTGAGTTATATGTTGCTCTAATGGAACATATGGGTAAAGGAAAAAAGTCAAAAGGTTAAAAAGTTAAATTAATATAGTAACAATATAGTTTATGTCATTGTAGTTACCACATTAGCTATTATATAAATTAAAATGCAAATAGAAAAGTGCTTCCACAAGCTGTCCATCTTGGACCAACTAAAGGTTGTTGGTTTTGACCCGAACCCATTTTAACCAGACCAACTCATTTTGCAACCAATAGTTGAAAGCATTGGTTTAATAAAATCCCACTAAAGTAACATCAAGCCTTGCGGTGCGGGAGGAGGGTCAGAGGGATGGAACGGGGATATAAATAACCAATTATACTTAACAATTATACATTCAGATATTTTATATGTAGGCCTCAAAGATTAAAAAAAAAAAAGAACTATACAATCTACAATTTGTTTTGATCTTAGACAGCCAAAAGCTAAATTAAGGTTGATGTAAAAAAAATGCAGTTCAAACCCAAATTCATTTTAACCCGGCCCACACTTTTTGCCACCTATAATTGGTATCCTAGGTTAAATGAAATCGCACTAATGTAACCTTGGTGTGTGGGGAGCTCCAGAGGGGCTGGATGGAAATATTCAACTCAATTATATCAGACAATTACAAAATCTTGGATCGAGCTGTTTCTGTCGCCCTAACATGGCGGCCACCTTTTTTTCATAGTACAATAATTAGTTGCATAATAAAGAATATGGCAAAGGTACGCACCATAGTCACTCTCAAAATCTTCAGGGTCCATTTTAGCGCGTTGCTCTTTAAGAGTATCAAATTTCATACCATCAAGTGGCCATGCTTCACTGTAGGATAGAAACAATTATATACAAGAACGTGAAATGTTGTTGTGGCTCCCCTTCAAGTGAAAAAGACTTCCTAGTACAACTTGCATGTGAGAATTAAGGTTTTATTGTATAAAAAAAGCACCTGATGTACCAATTTATGCACCCTGCTAAATTACTAAACTACTCAACCAGACACACAAAAACTGCAATAATTTAACATTTTGAAATGTGTTTTAAAATACATGTGTTCTGGTGTAAAAAGTTTTCAAGTTGGGTTTATTGCTTACTTGTTAGCCATGTCACAATATAAAACCATGCATCAAATCAAACATACACTTTTCAAGGAGGGAACTTGCATTTTGAAGAAGTATGATATGCTTTGATGTTGTTGCATTTACAATCTTTAATAATTTTTTTATAAAACAGTAAATGCTTGCCTGGGGCGAGGACCTCGTCTGAATACAACATAAGAAAACTTCTCATCTTCAAAGCCACGTAATGGTATACCATTGGATTGCTAAAAAAAACATAACGATAATAAATGGTAATAATCGTTTTATTTTCTTAGGTTCCTGAAAACAACTATATATAATATGGAAACATAACTAGTAATATTTTCATCGATGGCTTTTCTTAAGTTTAAGGTAAATTTTCGTTTTCAGTGTAATAGCAACAGTGAGATTAATCTGGTATACAAATTTAAAGTTTCATATGCTACATATATATTATAAAAAAACTATGAGCATGATGGAGAAAGAAACCTTGTACGCAAGTTGTGATGTAGTCCTCTGCAATCGCTGAACAAAATGACAATATTTACCACTATTGTCCAATGGACAGGCTCCGTCATGGGGACACTGGAACAACAAACGATGAAACAAGTAAATGAGGCCTAACCAAATTGTAAATTGACAACTGCAGAATAAAAAATGTCGGCTTCTGAACTCACTGGTGCTACTATATGTGCGCCACATTTGTGTGTCATCAAATCCATAGAGGCTTCATTAGATGCCTTTGCTAATTTGCGGCTTTTCTAAAAAGTCGAAATTAAAATTAATGAATGCTAGTTCAAGGTATGTGCAGTGGTGACAAAATACCAAAAAGGGAAAAAAAGCTCATGCAGAATAGTTCCACTTATGTTTAAGAGCGAACGCACTTACTCTTTTCTCCATCCATAGAATGTGAGACCGTGCCTGAGATATGATATCTGACCCATGGGGTGTTCCGGGTTCAACCAAAATCTATTGTACATCATAAGTAACCGCATAAAACACAAATTAAATTTGTATCAATTTTCACAAAATTACGAAATTATAACAAGACTGTTAACTGTTAACTGCAACATGATGGAGAAAAAAATTAAAACAAGAAAACTTGTTAAGCTTGCTTATGATAATGCTTATTGTAGAGATTAAATCTTAAACTTACCAACACATCTTTTGTAAACTCCCACAGCTGACGGACTATGGTTATTCTATCCTTGAATGATGGAATTTCACCAAGTACATATGACTACAAGAAAGATCATCAGAGAAAAAAATCCTTAGAGAATGGAATGCCCATTAGTTAGAAAAATCACATTGATCATGCAGATATGATACAGAATAAGTGCTGTGAGCTAAAAGATGCTTACAGCGATGACAAGATCGTGCTTTCTATCGGACTTGCTTGTAGTGGACTTGCTTATATGTTGACTTAGTGCCTGAATGCTGCCATAGCCCTTAATATCTGGTACAATCTTCAAACCTGAAGCACAGGGGAAAAAAATTTCAGCCAGGCACCAGCATAAAACATACAATTTGTTACTTTATTGGTCTTGATATGTGTGCATATGCCAGATTAGCATAGCAAGCGTAATACAACTTTAATATGTTGATTACTGTGTAAAAAAGATTGACAAAGATCAAAATCCAACCTTCTCTAAGGCTTAGACCTGCTCGTTGCATGGACTGGGATGGCTCGATCAAATTAACTTTTTTCATAGAATGTGGCCATACTTCACGCAAAGCCCTGAACAATATCATTTTCCAAACAACCAAATTACCAATAGTGCCCTTCCATTTCAAAATGATCATATGCAAAAATGCTGTTCTAAAATATTGCACTTCTTAAATTATCTTCTTAATTAGAATACCTCTCGACAACAAGTGTACCAAGGCGAACAAAAATGATTATAAACATGTTGAAAACTTGTAACAATTTGAAAGAAAATGAGATTGGTGTAGCAAATTCTCACCAGAAAGCAGAACCAGTACCAGCCCCAAAATCCAACACTGTAGTTGGCGAAAACTCAGGTAGCCTTCTTTTGACCTAGAATAAACAATAAAGTTTAATAACACTTAGAGAAACTTCTCAATATTTGATGGTTAACTCTTCACACATGAAGAGAGTAAGTCTGGTAAATCACACACGATTACACGACGACATAAAGCAAAGAACTACAAGAGACTAACTTTATCTCCCCTATATTTTCTTTTCATGTTTACTGGGATCTTAAAGCCAAGTAAGTGTTAAGTCAAGATAAGTATATAACTAAAACCTAGCATAAAACAATGAAACGAACAGTCGAACAAGACATCCCATAGTGTTCTCTTGAATAAAAAATACCAAAAGGTTGATATAATAATAACATTAATGATAAATATACGAACTTGAACAAGACTAGAAATGCATGATCAGAATGGAAACAAATTTACCTCAGAGAGGACTCTATGACATGCCGAGAAAACAGCAGGCATCCGGGAAGCAACATAAGCGATCGTTTGGTCATCTCTGTATTTAAAACCAATGTCACCATAACTGCTCTTAATTTTCCATCTTTTCGAGCAGCCAACATATTTATAAGGATCTTCAATTAGCTCCCTGGCAGTAGATGCAGTCAACTGCAAATTAACATCTTTAATTGAATTAAAAGACTCCGATAGCCTCGACACTTTCCTCTTCATGTGCTGATCTTCTTGGTCTGCAACTCCCATTCAAAACTCATCATTTTTTTAACACAATACTATCAAATGTTACTGCATCCTATAACTGCTATTGCACGATTAAAAATCATGAAACTGTTATCATAAAACAGAGATATGTACAATGTCCATGATAGAATAACAGTGCACCAAATAACACGGCATTTACGAGACGTTAACCAGCCAGTAACAGTCTCCATGACGGATCTAGCCCAAAAACTCGGATGTAAAAAACATTTATCGTACATTCAAACACTAATAACATTTCTACTTTAGTACTGTACTCTAACCAACACGGATGATCATCAAACAATTTTCTAACAAAACTTCTCATTTTAAGGTAACAATTGCTTAGAGTATACTAAACATATGACATGTATTGTTATGATTTGAGCGAATAAATGAGTAAAATGAATGGTTTAAGTATGTGTATAAGAGATGATTGAAATGACCTCGAATGTACTTTTTGATGGCTCGTCGGAGACGGAGGGGGACGACATAGCATCCGGTGGATTGTTTGCTTGCTGCTTTAAGCGTCTCGGCGGTGAATCTCTGAACGCTTTCAGATACGGTGGCTGCCATTTCGCCGGACAAATCTGAGTTATCTCCCCGGAGGGGTTTGTAACAAACTAGGGTTTATCGAGTGATAGGATATTGAATTGTTATTTGTTACGGAGTGTAATTTTTACCGGTAATGAACGGTCATTTTGTTAAAGTTTTGGACAAACTTAATTTCAACATACGTATATATTAGTTTTCTATCAAATAGTATAATGTAAAACTACATATTAACTATACATTTGAATGAGTTATATATTTCTCTTTTACTTTTTAATCTTACAATTCTCTCCAAAGTTATT
Source organism: Tagetes erecta (assembly GCA_030867185.1). Lineage (NCBI taxonomy): Eukaryota > Viridiplantae > Streptophyta > Magnoliopsida > Asterales > Asteraceae > Tagetes > Tagetes erecta. The sequence goes on along the minus strand of CM061492.1, from coordinate 18,732,545 downwards.
AATTACAACATTAAACGTATGATAATTATAGTTATATTATAGCACGTTATCATCACGAAGCTCTAATCTCTTAATCAAGAAGGTATATCCACCCCAAAAGATACTCATCTTAAAGAAAGGTAAATACTTTATTGACTAATAAGAATCAATAATATACATTCACAAGATAAGTACTATATGAAACATAAATGACTAGGTTTAACACCCGTGTGTTACACACGGGTTGAATAAAAAAAATTTAAAAAATTATAACTAATATATTTAAAAATTTATAAATAATTTTGTAAATTATTATTAATCACAAAATTTTGTCTTTATTAACTTTCATACTCAATTTTCCCTCTCAACATTCCTTTTATAAAACAAATTATATTTTCCCCCTAAAAAATTGCCCCCTAAAAACTCTAATTTATTAGATAGATTTTGTAAATTATTATTAATCACAAAATTTTGTCTTTATTAACTTTCATACTCAATTTTCCCTCTCAACATTCCTTTTATAAAACAAATTATATTTTCCCCCTAAAAAATTGCCCCCTAAAAACTCTAATTTATTATATAGATATCTTATTATTATAGACATTTAACAGCTGTGGGACTACTAGCAATCTAACTTTTATTTATGCATCTAACATTTTATTATGCAACTAATTTTTCTTTTTGCGTTATCTAACTTACGACTAACATTTTTATTTCTGTTAATAACATTTATATTTATCTCAACTAACATTTATATTTCTGTCAACTTACTTTTACATTTATATTAACTAACATTTAATTATGCTTATTAATATTTATTTATGCTCACTAACATTCTCATTATTATTATTATTATTAATTCTATGTATTATCTTATATTCTTTTATGTCATTATATTCTTCTACATTACTTACTAATATATATATACACACACATACAAATGGTAATATAGCCTTTGTAAAATAGTTATAAATTTTCACTATACATAACCAATAATCAACTCCATTTCATTGACAACAAACATTCTTCTTCTTAAATTTTTCTAAGATAAAACTTTCAAAATGATTCACCCGGTTTTGGTGTTAGCCACTATAATGCTCATGTTACTTCTCATTCTAATTTTTAACTCCCACCTAAAGATTTTGGCAATTTCTTTTTCTTTTATATGCTTATGACTCTATCAATGTATTGTATCTCATTGTTTATTGATATATGTGGATTCTAATATTTATCTTATTTGTCCAATTTATGTTTAGCAACAAAATGTCAAATATCTCAAAACTTGAATTTCCGACACTTAACATTTCTGGAGAAAATTATATGTCTTGAACAGCAAATGTCAAAAGACACTTGAAATCAATGGATGTGTTAGAAACAATCCAGGAAGACAACAAGTGCTCTGAACTAGATAATGCAAAAGCTGATGTTTTCATCCATAAACACATTGATGATTTACTACAGCATGAGTATTTTAATTGTGATAACTCATATATGTTGTGGGAAGATTTGAAAAGCAGATTTGGTCATCTAAGGGAAGTTTTACTTCCTAATTCTAGAGATGAATGGAACATTCTTAGGTTCCAATATTTTAAGAGGGTAAACGATTATACATCTGCTTTATACTGAACTAGTTTAGTGCCCGCGCTACGCTCGGAAATACAACATTCAAGTGATGCTTTTAAGGATATTCATGAACGTTCCAATAAGTTTTGAAACAAAACCGTGGTAAACCGGACACGAAATATATTTTTAAAAATTAAATTTTTAGTATAGCAATATTATACTCAAATTAAAGAGAATAAAATGCTCAGTTTTATGGTGTAGTTTATTTTTTTATTAAAATCCATATAAAAAAGTTATTGATGCGTGCAATATATATATAAAATAAACAACTAAAAACACCTAGTTTTAATATTTATAAAACCAAGACAAACCGACTAACTTACACACAACCGGCAGTGGACCGGTCGAATGCAATATAGTTTAAGTAAGTCCGGGTGTCGACCCACAGACTCTATATATTACGTTAAATTAACTAATAAAGACTCGACTGACTAGACACGACTTAAAAGAAAGATTATTTGAAAAGGGGGGTTTTGCTAAAAATAGAAACTTGCTAAAATTGGAAAGTTACTAAAAATAAAAGGTTACTAAAAATGGAAACTAGCACAAAAGACGAATTGAAACCAGATGAGAAAAGATCAACCACCTAGACCCGACTCCCTAGTTGCTTAAGTTATTAGTTAGTTGGAAAATATATTGACATTGGACTGGGATCGTAAAATGTTCACTTGACCCAAACCCCGACAAGACCCTCGACCCTTTTCGAGAAGAAACCTATGGGTTTTGTATCAAGTTATGAAGTGAACCAGTTTATGAATTAGACTCCCTCACAGTTGTCTAATGATTATGACTTAGTACCTATGTTGATTATTAATCTCACAATTAAATAATCTAAGGTAGTTACTTTAATTCAATTGATATTAGTAGACACCGTAGTTAAACCAAAGCTAAACCAATTCTTCACAGAAACAAGCCTAGCAATTCAACCCACTTAGACCTACCAATTAAACTATCACCTCACGGATACTAGTTTAGCTACACGTTTTTATCAACTCAATTTAATTTATCGTTCCTATGGTTTTAGTGCACCTAAACCATAAACTAGTCACTAACACAAAGTCCATGACCTAACTTGAACCTATTATTTGAAAGACATTCAACAAGATTCAAGTGGAAACAGATAAATATAATCGAATCAAACCAAACACATATTCATGCATCAATGAATCAAAAGTGAACGTTTACTAAATCATAAAAATAAACCAACGTCAATCCATAATCCAAACAAACATTCAAACAAATCGCAACTAGTTCATCATTAGCCTAGGCGGTCTAAAAAGCTTAGCCAACAATCATGATCACAAAAATAAACGCAAGTTTAAAGTATGTAAACATAACAAAAAGAAATAAAAGAAAAGGAATTAAAGAACCCGGAATCGTTAGATGACGATCCTTAATCCCGTGCTTTCGTTTTATTTTCTCGGCTTTACTTTTTTTCTTCTTTCTTTCTGCAGTTCGTTCGTCCCTCTCCCTGCCGTCAGCCTCTCTTTTTCTAAACTGTCGTCCTCTTTTTATTCATGCACAATCATCTAAAACCCCAACCAACATACGAGCCCATCATAATAAATTCAGCCCAATGGAATATTTAATTCAATATCCCACTCTTGAGCCCATTTTAAAGAATATTATCTTACTTCTTCAAAACCCACGTGAGCCACCAGCTTTGATTTTGAATTGAACATGTAAATGAAACAAACATTCTTGTGGCCTTCATCTCTCCACGTGTAACTTTCACATTTTCTTTTCATCAACTTTTGAATTATATGTCTGCATATATAAACAAATCAAATATCTAAATAAATCAAACTCATACTAAAAGTATTCATAATAACTTCTAAAAACTCATCGGTGTTAAAAATAACCAAAATACACCAATTTAATTACCTAACTCTTATATAATCAAAATTCATCTTTTTAGCTCATACTCACTTAACATCTTCAAATATAAATATGAATCAAATAAGAGTAGAATACGACCAAAATTAACCTAAAGTATAGAGAATATTTATATAAAAAATATGTATGATTTAGACCACATCAGTTATGTATATTTATAAAACACTGAGGTCTTTAATTGTATATTATTATTAATTTTATCCATAAGTTTCATTTTCACACCCTATCAAATATAAACCGACTCACGTACACCCCTTGTAGTAGAGGGTTAAAAGTACAAATACTTTTAAATTTTTCAGAATTCTCCAAAATATTAGGGGACCAAAAATGTAATTATCTTTATTATAATATATTTTATATACATATTTTAAATAAAAAATTATTATTATGAGATAAACTCTCAAATAATGTCACATAAGCCAGAAGCTTTAAAATGATGCCACATAAGTTTTTTTGGTTTTGCTATATTATATAAAGATTTGCTCAAAGCTAGAATTTTGTGGGTATCCTAAATTAGATGAAGAAAAGTTGGAGAAAACTTACTCCACGTTTCATGCATCAAATATAAACTTGCAAACGCATTATCGATTACAAAATTTTAGAAGATACTCTGATCTAAATGAATTACTCCTTGTAGTAGAGAAGAATAATGAGCTATTGATGAAAAATCATCAATCTCATCCCACGGGATCATTAGCAATACTAGAAGCAAATGATGCTCACAACAATTATCATAAATATTCTGGTCGTAAATGGGAACACGGTCGTGGACGAGGCCGTGGACGTGGACGTGGTCATTTTGACAACAAGCATTTTAATGATCGCAAACATTAATTTAAATGGAACATTGCGTCTTATGGTGTGGTCGTGGCCATGGTCATAGCCAAAGAGCCAATGACTACAGATGTGTGCAAATATATATATAAATTAATTAATAAAAAACACATAGTTTTAATATTTATAAAAACCTAGACAAACCTACTAATTCACACAAAACCGGCAGTGGACCGGTCTAATGCAATATAGCTAAAGTAAGTCCAGGTATCAACCCACAGACCCTATATAACTACGTTTAACTAACTCGATCTAACTTAATTAGTTACACTATTTGTTTTATTTGCTTGATGGGGGGTTTACTAATAAACTAATTAAACTAAATAGAAGACGGATTTAGAATTAAGATGACGAAATGTAAACTACCTAGGCAAGAATCATCGTTGACTATCAATGTTTGTTATGGAACTGGGATATTAGTTTATTCGCCTAAAAGAACCCTATAATAGGACCCTCGACCCTTTTCGAGAAGACACCTACGGGTTGCTAATAAGTTAATATAAAAACCAGTTTTAACGATTAAGACTTCCTCACAGTTATCTAACCGGATTATGACCAAGTATCTTTAAACGAATTCGTACCTCACAGCACGGAAATCAAAGACACTTCAAAAAATTCATTTGACTTGATAAACAAGTTTGATAGATAACACTTAGACGGACTTCTCACGATGAACTAAATCTAGCAAACCAACCAAACAAGACTTATCAATAACCCATCACCTTATGGATATCTAGATTAGCTGCACGTTTTCATTTATTTAACTAATATTAATGTTCCTTTGGTTTTATTGCAAATCAGCCATAAAAGTCAAGAACACATAGTAATCGACCTAACGAAATCCTATGCTATGAAAGACATTCAACAAGGATAACGTGAAACAATAATAATAACCAAACCAAGTCCAACATACAATACGCATCAAATAACTGAAATCGAACTTTTACTTAATTCATAAAATCCATAACAAAAGGCAAAACCAAACAAGTTCAAACAAAAATCAACGATTCATCAAATAACCATGTTCATTTTCTCTATTTGATGAATCGTTGATTTTTGTTTGAACTTGTTTGGTTTTGCCTTTTGTTATGTATTTTATGAAAGACAGTCTATAAAGTGTAGCCAATAACCATGTTTAAAGTCGAAACAATAGTTGTATGGATCACTTCTTTCTCAGAGAAAATGAGAAAGAAGTGAACCATGTGAATACATTTGATAATGCTAACACTAAGTTGAATAACTTAGACTTCTGTGATGGCTTGGAGATTTGAAAAAGGGATACTATTGGATCTTATGAAATAAACATGTCGTCATGAACTATGTTTAATTATGTTTAACTATGTTTAATTATGTTTAACTATGTTTCAGTATTTCCCTTTTTCCATGTTATATATTATATATTTTTCTTAATTATGTTTAACTATGCTTAATAAGTTTATTTCCCCTTTTATATAATATATTTACTGTTATAACAAGACTTAATATTTGAAAATTTTGTAATATCAATTATATACACTTATCATTTTCTTTCATGTTTATAGATTAAAATGAATCTCACTGGAGATCAAAAGGAAAATGGAGATATGTGTATAGCATATAGTGGCGCTACACACTTTATTCTCAAATCTAAGAAATATTTTATGAACTAAAACCAATAAAGGGAATAATTGGTATAAGATTAGGTCCATCGAACTTGATAGATGGAGTGGGAAAAACAAATTTAGAATTACCAAATGGTACAAATATTTTAATAGATAATGCTTTATTTTCCCTAAAAGCAACGAGAAACTTGTTAAGTTTCAAAAACATATATCATAATGAGTATGATACTCTGTCGAGAACTATTGATGATGAAAAATATTTACATATTGTGAAGAAAAATCACATATTGGAGAAAATGCCAATGCTCGATTCTGGTTTGCATTATACATACATAAATGTGCCTCAAACACATATGACATTCAAATAAAAATCTTATGATCTTAGTACATTAAATTTATGGCATGACAAATTAGGTCATCTGAATCTACAATGATGAATAAGATCATTGAAAATACACATGGCACTCATTGAAAGGTCAAAAGATCCCCCGGGTTGATAAAATGGCTCTATGTACATCATGTTTACTTGGAAAATTAATTATGATGCCTTCACAATTAAAAGTTGAAAAGGAATTGTCTATGTTTCTTGAAAGAATTCAAGGTGATATGTGACATCTGCCCCAAACCATACCCGAATACCCGACTCGAACCCGGAGATTATCTATCTTAACGTATCTGTATTTATTTTCTTTCAGTGTAACGCTTTATTATTAAAGACATATATATAAATGTGTCGAACGTTACGTTATTTCCCGTCGCTATTATCTATCGATTCAATTATAATTCAACGGATGCCAATCAATTACTAAAGTTATGCCTCGAAACTATGTATACAATATATATAAAAAAAAATGATTTTATAAAAATATTGTCAAAGAAGACTGATTCCAAGTGCAAATATAACTCCCAAACGTTAAAACCGAGCTAAGGTTATAAAAACGTCACGTACATAATTATTACGTTTCAAATTAGTTTTGGTTAGTTAGTTAAAACACATATATAATCAACTTTGGGCCAAAACTGTCAATCCTCAAACTTGTTTTAAAAGTTTAAGTTAATAAGTAAGACAAAACAAAGTTCAGGGGCTGTTGTGTAACTTGCGATTTCAAACCCAGTTTCTCCCCCCCCCCCCCCCCGTGTTTCCGGCGACATTTAACTCCGGCCAAATGGCCGGAATATACCGTTTTTCCGGCGAGGTCTCAAACACCGTTTTTTTTGGCACTTTCAACAAACCAAACATATACAAACCATCCTAACACTATTCTAAGTAAGTTTCGAACACTTAATCGGCTTCTAATCACCTAAACATCGATCAATTTGTCAATCTAAGGCCCCGTTTGTTTTTTTAAGAGATTTAAGTCTGAATCTGAATACCACATCTGAATGTTAAGAGGTGGTTCAAATGTCTGAAATCTGAATCATTAAGAGGTGGAGGCTAGAGATGAACCTCTAGTCGTCGGAGATGGAGCCTAGTCTCCGGGTTAGAAGTTAATGGAGGCCGGAGACAAACGTATGTTTTTTTTGGGTTAAGAGGTTTTCAGACCCACTAAAAGCTCTTACTGGTTCAGATGCTATTAAGACGATGGACCTCTTAATGCCAGAAAAAAAACAAACAGCCCCACGTCTGATTACGTCTGACCAAATCAGACGTTTTCCTCTATTCAGAGAAAAGAGGCAAAAACAAACAGGGCCTAAAAGTCGGTTCATAAAACCCACTTAATCAAACGGCAAATTTATTCGTAATCAATCAAAACGTATGAACCAAAAAGTCGCAGCAGTAGAATCGAATGTAACAACAACTGTAATTCAAAACTAAGGGCTGTCAAACTTGTCAATTAAAGGATTGTAACCCAAACGACGAAAACGTACACAATTATGTCATTGCAACAGAAATTGAGAGTTAATTCTTTGTGCAAAACACTCCGTCAATACCAATCTCACTCCATGCTCAAACAATTTCACTTTGGTCAATCGAAATCATAATACCCAAATTCTAGGGTTCATCTCTTGTTCATCAACCGGGTCTACACGAAAACGTTGTTGCATTACGCATTTGTAATGGGGGTTTCATGTATATCATCTTGAAGAGTAAATCTGGAAGTCTAATTTGGTTTTAACAGCTCCAAACTATCAATTGACCCTCAAGCAGTCACGCGTGCGTTTTTCTTGTTCTTCATCTTCATCGTCTCAATCTGATCAAATCCAAGTAAGTTCTATATGTCAAAATGCTCGAAATACAGAGGGGATTAAAAGCCCTCTCCTTAAAACGGGTTTGATTATCTGTGTTAAACGAATTTGGGTTGTTCTTGATCTAGGGCTTGTAGTAGGAAATGGGGGTTTTGTGTATTAAAGAATAAAAGATATTGTCATCTGATTTAGAAACAAAAAGCGCGCCTGGTCCAGTGGTGAGACTAATGGTTGTGGCGCGTGTGGTCGTGGGTTCGAGTCCCACTGACCCCTTTTATTAAACTTTTATATTTTAACCCCTTCTCTTCTAAATTGTGTACAAACATTGTTTCAATTATCAAATTAGAAATTGTTTATTATAAAAAAATGTATATTTACATCTCGTAACTAAATCCCCAAATTGGACGTTAAAACCCTAAAATTGGATTTTGAAACCCTAAATCCCCAAATTGGACTTTAAAACCCTAAATTCCCAAATTATATTTTGAAACCCTAATTTTCAATTTATAATTTAAAACCCTAAAACCCCAAATCCAAAACCCTAGAATTTCTAAGTCTTGATTCTAGTTACTATATTATTTGTCTCGTTTCTAAATTAGGTTTTCCCGGTTAATTAGGTGATTCTAATATCTGGGCGATCCTCGATTCTATTAGTTACTTTCTTGCGTTTGCTAGTATCTATATTATTCAGGTGAGTAAACTCACTCCCCTTTTTTCCATTTTACTATTTTGGGGCTGAAATACGTCTTTTACTATATTGCGTTTTCTATTCGTTTTCTAAATGAGATCATACAAATATGTTAATCTAGTTTGGCCGCTGGATGCAATCTTAGGTGGTAGTTAAAAGTAGTTTTATTGCTTTGTAATCCCACCGGTACAATGTTAGCGCTAATGGTTTGACAAACCCACCTGCTTGTACAACATCGATAGGTGATTTAAACCCGGCCTTTCTAATTCCATGTTTACTATGTCGAGATGCTATGTTGCTATACTATGTTGCTATACTATGTTGCTATGCTATGATGCTATACTATGCCATGTCCCTAAGTTGCTAAATGATGACTTATATATCGAGACGGTAAACGACGGTTATTAAAAGTCATCATTATTTACTACATGAGTGGTTCTCATGACAGATGGCTAGACGAGATACTATGGTTTCTATTGTGGTTGGTGTGCTATTCTATTCTAGGGGTCCTGGTAGGGTGATATTACGAAATTACTATACATATGGGATTGCGCAGCATATCTTGTTGATCTCGGATTTCAATACTATTACTATACAATTGGGTTTTACTCACTAGCTTGTGTAGCTAACTTTATTTTCGCGTATTTCAGGTGGCGCGTGATTTTGGCTTGTTTTATTGCTATTCAAGACATAGGGACTTGGACCTAGAAATAATACTAAACATGACTATTTCATTTATTGTTATTATGAATTTGTCGTTTCGCATTTAAGACTTGGGTTTTGCCAAACTTATGACAATAATTATTAGACTTTAATAAAAGTAATACCATGTGCTTTGTTTACTATGGATATCCAATTCTATGACAGCCCGGTGTTTTCCGCCACCGGGCGGGGTGTCACAGTTGGTATCAGAGCCATGGTTATAGAGAACTAGGATAGGGTATTAGAAACACACCGACCTAGACTATAACCTAAGAGTCCTTAGTGCAAATTAATGTGCTTAGAGAACTCTTCAGAATTTATTTATCCATTTATTTATTATTTCTATGAATTATTCTATGTCTTTTCTTTATCTCAATTCTTAACCGATTTCGCGAAGGAGCTACAAGAGACTCGTCTGTAAGATTAGGATCTTTCTCTTTGTGGAATCTCGTCATCGTCTTAAGTAAGTTTGAAAACGTGGGAAACGTGTGCAATCTGGAAGGGGGAACGCCTGTATCACGGACATCCTGTCTAAGGCAAAGCATTTCGTATAAATCTCTTTAAGAGATCTGTATGCTTACCTGGGGATGTACGAGATGAGTGTGACCCTATAGGCTAAAGCACGCCTTCCCGAAGACGTTGAAAACGAACTTAGCACTTTGATAAGTCTTAAGTGTCAAAACCAAGACACATTCCTAAGTCTTCAAGTTCTATTTATTTATGGATTCTATGATTATCATTTTCTATGATTTCAAATTATTTCAATGGGTTTCTATATTATTTCAAATATTATTCCAAGTTTGCTTATTTACATTTCAATGATTTCCAAGTGACTACTATGTTATGTGTTCTAAAATTCTATGAAAATTCGAAGTACGATTATTCGTTCTATTCAATCCAAAAGTTCCATTGCAACTTGTGTATCCAACATTTTCCCATGTTTCATGAAATCCTTTTCTATCCTATCTTGTAGAATGATAACAAGACGTGAACGACTCGCTAATACCATCGCGACCCGAATGTTCTAAATCAAAACTAAGATATATTGGATAACCTCAACCAAACTATCAAAACTTCAAAACAAATACCAAATACCAAATTTAAGGTTCTAATCTCAATTCAATTATCGAATCCCAAATTAAAACTTAATTCATGATTCTTGAAAATCTCGTAACAGATTTACTATTTTGACATGTCAACGCATTCGTTTGATTTACGAATCGAACGTTTACCTCCAAAGTATCTCAACTTGATTTCAAATACTCAAATATTGTTTAAGGTTATCATAAGATTCTAATTCAAATTCTAATCCCCTACCAAATGATTCTATATTGCTATTCATATATTCGTTTTCCAAACTTAATGTGAACTCATTGCACAACTATTCCTAAGCTCATTGAACTAAAACATTTCAATTGTATGTATGATCACTAATGAAATTCTATAAATCTTGTTTTTATAAACTCATTCAAACCCAACTTGTCTTACGTATAAACTTTCTACATAAAATACCATGTTTTATCTACGGTTTTTGTAAAACTACCAACCAATAGCTAATATCTTCTCAAGGAAGATACATATATATATACATAATAAAATAATATATATGTTTTAATAAACAAAAGAATTATGATAAATGATTTCTTTAAAAAGGATTGGTTATTTTAATGATTTCACAATATTATCACGCCTTCTCAATTATGATATAAAGTCTTGCCACAAGCACCATGTATATATTTTCTAATACCGGATACTTAAAACTTAGACTGTGTCATTATGTATTTTCAAATCAATCCCTTATTCTATGGTAAAGATTAAAAACTTTCAATTTATTTTATAAATTCATTATTTAATTAATTTGTTTAAAAGGTTCACCTAACGCTTTTGTTATATGAACTCAAATGTCCTAAAAATCGAATTCAATAGGAACTGGGTGATCTATACATTTGAACTATAAATGAGATTATCCCCATCATCAAATTTTTTTTTATGAAACTAATCTTTCTATAATTCTAATAAACCAGGATATTACATGCACACCATGAACTAACGCTTATGAACTTTGCAATACCATGAACCTTTGATATCTACATCATACACTCATAAAGTGGTTTTCAAAAACTTATGTTGTTACAATTTCAGTACTCGAACTTAACTATTTGTATCTATGAATAAAACTATTATCATGGGCAACGATTTCCTAATAAACTCAATTCTTTCAAATCATCAATTTACGTATCATCTTAAACTATATATTACAAGAACTAAATGCTATCGAATATAATTCCGGAACCTATGTGTATCATTATCTTAACTTAGAAATTTTTTTTTTTTTTTTTTTTTTTTTTTTACATTTGACTCACACGTGATCGAATGAACTATGTGGTCCATGCAAAAACTAAAGTAATTACGGGTGCACACGGAATTATGAAAGTTGGTGCATGGAAACCATATCGAGTTTTGTCACGTGGTTGAACACAATAATTTGCACATATTTCCAGTTGTCAATATCATCCAGTGCTTAAGCTGGTGTACTCTAATACAACTCCTCGAGACTGGCGTACTCTTGTTCAAATCCAAAGAGCTAAATAACGCAAGTACATATATAAGGGGAAGTTAAATAATCCCATCCTTCGTTTTACCTTCTACTTCGGTTTGAGCAAATTTCGGGACGAAATTTCTATAAGGAGGGGAGACTGTGACATCTGCCCCAAACCATACCCGAATACCCGACTCGAACCCGGAGATTATCTATCTTAACGTATCTGTATTTATTTTCTTTCAGTGTAACGCTTTATTATTAAAGACATATATATAAATGTGTCGAACTTTACGTTATTTCCCGTCGCTATTATCTATCGATTCAATTATAATTCAACGGATGCCAATCAATTACTAAAGTTATGCCTCGAAACTATGTATACAATATATATAAAAAAAAAATGATTTTATAAAAATATTGTCAAAGAAGACTGATTCCAAGTGCAAATATAACTCCCAAACGTTAAAACCGAGCTAAGGTTATAAAAACGTCACGTACATAATTATTACGTTTCAAATTAGTTTTGGTTAGTTAGTTAAAACACATATATAATCAACTTTGGGCCAAAACTGTCAATCCTCAAACTTGTTTTAAAAGTTTAAGTTAATAAGTAAGACAAAACAAAGTTCAGGGGCTGTTGTGTAACTTGCGATTTCAAACCCAGTTTCTCCCCCCCCCCCGTGTTTCCGGCGACATTTAACTCCGGCCAAATGGCCGGAATATACCGTTTTTCCGGCGAGGTCTCAAACACCGTTTTTTTTGGCACTTTCAACAAACCAAACATATACAAACCATCCTAACACTATTCTAAGTAAGTTTCGAACACTTAATCGGCTTCTAATCACCTAAACATCGATCAATTTGTCAATCTAAAAGTCGGTTCATAAAACCCACTTAATCAAACGGCAAATTTATTCGTAATCAATCAAAACGTATGAACCAAAAAGTCGCAGCAGTAGAATCGAATGTAACAACAACTGTAATTCAAAACTAAGGGCTGTCAAACTTGTCAATTAAAGGATTGTAACCCAAACGACGAAAACGTACACAATTATGTCATTGCAACAGAAATTGAGAGTTAATTCTTTGTGCAAAACACTCCGTCAATACCAATCTCACTCCATGCTCAAACAATTTCACTTTGGTCAATCGAAATCATAATACCCAAATTCTAGGGTTCATCTCTTGTTCATCAACCGGGTCTACACGAAAACGTTGTTGCATTACGCATTTGTAATGGGGGTTTCATGTATATCATCTTGAAGAGTAAATCTGGAAGTCTAATTTGGTTTTAACAGCTCCAAACTATCAATTGACCCTCAAGCAGTCACGCGTGCGTTTTTCTTGTTCTTCATCTTCATCGTCTCAATCTGATCAAATCCAAGTAAGTTCTATATGTCAAAATGCTCGAAATACAGAGGGGATTAAAAGCCCTCTCCTTAAAACGGGTTTGATTATCTGTGTTAAACGAATTTGGGTTGTTCTTGATCTAGGGCTTGTAGTAGGAAATGGGGGTTTTGTGTATTAAAGAATAAAAGATATTGTCATCTGATTTAGAAACAAAAAGCGCGCCTGGTCCAGTGGTGAGACTAATGGTTGTGGCGCGTGTGGTCGTGGGTTCGAGTCCCACTGACCCCTTTTATTAAACTTTTATATTTTAACCCCTTCTCTTCTAAATTGTGTACAAACATTGTTTCAATTATCAAATTAGAAATTGTTTATTATAAAAAAATGTATATTTACATCTCGTAACTAAATCCCCAAATTGGACGTTAAAACCCTAAAATTGGATTTTGAAACCCTAAATCCCCAAATTGGACTTTAAAACCCTAAATTCCCAAATTATATTTTGAAACCCTAATTTTCAATTTATAATTTAAAACCCTAAAACCCCAAATCCAAAACCCTAGAATTTCTAAGTCTTGATTCTAGTTACTATATTATTTGTCTCGTTTCTAAATTAGGTTTTCCCGGTTAATTAGGTGATTCTAATATCTGGGCGATCCTCGATTCTATTAGTTACTTTCTTGCGTTTGCTAGTATCTATATTATTCAGGTGAGTAAACTCACTCCCCTTTTTTCCATTTTACTATTTTGGGGCTGAAATACGTCTTTTACTATATTGCGTTTTCTATTCGTTTTCTAAATGAGATCATACAAATATGTTAATCTAGTTTGGCCGCTGGATGCAATCTTAGGTGGTAGTTAAAAGTAGTTTTATTGCTTTGTAATCCCACCGGTACAATGTTAGCGCTAATGGTTTGACAAACCCACCTGCTTGTACAACATCGATAGGTGATTTAAACCCGGCCTTTCTAATTCCATGTTTACTATGTCGAGATGCTATGTTGCTATACTATGTTGCTATACTATGTTGCTATGCTATGATGCTATACTATGCCATGTCCCTAAGTTGCTAAATGATGACTTATATATCGAGACGGTAAACGACGGTTATTAAAAGTCATCATTATTTACTACATGAGTGGTTCTCATGACAGATGGCTAGACGAGATACTATGGTTTCTATTGTGGTTGGTGTGCTATTCTATTCTAGGGGTCCTGGTAGGGTGATATTACGAAATTACTATACATATGGGATTGCGCAGCATATCTTGTTGATCTCGGATTTCAATACTATTACTATACAATTGGGTTTTACTCACTAGCTTGTGTAGCTAACTTTATTTTCGCGTATTTCAGGTGGCGCGTGATTTTGGCTTGTTTTATTGCTATTCAAGACATAGGGACTTGGACCTAGAAATAATACTAAACATGACTATTTCATTTATTGTTATTATGAATTTGTCGTTTCGCATTTAAGACTTGGGTTTTGCCAAACTTATGACAATAATTATTAGACTTTAATAAAAGTAATACCATGTGCTTTGTTTACTATGGATATCCAATTCTATGACAGCCCGGTGTTTTCCGCCACCGGGCGGGGTGTCACATGATATATGTGCACCAATCATCCATCAAGTGGACCATTTAGATATACCATGGTCCTAATAGATGATCTAGCAGATGGTCTCATGCTCTTTATTGTCAACTCGTAATATAGCTTTTGCAAAATTTCTGGCTCAAATCATTAAATTACGAGCACATTTTCCGGATTATACAATTAAAAGAGTAAGACTTGATAATGTGTGTGATTTACATCACATGCTTTCAATAATTGTTGCATGTCTGTTGGAATTGTTGTTGAACAACCAGTTGCACATGTGCATACACAAAATGGCGTAGCAGAATCATTAATTAAACGTCTCCAACTAATAGCTAGACCATTAATAATGAGAGCAAAGCTCCCTGTGTCTATTTGGGGCCGTGCAATTTTACATGTTGGTTCACCTATACAACTTGTTTCTGGCCACCATCTTAGAATTTTTGGATGTGTTTATATGTTCCTATTGCACCACCGTACCACAACGCATAAAGATGGGACCTCAAAGGAGGTTAGGGATATATGTTGGATACGAAACCGCTTCAATCATAAGATATCTTGAACCTTTAACATGTGATGTATTTATAACACGTTCTGCTGATTGCCAATTTGATGAGTTAGTTTTCCCCTTCATTAGAGGGAGGAAATAAAGATAAAGAAAAGGATATCTCATGGTGTGAACCTTCATTGTCATATCTTGATCATAAAACAAAATAGTGTGAGACAAAAGTTCAAAGGATCATGCATTTACAAGATATTGCAAATCAATTGCCTGATGCATTTACTGATACAAAATTCGTTAACTAAATCTCATAAACCAGTTGTTAATGCTCCGACTTGAGTTGAGATTCCTAACAAACAAAGTAATGAAAAAATGTCTCATGAATTCCATAAACGTTTGAAACGTGGGAGGCCAATTGGATCAAAAGATAAAAATCCTCGAAAGAGAAAAGAACATGAAAAGGAGGTTGATCATAAGGAAAATGTTTCCAATAAATCAATAAATGTTAAAACATTACATCAGGAAAGAGTAACTGAGATAACCTCCCATCACGAAGAAGTAAATGATTTTAGTAAAGATGTGTCAATCAACTATGGCCATAACAATATATTCTAGAACCAAAATGAAACTGAAAATATTGATGATATATTATCTTATTCAGTAGCTAGTGAAATCATGAGTGGAGATGATGCATCTGAACCAAAATTTGTCAAAGAATGTCAAGATCGACATGACTGGGATAAATGGAAAGATGTTATGCAAGCTGAGTTAAATTCGTTAAACAAACGAAAAGTTTTTGGGCCTATGATGATTACACCTAAGACTGTAAAACCTGCAAGGTACAAATGGGTTTTTTTTTTAAACGAAATGAGGAAAATGAAGTTACCAGATATAAAGCAAGACTCGTGGCTCAAGGATATTATCAAAGACCAGGAATTGATTATGAGGAAACATATTCTGCTGTCATGGATACAATTACATTCAGATATTTAATCAGTTTAGCAGTGTTTGAAAATTTAGAAATGCGTCTTGTGGATGTCGTTACAGCTTACTTGTATGGATCACTTGATAGTAACATATATATGAAAATTCCAGAAGGATTTAAATTCCCAGAAGCATTAAGTTCAAGACCCAAGGAAATGTATTCTATCAAACTACAAAGATCTTTATATGGGTTGAAACAATCTTGAAGGAATGAAGGATGTGGTACAATAAATTAAGCGATTATTTGATAAGTAAAGGATATACAAATAATCTTATATGTTCGTGCGTCTTTGTTAAGAAGACAACATCAGGATATGTGATCATAGCTGTATATGTTGATTATCTAAATATAATGGGAACGCGAAAGAAAATTCATGAAGTAGTTGCTCTTTTAAAGAATGAAATTGAAATGAAAGATCTTGGGAAAACCAAATATAGTATTGGTTTACAGATTGAGCATATGCATAATGACATACTTGTACATCAGTCAAGTTACACTAAAAAACTTAAAATCGTTTTAATATGGACAAGGCAAATTCTTTAAGCTCCCCAATGGTTGTTAGATCACTCAATGTTGACAAAGATTCATTTCGCCCTTGTGAAGACGGTGAAGACACTCTTGGTCCTGAGATACCATACCTCAGTTTGGAGCCCTTATGTATCTTACTAACTATACAAGACCTGACATTTCTTTCGCATTTAATTTGTTAGCGAGGTTTATTCAGCTCCTACCAAAAGACACTTGAATGGGATTAAACATATATTGCGATACCTTCGAGGAACAGTAGATTTAGGTTTGTTTTATGATAACGATTCGAAGGAAATTTTAGTTGGTTATGCAGATGCAGGTTACTTATACGATCCTTACAAAGCAAGATCTCAAACTGTATACGTATTTATGAATGGAGGAACTGCAATTTCATGGCGTTCTCATAAACAAACAGTAGTTGCAACATCCTCAAATCATGCTGAAGTCATTGCACTGCATGAAACTTCTAGCGAGGTTTTACTTATTACGCGTCCCAATCCAATTCATCAGTTTTGCTAGGTGTACCAGTTCATATAACTTACATTTAGAACAATTTGATAATCAACATCCTTCGGTCAAATAAACCAACTCAATATTATATAGTCACAACCACTACACCGATATAATGACAAAAACATATACTCTTCACTAAATAAATGTTGAGTTTTAGTCTTATTTGAATAAATTTAAGTTAGAGTAAAGTATGATTATACTAAAGCCCTTAAAAAAAATTGTTATGTAGCCTATGACACACAAACAAACATCTCATGATCATAAGGAAATGATAGATAAATGGACCTTTACCAATTTGAAAGTGACCTAAGCCAAAAGTGTTGTTGCTTGTTGGTGGCCTCTTTATTTAAAAAGTTTTGAACACTAAAAACATCAGTCAATCAATCCAACACGCAACACGTATGTACCGGTTTTTGTATGTTGTCTCCAATCTATTGGATCTCTTGGCATGTGTAGAATGTGATTAGTATTAGTGATTAGTGGTGACTAATGACAATTATAACAACTTTTTCATAAAAGTTGATTTATTAACTAGTGTGACGATCCATGGCACTACCAACATGACAAGAATAGTTCATGAAAACAATCAAGTTTTTGAATTGATTGAATGAATGAATGATATGACATGTTTTCTAAACCCTATTACCCAAACACAACCAAACCAATTTAATAATCATCTTAATTGTGCTATTATTGGTAGCACATTAATAAGTAACTACTATATAAAACTTAGGGTACAAGTAAATTTAACATATATTAAGGATACAAATAGACTAAGCAGGGGCGGATCTACGTTAGATGTACGGGGTTCACGCGAATCCTATGCGTTTTAAATTTTTAATAGAAAAATAAAGAAAAATCTGAATTGAACCTCTATATATGATCACGAGCATTGAACTTTCAGATTTAAAATCTTTAGTTTAGTTGGTAAGGAGCTAGTTTTCAACTCCAAAAGGTCACGACTTCGATTCCCCCGTTTGCTACCTTTTGTCATTTTTTAAGATATAAACAAATTGGAGCTTTTTTTAACCCAAAAACTTAAGCATAATTACAAACGAATACACAACCTCCATGGCTCCATAGCTAGCTGTTGAATATCTTTTTTTTAACTTGCTACTTTTCAAATCTCGATGAGACGATGACTTCATAGCTCGTTGCTGAACCTAACCCGACCCAAAAATTTTTGTGTCCTGTTATATTAAAGTTGCAGCATTTAAAAGCTGAACCCCCTGAGAAAAAAAATCCTAGATCCACCGCTAAGACTAAGAATGATACAAATAGACTAAGCTAAGCCTATGTAAAACATGTGTGTAGTCAAACAAATCAAAAGAAACAAAGAGGTGGAGGTCATGACGAGGAGAACCTACGACGACCCCCGGCTATGCCGCCGTCTTACCATCTTTGTTTATTCTTCAGATCTTCCACCGTCGTGTATTGTTACGCTCGCAGATTGATTGGATATTTCATCGCAACCGCAACAAAAAACGTCTCGCAGGGCATAGATCTAGTTAACTTGAATCTGACCCGTTTAATAAGAAAGTTGAACCGTTTAACAGTTTTCATAAAAAAATTTATTTAGGTGATATTTAGGGCGTTTAGCAACTATATGATTTTTCTTCAAGTTCCTGTGTGATTCACAACAGGGGAATATAAATGGGCATTACAAAGGTGACAGAGGTAGATATAAAGGGTGTTCATGGTCCAATTTTAAGAGTTATTATTTCAATCCGTTTGTAAAGGTTTTTCATTACCGAAAACTCTAACCAAAACGTTACTACGTAATGGGTTTTTATTATCAAAAACCGAAGTTGAACCGTTGAAAATTAAAATCGAACCAAACCAAACCCTTTGAAAGTTCAAACAGTTTGGTTTCACATAATTTTTTTATAATCTACTAACTAGAAAAACAAATTTCAAACACTGAAATCAAATTCTAAATATATTCTAACTACCGTATAAATTCTTTATTCTAATTAGAAAGGTGATTTAGTGTAGTATCAAATTCTAATGCTAAACATCACATGAAAGCATAAAGCAACAGAAAATACATGAATAAACATAAAGCATAAATAAAATTGTTTTCATTTTTTAAAATGGTGTATACTCCTAAATAGGCATCTATGGGTTTTCACTAGCCATATCACGTCTCATTGCTTGTTGGTTCACACAAACTCACTTTTTTTTCTTTTTCTATTTGCGAAATTATTGGGTAATTGATAAATATGTTTATGTTAAGATTAAACTCAAACATGAAGTTGTATGGAGTAGTAATTAGGGTGTGCTAGTTGTTTCAAGTCCTTTTTACAAAAAAAAAAAAAAAAAAATTGTGTGATATTTTACTTGTTTTTTCTTTTGTTTTCTAATCTAAAATCACTTTTTCTAAATTAATTATTCGGTCGCACGTCACCTTAATGTCAAGGTTTCTTTTATTACTCTAAATTTCTAAATATGTTTAACGTCTCTGTCGTAACACATGTGTGACCGATAAGTGAGCCCGGTTAAAATAACATACATATATCCTCTGAAGCAGAGACCTACATTTACCGTTTACAAAAGTGTAAAATCGTTTAGTTTTCATATTTAAGTTTTTTTTTCACTTTTGATTGGTTGGTTTCAAAGGTTTAAAATTGTAGCTAGCAGTTTGATTTGTGCTTAGTACCAAAAACCGATCGTAATACACCAAACCTATTATACCTAATAGTAGAGGTGCACGAATCGATTTTTTTAAGAACCGGTTCTAGTTCTTGTTGGCGATAAAGGAACCGGTTCTTACAAGAACTAGATTTTAGTGTAAAAATTATAACCTATGTAACTGGTTCTTAAAAACCCGGTTTTTTATATGAAATTGCACTATAACATGTAATGTTCATCAAGCATAGTAAATAAAGAATTATATGACAAATAAGCATCACACTATAAATCATTATTATCTTGAGTACGCTCTCTAACATCAACAAAGACCGAATACCCACATATGAAAAGTTTGAAGGCAAAGATTACGATAAAAATCTTATCAAAATCTTGCAAATGAATGATAACTAAACCATAATAAGCTTTGATATAGAGCTAAGAGATCAACTAATGACCTATACAAAAAAACAATGGGTTTAAGTAGTATGTAATAGACCTTTTTATGTTCTCACTCAAATACCAAATAATCAAAAAGCATGCTATATGTATACTTGTTACTTATAATCTTTATTCCATTAACATTGATTTTTTGTTCTATTGTTTTCTCAACAAAAGTCAGCTTAACAAAAGTTCAACAATCATGTCAAGAAAACACAACCTAATCAAAAAGCATGCTATATGTATACTTGTTACTTATAATCTTTATTCCATTAACATTGATTTTTTGTTCTATTGTTTTCTCAACAAAAGTCAGCTTAACAAAAGTTCAACAATCATGTCAAGAAAACACAACCTAAACTATGCATAATATTCTCTTATTAAATTTATGCGATGAACTTGCTGAAAACCCTGATTCAAGTAAGTTATTAAAAGAGTAAATTACTATTTTGACCCTTGTGGTTTAGTACTTTTAACCCTTTTGACCCAAAGTTGAAACTGTTAACATATTAGCCCCCAACGTTTTTTTTTTAACTATTTTGGCCCCTAACATAACTTTGTTAACATTTTTCTGTTAATTGCAAAAGTATTTTTGTTTTATCAACTTTAGGGGTTGTTTAAGTAAATTTAAACTTTTTACAAACTTTATGGCTACTTATGTGCCTACCTAATTTACAATATAACACCCTAAATTTTTGTATCTCAAATAAATAGTAATAATAATAATAATAGTAATAATAAGGCAAATTGGCTAAAAATAATCCCAACTAACACCTATTGGCCGAGAATAATCCCAACTCAGTTTATTCCATCCAGTGGTCCCAAATCCAACTTTTTTGACCTCCAGTGGTCCGCCGTTAAGTGCACTTAACGACCGTTAACTTTTTTTTTATTTTTTTCGAATTTCAAAACAAGGTTTTATGGATATTGATCAGGAGGAGTATACGCTTCAATTGATGTAAACCTTACTTCGAACTGGTGTTCCAAACGACAAAACGGTCTTCAATCGGCTGTTTAAAACCTAACGATGCTTTAACCGGATATCAAAATTAAACTATTTGGAGCAACAATTGGAAGTAAGTTTACATCAACTGACTCGTATTCTCCTCCCGATCAAAATCCCTAAAATATCGGTTTTGAAATTTGAAAAAAAAAAAAAAAAAAGTTAAAGGCCGTTAAGTGTACTTAACGGCGGACCATTGTAGGCCAAAAAAGTTGGATTTGGGACCACCGGAGGGAAATAAACTGAGTTGGGATTAATTTTGGCCAATAGGTGTTAGTTGGGATTATTTTAGGCCAATTTGCCTAATAATAATAACGTAACGATAATGATAATAATAATAATAATAATAATAATAATAATAATAATAAATCTAGTCAAATAAAAATAAATCATTCAATACTCAGGTTTAGTAGTGAATTTAAAATATTTATGAAATATCATCTTAAATTAAACTCAAATTTTATAATTGGTAAGCTATCGAACACACATGTTATAACAAAAAACTATTTCATTTCTCACACACAATTCATTTTGGAACTCTCACACACAAACACTATATTTTATCTTTTATTTTTATTTAAAAAACATTGCAATCACCATTATAAACCTTCAAAAAGTTATCTAATTGAACATACTCTCGGAGTCATTATATTTTTTATGCATATATTTATTCACAAGGCTCACACAACCAGCAACACAACTATGATTTTGTGATGATAACATAATAGTTGCATAAGAGTTTTGCAAAAAAAAAAACTATAAAAAGTACGGACCAATTGTTATTATTATTATTAACTAGATGTATGCGACCTCTCGCGCGTTGTGCGAGAGTGTTTTTGACGTGGCTCATATATGTGAAGAATAGAACAAAGATTGATGAATCTGCTATGGCAGCTTGGTCCATCTTTATTCCATTTCATATATGTCTGAGGATCCGCATAGCCCTCGATTTATGTGTTATTTATCCATTCCTACTTTTTTTATGCCAATGTTGGTGACTGGAGATAACTCTCTTCAATTATTCCTGGGATGGGAGGGAGCAAATGCATAGTAGGTCGCAATGTGATAGAACCTAAAGTTCCTTTCACATAAACAACCGCATTGCCCCGCCAAGATACAAAATCATTAAACTTTATTCAAATCAAGTCGGACAAATTCACATCCATCATCACAGCCTCTTGCTTAAATTGCATACACATGGATACGGGTCATCTTTTCTTTTGAAGTTTCCACATCATATAAAAGAAACATTGCCATGGTGAGATTACCCCATCATCATTGCCTTAGGGAAAAAAACACAAAGCAAACATGAATGTTCATCACAAATTTCTAGCAAAGAAACCTGATCTCATCACTCAATGAAAAAAAAAACAGATTTAAAAACAAAATCATATGAACCTTCTAGCAAATCTTAACCCAACAGTTAGAAAGCATCAAAAGAAGCATAAAAACGCAATCTAAACTTGGATTACACGGTCGTCGGAAGCGTAACAGTCGCCCCAACAACACCTGCACACCATCAACGCCACTAAAACGCTGCAATTAAAGACGATTAACATCGTCTACACAAACCGAAAAACAAACAGATCCAAATATGGGTAAATATCTCCGTATCAACAGCCTAAAACGACATGCAAGACAAAATCACACACCGTCACAAACCAAAGGCCACCAAAACCTATGGATCGGCAACCATCATCGGGAAAACCCTAGGCCGCAAGATCCAAGGCCGTTAAGCCGGAAACCATCATCATACACCAAATGAAATCTCTGTTACTTTTGAACAAATCAAGAAGTCTAAAGACCTTTGTCACTACTCAACGAACGAAAACGCTCAAAAAAGGCCTCACCGCCATCATACACGCCGGAAAGCAGCGTTTACCGGAAACTACTGCAACAAAACAGATCTAAATAGAAAGTAAAACGCCCAAAAAATGGCTTCAGAGCCAGCATACCCTCATCGTTATCATACCGTTGCCGGCAGAAAACACAAACAAACCATAGAGAGAATATAACTGTAGAGAGAAGAGAGTGGTAGCATGAAACTGAAATGAGTTTCAGTCATCTAGAAGGGTTTTTTAAAAACCGTTTTTACACACAAAAAATTACCCAAATGCCACACATAAAAAACGTAATTACGAAAATGCCATTACACTATTCATCCACTTCCCAAATTATACATAGTATAATTTATTACTATTATTTTTATTATTACTATTATTATTATTTTTTTAATTTTTTGAGATTTCAAATTTTATGGTGTTATATTTGTATTTTATTCATGTACATAAATAGTCCCTTAAGTATGTAAAGACTTTATAATTTACATAAACAACCCCTGAAATATTTAAAGACCAAAACTTCATTGCACTTAACATAAAAAGTTAACAAAGTTAGTGTACGTTCTGGGCCAAAACAGTAAAAAAAAACGTCAGGGGCTGATATGTTAAAAGTTTCATTTTTGAACCGGTTCTTCAAAAAAACCGATTTGTGCACCTCTAGTTAACAATACTAAACCACAAGGGCCAAAATAGTAACTTACTCTCATTAAAATTTATCAACTTTTAAACTACTTAATTGACATATTCTTGGACCAAAATATATTGATATATATTTTGGTAAATGATACGTTTATTTATTGGGAATATGGTAATTAATTTTGGGATGTATATTTTGGTAAATGATATATTTACTAAGAATATGGTATTTATTTTTGTAATTGATATGGAAATATATTAGTTTGATGGTTGTATGTTGTGTAACAGTAGAAAGATTAAATCTATACCTTCTAATAAAAGAGGGTTTTTAATGCCACATGGCATGCAATGAAGCTATTGTTGACATTATTTTCCCGCTCATTAATATTACATATTTAATCCTCCAACTATTGCACAACATACAATCATCAAACTAATATATTTCTGTATCAATTACAAAAATAATCACCATATTTTTAGTAACTAAAATATATATCCTAAAAATAGTTATCATATTCTTAGTAAACGTATCATTTAATAAAATATATATCGATATATTTTGGTCAAAAAATATGTCAATTAAGTGATTTAAAAGTTGATAAATTTTAATAACTTATTTGGATCAGGTTTTTCAGCAAATTAATCGCATAAATTTATTAAAGGAATATTTATTAGCATATTTTAGGCTGAGTTTTTTTGCCATGTTTGTTTTTTCTAAGCTAACTTTTGTTGAGAAGGCAATAGAACAACAAATCAATGTCAATAAAATAAAGTTATAGGTAACAACTATACATGTAGCATACTTCTAATTTTTCCAATGTGAGTTTTCGGTCTTTGTTAGTGTTTAAAGATGGTAATGATCTATAGTGTAGTGCTTACTTGTCATATGATTATTTGTTAACTATGTTTGATGTTATGTTTTTAGTTACACACCCCGTGTAACACACGGGACATAATCTAGTATGTAATATATAATGGCGGGAAAATGATGACAATAATAGCTCCATTGCATGCCACGTGACATCAAATAATTCTTTTATTATAAGGTATAGATTGGCAGAAACGATGAACTATTTCAAATCTTCACTCTTTTTGGGCTTTCATTTAGAGTCTATGGTCATAAATGTTTTATATTATTTTAGACTAAATAAGTAGTAACATTAAAAACGTTAAATATTACAATATATATAGCTTTTAAAAAATTAAATAAGTAACAACACTAAAACATACCGGTTTTTATATAAACTGGTTCTTCCAGGAACTAATTTCAAGAGCCGGTATTTTGTAAGAACCGGTTCCGGTTCTTTTACAATCCAAAATTTGGAAAAAATAATATAACCTATTCATAACCTACGGTTCAATTTGGTTCCGATTCGGTTGTTGTAGAACCAGTTCTTCTAAGAACCATTTTCGGTTATTGGATCGGTTCTAGTTCCTATTCCGGTTATTTTGTGCACCTCTACCTGATAGTAAGAGTTTAGCCCAATTGAGAACTTAATATTAGATATAATTATTTGTATTAGGCTCAAGGCACTTAACTTATGGGTTGTTTGTTTCAGTCTCTTAATAGTTCACATATCTGAATGGTTTAGTACTTAATGATTCAGACTGTTTGTTCCACATATAAATGTCTGAATGGTTCAAACATTTGCCTCTGAATGGTTAAGCACTATATAGAATCCGAATGGTTAAGATCTCTTATACGAATTGTTCATACATTTTTCTTTGATAGTTAAACAATATAATAGCTTTTAATTATTCACACCTTTTATCGGTTTAATACTAATAGAGGAGCCCATTAGCCCAATTAATCTTTGCCTCATTTTCCTATTTTTCACCGATGTTACATCAGCAACCGTAGTTTTTTTTTTTTTTTTTTTACTTTTTATTCTAATATTTTTTATTTTCTCATTTTGCGGGTAACAATAAAATCTTTTTTAGTTAGAATATAGAAAACGTTGAAAAAATAAAGTTAGAATTTTGAAAATCATTGCACTGTTTACTTATGCTTCATGTTTTCATTTGCTGTTGCTTTATGTTTTCATTTGATGTTGTAGCATTAGAATTTGATATTAAATCGCCTTTTTAACTAGAATATAGAATTTAATTTCAGTGTTGAGATTCTTTCTTAGTTAGATTAGACGAAAATGAAAATGAAATTGAAATTGGATTAAACTTTCATAACATATTAGAAAAATCATGAAGCCAAACCACAATGAAACCTTTTCTAACGGTTTAGTCTAATTTAGTTTCAAATTAACGGTTTGGTTTCGATTTTCATTAATAAAAAATAGTTTCTAATGTTTTTGGTTATCTATATAATAAATTAAGGTTTTTAGAGGGTAACTTTTTGGAGGGAAAAGATACTTTGTTTTATAAAAGGATGTTTAGGAGAGAAAAAATTGAGTAGGAGAGTAAAGAGTTGATGGAGATAAAATTAATTTTGTGATTAATTATAATTTACAAAAATATTTATAAATATTTAAATATAATATTTATATTTTTTTAAAATATTTTTATTTAACCTGTGTGTAGTACACGGGTGTTAAACCTAATGATTTGATAAAAAAACCATCAATAGCGTACCATGTAGACTTTAGTCGAGATATCTAATGATGAGATTAAAAAGGTGGTATTGTCTAGTTATGTTGGTGTGATAAGTCAATGGGTCTGGTTGAATTTAGGGCAGATATATCGTGTATATGTATATGTATGTATTAAGACACAAACATGAAACTTGTATTTATGTACATGATACGATAACTTATCGTGTATCTGTTTCCATACATGTATATGTACATGTTTATAACATGTATACACACGATAAGACATGTTTAAAAACACATATTCAAGAACATGTTTAATGAAATAAAAGTCATCGATAGTTTACAAAAATCTAAAAGAAAGCATAAATACATAATCTTTAACACATTTAAGACATAACTTCATAAAAGTCTAACCAAAATATCTCTTGGGGCATGAAGTGATGATATTGAGCGACGCGTGAGAAACTAGAAACAGAGATTCAAGACTTTAGGGTTAATTTTAGAAATTAGAATTTATGGTAAATAATGTTTTAGCGAAGAGCCATAGATAAAAACTCAAAATATTAGCCTAACATTTAGGGTATATAATACTAGGGCCACATTCTATTGAGAACATATTTTAACTTGAGAACAACTTAGAAACCGATTTAATTGTTGTATTTATTATAATATAAATTGAGAAAAATGCTTATAATTCAATTAATTATAACATCTATTTAAAAAAATATGATTTGTGAAATCATTTGTTAAAATGCATATATGCATCCATATTACTTGTACACAAACGCACATTATGGGTGCATATATGCATTTTAACAAACGACTTCACAAATCATATTTTATTTTAACTAGATGTTAAAAATAGTTGAATTATAAACATTTTGGTCAATTTATATTATAAAAATTTAAACAGTTTGCCTCTCTTGAATAATAAAATCTAACCAAAAACAACAACCATCAACGCTTCCACCAGACCATCAACCTCAACAAACTCATTCTTCCACACATTCTCGTCAAAATCCCACCATCATGAAAGTGTTATCTGGATTCTGGTCACCTAGAAAGGGGAAGGTATTAACATGAAATCCTTTGTTTGACAACAAAGGAAGTACAAAACTCTTGAGGCCCCTCATGATCCCATAACATATCTTTACATTACCCCTACCAAAACTCCTACTAATAACCAAGTAATATTTGCCTGTGAATTGAAAAGAAAAAAATGGTCTCTTTCATTAAAATGGGCAAGTCAGACTGCAGGAAGATAACCAATGAGGTTTTGATACCCGGAAATAGACAAGAAAACTTAAAGTCTTGATCATTTATTCAAGACTTGTACAACACTTCATTCATTCATTCTCTGAGTTATTCTAACACTCATACCGTATTCTCTCTACCACATTTTCGGTCCTAACACCTCATGATCCATAACATCTAAATCTCTAAACTCTTAATGTTTACTTTATGTTACCACTTATTCACCTCTACAGAACATATTAACTTATTCTAGAGAACATATTAACTTATTCTCACGGCAGAGGCTGATCGCGGGAGACCTCCTTTTACGGTGAGGCTAACAATGTTCTTAGTTATGTCATTAGGTACATCATGACTTATGATCAAAGGACGTACGTACGTTGGGCCTTCTATCAAGACATATTCTTGTTGTTTTAACATATATATTTTTGTTTTATAGAATGGATCTTGAAATGTATCGAATAAGCAAGTAATTGATCGACGGATGAGAATCATGTAATCTATAGATATCCATACACTTAGCCCTAGTTCCATATTATTTGTCTTTGCTAACTACTTGTTATATATGCATGATCTTATGACTTCTAACTCTTTGAAAAATAAGGTTTTACAAGGTTGTATGTAATAAAAATAAACTATAGGACAATTTCAATATATTTGACCCACTCCCCTCTTACCCAATTTATTTAATCCGACTCGTTTGACTTGTTTGAGATAAATGATCAATGTTGTTATCTTTATTTCATTAAAGGACATAACATATGCTGATTTGCAATGGCGTGCACATGTGTTGTTTGATCATTTGCTTTAAATGTTGTTAATGACTTACATGTTTTGAGTAGAAAGAATAATAAATATGACTTAATATGATAAATTTTAAGACACAAAACAACAAAATTACATAAAAATAATATTTAATCATAATAATACTTGATAAACGAATATGAAAAAAAGATTAAAAGTCTATTAAAGTCCATCTCCACCTCCATTCCCCACTAACATTTCATATAAATAAATATTAACAGGTGACCTATCGTGTTAACAGATCTTTAACCTGTTAAGGCACGATAATTAATGTGTCTTTATCGTGTTAACCTGTTAATGACACGGCACCTGTTAAGGTCAAACACGAAACCTGTTAATTCCGTGTCGTTTCGTGTCGTGTTATCATGTCCGTGTCAGAAATTGCCAGCCCTAATCTTAGATACTACTCCATGAACAGACACAATGTTTATAAACGTTGTGACCATTCATACGCATGCATATGTATATATGTAAACATCCTGTAAACAAATCCTTATGATGAATATGTGAATGGATATATACTTGATATTGATGGTGTAATTAATCAATTAGGACCAACACTAGTGTGGTTAAGGAACTGGTCAATGGGGCGGTGCTTGGGTTAATTAACCACTGGAATGAGCAGAGAACAACAAGGGCCTTTTATGACCTGCTAGAGAAGGGTGAGATCAGTGTGGTTGTACGTAGAAGAACAATGATGAGAAATGGTTTTGTTTCATTTTTTATAAACATGCAAAATTGGCATTGAAGTTGGCATGAGACTTGTTCTTTTGTTAAAAAAATTGTTGAGTATTGCTTGTTAATTTATCATTGATGTTATGTTTTGCTCTTCATATAATCTAGTTTATTGCTTGAACGTCGATATTGTGTAAACAACCAGATCATGTTGATTGTAGTTTGAACTTGGTATGCGGCCTTCAAACATTACGACGGGTAATTAATAGAACCTGGATTTGAACGTTTGACCTCTTTAATTTGTGAGGGTTCTAAGTACTTACCACTAAAAGATTTATTTGGATATAAATTACTTGGTTGAGATGATTATTGGTTTGGTTCTTAGGATATTAGGCCCGAGTGTTTTCCTATATTTTGTTTAGAGTATAATTTTTATTGATATTTTTATATATAATTTTAATTATGGTGTCACATAAATGTTTGCTTATATCTAGATACTAGATGATTGTTCACAAAATGCAACAGAAAACATAACATTTAAACGACACAACCTCTCATATTTATGTAAAAAGTTTTTTAAATTAGAAAATTATAATAATATTGTATTGAAATTAAAAAATATATAAAATACTAGTTTTTATGATGTAGGCTTTTTGAAATAACATATGAAAGTGTTGTAGCTATTTAAAATTTCTGGGGGAAGTTCACTTAATTAGAAAATTAAAAGAATTTTATTACACGCCAAATGTTTTGAAGAATGTTAAAAGTGTAACTACTCTTAAATTTTATAATATTTTGTCTGTATAGTATGGGAACAAAGTATGATACTGTTATTATATACACTAGATTAATACCCGTATACAACACAGATTTTGGTTTTATATGTTTTATCTAAATTTAGGTATTAAATTTATTTTTAGCATATTCCTTGTTAAATCGGTTTGGATATTTACAAATATTTTCCTATTAAAAATCATATGTTAAAATAAAGGAAATTATCTATAATAATTGGTATTTTTTATCTAAATATATCGGGTTAAAAGATAATTCATGATAAATGGTAAATTTTTAATTTGAACATATTGGGTTAGGAGATAATTCATGATAATTGATACATTTTTAACTTGAACATATCGGGTTAGGACATAGATTATGATAATTATTAAATTTTTATTTGAACATTTGGTATTAGGAGATAATTGATGATAATTTGTTAATTTTTTATTTGTACATATCGGGTTATTTCGAATATGGAGCATACCATGACCCGCCTTGAAATCAACAATCAAATTAAATTAGAGGATGACACCTAAGCAAAATCCTATGTGGAGTTGTTAGAATATTGATATGTGGATGAGTTACTCAATTATTAAAATAGGTAGGTTTTTTTAAGTCTATTAACAAATGTGATGTCAAAAAGCCTTAAAACGATAAATGAGAAAAAAAAATTTAATAGAAGAAAAATGGAGAGGTTCTTATGTTTTTGTTTCATGCTATCTGGAAGTGGAAAATTCATATCTTATCCCTTTAAGTATGGGTGTTTAATATCGAATCGGGTTTTAAAAATTCGAATTCAATTCTATTTGATTCAGAAACTACTAATTCAATTCAGAATCATTTATTTGAAATTCGAATTAGAAATATACATATAATCTTATATATATACATACTAGATTATTATCCGTGTATTACACATGATTTCGGTTTTATATGTTTTATTTAAATTTAGGTATTAAATTTATTTTTAACATATCTCTATTAAATCGGTTTGGATATTTACATATATTTTCCTATCAAAAATTATATGCTAAAATAAAGAAAATTATCTATAATAATTGGTTAATTTTTTTTAATATATCGGGTTAGAAGATAATTCATGATAAGTGGTAAATTTTTAATTTGAACATATTGGGTTAGGAGATAATTCATGATAAGTGGTAAAGTTTTAACTTGAACATATCGGGTTAAGAGATAGATGGTGATAATCTGTAAATTTTTATTTGATCATATCATATTATGTGATAATTGATGATAATTTATGAATTTTTTATTTGTACATATCGGGTTATTTCGAATATGAAGCATACCATGACCCGCATTGAAATCATCCATCAAATTAAATTAGAGGATGACACCTAAGCAAAATCCTATGTGGAGTACTTAGAATGTTGACATGTGGATGAGTTACTCAATTATTAGAATAGGTAGATAACTAGATTAGTACCCGTGTACTACACGGATTTTAGTTTTATAGGTTTTAACTCAATTTACATATCAAATTTATTTTTAACATATCTCTTATTAAATCGATTTGGATATTTACAAATATATTCATATAAAAAATTACATGTTACAATAAAGGATATGATTTATAATAGTTGGTAAATTTTTATTGCAACATATCGGGTTAGGAGATAATTCATGATAATTGTTAATTTTTTTATTTGAACATATCGAGTTATGAGATAATTAATGATAATTGGTAAAACTTTAATTTTAACATATCGGGTTAGGATAAATCATAATAATTGATAATTTTTTTATTTGAACATATCAAGTTAGGAGATAATTCATGATACTTGGTACATATCGGATTAAGATATAGATCATGATAATTGGTAAATTTTGTATTTGAACATATCGGGTTAGGAAATAATTGATGATAATTTGTGAACTTTTAATTTAAACATATCGGGTTATTTCGAATATGGAGCATACCATGACCCGTCTAAAAATTCTCCATCAAATTAATTTAGAACATGACACCTAAGCAAAATCCTATGTGGAGTAGTTAAAATGGTGACATGTGGATGTGTTACTCAATTATTAGAATAGGTAGATAATATATTTATTTACTCTATATTTTATTTGTTTCCTTCTAAATTTATTATTATTTATTCCACTTGTTTATAGGTGTATTATTCAGTTGTCTCCGCATACTATTTTGATATGTTAAATTTATATTTTGAAACACAGGTTGCTAGATTTAAAATTAAATTAATACTTTAGTGAAAAATTCTATTTTGATTCGAATTCAACATTTAAATTTGAATTATTTTGAATATGGTTTTTAATATGAATTCCAATCCTACAAATCTAATTTGAATAGAAATTGAATTCGAATCCAATTGAAAAAATTAAATTTTGAATGAATAAATTTGATTAATTCGAGAATTTGAAATTCGTTTCGTCGATCACCATATAGAGTATGTTTGCCTTGAGTATTTATTGGTTTTGAATTCATTATTATATCATGTCGAAAATATTACATGTAATTTGTTTTTACTCATCAGACAACCATACTAGTGTCATATTTGATCCTACACTTACACATACATTGAAATATTTCATAACACTCGTAGCTTATTCTATAAACTATAGGTTAAACGATGAAAGAAGCTCCACCACATAGAACGCATGCAAAAAATATTGATATAACAATAGTCTTGGTTGGCATCCTTCCTTTATCATTCCTTAAGAACATAGCATCATAAATTGGCAAACTGTTCAACACCCCGAAACTCGCAATGAATAGTTGCATGAACAACTTCTCCAAACTCCAGGTTTGCAATAGACGTATCATCCCAATGATAAATGCTAGTAGGTTGACAATCGAAGCTGTTGTCATAGGTACGAACATTGGAGAGTGAGTCCCAAACTCCATAAGACATTGATCATATCTCTTGCTTTGTTCATCATCTTGAACTTTGCTTGTCACATTGAACCCTTGTGTAGTTATCCCTAAATGTTTGATAATGTACTCTAATAGTGCAAACGAGTAGGGAGAAAGTCCCCTTATGAGCCATATCCTTTGATCATTCCACCATCTCTTGTATGTGCTACCAAATAGTATGAAGTCGTAACAATCTTGACCATAAGCACCAAGAAACAGGAAAACATACAACAAGAACCTTAGATCTGTCACCTACAATCAATGAAAGTTAACGTGCTCGGTTATCCACAAAAGCCCGATATCAGTACTAAGATTTGGAAACAAATAAATGAATAGTACCTTTGGGAAGATGTAAACTCCATTTAAAAGTGCAATTTGAGGGAGGAATGAGTATATTGTGATGGGAATTGTCAAAATGGGCCAAAAAGCATAGTGTGCGTAACATAAGCCCATGACAAAGCCCATGCATCGAGCTCCGAAAACCACCGGGGAGTATTTTGAGAAGCCGACCTCAAGAAGCCCGATAGCCCATCTCTTTGTTTGACTAATCGAATCGACGAGAGAGATCGGAATATCGCCCAAAAAAGCCGGCCTACTTGGGTGGCAAAAGATGGACTCCCATCCTTCACATTGCAATCGATATCCTGTGTAATAGTCTTCCACAAGAGACCCATATTGAAAACCCAACTACGTATAAACAAACAAAATCAACACGTATGACATGACCACAAAGAAGTAACTAACAAAATCATGTTTGAGTTAAGGACCTTACTTGAAATCCCCATTTAGTATCGTTTTCATAGTTGCACCCAATCAAATGGTGAGCCAGTTCTATAATCGATTGTGTGGTAATGGGCTTCGTCACCTTATGATCCGGTCTCAATTCTTGTATTTCTGGCAACACAATTGTTGTGGGCTCGCCAAAGAAAGCTCGTCGATGGAAGAAGCATCCACTTCCAACATATGAAGGTCCTTGTAAACCGTCCATTCCCACCGGATTCGCTACAAATAGACGCAATAACTCACCACCATAAATGTCATCTTTGTTGAGTCCATGATAACGCTGAGGGAATTGGACGTATCCTAATTTGGGTCGAGCTAACGGATCAAAAAAATAACACAACGCCCTCTTAAGTGTTTGAGGATCGTTAGAGTACATGTCACAATCTTGCGTAAGAACTATAGGAGCATTGGTCATAACACCTGATACACGTAGCTTAAAAAAATAACTCATTTAGTTTGAATAACCAAATTAAAGTAATTTAAACATCAAACTATATGTATTCAACTTCACATATAGCCATTCTAAAACAAATTATTCACAAAAGGTAATATTTTTTAATGTGTTAACGTATAATGTTCTAATGTGTAAGGTCGATTCTAACCGTCCTTGCAAATTGCTATGTTTCCTTTCTTCAATTTATTAACATAGCCTTGTACAAGTTTGGCCCTCCAATTCAAACTTAAGATATTTACGACTTTGGCATCTTATTCAATTTTAGCATATTAAGACTTTAATCCCCCAACTCTACTTTGATGACATTGACCTTTAAGAATTTTGACTTAGTTACCGTTTACTTTTAGGTTTGGATATATATATATATACTAGTTTAATGTCCGCATTACGCTCAGGAACACAATTCAAGTGATGTTTTTAAGGATGTTCATGAATGTTCCATTCGGTTTTGAGACAAAACCGTGGTAAAACGAACACATGATATTTTTTTAAAAATTAGATTTTTAGTATAGCAATATTATACTCAAACTAAAGAAAATAAAGTGTTTAGTTTTATGGTATAGTTTTTTTTATAAAAAAAATCGTATAAAAATGTTATGTATATTTATAAAACACCGAGGTCATTAATTGTATGTTATTATTAACTTTATTCATAAGTTTTATTTTTAAACCCTATCAAATATAAACCGACTCACGTACACCCCTTGTAGGTACACCCCTTGTAGTAAAGGGTTAAAAATATAAATACTCTTAAATTTTTCAGAATTCTCCAAAATATTAGGGGACCAAAAATGTAATTAATTTTATTATAATAAATATTATATACATACTTAAATAAAAAATAATTATTGTAAGATAATCTCTCAAATAATGTCACATAAGCTAAACGCTATTAAAAGATGCCACATAGGATTTTTTTGTTTTGCTATATTATATAAGGATATATATATAGCCGACTTTTAATATGTGACGCATTACGACCTTACACTGTAATGTGTGAAACATACAAGTTTTTTTTATCAATACGTGAGACAAATAGACTGTTTGTTTCACCTCTTAATGGTTCAGTTCAGTGCTTAACCATTCAGATTCAGCATTCATAGCGTTTGTTTCATAAAAAAAGCCTCTGAATGGTTCAGTTAAGTGCTGAATGGTTAAGAGATTAAAAGATGCTGAATGGAACTGAATGAATCATATACCAAACTTACCATCACCCGAAGTTCTACCTCAATATCCCTCTTATTGGTTCAGACCTCTTAATCATTCAACACTTAATGATTCAGATTTTGCCAAACATCCTTAAAATGACATACTCAAAACTTGCTCTTCACATCGCGTGAACCGATTTTATTACTAGTATTCATTTAAAATGAAATCACTCATTTAAAAGTAACGTCTCATAAGAGCATTCCCATTAAATATATGCTTTTACTTGTGTGTCAATTTTTTTTTCTTATATGTAATTACTAATGTCTCATAAGAGTATTCTCATTATTTTTGTTTTCATTGTCATCAAAATTAAACTAAAAGTTACCATATTTTTCTCTCTTGTTTAGTTAAATAATCTTCTATATAATATAGGAAAATAAATTTTACTTATGTGTCAATCATTTAGAGTTGGTTTGCTTACTTTTCATTATTTGAGAGTTTCTCTCAAAATAATAATTTTATAATTAAAATATGTATACATAATCTATAATAATATATCATAATAAACCGAATTACATTTTGAACCCCTAATATTTAGGAGAAACTAGAAAAACTTAAAAATAGTTGCATTTTCAACCTTTTTTTACTAGGGTATGCATGAGTCGGTTTATATTTAATAAGGTATATAAATGAAAATTAAGAATAAATTAGTAATAAGCTATAATTAAATAACTTAGTATCTTTTAACCATACATAAATTTTTATACAATATTATTTTTTTTAAATTTACACCATAAAACCGAACATTTAATTCTCTTTAATTTGAGTACAATATTGTTATATTAAAAAAAGTTTTTAAATAATTCTTGTGTTCCGCTTTTATAACGGTTTTGTCTAAAAATTGATTGGAACCTTCCATGTCCCATGAATATCGTTAAAATCATCTGAATATTATGATCCCGAGCATTGTACGGGCACTAAACTAGTCTTTTATATAATAAAGAAAAAATTATATTAGTTATGTGGCAACCATCGATGGTTGATTTACTTACTTGTTATTATTTTAAAGTTTCTTTTACAATAATAACTTATAATTAAAATATGTATACATATCTATATTAATACGAATAAATGTTGACCCTCAAATATTTATGAGAAACTTAAAAAACTTAGCAGTAGTTATATTTTTAACCCTCTTTTTTGGTGTGTATGAATCGGTTTATATTTGATAATATATATAAATGAAACTTAGAAATAAAGTTTGTAAAAGCCTACTATTAAATATCTTAGTATTTTTTTAATCATCTTTAACTTTTTATATGACATTTTTTTAAAAAAACCACATCATAATACTGAGCATTTCATTTTCTTTTATTTGATTATAATATTTCTATAATAAACAATTATTTAATTGTATTCCGGTTTTATAACGGTTTTATCTTAAAATTTATAGGACCCGCCTACGTCTCATAAATATCATCAAAATCAACACCTGGATGTTGCGTTACCAAACATAACATGGACACTATACTAGAATTTTTAAACCTTTATTAGATTATCACCATAAATATAGATACATTATCAAAAACATTCATATCTCATTCTGTGTGTGAAAATGTTTCGACATAAATATAAAATATCATACCACACACTTAGAAAAATAACTATTTTCATGACTTTGACTAAATTAATTATAATACCAATATTTATGGTTTTCTGAATGGTACTTCAGTTCCATTTTAAGTGTTATTAGACCCATAACATAAAGTTTAAGAAAGATTGGATTATTATATATTTTTCAACCTATAAAATGATAATAATGTTATTAAACTCTTTTGTCTTTTACTTATAAATTACTCTTTCCGTCCCATTTTAAATGTTCATTTTTCCTTTTTTGGTTGTCCCAATTTAAATGCCCATTCTAAAATAAAAGTATAATTTCTAATTTTACCTATAATTATTTAACACAAAAAATACTTTATAACTAAAATACAAAAAACCTTAATGACATTATTGTCATTTTATAGGTTAAAAATATATAATAATTCATTTTTTCTTAAACTTTGTTTTGTATGTCACATGACACTTAAAAAATGACAGAAAGAGTAGCTTTTGTGTTAGATAATTAGGATAAAATAGGAAAATATACTTTTATTTTTGGATAAATATTTAAATTAAAAAAAATTATGAACATTTAAAATGAAATGAAGGAAATAATATTTTTATTAAATAACCACCAAAATGTTAAGCGTAGAATCACTTGAAACAAAACACAACCAATATTTGTGTTGATGTATTGTTTTTCTAACATTCCAAATTTCCAATCTCAGTCACTAGCTAGCACCAATAACTTAAAAGGATTAAATATTTGGACCAAAGTTCAACAACTAAAGATAAGATTTTCGGAATCTTACCAAGGAATTGAGAGCACCAGCCTTGAAATGGTGTGGGCAGTTTTTGTTTTTCTCTCTTGAGACATATACAAGATTTGGCATTAATTGCCCCTTCTTGTCTCTTTCTTTTGCACTTTCTTTTAATACCTTGTAATCAAAATATATAAAAAAGATAAAATTTATAATATTGTACCAACCTCTTGTGACTAAAGTTAAATGTTATTATATGTAACAATAAAAAACAAATAATTTTTATTAGAACTAAAAAAGGAAACAAGTAGTTAAAAGAGTAAATTCTCATTTGCATCTTTGTGTTTGTTGATTTTGATCATTTGTATATTATGGTTTCAAAATCTCATATTCATCATGACCTTTGCATCTTATCCTTATATGTATCCAAAAAACTAACTCAATTAGATTTTCCAGTTAACTTTTTCATTAATGACTAAAATATCTCTAAAGATGCAAATGGTCAAGTTAGTTTTTTGGATTCAAATGAGGATAAAATGCAAACGTCAATGGTGAATATGAGATTTTGAAACTTTAGGGATGCAAATAGTCAAAATCGACAAACCTCAGGGATGCAAATGGAAATTTACCCTAGTTGAAATGTTAGTTACAATTAAGCTATATTAAACACTAGTTTAGTGCTCGTGCTACGCTCGGGAACACAACATTCAAGTGATGCTTTTAAGGTAATTCGTGAATTTTCCAATCAGTATTGAGACAAAACTGTGATAAACGGAAGCACATGATATATTTTTAAAAATTAGATTTTTAGTATAGCAATATTATACTCAAATTAAAGAGAATAAAGTGCTCAGTTTTATGGTGTAGTTTATTTTTTTTTAAATCGTATAAAAAGGTTATGTATATTTATAAACCACTAAGGTCTTAATTGTATGTTATTATTAACTTTATCCATAAGTTTCATTTTTAAACCCTATCAAATATAAACCGACTCATGTACACCCCTTGTAGTATAGGGTTAAAAATATAAATACTCTTAAATTTTTCAGAATTCTCCAAAATATTAGGGGACTAAAAATGTAATTAGTTTTATTATAATATATTTTATATACATATATAAATAAAAAAAGTCATTATTGTGAGATAAGCTCTCAAGTGATGCCACATAAGCCAAAAACTTTGAAAAGATGCCACATAAGTTTTTTTGATTTTGCTATATTATATAAGGATAAACTAGATTAGTACTCGTGTACTACACGGACTTTAGTTTTATAGGTTTTAATTTAATTTACATATCAAACTTATTTTGAACATATCTCTTATTAAATCGATTTGGATATTTACAAATATATTCATATAAAAAATCATATGTTACAATAAAGGATATGATTTATAACAGTTGGTAAATTTTTATTGGAACATATCGGGTTAGGAGATAATTCATGATAATTGTTAAATTTTTTTATTTGAACATATCAAGTTATGAGATAATTAATGATAATTGATAAAACTTTAATTTGAACATATCGGGTTGTGATAAATCATAATAATTGATAAGTTTTTTATTTGAACATATCGGGTTGTGATAAATCATAATAATTGATAAGTTTTTTATTTGAACATATCAGGTTAGGAGATAATTCATGATACTTGGTACATATCGGATTAAGATATAAATCATGATAATTGGTAAATTTTGTATTTGAATATATCAGGTTAGGAGATAATTGATGATAATTTGTGAATTTTTAATTTAAACATATCGGGTTATTTCGAATATGGAGCATACCATGACCCGTCTAAAAATTCTCCATCAAATTATTTAGAACATGACACCTAAGCAAAATCTTATGTGGAGTAGTTAAAATGATGACATGTGGATGTGTTACTCAATTATTAGAATAGGTAGATTAGTAAAGGAGAAACGTAAACATGTAATTTTAAATTGTTAATTGATATGTATTATCATCATGCTGAGTTGTAATTAATATGTTACCATCATTCCCCTTTTAATTGATAAAGCAATGGATTTGTATGAAATTCTATAGTAAACTTTTTTGTTTTAAAAATTTGCCACAATATTGTTATTAATTTACACTTTTAGCCCATCTAAAGAATTGTTATTTGTACAATCAAAAGATATTGGTAATATTGTTTGGGATGGAACAAGGAGAAGAGAAGATAAAACAAATCCGATGGGGGAATGGTTCGACGGTGGTGGTGGTGGTTCGGTCGCGTAGATTAGATGGTTGTAGGCGACGATGATAATTTGTGTTGATGCGGTGTCGTGGGTAGACGACGTCAACGGATGTGCAACTCGAATGGTATCTATTGAAAAATCATATAAGCGGTCTGTATTTTCTGCATTTTAGGTAACAGTTGATTTGACTGTCGGGGTTTATGTTTAACAAATACGAAACCAGACATAAAGAGTTAAGTAGAAACATAAAAGGCTCGCGCAACGTGTGAGCCAGCGACTACATCTAGTTTATATAAGGAGCCTTTGAGTTATAACTTGATGGTAAATTCATTTTTTTCAATTTACACTTTCAAGGTTTACACTTTCAACTCTTATTTTTTGGTGAGGTAAATAGTTATCACTGATTTTTGGTAATCGACAATTTTGACCATCATATTTTTTTTACTTAATAACTTGACTTCTCATTCTTTTTTATAATACTTTTACGACTTTACATCACACTCAAAGATGTTTAAAAAGCCCAAAGTTTGTGGTTCGCTTAAAATAAGCTTGATTTCAAAACAAGCTGAGAACGAGACAATGTTAGTTTCTCTCATGGCTTGCTCGATCGTTAGCTCGTTTGTTGGCTCGTTTAAACTAAAGCTTTAATTGTAAATTATATGAAATATAAACCAATACTATGACATATTATTTAAATAAACCATAAACATAAAACCATTTTCACATATTCTAACAAAAAAAAAGTATTAAAATACAAAACAGTGACCATAGTTTTTAAAATATAAATATCTAACTTTAGATAAATAAATAAAAAAGTATATTATTTGTTTTTTTATATTTCAACATGTGTAAAAAAATTTATTATTATTATTATTATTATTATTATTATTATTATTATATTATTATTATATTATTATTATATTATTATTATTGTTATTATTATTAACTAAAAAATTGGCTAGCAAGTCGGCTTTGAGCTCATTAGGATAAAAGAAGCTCTGAACAACTTAATTTTAAACGAGTCGAATCCATTCCAACTTGGCTTAGCTTTGATGAAGACAAACAACGTGTTGACACCATCATACAACTCAATTTTAAAAGAGCTCAGCCTATTACGACTTGGCTCGGCTTTGATTAAGACATGCTAACTTGTTAACACCATGATAGTTAAGTTGGTGGTTGTAAGAGTAGTTATTACATGCCATGATAGTTAAGTTGGTGGTTGTAAGAGTAGTTATTACATGATAATGATTGCTATTTGTATTTAATGGTATGTTAGAAATAATGTTTTAAAAACCGGATCGGACAGTGAATCGGTTTTTAAAAATGGTGCTGGTGAGAATTAAACTCGGATCTTTTTTGAAAAATTTAATCACATCATATTGAAAGTTGTTGAAGGTTTTACATGTATTTTGAACTTGTGATTGTTTAGACTTAACCATTGTGTTTAGAACAAGACTGGATCGGCTAGGAACAAACTACATAAGAATGGAGATTTTATTAAAAACAAAATTTTAATCTTATTTATTAATTAAAGCATATGAGGAATTTCATCAATTAAAGCATATGGCTCTATGGCTCTACGTTGGTCGACGGGAATAGGAGCACTAGAAGGAGATAAAGCAGATGGGGATTCGATCAATTAAACCAGTTGTTTTATGGTTCTATGTTGATCAACGTGATAAAGTCATTAGAAATTAGTAACTTAACAATATTACCCATCATTTAACGGTTTGATGGAGTTTTCATAGTGGATAAAAGTGCCATGATTTGAAAACGACATGGACAAATATACAAGAAAAAAATCAATTGGATAAAAGTGACAAAAGGCAGCAAACCTCAGGGACAAAAAGGACTATTTACATATGATATACTAATTTGTTGGTCTAGTTGTCAAAACTCAAAAGTGGTGTGAGGGGCTTTGCGTCTCTTGATGGTTCTGGGTTTAAATGTATGCATTAAGGCTGTTTGTTATTAAAGTTTTTTAAAAAGATATACAGTTTTTTAAAAAGATATACATTAAGGCTGTTTGGTGATACTAACTTGTAACCTATCATTTTGTTATTAAAGTTTTTTAAAAAGATATACATTAGGGCTGTTTGTAATGGTTAAGGCCTATTGATGGCATTTTATTATATGTGGATGCGAACTCACCTACGAGTATTATAACAAAAGTTGATGTAATGTGATAATGTCCACAATGCCCCTAATCAATACTATGAGAAAGAAATGAGATAGAGTGTAAGGGAAGTGAGGATAAGTGGCATGGGAGTACGTGGGGCGAAGGCGATATTGTGAAAATGCTAAGACATGCATGTTTTTTGCTCATAACGCCCTCATGTAGTGATGTAGGGAGTGTTATAGGGCATTATATGGGTTGTATAATGCCCACTACATGCAGTCTAACACAGATACAACAGTGTCTCGATAACGAATAATGATATACATATAATAAAGTCATTTTAAATATTGAACGACCACCATCAACACATCAATTCATTTTTTGAAAATAGTCGTGGAAGTGTTATGGACTGAAATTATTATAAGGTGACTTGTCCCACATTGGTTTTATGGGCAACTAATGTTGAAAATTATAATATATACTCGAATGTTATGAATTGAAAAGATTGTAAGGTATGAGACTTGTTCCACATTGGGTGTATGGGCAACTAATGTAGGATTTATAACCCAAATGGATACCTCTCCCATCAGAATAGTCTTTTAGGATGAGTTTACCGTTTGAGTTGTAACATGAAGTTATAATATTTTATAGCCTCTTATGTATTTGAACCGAAAGTACCTGAATAATTGCAGGATGACTAAAGCGACTAAACCCTGAAGTTTTATATTTGTTGAAAATGTGATGCTGTGATTCGTCGGAAATGTATTCAGGACATATTGTACCTCTCTCAACAGCGTTCTCGATTCTCATCTTCATACTCTCATACGCAACCTATTACAACAGTATACAACTCTGGTCAACTTACGTCCACAATAAAAATAAAATATTAGTTGTTGGTCAATAATAATAATAATAATAATAATAATAATAATAATAATAATAATAATAATAATTATTATTATTATTATTATTATTATAAAAATAAAAATAATAGTAGTAGTATTGACAATTCAGCATATTACGCTCATGACTTTTACTTTGGTTGTAAAAATAAAATTATATAGGCGTGTAAATGAACCTAACATGCTTCATTTAACTTTAACCGATCATGAGCATAAAATCAAACATGATGTTGTGTTCATGTTCATTTATTAATCAAAATCAAATGAACAAAACTACATAAAACGTAACCTAAAAAACATAAATGAAATACAAAACCCTAAATAGTCAACACAAACTAACAACTTAAATACATCATATTTCATTAAAAAAACAACTATAATTTAGTGACTCAAATGTATAACTAATCCAAAAATATCATTCTATAAAAAAAATCCATAGTGTTCATCAAAAATCATCAATTCACAATTCATGAAATTAGGCTTTGATCGACGTTGTCGAAACGTGTATTATTGAAAACTAAAATTCCACTCAGCTTTAAGTTTCTAGTTTCAACATAATACGCCCATAACTTTTAGGATTAACACATAGTTTCCTTTATGCATAACATATTAATACATGTAAATAAACAAACATAAATGAACGAATAAAACATGTGTACATATTCGTTCGTTTAATTAAATGAGAAAAATTTTTTATTCATTTTTTTTAATTAAATGAACGGACATAAATAAACTTCATATCGAAAAATTCATGAACGTTTGAGTTATTTGGATAAATATTACATTATCCTATAGATAATATCATGGAAAGAAATGGTATAATTTTTTTGGTTTAGGACTTTGCCACAAAAGTTTTGATATTTATGAAAACAACACTCAACTATTTACCTAACTTCCAAAACACAAGTTCGGTTTGACCTTATATTTTAGACTATCAAACTTTGAGAAAACTACAAGTGTGCCTCTAACCCACTAAGTTTCATAGAGTAACTTTAACCCTACAACTTTGACATATTTAAGACTTTGACTCTCTAACTTTACCTAATTTGCAAATTTGACCTTGTTACTTAACTTTGACAGATTTACGACTTTCACCTTCGACTTTGACTTAATTCTCATTTTTACATGTTATATCATGACACTATTTCTTTGCCACATTTACATTTTTTTACTCAAACTTTAGATATATACATTTTTAACCTACATCTCTTTCATTTTTCGCTACGCGCCGCCCATGTTGAAGTCGAAAACATTGCTAACACGTGTTACGAAGCACAACGCATTGTAACGTGTGTCAAAAACCTATCCCATTATTACTCGAGGCAAAAGTCAAAATCCTAATGTTACCATTAACACTTTTGCCATCAAATGTTAAAGGTCTTTTTAGCTCTTTTGAATTCGGCCACAGGCCTTTGGTTTTGATACTTTTGCCACAAAACAAATTTG
The DNA here is from genome assembly GCA_030867185.1 of Tagetes erecta. Taxonomy (NCBI): domain Eukaryota; kingdom Viridiplantae; phylum Streptophyta; class Magnoliopsida; order Asterales; family Asteraceae; genus Tagetes; species Tagetes erecta. The sequence goes on along the minus strand of CM061492.1, from coordinate 18,688,101 downwards.
TATTCAGAGTCAATTATTTTTTGGTATAGTAAGCTATAGTAATTAAACCGAAGCGTTTATAAGAGAACATATTCGTGGGCGATATTAATATCATCGAAACCGATTTACATAATATTATGATATGATAGGTTTAAACTTTGATAAGGTGACAGACGACTTAAAAATCAAAATGTTTTCTAGAAGTTATAACCCGTGAAATATCTTAATCTATATTTCTTATGCCACAAAATTTAGAATTTTTGTTCCCGATAAGGCCTGACATGGTCAACAAATGGACAATCTCCACTTGCTCTAGTTTGCAGAAAATGTCAAATTAATTTATGTCTATCTCAATATTTTTGTGCGATTTTATCCTTAGGTTTATAATTAAAAGAGTTAAGTGCAAAATGTATCCATGTGTTTTATACCTAATAACATTTTGTAATCCCGCTTTAATATTTAGACCTTTTGCAACTCTAGACTTTCTAAAGTAAGTCATTTGCATCCATCAGTTAGTTTGATTGTTAGTTAATCGTTATTTGTAAAGGTAAAATAGACTATATACCTAAAAAATAAACATATTTATAACTTATGAGATCTAAAAAATATTTAAGAAAGTGTATACATCGTCGGTGCCGATGGTTGTCCGACAGTGAGTTGTAATGATTATGTTTTTTTATCGTCTCTGGGTATGATTTTTTGTATTTTTAATACATTTCACTCAAAAGTATATATTTTTTAGATCTTATAAATTATTAATTTTTCTTCTTTTTTATATAAATAGTCTATTTACCGTTAAAAATAACGATCAACTAACAATCAAAGTAACCGGAGGATGCAAATGACTCACTTTAGAATGCCTAGGGTTGCAAAAGGTCTAAATATTCAAGCGGGTTTGCAAAGTACTATTGAGTGTAAACCACATGGGTGCATTTTACACTTAACTCTAATTAAAATGAAATCAACTAAGCTACCTTTTAATCTTTTATTATGGAGGATGCTCATGAACACGAATTTATGTGATCTTGACTTTAAAATGACTAAAAGCTAGTCAAAATATATATAATTTTTTTAATTTAAGTATTTTCATATTTTTTGTTTTCTCTGACAAAAACATCTAGAATAAGACTAATCTTTTATCGCCACGTTTCATCTCTTATTTTAACTATCTTATATTTATTTATTTTAACTTCTTATGTGATTTTGTCACACACAAAAAAGTTTCATGTCCCGTATATTACGATACAAAGCTGTAATGACTAAAGTCAAAAAGTTATCAGGGGCTAAAATGATAATAGTAAAAATCGATGACTAAAATCATAAATATACCAAAGTAAAAGAAAAAAACCTTAGCACATGACAACACGTGATTGGACTACTTGTCACCGTGCGATAGGCCGGCTGGTAACCGGCCTTACTAATTAGGATATATATAAATATAAATAAGAAATCATGATGACACGTACGTATGATATTTCCACCTCTCCAATATTCTTTTTAACTACTTAATTTCTTATTTACTCAACCTAGTTTATACATAAACAGTTATATGAATATTAAAACCACAAAACATACAAAACCAGTAGAATGTAAGAATGTAACATGTGATAAAAATTAGTGTAGTTGGTAGGTCTATACCATAAATAAATAACACAAAGCAAGATAATTATACATGTATTAGACTATTGGTGGAATTATAATAGGGCATGAAGTCTCATGGCCCTACATGAAAGCAACTTTTTCTACTATTTCAATCATTCAACCAAGTTTCTTTTAATTAGTTTTTAATTTCTAAATTTTCACTTCGCGGATTTATTAAGCGAATCATGATGAAAAAGAGGATGTGGCTTGCAATGGTTTAGTGACAAATGTCTTTGTTACTAGTTCAAATGGTGTTTGGTTCTTAATGGTGTTTAACCAGAAATCTCAAATTTTGTATTAAGTCTAAAAACACATTTAGATCTTTAGATATAATATTAAATGAAGATTAAAGATCTATAAACACAAGATGACTAAAATTTAAATGGTAGACGAATGGTATATTACTTTTTGTCTCTTTTTCAAATTTCATCCCCTTCTTTAAACGTACATAACTTTTACATACGACATTATTTTATAATAAAAATTACAATAAAAAACAAGTGTTTTTTATCTTCAAAACATATATATTGTTGATGTATAAAAAGTGAACTTTTTTAACGTTTCAGCTCATTGTGTTATTCCGTCCGGTTATTGTGTTATTTAGTTAGATCATTGTGTTATTTTATCAGGTCATTGTGTTATATTATAATTTGTTATTTAATAAAACTAAAACATACATAATAACACAATCTTATAACTTGTTTTATTGTTGACATAACTATATGCCATAACATAGCATCTCAAATCTATTATTTGTTTTATACGTGTAACATCTCGGATATTCACTTATTTTTCACGTTTTAGCTCATTGTGCTATTTGTCAAGTCATTATGTTATTTCGTCATGTATTATGTTATTTAGTCAGATTATTTGTTATTTAATCAGGTCATTGTGTTATATTAACGTGTTTTCAAATACAAACTAAAACATACATAATAAAACAATATGTCAAATCTTATAACGTGTCTTCAGTGTTGACATAACTATATACTATAACATACCATCTCAAGTCTATTACTTGTTTTTACTAGTTTTATTTGTGTAATCCTTATCGGGTCATTGTGTAATCCTCACCAGTTCAGAAGATTACACAATGACCTGATGAAATAACATAATGACCTAACGAAATAACTCAAAATGTGAAAAAGTTTATTTTTTATATATCAATATTATACGTGTTTTAAAGATAAGAAATGCTCATTTTTATGGTGCATTTAAAAAAACGTCGTATGTAAAGTTTATGGACATTTAAAAAGGGTAAAACTTGAAATATGGAGACATTACCAGTATTACCATTACTTCTACTTTCAAAAGAGTGTCACATGTCATCATATCAAGATTTCTTAACCTTTCTATAAAATTTAAACTTTTTATTATAACTTCACTCGTTTGATTCTAGTTTTATTTAATACGTAATAGATACATATTAAAGTAAAAGTTATTTGAGTATGAATTTATGTTAAATATTGTATAAAAAAGTAATATACAAAAGTTATTTGAGTATATGAATAACACATGTAAATATAGAGAGAAATTTATAATATAAATTAGGTTTAATATCCGTGTGTTACACATAGGCCAATTAATAATTTTTATAAAAAAATTATAACCAATATGTTTAACAATTTGTAAATATTTAATATTTAAGGATTTTGCTCCATCAACTTATGCATGATGAAAATTCCATTAATTTTCTCTTCTAAATTTTCTATTATAGAACAAAAAAATTCTCCCTCTTAAAATATTGTCTCCCCTAAAACTTTGATTTATTAGATAGACTAGGTTTAACACACGTGTATTACACACGGGTTGAATAAAAATATTTTTAAAAAATTATTACTATTATATTTAAAAATTTATAAATAATTTTATAAATTATTATTAATCACAAAATTTTGTCTTTATTAACTCTTCTACTCAATTTTCCCTCTCAACCTTCCTTTTATAAAATAAATTATGTTTTCCCCCCAAAAAATTTTCCCTTAAAAACTCTAATTTATTAGATAGATAACAGTTTTCGTATGAAGTGTGTGAAATATGAGTGAAATTATCATGCAAAAACAAATTGCACTTGCGTGATAATTAGCACGCAATGATAATATTATCACACATGCATGGGTTATTGGATTTAATCACCTTCAACTATTGGTTATTGGCCGCTGTCACCCTCAAGTATCACTTTGGCCAATATCACTCCCAACTAAACACTTTGGTGTCCGTATCACCAAAAGTCAACCAATTCAAGTCACTTTTGGTTAACTTTTGATTATTTTTTGGTTAGCTTTTGGTGTTACGGACACCGTATCACCAAAACTTAACCAATTCAAGTTACTTTTGGTTAATTTTTGGTTAATTTTTGTTAAATTTTGGTGATACATACACCAAAGTGTTTAGTTGGGAGTGATATTGGCCAAAGTGATACTTGAGGGTGACAGCGGCCAATAACCAATAGTTGAAGGTGATTAAATCCAATAACCCAAAAATAAATGATGTGAAATTATCATGTAACGATCTAAGCCATTTGTTTTTCTTTTCATTTTCCGGTACACCTGACACTCCCTCCTATTTGAATGATTTATGATTTAGGTAAGTGACAATGTGACATATCGCTTTGGAATCTTTTTATGTTAATTCCATTTTGGCATTGTGTATTATTCGTTATATGAATGATAAAAAAGAAACTAAATTATCATTAATATTAGTTTACCGTTCCGCATTATGTTCAGGAACAAACATCCGGTTAGTGATTTTAAAAGTATTTATGGAGGAAAATTTTTTTAGTCTTAACCACTTTAGTTGTCTTTCTTTTTCAACATAACTTTTTTTAAACGCTCATAACTTTTATGTAAAACATCATATTTAATAAAATATATCATAAAAAGAGCGTTTTAATATTTTGAAAATGGGTATGATTGTCGTTATATAAAAATAGGTTTTTAACGTTTTTCAGCTCATCATTATGCATTTCTGCTTGTCATTGTGTCTTTTTGCTCATCACTGTGGCTTTTGTCCGTTATTGTATCTTTCTAGTATATATTTCTACACATCATTGTGACTTAGTCATCGTGTATTACGTCCATTGTCTTTTGTTCAGTTCATGGACATATGACATTAACTTAATTTGAGAAAGGAGTATTACATGCGTTGTGTATTATGCTGAAGTCATTGTGTAATATGCATTCATCATTGTGTTTTACGTTTCCAATCATTATGTAATATGCATCTGCCATTGTATTTTACGTCTCAACTCATTTTGTACTATGTATTTACATTGTGTTTTATGTACATGATAAACTTGTCGTTTTATTATCAAGGTTCTCATGATCTCAAAGTGATAGACTACATTCAATATGAAGGAGAAAACATATTTACATATTAGAAGTATACAACGGTATTATTTAATTATTATAACTTTTAGGTTTCATCAATTTTAAAACACAATGACGAGCAAAAAGATACAATGATGAAAAAAGACACAATAACAAACAAAAGACATAATGATGAAAAAAGTCAGAATGACAAGCAGAAAAAACATAACTTTGTTTTATATATAACGACAATGACACTCATTTTAAAGATATAAAAACATTCATGTCTTTGTTGTAGTTTAAAAAAAGTTAATGTCGTATATAAATATCATATATGAACCTTAGAAAAAGTTGATGAATTAACATGCGTCTCGCATGTGAGAGTCAACAAAAATAACATTGACTAACTGGAAATTCCTATCTGATTTACAACTCACCCCTTATCTTTTGAATATTATATCTTTATCCTCGAAACTTTGAACTTTGCCATGCTATGCTCTTACTCTCAAATTTGTGAAATGTTAAAAGCTCACTCCTCTTTCTAATGTTTTTAAAATATACAAGTTAACCGCACAACTTTTAACCTTTAAACTTTTCAAGATTGCCACTTTCACCATTAAACTTCTAGCCCCTCAAATTCAAAAAATGTCATAATACATCCCTCAACTCCTAAATTTTAATTTTTTTTACTTTAACCCAAAACTGTGTAAAAATTCTTATATTGTACCCGACTTTTATATTCTAAATTACTTTTTTTAAACTTTTACACTAATCCGCAACAACCGTGAACGTTTTGAGTCTTATAACTTAAGATACTTGACTTCTTACCGCTCATTTTAAGTACCTACACACATTGATTTCTTCGTCGTATACCAAGTGTCTCGTCCCAACACCGACATACTTTAATTACTAGTTATAGCAAACTAAGAGTGTATATATATGAAAAATACATCTTTAAAACTTTAGATGCTTATTACGTACGTACCTTAATCTCGTCATCCTCAAGCTCCACTTTGTCATGATGGTTTGTGCTAAAATACGCTTCGGGACATCTATCCATGATGTTGTTATCCCTACAAAATGGAAGCCAAATCTTTGCAAACTTTGCAGCCTCCATGAAGGCAAAAAGTGTCAACTCCGAGCCACCATCATCCGAAACATACACCGATATCTTCTCGGGTGGGTAGTCGTAAGCCATAAGCGACAACGCGGTGTTAACGACGTTAATCGGCGGTTCTTTGTACGGATCCGCCGTGCATATGAATATGTCAATGGCTGGAAAGTCTTGTTTGTGAAGGACTTTCTCTAGGTTTTCGGGGTAAGCTTTTCGGAGGATAGGGCGGAGTCGAAAGGAGGTGGTGGTGGCCCACATGAAGGTGAGGATAAGGTCCGAGATCAAGAGGGAGGTGGTGGTGACGACGGAGGTGGTGGTGGTTGAGTGGTGGAGGAGAGTGAGGATATGGTGGTAGATAAGCGTGAGAATGGCACAAGTGTAAATAACTGCAAATATGCGGTTGAATGTTGTGCATGGCATGTGCTTGTATGTGTCAAGAAGTGTTTCCATTTTTGATATTAGAGTACCAATCTTTGTTAGTTTTGGGGATAGTATTTATAAGCCTAGAAAAGTTGTTTTCGTCGTGGACGTAAATAGGGCGGAGCGTATATAGCTAGGTCTTGAGCGTTAAATATTTTTTCTAGAATATCGGTTGATGTAATAGAGTTAAACATCTTTTAGTAGTTAGAAGCTTTAAATGTTTTGTGTCCTAAACAGGTCGATATAATTAATTCATGTATAGCTAGCGTCATTTTGAGGTAACTTTACATAAATAGACTCGTATTCTCCTTCCGATCAAAAGACCGAAAACTCGGTATTGAATTCGAAAAACATAGTGATGTTACAAAATATTTAACGACAGACAAATAATTGTTAAAGTGAGAAAAGTTGGGACCGTTGACAGTCAATTCAATTTTATAGAAATCAAAAGGTGATAGTTAAAACCAACAAAAACCAATATACCTATTAACTATGTTATAACAGGTCGTGTTGTGTGGTATTTTTATTAACCTTTATAACATGTTGTGTCGTATCGTGACATTTTTAACCTTATATTTGGAAAAAATTAAGAAGAACAAAATTATAGAATTGTGCTAGAGTAGATAACGCTAATAAAGTCATGAGTGTCAGTTGGTCTGGTTAAGACGTTAGTTTTGTCGTTATTTTAAGATTTATTTTTTGTGGATGCCTGCTGGTTAAATTAGTTCTAAAGATTCAACATTTAATATTAAATTGATACTTTCGTGGACGTTGAATCTACGTAACTAAGAAGTTAATTAACTAACATCTGAAAATGATGATTGATAGCGAAAATTCAATCAAGACTATAATATGGTTACGGTCTAATCAAACAAGTATTTAGTATATGCTTGTCGTCTACCTATTGTTATCATAATCATTTAACAGCTCATTAAAATCATTACTTAAGGTCAGGGTCGTTTCAAGTTTTTTTAGGCATTTCAAGCGGACACAAAAATTAGGATTTTTATTGCGAGTTATTTACTCTTTTGCTTCGATCTTATTTTATGTCTAAATATCATTAAAAAAACCAAAAGATATAGTTAAGACCTTCCATTTACATAAAAATACAATGCATATTTTAGTAACTAGAGAGCATGAGTTCTCATATATTGTTGCTATTAAAAATTTCTAAACCAAAGTGTTCTCAGAATCTCAGATATTGGTTTTAAAAAATATTGTTTGCTGCCATTTGATAGGATGAATAAGGGTTTATGCAAAAAGTCTTAAATTAATTTAGTTTCGCCTAACATTTAACTCGAAAATTCATATATGAATCGAACCGATTTACGATAAAAGGAGAAGTAATTTAAATTTCAATCACACATGATTTCGCCATATAAATCATCACCTATATATCAAATCCCTAATTCCATATTGTTAAAATAATTGAAAACCCCATCAATAAATTCTAACCATTCACAAATATCATAACAAATCATCACAAATATCATAACAAATCAAAAGAACAACTTCAACTATCAAATCCTTAATTCTCTATCACTGATTGTCAAATAATATGAACGCTTCAAATTACAAAAAGTCTTACAAAATAATGAATGCAACAAACTAGGGCAAAATAATAATTGATGATAAGAGAATGTAAGTAAAATAAAAAAAAACAAAAGTCTCAAATAGTGTACCAGATTGCTACAAGAGCTCGATCTTCACAAAAGAATAGCTTGAAGAGTTTATTTCTTCTAAAATCGTGAGCTTTCTTTGTAAACAGTGACCAACAAAATATTATTCAGTTGATATTTGAGAGCGCTAATTGTTATAAAAGAGGGTGACGCTTTAGTGTTTTGAGTTCTATCAACTACCGCCATTGTTCATAAGTGCCAAACCGGATCATCTAACAGGATGGGCTAGTACAAATGCTAACCAAGGCCCAAATAATATTACAGTACAAGTTAAATTTGAGGGCCCTAATCAAGTGGAGACCTAAAACCCTAACATTACTTTACATAACTGTTGGGCCGGCCCTGGTTAAGATCAAATGGTTTACATGCAATGTAAAGGTGTTTACGGGACTTGTTTAGTTTAACTTGTCAAAAGCTAAACTTAAACCGTTGAAAATTCAAACCGTGTATCAAGCCGAATCGTTACTAATGATTTGGTTTTAGTTAAATCTCCTCATATTAAATTCATATAAGGACATTCTAGTCATTTTATCCTTAAACGATTATTCTTGCAACATTATTAGTACTACTTTACTAATAATAATAATAATAATAATAATAATAATAATAATAATAATAATAATAATAATATTATTATTATTATTATTATTATTATTATTATTATTATTATTATTATTATTGGGTGGTTTTAACCAAACCACACACTCTCTATATATACACATATATATATATATATGTATATATAGAGAGATATAAAGAGAGAGGGATGTCTAGTTAGGTATCAAGGTGTCTGGTTAGCTAATCCCTTATCATTAATTTCCCCATCCGAACCATCTTTCCTTTCGTTTTATCTAGCATAGCCGCACCACTCACTCACCTTCCTCCCCATTACATGCATCATCCTCCAATTGAACACACCCTAAACATCCTTTGACCCTAATTGAACCCACACTAATCAATACCAAAAACAAATTTAGGGTTTTGTTAATCTCATTTGTTCATCATTGATACGTAATTCAAGTTGTTGCGATAAATAAAAAAAAATTTGATACTTAATTCAAGTTGTCGCGATAAAAAAAACCAAACATTTTGATAGGTAATTTAATATATTTGTTATTTTCTTAAAGCCATCTTTGATAGGTAATTCAAGTTGTTGTGATAAACCAAAATGTTTCTAATGTTTTATCTTAACTTGAGAGCAAGTAAGACATTTTTCAACATAATAAAATTTATTCTTGTGAAAAGTTGAATAATAAACTTGTACTTAATATATACTTTGATTAAAATTCAGCTTTAAACTTTAGTGTCCACGGTACTATCTAGCTACATCAATGCTAATTGTATCCCGACCTTGAAAACTGACCAAACATTTGTCTACAAATGAAAAATAACAATCGTGACCACATTCCAATGCATAAAGTACATATGTTAGCTGTATAGAAACTCATAAGTACTTGTAAGTAATGTGACATGTGTGTTAAGTTTTTTTTTGCAAATAAAAAAGCATACAAAGAGGGGTTCCTACTAATATGATGTTTTCCCTTTATTCGTGGTCCAATCCATAACATGAGTCATGGGCACATGGCTTCACTAACGAGCGTATAAGTTTTTTTTAACAACAACATCTTGATTTTTAACATCAAAGAATTTAACGAGCCAATGTTTTATCTTTAGTAAAGGTTTTGCTATTCAAAAGGGGTGGCGGCACAACTTGTTGCCCGTTTACCTGCCACTTTGTTGTAAATTCTTTAATGTTTAATATATTATGATGATTTTCAATGAATTCATTAAGCCTGCCCATAGCAGGATTTGCACCCAAGACTTGTGTTCCAATGGGTCACTAACCCCATTGGCAAATGGACGTAAGAGTTAACTAACGAAGGTTACGATGGCATCATCAATCACTTATTTCGTCACATGAGCCGGAACAAACACCTTGAGAGAACTTGTATGAACCACATCTATTGATCATTCCACCGTTAACTAATGTACATTGGGTTGATATGAATATAAGACAGGTTTGTACATCGTATCCCAGAGGAATGTACAAAACAATGTTTCATGATTGAACCAGAACGGACCAAGCGGATTGAGAAACAGGGACACACTGCGACTTGGTTGAGTAAGGTTGGGTTGTCTTGTTATGACACGGTCGTTTTGCTGATTGGTTGGCCTGGCTTGGTTTAATTTATTTTTTTATAATAAAAGACATCAATTTTTAAAATTTCAACAACTTTAATTGTAAATATCAAACTTTCTATCAAGACATTGTTGTTGTCGAATTTAAGTATGGGTCTGATTAGGCTTATCTAGGAAGCTATTTTGTAGTTAATTTGAGCCAGTAAATTCATGGCCAAATTTAGAACTTATTGGTTTTTTTATGGGCAATTCTATAGTTGATAACTTGAAAAAACTCATAAATGACTCCTCAAGCCTTATGGGTAAAGGCTATAAGTTTAATCCATCACCAATCAAGAAAACACAATCAATTTCCTTCTAACAAAGCAATATCAGGTCCTTGGAAGCAAATTATTAGAGCAGATGCTGATTTGTTAAAAGAAAATATTGACTTTAACAGATTCATGAAAGCAAAAGTTGGTGCTGGGGATTCGGTTTTATTTTGACAGGATTGGTGGTTGGGAGAAGCACCTTTAATGGAAACTCTACCTGATCTTTTCAAGTTAGAAAAGCATAAAAGATGCAGTATTACTGACAAGTTTAGAGAAGTGGATGGTGATGTTGACTGGAAATGGAATTGGTTTCGGACCCTAGCTCTTGGTGTGGAAATACAACAATTTCAGGTTTTATTTCAAATGTTACAGGAATTTAGACCGTCTACTTCTGGTGATAAATGGATTTGGGAAATAGGAGAAGATGGAGAGTTCTCAGTCAAAAGCATGAGAAAGCTTATTGAGTCAAATAGGGCACCGGTCGACTTAAGCCCAATGGAATGGTTAAATTGGGTTCCTATGAAGATTCAAAGCTTTGTATGGAAGGTCTGTCTTGCTCGTATCCCTTGTAAGGTATCGCTTAAGACCCGGGGAGTTGATGTGGGACCCGAGGAGTGCTCGTTTTGTTTCGAGGAGCAGGAGATAGTCAATCACGTTTTGCTAAAATGTCCTTTGCTGAAACTTTTTAGAGAAAAGTATTTAAATGGTGTCATTGGAATGCAGTTATGGATGGGTTAATCAGGGAAAGGATTGATTCCTATTTGAATCTTAATGGGTCAAATAAAATTAAACGGACGGCTACGGCTATTCTAATGGGTACGGTTTGGTTCTTATGGCTTGCTAGGAATGGGCTTATCTTCAACTCCATGCCTCCATCAGTGGATGGTGTGATGGATAAAATTATGGTTAATGTGTTTCTTTCGTTAAAATATAGGGCCAAACGTATAGAAATTGTATGGCAAAATTGGTGCTCAAGTCCATTGAAGTAAGAATTATGTGTATTGTTGGGGCCCTAGCATCTTGCTAGTGGCCTTTATGTTTTGTTTTCAATAAAATTTTCAGTTCAAAAAAAAGATACCGGTATGTGTCTTGCATATAACTATATAAGGTAGTGGCAGACCTGACATGAAGATAAGGGTAGCACCGGCTACCTCGCAACTTGTACCCCATAGTGGAAAAAATAAAATAAAACATTATGTTTTTAGTGATAACGCATGCTACCTTGTAGTGTAAAACAATTTTTCAACAATATCCCTAAAATTTTTACATGATCCGCCACTTTTATAAGGGTATCCGAGTTCTCACCATAAAGACAAGTTTGAGTGCTTTCATTTCACCCGAGTAGCAACGAGCCAACGACAGCCAAAGTCTATAAGTCTTGTAATTAAGAGGAATAACATTAAATCATATGGAAAATATCACATAAACATAATAAAGTTTTTATTTTGTTCTAGTTAAGTATTTAAATAACTCAAACTTTGTTTTGTTCCAATTAGGTAACTTGTCTTTAAGTTTTATTTCAGTTAAGTCACTCAAACGTTTTTTTTTGTTTCAATTACGTAACATAACATTAGGATGTGTTCTAATCTTAAATAACTAAGTTGTATAACATATAAAAAATGAGTTTTATTTGTTTATTTTTGTAATTTTCAATTTGGAGTAGTGGTAAGAGGCTTGAATTCTTCAAAAAGAGACCCAAGTTCTATCCCACTAGCACTACTTTGGAGTTTGGAGGGGGCAATGAAGGGAGACTTGTGGCAACACAAGTTCGATCTCTGAGCCAAACGGGTTTTACCGCTAACTTGTTGTCGTGCTTACGGGCTGACGGGTTAGTGAGTTTCCCCCGAATTGGAGTCGGGTTTTCCTCGAAATAGTTGGGCTTCAGCTACCCAACGATGTATGTGTTCGTAGGGCGTTTAGGGTCGTCTTTCGCCATTGGGTTACCCTGGGTAATCGGGCTTTATTCGTTTTGCTGTCCAAAAAAAATATACAAAGTTATTTTTTGGTACACAGTGTGAGAATTACACAATAGTAAAAAAGAGACATAATGATAAAATTAAAAAATTTATAACTCACAATATAAATCGAATTTCAAAAAAGTGCTTCGGAGACCTTGTTATTCACGTCGTCCCCTTTCATAAAAAAATAATAAAAAAAATTTAAAAAATTAATTTTGTCTTTTTTCACTTTTATTGTATCTTTTGTTGTTTAAAAAATTTACAAAAAACACAATGAAAGTAAAAAAGATAAGACAAAGAAAACGCTGATTTTTTTATTTTTTATTAGTTTTTTGTTTACTTTTTCATGAAGGAGGACGACGTGGGAAACAAGTTCTCTGAAGCGTTTTTTTTAATTCAATTTAATTTGTGAGTTATGAATTTTTTTAATTATCCATTGTGTCTTTTTTGTACCATTGTATCCTTCTCACACTTTGTACCATTTTACGCTATGTAAGATAACTTCACCCTATAAGGAAAACTAACTAATAATGATAACTTATTCCATACAGAAAATAATAAAAATTTCAGTTGCAATCTCAAGTTTAGTTAAAATATTTTATATTTATGCACGATCTCTAAAAATCATCAATTTATAATATGAATCGATTAAGAGTAGAATTTGATCAAAAATTACCCAAAAGAATAGGATATATTTAGACAATCCACATAAAAACATTTACTATCACCACAATCAACATCATCACCCTTTATTCAATCAATCTATAATTAATAAATTAGTTTTCATGAATTCAGTCATATATTATATTAATAAAAATCAATTTAAATTTTTTATATTAATCATCAAATATTTAAATTTAATATTTTCATTTAACATTGTGTAATATACGAGTTCTTAATCTAGTGCTATATATGCTTGCATCATCTTACATAATATGATTGTAGAGGATGACTATGCGATTTGTTGGAATTATTAACGGAACATATGAAAGAACAAACATCACAAGCAACTATGAATTAAAGAGTAGAAAATGATGTGTGCATGCATGATAGACATACAAATAACGCTTTAATTGTGAATTTAATTGGATGGTTCTAGTACTTCCCACAATTGAAGGTGAAGTTAGCATTTTCATTTTTAAATAAAGGTAATTGGATTATAATAATCTGAACTTTTGTATATTAGCCGATATTAATCTCAACTTAAAAAATTCTCTGTGGCAATCTCAACTTGTAACTTATTTTCCTATAATAATCTTCCGTTAAAATTAACTTAACGTCGTTAAATTTTTTTCAAATTTCTGACCGATGTTTTAGGGCTTTTGATCGGGTGGATGTTACGAATCAATTGATGTAAAATTTATCTTGAGCCAATGCTCCAAACGAAGAAATTTTAACATCCGATTTAAGCACCGTTAGGTTTAAAGACCCGATTGAAGACCGTTTGGTCGTTTGGAGCATCAACTCAAGGTAAGTTTTACATCAATAGATTCGTATCGTCCTCCCGATCAAAAGCTCTAAACATCAGTCAGAAATTCGAAAAAAAGTTAACGGCGTTAAGTTATTTTTAACGGAGGATCACTGTAGGAAAATAAGTTACAAGTTGGGATTGCCACAGGGAATTTTTTAAGTTGGGATTAATATCGGCCAATATACAAAAGTTCGGATTATTATAATCCAATAACCTTTTAAATAATGATGTATTTTTATAGTTATGAAATATTTTAGGCTGTAGCTATACAAACATCCTATATGATAATACAAACATTTTTTTTCTTTGTCTCTCTCTCTCTCTCTACATATATATAGGATTAAATTTATTTGAGAATACTCATATATTACGAGAAGAAAAAGAAGAAACCTAAATCACTAAAAAACTTATCAATGACTTAGTTTTTAAAATAAATTCACTCCCTACATACAAATATATAAGGTATAAACTAAAAAAATCATTAAAATATTTTTTACGTATGTATTTTTAGCGCTTTAAATTTACCTACACATGTGTAGGTTATGTGTAAGTAACATAACCTACACATGACTTCCACATGTGTAGGTCATGTGTAGGTTTAACAAATAAACGGAATTTATTCAATTTTATTTGCTGAATATCAAAGTTAATGAACCAATATTGCATTTCTATCATTTTTTTGTATGCTAAAAACGCTTTTGGTTGAAAAAATGAAGAATTTAAGTATTTCTTCTCGCAATATTTGGTCTTCTCAAATGAACATTTTCCTATGTGCGCGTGTGTGTGTGTGCGTGCGTGTGTGGGTGTGCGTGTGCGTGCGTGTGTGCGTGTGCGTGTGTGTGCATGTGTGTGTATACGTGTTAATAATTTTATACTAAAAACTTTTTTTATGTAGGTACGACTTGTTGTAAGGGGTTTTTTAATTAAAACTTGATATTAAAGAAAAGCAAAATAAACTAAACTAGACTTTGGAAATATGCTTGTGAAATAAATTAACTTTAATGGAAATTCAAATTTTATGAAATAATTTCAACACAAGAGTTATTCTAGGTCCAATTTGTTGGAATACTTTGTAAAACAAATATAATAACTTGTGAAAAATACAAAGTAATATGTTAATTGGTGTTTTAACTTTTTAATTAATGTGATAGTTTTATTACATGAGATGTTTCATCTCATTATTCATGTTTAATGGGGTGTTTCAACTCATTTGTTATGTGTATTGAATGAGATATTTGACTCATTTCACCTATAAATACCAAGTTGAGTCTTGGTTAGAAGACACACTAATTTACACCAAATAACTCCACTCTCTAAATCTCTCTCATTTTCTCTCTAAAGAACTTTCAACATATTTTGATTATGTTCATGTTTCTTGGTATAATTTGGGTGTGAGTCAATCCCGGCAGTACATACTGCTTCGGCTGTTGTACCATGGGAAACAAACGAGTTCTCTTGGGAGACTCGGAATTTGTTTTAAGGGACCCGTGTTGAACACGAATCCTCAGCCATGTTTTTGCTTCTATTTCTACTCATTTCTTGTATCTTGTTTCATTTAGGTTGTAATCATAATGTAATTTACTTGTATTCTTTATTTTCTTTGTATTGTAATTGAATTAATAAAGAATTTTTAGTTTTTTGTACGAACGGTTCCTACAATCTTAAAACAAATTTTTTAAATCACCGTTCGTATTTAAAAAAAATATAGTCATTGTTCGTCTCTCAAAGTTGGACTTAGAGAACTTACATTTGACTTTTTTCTAGAACCGGATTTATTTACAAAGAAAGTGGTTCGTTTCTTACCATTCGTTGGTTATGATTAAGTGTAATTTTTATTTATGTATTAATGCTTTTGTAGTTTTCATAAAACTTGACGCAATTACTTTAGCATTCAAACGTTGGTTTATTTTCATTACAACCATTTTGTTGAATAGTTCAAGGTGTTAAAACAAAAAGGTTGAAAATCCAATTTTGTTTTAAATCAAAGTTTTCGAAACCTTATGTGGTTTCTAGATTAAAACCTTGAATTAACCGTTTGTCGGTTTCAAGATCAGTTTTCATATGCGTCTTAAGAATGGTTATGTTTGTGTACGCATCTTATGAAAACCGGTATTTCTTATTTGCGAGTAAGAAATCTTTCTTATGTGAAACTTGTGTTTTAACAAGTGTGTTAAAACCTAATGTTATTCTAATCAAGTATTAGAAGAGATTCTTTATAATATAATCAATTTTGTATTGATTTAGTGTTAATCTTTTAAATTTAAAACCGTTTTTTTAAACAAATGATGAAATCATTATTCACTCGAAAACGTTGACAATCATGATCTTTAATAATGCTTGCTTTACAAATGACCATTTTATAAAACTTTTCGTTTCAAAACATTTTGCAAACGCTTTGTTGGAACCTTTCATTACATGAAACCATATGCTTAGAACGTTTTATGTAGACTTTTTGTTGACTAATATGCATGTTAGAACCCATTTACTTATCTAGCATATGTGTTAAATATGACCTAAATTTTATGGTCTAAAAGTGTCTTATGTAGGCGTTTATTCTTAACATGTGTGTTAATGATAAATTTAAATAAGAGTGTTTTATGTAAACATCTTATCTCTAACGTGTGCGTTAGAAGATATTTATTCAATAAAACTATTTACAATTTTGGGTATTGATTTCCGTAATCAAAACATAAAATTAAAATAGCTTATTTCGAAACTGCTAAGTGCATGTTTTGGCAAAATTAAGATTTGGTTTAGAACGAAATAAACCAAAAGTTTCACATACAGTGTTAATATAGTTTGTTACTTTTGTAAAAAGTAACACGTCATAAAGCAATAATAGATTCAAATTGACTATTTGATGAAAAGATAAATCTTTGTTGCTATGAACATATATAATTGTTCAAATACTAATACATGTGAACAATTTACCATATAAACAACATGATGTTTTATATCAATTTTGTGATTGTTTAAAGTGGGAGTACCACTATGGGAGATCAATTTGTGATTCTTCAAAGTCCATATGAGTCAATGATGAAACCTTTTGAGAAAAAGGAAAAAAGTTTATGATCCTAGATTGAATGACAGTCTATGTACGTTTATGTAACATACATATTAGACATTCCTAAATATTAAGATTTTGGGATGTTGAACAACTCTCATTGTTTGTTTAAACTATGAGATGAATGTTTTGAACGAATATTGGGATATTCCTTAAAAGCTATGAAGAATCAGAATGATGCATCTTCTGTTCACATGCTAGAGTATTGTAGTCTAAAGCATGCTAGACTGGTACTTGTTAATTATGGTGCTCGAAGGAGACTATTAATGAGAAACAGTCAACTCATATACAACATAAAAGTAAAGTTGTGTATAAGATAATGTGAGTGACGGTTGTCATTCAATCTAAGTAAAGTCATATAGCTTATAGAGAACTCAATTTTCTAGATCTAATCTAGATGGTAACTTAAAAGTATTTTAAGTTTGAGATGGTTGATAACAACCTATGACAAGGCATGTGTTGCTTTAGTCGGTAAACAAGTATTTATTACATCATTGATACAAAGACGTTGATCTTGTTCAAATCATAGATGTCTAATACTATATTTAAACATATTCTATCTAAGTGCAACAAATGTGGGGGGAAGCCATTTGAGAAATGGTATTTGAGAAACTTTCTCAAACCCGTATCAAAAGGGAACCTTTTGTTGAGCCAAATATAATGCAAATATGTGACCGAATCTACTAGTTAGACTCAAAGGTCAATTAGTTATATTTGACATCCAACCACTAATGGCATGGATATGTTAGCCTTGAAATGTGTTTTTAAAGACAAAAATATACCTACATTCGGGTTGATTCCTAGGGTTATTGTCTTAAAAATGTAAAAAGGAAAGATTAACTTGTGAGTTAATAACACATCATAACAACTCATCTCAACTGCAATTATCTGTATTGACTTGACGAAGTCATAGATAATGGTTTTGGATCCAACAACCGAGGGTTGATGAGAGACAGAGTTGTGGAATGAGACTAAAGCCCATGAAAGATGGTATATGAAGGAAAACCTAACTTAGTTGACTGGAGATCCCAAGATCTAAGTTCAATAGGACAACCTACTCATATATCTAAAGGTGGTCACTGTGGGGGCATAGCTAATATACAAGTCGATATATAAGCTAATATGTATAAATGTTTATACATGTCCTCCTAAATTATAAAGGGAGCTTAAATACTTCCTAGTCCATTCCTATAACAACAGTGACACATTGTGAGGCTAAGCATACAATATGGTTAATGATTTGTGTAATCATAATAACCTATGCTTTTAATGATTTTTTTTAGATAAATCACCTATGTGAAATTCCTAGAGCTTTCGCAGAACCAGGCTAGTGTTCCATGACCATAACGGACACGACAATGAGGGTTTGACCGAACCAGGGAGAGTGTTGTGTGAAGTGTATTGTCGTCTCCATAAACGGTGGTTGGTTCAAGGACATCACGTCTACCGAACCACTAGGAGACTAAGTATGCATCACAACGGAAGGTTCAAAGGTAACACCTACCTATCCGGCAATACTCAACCGCTGAATTATATCTAAGAAACTTGCATGTAACGATCAATCTGGATTGTTAGAATAATATGTGAAAATGAGTTTTTCACATGAGAAAATAGGTTTTTCATTTGAGAAAATGAGATTTTGTCTTTTTCCCATGTGGGGGATTGTTGGAATACTTTGTAAAACAAATATAATAACTTGTGAAAAATACAAAGTAATATGTTAATTGGTGTTTTAACTTTTTAGTTAATGTGATAGTTTTATTACATGAGATGTTTCATCTCATTATTCATGTTTAATGGGGTGTTTCAACTCATTTGTTATGAGTATTGAATGAGATATTTGACTCATTTCACCTATAAATACCAAGTTGAGTCTTGGTTAGAAGACACACTAATTTACACCAAATAACTCCACTCTCTAAATCTCTCTCATTTTCTCTCTAAAGAACTTTCAACATATTTTGATTATGTTCATATTTCTTGGTATAATTTGGGTGTGAGTCAATCCCGGCAGTACATACTGCTTCGGCTGTTGTACCCTGGGAAACAAACGAGTTCTCTTGGGAGACTCGGAATTTGTTTTAAGGGACCCGTGTTGAACACGAATCCTCAGCCATGTTTTTGCTTCTATTTCTACTCATTTCTTGTATCTTGTTTCATTTCGGTTGTAATCATAATGTAATTTACTTGTATTCTTTATTTTCTTTGTATTGTAATTGAATTAATAAAGAATTTTTAGTTTTTTGTACGAACGGTTCCTACACAATTCGTTTTATGATCATCAACATTTGTGGGGCAATGATTTTATTTATTAAATGACTCGTACGGGTACTAAACGCCACGTCGATCGGGCGTCCCTTCATCTAATATCTAACCAAGCACAGTTCGTTGATTAGAGCTAACCCGGTACCTAAGCTCACGCCGTTCGGATCTTTGTGTGCGGGTTGCAGTGATAAAAGTACCAGTTATAAGTAAACATTCACGTCATTCGGAATGTTTATAGAAAAAAACAAATAGTTACTTGTTCCTTTGATCATATATTAAAACCCTGTTAAGATTTTAAAAAGTAATGAAGTTTATTAGAAAAATTAACAAGGTGATCAAATTTATTAACATTCTAATTTGACAACAGGTTGAAACCCGGTTTTAAGGCCAAAAAATTATTCAAACATAGTCATTCAATAAGTAAATCGACTAGGGCTGGCAATTTTGTACACGGACACGAATACACGACACGAACCTACACGGTCTTAACAGGTAACAGGTAAGGCCTTAACAGGTAACATGTACTAAACAGGTAGACACGAATCTACCTGTTAATTTTCGTGTATTTAACAGGTATTTACCTGTTTACCTGTTAGTACCTGTTAATACCTGTTATTATTTTTTTAAAATTAAAAATATAATTTAATATAACATATTTACCTTATTTACCCTTATACTTATAGACAATTTTTATTTCACTAAACAAGTTCTTGAATACTTGTTTTTAAACAAGTCATATCGTGTCTTATCGTGTCTTATCAGGTATACCTGTTATAAACAGGTACAAGTACAGGTAATGGTAACAGGTACACGATAGCTTATCGTGTCGTGTACAGGTAATAAGGTTTCGTGTTCGTGTCTTAACAGATTCGTGTCTTAACAGGTACAGGTATACACAATTTGCCAGCCCTAAAATCGACAATAATTTCACATAAGAGTACAAATCAAAACCATATAAATAATACCGAAATGTCAAAACTAATGATCACTAGCCGAACATGACAACTAGATTAAACAATCCAAAAAAAATTAAACATGAAAGATTGACTTTGAAAACTAGAAACAATTAATTGTTCACTTCATAACCAAAAACCACCAATCAAAAGTATTCCTCTTTGCCTCTACCGCATCTTTTTCTCTTAAAATAAGGGTTATTGAATTTTAATATTATTAACTATGAGCCATTGGCTACTGTCACTCTTAACTAATATCTTTACTGTCATCACTCCCAACTTAACATTTTACTTGCCATGTCACTCCGTTTTTGTCCACGTGGTATTATTATCCTACGTGACATGCTTATGTGGCATAAAACGAAGTGACACAGCAAGTGAAATGTTAAGTTGAGAGTGATGACAGTAAACGTGTTAGTTGGGAGTGACAACGGCGCCCAATACCTTATTATTAATAGTTTTAAAATCCAATAACCCAAAATAATGATGATGAAGTGATGATGCATTCGTTCTTTTTTTTTCCCACGTTTCCTTCTCCAAAAACCGTCCATCCCTGTTCCCTTTTTTTTTAATTAACTTTTTTTTTTTGAACTGCAAATATTCATATAATATATAATAGGAAAGGGCTAACAAGTAGCTAAAAACCCCAAGAGTACATAATGAAAAGAAAGACATACAAGTAAGCAACACTATATTCGGCGGAATTCAGCCCGGATCAAAAATACAATCAAGCAGCGACATGGGAGCTTTATTCTTGCTGCGTGCTTTCATCCAGAGGCAGCTTGTCGACATAGTATCACTAAAAACCGAGTTAACTGATGGCCGGATTCTGTCAAAAGTGATCTTGTTGCGATGCTTCCACAAGCTCCACACAGCAGCCATAATCATGACATGTATTCCTTTCTTGAAATGCTTATCACCATGTAGATGAAATGGGCCTTCCATTAAGTCTTTGAAGGAAAAAGCATAAACTGGTTTAATGCGACACCAAACACTAATCTTTGACCAGAACTCAGCCGTAAATCTGCACGAGATAAACAAGTGTTCGACGGTTTCCTCACACTCGCCACAAAATTTGCACAGCAGCGACGACAATGTTATTCCTCGACGACTGAGGGCATCACATGTGGGTATTCGGTAATTTGCCGCTTGCCACATGAAGATATTAACTGATATGGGAGCCCAATTGTTCCAATTAAGAGCATAGCTATCACCAACCTGAATTTTATCGAGGGCTAATCTCTTGATGTATGCCGAGTAGAAGGATCGTTCTGAATGCTTACCCCAACTCCATTCATCATTGCCGCCTTTGGGAGAAACAGTCATAAGTCTGCTCGTTAGATGGGTCAGATCATTACTTTCATGTGATGTTAAAGTTCCCCTCTTCCAACGCCAAGACCATACAAGGGAGTGATTGACCTTGCTGAAACATTCCGAGACCAGCACCTCTTTCTTTTGTTCCAGCGCAAAAAGTGCCGGATATGAATTCATTAGGGGCATATCCGTGACCCATCTATCAATCCAAAACCTGATGTTCTGGCCGTTACCTAAGATTCCTATAATTAGGCAATTCAAATCAATTCCTAAACCCATCAAATCACTTCCAATTTTGTATATGTTCCTCCAAACACCACTATAAGTGAGCCGTACCGGTAATGGTGTCCAACTCCTAGAGTTGTGGTGGACACACCATACAACATTCCACCATAAGGTGTGTTTCTCATTTCGGAACCTCCACCACCATTTTGATAGCATAGCGAGGTTTACCAATTTGAGAGGCATGATGCCTAACCCCCCTTTCTCCTTCGGACGTGTAACTACCTCCCAAGATAACCAATTGATTTTCCTTTTGTTGTCATCCCCACCCCATAAAAAGCCTCTCATTATTTTTTCAAGTGAGTGAATAACTTGATTTGGGGCCCTATAGAGTGAGAAATAATAAACCGGTAAAGCTTCTAGCACCGATCTTATCAACGTCACTCTACCCCCTATCGATAAAGATTTAGCCTTCCAACTTGATAATCTTGACTGAAAAATCTCTAGTATTGGCAACCAATTTTTGCATAGATTCATGTTTGCACCAACTTGAAGACCCAAATAAGAGAATGGCAGGCTACCCACCTTACACCGGAGCCTAGACGCCAGCCGAGCAATCTCAGTGTTAGAAATTCCCAACCCATAAACTGAACTCTTTTGATGGTTAACTTGCAGCCCAGAGATGACACAAAAACCCCTTAACAGTCTATTTAAGTTGTCAACATTTCTCTTGTTTGGGATGCCCAAGAACACAACATCATCCGCAAAAAGAAAGTGTGAGAGGATAGGACCCCCGTTAGGAAGTTGCAGGCCATCGATTACCCCTTCCGACACAGCTTTTTTGATGAGGCAAGACCACACTTCCATCGCGATCACAAAAAGAAAGGGAGAAAGTGGATCACCTTGTCTAAGACCCTTTTGGCATTCGAACTCCTCAGTTGGACTACCGTTAACCAGAACAGAGGTACGACTAGTACCCAGAATTGCTTGTATCCAAGATCTCCACTTATCCGGAAAAGCCATCAACATAAGAACACGATCCAGAAAGTCCCAATGAAGAGAGTCAAAGGCTTTGGCAATGTCCAGTTTTAGAATCATACCCTTACCTTTAGACTTCTTTAACCAAGAAACTGACTCGTTTATTATAAGAGGGCCATCCAAAATTGATCTGCCCGCCACATAGGCACTTTGTTCTTCTGAAATCAGCCTACCAATCACCTTCTTGAGCCTATTTTGTAGCACTTTTGATATGACTTTGTTTAAGACTCCTATTAGGCTCACTGGTCTCGAGTCGTCAGGGGTTAGAGGATCATTTTTCTTTGGAATTAAGGCTATGAATGCAGAAAAACAGCCCTTGTTTATTGTACCTGTAACATGAAAGAGTGTGAGCACATTCAAAAAATCAGATTCAAGAAAATTCCAGTAACGTCTGATGAAGCTGAAATTAAACCCATCCGGGCCAGGAGCTTTATCGCCTTCACAGTCCCACACTGCCACTTTTAATTCTGAAGTTGTGAAGGGAGATACAATTTCATCAGCCGACATCATTCAAAAATCAAGACTTAAATGGGCGCTTGAAGGTAGGTCGTCATAATTTCTTTTGTTAATTCAAATGATTGATTGAGGTAGGTCGTCATAATTTAATATAAGTTTTTTTTTGAACGGCAACATAATTTAATATAAGTGATGTGGTTGTTTGGTAGCATCTGAATAACCTTTAAATAACTAGTAAGAATCTACCTTTTAATGGTTAAAAATATATTATAAGGTAAGTTTTAAAAATATGAAGAAATGGTTGAGGTTTTACCATTCAATATCTTTTTATCACTTAATGGTTCAGAGGTTTTGAACCATTAAGATGTAACCCTCTAAATAACCATTAAGAAGCTACCAAACACCCTCGTAATATTTTAGTATTCTTTATTCTTTGTTTCTCTCTTTTCTTTATAAAATTTGCCGTTTAAAAAAATTAATTTTCAGCCCATGATTGGTTAATATAAGAAATTGAAATTCTTAATTTTACGAATTTTTCTTTTGTTCTAAACAGCAACTTCACACAACCGTCTAAAATCCATAAACAAATTCTGTATGGCCGTCTGAATTGTATGTTGCACAAACTATCTTCAAAATTTAAACTTTTGTTCTTCACGATCCTTTCAATGGTTCAGCATGTCTTTTGTCATGTCTCAAGACCGCTTCACACCTACAAATCAACTAGTAAACCGAAGTAGATTATATTCCTCCAAAACTAATATTTATAAAATATTGTGATTAGAACGAGTCAAATGCATGAAATTTGATCAAAACAAACGCTGAATGCATTCTAAATAATGCCTAAATATGCACCTAACACATTTAGTGGGGTTATAGGGCTTCATCTACTATATGGTTTAAGCATAATTACATTTATATCATCCCTCACACGTTGCACAAGATGTGTTATGGCGGCTTGCACCAAACAAGAAATACCTTTAAGTCTTTAACATTCGAAAGTATTAATTGCAATTGAATGCATATTTTTCGATCACTTATGACCAATTGCAAAACCATATGTAGAGCCGACGAGTTCTAGTCAACTCAACGAAGTTTTTTTTTTGTGTTGAAGTTCATCATTGATTAATGGTTTTTTCCTCGTATAAATCATCTTTGTTCATCTTTTCTTTGATTTTTTTGGTTTTCATTACAAATATTTTGATCAATATTCTTACTTTAAACAATTTTACACTTGTTATTTTGAATTTATATTTCTTTCTGAAATCTCTCAAGTCATATTGTGAAAAGTATTTAACCTCACACAACTAATTTAATCACTTAATTGCTTTTAGTAACTTCTACCAAAATAATTATCAATGAAGACTATTTAAGTTTAAGCCCATCCTATTCAAAACAAGAGTTTGAATCAAAGAATCAAAACAACAATGAAGAAAATTACTTAAAATCAGTTGGAAAATTAAACTCTAATAGGTTACTAGCATTTGGCGTTTTACTACTAAATGCGTTGTTGCGACGAATATGTGGATTTGTTTTCTACTACAAACCTTACGTACATCAACCTCTTGCCTAAATACATTACATGAATTGAGGCCTTTGAAAGGAGACCAAAATGTTAGCATAAAGCACCCAAAATGTTTTCAGCTTTTGATTATTTGGTATATGCAAAGCTAAGCACGAAGCGCCTAAAGCAGCCTTTTGAACATCGTTACAACGTCCAAAAACAGCCAAACTGACAAATTTTTATGCCCCGGAGGGTTAGCATAAGGTACCCAAAAGCCGACTCTCATAACACGCACAAAGCCAACAAAAAGGAAACACAAGTGCATACTCCTACATAACATTTAACCAAGAAACAACTTTTGTACAATGTAAATTATGTATGATATATTACAATAGCCTTTTGTTAACGCAACATAGACTCGTGCATCACCACAACATCTCGGAACAAAAGTTGCCCCATTGTATCGCGCGGGCAACTTTGCTTGTTTGACTCAAATGGGAAGAAAAAAAATGATAATTAACATGTGATTTAAAGGTCACATAGGTATTTATTTCACTGATTAATAAAAGTAAGCACCAATGTAACACAAGTTGTTGAGAGACAAAAAGTTGAAATGTGATTTAAAAAGTTGCCCCATTGTATCTTTTCGAAAACAAAAAATTTGTATTGATTGAAACACTTATCATGTGATTTAAAGGTCACTTTCAAGGTGGTAACAGTAAGGACTTGTTTTTGTTGATGAAATATTGAAATGTGTTACAAATATGGTATCAACCGTACGAAATAGTGAAAGCAATGGCCTCCATTACACTAGAGGGAACTAATAGTACAAAAATAGTAGTGTCCTACAATTTAATCATTGTTACGTATAACAACAAAATATTCTTTACTTTTCACATAATTGTAGTTGATAAAGCCCTCCTCATCGTTACGTGACACCATATCATTACAGAGGTTTTACGTCAAAAAGATCTATATCTTCTATACCTTCTAATAAAATAGGGTTTTAAATGTCATTTGGCATTATTGCTATAACCAATGTTAATTTGTTTGTTTTCTGTTTACTCAAATGTTTAGTTTCGAACTCATGGATTTTTATTTGTTTCTGGTGCTTACTTCAACAATATAATTAAGATGTATTATAGCACTAATAGTGTATGCAATGGAAAAACCCATCATAGTTAATGAAGGAAAAGTTCACCTAATTTTAAAGCATTATTAAGTAAATAAAAGTAGTTAACAGTTGCATATCATATTAAAGAAGATGAAGAAGATAGGCAGGGTGCCTCTATATCTAGGGTTTGTAAATGAACTGAAATCAGGTTAAAATATGTTTATAAGGTCACGGGAAAAGACCCGTGAGTATGAAGACCGGTTTCAAATTTCTAGTTTGTTAATATCGTGCCACCACTACAAGAAAATTGACTTTTGGTGACCAGCTTTTTGGCGACGACATTGATATCATCGCTACAAACCCACTAAACGACAAAAATATTTGCTTTTTTTACCAAAATAGTCAAATTCTTTTTGGCGACGACAATGTCGTCGCCAATATCGTCCCAAAAAAATTTTCCATTTTCTTTATCAATTATATTTTGGCAAAAAAAACTTAATTTTTATTAGCGACGACATGTCGTCGCAAAAAAGTAGTCCCAAAATAAATTTTCATTTTCATTAATGATTAAATATTAACCAAAAAAGTCAAATTACTTTTACCGACGACATGTCATCGCCAAAAAGTAGTCCCAAAACAATTTTTATTTTCTTTAATAATTAAGTTTGACTGAAAAAGTCAAATTAATTTTAGCGAAGAAGGTCGTCCCAAAAACATTATGTAGCACAATTCTCAATTAACGAGTAAATTATTATATTTTTTTTATGTTATGTAATTTCTTTAGAAAATAAATTGGCAATGGTGTAATATTTTTTTTAGATAACACTGGAGTCAGAATAAAAAAAAGACTGGTGTCAAGATAAAAAAATACTGGTGTCAGTCGAATGAGTGGTATATAATTTTACATTACGCGTCGAAAAAAAAATGGTGCCGGCTGACCCCAGTGCCGACTATGTGGCTCCGCCCCTGCAAATAACATGAGTCCAGAAAAGCAATTCAGCATATTTACAAATTACAATCACAAAGAAACTAGACAACTCTCCCCCATCAACATTCAAATCTCCACACACACCCCTGACCCCACTAATATCAACTTAACCTAATTCTTTTGCTTCAAATAGATTCTAGAAACTAAAACCAAATTAGCTGCACCCAATTTTTCAAAACATAAACAAACTAGAAACCCGACGAAGGGGAGCTACCTAAAACCAAACCATTTTTTTAGAGTAAACTTCTTTTTGCCTCCCTGAGGTTTATCTAAAATAAATGTTTGCATACAATAGTTTCAAAATTACGTTTTGCCTCTTTAAGGTTTACCTAAAATAACGGTTTACATACAATAGTTTCAAAATTACGTTTCGCCTCTTTAAACTTACCAATTTGTCACTGTTTGCTACATTCGAAATAATTCTGTCAAAAGCAAACGTTTCTTTCTATGTGCATTTTAAATTGATAAGTGTTGTATCAATAAGATGTTGGAACCAGTAATAAGTTTGAACCATTCAGATTCAGTATAATGCTTACCCTTTTACAGGCAAATATCTTATCGATTTAGACATTTACTCACGAAACAAACAGTCTGAATAAAATATATATTTGACCAGTTCAAACATCTGACGCATTAAAAGCTCAAACAAACAACCCCTAAGTTGCATTGTACTTAGGGAAAATTGTTTTGATGGTATAAAAAGGACGCGGAGTCCAAAATTTCTACTGATGCAGTGTTAAGTGATTAAAGGTTCAAGTCTCGTTAGGAACAAATGATGATGCATAATTATAAAATTAGATTGACTGAATGCCTGAGTTTGTCTTTTTAAATGTTTACTAGCTTGTCATAAGAAAATTTTGAAATATTAATACTAGTTTCTTTTTCTCAGCCCATTATTAATGCTTTTAAAAAGTAAAGTCCATAATGTCCCAACTTAAAAGCCCATTTAACGTTTATATTTCTGGGTTCTGCGTTTTTTTGGATCCTTTGGTTCAAAACTTAAAACCAATTAAGAACTATATATGTGACCGGCTTGTGTGATGTGACGACTGAGTTTCACGTATCTGACATGTCATATGCGTTAATAAGAAAAGTCATGTGTTCGTGTGTTACAATGTAGATTCAAAATTCGTAATACATCACATATTAAAGAGACGGAAATATATCCAAACATAGAGGTTAAAATGATAACTAAGTCAAAGTTGGGAGATTGAAGTTGTAAACTGGTTAAGTAATCAATAGTTAAAATAATAATAAGTCCAAGTTTGTGGGTCAAAGTTGAGTAGAGGGTCGAACTTGTAAAAAAGACAAAAGGAGACTAATTTGCAAGGTCTCACCGACTTTGTGCAATGTGGCTTCCAGGTCTTATTTGGTGCTTTTTTTACTATGCGTTGCATTGGCAACATTTTGTTACACACATTATGCCTGTGATGCTAACGTTATAAGACATTGATAAAAAGTATAATTTGCATTGTGGTATAAAGTGATTAATGTAACTTAGATTATGGTATAAAGTCGTTAAAGTAATTTGGACATTAACATGATTACGCACAGACAAATAAAAATATAAAGTTTAGGGTTTTCCGGTTTAATCGTCTAAAGTCATTAGAGAAAAACTTAAAACAAAGTTAGAAACAAAACTAAAACCATAGCAGGTTTCAAACCTAGGTGGATAGTCACCATCAAACAATTACAATAAAGCAATACAAATGCACCAAATAACTCTTTTGATTAAGAAGTTAAAATGTTAAATAAACAAAAGTAATAAAAACTTAAAAAATGTGAAAGACATTCATTTACAGTAGCATCTAGATATAAGACCGGGTCACGTGATGTGACAACCGGTTTCGTGTATGTTACTTCATTACACACGTAGATAAAAAAAGTTTCATGTTGTATATTACGATGTAAAGTCGTAAAACAGATGGATCTTAGATGGTGCACTTGTTGCGCACTCATATGCGTTTGTGAGGTGTCCTCGTGTTACGATGGTCATGTGTCTTTTAAGTTTTGGTGAGGTGTTTTGTCTTGTACGTTGCGGCGTAAAGTTGTAAGCATTATCATAGCATGAGTGCGACACGATTTGCGTAATGTATGATTAGACAAAGTAAAAAAAAAGTGTATGGTGTCTCGTACGCTAATGCCTAAAGTCATAAAAGATTTCTATAAAACACAAAAAAACCCAAGAAAAAATCAATGACAAAAACCAAGACAAAGAGCAAGAAATAAATATTTATAAAAAGTTAAAAAAACTGCTAGAAGCGAATTTGGAACTTGGGCTTACAAATTTAAAGGCAAAGGCGCAAAGCTTTTTACCATTGGGCTATGACCTAATTATTGTATACAACAACTATACAAGTCCAAGTGTCCAACAACATTTGTATTTATTTATTTAACATAAAAGTAAAACATAAGAACTAAAAAAGTGTCAAATACACATAAGAACTAGATAGTTATTAGTTAGTGCATCTTTGATCAAATATAAATAAATTCAATTTTCTAAGCTTTACTATTAATAAACAAGGAAATATGAAACCGCCAACTCCCCTTTCGCCAAACCCAAACCAGCAAGGCCCAAAAGGAAAGTAAGAAGCCCATTACATACACGTTTTATTTTGTTTGTTTGTTTGAAATAATCAAGTGCATGATAGGCCGATAGGGTAGTTATTGCATATTAGGATATAGTGGCACTAACATATGTGATGAATCTACATTTGTAGAAAGTTTAAATATATTGTTTTGTCTTTCACTAGCATCGTCTTTCTTCATTTATTTCTCTTTCCCTCGATACTTCTCTATAGCGCCATCAATTGGCGCTTTCATTCCCATACTTAACCATCGCTATGCCTTCCCGTTATAACCTTGACGTTGATGATAACCCACCACCCTTAACTGGTCTTATAACAAAACTTATAGCAGACACCAATGTTGTCGCTGACAAAAACACATCTCGTGTAACTACCCAGATTGAAGCCATGAAATTACATACCATCAAGATTGATTCACAAACTGCTACCACCACCAATCTTTTTACCTATATCACTGCCTTTTTTATCATATTCACACCAATCCAATAAATCTCCACCTTTCGTAATCCCTAAAAACAAGGAAACCACATCCTCGTCTTCCTTGAATTCCAGCAACAATCCAAAACATTCAAAATTACACTTCCGTTGTTTGATGATATGATTTTTCTAGGTTGAATATTCAAGAAGAAACCTTTTTGCTATTAGAAGATTCCAACGGGGATCGTGTCCCATTAACAATGTATTACTTCATGGGTGATGCTTAATCCTAGTCCTTCCCGGTACCAACACTTAGCCAACAACGATTTACTTGGCTCTTAACATGGTTTTATACAGGAGGTAGAACTTTGCTTTGGTCCTTCATCCTACGACAATCATGAAGTAATCCTACTTAAACTCCGACAATTATAGTGTACCAAACTGTAATTGAAATACTAAATAATCGGATTGCCAGATTATCTCAACAGACCTACCAAATTGCTTCTAGTCCTTAAACCAAAAAACCAATCAAAATTAGGAATCCTAAAACCAACTACACTCTATCAAGTTGGTGCTTTGCCCCAAACTCGTTGTGGATAAACTAGGCTCACCCCATTAACTACTCCTACTCGTATAAACCCACCAAAACTTTGCTACGTCCTCCGGTATATCAACCACCATCAAAAAACCACTCCATATCATCACCTTCACCGCTACAGTCACCTGGAATTATCGTTCACAAAAGATATATTGGTTTTAAACGGTCTAAACAGTCAAATTTTGGTATCTGTTGGTCCCAACTAACGATTTGGCAAATAATACTCCCAACTTTGATCACATTGAAAACCAAGAGACTGTCATTTAAAAAAAAGTTAACGACATTAAGTATTTTCAAATTCCATACCGCAAGTTTTAGGGATTTTGATCGGAAGAAGAATACGAATCTATGGATGTAAAAGTTACATCGAAACGGCGCTCCGAACGACGAAACAATTATTCAATCGTGTGTTTAAACCTAACATTGCTTCAATTGAATGTAAAACTTCTCTCATTAGGAGTGTCGTTTCGAGATAACTTTTACATCAATCGATTTGTATTATCCTTCTGATCAAAAGCTCTAAAATGTTTGTCTAGAATTCAAAAAAAACTTAAAATCGTTAAAAAAAAATGACAACGATCTGTTGGTTGCCTAAATGATAAAAGTTGGGACCCTTACTAGCCAATTCGTTAGATGAGACCGATAGAGACCAAAATGTGATAGTTGAGACTGTTTAAAACCTATATACGTCTATAAAAGTATATCATGAAGCCATCCAACAACATCATAGAGATGACCTTTACTTTAGTTGCCCGGAGATGTTTGTTCTGGGCACCTCCACAATTCGTCTTGATTGTGGATTAGCTTAACACCCTGACGAATTCTTTTGACGACGAGACTAGATACGAATGACCCAACCCTATTTTTTGTCATTATCAAATGTTATATCAAATGTTACATTTGTTGGTCTCTTTTAATTCAAACAAACATAAGGTTAAACCAAATCAAACCTCTACCTATAAATATAAGACTAAACCTAAACTCTAAATCACTTCCATCCTATTGTCGTCCCCCCATCCCTTACGGTTCCAAGAACCATCGTACACCTCCACCTCTTCATCATCATCAAACTTACGATCTTATAGTCACAAAACTCTTTATCACACTAGCAGATGTAAGATGATAGTTGAGACTATTATATATTGTCCTAACGTGATTATATATTATGTGGAAGCTTTGATTAAAAAAAACAAAATAAAAATAAAATAAAAAATAAAAAAAAACTAAAAGTTACTCGGTGGGTTTTTACTTTTTAGTTTACTGGCCGCAAGTGAGCACGTGGCAGGGTTATTTTGGAAATGACACACGTGTCAACAACATATGGCATTGGCCGCTTCAACCGCTAAACCTTAGCACCCAAGTAAACTTTGTTTCTCTAGTATTTTTCAATTTTTTTAACAAATATATTTTAATATACAGCCAATAAGACATACAAGTTAATACTTGATACTCAGTGTTTTTAAACTGGCCGATCCGACCGATTAGATCGTGATTGGACCGTTTTTTAATAATCTCAGTTTAATTATACACGGTTTGATTGATGTTTCTGAACCGCTTTGAACCGTACGAACTGGTCCGGTCGAACCGGAACTGGAACGCTATTGAATCGCTATTGAACCGGGTCAGTCATAAAATATATATTTTTATGGTTTGATTTTCATGGATTTTATGTTTACATCTATTTATATTTATGTTTTTTGTAATGAAAGTCAATATATATGTTGATTTTTTAAGTGATGAAAATGATGAACTCGTTTTATTTTGGCGTTAAAACTTGTTTAAATTATGATTTTTTTTTGTGATTCTTGACGATAGAACTTGTTTGGATTATTACTTATATGGTATAACTTAATATTATTGAACTTATTTTGTGTCTAAATTGGAAATCTTATGGTATTGCTTTGATTAATATACAATTATCCAACCCCGGTCCAACCCTGGTCCGACCGCGATCTGACCGGTCCGACCATTAAAGTTAAAATAACGGTTCAGTGTCCGGTCCGGTTTTCAAAACATTGTTGATACTTTGATGTATTTTTTTGAAAACTTAGATGTTAAGTTTCACTATTTTTTTACTTTTTGTGTGTTGCAATTGTTTCACCAATCTCTTTCAACAGTTTATAAAACTTGTTTTTGATCGATATAATATGTTTTAAAACGTTAGGGTATCTGTAATGTGTGTCATTAAGAAAAAGTAATATCTCTAATCTCCCAACTAGGGTTGTAAACAAATAAAATGAACACCAACAAGATTTGTCCGTGTTTGTTATTAAGTAATAAGTGTGGTCCTTAACAGTTTACAAACACATACCGAATGAGATTTCTTGTTCATGTTCGTGTATTAAGAAAACAAACGTGTTCATTGTTCACGAATATTACCAAAAAGTAAACAAACACAAACACTTGTTCAAGAGCATAGTGAGCACAAACAAATACATATTTATTTTACATAAAAATCTGCACTTTTCATTATAAAGACTACAAAAACTTTAACAAAAAAAATACTGAACATAGTTGACATAATTACCATAGACATAATTATTACGAAAAATAAAAAGTTTGTCTAATTTAACATAAAATGAAATTTCATTGGTCAATGACTCAATAAGTGATGTATAAGATAAACACCGAATCTTGTCTGTGTTCATTTGTTAAAGTTTAAATTTATTCGCGAGCTGCTCATGAACAATATAATTAACTACCGAACATAAACGAAAACAAACGAACGCAGCCGTTGTTTTTCTTCGTTCGTTTAGCTTAACCAACGTCATTTTTTGTCCTGTTCATTTTCTTGTTAAAGAAGCGAACACAAACTATCTCCCCACCAAACTGTACACGAATTATTCGTTTAAAATTCGATTCGTTTACCATCGTACTTTTATTACTACGAAGAATAAACTATATTTAGTAATTATAAATTATTCACTAAACAACCCGAGAAAAAAATTTACTTTTAGGATTAAAATTTTCTAACATAGGTGTGAACGAAAAATTCCGTACGAGATCATCTAGATGAGTTGGCTTTTACTTTTATGCTTCAAGTAGTTTCATTTTAGAACCTTCAAGAATAAACAAGTTAACAATAATGGATGGTTACTTCAAAACCATGTACATTACTAACCTACAAATAATTTCTTTCGAATGGCCCTCAAAATAACTATATAATACCATGTCATATTGTCATCTAACACTTTCATTTCTTGATAACTATTTTAAGTTATATGTAATTCAGAATTTATTTATTAATGAACTTTAACCACAATTTAATTTATTTAGTTTATTAAATAGTTTTAAAATCTTAGTGAAATACTGAATTTGCGATGTAACGTTTGTTTCTCATGAACAAATATATCAATCGAAATATGAGCGTTTTACAAAATAAAGATCGTTAACCATTAATAAATGATATTGGTGTATATGTGTACTTAAATTTGAACATTAAGACTTATTAACCTAGCAAATAGTGCTCAAACAAAAGATAAGGTGGTTAAGTCAAACTCAAGTTTGAATAGACTCATTTGCAACCCTTAACTATATCATAATGGTTTGATTATTCTTTTATTTACATTAAAATTTTTAAACTTGGATTACTAAATGATAGTTTATTTATATCGTACAGGATCATTTCAATGCCCGATTCAACCAGTCCAGTCCAATCCATTTTCAAAACACCATACTTGTTGAAGGGCCATAATTGTACATAACCATAAACATCAAGTCTTAACGCGTTTTTGCCGTCACCATGATCATCCCACTTTATCTTTCCAATTAATCAAAACAAACATTTATCCAATAAAAATTCAACATTTTTCAATATTCAATTTTCAACTCACATCCTTTGACAAATTAACACGCAATCCCTTCAATCACCATCATTTCCTCGAACCTTCCTATTAAATTAATCCCCCTTTATTCTTCTTCATTCATATAATATAAACAAATCATCACCCACTTCACATTTCACTCCAATTCTCACCTTTTTTCAACAAATTCACAATCTTTTCATCTGGGTATCAACCAAATCTCACTAATTTCATACAAAGTTTCAATCTTTTCAT
Source organism: Tagetes erecta (assembly GCA_030867185.1). Lineage (NCBI taxonomy): Eukaryota > Viridiplantae > Streptophyta > Magnoliopsida > Asterales > Asteraceae > Tagetes > Tagetes erecta. The sequence continues at coordinate 18,653,505 of CM061492.1, read as the reverse complement.
CTGGGTATCAACAAATTCACAATCTTGATCAAAATCTTGAATCATGGAAAACAACAACAATCAATCATCATCTTTCTGGCAGTTTAGTGATCAACTTCGTGTTCAAAACAACACCCTTTCAAATCTTTCGTTAAACGATTCAATCTGGAGCACATCTTTCACCTCCAAACGCCCGGAAAAAGATCGCCGGAATTTCGACATCCGTGTCGGCGGTGACTTTGTCAACTCCGGCACCGGCAACACTTCCAACTTCAATGGGTTTAACTTTGACTGGAAAGTTGGGTCAACGAATCAAGTTGGTGATTTGGGGGTTAATGGTGGGTTTAACAAGGGGATTTATTCAAACCCTAGTTTAAATCTTGGTACAAATGGTTATAATAATAATAATAATGTTGGTTTTGAGAAAAATGGGTTTAAAAAAGATGGGAAATTTGGGAAAAATGGTGAAGATGATCATCATTCTTTTGTGGGTAAACATGGGAAGAACAAGAAGAACAATAATAACAACAAGATGATGATGAATGATAGTGAAAAAGATAATAACAAAAATGGTGTTGATAAGAGGTTCAAGACTTTGCCACCATCTGAATCTTTGCCAAGAAATGAGACAGTTGGTGGCTATATATTTGTCTGCAACAATGATACTATGCAGGAGAATCTTAAAAGACAGCTTTTTGGTATGCTTCTTTTTATACAAATTTTCACTTAAGTTTGCTAAATTTTGTATTTTTTGTTGTGGGTTTTGTGTTGATTGTTTTCTTGATGTTTGATTGTTGTGTTTTCACTTTTCAAGATTAGGGTGTTAAAAATTGGGGCTTTAGATAGATCATATGCTTGTATACTACATATAAATGATATAGAATCAATCCTACAAGAAATATAATAGGATGTTTGGTTTGGTCTTGATGTTGCTTACTTTTTTTACAAGATCAAGATTTGCTTTTTTTTGGGAAGATTTTACAAATTGTTTTTGAACATTTTAGTGGTTGATTACACTTGCTAGCTAATAAGATATAGAATTTTCTTTTCTTGAGCAATAATTTGTAGGCTTTTTTGGATAAATACATCAAAGTGCATCCTATTAGATTTGATCTCTTAAGTCTTTTAGCTGCAAGGTACATCACCGAACAACGAACAACGAGGATGTGTTGATGTCCCCTTAGGGATAGTTATCTAGTGATCTAGTTGTATATATAACACGATAAATGCTAACGGATTATGCCCGTCTATACATAGGATGTTCATGTGGTTTTGTATTACTAGCGCCTTTAAACGGTTTATCATGCAAGATACTTCAAATATTAGACTTGCATAGATGAATATATAATGATTTAACAATAGTTTTGTGATAAACCATGCGTAATTATTTTCTTAACTGACGGTTTCAGGCTTACCCCCACGCTACCGTGACTCGGTTAGACAAATCACTCCTGGTCTGCCTCTTTTTCTTTACAACTACTCCACTCACCAACTTCATGGTGTTTTTGAGGTATTTCATCTCATTTTTTAGAACTTAACAGTCTGTTTAGAACAAGTCGAGTCGAGCCCAATCTCATCTCGAGATCGTTGAAACTTGATTAGAGCTTTTAGCGAGCCGATCTTGAGTAGTTCACGAGCTTGCTTGACTTGTTTACACCCTTACAACTGAGTCTTGGTTTACCAAGATAGAACTAAAAGTTTAAAGTTTTGAATTAAGATAAATTTTGGGTTTGATGTTATAGGCTACAAGTTTTGGTGGAACAAACATCGACCCGTCTGCTTGGGAAGACAAAAAGAACCCTGGTGAATCACGGTTCCCTGCTCAGGTTCGTGTCATGACTAGGAAACTAGCCGAGCCATTAGAAGAAGACTCATTTAGGCCTATTCTTCACCACTACGATGGCCCTAAGTTTCGCCTTGAACTCAACATCCCCGAGGTAAATTGTTCGATCTTGATACCACGTCACACGTCGGAATACAAAATCAACACTCATGTGTGTTTCTTTATTGCAGGCACTCTCACTCTTGGACATATTTGAAGAGAACAAGAATTGATATATTACATAGTACTATAGTAGTATGAAAGCGAGATACTTGTGAGGACCAAGGTTTGATGAGCGATTTTCTTTTAAGCGTTTTGGTGGCGTGAGAGGTGTGTTTAATCATATTTACGTGAATACTATATGTTTATAATGAGCCGAAGAGATACGATACGTAGGAAGTAGTTGTTTGGATATGGGATATGTAACCATGAAGATGATGGTCCCTTTTGGTTCTTTGGCTCGGTCGTATACAGGCGAAAATACAGACTGTGTGTGTATAAATAAATCTATGATATAAACTTTTATTTACCTTTAGTGTCCCTTTAGTTTGATGCTCAAGCTTTTATGGTTCATACACTAGGAAAGAATGTGTGTTAAAAAGGAGTTGGAAACTGACCCAACCTCTGAATCGAAAGGCGTCCTAAATCGACACGAGTTTGGCACGCTTCGATTCTTGTTTGGGATCCAAATGATCGTTTTGTGATTCAACTGGGTCGGTACAGTTTGTTATCCATACACCGGTTTTGTGATTTAACGGTTGGTCTGGTTTGAACTCGAACGGGTTGGTCAGGTATGAAACTTGGAACGTTTGTCCGTTTGTAAGTTATATTTGTTAGTTATATGCGTTATAACAAGTTATGTTCATATCAAAACTAAAGGGGTGTTTGGTAGTTTTTTAATAGTCATTCAGAGGCTTATCTTTTAATGGTTTAAAACCGTTGAATTGTTAAGTGATAAAAAAATGTTGAATGGTTAAAAGGTAGCATCTGAATGGTAAAATTTCACTCAATTCATTATATTTTTATAATTTACTTTATAATGGAATTAGAACCATTAAGATGTGGATTCTTACTATTTATTCAGAGGTTATTTAGATGCTACCAAACAGCCTCTAAGAAAAACAATTGATCGATTCGAATTGTGATACCTTAATTTTTAAGGAGAAATAAACCACACCTGTCTATAGTAGGATTTAAACTCAGAACCTAATGCTCCCAACATAAAATGTGTTACCTATAAACTACTAACCTAGGTGTTTTTGTTGATGCATGAAAACAGTTTGAATGGTAATAAAAATATCATTGTATAGAAATTAAATTACTAATGTTTGAATCGTAAACTGTTTTGAGATTAGTTTATAATTAAATAATATTATATATAGGCTTTGAAGGTGAAGTAAGAAATGTATAGAAGATGAGAAGTAACAAATTAATATTAGTGAAAGATGTGAAATAATTGATTAGGTTGTGTTTTAGACGTGAAATAATAGACTAAGAGTAAATTACATTTTTTGGCCTTTATAATAAGCTAAATTACGGATCGTGGCCTTTATTTTAAATTTTTGCACTGGTTGGCCTTTATATAAATTTTTATCACGGTTTTAGGCCTTTAAATTAACGGGCGTTAAGTTTTTTAGTTAAATCCCCTCATGTGGAATGCACATGAGGGTATTTCAGTCATTTTACCCCTAAAGGACCATTATTGTAAAATTATTATTATTGTATATATACATACAATACATACATACACAGTCCATATATATATATATTCATAACTGTTGCTGCAAGTCCTACCCGGAGAGAGAGAGAGAGAAGTCGGAGACGGGAGGTGGATTGCTCCGACGAGAGACGAGAGAAAATGAGAAAGTGAGTGTGAAACAAAACCTTACTCCATGTCCTCCGATCTACAATTCCGGTTGCCGGAAATTCAATTATCATCACTTAAACTCAACCTTCCACCACCACCGCAATTCCAGTTGCCGTTCCCGCCGGTCACGTTTGTCACTTTTCACTCTGACCAAAGACAAATTCAAGCTATAACAGAAAGATTAAGGGGCCACTTACAGCTGGAGGCTTCTTTACAGGCGCGGAACCATGCTTGGAACCAGGATCTGCGTTCGATGGTGAATCCGGCTTGCCACCCGTCTGGAGCTCAAACACTCCGACACAAACAACCTGCAACTTTCTTCTTTCTCTCCGACACAAACACCCAAATCGGTGGAAATAAAGGGTGTGCGGGTGACAACAGGAAACGATGATGATTGTTGGTAGTTGACAATATATCAATCACTATTGCATCAACTCTACTGCTCAACAACTGTGTATCAACTATTATGCTCATCAACTGTGCATCAACTATTTTGCTCACAAGTTGAATACATACAAGCATGTGCTGATCACGTGATCATGATTACTTGTTAAGTGAACTAGTTACTTTGTTAGATAATGGGTAGGTAATTGTAACAGTTAGTTGTATATATTCTGTTTGTAATCCATGATGAAGATAACAATTCACAATTCCTCTTTTCAATTCTGAGTAGTGGTCGTGGATGATGGGGGCGTGTGGTTGCAGCGGTGGTGGTAAGTGTGGTGGTTGGTATCGGAGAGATGGTGATAGGTGGTGTGGTGAAGGACTGTAGGTGTTGAAGGTGTTGAAGAAGAAGTATATTTACTCAATTAATAAAACAATAAGTTAGTTTAAAATGACTAAAATACCCTCATGTGCATTGCACATGAGGGGATTTAACCAAAAAACTTAACGTCCGTTAACTTAAAGGCTTAAAATCGTGATAAAAATTTATATAAAGGCCAACCAGTGCAAAAATTTTAAATAAAGGCCACGATCCGTAATTTGGCTTATTATAAAGGCCAAAATTTGTAATTTACTCATAGACTAATAATGGTAGATAAATGGTTCAATTTGAAATGGACAAAAGTGGTTGAGATGGTGGTTGACATGACACATTAAACAAGTCGATCTTGTGGTGTTTGACACCACATCCACCCATCAATTTCCTTTTTGTAATATAGTTGTGATGTGATTGTTTTTTGTTGTGTCACATTTTATTCTTTGTCAAGAGACATGGTTTTCTTTGGACCTTTTGGAAGCCACCAACTCAATCTCAATCAATAATATGACACGTTACAACTTATGATTTAAAGGTAGATTTAAAAGTATGTTTAGAACATGTAACTATTTATTATAGGGTTTTAGTTTTTTGTTAGCTTTTGTATTTTAACTTGCTTTTTCCTGTTAAAAAAAGTAGAATACGCCACTCATCATTTATGTTTTTAAACTAGAGTCAAATAGAATGACTTGAAGTTTAATGGCATCAAAATGTGTTATTATGGTTTTTCTTATAAACTAATTAAGGGTTTCTTAGATTTAAAAGTATGTTTAGAAGATATGTAAGTTAGCAGTTCTAAAAAAAAATTAGCGTTAGTTGATGAATTAAACCTATTTCTTATTAAAAAAAGATACCAGATCTTTAAAAAAAGTTCAAAAGAAACAGTTGATGAGTTAAACTTTGTGCCCGACCTGCCTTTGTAGTCTTGTAGATGAATCTCTGAATCTCCTTTTCCTCCTTGTTCGTAACTCTCTCTTCCATGCCAGTCACAAATTTCTTTAACACGTCGAAGTTGTTGGAGATGTTTTAACAAAAAGTTTTTTGGTGTTCACTATTTATAGTTTTTAAAATTTCTAAAAAGATAATTTGTACACTAATAGTATATTGTGATCACTTATGAAGTTATGATCACAAATCACATTATAATCACCACAATTGGTGACACACAATTCAATCTTCTATTCTTTTATATGACTCAATACCTTGCCCACATGTATGTGTGACGCGAATTCAATACCTTGTCAGTCCATTTTCGAGTAGTTAACTCATTCACATTCGAGGCTATGTCGGTTTCTCCTCAAACAACTACCATTAATTTACAATTGATCTCTTGATCTAATGAAATGGGAGTAATGGGTAGGAGCTTGAGATTTTAGAGATCCCATGTTCAAATCCTGACTCAAAACGTATTTTCTTAAGTGATGAGTTTCCTCCTTTAGCGTGTTTTTGAGTAAGTTAGACCTTGAGCATCAAAATCAGTATGGACGATAGATATCTCGTTTCAAGAAGGCCCAGTCAAAAAAAAAAGAAAAAAGTACTAATAATCTATGTAATTGTTGTTGTTATTATTATTATTATTATTATTATTATTATTATTATTATTATTGTATTATTTTCCCATTAAGCTTAAATAACATGAAAGTTCCTATCTTTCACTTGTCAATGGAATCACAAACGTGGCTCCTGTTTTTTTTTTCTAATGACGTACACATGTACCATCAATATAAAATACATACCAATGTCCTTCGAGCATGTTACGGCTTTATATTTTCAATTTCATCACACATGGTCATATTTTGCGTAATTCAAATTAGTATTGCTATAGGTAAACTTATTTTTATTGTAATATATAATTATATAGGTTTCTCGATACATCACACGTGAAACTTATAATAGATAAAAGGCCACCCATCTTACACCACCGGTTGGATGCTAGACTGTTAACGAACTGTTTGATATTGACACGCTAAAACTCAAATCAAGAAGAAATCCAACCTAAATAAAATTTCATTTAACATATAGCTCCAGCCTCTTCTGTTTCGTATTAAACAACGTTCATACTCATATAAAATGCTTACGTGTAATACAATACATGTATCCATTAGAAAATAACATAACAGTAAAAAATTTAAAAAGATTATTAAAGACATAGTAAAAAAATTTGGTTATAGATCCACCGAAGTGGGTAGCCTTAACCGGATGTGTAGTAATAGGTAAGCTCGAAAGCTGTTCCCGTCCCTGTCAGGGGAGATGCCAACCATCTCTCCTTCTTACGAACACAAGAAATAAAACCCATAAACAACTTTAAAAATCAGGTCTATTTATCATCAAACTTCCGATGTGGGACTATATTTTTATTCACTTGTTCCGTACAAAAATAAAAACTACAAATAAAATAGCTGATACCAAAAACTACACAAATCCAATAAAAATGCATGAACAAAGAGTGTGAATGTAGTTACTTTTTATGAATAAAACCAACATACAAATAGTTGTTAAAAGATCTCTACAAAACCCCTATACACACATCTAAAATCACAATTCCTCTTTGTCAACAAAACTAGTTGCTGCTACTGCCTTGTTACAAATACAAATATTGCAAATTTAAAGTAAAAACATAACAGTTATCATTTATTGATTCATAATGCTATACTCCAACTCAAGATCTTGTCCTTGTGTTTTCTTGAAAAATGAAAGGCTCCCTGGATCGCCTTCCTCTAGTAACCGACTTGTTGGAGTATTTGGCGGGTATTTGTCTAAAATATACTCGATTTCATCCCCGGTCATCTCCATTTGCCGAAGAAGAACCTGCAAATATAATTACAAAATTTATATTGCTGAAGTAAAATGACGAAGATGGGCAACTTGGTTTTTCAATGCGTGCATCAGGAGCACATAACGGGTCTGAGTATTTGAACATTGATTGAACAAATCTGACTAGGGATGACGAGAAAATATTATATTTTAGTCTTAGTGTTAACAATTCAAAATATTGTCTATGAATTAGTTTTTAGAATTTTTTTAACAATGAGCATCTCGCATATGTGATGTGCAAACATCGTGCGTCACACATTGGCTTTTGGGATCAAAACACATTGGAGCACCCAGCGCTTTTTAAAACCAGGATGGGAAAATAAAATGTGAAGTTACCAAGTTACCTTAACGGTTTTGAGCAAAGCGGTATGATGGCGTCTCAACAAAGCAACAGTTTTTCCATACGTGTTTGATATCAAATCTTCGGTTCTTTTTGCAATTTCATCATCCATATTGAAATTAATTGGTGGCTCAATTAGACCATAATCATCATATAATGATTCTTCAAAGTCTAGCCGCGGCCCCACAAATTTAGGCTGTCTTCTCCATGGAGGCGGTTCTCCGTGTATCACCATCGGGTTCTCCATGTTCCATCTGGCAGGCAAGGAAAAGATAACGAAGTCAATATCTAAAATACCCCTCAATACAGACCCAACTCACTACAATAAATGTATGTGTAATGAGTAAGAAGAAAATGGTAATTTTACATCGTTATAATTTTGCGCGCGAGCCATGTTGCATCTGCAAGGTAATTTACTGATGCCTTTGAAGTATCCCTTCCAAAAATTACCTCTTCTGCAGCTCTCCCTCCGAGTAAAACCTGTTAATGGAGAAATAACATGTATTATTTACTTAATACAAAATAAGTAAATAAACGAATTAGGAACAGAAGATTTGAATTCACACCTGAAGGCGGTGAAGTAATTGTGGTCGGCGTTCGAATAAATACTTTTCATCATTGAGTCTGTTAAAGACAACTTGTGATAGAGTCTACATGCATATACAAACAAGAAAAAAGGATAAAAAAAATAGGTAAAAATGGTTGAATTTCTATGTTACTTCTAAAGGTGGTAGAGTTCAATTTTTTAACATTTATATCTTTGCCATTTTCTTTATGTACACAAAAATTTCAAACAAAAATTCAGGTCACTTAAGTATAGTTTGGTTTCAATTTATGCCAATTCCAGCGAAACTTGCCAGAACAATTTCATAAACTTGATGGATGCAATAATTTCACAACTAGATAGATTTTCATGGGCACCCTAGGTTCAAGAAAAATTGCAAATCTTAGGCATAAACATGCTTTGACATGTACTGAAACATGCCTACTTTGACTCGGGCCCAACCAACCCATTTTGCCAACTCTCAACTATATAGTGAAAGAAAATCAACAGTGAGTAATGTTGAACCTGGCCACGAGGATGAATTGATATGCGGTCACAGGGTTCAACTTCTGCATTCTCTATTCTCCTTATAAGATGGGAAGTCAATGCGGTTCCCACTTCGGTTGTGGCTCGACGGCATTGACCCTGATGGCCCAAATCCATTGCAACACGCTTAGGGCCCACTGTAAGCCGATCAACAGCTTCACCCACATCTGACTGAAGGATCGACTCATGTTTGTTCCTCACAGCTACAAGAGCAGCCTCTTGGAGAAGCTGAGCCAATCTTGCACCACTCCATCCTGATACATAAGTGAGTAAATGTTAACATTAAATTCAAATCAAATATAGGGACTTGTCAGGATCATGGTAAAACAAAGATTTAACACATCATATATTAAGAGGGTGTTTGCGTATCAGTTATGGAAACTGCTTCTTAAACATTTTGTGAGTACTGAATAACTATGAAAAAGTGCTTAAATCAACAAGGAAACACATACCAGGAAGGTTTTGGGCAAAAACTGACAAATCAACTGATTCTGACAACTTCACTTTGCGGGCATGAACTTGCAATATTTCCAACCTCCCTTTGGCATTAGGAGGACGGATTCTTATCTTAAAAAATAATACCAAACAAAGAAAATGATTACAGGTGATAAGTAAGCAAGAGTGAGACAGTTAAAGAGAAAAAAAGAATTTGTCAAACGAAGTTTCGTGATAAAAATACAAGTCTCTTACAAAGTAATAATAACCATACCAATCGTTGTTAAATGTTACACACATAAAGAATTGGTATGAAATCTGTAACAATATTCATCATTTCATTGAAGTTTCAGATTAGGAAACTAGCAATTTTTCACCTTAAAAATCAAAGTATACCTCCTTTTAAGAGCAAAGGATTTTTATCTTTTTTGGGATGTAATGGAGCATAAAACATAGTCACCACTCTGAAATAATCCCCCGGTAATTTTTTGCACTTTATTCAATAAGTTTAAAAAATGTTGCTAGTTGTTGTGCGTTACCATTACCTTTTCTATTCAAATAATGCATATGGAGTAATTTTGTTCATTCATATTCAACCAAGGGGCATTAATATTTAACAGAAATGACAATATCAACCCATTTACTTATAACTTTGTCGATTTATTACTTTTCAAATACTTCAAATTGGTCAATTTATAAAAAACTAAAAAGGGTATGGGTCAAACAAGTAGAAAGTCACCCAAAGTGTACTTTTTCCAATGAAGAACACCTTTTAAATCACCTTATTCCAAACTTCTGGTTATTGAAATAACAATAAAATTTTAGTATCCATATGTGACTCGTTGACTATTCAGCATGGACATAACTTATCCATTTTGACTCGTTACCAAATTGGCAAGATTCGCATTTTTTATCACCTCTAACATTCAATGAAAAAGATCAAACCTTTCTATCAAAGCGACCAGGCCGAAGAAGTGCAGGATCTAACAAATCCTTACGATTTGTAGCACCCAAAAATATGACACCTTTTCCTGTATCAAATCCATCAAGCTCTATCAACAGCTGGTTCAATGTAGTTTCTCTTTCTTGTGTAGCAGCATTGTATAGATCATCTGTCTTGTCACTGAATATTCCTTGACGCCTAGTTACCAGAACAAAAAAAAAGGTATTAGGGTTATCCAAAAAACGAAAGCATGCTTTTGTAAGAAGCTAACAATGTTTGTATAAATGTGTGTTAAGTAAAGCATTTATCGCCTCCATCCCAAAATAAAACAGTGAGTAAATAGTAAATGGCATATCTCCAATGCCCCTCACTTGCGGCATAATAAAGGCCTCCAGATAACCTAATCAGTGCCACGGGTATCTTGGAATTAATGTGTTTATTTTGAAACATCTTAAAAGAAAATTATTGCACCTATATGTAAAATTTCTTTGTTCACTGAAAGTACCCAAACAAGTCATTAACAAAGCTAGTTGTATGTCACTAACTCACTATTTATGTTCTCTTGGTTTTTTCTTTCTTAAAAATCCCTTAATAAAAACACAATACCTTGTAGCCAGTGCATCAATTTCATCAATAAAAATAACAGATGGTTTGTTGACCTGCAGAAACCAAATGAGCAATTCTTTATTAGTACAGTTCTATACTTGCCAAACCATTTAAAATTTAGAAGTCACTGAGCATTTTAGGACACTGCATCCATTAAGCACAAACTATTATTGTTACAGGCAAAACTAATATGCATTTTGCCACCAACAAAACATGACAAGTTTCTACTACTTTTAATATAGAAAAATTTGCCATTAAATTACAAAATAAATCTCTAAAAATTTACCCACTTCTTCCTCTTATACCACCCACCCATTTTGCCACCTCTACCATTCATATATGAAGACTAAATCACAATAAGAGGTAGTAATCAGTAATCACCTTGGCCCTCTTGAATAAATCCCGAATACGAGCAGAACCAACACCAACTAGGACTTCAACAAATTCTGACCCAGCCATTTGGTAAAATGGAACCCCGGCTTCACCAGCTATAGCCTTGGCAACAAGGGTCTAACCTTTGCATTTAAATAAGTTAATCCGCACACTGACCATGATTAAATATTTATGAACATTTGCAACACGAATAAGCTAACCTTGCCACATCCCGGAGGGCCCTCTAGAAGTACTCCGTGAGGAGGCTTTATCCCCATCTTGTCAAATAGTTCAGGATTCTTCAAGTACTTGACCAACTAATTTAGAGGAATATCATAACAAAGTTACAATAAATAGCAAATAGCTATTAATCATATCTTATGTTTAAAATCATTCAGTACGAAGGCAGAAATTGATTATTACTTCTACTTATGGGGGGCATAAACTCTTTAAATTATGATCTTATACTATAACTTTTAATAGTAATTTTAAGTTAACTTCAACCTTACTTTAGTATCAAACTATCAATAAGCGTAGACTTTTACCTCTTGGAGCTCTTCGACTGCTATTTCAATCCCTGCCACGTCATTAAATGTAACTCCAGTTGAACCCTAAATAAATATTTAAAAATCCAGATGAGAAAGATACCCAAAATATGATATCTAAAATAATGTAATTAATGATTCAGTAGGAGAAAATTTAAGAAAACTAACGTCAACTCGAGCTTGGGGTTTAGACTGAGAAAATTCAATCCCTTGCCATATATCCTGCAAAATCAACAATAAATAAAACTTTAATAACAATTCCAGCATGATAAATTACAATCGTTGGATGCAAATCTTACCCATTTCCTGAAATTCTTAGGTCTTCTAGAAAGAGTAAAACGAAGAAGAATAACCATGCATATACCAACCAGCAACATGGGTCCAGCTATTTTAAAGGCGGAAGAAAAAATCCCAACTGAATTCATCTCATTAAACTTTGAGGTAATCCCACCATAGATGAACATGTCTAATATGACATCACCCATTCTCTCCAAAACACCAACAACAACTTCTAAAGGAACAGTGAGAAACGACTTGGCGATAGGCCAGATGGCGTACACGATCCCCACATAAACAAAACTTGTTACAGCGAGAGCTGCTGAAGCTAAAAATCCGCCAACAACAACAGCGGCTGCAGCAATTGCCGCTGTAACTGCACCAAGTTCCACCGTCACCCTGCTTGATATTGATGAGGCCACTGTATCTGGATATTGCGGCACTTTTCCCACCCATGCCTGCGTCAAAAGGTTGCAAAAGAATACAACAAGAACATATAAGTAATTTTACTCTACCCTTTGATGATCACTTCTTTTTTTAATATTAGTATGTTGATTCTGATAAAAAAAAATATCGACTTAACACGGTGCCTTTTTTAGGATAACAGCAAATATAGCTATTTGTTTACAAAGTAAATGTAAAAGTTTCAGCTGTATATCTCATTTGTTTCAGTCAATAAGTGTATCAGACTAGCAGTGAGTGATGAAAAATGCTTCTTTTATGCTTCACTTCTTATCTCGATTCATATTTTTCTTCTTGATGAAACAGTTATCAGTTTTGAAGTTGGACATGCCTGATCATGATGTATATTTCCAACTTTTATAAGAACTATAACATCACCAAAGCTATAACTAACATTCAGAAACTAATATACGTTTGCATATTCATCAATCTTCACTTGCAACAATCACAGTCAAAACACGCATCCAAACATCCCCTAAATGCAGTCTATATTAGAGCTTACATGTTAGGAAATGAAACTACAAAACTATATACTAAAGACGATCGAAATACCATTGTTTTTGTCTCAATCTCATATCTAGGTCCATTATACTCCTTTAACACATCTTGCACTTGAACACCGTCTAGCTTTATCGACCTAAACACAATCACAAAACAATTAACAAACTATCCAAACATTTAAAAACACATCAACACCTAATCTTAATAGCATACGAGATAACATTCACCACTTAGTTCTCTGCAAATTCTTGTCTCCTGGGATCTCCTTCAACTCCACAATGAAATCTTTACACCCATAAGCAACTCTATCATCATCCTTAAAAGTTACAAACTTTATCATACCAGTCGTTAACGCTTTCTGCAGATCTTCAAACCTCATTCTTGGTAACAACTCAAACTCCCTATCGAATGCCGCTTCTTCCGACAATTCCTCCCCAAATATCTGCTCAGGAACATAAAGTTTCCCCTTAAATTTCCTCAAAATATCATTCAAATGCACATCTTGTGAATAATCCACCCTCTCTCCAGTTCTATTTCTACTCAATCCTTTCAAATTCAACCTCTTAAGTATCTGCAAACCTCCATTGTCATCATAACTCTTCTTCCCCAAATCCTCTTTCTCCTTCAATGTATACAACTTATCACCAATTTTAAACTTAGGTTCAACTTGGCTAGGGTTTTCCTTCAAAACCCTAGTCACAAAATCAGCTTGAGTTGAAGATGAACTATCATTACTCTGATCCGAAACCGGTTTTTGAAACGCCGCTCGGGTGAAATGAAGTTTTTTTCTTCTAATTTGAACGAATTTGAAAGGTTTATGAATAGGGGGTTTGATTGAGAGTGATGTGTGAAGGGTGATGGTGGATTGTGAAGAACAAAGCCTAGGTAATATGAATTTATCGGATGTACTGATTTGTGTTGGAAGCATGTTGTGTGATGAGCTAGGGTTTATGGAAATTTAGGGTTTTAGATAAGAGTGACGTGATAGAAATTGCATTATGTGCAGGCGGCCATTGAAGAAGGTGAAGATACGACTGTGAGCTCTGTGCTCTGCAACAAATTGGAAATTTTATCCGGATCCGAATAGTAAACGGGTCAGATTCTAGACGCATGTGTTATTTCTACGAGGGGGTGTTTGATTTAAATTAGACGAATCAAATTGGTCGAAGTGAGAATTTTAAAAATGTAGCACCAACATAATATAAGTTTAAAACATCACCCAAACAATGTTAAAAATATCATCCAAATAATATGTAAAATATTAGCAAATCAATAAATCTAAAATATGTTGAAAAAAGGGTCTAAAACTACATAATTAAGTACAAAAAAGACTTTAAACAAGTTCAAAACATGTGGAAACAACAATTAAACAGTTGTTGCAGTACCAAATCATGTCCACAAGTCATATTAATATATAGATAATAATTAGATATCTTAAAATATTATATACTAGGTTTAACACCCGTGTGTTACACACGGGTTAAATAATAATATTTATAAAATTAATCATAATTATTTTGTTTAAAAATTTGTAAATATTTAATATTTAAAGATATTTTATTTCATCAACTCATGCATGGTATTTCATATCTTCCCTCTAAAACTTCCTTTTATAAAAAATTCCCCCTAAAAATTGCCTCCCTAAAAAATCATATTCGTATTTGATCCATATTCGACAAGATTATTCGAATCGAATGCGAATCGAATTCGAATGAGCGAAAGTCGATTTCGAATGGCCTTAATCGAGTTCGATTCGAATCGAATTTCGAATAGTTCGAATCGTATTCCAATGATACACAACCCTGTTCTATCGGATGTTATTTTAATCGGGCTCGTCTCTAGTATCCTAGCCGATAATCTATATCGTATGAATGAGAAAATCTTTGGCTCAATCTAAAATTTTCTTTTGTCTTACGTGAAGACATTCTCATAATCTCATGTTATAAAGTGTTGGGTGTTTCACTTCAACCTTTGGGTTGATGATCATCGGTTGGGTTGTGGCCACTTAGGTCTGAAGCTCATTTTTTTATACTAGGTCATCACAAAGTTAGAAGAAGGATGTCACTTGTTACTAACCCGTCATTACGGTTCGTCTTATTGCACTTCTTTTCAGTATGTACTTATTTGAACTCGTGATTATTCGAGTAATCTTATAATTGTAATGGGCTAATTTCTTTTTATTCACTTAGATAATGCTAAATCTTAGTTAATTGTTATTACAGTTGATGTGGTTTTGTCACACCTGGAACCAGAGGCTAAGCGTAACGATCTATATTTGATATTCAAATTAAGTAGCGGAAACAATAATATTCATTGATGGTTTACTGTAATACATGTGTTTAACTAGTTAATGGGATTTACATAAATTTGTATTACAGATGTTGAATCTAACTTTTTTTATAGCTTTTGTGTATATGGCGTCTAAGCTCAACTCAGCTCAACTCAGCTCTTCTAGAATATATCGTCAAAGTAATACCAAGTTCTATTACAATTATTACTTTCAATATTTCAAAAGTTTCATTTGAGAAGAAGCATACTAAAAGAGCCAACTATAAAGTTGGTGAGTTCACATGTTTAAATAAATGTGAATTTAACAACTATAATGCGTAAAGTCAACAACCAAACTTTTACCCAGTCACTCAATCCTCATCTAATATGAATTGAGTTCCCGAATATTAACACCCAATAATTGTCACAAAAGTACTCACATGTGCGATAAAATGCACGTAACGACCACGCAGGTCTCAAAACCTCATGGGTCTCATAGTTGATTTCCTTTACAAAGGGCACTGTACGTGAGAGATTACTCAAGTAGTACTACTCATATGATCTGTCGGTTCATCCAGAATTAATGGTGTTGTAAATTTCAAAGTTGGGCAAAAGCATTGTCTTAAATAATGAAGCATCATAATGTTTAATAAAATAAGTATGTTTTCCACCAAAAAAATGTTTAAGAAGATGGTCCACGAAACTCACATGATTTCTTTCAAGTATCCTTATGTTTTAACGTTAAGAGCTCGGTATTATGTACTGATGGTCACTAATATAATCCTAATTGTCAACAGATCTCATTAGTTTCTAATATTAGGGTAATGTTACATACGTATGTTTAAGCTCTTTGAATTATTTTAAATGTCATAGACTTTATATCAGTGTAGAGTTAACTAGCTGATAGAATTTAACAACGTAATGATCTCATGATAGGCCAAATGCATGACTGGCCAAACTCCATGACACGATATCATTATCATGAAAGGCCACCGAAACAATAACTCTTTTTAGGGTTCTCTTTCCATGTGAGAGAACATGTAAAAGAGGAGAGTTGAAATAGGTGCCTTAAAGACATATATATGGTAAGTTGAAAGGACATCATAAGCTTATAACTAACCAAATGATATCATAGTTATCTGATAGCTGATACCCATTTCTTCAAGATCATTAGGGTGTATGCATTTGAAATCTTCTTCAAACAGTTGGAAGAAGCTTACTTGTTCATGACATATAAAAGTAGATGTCACAAAAGCTGAATTTGTAAAGTGTAATGATGAAGATGAGATGGAGCATGATGAAGGAGAATCCCATGTGGTGTTTGAGGTTTCAACAGTTGGATAATCATAATAGGTGATTAACGGCATTTGATGACTAACAATAGGTGATTGATAGCTTGGCTCACAAGCAAGAAGAGCAAGGGATCTAACTAGATTATATTTGCTTACTAATCTACATGGCGGTTCTTGTTCTGCATCAATCTCCATCTGGTACGCACTTAACATCCCATAAAATTCTTCAAGGTTCACGGTCTTCAGATTTTCAATTCTTCTTATGGTCACATTGTATATGGTCGACGCTTTTAAAAGAGCCCACCTGCATGAACTTTCTGATCACATCATTGTTATGATTTAGGCTTCGTGAATTGTATCCATCTACTCAACATATTTAAGATATGTAACAGTCATGGTTTACTAGAATGTGATTGAAGTTCTTAAATCTTAGTTTTAAACATATCTTTTTGAGTTCTTCATTTTCTTCATATCTTGATTTTAGAGCATCCTAAAGTCATCAGACTAACTTATACTTCTTGAATCCATGGACTATGGTGTTTGGGATACTCATTCTTAAAAATCATAAAGCCTTTAAGTCAGTCTCTAGTTTCTTGTTGTCTTCTTTATGTCTTGATTTCTTAAGAAATCTTCCATGTATCCTAACCAACAGGTGAGAACATGAGAGGCCTGGTTTGAGTACCATTTTCCAAATTATTTTTAGAAACAACAAGATTTGCAGCTAAGACAACACTACTAGAACTAGCCATTTGTAAGATTTTGGATGGATAAGGTGTGAGATCTTTGATTTACATAAAATAATATAGTTTTTTGAACATAGTCAAGCAAACCAAGATCCTAACTTTGATACCACTTGTTGGAGCTTACTAAACAAGTTATGTGAATTCACAATTAGCGCATGTGCGAAAACCTTGTGATATTGTTATATCAAACACAAAATACAATGAAAGATAGTAGAAAAGTGAAAACACAGTAAGATAACGTTCAAAGTATTATTCCTTTATATTGCAAATGTGCACAAATTACAATACAAACAGTTAACCACAAAACTATATAAGTGTGGTTTTACACTAGAACATATCCTAGCCATCTATTCTAGACAAAGGATCAATGGCTATACCATTGATCTATTCATAACATGTCATAGTACAAAAGGGAAAACTTGCAGCAGATCTTCAACAAGTGCTGAATGTTGTGTTGTCTTCATAACTCCACTATTATCCCTCCTAAAGATAGAGAGCTGGTGGAATTACCTGCTATTTTAATAACTACAATGCATTAACAAGTCGAACATGACTATATAGCAGATGTTCTGTGTAATCTCTTGGACTGTATTCATCAGGAGCCTTGACTTGGTTCTTTTAGCTTCAACCTCTACATCCCAACAAATGGATATGCTACCTCAGATGGGCAGACCTAGAAGGTGGATAATACTTCTTTAGGAACTTGGCATGCAGGTCATTGGACGTAGTAATAGAGTCCCAAGAAGTGTGTCTAGCCAAGAAACATCCCGACCAGATAAAGAGAAAGGAAAGAGACGCCAGTAGATTGCATCTCCAATGACACTCTGAATAGTGAAGGTATCACAAATACGAACGGAATGAGAAAGATGACCAGGGGCATCCTCCTCATCGAGATCCTAAAACTGGCTCGAGTTAGTGATGGTGGACATCACATAAGAAGGGATTTGCCAATTGTTGGCATTGGTTACCTCAGTGCGGGTAATGGACGATCTAGCCTCAGTGTAACAATCCCGGTTTTTGGGCCCGGAAATTTTTTTTTAAAAAAAAAACCCATTGGGCTTGGCCCAACCATTATTAGACTTAGGCCTCGCTTAAATTATTGGGCTTGGCCCAACCTTATTGGGCTTAGGCCCAACTTAGATTATGGGCTTGGCCCATGTATGCTTACGATAAAAACCGATGACGAAACCCGTCATATTAAATACCCGGATACGCGTAGGAATTTATTTTTACTACTATGAGTTAGATAGACTTTTCCCCACTAATATCTTTAGCATTTCCAATTGTTAGGATATATATTTAAATACACTTATGACATATACTAGGCAACAAATTAGTAAAGATACAAATTTTATTAACCTAATAGCCACTAGACAACCTTGTACATATATTTAAATATATACAAAGGCATATATATATATATATGTGATCATACACAAAACTTATATAATTATCAAAACCAATAAAATCTCATGCAAACACATAAATAAATACTTGTACACTAATCACCAAGCTTATAACCAACACCCACATTATATAGAAATCAACTCATTCAATATATATACCCATACATGCATGCATAAATATACATGCATATGGCTATATATTAAAAACTAATCAATCTAATAAATAAACAACTACACTTATACACAATTACACATACAATCAACACACAATATTTACCACCATACAACCATCATTATTTACACTACATACAAACACTCACATATGTATATATATATATCCATACGTCCATATATATATATATATATATATACATATATATTTATATAAAACTACAACTAAACTTAACAATCTAATTCACCAACATTTTATAAATATAACTACACTTTATAAAATACAACACAACTAACTAATTAAAATACACAAACTAATTAATAAATAAAATACTTACACCCTATTAACCCATTGTCCCCTACCTCACCCAACATCACCACCCTACATGGCCAATGCATGGCAATAAACCTCATCCCCCTTTGCTTAACCAACACACCAAGAATCTTTCACTTACCAATGCCATGATGTGACCACACACTCCCTTCTCCCTCCCTTCCTCTTCTTCTACGGTTGAAACATACACACACCCACACCCACAATCTCATTTTACTACAACACAATCTCTCAAAACTCAAGAAATATCTCTCAAGCTTTTCTCTCAACTCTCAAGCTTTCTTCATCAACAAAAACTCAGAAAACTCAGCTTCAAGGAGTCTCTAAGGTCGACCAACAACACCAAACACAAGCAAGGAGGAGCCACGGGTCCAAAGAAACAACAACCGAGCAACCGAAGCAAAAACCGTTCGAACCACGAAAGAAGCACGACGAGACCAGCCTGACTCCAGCCCGTTCCAGTCGATTTCCAGCACCCATTGTGACTCTCATACCACCCCAAGTGCACCCCCACTCACTCCCAACCTCAAGGTAACGGGAAAACACCCGAAAACGCACTAACCGTGCATAAAACGTCCATTTTCATACACAATGGATACCAACACCACCCATATATTTTTGAACACCTCTAAACTCTTATTTTCAGTAACAAAAGTATTAAAAACCATAAAACCATTTTCTAAACAAAAATATGCAAGTATGACAAAAATAGTCAAACTATGCACTTTATTTTGAGAAAAACAACAACACCCAACTAACAACCTTGAAAACATAATTTTAAATTTTCTGGAATATCTTTATAATAAAATATGGTTACAAAATAAATTTCATGATTTTTGGAGTTGTACATTATTTATTATGCATTTTTGAATATTAAAAATGGATAAATACACTAATATTCACAAAAACGTATGGGGAGTGTAAAAATACAAATTTTTGTTATCTTACTGTTTCATATATGCATATAGGTGATTTTTACTGATTATTATTAATTGTTGATGGGTGAACATAAAAATCGAACAATAACCGAAACTAAAACGTACAAAACAACGAAAATACCAAAAACGTAAAAATACCAAATTTTTAATATCTCAGTAGCTTAAATATGTTAAAAATAAGTTAGAAAATAAATTTCATAATTTTTCTAAAAAGAATGTAATTACTACGAATTTTTGAATGTTTAATAGGATTAAAATACAAAAATTCGTATAAAATAATTAAGGACACTTTGGACCAAACTTACAGAACCTAAACTCATATATAAGTATAAAATAACTATTTTAAGACTTAAAATGTTACCAAGGACCCTCTAAGCATAAAACGTAATCTTAACCGAACCGAACGCGTTAAAAACACGAAACCCAACGAAACAAGAAAAATCTGATATTTTATAATTCCAGAAGCTTTTATATATGAAAACTAAGTATCCCAACAAGTTTCATAATTTTTATAAACCTAACCTATTTATTATGAATTTTTGAATATAAAAGACCAAGTAAATGGTAAAAAGCACAAAAATTAGAAAAATATCTCTTAATCTGAAATACCACTTTTTATACAGTATATATAATCCAAGGAAGTATTTTAAAGAATAAAAATGTTTAAAAGAATGTTTTGTAAATAAATCGTTCATACGTCGGTTACACGCGCGTTAAAATACGAAAATGACCAACGAACCTTAAAACTCAACTTTTGGACTATAAAGCACTTAGTTACTGATTAAATAAGCTATAACCAAAATTTCAACAATTTAGGAAGTACCAATTATTTTATACAAATTATTTAAGTTTAAAAACCCGTAAACCGACAACTACTAAAATAATTTGTAGAAAATGATTGAAACATCTAAAAACCATGAAACACCATATATTACAGTAACTAAGACCCCTTTAACTTAATATAGGGGCCCAAGATTAAAATAAGCTCAAAAACCTAAATCATAACCCGACACGTAGCGTTTTACCGCAACCGGAGAAACCGGCGAACTCGAAATCTACCCCGAACTTGATAAACACTTTAAAACCAGTAGATTAACCTTAAAATATGTATAAGACCAATACACAACACTAACACACCTAGAAAGGAGAAGTTATAACCAAAAACCTAACTTTAGGGCTAAAAGTGTCAATGTAACAAAGTTAAGGGACTAAAAGCGACAACACTCAAACTTTCTGATTTTTATGAAGAATAAGTTAAATACCTACTGAATTAAACTAAAATAATATTGATTTAAGTATTAGAACGAGAACGAACCAACGAGAACACAAAAACGACTATACAACCGAAAGACAAACGCACCCGTTATGGAACGCACGTAGACTTATACATTTTAGAATCTAACTTGATTAAACTAAACATAGGAAGTCCGCTAGGAGGTAGGACTCTCACGCAAACCATTATCTAGGAAGTTCTTGAGCAAAGCTACAGGTGAGTTCATGAACCCCCTTTTTACATAATACTTTTGGGGCTGATACATACCTACTAAACTTTATTTATTTAAACTCTTTTTACATTTTGTTGTGGTGTAACACATCTGCTACTTGTCCCCGAACGTTGGTACAACTTTCGGTAGCCATTAACTTCTTGCAGGAGCCCTTTGATATGTGAATAGTACTATTTGGGAATCCCCCGCGTACAGTGGCATACCCCCCACTGAGGTTGAAAACCGTTACGCCACATGTTCAATGATATGACGGTGCTTAGCAGAGCACGTTAGCCCACTTTGGGTTAGGGGACTATTATTTATTGTATTCGGGTTGGGTATAATCCGAACAGGTTTGGCTACATATATTGTCGACCGTACACCATAAAATATAATGTTTTAGTGTCATAATTTTTACTAAACCATGAGCTCACCAACTTTATGTTGACGTATTTTTGGGTATGTATTTCAGGTATTTAGATGATTTATCGATGGAAGTATACAACTAGACTTTATAACATTGGATGTGCATTTAGACACGGTTGATAGCTTTAGAAGACCCTGATTAGAAGAAACACGCAAAGATTATAGACAAATTATAGAGGAAGACTACTTGGGAATAGTATACCAACTAGTCTCACTGCTTTTGTTAGAGTTTACTATTGTACCCTTTGATGTACACTTAGAATACACTGATATTACGTGTAAACCTATGGCCCACTATCAATGCATACATAGTTTCCGCTGTGTTTTGTTGGATATTCAATCGTCACGGCCCACCCCCTTGGTCGGGGTGTGACAGATTGGTATCAGAGCCAAAGGTTAGCGCGAATTAGGAATCTCTCTTAGGAAATTCCTATGCCCTAACCAAAACCCCTTAGGGACACTTAAGACATTGGACATGTAAGATTACTTTGACTTCCGCCTAAGATAAGTAATACATTTATACTTAAGATCAACCGATAGGACTCTAAGAGTTGCCTTTTTGGACTTTAAGTGTTTAGAGAATTTAAGATTTGATTTCAGAATATGTGTATACTCTAGGATGCTTGCTTCTACAACTTTTGCACACATAACTAGTGAAAATCACAAGCAAGAACAAAACTTTTAAACACAAGAATTTACATGTATGACTACAATGGGAGAATACTAGAATGCCATGTGAGGTAAATTAACGATTACGGTCCGGAACGTAATGGTGAATTTACAGGCACATGAGCATTTGAGGAAATCCTAATGAGTCACCATACGTTTAAGACATGGAAACAACTGTATAAAAACCAAGACTAACTTAAAACAAAGGTCGAATAAATATTTCCGACAAATAACCATTACACGTATCGAAGATTAGACCCTTAACAACTTTATTCAACATTATATCTACATGGACACGAAGTTCCCGTCATTGTTCCGATGAGATAACCTTTCTTCGTAACCATAAAATCTCATTCCTTCAAAGTACTTTGGAGTTCTCTTTGAAAATGTTTTACGGACCCTTCTTATATCTCAACCGCCATCATGACACATAGCTTGTACACCATCATTATCTTTTGACAACTCTTGTTATAATTCACATATAATGTATCTTATCGTTCAGTTCCGCCTGACCTACTAGGAAAAAAAAAACCTTATGCTAAACTTCAACAAATAGGTTGCTACAACAAACTTATTACCATAAGTAACGAAGGTTTATCGCTCTCTAATTCCCTGTTAGGACCCTTCACTAAAACACAATACTTTTCTTAATCCCCCTAAAAAGACTTAATAAGCCGATTACACCTATATTTCCAACATAATACGTCATACAAGTACTAACCACGAGTGCCTTTCACTCCTTCGAACACTCTGTTGATGACCGTCGTTGTCACCAACAAACCTTTAATTACTTATCCACGTTCTTAGGCTAACATTACCCATTATGACCATTACCGCAAACCAATCATCTCATTCCGGAATTCAAAGTGGTTGCTTTAATAAAGGAGATGCACTAGTAATAGACATGCATGAATGATGGACATGAAGGAAAAAAAAATGTATATGCATTATTGATGAAAGTGCAAGAATGATAGACATGTAGAGATGATAGAGACAACAAGACTGACTAGTTATCATACTTTGTATGATGGAGTTTCTTGACAGGTAGTCTCCATTCTCTGTCATATGCAGACCAACCACCCGACTACAATAAGACGATAAACATTTGGCTGTAAGGTGAATAAATAGGATCTGTATCATAAGCTTAACCCCTAGCATTAGAAACCATTCTAACTTATTCAAACCTCCGATAGAATAAATCTCTAATGGTATACTCTAGAAGTAGGACCAAAGCTTTATCCTCCCGCATCATCGAAAATTTCTCAACTCGCGTATAAGAAACTTGAGATAAGCAGAAGCTATCCGTTTTATTAGTAGACATCCACCAATGCCTATTATACGATCGCAAATGGAACTACGATTGGATCATCTCAAAGGTTGACTTAACCTAGGACCAAATATGGTGTCATTATTAAGAACGTAGGCAACAATTCGGCACTTTAAGATAAAATCTAATATCGCACTCAAACGATGGAGAGATAAAGGAAGATTAGTTGCATGGAAGACGATTTTGGACACACGCCTTTTAGTAAACTAGTTAATCTATTCCTTCTGCTACCAACGATGAAAAACACCTTCATAACACAACTCTTAGGATAAAAGAAGCTTCTTAAGGCCTTTTACGTTAATATCAAGGGATACCTAAGGTAGGTTGAGAGCGGCTACTTACATTGGAAACTAATACGACACAAGCGAATTAAATCTGAAATCGACTTAGTAGTGGCAAAGACACGATAAGACTATTAACTTCTAAGTATTGTTTTCGGAAGCTACAAGATGAATGTGAATATAGTTAGTGGAACCTTTCGAAAATCCTACCCATTCTTCTTTCGTTCCTACTCAGATAAAATTCATTTATTACTTTGGATGTAGACTGTAAATGACGCTTCCTTACTCATATAATACTCTGAGCCCTAATCACCCCTACGAGTAAGTTATAAGCTCCTACGTGTGTCGATAATACATAGGGATAGACCCGCGAACCTAAAGCTAACCTTAGAGAAAGTTCGCCTCTACGAACTTATCCCCCCACATCAAAGTTGCTTACATCACCATGTAAACGTTTACTAGCAACTCTTTCTAAACCGTTATCGTTCAAATAGAGAATACAACACCGTGGATGCTAATTCCAAAAAAAAAAAAAAAAAAAAGATCAACCTAAACTTATACACAAAACTCCTACAGTGGCACAAAGATAATGAGAAAAGCACTTTGTATATACTCTAACCCCTTCTAAATCTTAACTATATACCTTCATGGACACTTACTTACCTTCATCTCATATATTCCCTTAAAACGACTCAATACTTAGCATATGGAACTTCCGTTGTCATCAACGAACTAGCCTCTCTACGTTGTATCTTGCGGGAACGATTTGCGAACGAATTACCTTTCCGTACCCCTATTAAATTTATCGAATTATGTAATCCCGATTAGGAAGACCGTGCGAAGAATGTTGTATATCCGGACATGCAGAATCCAAAATCATTACTTCCTCAAAACTTAAATCATTTTCCATTTGTAACCCGACGCCACACTAGTTGAAATTTCTATCGTATCTACTCAATATAGGAGTGCCACTAACCCCTTAGTAAAAACCCGTCCCTTAGATACCTAAAATGAGTACTCGAATCCTTCTTAATCTACGCTCTTGATGTTACTCATCCTTGTAACTTCTATTTAAAATCTTAAAACCTCGAAAATACCTTTAGCTTGCGGACTACTTGTACTATCTCAAGCGTAACTCAAAAAAAAAAAAAAAAAAAGAAAACAACCTAGAACACATCTTCGATCATATATGCTGAAGAGACGACAATGAAGAAGAATAGAACTACTCGACGCCTAGGACAGAGAGATGCAATACCATCTAGGTGAAACACATGTGGTTGACGCCATTTAGAGTAGAAAAGAAAGGAACAAGACCCCTTGGAATGTGCGCTTTAAGGATTACAACTCGATAAGACTCGACAACCCAAATACGAGACACCCAGTAGGAAGTTCCTACTAAGGAGAAGCCTAAGAATCAGGAGTGAACGTATTAGAGGAGTCGTTCATAGTATGAAACGAATTAATGTGATAAGACAACACCATACAAATTCACTTATCAGTACACAAGGTTAATATGTGCATCTTATGTGTTTACGTGCATTCTTGAAAACATCATACTTAGAGAGTAACGTAGTACTAAGATACCAACTCGACCATAATTTAGAGGACAACACCGAGGAAAAACAATAGGGAACCCATAGCGGATATGGACTAGTCACTTCTACAAGACAACGTAGACCAAATCCCTAGTTAATTAGTAGAATGGTGATTATGTGCTTCTTATGTGTTTATGTTCATACTTGCAAGCGTATTTCTAGCAAGATAACTTGACGTTAAACAACCAACCTTAATTTAATTTCGAGGACGAAATTCTTATAAGTAGGGGAGGATGTAACAATCCCGGTTTTTGGGCCCGGAAATTTTTTTTTAAAAAAAAACCCATTGGGCTTGGCCCAACCATTATTAGACTTAGGCCTCGCTTAAATTATTGGGCTTGGCCCAACCTTATTGGGCTTAGGCCCAACTTAGATTATGGGCTTGGCCCATGTATGCTTACGATAAAAACCGATGACGAAACCCGTCATATTAAATACCCGGATACGCGTAGGAATTTATTTTTACTACTATGAGTTAGATAGACTTTTCCCCACTAATATCTTTAGCATTTCCAATTGTTAGGATATATATTTAAATACACTTATGACATATACTAGGCAACAAATTAGTAAAGATACAAATTTTATTAACCTAATAGCCACTAGACAACCTTGTACATATATTTAAATATATACAAAGGCATATATATATATATATGTGATCATACACAAAACTTATATAATTATCAAAACCAATAAAATCTCATGCAAACACATAAATAAATACTTGTACACTAATCACCAAGCTTATAACCAACACCCACATTATATAGAAATCAACTCATTCAATATATATACCCATACATGCATGCATAAATATACATGCATATGGCTATATATTAAAAACTAATCAATCTAATAAATAAACAACTACACTTATACACAATTACACATACAATCAACACACAATATTTACCACCATACAACCATCATTATTTACACTACATACAAACACTCACATATGTATATATATATATCCATACGTCCATATATATATATATATATATATACATATATATTTATATAAAACTACAACTAAACTTAACAATCTAATTCACCAACATTTTATAAATATAACTACACTTTATAAAATACAACACAACTAACTAATTAAAATACACAAACTAATTAATAAATAAAATACTTACACCCTATTAACCCATTGTCCCCTACCTCACCCAACATCACCACCCTACATGGCCAATGCATGGCAATAAACCTCATCCCCCTTTGCTTAACCAACACACCAAGAATCTTTCACTTACCAATGCCATGATGTGACCACACACTCCCTTCTCCCTCCCTTCCTCTTCTTCTACGGTTGAAACATACACACACCCACACCCACAATCTCATTTTACTACAACACAATCTCTCAAAACTCAAGAAATATCTCTCAAGCTTTTCTCTCAACTCTCAAGCTTTCTTCATCAACAAAAACTCAGAAAACTCAGCTTCAAGGAGTCTCTAAGGTCGACCAACAACACCAAACACAAGCAAGGAGGAGCCACGGGTCCAAAGAAACAACAACCGAGCAACCGAAGCAAAAACCGTTCGAACCACGAAAGAAGCACGACGAGACCAGCCTGACTCCAGCCCCGTTCCAGTCGATTTCCAGCACCCATTGTGACTCTCATACCACCCCAAGTGCACCCCCACTCACTCCCAACCTCAAGGTAACGGGAAAACACCCGAAAACGCACTAACCGTGCATAAAACGTCCATTTTCATACACAATGGATACCAACACCACCCATATATTTTTGAACACCTCTAAACTCTTATTTTCAGTAACAAAAGTATTAAAAACCATAAAACCATTTTCTAAACAAAAATATGCAAGTATGACAAAAATAGTCAAACTATGCACTTTATTTTGAGAAAAACAACAACACCCAACTAACAACCTTGAAAACATAATTTTAAATTTTCTGGAATATCTTTATAATAAAATATGGTTACAAAATAAATTTCATGATTTTTGGAGTTGTACATTATTTATTATGCATTTTTGAATATTAAAAATGGATAAATACACTAATATTCACAAAAACGTATGGGGAGTGTAAAAATACAAATTTTTGTTATCTTACTGTTTCATATATGCATATAGGTGATTTTTACTGATTATTATTAATTGTTGATGGGTGAACATAAAAATCGAACAATAACCGAAACTAAAACGTACAAAACAACGAAAATACCAAAAACGTAAAAATACCAAATTTTTAATATCTCAGTAGCTTAAATATGTTAAAAATAAGTTAGAAAATAAATTTCATAATTTTTCTAAAAAGAATGTAATTACTACGAATTTTTGAATGTTTAATAGGATTAAAATACAAAAATTCGTATAAAATAATTAAGGACACTTTGGACCAAACTTACAGAACCTAAACTCATATATAAGTATAAAATAACTATTTTAAGACTTAAAATGTTACCAAGGACCCTCTAAGCATAAAACGTAATCTTAACCGAACCGAACGCGTTAAAAACACGAAACCCAACGAAACAAGAAAAATCTGATATTTTATAATTCCAGAAGCTTTTATATATGAAAACTAAGTATCCCAACAAGTTTCATAATTTTTATAAACCTAACCTATTTATTATGAATTTTTGAATATAAAAGACCAAGTAAATGGTAAAAAGCACAAAAATTAGAAAAATATCTCTTAATCTGAAATACCACTTTTTATACAGTATATATAATCCAAGGAAGTATTTTAAAGAATAAAAATGTTTAAAAGAATGTTTTGTAAATAAATCGTTCATACGTCGGTTACACGCGCGTTAAAATACGAAAATGACCAACGAACCTTAAAACTCAACTTTTGGACTATAAAGCACTTAGTTACTGATTAAATAAGCTATAACCAAAATTTCAACAATTTAGGAAGTACCAATTATTTTATACAAATTATTTAAGTTTAAAAACCCGTAAACCGACAACTACTAAAATAATTTGTAGAAAATGATTGAAACATCTAAAAACCATGAAACACCATATATTACAGTAACTAAGACCCCTTTAACTTAATATAGGGGCCCAAGATTAAAATAAGCTCAAAAACCTAAATCATAACCCGACACGTAGCGTTTTACCGCAACCGGAGAAACCGGCGAACTCGAAATCTACCCCGAACTTGATAAACACTTTAAAACCAGTAGATTAACCTTAAAATATGTATAAGACCAATACACAACACTAACACACCTAGAAAGGAGAAGTTATAACCAAAAACCTAACTTTAGGGCTAAAAGTGTCAATGTAACAAAGTTAAGGGACTAAAAGCGACAACACTCAAACTTTCTGATTTTTATGAAGAATAAGTTAAATACCTACTGAATTAAACTAAAATAATATTGATTTAAGTATTAGAACGAGAACGAACCAACGAGAACACAAAAACGACTATACAACCGAAAGACAAACGCACCCGTTATGGAACGCACGTAGACTTATACATTTTAGAATCTAACTTGATTAAACTAAACATAGGAAGTCCGCTAGGAGGTAGGACTCTCACGCAAACCATTATCTAGGAAGTTCTTGAGCAAAGCTACAGGTGAGTTCATGAACCCCCTTTTTACATAATACTTTTGGGGCTGATACATACCTACTAAACTTTATTTATTTAAACTCTTTTTACATTTTGTTGTGGTGTAACACATCTGCTACTTGTCCCCGAACGTTGGTACAACTTTCGGTAGCCATTAACTTCTTGCAGGAGCCCTTTGATATGTGAATAGTACTATTTGGGAATCCCCCGCGTACAGTGGCATACCCCCCACTGAGGTTGAAAACCGTTACGCCACATGTTCAATGATATGACGGTGCTTAGCAGAGCACGTTAGCCCACTTTGGGTTAGGGGACTATTATTTATTGTATTCGGGTTGGGTATAATCCGAACAGGTTTGGCTACATATATTGTCGACCGTACACCATAAAATATAATGTTTTAGTGTCATAATTTTTACTAAACCATGAGCTCACCAACTTTATGTTGACGTATTTTTGGGTATGTATTTCAGGTATTTAGATGATTTATCGATGGAAGTATACAACTAGACTTTATAACATTGGATGTGCATTTAGACACGGTTGATAGCTTTAGAAGACCCTGATTAGAAGAAACACGCAAAGATTATAGACAAATTATAGAGGAAGACTACTTGGGAATAGTATACCAACTAGTCTCACTGCTTTTGTTAGAGTTTACTATTGTACCCTTTGATGTACACTTAGAATACACTGATATTACGTGTAAACCTATGGCCCACTATCAATGCATACATAGTTTCCGCTGTGTTTTGTTGGATATTCAATCGTCACGGCCCACCCCCTTGGTCGGGGTGTGACACTCAGTGACGCCATCATGATTACCTCGGGGCGGGTAATGGACGTTTGTTATCACCCATTTTGTTAGGTTAAATTAGAAAAAAAAGATTAACTTCGGGAATTACAATTGAATGAAACTTATAAATGGTTGGTTTACCTTCAAGTGTTTAGGTTGGCAAATTAAAATCAAATTTATAACTGACGGCTCGAGATTGTTTCTAAGTTTAAGAATTTCCCTTTAAAACTTAATCAATTACAATCATCCATAAGCATAGAACTGATTTGATTATAATTGGACAACCAAGATTGTCATTAGGTTAGATTAGAAACGAAAGGATTAATTTCTGGGATTACAATTGATTACTTTTTTAGACGACTTTTTTAAAACCTAAAGCATGAAATTGAGCATTTAATTATCTTTAATATTAGTATATAGTATTGATATACTATATATGCTAAGAAAAGATTTTATTAAAAACAAATCTCGTGTTTCAGGTTTCTAATAGTTTTATTTTAATTAATTATAAATTATCGCTACTTTATAAATATTCATAAAATCAAGGTATATTGGTTTTTACTGGTGCCAACTATTACATGTTGTCTTCTACCGGTCTCAAATATTGAATTGGCTGTCAACGGTTCCAACTTTTATCACTTTGGTAACCACTGGTCCCGTCGTTAAATTTTTTTAACGCCGTTAAGTTTTTTTTTCAAATTCAATACCGATGTTATAAGCATTTTGATCGGAACGATAATATAAGTCGATTGATGGAAAAGTTACCTCAAAACGACGCTCCGAACAACAAAATAGTGTTTCAATCGAGTGTTTAAACCGAACGGTGCATCAATCAAATGTAAAAATTTTATCGTTCAGAGAGCCTTTTCGAGAAAACTTTTACATCAATCGACAAGTATTATCCTTCCGATCAAAAGGTCTAAAACATCGGTCTTGAATTTAAAAAAACTTAACGGCGTTAAAAAAGTTTAACGACAGGACCAGTGGTTACCAAAGTGATAAAAGTTGGGACCGTTGACAACCAATTTAATAGTTGGGACCAGTAAAAGACAAAAAGTAATAGTTAGAACCAATAAAAACCAATATACTTAAAATCAATATAACTATTGTATTTTCAAACATAACATGAACATTAAACTATTTTTTTTAAAACAACGATTCGTGTAGTGACTATTGTAAGGGGACTTTCTTTCTTTGTCATTACACTTTTTAAGAACTAAAAAGCCACAAAACACAACGTAAGTTGGGGTTATTGAGCATTGTTGTTTGGCACTATCATAATCATCCAGATCCAAAACCCGTGTGCGCCTCAATCCCTAACCCGGTGAGTTCAACTTTGTTTCTTTTTCAATTTCACCATCTCGATCACTGCTTTAAATCGCATCTGTTCAACTGTTTGTGTACTCATAACCTTAATCGCTTACTTGATTTGTCTATTTTTCGGCGTTGCACTTCATACTTTATCAGTTCTGGTAACATGAACTTCATGTGCTTGTTCAATGTCTGTTTTAGGTCAAATATGCAGTTTAATAAAACCTTAGGGCTCAAACTAGTATAATTGAAATTATAGGTTACCAATTGATGATTAAAAAAAGATATAACGTCTCTTAACCCGTTAAAAATGCCAAAAACAACGCTTTAGTCAAAATCCTAGGGTTTGGTTCGATCAGTCAGTCAATCACAGGTTCGATTTGTCTCCATTTTACTGTGAATTTTTGTTGCTTGATTAATTTTGAATTATATGTTAATAAGCTGAGATGTTGTTTTGTTGATGTAATTTAATTTGCTATTGTGTGTAACAGAGTGATGGATGTGGATAAGATAGAGCTTGTAAAAGCACAATTTCAACCATTTATACGCCAAGGGGAAGAGTATGTTCGTCGTGTTGAAGATATTGTTCGTCAGATCCCTCCTATTCAGATCTATATCGCGGTTGGAGCTGTGTTGTTCACTGCATTTTTGCTGTTTTTAAGTAATTCATCTTCTTTATCTTTACATCGTATTGTTATTAGTGGCAGTTAAATTGTGAATGTAGACATTATGCTTTTTTGCATAGTTTATACTAAGGTTGCTAGTGAGTGTAAGTGAAAGAGTTAACTGCATGCCCCTTATGCCTTTTGGCGTGAAATATTGGAGAGCTTTAGTTGCTACAGTCATTTTCGTCTGGTTTGATTTCTATGTTATGTAATGAGGTTAAGAAAGATACATTCATGGACACTTGACTGGCAGTAGGATTTTAATTACAATAACTTTAGGGATTCATATTAAGCTTGGTGACATGATAGTGGTATCATTGCAGCAATTGTTTTGGAAAACAAGATTTGACTTCTCCACTGTGCTATGTATAAGTTTGCTCAGTAATCGTAGGCAGTTATTTGATCGTAAACATTTCACCTTGCTACTAGGAACATTACTTCTTATAGTTGTATGTTTTGTAAGCAGGGTTCACACTTAACTGGCATTGCATTTTTTACAAAGTTTAAAATGTCTGATAAGAGCTACCATCTCACAATGGTGGATTGCATCTGTATACATTTGCAATGTAATATTTTGTTCCTAGTAAGAAAAAATAATCATATTTCTGAATCTCATTGCAGTACGTGTTTTCAAGCGTACCATTTCTAACACCATAGTGCTCACTGGGCTTAGTGGAGGTGGGAAGACAGTTCTTTTTTACCAGGTAAATGTCACAGAGGATCTTTTCACTTTGAGTAATTCCTATGTTGTGATCTAGATCTTTTACTTTTATAGGGTGATTATATATATGGTTTGTAAGTTTCCTTCTCAAGTTATATTTGTGCCAACTACATTTTTTATCTAAGTTCTATTAATCTGTTGCGTGTGCCAGCTTCGTGACGGATCCTCTCATCAAGGTACTGTTACTTCAATGGAACCCAATGAAGGCCTTTTTGTGCTTAACTCAGAGTCCTCCAAGGTAAAGTACTCTATTCTAAGACCATAGCCTTGTATAGAATGACGAGGATAATTGTTTTTTAGAGGTGGCAGTTTGACCCATCTACTTATGAACATGCTGATATTTATAACAAGTCAAATCAAAACAATAGCTTAGATGGGAAGGGGTTACATATTTAATGCGTACAGTTACTTAAATCCTTAATTTCAAAGGTTTACTAATTATCTATAAGAAAAAAACTGGAAAATTATTTGAATGTCAACTTAATCCGACAGTTTTAAAGGTTTACTAATTATCTATAAGAAAAAGGAAACTGGAAATTATTTGAATGTCAACTTAATTCGACCCCTTTCAACTCATACTAAAAATGACGTGTTTCAATTTTCAGCTTGAACTATTTTGACTCGTTATGCGACCTACTCATATTGCATCTCTGTTTTTCCACTCCCACTAAAAAATGTTCTTTTCTCTTCCAGAAAGGCAAGATCAAAGCAGTTCACCTCGTTGATGTTCCAGGCCATTCACGTCTTCGCCCTAAACTAGATGAGTATTTGCCTCGAGCAGCTGGCATTGTATTTGTTGTGGATGCTGTTGAATTTTTGCCTAACTGTCGTGCTGCTTCAGAGTAATATACTTAGTAGTTTACAATACAAGACTGCATGTACTTGTTTTATCTTCTGTATGGAGTACACTAAGTCTGTCTAATATGTGTTTTTCTGTTTGTTTGTGAAAGGTATCTTTATGACATTTTGACAAAGGCAAGCGTGGTGAAGAGAAAAATCCCACTTCTTATTCTTTGCAACAAGGTGGATAAGGTTACTGCACATACAAAAGAATTCATCAGAAAACAACTTGAGAAGGAAATGTATGTCACGAGTTATTTTTTCTGTTTATAAAGTTTACCCTTTGATTCTTTTAAGTTCATTTTTACATCCTTCTTTGCTTTTTGAACCATCATGTTTGGTTCTTTGTTGCTAAGTAGCAATAATTCATATGAAAATTGCAAATTGCCAAAAAAAGAATAAAGTTGCTCATTTAGTCAAGTAATGTCCTTTCTGCATAAATGATTGTTTGGAAAAATTGTTAATTCTGTCACGGCTCGGGTAATGTTGACCCACAACCCACTACTTTTTTGTTCTTAGTTTTGAAGTTTATCAGTTAATGTATTAATATATAGGTAAATTGGATTTTAATAGTTCAAACTATGACTTATTTTTCGATAATAACATACCGACAATTTGACCAATGACATCCACTAATACATTATAGTTTAGATTGATAAAATCCAATTTGCCTAAAATTTTATTATGACCCCCTTATATATCAAAGTGATAATCTGTTTTTTTAATCAAGTAATTTAGGAGGTTGTAATTATCTGTGTATGCTGTATCACTTTCGACATCTTGCAAATTGCTTGACTCACTTCCCATTTGGTTGTAAGATGAATTTTCAAATGTACCCAAATGAACTCATGTACGGGTCGAAAACAGTATCAAATTTATTTGTAATCGTAAAAAAAAACACATTCTATTGAATTTTTTGTCTTGATTTACAGTGATAAGCTCAGGACATCAAGAAAAGCTGTATCAGATGCAGATATATCAAATGAGTTCACACTGGGAATAACTGGAGAAGCGTTTTCATTTTTTCAGTGCATCAACAAAGTGGTTGTCGCCGAGGCTTCTGGGTTAACCGGTGAGATATTACCCTTGGAGCAGTTCATCAGGGAACGCGTTAAGCCTTGACGCGTTTTCGTTTTGTTTTCTTGTTGAGAGTTGAGAAACTTGGAGATATTTTAAAAGTTTCTTTTTCATGACAAGTGTTATTTAGGAAAATATTGTATTGCTCTTTTTGGATATTTGAGAAAAACATAAGTAGTGAACTTGCACTCTTTAATGGCGGAATGTATGCGAACGCTATATGTTGATCACCTGCCTACGTGTCTTACTGTGTTGCTCCTATCATGCTCGCACGCCAACCCCTAACGTTATAGCCTCTTCCATGAGTGTGATCACGGTGGCTTTGCACATTTGATTTTATTTTAATTTTTCCACCAACCATGTTAGCACATCTATTCAACTCTAATAGTTACACATTTTTCACTATTTATGTTTGCACAACTATCAAATTCAAGTTAGTTTTTTTTTACTTTTTATTAGTTTACAATTCAACTTTTGCTACATTGTGCAAGGAATTCCACCAGTTATATGTTATCTTTGTTTTTTAAACATTTCATCACATGACATCAAACATTTAGGTAACCTTCATGTACATTATTATCATATAGATTTAAAACATATATCTATAAATACTAAAATTAGTGGGGTGTTCAAAAGTCAACACAAGCATCAAAGTCAATATGAATCCAAAACTATGCAGTTATAGTATGTAATCAGGATTCACCTAATCACCTCTATACAAAGCCTTGCAGCATCTTTAACCCATTTACATTTTATATCAACTAAAACTAAAATATATCTCCTTATATCATATGCCTAATCTATTCCCATTACCAAAACATTACAACAGGATAATTTTCCCATACAGAACGAAAATGCTTATTCTGATCATGTACAGGTTAGGTTTGGCTGGAAAACCGGTTGGTCGCATCATCTGAAGTTCTGACCCGTTGAGCTACCATCTCCTTCATGTTCATAGGATAACACATTTTGGTATGCAATCCAGACCACACATTCTCTGCTAAAATCTCATTCACAGCAGACGTTGGATGAAATTGATCCCACCATAGATGATTTGTAGCATTCCTGCAAGCCATTGCAGATGATATGCACATGATCCAACCGTTGTACCGTCCTAAACCACAACATGCTGTGTCCGTGACAGTAAATCCTGCAAAATTAAACAAAAATGTGACCTTTTGTCCCTTTCATTTCAATACATTTCAAAAAGAGACAAGAAACTGGACGGGTTGGGTAATAGGTCCAAACGGGTCATGTTAGTACAGGTTGAAACACACTGACCCATAAACACTTCTTTTGTTCAACTTTTAGTACTTTTATAACTAAGGTTTTTTTACATATTTCCCCTTCCTAAGCCCATTAATTACATATTTACCCAAGCCTAAAGTTTAATTACATATATCCCCTTTGACATAATAAATTACTCATTTACCCCTTCTTTTACACAAACCATAAGAAAATATAAAAATATATTTATGAAGATCATTAAGGGTAAAATAGTAAATCAAAATGCTATTTTAAAGAAATTGGGTAAATATGTAATATATGTGGTTTAGGAAGGGGAAATATGTAATTGAATTTAAGAATTGGGTAAATACGTAATAAATGATCTTATGAGGGGGATATATGTAAATGCCCCTATAACTAATGCCGCATTATGATCACAAATCAATATTGTTACCCTAAAGTTTTGAATCTTTAAATAAGACTATTTAGGAGGATTTGGGCATTAAAGAGATTTACGTGCAACTTTCAACCCGTTTGACTTGTTCCCTATAATGATTTGCAATCTTACCAAATTGGTCCTTATTCTCGAGGATATCCATGGAACCAATATAAGCATCACAAAAGATAATATTGGCATCAACAAGTTCTTTATTAAGCTCTTCAACTGTGTATCTCATAACAAAGTTAAACTCCATTATCATGTTGTTTATCGGTTTCACACATTCGCCATTTTGGCTGTTATACTGCCACAAGTAGTAAGGTGCACAACCAATAGGTGCCAGTCCCATCATCACCACTCGCCTAACATTCGCATTGTACAAATTCTGGAAACAAATAAATATATAAACAAGGTTAAAAACATTGACATTTGTAAAACCAATAACGAAAATATAAATAAAAATAAAACCAATGAAAAAAAGGGAAGATAGAGGATTTTAGTAACCTTTATCTCCTTTTTCACTGTCTGAGCTAAAAACTGTGTAAATCTCCATGCAAAAAACTTAGATTGTACCCCTGACACATCAGGGAGATAGTAATGTATGAAATCATTAGTCCCAATTGAGATATAAAACACTGAGTTTGAAATGTGATCAGCAGCCGCATGTTCGCCCATTGTCAGTATAAACTGCTGAAATGTATCCATAACTTGTTGGATTTGCTGACTGAAGGATACGTGCTGACCCTGCATAATCATCACATGTCTTATATAACATACAATAAACCAAACAAAAGGGTATTTTGAACAAAATCTTAGTTTTCGAGCGTACCAGTTCTGACCCGCTTGAAAAAATAATTCCAGCACCAGCAGATGCGTAATTTAACCCGTGTGTCATATCTCTAACAGAACCACTTTGACCTAGGTAGCTCGGGACAAACGGAAGGCCTAAACGCAATGCTGATCATTAAAATGAAAGAAAACGGTTTAATTTCGTTTCAAAATGCATAAAAACTTATAGAGGAACAAACAAAACCCACTTAGACATTTCATCAAACACCTTAGCTGCAACCACTCAAAATCACTTACATACTTACATCAACAGTAAAATCAGTAAAACCAAACACATAATTCAGCAATCAATAGTCCCAATTTCATCATCAAACACCCAATTCAACAAAATCAACCCTAATCATACGCTTCTTGCATCAATACACAAACTTAAATTTCAACAAATTAAACAAAATTAAACGAAATTGACAGCAAATATACACAAAAAATAACTCTAATTTCAAGAAAAAGCAATCAATTACCAAGATAATCAACGGGAACCCTGCCATTAGAAAACCGTCCAGTAGGTCGATGAGTATCAAAATCACGTCCATAAGGAAGATGATCGGCGCGTGCTAAAGTTCCAAGAAAGTTATTAGTGCCACAGTCAACAGAAGAGTCACCGATAACGAACAACGCCGGTACCGGAGGCGGTGGAGGCGGAGGAGCAACAGAGGCGTTTCTTGATCGAGTATAAAGATCGCCGGAAAAGTGGATAACGGCGACTGGTTTGACGCTGGAAAACATGACGTGAGAGAATATTAAAAGAGTTATTATTTGAAGACATGGAATTGAGAACGATGACTCCATTGATGATGATGAATTGGAGCTTGTGACAGAGAATTGGCGGGAGAGTTAGAGTTGAATGTAACGATAAACTATTTGATTGTTGAATTGAAAATTAGTTATTGTAAGTTTGGGTTATGAATAAAATTAGGGTTATTGTAGAGTTAACAACTTAACATTAACACATGTTTA
Source organism: Tagetes erecta (assembly GCA_030867185.1). Taxonomy (NCBI): domain Eukaryota; kingdom Viridiplantae; phylum Streptophyta; class Magnoliopsida; order Asterales; family Asteraceae; genus Tagetes; species Tagetes erecta. The sequence goes on along the minus strand of CM061492.1, from coordinate 18,615,311 downwards.
AGGACCGATTAACACACAATAAAAACTAGAAACACGCAAATCGCTGACAAGAATAAAACTTAAAGGAAGAAAAAGCAATTCACTCATTTTTGTGAGTGGCCTCCAATACACCAACAATTAAAACAACTTCGTAGATTGTTTCGAGCTGAGTTAAAGCGAGTTAGAAGTGATCCAAGCTAGAAGTGAGTCGGAGTTTGTAAGCTAAGTGAAAGGGGAGCAATAGCTGATCGAAAAGCAAAAATAAACGCACAATTTAGTGATCTACAAGAGTGGTGGAGGTCTTGATCATGTTGTTTTACAAGCTAGTTAAAGTAGCTAGATAGGCTAAACTAGTAGTTCGTAGTTCCCTAGGCTAGCGGAGTATGTGCCTAGGAACCGAAGGTTGTTTGCGTACTTGCTTGTTAATTGAAAAGAAACCAATAAGACACAATTACAGCAACACTAGATATGGAAGAAGTTGCAAGATCAGGCCACGCATAGGGTGTACGAATAGCACTGATCGTAGACCATCCAGATGCTTATGGGGCATAACAGACCGATTGATTAGTTCCTGTAATCGTAGATCCACTTTAGCTAATGCAACTTGGGAAGAAGATGTTAAGATCACGTTAACTTACAAATGGTCCAACGTGAAATAAAAAAAATTTAAGTACAGGGATAAATTCATACAATAGTGGGAGGACGGAAAAGAAAACGACCTTCTTTGACGCATGTTCTCCCAACAATGCGAGTACTGACTTGTTCGTAGAAAAGAAGAGTCCTGACTAGTATACCGTCTTCTATTCTTACTAAATCTCAAGATTGAATTGGTAGTTGTACAATTAAACACGGTATGAGTAGGAGTCAAGTGGAACATTTAATTGTTCGCTAGTATAGGTCTAAGGGCGTTTTGTGACTTTGTCCCCTATCTATCAATAGAACGGAACAAGATATATGTAAGGCAGAGAATTATTGTTCGTTGGAGCGTCGGAGTGCGAAGGTTGTTCCCATCATTGAAGTCAGAGTGTGAGACTGAGTCTTTTGAATGATAAAGTTCAAAAAGTACTTAAATCTTATGTTTATTTTCTCTCGGGCTAGAACTTTCTTCAACTCTATCCTTTAGAAAATTGCGAAAGGTACTCATTCCGGAGATCTAATCTGACTTCTATCTCTTCTTAGTTCTCTAGGAAAAATAGAGATTACTTTTGAGCTTACCCATCACTTCATCATTCTATTTTTTCTTGCAAGAATATTGATTGAATGAAAAACAAGAAGTGTTTGATTTGCATATGATTTAATAAAGGGTTATTGGATTTTAATAATCCGAACTTTTGTATATTGGCCATTAATTGAATTAGGTTCAAATACAAAGTCTAAATTTCCTAGAAAGTCTAAGAAGGTATTTGGACCATTAGATCTAATATTAAATGAAGATCAATGGCTCATAAACACAAGGTGGCATAATGATAAATAGTTAGAACTTTAAATGGTAGGCCAAGGGTATATTAGTCTTCTCTCATTTTCAAATTCCACCATCTTTTTTAAACGTCCATAACTTTTACATACGACAATATTTTTTAATAAAAATTACACCAAAAAAACGAGCGTTTTTTTATCTTCAAAACGCGTATAATATTGATATATAAAAAATGAATTTTTTTTTTGAAGTTTCAGCTCATTGTGTTATATTCATTAGGTTATTGTGTTATATTTTTCAGCTCATTGTGTTATATTAGTCAAGAAATTGTGTTATATTTTTCAGATTGTGTTATATCCGTCAGGTCATTGTGTTATATTTTCATCAGGTCGTTGTGTTATATTTTCATCAGGTCGTTGTGTTAAATTTTTATCAGGTCGTTGTGTTATATTTTCATCAGGTCGTTGTGTTATATTTCATCAGGTCGTTGTGTTATATTTTCATCAGGTCGTTGTGTTATATTTTCATCAGGTCGTTGTGTTATATTTTCATCAGGTCGTTGTGTTAAAATTTCATCAGGTCGTTGTGTTAAATTTTCATTAGGTCGTTGTGTTATATTTTCATCAGGTCGTTGTGTTATATTTTCGTCAGGTCGTTGTGTTATATTTTCGTCAGGTCGTTGTGTTATATTTTCGTCAGGTCATTGTGTTATATTTTCATCAGGTAATTGTGTTATATTTTCATCAGGTCGTTGTGTTATATTTTCATCAGGTCGTTGTGTTAAATTTTCATCAGGTCGTTGTGTTATATTTTCATCAGGTCGTTGTGTTATATTTTCATCAGGTCGTTGTGTTATATTTTCGTCAGGTCGTTGTGTTATATTTTCATCAGGTCATTGTGTTATATGTTCATCAGGTCATTGTGTTATTTCAGATCATTGTGTTATTTCATTAGGTTATTGTGTTATAACACAATGACATGAATAAATAACACAATGAGTTGACAATAACACAATGAGCTGAAAACGTGAATTTTTTTTTTGTTTTTTATATATGAATATTATACGCGTTTTAAAGATAAGAAAATGCTCGTTTTTATGGTGCAATTTTTTTTTAAAAATAATATGATATGTAAAAGTTATGGATGTTTAAAAAAATGGGGTAAAACTTAAAATATAGAGACATTACCATCTTTACCCTTCCTTCTAATTTTAAGGGAGTGCCACATGTCATCATCTTATGGCTTCTTAGACTTTCTAGGAAAATTGGACTTTGTAGTATAACTCCACTCCAATATTAATCACAACTAAAAAATTTATTGTGGTAATCCCAACTTGTAACTTAATTTTCTACAATGATTCTCCGTTAAAGTTAACTTAACGCCATTAAATTTTTCTCGAATTTCTGACCGATGTTTTAGGGCTTTTGATCGTGAGGACGATACGAGTTTACTGATGTAAAACTTACCTTGAGCCGATGCTCCAAACGACCAAACGGTCTTCAATCGGGCCTTTAAACCTAACAGCGCTTAAATCGGATGTTAATTTTTTTTCATTTGGAGCATCGGCTCAATGTAAGTTTTAAATCAATAGACTCGTATCGTCCTCCCGATCAAAAGCCCTAAAACATCGGTCAGAAATTCGAAAAAAATTTAACGGCGTTAAGTTAACTTTAACGGAGGATCATTGTAGAAATTTAAGTTAGAAGTTGGGATTGTCACAATGAATTTTTTAAATTATGAATAATATCTATATCTATACCTTCTAATAAAAAAGGGTTTTGGAGGACACTTGTCATTCAATAGAGAGGGTGTTGGAGCATTTTTCCCGCCAAAATTAAAAATATTTTATTTTAAGCTGTGTATGAAAGAAAATCGATAACATTAAATCACCCATAATTTTTCCTTTCAAAGTTTTAATTTACCTTATTTATATCTAGGGTGTTCAAAATACCCGAACCCGATTAACCCGACCCGACCCAAACCCGAATAAGCTAATTAGGGTCGGGTTAAATAGGGTCAACAGTATTAATCGGGTTATTCGGGTTAACCCGAATAACCCGAATTGTTAATAGGGTCGGGTTGCGGGTTTGTTTTGGAAAAAAACATCGGGTTCGGGTGATAGAGTACAAATTATACATATATCCCTAGTTGAGTTTGTTAACATTTTGTGTCGTTTCGTTAACGTTTTATATCATTTTTGGCACAACTAATGTTTTTGTGTTTTTTAGGTCCCATGTTGATAAAGAAACGGATAGATCGTGAAAAATCGAATCCGTAGGAAAAAACGGGGAGCGAAACGGAGTTACGAGCGAACCGGAGCGCGAAAACGAAAAACTGTATCTGAAAAAGGGGCTCAAGACGCTACGCGGCCAGAACCCCTTTTCTCACCGCGTGGCGTGGCGTGGAGGTTGTTTTTTGACGCGTTTTTGGCCCGTTTCACTATATAAACTCCTCTAACCTAAACCCTAGCCTCCTAGACTTGAATTGGGACGAATTGGGACGTTTTGGGACGAGAAAAGAGGCGTTTTTGAGGCTAGAAAGGTGAAAACAAAGCTACGGGAGAGCACGGGATCAAGGATTTGCGTCTATACGTTCCGGGTTTCTTCAATCCTTTGTTTTCTTTTCTTTTCTACCATGTCATACATTATTAAATTTGCGTTTTTGGTTATGAACATGCTTGGCTAAACTCGTTAAAACTACCTAGGTGTTATGTTGATTCGTTAACTTTGTTTGAACTCATGTTTGGATTGTTGGTTATGGTTTTTGTTTAATTAAACTTTAAACTTTTATGATTGTTTAATGCATTATATATGTTTGAATTGGTAGATTTGATATTATTAATCCATGTGTTCTTGGTGATTGTCTATGTCACGTAATAGGATTCATTTAGTCATTAACGTGAGTTGTGATTATTATGGTTTAACTACAGTACAACCATAGGATTAGTAGTGTTAATGAAACTGGTAATAATGTATAGCCAACCTAGATATCCGTGAGGTGATAGGTTGTTAATAAGTCTTGGTTAGTTAATTTGCTAGGTTTAGGTTTTTGTGAAAATTCCGGCTTAGTGTTAATTATTAATCTTGCTTGTTAAATTAAATAATTGGGTTTAAATGGCTTTAAGGGTCGTATCGTGAGATAGATCTTTAGCGTGGGTCAATTAGACATAATTTGATTAGATAACCGTGAGGAAGTTTAATCCCGTAACCGGTGTGCTAATAACTTAATAGTTATCCTTTAGGTTTCTTCTCGAGAAGGGTCGAGGGTCTTAATTAGGAAGCTTTTAAGTGAATAACTTTAGATCCCGGTTCCATAACCATTAATCCAACGTGAGTGATAACTGAAGTTAACGATGATTCTAGCCTAGGTGGTTTGTTTTCTCTCATCTGATTTAAATCCGTCTTTCAAGTTCTCAGTTTCCATTTTTAGTAAGTTTCCTAATTTAGAAAGTTTCTATTTTTAGTAAAAACCCCCCTTTTCAAATAAATCTTTTATTTAAGTCGTGTTTAGTTTAGTTGAGTCTTGTCTAGTTATTTAACGTAGTATATAGAGTCTGTGGGTCGACACCCGTACTTACTTAAGCTATATTACATTCGACCGGTCCACTGCCGGTTGTGTGTGATTTAGTTAGTCTGTCTAGGTTTTATAAATATTAAAACTAGGTGTTTTTAGGTAGTTAATTTTTATATATATTACACGCATCATCGGGTTAACCCGAATAACCCGATTAGTGTTCCATGCCTATCAATTCAAATTACATATATTTGCATATGTTTGGATCGTTCACAAACAACCTCTAGTTCTTGGTCCTTTGTTCTCACTAATTTTCACAAACTTAATATTTAATCATTTAAAATAAATTGAACGTGAAAAATGAGACAAAATGATAACTTATTCACAAAAATATAAAGGCTGACGCTTTATAAGTTTACTTGCTCGCGTTTTGAAATAATTAAAATTACTATACAGTTGTAAATTAACAATAAAAACCAACAAAGGAGATGATCAAACATTTTCCAAATTATTGTACTCTAAATTGATAGTACAATGACATTTTGATGTGAATTCGAACCTGAGATCTTTAATTAGGTTTGAAAGTGTTCTAGTTACCAAGTAACCCGATTAACCCGGCTAACCCGACCCAACTAACCCGAAACCCAAACCTTAATAGGGTCGGGTTGCGGGTTAGATTTTATTTTTAAAAAACCCGACTAACTCGACCCGATTAACCCGAAACCCGATCGGGTTGACTCGATTAACACCCCTATTTATATCCCTGAAATAACTATTAAAACGAAAAACAAACAACTTAAACAAATAACTATATCGGAATTTACGACCCAGACCCATGCATGCCGACCCGTACGCTCGGCCCGGTACATATGAGTGTCACCGCGAATTTTTCTGGATATCTATCATCTGTATTATTTTTTTAATGGCAAATGTGGGATCATGCTTCAGAAGATATATATTATCTTAATCGGACCGCCTATCCATTTCCCCACCGGGACCACACCCTAACCCCCACAAGAGAAAACCCACATTTTGTGAGAAACCTTCTGACCCAATCTAGAACCTTCATTTTTTTGTTCTAAGCGGGACTTGAACCCAGGACCTCCTCATTTTTATAAATTTTGGTTACCTCACCTTAACCACTTGGGTTAAGGATCATTGGTATCTGGATTATTTGTATGTCTGTTTTTTCATAATTTTTTTAATTAATTGGTATGATTTATAATGTACGCAGTTTAAAAGCGTCAAAATCTAATTTGCTATTAATAGTGTATTTGTAATTTAAATATATTGTTCAAAGCTCATAGTTATTCATGTAATATGTAGTTTATTTTTAAATGTTATTTTTCATAAAATTTTAGAATTGTGTTTTTATGTTTACGTTGTTAGCATTCAGCCCATATGACACACGGGATATAACCTAGTATGTTAATATACAAAAGTTTGAATTATTAAAATCCAATAACCTTTTAATAAACACACGTCATACGTACGTCATGTTAGGTCCCTCTATCCTTTCGTTTTAAAGAACTAATCTTCCCTCCTCCCTCGTGCATTGAGGTCTGTTAGGTCCCACTCAGTCGTTGGCACTTTGGAAAATTTGGCCCCTTCATAATTGCCATATATCATAGTCGTATGTTGTGTAATAGTATGAGGATTAAATATGTAATATATTATTGGCGGGAAAATGATGTCAACAATGGCTCTATTGCATGCCATGTGGCATTAAAAATCCTATTTTATTAGAAGGTATAGATTTTATTATTTCCGACAAGCTTTTCAATATGTACCAAAAAACTTTGTTGACTAAAATACAATGTAAATTTGCATTTTTTAGTCGTGGCCAGCAAAAAGTAAAAAATAAATGTACCATAAAGTAGTAAAAAATAACTTATACATAACTTAATTACTTCCTTTACTTCATACACACATACATAATTTAGCAAAAATACAACTCAAAAGTTAAAGCATACTAGAAATAATATAGGTTTTTTTTCTATTAATATAAAACCTCATATCTAATTAAAAACAAGAATATTTTAAAGAGCAATTGTCTTGTTTTGGTTATTCTTAAACCACGTGTAGTTAGAGAACGTTTTAGAGGCTCATAACGTATGAAACGTTATGTGCCAATTTTACTTCACGTTGTTTTTTCAACATAATGTCTGTAAATTTGACAAAATTCAATTTTATAGACGGAGGAGTATATTTCCTTGTTGTCGGAGACGTCTCTGGTCAACGGAATGTGCACACGAAGAAGATGGAGACGGAAGACCTATTTAAAGAGATGAAATGCGCTCAACTTACAAAGTGAGTACGTTTATTTCAATTAGTCAAAATATGAACTCAGGTTCGGCTTGTATGCAATCAAGCTGAACTCATATAAAACCGACCGGCTTGTATGAAACCGAGCTGACTCTCCCATATACACCATTAACACTAAAACTAGACATAAGAGATACTTTATGAACACAATAAATCTAATGTTGGCATGCATGTGTGTATACATATTTGTTAATATTCTCCAATGGTATCCCGGAAACAACAACCACCACCACCACCACACTCCGGCAGAACAACTCTATCTACATGCATTGTAACCATCATCTTCATAACAATCATCATTCTCATCATCTTCTTCTGTTCTTCACCATACTCAAACCACAAACACCCACTACCGAATCGGTTTCATGTTTGTTCCGTCTGGCGAGGTCAAACCTCGCCAGACGGAGCATATAGCTGCTACGTTTTTCATCGAGTCGTTTCCGGTTGAGGAGATGAATGGGTTACGGGTTAGACCCAGTTTGGAGATTGAGTTGAGGATGCTGATGCCGGGTCGGGTTAGGATTTTGGGTTTTTTTACGCGTTATGTGAAAGCTCAAGCTGATTGTAAAGTCGTTATTGCCGTTAATGATGGCTCTGTTTTAAGTTTTCGATGTTAGTTGTTTGTGTTTGTGTGTTTTTGTATGTATTAATCAGATTGATTGAGCTTGATTTTGACTTGTCTCATTGGACGTTTAAACTATTAACTTGGTGATACTAACTGTTAACTTATTCAGAGGAGGAAGATGAGACGCGGATAGTCGTTTCCTCTAATCAAAGTGGTCGAGAGTCTACTTCCGGTGAGATCGCTAGCTTCAAAAACTTTTTTTTTAGTAATCCATGTGAAGTAGAATTTGACTAAGTGAATCAAGGCAACAAACATACAAAAAGACTATAGTAGCAACATGTAACATGTAAGATGTAAAAGAGCAAAGACAAATTATCAAATGAAAAATCTTGTTATATATGTAATATGCTTCTTCAATGCTACACAAACAACAGATGTCAAATGTCATGTACATTGTACAAGAAATTGAACTATATGTAACAAGTAAAAGGGTACCAATGAACAGTTAAAGAAAAGAATATGACTCACTATCTATCATCACTTGTTTATTGTTTAATTTATGGTCATTAGTCTACCTAACTTCTATCAAGATGACAAAAAGTGTCACCTATAGAAACAAGGTAGTAAGCATCACTTGTATAATCCTATTCCCTATTAAGAACATTTGACTTTGACTTTTAAATACTTCACAATCGCCCCCGCCTTTGGGTGAACCTGTTTATTTGCTCTGATAGCCGTATGGGTTCTTGCTGGCCCAGTTCCATTGGTCCCTGCACATCTCCTCAATCCCATTCTCTGCCCTGAAATTTTAATCAAATCTTATGTAAGCTAATGCTTGTTACACATCATCAAATACATTTTAAAAAAATATTCCATGTCAAAATCAACCATTTACTCATTATCTGACGTAGAAGTCAAATGGGTCAAAGTGTTAAGCTTTTAAAACTGAAACAGGTCAAATGGGTTGAGGGTGAAAAACTTACTTCCAGTTTAACTCACGCTCGGCTTTGGCTGTTGAAGCATACACAACCTCAGCATCACCAGGCCTTCTTCCAGCTATTACTAGAGGAATTTCCTACAACGTCAAATCCAAGGGGTGTGAACTTTACACAGCTCGGGAATTATAATCCGTATTAAGAAATCTAAAGTAGTAATATTGAAAATGACAATACCTTTCCTGAGGCCTTTTCAAAGGCCGCCACCATCTCCAAAACAGACGTACCTCGACCAGTTCCCAAGTTGTACACCTCACAGCCTAAAATATCACACAAATACGCAAACAGTTTAATATCAATTTCCCCATTTACAGTTACGGATCTCAACTTCACTTTTCCTCGTATAATCATCAAATGCATATTAGGCATATAACAGAAAACTATGTCCATTTGTAATTATTTCTTGTAAATGCATTGATAAAAAAATCTGAATAATTTTTAAAATGACGAATACCTATTTCAGGATCCGAGAGTTTCTTCAATGCAGCCATATGCCCATTAGCCAAATCTGAAACATGAATGTAATCTCGTACCTGAAATAAAAAAAACAAAAAAAAACGGATCAGCGACAAAATAAACATAGAGATTGCATTAATTTCCCCATTAACTAATAACCAAAAAGAAAACATTGGCAGCAAAAACGCACCCCTGTTCCATCTTTGGTTGAGTAATCGGTTCCAAATATTTTAAGTGCAGGTAGTCTGCCAACAGCTACTTGCTGAATAAAAGGCATGAGATTATTTGGGATCCCAAGCGGATCTTCACCGATATATCCACTTGGATGTGCCCCCACTGGATTGAAATATCGTAACATTATCATTTTCCATCCAGAATCCGAGGCGTATATATCACGAAAGATATCCTCAATCATAAGCTGAACGGATTAAAACGATTAGGTACATGCTTAATATAAATATGCAAAGGACTCTATACATCCATATAAACAATAAAAAAACGCTTGATACCTTGGTTCGTCCATACGGATTGGCTGCAGATAAGGGGAAATCTTCCGTGCATGGCACCACCTTTGGCCAACCATAAACAGTAGCCGACGAAGAAAAGACAATCTGAAATGTTTAAAAACCAAGACAAAAAATGTCGAATTAGCAAATTATATATTATTCATATGCATCAACTTTACAAAATAAAACAAATATTATACCTTTTTGCATCCATGAGCTGCCATAACTTCCAACAGAGTTAAAGTACCAACAACATTATTATCATAATACATCAACGGCTTCTGCACACTTTCACCAACGGCCTTCAATCCAGCAAAATGTATAACGGCATCAAACCTGCATAGCAATATTAATCAATCCTCATTCTCACTTGTTTATAAACCATCTTTATACCTATAACAAAAACACAAAATTAAAACAAAATATAGCAATAAGTAAAAAAGTTTACTTTGTCGACGCAAATAGCTTCTCTAATTCAGTCTTGTCCCTGATGTCCATCTGCACCCAAAGAAAAAAATTTAAACCTAAATGTTTACTCATAAATAGATATAGTATGCCTAATAACTTAAAACTCATTCAACATAAATGATAAATCCATTAATCAAAATGCATCAAAATGAGTCCTTTATCAAAAATCAATGTTCTTGATACGGTGGAAACAGTTAATCATAGTAATTAGATTAAGGATCATAACTTTTGAAAACAAAAAAGATTAAAAGCATCTTCCTTTTTCTCAATTTATCGTGCCGGTATGCTTCAAACAAAATCGAAACCCTCACCAACCGAAAACTATAACATCAATCGATTTTCCAAATGAAACAATGCAGGTCCACATCAATTGACATGATAATAACTATAGGCAAAAATAAATTTAGAGATTAATTTCTACATAAAACCATACCAAAAAAGACAAATCATTAATAATTACTTTACAACTCAATTCAACTACTTAAATTACTCAAATTAAGCATATAATCACTTCAAAACTTACAGAAATTAGGTCTAATAAACAACTGAAATCAAAATCAAACAAATTAGTTAAAAAGGTACCACAATTACTAATTAAACCCCAATTTCGCAAATCAACCATTTCCTAAATCCTAATTGGTCAAAAACCCTAAAAAAAATTCAAAACCTCCGAAATTGAAGAACAAAAAGTCAAAAAGTAACTAACCTTATGAAAAATTAGGTTAGCGGCATGTTCAGCAGCAAGTTCCTGAACTCGATTAATGGCGATTTGCGATGAATTATCAAAATTATCAATGACCACCGTCTTGTAACCGGCTAACAGTAGCTGTAAGACGGTGTGACTCCCAATGTAACCGGCACCACCGGTGACCAAAACACAATGCGGTGGCGCCATTGTAAGAATGAAATTGAATCAGCAGCTACTTGTAATTGTTGTTGTTGTTGTTGTTGTTGTGTATGTGTGTGTGTATATATACATAAATGGGAGAATTGGGTATGTACAGAGGGGGATCTGTTGAAGAAGGGGCGAATATTTGTGACAGGTGGGAGAAATGAAAGAGACAATGTAGTAGAATATATATACATATAGAGGACATGTGATGTGGTGACAGATTGGAAGGAAGAATGATGAAAGTAAATTAAAAAAAAAGAAAAAAGTGAAGGGTTTGTTTAGTGTGGTTTTAAGCAATCACAATTTGAAGAAGAAGAAGAAGCTTGGGAAATGTCATCAAATCAAATATGTATCTTTGCGGAAAATGTTGGTTTCCTCAATTTTAGAGATACTTGAGAATAAAAAACAAATTAAACTACGATTTCTATGTTAGTTGCGATTTCGGTGTTAGTTACTGTATTTTTAACATGTTTAGTTTTGATAAGATTGGTTTTAAAGATTAGGCAAATTGGATAAAAATAATCCCAACTAACACCTATTGGTCGAGAATAATCCCAACTCAGTTTATTCCCTCCAGTGGTCTCAAATCCAACTTTTTTGGCCTCCAGTGGTTCGCCGTTAAGTGCATTTAACGCCGTTAACTTTTTTTTGATTTTTTTCGAATTTTAAAACAAGGTTTTATGGATATTGATCGGGGGGAGTATATGATTCAATTGATGTAAACCTTACTTCGAATTGGTGTTCCAAACGACAAAACGGTCTTCAATCGCGTGTTTAAATCCTAACGGTGCTTTCACCGGATATCAAAATTAAACCATTTGGAGCAACAATTGGAAGTAAGGTTTACAGCAACTAACTCGTATTCTCCTCCCGATCAAAATCGCTAAAATATCGGTCTGAAATTCGAAAAAAATAGAAAAAAAGTTAACGGCCGTTAAGTGTACTCAACGGCGGACCACTGTAGGCCAAAAAAAGTTGGATTTGGGACCACTGGATGGAATAAACTGAGTTGGGATTATTTTCGGCCAATAGATGTTAGTTGGGATTATTTTAGGCCAATTTACCTAAAGATTAACTTCATTCAATTTCATATTAACTTTTTTAGTTAATAGGTTTAGTTCTAATAGAAATGAGCAATCATCAAAATAAGTTAGACTTAACGACATGTTTCGCCTAAGTGAAATCAACCATCAAAACTACTTGGATATGAAGCAAAAAACGAGAGTAAAATGATCAATCGAAAGGAGGAAGACTTAAAATTCTTTTGCGGTCATTAATGAGTCTCAATATGCTTTTATCCAAAGATGATCTATTCTCGACGGGTTTATTGTTATTAGAGAGATTTTGGCTTGGCTTATGTTGGTTGGCTTCTATGATGTCAAGTGGAGAATGGAACTCGATTAATGATGAACTTTCAAGTCGTTTTTCCTCGTGGAAATCAAACCTTATGTGAGCATGCCTATAAGATTTAGGATATTGTTTATCTTGGCACAAACTCCTGCATGCAAATGTTAACTCCATCGTGGGAATTATAAACCTGTCGAACACATGGGTCATGGCATCGAGGATGAAAACCATGATTTCTGCCATCTTTCTAACCGTCGGTATCACGAGCGACATCATATTGCTGTTATAGTTTATAATACTTCCAAGTATACAAAATATTGTAACAACCGACATTAACATCCTTATACACATACGTTAACAACCGATATTAACATTGTTCGACGGTTAGAACATACAGCGCGACGGAACTGGCAGAGAAAATATCGGACTTCACACACTTTATCGTCTTTCTCTGCTAAAAAAGGTATTACTATATATTGAAATAAAAGGTAATAATTATATGACAATTCATGCTGAAGTGAGTTGTACTTTAATGTATCAAGGTAAAACACTGCTGGAACAACTTGTATCACATGCATGAAACACATGCAGTAAAGGCAAGGGCCAAAGTTGTAAACCAAAGAACAAATTTATGACAAAAATATACAAACCAAAACTACACTATAAAATATCTTACTACATACAACAATCAATTTAATATTTTGGGGATTAAATTAATAAGTATGTTAACATGATAGTATTTTCCTTTTCATTTAGATATTTAACTTCAATTTTCAATAACCAATTCCAAATTCAAATTCGAAGTTTTATGATGATCACTTAACAAATGTTTTGCCGTAATTACATTTTTAATTAAACGAGTTAATTTAATACCTTAAAAAACTATTGTTTATAAGTTTTATAACAATACATGTATATATATGCAATTTTGAAGTGTTAGATAAATAAAGTGTAAATAGTCATTTGCTACATATGGAATTAAAATAAGATAAATGAATAGGGTGTTTGGGTTTAACTATTTAAGCTTTATTTGCTTCCAAGTATTTTACACATTACTTAAACGCCTTATGATACTAAAATATGAAGTATGCAATGTTTTTATCGAAAGTATGAAATTAAAGGTAGAAATGTGCGCTTTGATACATTATTTGTGGGCCAAGTTTGCATACTGCCATGTGACATCCAGCTGATTATATGTACATATCATATGTATCTATGTATGTATAAGACAAGCATTAGGGTGTCAACATAATATCAGTGTTTATTTGATCAAAATATTTTGTAATTTGTAAGATGTTTTTGACAAATATAAGTTGCACAAGAGAATTAATCCAAAATCTAATAAATTTTAGGTGACGACCATAAATCCCTAATTATGTACCCGAAATTAATGTTGTTTATTGTTTAGAGAGCTGAATTTCATTTTTAACAACAATAACTTTCATTTCATTTCGCTTATAAAGTTACTTATTATAAGTGAAATGAGTGAAATTACATTTATTGTAATTTTTTAATCAAAATTGTATTTTCATTAAAAAAAATAAATAAAAATAAAAAAATAGTATATTATATGAGTATTGTAAATGGAAAATGAGAGCGCTTAAAAGTCCATCAGTGGTAGACACATGGTTAAAAAGAAAACCAATTTTTTTTCTTACTAAAATATGATATTTTTAAATACGTACGTATGGATGCTTGTATACAAAGATACCTACCACTACGTATGCGAAGGTTATAAAAAGGTGTACATCATAAATTAAGTTATAGGAAGTAATATGTATTATCGATCATATTAATTTAATAGTTAAGATTCAGGTACTGACCGTTTTATAATTAATGAATAAGTTAACTATGATAATATAATAAGACAAAAAAATTTAGTTGGTATTGTTTGAATTTAGAATTGAAATACGTTCTTACTCTTTTATGTTTCGCCATGAGCTGTGCATATCAGATCATGTAGTGATTTGGCTCGTCACGACTTCTACATAAAGAAGAGCTAAGTCAAGTATATGGTATGCCATTTTACTATTCAAGAAAATTACTATAAATATTAATATTAGACATTTTCTTTAAATTGCACTGATATTTACAACTATGTATCAAACTCTATTGGATCTAACTCATCAGAACATTGTGTCTAACTTCAATGTTTCAATGTTTTAATGAGTTTCGTCTAGCTAAAGTTCATCTCATGTTATAATAAGTGATAAACCATATGTATTTTCATGTGGTCAAAATTTCATTAGGGTTATGTCTCTTAGAAACTTATATAGCATGTTTTTTTATGATGAAACGCAAAATTTTTGTCAATATAAACCCAATTAGCAAGAAAGTAGATAAGGTGAAACAAAATTACAAACCAGCCTACAAATGATATATAAATACAACTACTATATAGGACTAGAAAAAACACATAATTAATTAAGTGAACACAATTATTCATCCTCTAAAACTTATTCATACACATGCCAATATCTAGAATCATTCTATTGTATTTTATGATTTTGAATATTTATACAAGAGGCTCCTATATACAAACTTATGAACTTTCTCTCACACAAACAACTATTGAAAACTTGTTTTATTATAAGAAAACATATGTGTATATTTAAGTGTCAATCACATTATTAAATAATCATTTTATAAAAGACTCATGTGTCACCCAATCATTTTCCTCAATCAGTTTTGCAACGAAACAAATTAGGTGGATTTTGAGTGATTTAATGACCCTAAGTGATATTCGATATTTGATTATTTTCCCACACTTAACAAAATTTTAATTTCCAAATAGTAGTGGTTTTCATTATTTTCCCATCATCTAGTAAATAAATATTTCTAGCTTTTACTTACTATAAATCTATAATCATAGGCGAGGCTTCATTGAGACGAGGGACCCATTTTTTTCATCCAAAGTGTTTGTGTGTTGATCAATAGTTGAGTTTTAAAATATATATATTGGGTCTCCCCTAGTAAATAAATATTTCTAGCTTTTACTTGCTATAACCATTGGCGATGCTTCACTGAGACCGAGGGACCTACTTTTTTTCGTCCGAAGTGTTGGTGTGTTGGTCGGTAGTTGATTTTTATGAGGTCTGAAATTTTAGTTTGTAGTTTGACTAGATTTTAATACTTTAGATAGCTAGTCATCATTATTTTTCGAGTCGATCAACTGTCGGGTTGAGTCAGGTCAAATGACGAAATTAAATACATTGTCATTAAAAAATACATACGATAAATATAAAATGTCAATGAAAAAAAGACAAAAAACCTATTATGAGTATTAATATTGGAGACCAAGATGAATTTTTTTTTGTTAGTAATTAGAGATTGGGTTAAGACAAAGAGATTAATGTGTTAGTAATTAATGAATTAATGTGTTAGCCCATCTATCCCAATTTTATTAATAGCAAACTTACAACTAATCAAATAAAACTATTTTATTTAAATTTTTTTAAAACTTTGTAATTGTATATTTAAAAACTTTTATATTTAAAAAAAATCTAAATGGGCGATGGTGTTATTTGATAACAATGAGATTGGTAATAAGAAAATATTGTTATCGTCCGGTTTTTCGATATGTAAATCACTCTATGCGATGAGAAAAAACTAAGGTCGGCCGACCCAAGTTAGCCCTATGTGACAACACGGATGGAAATAAATTTATGTGATTCTGCCCGGAGTTTCATTAATGGAAGAAAACGAAAATGATAGGTAATGGAAGAAATGGGTGAACTCGAGATCAAAGCGTAACTACCAAGGTTTATTTCTTAACATATTATGATAGAAGGTCGGTGGGCAACCCCCACCGACTTGGTGACACGTGTTGTAACTTTTTGTTTTGGCAAATTTAGTCCCTCGATTCAATTTGGACATATTTACGACTTTACCTCCAACTTTGACTTTTTTATCATTTTGACCCGTGAGTATTTAGCCAACTTACAGTTGTGACCGACTACTCTACTTTGACATATTTATGACTTAAATATGTGACGCATTACAAATTTTCACTGTAACGCGCGAGACATAAAACTTTGGTAAAATAACATACGCAAGACCCGATCGTCGCACGAACCGAAACCATTTATCTAGCTAGTTATCATGAAAATAGAAATGGGTCCTTTACGTATGAATTGAATTGATGATATTGTAAGAATGAGTGCATAAAGACAATACGTGTGGATCATTTCGTGATAAGTAACAAACGTGAGAATGAAGTTCCGTCTAACGTGGCATTAGACTAGTTATAGGTCAGCTTTATACCAAAAACAAAGTCAACGCTTTGCTACTTTTCCATGTTTCAAGAAATTAACCATCAAATTTAGGACCAAACAAACGTGGGTTTGTTTCGTAACATGCATGCATATTTATTATTGTATCAAATTAATGACGAATTCAGAACCAAATATCAAAAGTATCTTAATAAAAATATTTCGCTCGAGGGTATTATAAAATTTTTTCAAGGATATCATAATACTTAAAACAGTATGAAAAAATGTATCATTATACTAAAACCGGCGAAGATTGCACTTTGTAATGAAAGTTGATTTGTATCTCGTGATACCCATAGGCTCTTCATAGTTCCGTCCATAGTCGTCGCTTAATTATTCTTCATTAGTCGCTTCAGTTCACTTCATACTTAGGGTGTGGCTTTCTCCTTTTAGGTAGGTTTCGGATATGTTTTGAATTTACTTCGATTAACAAATGTCGGAGTTCTATACGCTTGTATAGTGTTAAAATATCGTGTATAAGTATGGGATTAACCCTTAGTCATCTGTTAGGAGCACTAGACCTCTTGACTCAAAGTGCCCTACAAAGTGTAGAACTGTAATTTAATCGTAGGAGGAGGCCTCCTACAATTCACCTCTGAGGTGAGAATTAGTGAGAGTTGTTGGAAAATAATTGAGATGTTGGTAAGTGAATGAGCGAGTGAGAGTAAAGTATTGAGAGAGTAGGATGTAGTGTGTTTTACATGTAGAGTAGATTCTTCCTTTAATATGAGGAAGATGACATTACTAGAAATCCTTAAGATAACGACTACTTATTTTGCTCCCTAGGCCTTGTTCTTTTTTATATGGGCTCAACCTCTTTGATTGAGTTTTTTTTACCTTGTTGGTATAATATGTTGATATGCCACGTCTGAAGAGACTCAGTCATGTCAGGTTGAGACCGTCTTGTATATTTGTTGGTTTTACTTGGTGGTAAAAAGTGGAGTAACCCTTTTCTCTACATTTGAGTTTTTTTATCTAGGAATATTCTAAACTTTAAGTTTTATCATGTCTTATCGATTAAATCATGTGGACGTTGACATGATCCCTGACATATTTACTCTCTTGATCATATTCTATCTTGTGGCCGGGCCTCAGCCAACTTCCCCAGGCTTATGATGTTATGTTCGAGAGCCTGGGTGGCATTTACTTTTTCTATGCTAAGATTGTAATTAAATATGTGTTACGTCATCAGGTAATTTATTGTGCTTGTATATATACATATAATCGTTCTTAAATGCACACTTACAACTATTTATTACGGCCATTTGCGTGTACTTACAAAAGAAATAAAAGGTATGATTAGTAAAGTAGTTGATGTAGGTTTAGCCAAACTCTTGGAGTGTCTAAGTTCTAACATTTTGGGCTCATAACTACTTTCAAATGTTTTTAATAGAGATAACTCAATAAGTAATGTTTATATAAAATAATGTGTTAAAAGTTTATTTAAAAGTATTGGAACAAGTTAAAGAATACTTTTAGTCATAGATTAAAAAAAAACAAAGGTTATGACTAAATTTATTTAATGCAAATAACTAGGATTAGTTGCATATTTCCTCGAAAAGTACAGGGTATTTATTTATTTTTATGATTGATAGTACTCGAAAAACTAATTGTAAAAGCACAAAAAAAAGGTTTTTCTTACCAAAAAAAAAAAAAAAAAACGAGTAAACAAACTAGTTAAAATGTAAACATGAAACTTTTAAAGTTTTAGTACATTTACATATATGGGTAAACTAGTCGTTATATAATGATACAGTTACAAATGTAATAAAATAACTTGACTTTTAAAGTTTTAGTACATATAAATTCAACTCAAATATAAACTAATGAAAATAAACCTAAAACCCTAATATTTATAAACTTACTATTTGACAAGGTCGGTGTTTTGCACCGGCCTTGTCACGTGACGCAACGACTTTTTTTTTTTATTTTAATGTATTTACGGTTTTAATTCTCGACTTTTACTAATTGTCATTTTAGCCACCGATGAGTTTTCGACTTTGATCTCTTATTAACTTTAACATATAGTACGACTTCAATATTGTTATCGTTTTGACCTCTAATTTTTTATATTTCATCCGGTGCTTTGCACCGGCCTTGTCACGTGACGCCACGTTGCGTTTCAACTTTTTTTTACTTTCCATATTTACAGTTATAATCTCCGACTTTTGACATATTTACGGTTTTAATCCTCGACTTTTACTAATTATCATTTTAGCCATGGATGAGTTTGCAACTTCGATTTCGTATTATACTTTGTCATATAGTACGACTTTAATATTATTATCGTTTTGACCTCTAGCTTTTGATATTTCATTGCTTTTTGATATGTGATACATTACGGTTTTGCGCCGTGACGTACAGGACATGAGACTTTTTTTATCAATGCATGTGACGAAGTCGCATAGACAAGACCCGATTGCGTGACCCAGCCGCTGCAAGGAGCGACCCGATCTTAAATCTAGTTTATACTAAATCATAAAAAGAGAGACAATAAAAAAAGCGAATAAATAAACTAAAAAGATAATTAATTTAAGTAAAAAGTCAAATTCAAACTTCATACTCATGCATCATACTCCGGTCGTCGAAGGTAACATCCAACCTTTTCTTGTTCATTCTCAACTTAACACACTCCACTAGAGCCTCCCGTGCAACACCAACGATCTCACCGCCCATCGGTTCGAATTCACAATTTTAACCGGATAACGGTGCGTCAATATAAACTGTCATTTGGAATAACGTTTTGAAGTAATTTTTACTTCAACCGACTAGTATTTTCCTTCTAGTCAAAAGCTCTAAATTATCGGTTTAGAATTCGAAAAAAACTTAACACCGTAAAAGAAAATTAACCGTGATCTGTTGGTAGCAAAAACGATAAATGTTAGGACTATCAATACATGTTCAATAGTTGGAAACATTAACCACCAATATTCTAATTATTTTAGGTGTATTTGAAGTTTTTTGATGAACTCTTTCACATGTGAATGAATTTTCATGTGTCCATCAAGAAAGCCTTGAATTTTGGGTGATATTAACTTTGAAATGTTCAACCCACGGGTTTTTTTTAACTCGAGGATGAAGCTATTGGTGATCAACGACTAGGTGAAGTTTTCTAATATTTTAAAATGTTGAGGCGACGTTCAAGTTTAAAGCCTTTAAACACACCTTTAAACACATACTTTGCTCCAATGCAAATATGCAAGCCAGCGAGAAAGAGAATATTGTTGTTTTGATCATTGTAGTTATCGCTAACGAGTAAGAGGTTACGTTTGTCTACTGGGGCGGAACTAGGGAAGGGTCAAATGGACCCGTTTTGTGTACATTCAAATACATTTTCGTGTTATTTTAATTTTACTTTGTTACTAAACATATAACGATGTGTAACTTTCCCGGTTTCGGTTTCAAATCAACTTCGAAGTGGAAAACGAAAGGTTCGGTTTTCTATCTGTCCGTCCGGTTGGCTCGAACATGAAGGTCGTGATCCGCCAAAAACAAAATAAAAGTAAATGGAGGTGCGGGGAATCGAACCCCGTGCCTCTCGCATGCGAAGCGAGCGCTCTACCATATGAGCTACACCCCCATTTTGTTTTTCCTTTTGATCTTTTAATTTAAAATTCTTTCTTGAAACAATAATCTTTGTACATTGAACTTGACATGTATATACACACTAACACGGTAACACCAGGTGTTTAATATTAAACTGGTGTTTTCACTTGTATAAATAAACATATCACTCGACGGCCTCTTGGCTTACTGACACCTAAGTATTTTTTCCAACCAAATTGGTGCGGTAATAATAGATGGCGATAAACATGACAGTGAAATTAACTATGACAAGGGGGTTTGCGGTTTTGAAGGAGCAGGAAATAGAAACTAGAGTGCAATTACGCTTGAAGAATTGTACAAAATTAACGAAGGTCGTGTGAGATCACTCACCAAGGTTAAACGAAAACCTACATAACGCAGTTGTTGCAGCCATTTAGAGTACCAAAATACATCCCAACATTACTATTATTACCCATGGCATTATGGACTATAGGTTTAAATCTCTACATGTGCCCATTAAGCTTTTAGAAGTAAAACGTTATCGTTGAAAAAACCTCAAGACAAGATATGAATAATATACAGGCTCTGTTAACTGAACTTTATATAAGAACAGAGCTTTCACAAGCACAATTGGTTACCATCCAAATTCAAAAGAAACCGGCTAAAACTTTAACTAGCAAACACCAAGGAAAAAGAACAATCCAAAACGAAATGAACCAAGCCAGAACACATTTTTTTGCCCAAATATACGAAAGCATTACTCCATAAGCACACGTCTGAAACAGTTGATCATCAGTTGTTATATCTGGTCCATGGGGGTCGGGGCCTTTGCTGCCCAGCTCCATTTCTTCTTCCACCATTGTTCTGTTTTTGCTGCTGCTGCTGCTGAGATAAAACCTTCATCCTTTGTTCCTTCATGTTTGCAAATAACGAATCCAGTGTCTGAGGCTTCTGCGTACTTGACACCACTTTCACTTGTTGTTTCTGCATAAATTACAACTATTACATACCCATTCTCTCCAATTGCATTTTTTATATGGATATAGTACTACCTTCACAGCATAGTCTCCATTGTTTTTAACTGGTCGAGCAACACCCCTGCAATACAAATTAGCAATCATTGAAAAAAGGCAACAGAATATACCTCACCAAGAAAACTTGCAGGTACCATCAATTAAAATCACGAATCAGTGTTCCACAGACCGGGAAAAGAGCCACCATTGTACTTACCATTAATCAGTTTAGCGAAATTGTTAATTAAAAACAAACCGAAACGGAGGTTGCCAATCAGAGCTAGTTTTATAAGCTTTGTAATTACTAACTAGACACTCAAACTGCAGCCTAGAGCAGATAACAGGTCCCCCAAAATACTAAAACCAAGTTACAATCAGAAACTTTGTCATCTCCATCATGGCCACGTCTTGTATTTAAATGAAGGATCTACTAAACAGCTTCCAAACTATGGATTACATGCATGACACTAGCCCCAGATAATGATTTTCCCAAATGATAAGTTGCATAGCATGAAGTAATACAGGTATTAAGCTCTCCCTCGAGCCTTCACAAGATCAATTGTAATCCGACCATCGTTTTTCAGAAGAGTGCACATGCTTAATGACAGCCATGGATAACTTCATCTTAGTTCTATAAACTATATCAAAGTGTTCTTAAAAAAATTTTAACTGTCATTTATGACAAATCTTTGAGGTCTCCTTAAAGGAAGTCTGAATTACATACTGCTATGCTTTGATTTAGCACAAACTCTACAAAACACGATGTCATACTAGACACTTGCATGATATGTAGGTGTTTTACAGTTATGTGGCAAAAAGATGCTTCAAAAGAACTTCTCCAAGGATGCGTAAAAATGTTAGGCCACTAAACTTCAAGATGAATGCTCCATAAATGACCAAGAATCACAGAAAGTTTAGAGATCTCGGAGGCCATTGATCATAAACATGCTACTGATTTCACCAAAAACACTGTTATTTTAAGTGTGATATTTTAAAATTTAAATCCATCCAATCCAGAAATAAGTCCCCATGATGCAAGTTAACCCAATGAGAACAAAGTGCCTTGTGCAAAGTAACTCCCCAACAACGCATCAAAATATTCATACTTAACATGTAACTATGTAGAATTCTTTCTGAGTGTCAAAACTTAATGGTTTTAATCAATCAGCAATCCCGAAAGGAGACCCCATGATGCAAGTTAACCAAATGAGAACAAAGTGCCTTGTGCAAATTAACTCCCCAACCGCGCATCAAAATATCCACACTTAAAATGTAACTATGTAGAGTTCTTTTTGAGTGCCAGAACTTAATGGTTTTAACCAGTCAGAACTTCCATTAAGCCCAAATCAGAAAAGACACAAGCTTTTTCACATAAGATGATTTCATGTATATAGATAAGCACACGGCTAGGTCATTGATTAGGTAAAGAGACCACAAGTTACCTGCATTAATTCACATACACAAGGACTCTCTTATCAGATGACTGTAAAAAAGAACAACCTGTACTAACTTACATTAACACAATAATGGACACTAAACAAAACTTGCCTTGGTTTATATGAAGTCACTGCTTGGTTTCGATTAAAATTCCTATTGTGAACAGGAGCAACTGCAGCCTTTCTAGCAGCCTCAGCTGCCAAGGGGAATTGGTTACCCTGAAAGTTAGATCTCCTTTGAGCAAGAACACCCTGATATCACAAAGACTAGTGTCAAAATTTGATATGGACATATGGTTATTGAAAAAAAATGTATGTGTCTAAATATAACCAATCCATGTTATTACATGCACCAGACCTGTCTAAGGGATGATCTAGAGTCCATGAAGCGGCGCAACCTCATAGATTTCTCTTGAACAACATTGTTGGAAAATTTCTGATTCTTGTTCTGCATAAAATAAAAAAACAATCGACTTAGGATCAGAAAACAATAAAGATACAGCAGATCTAAACACATCAAAGACGGGGGGCCTCTTACAGGAATTCTTTGTTTCTTGCCTTTACCAGCGGCAGTTCCATTCTTAGACATTTTAATAATATCATCTGACAAAAAAGATACATTATTAAACTTAAGCTCAACTAAACAACCTATCATAGGGAAACATATAAACAATTGAAACAGAAGTGTGTTTGTACCTAATGACATATCCATTTTCTTCTCTGTCATTGCAATTGCAGCAGGTGTAAGTGGTTTTGCTGCCATCTGTAGAAGTTACACCAAAAATGCAAACTTAATACACATAGATCCACCAATTACATGCATATGAGCATATCTATTTTACAAGCTCCATAATTCAGTAATCAAATAAAGATTGGTAAAATCCCCCAAACAATTACTGTAAACCACACGATTAACCTTCAATACCTCAACTACAAACACACAATATACAAAAAACAACAAAATCAGGCTGAAACAAATTAAAAAAACCCTAATTTCATCAAGCGAATCATCGATATTCAATCAATTTCACCATGACAAACTATTTCCTGATTGATTCACGATAAACTGGTCAAAACCGTTAACCACGCCATATATATTCATCCTAAACGCTTATGAACGAAACAAACACAAGAAAAAAGGAATTAATATCAGAAACAGAAATGATGAAACGAGTGATTACCTGATTCGATGAGGAAGTTGACGGAGGCGCGTGTGATTGAAGGTTAGGGTTACGATTTACGATGATTGAGGGTGGAAATAGTTTTACGCTATGTTCCCGAGTTTAGTTAACGAGGGAAAAGAAAGGAAAGAAAATCCTTTCTTTTCTCTTCCCTTCTCTTCTTCTCCTCTTTTCCTTTCCCTTTCCGTCCTTCCATTTCCTTCCGATTTGGAAGGAAAGAATTTTCTTCCTTTTTCCTCTTGTTTTCCTTCCATTTCCTTTCTTTTCTTTCCTTTAATGAAACTCGGGAACACAAATCCTTTTATTTCTTTTCTTTTCCTTCCTTTAATTAAACTTGGGAACACAACTAGTTTTTTCTTTCCTCTCATTTCTTTTCTTTTCTTCTCTTAAAGTAAACTCGGGAACATAGCGTTAGGGTTTTTGACGAACAATGATCGTATGACGAAAGAGAAACGCGTTATCTTAATTAGTAGGATGATTGACGGATGTGAAATTGGATTTAACCGCAACAACAAATTCGGGAGTTAGTTTTAACTTTCATGTCCGCACGCAATAGGATAAGTTTGGATTTCTTGTTATTATAAAAACTAGAAGTTAGAGCATTCATACCGAGAGAACTTTCTCTATCTTTAAATTTACACTAAAAATCATTATATTTTTTCTCTCTTTTTATTTAAATAATAATTTTTTATACATTTATCATTACAGTTTTTCTCTCATCCACTCACAACCACTTTCAAAAACTATTAAAAATTATAGGGGGTGAACAGTAGTTTTTCAAATATAGAGTTTATCTCTCATCCACCATCAAATATTCTCTTTCCTTCACTCACAACAACTCACAACCACTCACACTCACCCTTTAAAATATAAAAACTTTACTCACATACATTTGATTCCGTAAATGTGAATGCTCTTAAACAGGTGTTAATAAGTTTCCTGATAGCACTATTATGTTTTGAGTATTAGATCTGTAGCGAACCTAATCAACCTATAAGGGGATAGAAAGTGCCGAAGTGTCAGGTGAGTTATGGTGGCGAGCTCCACGAGCACATTGTACTTGGTGCCATGAGATGAGGAGACGAGCTTGTGGTTGAGATGGTGACTACGAGGGTCAAAATGTGAGTTTTATACTCAATTACATTTCACCCCATTTTGACAGTTGGAATTAAAAAATAAATTTTCAAAAACCCTCAATACAGTTACACACGACCATCACATATTTCAAGTACGCCCATACACATAGGCCCTGACAATTAACTTTTGCCTAGATGCATACCAACATTTTCATACCGTGTGAGCTCTTCATGTGGGGAATGCCCTTATCTCAAGGATTGAGATGGCTTGAAAAAAAATATATAAAGTGACATGGCCTGGTTTCATTCCAGGAACCCACCTTATAGGGGTGATCATTTCACAGGTTAAACCGTGAAACCCGCTTTAAAAGCCAGGCCCGAGACCGCATGTAATTGTTTATATATAAAAAGTGCGGGTTTGCGATTTTCGAATTCTACTGTTCACGGGTTCAGTCTGGTCTCGGGCCCAAACCTGTGAAAACACATATCAAAACCGTAAGTCGGTTTACATGTTTTATAATTCTTAATATTTTTAGATTTTAGGTTTAACTATGAACTATATTGTATTATTATGTATGAATTGGAGTATAATTCTCATATATATCAGTATATCATCTATGATATCTTATTTTCTATTCAAACATTCTTCTCGACTAATTCAACCACTCTTAATTAATTCAATTATCTTAATCTTAATTCTTGAGCATTTTCATTCGTATATCCTCTGGAACATCGTTCACCCCCTTCAACTCTTTTTAACAACTATATGTCTAAAGTTAGTAAAGACCCAATCAACATTAATAGTTTTTCAAGGTGAACAATCTCTTCCTCGTCATCTATAACATTAATCGTTCAATGGTTAATGTGTTTTCAACAAATGTTATTAGTAAAACAAGATCTATATTTACATGTATGCATGTCAAACCATCAAAGAGTCATTGATGCATGCATTAACACAACCATATATTTAACTAGGTTTAATACCCATGTGTATAAACAAATTATAACCATTATGTTTAACAATTTGTAAATATTAAATACTTAAGAATTTTACCCCATCAACTTATGAATGATGAAAAATTTTACTCAATTTCCCACCCAAACTCCCTATTATAAACCAAATATTTCCCCCCCAATAATTGCCCCTTAAAACCTTGATTTATTAGATAGAAGATGTCAAACCATATTTTCAAACAATATCTTTGACCTACAAGGTTGCGTACATGATTACTTACATCATCTATTATACTAAAAAATGAGTTATTAGCAAGCATGCGTACACATATATCTTTTTAATAGGGTTTGCGTACATATTTTAACTGAACTTTTAAACTCTTTGTTATTCTACTTGCATGCTAATATATGGTTTTGTGTAATTGAATGGCCAATACTAGTAAAGTAAAACATGCCCATATCACTTTGCATATGTATGAGAATCTTTTTTTTCAAACATGCTTATTTTCCGGGTAAAGTAGCCAAGCTCATTAAGACCGATCCGCTTAAGCTTATCTATACACGAGACCGCTACAAATTAAATGGCACGGTTACGGTTTTACATTTATGTTAATCGGTTTTTGGTTCGGTCCGAGTTTTGACTGTTCAGTCCGGGTAAAGCCCATTTGCACACTCCTACCACCTTATAGGCACTCCTTGCACCACATAATTTTTGTTCTCGAGTTTATATGCGATTGATTCTTGGATGCTAGATGAACCTTTAGAAGTTTTGTTCTCAAGTGTGTATGCAGCTGAATCATGGTAGCAGATAGGTCGTATATGGGGAATGGAGAGGTTCAATATAGTTAGGCCGGGAAGTAGTGTGGATTGTGGAGGCGAATGAGTTATTAAAGTTGATGTGTTATTGTTAAAAGATTACTTTATGTTGTTGTTTCGGCGCCGGAAGACAACATTCTTAACTAGAATTCTTGGGCTCCGTTGAAGGTAAATGTGTTTTGCTTGGAGGTCTCTTTTATATCGTTTACCAACTTATGATGAATTGTTAAAGAGGAAAATTGTGTCGGACGGGAAGCATGTTGTATGTCTTTATCGGCGAATGAATTGATGGACCGCATATTTACATCATGTTATGTCGTGGTTGTTGTATGGCAAAACATTAGCTCTTGTGTAAAATATAATTTTTTATTCGTTTTAACATTCACGAATTTTATGAAGATTCATCAGTTTATTCCAGGGAGTGTCACAAAGGGTGATGGTCTCTTGTTGGTGTTTATCGAGAGCTTGGAATAATTGTGTTTTCTCTGATAATCATATAAAGGTTATTAAGATAATGGGGGAGATTAAGGTGCTAAGCCATCTATGGATTTGAAATATAGCAAAAAATCTAGTGTTACATTGAAACAAATGGAGAATTTTTATTTGTAAAGGCTTTGGTCGATTTTTCCTCTGCCTCTAGTATCTTGGTAGTTGGTCTGGTTTATAATGAAAGTTGTCGTTCAAAAAGAAAAATTAGGTTTGGAGTGTAGATTTCACTAATGAGTATGTGAAAATTGTTTACGTGTGTTCTGTTAAAAAAATGAAATAACCATCGTGGTTACAATCAAATTGCAAATTCACATTCACTAGTGTACAATATTATTGAATATAGCAATCAACCAGATCCATACTCGATATACAACACACATAAATAGAAAATTTTAAGACAAATTTCAATAGCAGAACATAATTTGAATGTAGAAAGTGTAGAAAAAACTCATTGGATGGAACAAGATGCTTGTGTTTGGAAGCATATAAGACAAGCGACCTTGCGGTTCGTGAAGCAGATTTTTAGATTTGAAAACTCGTCATCGAGTAATCTATCAACCAGATTAGTTGTATCAGATCGGAGTTTATTCATATAACAGAATGGAGGAAAACAAATTAGGTGCAAAGAGCATGTTTGGTTTGGGTTGGTTTAGTTTTGGCGACAATGACATAAAACATGCGGTTTGCAATTTAAAAAAATGGAAAAAATGACCCTAAGATTTGCTATGGTCATAGGTTTTTATAACAATAAAAGTTAAAAGGTGATTATTCCTTTTTGTTACCAATTAAGTCCTAGCTTAAAATTAGCAACCCAGGCTGGTGTAACTAGTTGATGTAAGTCCCCCTTCTGCTATGTTAGTTTCGCTTTTGGAATATTATGGGTCAATTGAGAGTCCGTACCATCGAAGAAGGTATGATGCTATTGGATGATGCAAAAGCAACAGAGTCAAAGAATATGTGACAACAGGATGAAGAAATGGCACCTGATGACATTAAAGCTTAGATTTTGCATTTTTGCTATTAGTATGTGTAAGATCCCAAGTTTCAAGATATGTATTATTGAGAAACTATCTATATTTTTGTGTTAAGGACGTGTTTGTGTTCGTTAATGGAAAAGACATCTGAGTTCTGTTGCTGAAGTTCAACAACTTGAGGATTGCATGGCTCTGATTCAAAATATGTAAGTTAACCAAGGAGAAGACAATTGGACTTGGAATGCAGATCCGATTTTCACAACAAGCCCTGACACAGGATACTCGTGGAACAATTGGATCCCCATTAAAGTTGACATTTTCAGATGGAGAACCATTAGAGAAAGAATGCCCACAAAGAAATCGTTATCCACCAATATATGCTTTTAGTTTTGATGACATTATAAATATTCACAATTCTTGCAACTCATCGCCTAGACTCAGGAAGGCGATCAATGCAATCATGATCACGACCTCATGGTGTATCTAGAAAGGAAGGAATGACCTCATTTTTAAGACAAGCAAATTTCGGTGATAAATATTTTTCACGAAGTTAGATTCTCCTTTTATCTTTGGATTAAGAATATGTCAAAGTTCAAATATATAAAATGAAAAGACTGGTGTACTTTTTCCCTGTAAGTCCTTGTTTTTTATGCTAGCTTCATAGCGTTGTCAATAATAGTAGCCGTTAAAAAAATGAATTTAAAAGATCGTATGACATGACGTTATAGAGAGTTTGAGGGAGGAAGTTGTGATTTATAGACAAAGTCAAGATTTGAAACCAAAGACACATCAACCATCAACCATCAACCATCAACCATCAACCATAAACGTGCATCGAATATAACCACACGTTTAAACTTTCAAGACGGATCATGTTATTACGAGATCCAAATGACATGTTTAATGTTCCCACGCATCATTGATGGTTCAAGTCATTATCATTATCAAGAATGCGAACACAAAATGCACAAAACAGAGAAATCAACCATATCGTTATGGACAGAAGCTTCCTAATGGTTTTGATTTATCATAATATATACATCAAGTGTTTAGAAAATCTAAACTACGGGATGGAATCACTACCAGAGGGCTTTGCTTCGGCTATTTGGGTCCGAGTTACAGAACCTAAAAGATGGCGTGTATTTTAGTTATTTTATTGTGAGTCAAAAGAAATCAGTTTTGAATAGAAATGAAGCTAAAATTAAAATATTATGGGGGCATATTACGGTTTTAGAAAAAGCTAAGTAAGTATATGATAGCCTCTTAATGATCATTCGCATCTTACCTCTTAATGGTTCAAAACCTCTAAACCGTTAGCTTATAAAAAAATATTGAATGATGAAGATGTAGCCTTTGATTAAGAAGACTTCGGTGCTGTTTGTTTTTTTGTAGGAAAATGTCTGCAGTCTGCGGATCACAGCTGCAGAAGAAAAGGTGGACTAAACATCTGCAGTCTGCAACAAGAAGACTGTTTGTTTTTTTAACTTCTATAGTCTGCTGGAATAAACTGATGGTGGTGATGGTGGTGGGGGGACACTGATGGTGGTACTGGATGGTGGTGGGTGGGGGAAAGTGGTGAACAATGGATGATGGTGGTGGGGGACAATAGTGGTGGTATTGGATGGTGGTGGGTGGGGGACGGAGTTGGATAGTGGGTGGTGGTGGTGGGGGACGGTGGGTGTGATGGACAATGATGGGTGGTGGTGGTGGTGGACAATGGTGAGTGGTGGTAATGGTTGTGGTGGACAATGGTGGGTGGTGGTGGTAGTGGATATTTGGTGGCGGGACGGTGGTGGTGGTGGTGGTGGGTAGAGGACGGTGGTTGATAATGGGTGGTGGTGGTGGTGGGGGTGGGGGATGGTAGGTGATGGTAGACAATAGTGGGTGGTGGTGGTTGTGGTGGACGATGGTGGATGGTGGTGGTTGTGGTGGACAATGGTGGTGGTGCTGGTGGACAATGGGGGTAGTGGTGGTGGTGGTGGTGTGGTAGACGGTGATGGTGGTGATGGATAATGGGTGGTGGTACTAGATGAAGGTGTCCAACTCTTCTCTGCAGACCTTAGAAGATCTCAGAAATGGTTGGTTCAAGTCTGCACCAGGAAGAGGTCACGCAGACCTTTTTAATGAAACGTCTTAGAAAAACAAACAGTCTGCAGATGTCAATGTCTGCGTATGGTCTGCGCAGCGCAGACATAAAGACTACACAGACCTTTTCTGAAAAAACAAAAAGCACCTTCACCTCGTCTATCATAATTTTTATCTTTCCTTCTATTTTTAAATACATTCCCACCGGTTACCAAACAGTCCCAAATTCACTCTAAATGATATGTTCCCTACAAAGCAAATCGTCTGCAACACCACAAGCCACCACCATCATCAACAAGAAACCTGCAACCCTAATTAACCCATCCTCACGTCTCCGATTGATCCCACCATCACCACCATCGGCCCTATAATTAACCTTCCACCACTGTTCAATCGATACGGTAGTTATATCTATTTATGTTTTATACCGTTGATTCATTTCTGATATAATCACTTTTCCTTCATATTGCTTTCTACTTATCTAACTTAATGTCTACATGGACTAATTAGCTTAAACCACATTCACTCAGGCAGCTATTGATATTATTTATTTTAAACATAAGCAATTAAGTTACCAATGAGACGACTTAAATTGCTATTAACTTGATTAGTTACTAATTAAGTTCCCATATATTGCCAGTTTTTGGTCTCAACTATTGATGCTTTTATACATCTTCATATATATGTACTAATGTGTTCCTTATGTGGCTAATTAATTCTATTCTATGATTCGCGGTTGTTGTGTTTGTTATATCTTTACATTTGTGATGTCATTCTGTTTGATTATCGTGTTGTTGATTCGTGAGCCATTTGTATTGGGCATTCTTTGTATTATTTTATGTTTATTGACTATTGTATACTCCGTATATCTTATGTCATAGATTTCGTTCGCTGAGTAGCTAGAAGACGGTCCATTACCCTAGGCCTCAAGCAGTTGTCAAGCGATCTTAAAAGGTTAGCAAATCGAATTCTTTCTTGACCCTTTCATTGTTTTAGTTGGGTTGCTTACATGGTTTGGCTGCATTGATGTTATTGCTTTAGGGTGCGGTTAGGTTTAGCATGTTTGCCAAATAAAGTATCATTATTTGACCAATTAGTGATCCATTTTTTCCCCTGCTGAATATTTTTTTCTGGGTCTGCCACAGTTAAGTCAGTATTGGATCCATTGATAGGCACATGACACTGTTTTTTGCCTTATTTTTTGCATACATTAGTAATTTTAAAAAATTACTCACCATTTGTTAATTTTTTGTAACTCTTATGTATTCTCATTTTTAGCACCCATAGTTGTTTTTTATGCTAGTTTTCAATTAACGGTTAACCACTTTTTTTATTATCATCTGTTTTTTTACCCGACCTGCTTTGACAGTTTGACACTTTGACTTTGACCTACCCGTATTTTGCCGTCCTCTACCAAGTGTTCCTGTATTCGCCACTGACTAGCATATAAAGAAGTAAAAAAAAGAAGTTTTTTCGTTTCTTCAATATATACCTCAAGCACATGGATTTTTTTCTGTTTATATTCATCATTTTTGTTAAAAAATGAACATTTTCACACAGCACATCTCAAAAATACCAACTAGAAAAACGCTTGAACATCGATTACCTGTTAACTCACAAGTCACAACACAACGTATATCTGCAGAAGCTCAGCAATGATCTATGAATCCAGTTTCAGTTTTGATAACATTTTCCATAGTTGTGCAGATACCCACAGATGAAATCAATCTCCAGTTGTAAGCCCAACTTTATACCTGGTATCGCTGCTATTACAACACAATCATTGCTGCGTATTCATCACCAAGCGCATGCTAATCCTCTCCAATCGACCTTACCTCCTACCCAACTTGATGATTTCACTGCCGCCTGCTACCGCAGAGACCTCCCGGCTGCCATGAAAGCTTTGAGCTTCATGCAAAAGCACCAAATTTGGGCTGATTCTGTAACATATTCTGAGCTCATCAAGTGCTGTTTGGCTCGTGGTGCCGTTCAAGAAGGAAAACTAGTCCATAAACACGTTTTCTCTGCTGGCTACCAACCAAAAACTTTCTTGATTAATACCCTTATCAATATGTATGTTAAGTTTAACTTATTGGATGAAGCACGGGAACTGTTTAATCAAATGCCTGAGAGAAATGTAGTCTCTTGGACTACCATGATAGCTGCTTTCTCTAACGCTGGAATGAAAGACGAAGCCTTGATGTTCTTGATTTTTATGCTCAGAAATGGTGTAAGTCCTAACATGTTCACTTATTCTTCTGTTTTGCAAGCCTGCAGTGGTTTACCCAGCCTTAGGCAGATCCATTGCAACATTACTAAAGTTGGTTCGGACTCTGATGTATTTGTGAGAAGTGCACTCATCGATAACTACTCTAAGTGGGGTGAACTACCCAACGCGCTAACCGTTTTTAATGAGATGAAGACAAGGGATTTGATCGTTTGGAACTCAGTAATCGGTGCCTTTGCTCAAAACAGTGATGGGGATGAAGCTCTGAATCTTTTCAAACGCATGAAGCGATGTGGGTTTTTAGCAGATCAGGCAACATTAACTAGCGTTTTGAGAGCTTGCACTGGGTTGGCACTGTTAGAACTAGGAAGACAAGTTCACGTTCATGTGCTGAAGTACAATCGAGACTTGATTCTCAGCAACGCGCTTCTTGACATGTACTGCAAGTGCGGTAGCATGGAGGATGCAAAGTTTGAGTTTACTAGAATGACACGCAAGGATGTGATCTCTTGGAGCACCATGATCATAGGTCTGGCCCAAAACGGTTTCAGCCATGAAGCCATAGAGATGTTTCAGGTAATGACAAACTCAGGCATCAAACCTAACTACGTAACAATACTTGGGGTACTGTTTGCTTGTAGCCATGCAGGGCTCGTTGATAAGGGACGATCATACTTTCAATCAATGGAAAAAGTTTTTGGCATCAAACCAGGTAGAGAGCACTATGGCTGCATGGTTGATCTACTTGGAAGGGCGGGGAAGCTTAACGAGGCTGTTGAGTTAGTACACAACATGGAACCTGAACCAGATGTTGTGATGTGGAGAACTTTGCTTGGCGCGTGTAGGATTCACCGCAACATGGATCTAGCTGCATATGCTGCTAAACGAGTGCTGGATCTTGACCCTGATGATCCAGGAACTTATATCCTGTTATCAAATATTTATGTGAATTCTAGCAGGTGGGAAGATGCTGAACAAGTGAGGAAGATCATGAGGAACAACAATGTGAGGAAGGAACCAGGTTGTAGCTGGATTGAAGTAGATAAAAAGATTCATGCCTTCATATTAAGGGATAATTCACATCCAAACATAGATGAGATCAGACGGAAGCTGATACACTATGTTCAGAGATTAAGGGAAGTGGGTTATGTTCCAGATACGAGTTTTGTTTTGCAAGACGTTGAAGGGGAACAAATGGAAGATCCATTGTTATACCATAGTGAGAAGCTAGCAATCGTATATGGCCTAATGGCTTTAACTAAGGGAAAGACCGTAAGGATCAGGAAAAACCTTAGAATCTGTGGAGACTGTCATCTGTTTGCTAAACTTTTGGCACAAATGGAAGATCGTAACATAGTTATTAGAGATCCAATTCGTTACCATCACTTTCAAGGAGGAGTTTGCTCCTGTGGTGATTATTGGTAGCAGAAACTTGTATTTTATTCAAAACTGGTTAATATAAAAAAGGCTAGTAACAGATGGGGTTTTTTGTTTTTGTTTATGGCAAGTCCCTACCTAACTGAGGATAATATACCAGTGTTCCAATGACTTCTCTGGTGATGGGTCCTGACAGCTATAAAAACGCCACCAAAAGCAAACTTCTACCTGTTTACTTTATGGTTGCTACAATATAGTTTAAAATAGTAAGTTGACACGGCATATCTTCTGCCCAAAAGTGGTGGATGACTTCAGTTTGCGAATAAATTAAGTTGTTCTGGATTTGCAGTGGGATTGCTGTGTCGATGGTGATGAAACATGTTGACAACATTGTGAAGGTAAGGCCTTTCTTTTTGTTCGTAACCTGAATGTTTCCATAGATGCCCTACATGACTAGCATTGCCTTTATTGCATTTGCAGGTTCATTCGACTTCTGTAGCAGTGCTACTAACATCATGTATGTGGGTTCGACCTGGACCCCTTAAGGTCAAATCAAACGCACAAGTTTCGTATTGGGTTCGTGGTCCTATAGTCTGTGTTTTGTTTGGACATGACAAGACTATCAGAACAAGCATTTTCATGTGTCATCATTTATAAAGCCTTTAGCAAATACTCAAATCAACTACTAGAAACTTCAATGAACTTTAAATAATTGTGTAGTCTTTGCTAATCGAATCAATCGTTAATTGACCGGGACAACTTTGTATATGTAAGTAGATTATTTTGAATCTTGAAGATTTAATAGATGCATTTCTGTTGCGTTTTGCCATCATCTACAGGTGTTTGGGAAGCTATCCAAGAAAGGCAACAAATGAACAACCCCAAGTTGCAACTGAAGAAGCTAAAATTGATGGTATTGTGAGTTTGTTTGCAGGCCAATTTAGTTTCATAGAGTCGTCACCTATCCGGGGACATGATCGATGATTTGAGCTCTTGGAGATTTAGACAGTGACCGACACCTAGGTTGCCTTCTATTCTAGCCTAGGAGTGCCTTTAGTTGGTTTAAAGGTATGTTTTTAGGTATAGGTGTGGGCGTGTGGCTTTAAGCCTAGTGGTGATGTTTAGTTTATGTTTTATGTATATGTCTTGTGTGACATCTGCCCCGAACCCGAATCCGGATGCCCGATTCAAACCCGAGGTAGTTTATCTTTTAATTGTAATTCGTATTTATTTCCGCAAAATGTAACGTCATTTTAATTATGAATAAATATATCGAATCTTTACGTTATTCTCATCGTATTTAACGAACCGTTTTATATCTCAAAATATTTAAAGTATACTAAATAATCACTATTTATATTATCTAAATCCAAAAATATATATATAGTGCTTCGTAAAAGAAAACTATTAAAAAATATAAAAAAACAAATACAATAAACGTCTTGTAATAACCCCCCTAACGTTATCAACGAACTAATGATGCTAC
The DNA here is from genome assembly GCA_030867185.1 of Tagetes erecta. Classification (NCBI taxonomy): domain Eukaryota; kingdom Viridiplantae; phylum Streptophyta; class Magnoliopsida; order Asterales; family Asteraceae; genus Tagetes; species Tagetes erecta. Next base: position 18,579,917 of record CM061492.1, on the reverse strand, counting down.
AACGCCTCCTTTAAAAACGTTACGTCTCAACTCGGTCATTTTAGTTAGTTAATATATGCAAAAAAAACTAAACTTTGGGCCAAATGTGTAATGTTTGAAAGTTAAAACTTAATAATTAAAATAAACGAACAACTAAAGACCAGGGACCAGAAATGTAAAAACCCCAAACCCCCCCCCCCCCCCCCCCTGCTACGCGTCTGCGTCGCCCTGTTCACCCGACCACAATGTCCCCGTCTCCGACCATCTCCGACCACCTTGTTCCGGCCTTTTTTCTCTTCGATACCCGCACCACGCAAGGTTAATCCATACGCAATTAATACTACACGCTCAATCGATCATTTATAACTCTCAAACCCCCCCAAAACCCGTCAATCCTCTACCCACCCGTTTTACTCCGGCGAGACTCCGATTACACCCATTCCGGCTCCGTTTCAGGTGATTCTTAGTTCCATTTTAATCCTATCAACATCCTACAACTCCCTAATCCTTCAATTTTATCTCATATCCATTCCAGATTCACGAAAATTGATCCAAACAGCCGCAACTTGTTCTTCAATCTAATCCACAACGAAACTCCACCAAATCGTAAGTTTCTTATACCAAAATAACCGTGATTCCATGGGGATTAAAAGCCCCATGGTTAATTTGTCTGGGATTATCAGGTTCGATCGAATTTGATGGTTTTGTGATCTAGGGCTTGAATGGGACTTGGGTTATGGTTCAGAGAAAGTGTTAAAACAATTAAAATTCTGTTTATAAACAAAAACGCGCGCCTGGTTCACTGGTTTGTGCGTGTGATTGTGGTTGAAGAGGTCACGGGTTCGATCCTGTCCCCACTCCTTTCTTTTTAATTACTTATTTTAACCACTTAAACCACCCCTATATTAATCTAATGATCTAAAATTGTTAATAATATGTTTTAAAGGTTAAAAACATATAACTGTATTTTATGTAACAAAGAATTAAGTTTGTAAGTTTTATACAAAAACATGTTCTTTTTATAAATGACTAAAGTTACTAATTTTCATATAAATACATATTCTCATAAATATTTAAACGAAACGTTCGAACGTTCAAACCCGTTTAAAAACCTTGATTTCTAAATCCGAAACATTTGACTTCGGACTTAACTCCGGTTACCACGGTTCCATTTCTAAATTAAGATCTTTAAACTTTTATTTATTTATACGTTATATAACTTTTATTAATCAAATGATTAAGTTAATAATATGTATTAAAAACTAAAATGTATAAGTTTAAATAAAGATTCTAAGTATTATTATCAATATATTATTAATGTTTTCTAAAATGGATCCTTGCAAAATACAAAGTTTTAAAGACTAATAATCGGTTTCGTATAAAAACGCTCGGTTACGGTTCGTACCAAAAATCCCAAATCTCCGTAAATTCTTATTATTTCTATTCTAGTTTCTATACTATATGTTTTTCTAAGTTAGGATTCTCATTATTTAGGTGATACTAATATTTGGGAAATCCTCGGTTCCAGTTGATTTATTTCTATACCATTTCTGTTTCGTATTCAAGGTGAGTAAATTCACTCCCCTTTTTACTTTTATATTTTGGGGCTGAAATATGTTCAATTACTATTCAATGTTTTCGGTTTTCATTTCTTTGTTTCTATTTTCAAATGAGATCATTAAATGTGTTAGTCTTGTTCGCGGCAAGATGCAATTCTTATGTGGTAGTTTAAAGTAGTATTGTTACTTAGTAATCCCACCGGTACAATGTTAGCGCTAATGGTTTGACAAACCCACCTGCCTGTACAACATCGATAGGTGATTTAAACCCGACCATTCAATGTTACGAGTTACTATGTTACAAGTTGCTATACGATGATACAAGTTGTCATGCTATGTTGCTACGTCCCTTAGATGCTTAAATAATTACTGATAACTTATATCGAGACGGTTATGTGACGGTTGCTAAAAAGGTTATCTTTAATTAATAACATGAGTTGGTTCCTCATGACAAACGATTACAAGATACTATACAATGATGTGTTCAATGTGCTCAATGTGTTCAATGTGTGTTCAAGGTGTCATGGTCGAGAATGATATGAAATAGCTATGCATGTAAGATTGCGCAGCATATTATGATGATCTCAGATTTCTATATTACTATGTATTCAAATTGTGGTTTACTCACTAGCTTTAAATAGCTAACTTTATTTTTACATATTTCAGGTGATGCATTAGTTTGATGTTATTGCGGTTCATTCAAGACATAGGATGCCTTGGACTTAGAATAATTGAACAATAAATTACTTTGATTGCCGGTCTTTATTTCTGAATTTATGACTATTTATTCCTCATTTATGTCACAACAATTATTACATTAATGATATTAAAATATGCTTTTAGTGTGCCATGTGCTTTGTACTATTGATATCCAATTCCATTGACGCGCCCGGTGTATTCCGCCGCCGGGCGGGGTGTCACACCTTGCTGCTCTCTTTATGTTTGATATCAATGCATTCAGAAATGGACTACAACAATGAACCGGTTGCATTTCTGGTCCAACTTGCCTGTCCAATCCGGTTATGAAAACACTTATTTTTATTTTATTGCCGTTTCTACTTAACATACACATGAACATGAATAATTTTTTAGATGAGCCTCACCACCACGATCTTCCCTAGTACCCGCCCGTTCGGGCCGGGATAGGACATGGCCCAGATCCATTTTAGGACATGTACCTGATATTCATCATTGTGATCATAAGCCACACTTTTGGCAAAGTGAAGAACTATAACCATTACCAAAAGAAATTACAGAAAAAAAAAATATAAGTTACAAATGAATAAAGAAAAAAAAATATAAGTTACAAATGAATAATAATTAAAATAAAAATTAGAAGTATATAAAAAATAGTTTTTAATATAATCCTTACCGACTTTTAGGTCTTTAGGAGTCACGTTCCATGCGCAAGAGCGACCTCCTCCATGTAACCTTTTGCAACTAATTAGCTTCTTCTGTAACATTCGGCTGTTTCTCGCTTTCTTGTATGTTTACTTGTTGGTAGTGGTAGTGGAGATGTAGATTGGCGTTTTCTTGAGCGTCAAGTGTGGGTTCTGGTTAAGTTTCATACATAATCTCAACATGGGGGGGGGGGCTATTCTTGTTGGTTGCACTTCTAATTGGCAAAACCATCCATGGATGAGGATTGAGATTGAAGTTGGGAACGTAACAAGCATTTGAGTCAAATAAGTTGTAATGTGGATGGTTAGGGTTCATAACTTAGTTGTGGTTCAGGCTGTTGTATGAGTTGTGAGATTCGTCCTAAGTAATGGAATGAGAATGAGATTAGTAGTAGTAAAATGATAAAACATGGGAAGATTGCGGTAAAAATTCATGTTATATGTGGATAAATGTATAATCTAATATTGTGTTGTAAATATAGTAAACACATCATTAAAAAAATTAATGCCTAACAGATCTTTGTTTTATTCGCTCGTGATGGTGATAAAATAGGGCTCTAACGCCTTTAATGACGATCAGGAGCGGTGTGGGGGCATAATAGCCTCATCACATTAGGTTATAACGCCCCATTACCTAAGGCCTAATTAAGTTTTTATAAACTCAAATTTAGAATTTTTATATACCATGAAATGAAACTACAAAGAGTAAATGTTCCTCTAGACTCCAACCTATGCCCATTATGCAAGCAACCTCCAGAGAAACGGTCGAGCACACTTTTATCGCTTTTATCATGCTTCCTCACTCTGATGCTTGATCAACAATTGGTGTAAGGTCTCTTAAATCTTCGCCTCCACAATACAAGACCTGTTTGAACCACATAAGACTGCTCAGACAAACCCAATGGGAAAAAAAGGAATTTCAAGCTATTGTTCTAGCGTCCATATAATACCATTGGAATATGAGAAATAAGGTGTTGTTCCGAAACAAAAAAGCCTATAAACAACAAACTCATAAAAGACGTAATAAAATAAAATGAAAGTACAAGGTCTTAAGTGGTATATTCTATAAAGTTTTAGACCTATATATATATTTTCCATGTCCAAAACCAAAACCCTTGTTTAAGCTCTGTTTAATACAATCTCACCATTCGCCGCTCTCATCCGCCAGCGTTTGATTATCTCCGGTAATTATATTTACACCTATTAACCTTCTTTTTTCTTTATTTAATTTTAATTATGAATTTCGAATAATAATTTTTCATACTCGTGCTAGTTTCTTTTGATACGCCTAATTTAATTCTTGCACCGGTTGTGTTAAGTGTTGATGAAATTAAAAGCTTGTTAATTTACTTATTGAAGTGAAGTTTAGCAAAACTTACCTCAAGAGGTAGTGTTGTAGTTTGAGGTTTTGATAATATGATATTTAAGCGGTTTGAGTGTTTAAAGAATATGAGGATTTGTCTCAAAAGTTAGCATTTTCATGTCGTGACAAAAAAAAATGTGTAATGTGTTACAGCGCAAGTTGTTGTCAGTTTACATGCCACCGCTTTATTGTAAAAGTTTGTCTTTTCAATGTGTAATGGTTTCCGTGTACCTTTGACTTTATTGTAAAGAGTTTGTTTTTCAATATGTAATGTTGTTTGGCAAAATCTGAATCAATTAAGTGCTGAATGGTTAAGAGATTGAAACCATTAAGAGGTTTTATCAAAGAGAGGGATGTTGGGGTAGAACTTCAGATTAGACTAAATTTGGTATATGCTTCATTCAGTTCCCTTCAACATCTCCTTGTTAACCATTCAGCACTTAACTGAACCATTCAGAGACTCTTTTTATGAAGAAAAAAAAACGCTCTGAATGATGAATGATTAAGCACTGAACTGAACCATTAAGAGGTGAAACAAACAGCCTCTTATCTGTTAATCAGAACTAGTTTTGTTGTAGCTACTTTTATAAACACACAATTGTTGATTTTGAATAAAGAAACTAAACTATTTGATTGCCACTAGACTTTGATATTTTGAAGATGTTGATATCACCAGGAAAAATTAGTTGTTAGAAACCATGGCGGGAGGGAAACTCCGGAAGGAGAAACCGTCACGTGGGGCTGCTGGTTCGTCGAATCATTAAAAGTATATTAGTTCGGTCCTCTATAGTTTAGAGATAAATTTTTTTTTTTTTTTTTTTTTTTTAATAATTGAATTAAGATAATATTAGATCACAAACCAAACTACATCCGGATAATGGGTAAGCGAGCAACAAGCTGCGCCGCTATCCCCTTTTGAATCGCAAAGCCTATTCTACTAAATACAAATCCTTGGTTTCCCGGGCTCTGCGAGTCGCTGTGGACCACCTTCTGCACCCGCTCCAAAAAGCGTACCGCCTCGGGGGCTAGGGATCCAAAAGTGTCGAAGGCAAATGGAATGAACACGTGCTGGTTCTCTAAACATGCTGTCTCATGCTTAGCCACCTTCTTAGATTCTGCCCTCAAAACTGCTTGTCTCGGAACGAAACCACTATCTCTCAGCCACACCAATGGAGATAAATTAAACTAACTTCCTTTACATTTGACACTATTAATAGGTTATCCAAGGAGACGTTCTCAAATGTGATCTTCCGTACTTCGACATTTGTGTAGCCAACATTCCATACCAAATATCATCTCCTCTTACTTTTAAATTACTAAATCACCGCCCGTTGTTTAGATGTGCTGTAATAATGTTCCAAAGGGAGTTCGCCATGAGATTAGTGGCCCAACCCGGTGACACACTCTACTGTCGTCTTTCAGTAAACACCCAACTTCTGGCCCGTGTTTCCCACTTACTAAAAGTCGGAAGAAACAATTTCAGACCCCCTCCTAAGGTTGACTCATCTGTAGTCAGAATCGAGCCAAGAAAGCCCACTCCATCTGTCAACTTTAAAGAATGGGACGGTTTGGTCAGAATTTGTTTCACTAGAAAGAACAAAACCATAGGGGCAATCTTTAAGCAAAAACGCGTACTTTCAATATTGGAGAAAAACTATAAAACGCTACAAGCGTTACAAAGCTCTCAGGGTAATCAAATGGCAACTGATGCATCTGTTCTTGGAGATAGTAGTGAGCTTACAATGGAGACTGATGATAATGACGATGGCGGTGATGATGTTGAAGACGATGATGATATGGAAATGGATGATGGGGAGGCAAAGGGGTCGGATTTTAAAGATAAAGTTTTGAATGTGTTGAGACTAGGAAAATACGAAGATAAGAGATCGTCGAAGCTTGCACAAGCCGATTTTATGCATTTGCTATCATTGTTCAACCAAGCAGGCATACATTTTTCTTGAATGAGTTGCAAATTTTCATGATATATGTATCATTTTAGCTATAATCTTATACATCTATGGTACCTTTTTTTCATAGAATATAGTTGTTAATTTGTGTTTGCATTATTGGAATATAGCTTTTGTATTTAAATTGTATGAGGGTTTTTTATTCTAGTTAACTAAACTACTAAACTACTAAAGCCTGCATTTAAATTGTATGAGGGTTTTTTATTCATGGGTTTTCTATATACAGGGCCATTGAGGTCCAAATAGTTAAAAAAAAATGAAACATGGCTTTGATAACCCTTTACATATTTACTACTAAATTATAAATATATATGAAGGACATTTGTGTTTAGAGCATTATGTCATGAGTTTAAACTAGGGGTGTTCACGGTTTGGTTTTGACGGTTTATTGATCAAACCATAAGCCAAACCGTTAGTACGGTTTTTGCATATCGAAAACCGAAGCCGAACCATTGAAAACACAAACCAAACCAAACCAAACTGTTACTAACGGTTTGGCTCCGGTTTGGTTTCACGGTTTGGGCCTATATTGGGCTTGTATACTATACATGTTCATCTTTGTGCTAATATAAGATGTCAAAAAAATCAACACCAAATAAACACATAATAAGTACAAAATTATTCTAATAAAAGCTTAGAATAAGCTGCCAAAATACACAAAAAAGCTTAAAGTAATTAGGTGTTCAAAACAAACCAAGTCAAAACATAGTTTGCTCGGGCTAAGGGGCTATGCTAAAATATATAGGATAATCATTTTGGGCTTCAATTATCTAAATGTTAGTTTGCTCGAGCTAATGGGCTATGCTAAAACTAAAAAAAACATTTACTAATATATAATATGAAATATTATAAATAATTATATATCTAATATAAAAAATATATAATTTTGAAATACTTAAATCCTACGGTTCGGTCCGGTTTTATCCGACCGGTTTTTGGTAAAAACCATAAGCCAAACCGTTCATTACGGTTTAAATTTTTTGAAGCCGACCGACCGAAAGTTAAAAATAAAACCGACCATGAAGCCAAACCGATGACCGGTTTGGACGGTTTCACGGTTTTAAACCAAACCATGAACACCTCTAGTTTAAACCTCAAGTGACAAGTGTAATTTATTTGATGTAATATAGACAAGTAAGATAGTAAACTTCAGGAACTTTATTAGTAAGTTGTAGAAGTTAAATAAGTTATACTTAAAAAATAAAACAAGGTGCTAATCTAGTTGTAAGAATACAAAAATTTACATTTCAATTATGTGATATATAACCGATGTTGTAGAATTTGCTAGGTGGTAGCCGGTCGGTGAGGTATTTTGGAGCTAGTAATTGGCATTAATGAATTTGGTATTTTTATATGTAAATTTCAGTTTTATGTATATATACCATATAGACATATTTTTATATGTATTTTTCTATAAAAAAAAGTTCAATCTTCTATATAATATAGCAAAATCAAATTTGCTTACTTGGCATCATTTGAGATCCATTTGCTTAGTTGACATTATTTAAGAGATTCTCTCAAAATTAATAATATTGTTATATTTTAAAAAATATATATCTATCTATAATGATTTATTATAATAATATTAATTTTCATTTGATCTCCTAATATTTAGCACAATATTTAAAAAATTAAGACTATTTACATTTTCAACCCTCTCCTACTAAGGGTGTATTTGGACCAGAATATATTTATTAGGGTACTAGGTTTAATACCCGTGTGTTACACACGGGTTAAATAGTAATATTTATAAAGAAATTATAACCATTATATTTAACAATTTGTAAATATATAACATTTAAGGAGTTGGCTCCATCAACTTGCATGGTGTAAAATTTAGCTAAATTTTACCTCCCAAACTTCCTATTATAGAAAAAAATCCCTCCAAAAATTGCCCCCTAAAAGTTTGATTTATTAGATAGATAAAAATAAAACTTAGAGATAAAATTATTAATAACAACAACTAAATACATAATTATATTTTAAATATACACAACTTTTTATACGACATTGTTTAAACAAAAAACTACACCATAACGAACGTTAAATTCTCTTTAATTTGATTATAATATTGTTATACCAAACAACAAGATTTTAAACAAATTTTGTGTTTTAGTTTTACCACAGTTTTATCTCAAAACTGATTGGAACCTTTCATGTCCATAAATATCCATAAAATCATCATATAAGTGTTATGTCCCCGAGCGTAGCGCGGGCACTAACCTAGTTTTATATATATACGTAAGTTTTTTTTATGTATACACATTTTCATATACACAAATTTGGCAAGAATTTTCAGAATTTGGTTGAAATTTTGCCAAAATTGCAAGTTTTGATATGGTCTGCCTAGGTCTGATTAGGACTAATTAATCCCGTCTAGGACCAATTTTGATCGATTAGGACTGACTATCGTTTAATTGTCCTATTACAAGAAATTACCAAGGTTACTTGCTGGTTATTGATTAATCACCGCCTAGGACCAATTTTAAGAACACTTTATATAAACATCAAAATTATTTATTTATCACTAAAGGTTGTATGAAATATGTATGATCTTGTAGCTATACGAATACTCATAGATGTACGAAAACACACATATACCAACTCGATTGCATTTTGTAATAATGAGGATTTATACCAAGTTTTTTTTTTTAACAGCAACACCTTGATTTTCAAAGAGAAATACACCACAACCCGTGGTCAGCAGAATTAGAACCTCTAACCTAGTGCTCCTAACACAATTATATTATCAATGGACCACTAACCCCATTGGCATTTATACCAAGTTATGTAGCAATTTTAGACAAACATGCAAGTAAATGGGTAATTTTTATTAGTTCTCCTAGTTCTTGTATTTATGAATATGTAAAGAACACACTCTTATATAACTTTTACAACACGTGTTGTTTTCCCTTAATTTTCTTAAAAAAATAAAAATGTATATATGTTAAAAAAACTTCTTGATATAGGTATTTTTTTAACGGTGATGGCAATTCAGACTCTGTGACATGTCTTTTCATAGCCTACCTGAAACGAGATTCCAACCATCAATCTTTAGTATAATGTTTGAGGATGACAACAACCTGTTCTGAAGGAAGGTGACTAGCTTGTAAAATCTTGTAACATGCATATGTCTGGAGAGCTTAATGACAATCTCTCTTAATTATAACAAGATTTTGTTACCAGTGAGAATTTAACTTGTATCCTTAAGACAAAAAAACTCTTCACCACACTGCATGTGACAGTAAACCAAATGACGACCAACTTCGAGATATAGGGACCAGTCACAAACCCCTAACCTAAACTAACCTTATCCAAATAGACCAAACCCTAACTTTATTAAAGCTACAGCCAATGAAAAATGCATGGAGGCTAGCTCTTTCAACATCACCCAACTAAAATACATAACTTAGGTTCAACTGCCAAACCTTAAAACCATTGAGGTTGGTGGTCTAATGGAAGAGGCTATGCTCTAGGAGTATTAATTTAGGAAGGTCTAAGGTTCAATTTTTGGCATTGTAAATATTTATGGAGTTTCTTAAGAGTACGCTAGGTTGCTGTTAAAAAAAACTACCAAACCCTAAAACCCACGTGATAAACTTATATCACTTTTGAATATTGTTAATCAAGTTTAACAGTGTATAATTAGGATGTTACAGTACACTCTTTTCAGTAGAGATTTCGTTATTAAAATCTGATGAGGCAAGTCTTGAACTGGAACATATTTTTGAGCCCGTTAGGTTCGAGCCGACTTCATTGGTCAACATTAGAGAAATCCAACGGGTTTAGCCCACTTAGACTCTACGATAAAAGAAAGCTTATCCTACATAAGTAAACTGCTCGTATACAATAAAATGAAACTTATCCCATATAAGTAAACTGAACACACATCACTAGCTTAGTTTAGTGGTAAAGATGTATGCTTCTCAACCATCTAATCTCACTTGAGACATGGAGTTAAATAATTGAAGGAAAATTGTTAAAAAAAAAAAAAGTAAACCTCACGTGGTATCTATTTTTTGCTACCATTGTTCACCTCCACCATCCTCCTTTATCCAACCTCACTATTCTCCTATAAGATACCAACACTACCACCTCTCTATCTAAGCCTTCTTAGCCCCAAATATCTCTCTATGGGTGTGCAATGTGGGCGAGCGTACAAGGCAGGGGCGGACGTAGGGAGGCCCCTAGGGCATCCAGGGATACGGCTCAATTTTTGTCGTTAGTGTAAAAAGATTTCTTCTTTTACTGGTTTTATGTATAGGATACCCGTAAACAAATAAAATGATACTTTTGCCCAACAAATCCCACATCTTTAATAGCTTAAGTCCCAAAACATTAGTTTTGCACCTCGTGCCCAACTCAGAAGCCTTAAGACATAGATTAAGTATTTAAGTTTAGTTAACAAGTAAAAATAAAGTGAACGTTTCTTTGTGGAGAACTGCAGTCCACGATGACCACAAAATTGACATCTGACATTTTCGTGTGACCCGTGTTACACATGAGTTAAATAAAATTATATTAAAATAAATTGACAATAATCATGTACTTTTCTTTTGAAATAAGTTGGTGTTAAATTTGCAAATATAAAAACTTGATGTATTCTCGGTAGATATAAAAACTTGGCTCCATTATATTGTAATTAAATATTTTTAGATAAAAAACATTTTTTTTTTAAAACTGAGTGTATAATTAACTAGCATTTCGAATTTAAATTTAATTCAATGGAACAAAATTTAAATGTAGGAATTTTTCGTTAAACCAATCAGTTTTATTGTAAAAAGTAAAAAATCGCTTAAGGTATTGGTAATATAAATGGTAGTTGAATTTGAAAGTTAAACTTTATGATATTAAAGGAAAAAAGTTTTAATAAATATTTGTGTAAAACTGATTCAATCAATAACCTTGATTTTTATTTAATTGAAATGATTAATCTTAGAGTTACACATAAGATAAAACGAAGTGACAAGGTTTTTTTTATAATGAAGTATTGGTTGTTGTCATTTCCAACGAAGACTTTAAGTCTTACTATCCTCAACTTAACATTACACTTGTTGTATCACTATAGACAGATTCAATATTGTGTGTGTGTGGGGGGGGGGGGGGGGGACCATCAAGTCTATAACCCACGACCTCACATTTTTTAACAATTCTGATAAGGACTCCATAACATTTTATAACAGGCCCCTAAAGGATGTAAAACAAACTGCTCTAAAATAATCTTTATGTGAGCTCTATGCAAACTTATATATATATATATATATATATATATATATATATATATATATATATATATATATATATATATATATATATATATATCAGGGATGGATTTTCTACAAATGCAAAAAACTCTAAAAAGGCTAAGAAGAAATCTGGGGCGTCGGATTATGATGTTTACGGCCCATATGGACGCAGTGGCATTTTGTAAATATTTTAATGTTTTGTGACGCGTGCGATGGAACTAGGGGTAGATTTGTCATTGCGAGTTTCCAAAACCATGTTTTTAAAAACACCATGCTTAAGACTGACTCTATAAAATAACACCACACATATGAAAATATTAATTAATAAAAAACGTCATAACTTACTTGCTACAAAGTAACACCGGAATCGAATTGAAAACGTCATAACAATGATTAACACGCCATTCATAATGAGTATATACTAAATTACCTGCAATCACCATACATTATCATCACTGTAGAATGAAAAAACGCCATAGTTTACCTGCAACAAAGTAACGCGGGAGTCGATATGAAAACGTCGTTCAGGATTTCGTAAAACTTCAAACTTTAAAACGGAAACATCGAAAACAAACAAAAACATCATTGCTTTCAGTATTCACCTTTGATGAATGATTATGGATAACAGATCGAGAGTGTCGATCGGATATTCGTAAAACATCCAACTTTCAAACGAAAATGTCAAAACTAACAAAAACATCATCGCTTTCCAAATCAACACCATACGTTAAAAGAAAGAAGATGCCCTTCCGCCTGTTTTTACCCACATGGACGCGTGTATGATGGTGATTGCTTCCTACACTTCTTAGAGTTTTGACCATTTTTAGAAAATCCCCAATATATATATATATATATATATATATAGGATTAGGTTCATTTGAGAAGACTCATATATTGCAAGAAGAAAAAGAAGAAACCTAAATCACTAAAAAATTTTATCAATGGTTTAGTTTTTTTAATAAATTCACTTTCTACATACAAATGTGTAATGTATAAACTAAAAAAAATAATTAAAATATTTTTTACGTATGTATTTTTAGCGTTTTAAATTTACCTACACATGTGTAGGTTATGTGACCTACACATGACTTCCACATGTGTAGGTTTAACAAATAAACAAAATTTATTTAATTTTATTTTTTGAATATCAAAGTTAATGAATAAATATTGCAATTCTATCATATTTATTTTATGTTAAAAACGTTTTTTGTTGAAAAAAATGAAGAATTTAGCTATTTCTTACGCTTCTCGCAATATTTGCTCTTCTGAAATGAACCCTCCCCTATATATATATATATATATATATATATATATATATATATATATATATATATATATATATCTATATAGGGATCCATTCAAATGAGAACACTTTTAACTTGAGAACAACTTAGGAACCGCTTTAAATGTTGTATTTATTATAATATAAATTGACCAAAATGCTTATAATTAACCTAATTTTAACATCTATTTAAAAAATATAAGATTTTTAAAGTCGTTTGTTAAAATGCATATATGCACCCACATTACTTGTATACAAACACACATTTTGGGTGCATATATGCATTCTAACAAACGACATCACGAATCATATTTTTTTGAATTAGATGTTAAAATTAGTTAAATTATAAGCATTTTGGTCAATTTATATTACAAAAAATTCAACAGTTTGACTCCATATATGATTCGTTAAAGTTGTACTTTTTGTACTCAAGTTAAGAGGTGTTCTCATTTGAGTGTGCCTCTATATATATATATATATATATATATATATATATATATATATATATATATATATATATATATATATATATATATATATATATATATATATATATATAGGGTGAGGATCATTACAGAACCACTTCTTATTTGCAGAACTACAGAACCACTGATTTACATACATGTAAATTAAGTCTGGTGATATTTAGGTTGTTTTACATATGTGCTTTAAGTTTTTAATGCTTTTACTACTAGTTATAGTCTAAGACAATAATATTTCTCTTAGTATTTTAATTTATTAGGCATACCGATATTAATGTTTCCAAAACTTATTTTATAGTTCAAATTATACACAAATACCTAAGTATTTTTATCTTTTTTTGAAGTTATGACATGGAGCAGTTACAAGAACGGTCCAACCGATCAGACCGGTAATGATTAGACAACCATTTAACTTGTATTGTGATAGTAACTTTTGCCTTTTGACTTTTGACCCTACCCATTTTAATATGACACATTTTTTTCTCAAATGCTTGTGTAGTGATTCATTTGGGCACCCACTGTGTAGTGATATGTCACTGTGTGTCACTCTGCTTTTAGGCTAAACAAGTATTCCATGTATGATAAAAAAAAGGTTTAATTTCATATATACCCCTACAAAGTTGCATAATATCATATTTACCCTTAGTACAAGTTTTTAATACATAATGTACAACACTTTTTAAGCATGCAAAGGGTAAATATGATATTATGCAACTTTGTAGGGGTATATATGAAATTGCCCCTAAAAAAAAAGTCACATGGATAAAAGGGGAATGACACTAACTGAAATGTTAAGTTAAGAGTGGTAAAGGTGAAAGTAAAAGTTTTAGTTAGCAAATGGTAGCGGTCAATATCCAATAATTAAGAGTTTTAAAATACAATAACACTAAATAGTAACACAAATAACACCAAAGCCAACAAATTAAGCATGCAAACAACACATGTCAACTGATACAGAAGAAAATATAAAGTATACTTAAAAGTATAAGAGAAAAAACTAACCATGAAGCTTAAAACAACAACATACAAGTACATTATAAAGAAAGTAAACAATAATCAAAGCCTAAAAACCTTAAAATGACCAAAGGAGATAGCCAAAATACTAAAAAAAAGTATTTGTTTTATAAAGCAGAGGACAATAGGTTGCCATGTTCGATCTAAGTACAATCGAATTGCTAACTTACAACTAGTCGTAGTGCGAAGAAAAAGAAAGACCTAGACAATAGGATTGCTAGAGGCATGTGTTAAACTTGGGCAAGATGGTCGATGGATAACGTGGAACAAACAAAAGGAATGAAGTGGTTGAACTCAAAAGACATTACATGGCTATTTGACAAAATCTGAATTATCAAGTGTAATCATTAAGAGGTCTAAACCATTAATAGGCTCTATCGATGGGAGGGACGTTATAGTAGAAGTGCAGATGAGGTTAAAATTGGTATATGCTCAATTCAGTTTCATTCAACATCTCTCTGTCACTTACTCATTCAGCACTGTACAGAACCATTAAAATGTTCTTTTTAATGAACCAAACGCTCTGAATGCTGAATACTGAATGCTGAATGATTCAGTACTGAACTGAACCATTAAAAAATAAAACAAACAGCCCCGTAACATCAAGTAAATCCATCATAGACACATAGAAAGAAACCTAGAGTGAAGTAACAACATAACACCAACATCACAACTAGAGTGAAATGACAACACAAACAACCACAATTCACAACAGACCACGTGTAATAGATGGCACTGAGGTCAAGAACCTCAACTTAGAAGACAAACTTCATCAAGAAAAAGCAAAAAAAACTCAAAAACAAAGACAAGTTGAAGGGTATTAATATTTATGTTGACATATTCTCAGCCAACATTACAACCAAACAATTATAATCCAAGCACTGTTTGGGTCTAAAGTCAATACCATATGTTCCCATACAATTAAATGAAACACAATTTCATTATCCAACTTCAGAAAAACCAAAAATTTTAAACATCTAAAATGTGTAGCAAGTTTAATGTCAACATTAAAGAATCTATAGAAGTGGCTACAATGTAAAAAAATTCTAGATTTAAGTTTGTTTAGAAAGACGGTTGACATAACTAAAAGACTATTTACTGTGCTAAAGTACAATGATCTAGTTCGAAGCTTCGACCCACCCTATGTTCCTATCTCGTAAGCGCTTAAGAGTGTTGCTTTTATGACTTTCAATAAGAAAGATCACCTTAACCATTCGATAGGAAAATTGTTTATAGTAATTATAGTTTAAATTATTTGTATAGCCGTTGTAGAAAATAAAGAATTTCAATTCAAGTAACCAAGAAGTCTTATTTACCGTTTAATGAGAATTTTAAATTTCAGTGTTTTTTAAGAGTTAAGTGTAATTTGCATTCTTGTGGTTTACACTCAAAGTCACTTTGCATCCTTGCCTAAAAATTAGATCGTTTGCACCCCTATGGTTTTTAAAGCAGATCATTTGCACATCTCCCTAACTTTGACCGTTAGTTGACCATCTAAATAATGGTTAAAATACATTTTACCCCTCTTCAAACCATTTAAAACTCTTTTTATTAACCTACTTTTAAACTCTAATCAGTTTTTAGGATAAAACATTCAACCCAATTTAAAACTCCATTTTTAGGTTTTTTGTGATGATGTGTGGAAGAAAAAATCATTGTCCAAAAATATGAGAACCTTATGGGTGTAAATTGATATAATAAGTTTAAAATGCTTAAAAGGCGTAACCCCCCCCCCCCCCCCTCAATTGACAATCAACTAACAAAGAAAGTTAGGGAGGGGTGCAAATGACCCGCTTTAAAAACCACAAAGGTGCAAACGGTTTAATTTTTCAGACAAAGATGCAAAGTGACTTTAGGTGTAAACCACAGGGGTGGAAATTGAACTTAACTATTTTTTAAATAACCTACGTAACTTTTGCAAATTGAATATACTAGTTATTTTACTTATGCGCGATGCGACGCGATTTTTACTTCCTTACACGTGTTAAGATAGTGACATAAACGTATTATGCCCGCGTGCGACGTTAATGTCATAATTGTAACACGTGTAATGAAGCAACAACTTACCAACCGTAACACAATCCTTTTTTTCAACACGTATAACCAATAGACAGACGTTCAAAAGAAATGAGAAGGAAATGTCAAATAAATATTTCACCAACCCACAGTATCTCACACATATGTATGTAACCAACCCATGTTACACACTTATACTTAGTGCATTAGAAAGTGTAAGTAACTCATTTACTGTTTAAAACATTTATTTTTTGAATATAAAGAGAATGTTAAGAGATGATGTGGATAGAAAAAAGTAAATGAAGTAGCTAGGGATCAAGCTAAAAAACGAAAAACCAGAACTGTCCCGTTCCTAGATGGGGTCCTACGTTTAACAAGTCACAATTGAACTCTTTCTTGATGTGATAAAAGACTAGGGCTACTACTAAAAACCCAACACTTCCTTTCATTTGATTGTCTCGGGCTCTCGACGCAGAGTCCTCACCCTTCAACCCCACCATATTGCCACCATTCTTAAGCATTGTTTTTCTTTCTGGTGTGAGTTAGTTTCATCACAAACAGCATGCAATGCAATGGAAACATTAGTTAATGTAATCTTGACCTACAATTGATGACAAGTTGTAATGTAGATGTAATGATGTTATAGTCCTAGATCCGATGCCCCCTAAATTTAATCCACTAGCTAGCATTGACACACGAGTACCAAGTAGCCTTAGTACGCACTCCCCAGTCCCCTCCCTATAAACAGAAACCAAAATGGTCATGATATCTGTAACAAAGTTGTCAATAGCGACGATAGCGGTCGCTATCGCGCGCTACATAGCGATGCGGTAGTTGGTCGCTATTTACATTTAGCGACCAAATAGCGACACTATCGGTTTTTTTTTTTGTTTTTCTTTATAAATATGAAAAAATGTTAGGGTTTATCTGTTTATTTTCCAGATTTCATGTATACAACAAATAAACCTTCACCTCCATCCAAAACAATTGAGAAGAAAAGATGAAATTGAGAAGAAATATGAAAAAACAAGTAGAAATTAAGCTTACTTGGGATAAAAATGAAGATATGTAATGGATATGAAGATTGTAGGCTTCAATTTTGCATAAGAGAAAGAGAAATTCTGATTTAGGAGGTTTTAGGGTTTTAGGGATTTAAAATTTTCATTTGATATAGCGGCTGGTTATAAGTTTAGGGTTTTAGGGAACTAGGTGTATTCATCGCTCGCGCGTTGCGCGAGCTTTTTGTTTTATAACTGCAGTTCATTTGTCGACTGGATACATATCTAGTTCCAAATAACATATACTCTTTTTTTAACACAACGATTCATTTTTAAAAAACAAAACAAATGATGATGATTTTATGGTTTTATTAAAACCACTGACAATGGAAAACAATCAAATGTTTTACAGTAAACCAGTACCATCGCCACCATCACCGCCGTCACATACGACCACCAGAGGCGATGGAGTTGCAGATTTGCACCGATCAAAATGAGAAACCAAAGAGAGTAATTTCAACTTATAACACATAATCAAATGGACATAAATGCCCTTCCACCACAACCAAAATTACAAAATTGCCATGCTACTATTCATGAAGTTTTACTTTCAATATAGTATATATATAATATAATTAGGGTTACATATTTACTTTTACAAAATGACATATTACACCCTTTATATTTATCCTTTTATCATATTTGACTTAAAACTTATTCTAGCATGTTCATATCAAGTAGAAAAAGATAAATTATATTAAATACTATATATAATTAATTTAAAAAAAATTATTCTATGTTATCGCGAAACACAAATAGCGCCCGCTATTTATCGCTATTCGCGACGTAGCGTATAGGTGACTCGTCGCTATTTACCGCTATTCGCTATTGAGAACTATGATATCTCCTCTTCCAAGGCTAGCCAGCCACTAATTACTTTTAATAAGAATCATTTTCTGGTGACACAATCAACTAGGCATGAATTGATCATAAAAACTAAGAAACTAGAGCAGTATATCAGCCTGGACAAACATAATATTACTCAGGTCTCAAAAAACCGAAGCTCCATCATGAAATTTTGCTGCCTCGGTGAGTACCATGCAACAGCTTTTGCAGAACCAAGAACTTGTAACGCATATTCGACTGCAAATACAGGATCCTTCACTTTCATAAACTTGCCACCATCACCAGTTTTAAAATCCAACTCTACTCCAGAATCCACCCTGAAGCTGAAAGGCCCAACGAGCTGAACCAAGTCGAACTATAATCATTAAAATGTAACCAATAATACACAAAAGTGAAACTTGAGTGACTTGGTTTACAAGAATGACCATGGATATAACCAGCTAGAGACAAACAATAGGCGGGTTACTAACACATGAATATGACTAACTACAAGTTGTACGTGCTAACAACATATGCAAAAGAGGACAGATTGCAGAATAAAAACCCCAAGTAGCCATGTATTTATAAACTGAAAAACTGTTCTTGCCATTACTTACCATGAACTTCAAACCGAGGCAAAAGAGTTAACAAAATAAGAACCTACACCCTTAAACCAAACACCTTATACCATTCCTATTCCTATTCCCATTCTCTCGATCCCAAACCTTCAGTCCAACACACCCTTGGTTACTATTTCCCTTATGCAGAAATTGAATAACAAATGTCACACAAATATTAAAGTATGTACCTGCTGCTGAAACGAAAGCGTGGTATTTGGGCAAATTTCCTGAAGTGCTTCTAGATTAGGTGGTTGGGAATTGTATACATCTTTTGCTAAACGAGCAGCACCTGAAAATAAGGTTGAACCAGAGGGGAAATCAAGGAGGACATGAAAACGAGTCAAGTCAAGGAACATCTTCTGGAAATTTCCGTGTTGTGCAGAGAGTGACACTGTTGCAAATGAATCGGCTAAAATAGCACAGTTTCCCCTCCTCAGACCTAGGCCAAAGCCTTTACAACAGGATCCATTCAAACCATCGCCAGGTGGCGCTCTAACAGAGTTATCTCCAAAACAAGCAGTCATCACACCTCCTGCATGATGACATATAAGAAACCAAGAAATTTTATTGAAAGGAACCTGCAAATGGACGCGTTGACATTACTTACCAACGATTCCTGTTGCTGAAATATGAGGATTGGAGAGGAATATGTCGTATGGTTGAACCCTTTTCAACTTTGGTGCTCGACTTCTCCATACGTCAATAGTACTTCTGAAAGAAAAAGCAGTTGTTGCGGAGAAACCAGGGTGTAAAGAGGGGGGGACAATTGCAGTGTTTTGATGGGTTTCATATTTTTTTGGTGGTCCAGAATTGTGGTTGATGCAGATGTGGTAACTTGGGACAGTATGAGAAGAAGCAACAGATGCCAGATCAATGGCCATGGTCAAGGGGACATCCCAGAAAGTCCCATCCTTGTCAATAAATAGTCCAGGAGAAGCTGCCTCTAGAGTTAGATTGTGATGAGGGAACTGCAAGAAACATTTCACACTTGATGAGATGAAAGCCCAAAACCAAAACCAACAGGTGAATTTGTAACTTTAATCTATCGGTACACATAAGATCCTGATCAAAGTTAATTTTAGTCTCAGTAAAGTGCTACTGAAAATCAAAAGTAGTGCTAGTGCTAGACATTGAAGAGATATGAATGTGAAACATAATATGATAAGTAAAGGAGGATATGTTGAGCTTGCTTGCCTTGTGATGAAAAACTGCTTTTTTACGAGGTGGCTTGTCAGCATAAGAAGATTCTAGGCTTAGAAGAAAAGAATCATCAGGTGTTAGGGAGAATTCAGAGGCGAAATCAATGGCGTATAAAGACTTATCATTGAGATGTGTGGCAATGCTTTGGAACCATGGTCCTTTTGTCTTAATACTTGATGCTGCTAACTTTTGTAGATTAAACTGACCAACCACTGTTCCAAACCTGCAAAACAAAATAATACTAGTTAAATTGTGCTTTAATAGAAAAAAAAAACATCAGAAAGAAAGAAAGCAACCAGCGATCAAGAGCAAAGGAGAAAACGCGTTGAAGAGAGAAGCCATGAGTAGGAGAGTAGGAAGGGATAAAGGGCATGAACATAAAGCGCTGGAAGAAATCGACTTGTTTGGGTCTTGAAAGACGAATCCCTCTTGACAGCCCCAGCAGCATCGGCTCGCCGGGTACGGGTCGAGCCACGCCGTTAAGAGTCACCGGAGTTGACATGTCCAAATCCCACAACCCATCATCGTCCCTTACCCATCCAACTTTCCTCATTACTATCCAACTAGGTGAGGAAAATAAAGTTTGATAAATTTCTTCTTGTTATTGTTAAACAAATATACTACATCATACATTAAAAACATAGCATAATAATGATTAACATCACCTAAATATAGAGTCTGTAACAACAAAACAAGTGTTGATGAAATTGTATATACTGACTTTTGATTTAAGATCAAGTTGATTGAATTGTATTATAAATAGCCAATGGAGTATGAAACATATATATTCACTATATAAACTAATCATCAATCAGTTAATAACTAAAGAAACAGCTAACAGAAGCATATTGCATATACACCTGCTACTTCATACTTTACCATAGATAAATACAAACCAATAGATCTGAGCTGTGTGTAAAATGATGTTTTTAGGACTGACTGACTGTATATGTATGTATGTATGTATGTATGTATGTATGTATGTATGTATGTATGTATGTATGTATGTATGTATGTATGTATGTGTGTGTATTGAAGTATCTAAATGATAAGTAAATCAATGGACACTTTACGAGAGGAAGAGGGAGAGATGTGCTACGGGGGTGTTGGCTGCTGCTCGGTTGTTTACGGTTGCGAGAGAGAGATGCTTGAAGCTGATCTGGTTCGGCCGATTGTGTAACAAAAAGCAACGCTGTTGGTGTTGTTGTTTTGCCGAGTAAGATGATGATGATTAGGTTGGGTTAATATTTACAAACATTACACTTAGGCCCCTTCACTTTGTGATTTTAATTATTTGACATCCAAAATAAATAATGTTCTCTTTTGTAATTTACAAAACAGCCCCTAAATTTATGTACAACTTAACGGAATAGTTAAAGGATATTTAACGGTGTTAACTTGAATTTGCGGGTTGTCACATCATCCCCTTGTTAATAGAATTTTCGTCCCGAAAATTAGATACCGTCGGTAAAAGGGAAGATTTAAAGGAAAAAAAAATTCGAGTTACATCAGTGTCCGCACCACCATCACCACCACCAGTTTATTCCAGCAGACTGCAGAAGTTAAAAAAACAAACAGTCTTCTTGTTGCAGACTGCAGATGTAAACCACCTCTTCTTCTGCAGATGTCTGCAAATATGGTCCACAGACTGCAGACATTTTCCTGCAGAAAAACAAAAGGCACCTTAGTGTAGATTGTAGAGGAAAGGCAATAAGACACGTTATGTCCTTATCAATCTAAAACATGTATGGTTATAGACTAAACTTAACTTTTGTTTTTATACTTTGATATTTTTAACATACTCAGTCAAATCTTAATAGTTTATGACTTTAAGTACATGTGATTTTAATAGTTTATGTATTTGTGATTTTTATTTTTGATAGAAATGCACCCAAATATTAACTTTACTCAAATTTCCGTAATTCCGTTAATCCTCTCCACGTAAGAGATGAAAATGTCGTTTCTTCTACTCTTTTATCTAGGTAAACATACATGTCACATTTTTATTCAATCGTTGATAAAAAAAAGAGTGAAATAATTAATCTTTCTACCTTTTACGTGCGGGACATGTGGAGGAGAATTAACGAAAAGTTTGATAAAGTTAGTTTTTGGAATAAATTATGTTAGAAATATAAATCATAAGGATGTAAACTATTATGATAAAACTGAACCTATGAAAAATATTTAGAGTAAAACACATGAACCAAAACTATGCTTTACTCTACTTATAGTTACGTTAAAACACTCAAAGCATAGCCATAGCCACTGTTTTTTAAACACTATCATAGTTATGTATACTCGTTTTTCTCGCATATTATTTTTTAGTACAATGACAAAAATGAGTTACACGAGTATGATTTAACCTATGATTTCGAGTTTTTGTTTCTTCCGACTTTCCCTACGAACAAAATTTGTACACGAGTAAAAAATGATATATCATTTATGATAAGGAAAATTGGATTTTAAAAATCCAAACTTTCACCTGTTGGTCGGAAAAAATCCCAACTGAGAAAATTATTTCTAGAGATCCCAATTTTCAAACATATTTTTTTAAAGAGCCCCAATTAAAAAATACTTAACGACGTTAAGTTTTTTTCGAATTTGAAACTAATGTTTTAGGGCTTTTGATCGGAAGTGGGTTACAAATGGATTAATGTAAAAACAAAGGGAAATGTCTTTTGTTTCGACAAATTGGACTAAAATAATCAAAACTAGCAACTATTGGTTGAGAATAATCCCAACTTAGGTTATTTCTCTCCAGTGGTCCATAATATAACTTTTATGGCCTACAATTGTCCGCCGTTAAGTGCACTCAAATTTCAAACCGATGTTTTAGGAATTTTGATCGGCAGGTGGACACGAGTCAACTAATATATACCTTACCTCCAAATGATTTAATTTAACAACAGATTGAAGCACCGTTAGGGTTTAAACACCTGATGAAGACCATTTTGTTGTTTGGAATAACGGTTCGAGGTAAGCTTTACATCAATTGACTCGTATCCTCCCCCCGATCAATATCCATAAAACATTGATTTGAAATTCAAAAAAAAAAACTGAACGGCTGTTAAGTGAACTTAACGGGGGACCACTGGAGGCCAAAAAAGTTGGGTTTGAGACCAATGGAGAGAATAAGCTGAGTTGAAATTATTCTCGGCCAATATGTGTTATTTGAAATTATTTTAGGTCAATATATCTTTGTTTTCTCACTGCAGGGCACGTTGAGAAGGTTTAACAGAAAATTAGATGGAGTTATGATACGAGACCATTTATGTTAAAAATAAAAATTATAAAAACCAAACTACTATGATGAAATTGAAACTATTAAATGTATCAAAAGAATCAAAACTGAAGCCTTGATTTTACAATAAAAAATGGTCCATCATTCTAGCTTTTGTTTTTCTTTAAAAAAAAGGTTTGATTTTATAATAAAAAAAATCAACGAGATTCGATTAGTTAAAAAAGGTTTGGTTTTATTATAAAAACAATTTTCAGATATCAAATCATCATACACTATGTTAGGTTAGGTCTAATATATAAATTTATAGAAGTAGTTGGAAATATTATAACGGGGTACATTTATTTCAAAAAAAATAATGTCACGTTTGTTAGTCACATGTGATTTTGATTGATTTCCTGCACAGATCATAGTGATAAAGGCTTTGGTTTAAATAAAAAGGTCTTATTTTGATTAAAGGTGTATAAAGTTTTTTAAAATTGATTATAACTAATGGCTCAAACGAATTATGATTAAAATAATTCTAGTGATGTTGGAATTGATATATCAAACTCTATGATTTTAGACTTTGTGGTTTAACTTTTGGGTTTAACTTTTTGTGATTCTAGAATTTTGTGTTCAAGCTCATTGTGTCTTTTGTCGTCATCGTGTGTTTTTTGTTCATCCATGTGCCTTTTCAGCTCATCGTTCTGTCTTTTGTACTCGTCATTGTGTTATATGATTTAACATAAGGGTTTAACTAAATGATTTAACTTTGATTGGTTTTGAGCGTTTAATTTGTAAAATTTATAGGTTGTATATATTAAGTTTTCAGCTCACTGTGT
This sequence comes from Tagetes erecta, assembly GCA_030867185.1. Taxonomy (NCBI): domain Eukaryota; kingdom Viridiplantae; phylum Streptophyta; class Magnoliopsida; order Asterales; family Asteraceae; genus Tagetes; species Tagetes erecta. Next base: position 18,555,844 of record CM061492.1, on the reverse strand, counting down.
CTTTTATTCTATTTTATCATCATTGTCTTTTTCATCTCGTCATTATGCTTTAGGTTTTGGTTTTAGGGCTCAACTTTTGATGTTTAGAATTAAGATTTTGTTTTAGGGTTTACCTTTAGGTTTTAGAATCTACAGTCTCAACTCATCGTGTCTTATTGTTTGTAATTGTGACTTTATAGTTTTTTTAATTTAGAGTTAGGTTTAGGGTTTAAGATTTATGGTTTAATGTTTAGGATTTGACGAGCCAGTTCCAATGTAGTTAAAATGAGTTAATCGAAGCTATGATTTTTTTAAAAAATTCAACATTTCTAATAAAAACACACTTTTTAGTATAATTTACCCAATTGATAGTTTTGATTCTTCTCCACATTCTTACCGGGCTATCCAGGGATTTTCCTATGATTTTAGAAACTGAAATTTCGATAATCATATTAGTTTATGAGAAACGTTCGAGTTTCGTTAATTGTTTTCTAAAAATATAAGTAAAAAAGGGAACGACATGTGACAATCCCTTAAATTTTTCGACCAAAGATCTATAAACCCTGAAACACCAAACATCACACAAAGAAGCAACCATAGCAACCACAAGCACACAATCCATCATCTACAACAGAAACTCATATTCAAGATGCTTAGTAGAAACAATTTTCATATAAACACCTATCTAAATCTATCGCATGCTCAGAGTTCTCAAAGAGAAAAAATACCACGACTGCAAGTGGCTTGTAGGTTAAAATCCACCATCCTTGCAGCGAAATGACTACGTAACATCAAATTTAAAAAAGTATTTGAATTCATCAACCAAAAGTACTATCAGTCTATCAAGCACATATCAAGCCACCATAGTTTTCCAATCACAGATCCGTGAAAAAAACCCCTAGGAACTCAAATGGCACACAGACCAGTGGTCACCTTGCAAGCATACCGCCGGTTACCGCTCCAACAATTGGAAAAGACATGCAAACATATCACCATACCGTCTGCTTTAGCACTACCACAATCACCCTAATCCAGCGGAAAAGCGACCACAAACGCAATCCTTCATGACCGCACCACCATCCACCGAAAAGCCACCATCCAACGGAATTTCACAGAGGCGACGCCACCGAAGAGGCAATGAAAGAGGTGAGGGAAGACATAGAATGCTAAAGAGTGAGATATACAAAGAAATAATGTAAACATTATACAACATGACCAACAATAGCTATACACCAACAAAAGATCACCAAAATACCTCTGCTCCATAACTAAAATTACAAACATACCCTAGTTAGTATTCATCAAGTTTTCCATATATATATATATATATATATATATATATATATATATATATATATATATATAGAGGAGAGATTTTCTACAAAGGCTAAAAACATTAAAAATGCTAAGAAGTAATCTGGGACGTCGGATTATGGTGTTTTACGGCCCAGATGGACGTGATGACATTTTTGTAATTATTTTGATGTTTTGGTTACGCGTGAGATGGATTTGAGGGTAGATTTGTCATTGTGCGTTTTTAACGCCATGGTGTTTCTTAGATCCGTGTCTTCTGAATCATGGTGTTCTTTACGTCCGACCTGATCACAGTAAAAACATTTGACGTTTTTGGTGTTTTATTTCTAACTTTTCTCATGGTGTTTCTTAGCACTACCAAAAGGGATCTATGTCTTCTGAATCACGGTGTTTTTAACATTCGAACTGATCACTAAACACACCATTACTCAGAATGTTAAAAACACAATGATTCAGAAGAACAGAACATTGATCAGACGTTCGTAATTAGTAAATGAAAACGTCAAAAACAAACAAAAACATCATCGCTTTTAGTATTCGCCATAGATGAATGATTATGGATTCAAAATTAAATACGAAAAACGTCAAAAACACGTCATACTTGATCGGATGTTCGTAATTAATAAACGTCAAAAAAACGCCATAACTGAACATCGAGAGTGATAACCAGGATTAATAAACGTCAAAAAAACGCCATAACTGAACATAAGAAACACCATGAGAACATATCTCAATATCGCAGCGTCATAAAACGCGTAAAATGACGATAACGCCCCTCCGTGTTTTCCCCCTCATGGACACGTGTTTGTTTTTGAATGGTTCCTACACTTCTTAGAGTTTTAAGAACTTTGCTATTGCAACTGGAGGTATGGAGTGGAGATCACCAACGACAATCTTCAACGATTACCTCACCTTCATCGTTTGGTCACCATTTTCTGCATCAAAAAACTAAGTTGAGGGTAAGAGCCAGTGGCGTACCCAGTCAAAATTTTGATAGGAATCATTTGAGTATCGATAAATAACATTGTTTCAATCCGGTTCGACTCGGTTCGGGTTGAACCGGGTCGGGTCAAATTAAAAAATGACAAAAAACTAAATTTGAGGGGTTAAAATTGAATTTTTTTCATTTCCCTCAACTTATATTTAAAATTGAAAAATTTCAATTTCCCTCCACGTAAATAACTTCTTTAATTTTAAAACTATAATTTTTATCTATAAATTCTATCCAAAATCTCTCGAATCACCTTTATCGCTCTAAACTTTTTTGCAAACTCTCTCAATATATCTAAGAATTCCATATTTTTACAATAAATTTTCATAGCAACTTGTGAGTTTTTTTTCTTTCTTTCATCTTTTTCTTTTTTCTTTCATTTTTTGACATTATTTTTCTTCCTAAATACTTGAAACATCTTCTAAAAATTTACCATATATTTACTAAGGTAAATAAAGTTTGGTAAATCACCATTTTAAGGTTCGAGTTAGGATTGTTTTTCTTAAACCTTATAAAATGAATTCTTTATTTTGTTTGTTAAAACTCATATGTCTCTAGTCTATTCTATATCTTTCTTGAGCCATTAAGTAATATACAAATAAGAAGTGAATTGAATCAAACCATGTTTCCAAACAAGACTATATTGAAGAACTTGTGTTATGGTATAAAATAGTGATGTTGAGAACCTTGGTTTACAACTAAACTTTCCATCATTTCTCATTTCTCACTCCTCACTTGATTACTAAGCTAAAGTAGTTAATTTATTTATGTATTTCTATTCTTGTACTCATGACCGTCCGAATCATCAACTATGTTGATAGTTTTGTGCAATGGTGAAACACTTGAGGTTATAATACTTCAATGCTTGACTATACATGACAATATAAATAAATAAATATTATTATCCTTCTAAACATAATTTAACCCAATACATGGTTAAATATTATGTGTCTCATATGGGCTGTGGATTAGCATTAAACTGAGTTTTTAAAACTGCACGGAGGATCAAGAATAAAATTTTACGAGGATAGATCGAGAATTTAACATATAAAAACAGAAAAAAAAATTTCGCAAGGGGATCGAGTTCACCCACTCTTAGTGGGACGCCCCTGGAAAGAGCACACATGTATAGCAACAAAAGTTCATGCTTTGGGACTTGTACTCTTGCCACACATCTTGTACAATGGTTAGCCGACATTTTAAAGTGCTATTTATAAATGCACTAGGTTTAATACTCGTGTATACACACGGATTGAATTAAAACATTTAATAATGACATAATATTTAAGCAATTCTATATTAATTTTTATAGATGACACGTCACTGTGTAATCACAAAATTTTTGTAACAAAATGAAATAAATCTACGTATAACATTATAGTAGATGTTTTTTAATATATGCCAACAACTGCTTCATGATCATTTTCTTCCGGTGATCTTAAAACTTAAAAGGCATTAACTACTCATACTATGAATCATACATCGGTTCCTGATAAGCTGACTCGCCAACAATAACTTGAAGCTGAACTGTAATCCCACATAGTTGGTTTAGGCACCCATAGAGCATATTTAGGCACCCCCTGTTCCACCTCTTTATTTTGTTCATGTGAAACCCGGTAGGGGTGTGCAAAAAACCGAATTAACCGAATCGAAACCGAACTAACCGATTAAACCGAACCGAAATAACCAAACCGAAAAGGTAACCGCAATTAACCGAACCGAAATTAACCGAAACCGACATTTGCGGTTGCGGTTTGGTTAATCCTTTTTCTAACCACCGAAATAACCGAACCGCACCGAACTATAATTAACTCTTTTAATTATAATATAGCTTTACCTAAGTACTTCGTTTTAATATAAGTATAAATATGGCATGTAGATTGTGGATCTTATTTATTGAACTAAAGTGGTGTGGTTTTGTTTATATTTACAGGCAAAAGTGCAGTAGATCTTTCTGATGAAGACTACAAAACAATCTTTTGAACTTTATTGATTGTCTTTTTTTTACTTTAATGAACTTTGTTTCTTTATGAACGTAACACATCGTGGTTACTATTGATGTAATGCATTTTATCCCACTAATGAATTTATGTCGTATCTATCAATATACTTATTGTTTACTCTTTCAAACTTCGGTTAGCAAAACAAAATAAATAAATAACCGCACCGCACCGTAACCGCACCGAAACCGCGAATAAACCGAAACCCACAAACCGAAAAAACCGATCACCGAACGGTTTATGAAAACCACTAACCGCATATTGCGGTTGTGGTTGCGGTTAAGGGTAAAAACCGAACCTAATCGCACCGAGCACACCCCTAAAACCCGGTAGATACATGAAAAATAATACTTTAAACATGATACAAGGACTTGAATGTCTAAATTTTGCAGAACTTATACTAAAAGTCTAAACTTTAAATTTAAAATGAACAGGTCAACAGATATTAAAATCATTATTGCATGCTTTAAAATGGCTACATTCCAACCTAAAAATAGTTTTAGGAGAACAAATTGTCATGAATATCTCCATCGTACCCTTGTTAAATAGCATATGTTCTATAACCTAGTACTTTGTATTTGTTATTCATAAAAGATATCAAGAAGATGAACACAATATAGGTGGTTTTAGCCATTTTAAAATGTTTTAAGTGATTTTGACCAATTTGACTCGATCGACTCATTTGACATGTTTTTCATTCAGTTGAGTTTGAAACTTTACCTATAACCCGGTGTAGATTAAGGGCTCAAAAAAGCACCCATTTAAATTTCCTAGTTAGCACCCTGCACCTTCATTTGCAGATCTGCGTCGCTTTTTTTTTACTTTTGACGAGTATTGACCCTATAAATCCAGGTAGAATGAAATAATAAAAAATCAAACTAAATTGAACAAAATTTTATTATATGGACAATATACTCAAAATAAAAAGTGAAAAGTGCAATTTGCTTTGAAATTCTCTACAACAAAAACAAAATTTACCAAAAAAAGTAATATACGTTAATACAAATACTTAGGCCGCACGGAGTGGTGAACGAGGTGGGGAACGAGGAACCACCTCGCCGGCACCTCGCCGGAGGAGGGGTGGTCCTCGCCTCTCCTCGCCACCTCGTCACCTCGTTTTCTTCTTGTTTTGTTCTCGTTGCTTCCCAAACGATGCCCCGTCCTCATCAACGAGCATCCTTTCTCCCCCTTCTCGTCTTCTCCTCGCAGCACCACTCCGCCCGCCCTTAGCAAGCCAAAAAAAAGTTTACAACCCCTAATAATTTAGTAAGTGATATTCAGTTTTGTTGGCCTTAATAAAGTCAAGACAATAAAAACACCAAGTCATAATCTAAGAAAATTACCTCAGAATGGCTTCAAAGTAATCACATTTCCAATGTAACCAACATGGGTAATGATTGTCTTAAGAAACTAAAAGTCTTCATTGTTTTTCTTAAATTCAAGAAACAATTTTCATGTTAAGAGGCTATAGAGTTCTTAAAAAATAAATATCAAAATGATATAGGACGTTAGATAGACTGAATTAGTAAGCACTAAAAACATAGTTGGATCATATTTAGCAAATAAAAACATATTGTTTGGATGCGAATCCCTTCAAGATGCTTGATATATTGATATATATAGCAAAATAACTTCCTTCAAAATGTTGCATTGATTCTTGATATTCCTAGCTTGAAGTGCATAATCTTTAGAAAAGAAAACCCCTGAGTAACCAATATCAATCTGCATCAATCTTTCCAAGAGATGATCAGAGTAAAAGCACATATTATAGAGTAGGATTACCTCTCATGCTAAGATTTACTGATTAACCAAACTATGACTATTTCACATGAATAAGATCTACATCATGCCTGCAACATTATAAGGTTAACAATACAAGTTAAGCACTTTAAATTAGCATCAAACACCTTCATAAAAAATATTCTATTCAAATATTAAGAACAAATTATCATGATTCATGAAATATACTTACATTCATAAATTTACTAACTAAGATTTCAAACAATAGTTAGGTAAAAAAAAAGTAATAAGGAAGTTCTTACACAGACATTTAATCGAGCAGTTGGTATGCATAGTTTCAATACAATCTATCTTTATACAAGGGTGTTCAATCAAGTCTAAAAGTCAATATTTGAAAGAAGATACTTTGTTCATTGAATCAATCGTGGTTAAAACCAAACTTTACGTTGCGAAACACAAAAACGTTCACCTAAACCTGCGATTTCGATTGTCGGGTTTCAAATCAGGCGAGATTGTGGCAACTCATGGTGATGAAGAAAAATCATTGTCTTTGTTGGTGATCGATTATTCTATTTACCAAAATACACATCTTAAAAATAGGAAACCATGGTTGTAAATTGATTAAAATTGAATCATAATAACCAAGAATTTTAATGTAATGCTTGGAATCGATCAAAAGCAACACACAGAAATACCTTACTGTTCAAGATCCGCACCCAAAATTGAAGGAACTGAGTATAAGAAAATGCGTGATTTAGGGAACAGATTGATCGACGGATCTCATTGTTTCCAAAATTCAGTAGAATAATCGAAGAGATTGATTGATCGGATTGTTTCCACCATATTTTCCCCTATTATGTTTTCTGCTAAAAAACTTTCCCTTTGAAAATCATTTTCACTCTCTTAGAATAATCCCGCCCAAATCTTTTTTCCGCCTAAACTTGGAGCCAAAAATGGTGTTTGTGGCCTCCCCTAAAACTTGAATTTATTAGATAAATTTTCGAATGAATATAAAACAATTGTATTTTGTTTATGAAAATCCGAATTTATTAATTTTTATACCTTTTCACATTAAAAGTATTATTTTACAACAAATAAATATAAACCAATATGTATAAAGGTAAGGGCCAATGAGTTTGTATTGGTAACACATATGTGTTTAGAGTATTAGATTTTTGGTTCAAATCTTACAATGGGCGGGTTTTGATGCATTTATCCTAGAAAATAGAAGTAGCTGTTCAAAAATAAAAATATAAATATAAACGTAGGGAGAGTTGTTGTAAAAAGCGAAAACTCTTGTGTCTAAAATCTAAAACAATCAAAACTACATTTATGAATAAGCACTCAACCGATACACTATGCATTAAAGGTTGTACCCAATGGTCAATGTTCAAAACCACTAGGTTTTAAATATAAAGGATAGTTTCCAACATTAACTGGGTTTTTGTAAGAGTTGGGTTATGTTTAAGAGATCATAGGTTAGGGTTAGGTTTATAATTGATTTGGAGGTGGGAAGGAATGGATCAAAGTTGGTGATGGTGGTAGTCAGATGGTAGCGACAATTCATGATATGGATTTGGGATCCGGTTGCAATATTAAAAGGTAGGCGGACGCTGATGATGTTGCGATGATGATCAAGAGTGAACATGTGGTGTTGGTTGTTGGTTTTCAACGTGTGGGGTGGTTTTGGCGAGATTAAGTGGTCTCGGTTATCGTGGCTACTTAAATGCTCTTTTAATCACAAGTTAATTACACAATTTGTCATTTCAGTTTATCAAACAAAGATTCACTATACTCTCATAGATGCTAAAAAGACATAAATACCCATAACTGTTACTATCTTTAACTTTTAACTTAACTTTAAAAATTTAAAAACATAAACATAAAAAAAGAAAGTTAGTACCAAAACTTAGAAATCCCCTCATACCTCCTACACCTTTTGTGTAATTAACTCTATTTTAATAAAAGTACACAAAATTGGTTTGGAAGTTTCGATACCTTGCTCCATTTTTATTATCTTATAAATTGGAACATTGAAAAGTAAAATAAGGAGGCTTATAATAATATCTATTCTTCGTCAACTCAAACTATAAGTCCACACGCTACGCTCCTATAAGTACGAACATGTCCTCACAACTACCACCATTATCACCATCATTTCACATCTCCTTCGTCGCCGGAGATTATTACATCAACCAGTTAACGCATATTAAGATACATACAACTACAACTATACTGTAACAAAGTCTATAACAACTTACAACAGGTACACAAATCGATCGGAAAATGTCGCCGAAGAGTTTTATCGTAGAGGTGGAGCCAGCGGTGGCGGCGAAAGACGGACATCCATCAATGGGACCTGTTTACCGCAGTGTGTTTGCTAAGGACGGTTTTCCACAGCCAATTCAAGGTTTAGAGTCATGTTGGGATATTTTCCGGTGAGCATTTGTTTAGATCTGGAACTATTTTCCTTGTTTTAATTTAACTGCTTCATGTGTTGAGTATGCTAGCGAATTGAGTGATTTGAATTGGAATTGGAGTTTGAATCATGTTTGACTTTTTTTTTTTTTTTAATTTGTTGATGTTAGTTATGGTTGTTTGATCGTTGGTACTTATGTTTTGTGATGTGTGTAGCATCTATTTGCAAGTGGTTAGATTAACATTTGCTTTTGGACTGTTTGAAGTTTAAACTTGAATTGGACAAACAGGTATAAATCTACAGAAAAAAAGTCAACAAATTCAAATTATTTTGAACAGTTGATTTTTTAATGTTGAAATTTCTCTAATTATCTAAGATGATCATCATGTTGTTGAGATAATATGATACTAGACAGTTTTTGTTACATGCCATCTGCTCTTTGATCTGGCTGAAACCTATATCATGTTCATCTCCAAACATACTTTACAAATATATTTTCACTCTGAACTTTTGCATACAATAGGTTGTAGTGTTGTAGAGACGACCCTGAAAGTAAAAAAAAAAACTCTTAGCTAGAGTAGACAGGAATTTTTTGTAATCATTAGTTTGGAACATGAAATATTTTTATTGGTTAATGCTTAATATGCAAATAGTCAAACATGAGAACATGCCGTAAAATCAAATTGTTTCCAGGTTTTTTCCTCTCATATTCATGGATCATCTTTTCTTTGATACAATACCTTAAAGGCAAAAACCGGATGATAAATATAAATTTTGGTTTTGCTTTTAGTCTAAGATATGTTGTTTTTGTAGGCTACTTTTAACGTCTAATTATTGTGTGTTTGACACGGGCATTTAACATTTAGAATCATATGATGAATCTAGAAGATTTATATTACGAACATTTGTTTTTCTTTGATTTATTTTGTGTTAATGTCTTCAAGAGGATTTACTTCCCTGTTTTCAATCTAAGAACAAACAGCTACTCGTTGTAGGAATTCTGAATATGAGAGCAGAGGGTGTATTTTGTTGTCCTGTAGACTTGTTTCATTTTTCAGGGAGAGCATAATCTGTTTAGTTTTGAAGAGAACTCTTGTATTAATATTTACGTCTCCTTCAACCCTGCCAAGTATAGGTTTAATTGTGCTTTTAGACTATTTCCTAAACAAAAAAATCTAATGTGGGATGTTTCGCCTCCCTTATATTGTTAGCTGTAAAGATTTGAATATGTTTGTGTTTCTTTATATCTCTGTTCTACTTTTGTGACAGCTTTTAAAATGTTTTCTTGGTAATTTTACAGCCTGTCAGTGGAGAAATACCCTAATAACAATATGCTTGGTACCCGTGAATTTGTGAATGGAAAGGTATGCTGTTGCTTGCTATGGATGATACTTAACTTTTTAAATCTCTCTCCCTTTCTTTGATTCTTTTTTTACTTTAATCTTTATGTACTGTTGTTAACCCTATAGCATGGAGCATATGTATGGTTGACTTACAAACAAGTATATGACAAAGTGATACGAATTGGAAATGCTATCCGCGCATGTGGTGTTGAGCCTGTGAGTGACCTGCCAATGACAATTATTATGTCATCTTTTATAGTTTTGTCAATTTATTTCTTTTGATCTCTTAATAATTATTATAACATTTTCTAAGACTGGCTGCTTGTTTCTTTAATAGTTTTGTCTGTTGACTATAAGTTATCGATGTTGTAGGAAGGACGGTGTGGGATTTATGGTGCCAATTGTGCAGAATGGGTTATGAGCATGGAGGTAATTTAGTCCTTTGTATGTTTCGTCTTGCTTGCTTGATGCTTCATTTCTTGTAGTCATTGGTGCGTTTTAATATATTAGTAAGATGTCACTATTACATATCAGTTCTCTCTTCTGCAGAATTAATCATCTTATGTTGTTGATATTAGTCTCTATTTTTAACTTACCCTAATCCACACACCAGAATTCCCATTTTCTTTGTTCATAAGTGGTTCTATTGCTGGAAATAATAAATCTTCTTACTGTTGATAGACTAACTTTTCAGAGCTACTCTCTGAGGGCTACAAAAGTATCCTTGAGTCCAGTTTTGGATTTGCATTTCTCGTCTCTTAAGAAGTATTGGTGCACTTTATGGCCCTACTTTGTTTGTAATATAACAAGCAAACTAGATCAAAATACTTTTTGTATAATACTTTTTTTTACTTCTATTTCTTCCCCACCATTGCTTATCTTCATCAGAAACAAAAACCCATAAACAATTAAACATTATTTTGTTCATGTTATCTTCATCACAAAAATTTGTAATTTTAAAACTCTAGTTAACATGTCATCGGTGCATTCATAATGTTAAAAATAAAACATTATTGTCACCCCGAAGATCATGTTTTCACTTTTCACCTTGAAATTCTGTTTTTTATGTCAGTCAGTTTATATTTCATAGGAACTTAACAGATTATTGTTCTAATATTCACATTTCAATGCAGGCATGTAATGCTCATGGGTTGTATTGCGTACCTTTATATGATAGCTTAGGTAAGTATTCGATTTTATCATTGAATGGGTTTTCTTAAGACGTTTATGCCGTTTACTTCTCCATGTTATGTTGTATAATATATTTTGCTTCACTTATTTTTTTTTTACATATAGGTGCTGGTGCAGTAGAATTCATTATTTGCCATGCTGAGGTTACACTAGCTTTTGTAGAAGAGAAAAAAATCCCTGAGGTAATTGGTCACGCTCATGTTATATGCACATGATAAAGTTTTCTTACAAACTTTTGCTGACGACTTAATAAAATTTCTGTTGATTGTTCAGTTACTAAAATCTCTTCCCAAAGCTGGAGAATATCTGAAAAGTAAGTTACTCAGCACGTCTACTGTAGTAATTTCTCAAACACTGATGCAGTTTGTAGATACTAATATGCATCATACTTTATTCTAGCAATTGTGAGCTTTGGGAAAGTTACTCCTGAACAAAGAGAACAAGTTGCAAAGTTTAGTTTGGCAATTCATTCATGGGATGAGTTCTTGTCACTGGTATGCTTTTTTATTGTATTAGCTATTTTGTATTATTGTGGACTGTTCTTTAATGATTGTTTTGCTGTTTTTAGATGTGATATATGTATTTAAATTTAATTTTGGTCATTTTTATCTACTTGCAGGGTGATGGTAAAAACTTTGACTTGCCACTGAAGAAGAAAAGTGACATCTGTACAATAATGTACACTAGTGGAACAACTGGTGATCCAAAGGGTGTAATGGTTTCCAATAACTGCATGGTAACACTTATAGCTGGTGTTAATCGTCTACTAGATAGTGCAAAAGTATCAGTGAGTTCCCACCGTTCTGATTAATGGAAATTATTGTCTGTGTGATGTATACATGAAAGTAGATTCACCTATTTCAGAATGTTTTAATAGTTGTGAATAATGATTTTTCAGTTGAACCCAAATGATGTCTATCTCTCATTTCTACCTCTGGCACATATATTTGATCGGCTGATTGAGGAATGCTTTATTAATCATGGGGCATCTATAGGATTTTGGCGTGGGGTAAGCTGATTACTAGTTCTTTTTTACTTTATATTAAGTTTTTTAAAGCGTTTGATTTAGAGACATATCAACATAAAGACTGGAACTGACCCATGACCCGACTAATGGATCGTGATCTGAAAGACTGATCCATGATGCAAACTAATAATGATCTCCCTGTGTTTTTTGTTCCGTATAAAGTGTTACATATAATTTTAGAAAACACAACTCTGTAACACAACTGTAAGGGAGTTATATCATGTTTTATATGTTGTCATGCACATAGTGTTACAAAACTGATTATGTTTAGAAAAGATATTCTTTAAATATAGTCTTGGTGAATGGTAAAAGGAGTTCAGTATTACTAACATAAAAGCAGACATTCTTTTTATGCTATTTAAATTGATCAACCCAACTCCCAAATGGATCAATGATTCTGAATGACTTAGATCAAGACCCCACCCATTGCTGACATCCAACTTTATTGTAGATGTATCATACATATCATAATTTTTATGATTATTCATACAGGATGTTAAATTGCTGATTGAAGACATAGGGGAGCTGAAACCTACTATTTTCTGTGCTGTCCCTCGAGTATTGGATAGAATTTATTCTGGTATTTTTCTGTTAGTCACAACTCACAAGGTTCCCGTGTATAATATTCATGTTCCTGTTGTTAGTAAAGCTCCTTTTTTATTGTAGGTTTGCAACAGAAAATTTCTGCAGGAGGTTTGATCAAACGCAAATTATTTAGTTTGGCGCATACACAGTAAGCAATTCTATATGAACCTCATTTTTTTCTTTCAAAATTTTGTTTTCTTTCTATTGATTGAATTTGCATGTTGTAATATATGCAGCAAGTTACGTAACATGAAGAAGGGGAAAGGACATTCAGAGGCATCTCCACTAAGTGATAAAGTTGTTTTTAGTAAGGTAATATTTTCTTCCCTTTTCACCCTTGTACTTGTACCATGAAATTATGGCATGACTAAGTTTATTTTAACTTCTGCAGGTTAAGCAGGGGCTCGGAGGGAGAGTACGCATTATTCTATCTGGTGGTGCTCCACTAGCTCCGCATGTAGAAGCTTTCCTGAAAGTAGTGACATGTTCTCATGTCCTCCAAGGATACGGTAACCCCCCCCCCCCTTCTCATTTTCTGATGTATTCTTTTATTTTGTATTGGAAAAACTAAGGCCGTTCGGACGAGGAAAAAGGGTCATTCTTGGTTTGGGTCAAACCAAGTCAGGTTGGGTTGATCAGATGACTTCTTGTCCAAAAGTGTCATAGTTTTATAAATAGTTAGTGTCTGCTATGATTCCTAAAGCTATACTATATGGATAAATAGATAAAATATAAAATGATTAGCGGAGGTACCGAGCGTTGAAAATACAATGTGGCCAAATTTTTATGCGTTTGACCCATTCCTTTCAGTTTGTTATTTTTATTTTACGTTTTTGCCCCATCCATGAGTGATGCACATAAACCTGTTCAACCTATTCATAAGCAAGCGCTTTACAATTGGAAATACAATGGCTCGTGATAATTTATGTTGCTAGGAACCAGAATTATTGTGCTTACAAACCAACATAATACAAAAGCAATTTAATTACTGTTATTGCAATGTAGGTCTGACGGAAACCTGTGGTGGATCATTTGTATCAATGCCCGACGAAATGGATATGTTGGGTACAGTGGGCCCACCGGTCCCAAATTTGGATGCTCGGTTGGTGTCTGTTCCTGAGATGAATTATGATGCCTGCTCAAGCAAACCACAGGGAGAAGTATGCATACGAGGAGATGTTCTATTTTCAGGGTACTACAAGCGAGAGGATCTTACAAAAGAAGTTTTAGTTGATGGCTGGTTCCATACAGGTGTGTGCCTCTAAAAAGATTCTTGATCTTAGTATATTGCTCATAGTGGCGTTCAAAGACTGTTAAAATCGTTCAAAGCAAGTCAGTTGATTTGAAATCCCAACGGTCTGGTTTTCACGGTTTGGCGGTTTTACGCTCTAGTCTGGCTTGAAACTTGGAAGTGGTTGTTCAAACCAAACGTGCCGTTTAATCTTTCCTATTTACATATATATTTTCTCATTTATGGTATATGTATTATCATCATGAACCATCTTTTCTCATTTTAAACTTTTTAATACAAACTAATGATTTCGAATTTTTTAGTTAATAATGTTAAGAATCGACTGGTTTGGTTTGTTGTTTCGAGCAATCATAGCTAGAAGTTTTGCCTAGAACTTTTATCAAAACCAGTCACTACATTAATATATATTTCTGTCATCATTTTTTAGGTGATATTGGTGAGTGGCAACCAGATGGGAGCATGAAAATTATTGACCGGAAGAAAAACATTTTCAAGCTGTCTCAAGGAGAATATGTGGCTGTTGAAAATCTAGAGAATGTTTATGGACTTGTTCCTGACATTGATTCGGTATGCATTTCTTCAAGTATGATGAACACTCATAAAGTCTGGGCCTAATTGTGCTTTATCTGAAACGAGTAATGTAAATTTATATTTATTTTTAACTAGAGGTGAACAAAATTGGTTCCAAATCTGATCCAAACTTGTTATTGAAACCGTTTGGGTTGAAACCACATTAAAACTGATTATAACTGTACGAAACTGAATAATACATAGTTTCAAACTGAACCGGTCTTTTCCGTTTCAAAATCCAGTTTGAACATAACAACCCTAAATGTGCACCTCTATTTTTTATCATAAGATAAAATTGAAAAAGTTGCATGTAAATTACAGTAAATATTATGAAATAACTTAAATGTACAAATAATATAAATCATTAGCAATGAAGTTTCAAAAGGGCCTTAATTAACTTGTGAATAATCTTGTAAATATTATACAAAATAAAATACAAAAGTAGCCGTTTGGGCCTTAGGGGGAACCGGGGTTAAACAAGTTTTATACGACTAGTGCTGCGTTGTGCTCAAGATATGAAGAAACGTTTACTTACTATTTCAGGTATGGATATATGGAAACAGCTTCGAGTCTAGTCTAGTTGCTATTGTCAACCCAAATAAACAGGCGATAGAACATTACGCAGAAACACACCATATTTCTGGAGATTTTGACTCCCTATGTGAAAACCCCAAAATCAAAGAATACATGCTGGGAGAGCTCGTTAGAGTTGGAAAAGATAAAAAGGTTTCTTTTTTCGTCTTTTCTCTTTTAACACTAGGCACACGTCGAAATCTTGTGCAACAGTTTTATAGATGTTATATACCTCTCATGTCTAAAATACATACACCACTCGTATCTTGCAGTTAAAAAGTTATGAATTGGTGAAAGCTGTTCACCTTGATCCAGTCCCTTTCGACATGGAACGTGACCTTCTGACCCCAACATTCAAGAAGAAAAGGCCCCAGATGCTCAAATATTACCAGGTATGATTATCATTATGATTAGTTTGTATATCTAATACTGTATAGTTTTCTGATGGTTATACCTCATCACCTTTTGGCAGAATGTAATTGATGACATGTACAAGACTATTAACAAAAGGTGAATCGCGGCACATATATGATATCTTCTTCTCTTCTTGGTTACTGGTTTACTCCCACTTTTAGCATTTCTCGATTCGTTTTGAACCCTATATTTCATTGATATGAGATTGTATAGTTGTGTTATATGTAATTATAACCATATTTATTTTTTAATGTGAAAAAATAAATCATGTTTTAATGTGTCTTTGTGAATATATAAATGTTAATCAATAATCAGCTTTGATTTGAATAGTTGTGTATAGTGGATGATGAAGACATGCATTCTTTGGTTGGTTATGTGATTAGTGGAGAATGAAGGCATGCATTCTGAATCTTTTAGTTATTATCTTAAAATTAAAAGCATCTTGTTGTGTTTCTAACAATATTTGTAATACATTGACATCATCTTTTAGGTATATTAGGGAAGATTAGACAAAAACTGAGTTGGTGGGATCTGGGAATCTTTTACTATCTTCTAAAGATTGAATAAACTTTTGATTTAGGTTGATTTGCATAAGGATGCCTAATTCACACACCTAATAATCTAATCAAACACTCATTTAACGCCCGTTAAGTCTTTAACGGACCGTTATACAACAAACGTAATTATCAAATTAAAAAAATAAAATAAAAATTAGAAAAAAATTCTAACGGCCGTTAGATGCTTAACGGGCAGTTAAAATTTTAGGTAATTTTTATTAAATTTCAAAAATGACTATTTTGTTAAACAATTATATTTATCATTTAGATTATTTACTTGAAACATATGAAAAACTCAAATGCATCTATATATATATATATAAATGTATATGAAAAAGATACTTTATTA
The DNA here is from genome assembly GCA_030867185.1 of Tagetes erecta. Taxonomy (NCBI): domain Eukaryota; kingdom Viridiplantae; phylum Streptophyta; class Magnoliopsida; order Asterales; family Asteraceae; genus Tagetes; species Tagetes erecta. The sequence continues at coordinate 18,539,540 of CM061492.1, read as the reverse complement.
TTTCTTTTTATATAAAAGACAAAATAAATACTGCAAAAAATATGACCTAAATCATGGATATTTTCATCCAACATATTTTCTTTACCCTCTTTTTGAACAAGAGAAAACAAAAGACAAATACAAAGAAACTCAAACTTATATATTATCGTCATACATGTCTCATAGAGCTACTTTTTATTTATTTTATAACCTTATAATTGCATATGGTTATCATAACCTTGTTCTTTTTAGTTTTGAAACACCAAGTAATCGTCACTTAAAATTTATAATTATTGCAAATTTCACACTATAACATGTTCGGAACTTTTGAATTATTTAATATTATGATAATATGAGTTAATTGCCATAATAATTATTGCAAATTTCGTTAAAGGCTTAACAAACCGTTATACTACAAATGCAAATTTTTTTTTTTTAATTAACATCTAACGGCCGTTAATGGCTTAACGGACAGTTAAATAGATTTAACGGCCGTTAAGTACTTAACGGGCCGTTAAAAGGGTGAATGGATAGAAAGGTTGAGTGTGTGAATAGATAGAGCCTTTACATAATAAGTTTATTACACCAAGTTTATTAGAAAATAAGTAATAAAATATCTTTCGAAAATAGTTTGAAAAAAAAATACTATGGTATTATTAATGTTACTATTTTTAAACATATTTTGGCCGCATTTGTTTGCCGGAATTTCGTGTAAAGAGAGGCAAATGTGATTGGGAAGTGACTTGGTCTAATTTCATTGGAGGAAGCCACTTGTTTGATTAACTTATCTCAAGTTATAACTTATAACTTTAGATGCACATAAAAGAGTAAAGAAAAGTTAACTATCTAACTTCTATATTTTATATCAAACTCAATTTGTTTTCATTCTCATTGTATTTTGTAAGGAAAATGAGAAAGAACCTCAAATCCTAATCTTTAAAACTCATAAAGCTAAATTGAAGTAACACAAACAACCTAATCTATAAAAATCATACTCTAAAGCTAATCAAAGAGGATGAGAAAGAGGATGAGCACTTCTTTTAAACTCTCTCTTCACTCCTTTCTTCCCCCATTACAAACCTTAAATAATAACCCAAATACCACTTCCCTTAGTAGCTTCTTTTTTTGGAGCATAAATCTTTTAATCCTAAAAAAATATACCTTGAATAAATTCGTCTTATGATCACATTCGCGCCATCAACTTATGCCAATGTGTAGCTTGAGATTGTGACTTGTGCGGGTGAAGCAGCATGAACATACACAAACTCCATACTTTTGCTAGCTGGTAACGAGCTAACCCATGTTGGGAACCCATAGGAACCACTTGGGCTCTTGGTTAGACCCCATAAAGGACCGTAGAGTTTAGAGACCGATATGTTAAGGTTCTTGATCGTCTTCAATGATTTGTTGGTCAATGTAGCCGAGTATCTGTAGTATGTTTTCCCATTTGCTACCCATGAAGTTGTAGCCTTTTGTTCAATGACAATTGGAGCTAAACAAAGTAAACATAGAACCTTTAATCATAATTTTTTTAACTAAATTTTGATCAATAGAGCTTCAAAATTTACCTCCAAATGGACTTTTTTGAACTAAATTAGCCTTTGGTTGAGCAGCAATAGGCTTAAAAGCAGGAACTTCAACTGCTAAACAAAACCAAACGCATTAAATAGAAAGAAAAAAACTATACAAAAACAGCATATTGACCAAACTTGAAACATACGCGGTAACAGTTGGTTGTAACCACCATGTAGCCTAGCCAAAATACCAAGAAGCGGGACGTTGTTATAAGTAGCAGGCTCAGTCTGCTCATAATTGTCTCTAATCTCTATGATCAGCAAAATTGTCATAAGCATCAGGCCCACCAACAATGGCACCAGTTAAAAGATTCGGGTCACTCGCTTTTCTACTAAACCATGTTGCATAACCACCTCTGCAGCTAACAAACGACGGGTCAATCTTAACTGAAACAATAGATGAACCTCTATGGTGAACTTGTTGTGGGTAGTTGTTGCCATATCCAACCATGTAACTTGTTGCCCTTGGATTGTCTCCAAGAATGTAATCCACCTAATAAAAGTAAAAAAATAAAAAATAAAAAATTAGCGAAAGTTTTAACCATTAAGACTTAAAGAAGCAAAAACAGGCGGTTTCTTTACTTGTGACTTGGCGAATGCCAATAGCTCTGAGGGAGCAACACTGCCCGAAGAGCACTGTAGGTCTCTTCGGGCAGATGTCAAGTAATCAGAGTAGACTGTGAGTAAGAATGATGCACTTGTGACAAATTGCAAGTTGTTCCAACTTTGTTTATAAATTAGACCACCAGGAGTCTTTTGAACATTTTGACTACTCTTGCCAAGACATGAGCACATGAATGATTCAGCCTTTTGTTGATACTTTCCGAACACCGGAGCATGGCTTCCGACTTTCCCTCCCATCAAAAACTGCAAAAATATAAACACAAAACAAAATCTTTAGTACCCTCTTTGATAACTAATATAAGAATGATAGGGTTGGCGAGTTGCCGTAACTTTTGAACATTTTAGTAACTGTTAACTTGGATTGATTAGCTATTTCAAATAACTTGTATTTAGTATCTAAGTATGTGTTTACTTATGTATGTTTGATTATATATGTATATGATAAAACTATAAAAAACACTAGCATAATGACTTGACGAGCTTGAGCTAAACAAACTCGACTTTAAACATATAATTAATGCCTTAGCAACAAGGGTCTGAACACCAGCATACTTAACATCCCAACCGAACTCTGTCATGGTCCACCCAGTCCCACCAAAAGCATCCCCATTTTCACCAAGATAATCCAAGTAAAACTCATTGCTTGTTGCCTTGTACATCCAAGCAGCTGCCCAAAGCAATTCATCCTACACGTATTGGAAAATTTTTAAAAAAAGTTAAAGGGTAAATATGTAATTTACACAACAGTAGTTGAAATGGTTAGGATGGATTGTGTCACATACAGCATAACCACTGACGGATCGGTAGTATTTTTGAGCCACGGTGATGCTACTGTCATATTTGCCTCTGTACTTGTCGGCAAAATCGAATAGCTGAAGTGAAAAAGAGTTGATATTAGTTACATGTAGTAGGGGTATAACAGGAAATGAAATATGATTCGGTGTTCTTTTTTAAAGCAACTTTTATGAATTGTGACAGACGTAACGTTGACCGGTATCACTAGAAATGTGGTTTGTGGGAGTTGAACCTAAAACCTTTGGTACACCAAGCATCAACTTTATCACTCTATCCAAATTCCTTTGATATATGATTCATTGTGGTATAGTGTAATGTGATTAGGGCTGAGAATTTCTGACCCGACCTGAAAACCCGACCTGAACCTAACCTGGTCAGCAAATTTGTTCCGGTGCGACCACAATATCCATGTCGTGACAACTATTATACCTAAACTTTGATGACCAAACATGCGCACCTAATAAATTAGCATGCAAAGTTACATAAATGCCTTTTTAAGTTTAGAGAATGTACCCTATGCATTAAATAATGTACAACCACCCCCAAACTTTAAGTTTCTTTCTAAATCAAGGAAGGTATTTAGTATTTACCCAATGACTCGATGAATGTTATGAATTTGAGTCTCATTTGAAGCCTATATACGTTCTATGTGGGCGTAGTTTTACATAATGAGCATGTCTTCGGTTAATGGTTTTCCCCTACAATAGTGGGTGGGCTGGGTACCAGCGTTGTCTGTATTTGCAGGTGTGGGTGATTTTTTGCTAATAGGTTTAACCGGATAATCATGCTTATGATAATTTGTTGGCTGATAGAATTAAATTAAGGGAGGCACTTTAAATGATCTTTTTTTTTTGAACGGCCATTCAATCATTGAGAAAAAACTAGCAAGGGGCTAGCGCCACTACAAGAAACAAAGAAAACCAAAAACAAAAATGAGCAAAAGCCCGGCTAAAATGAAAAATTACACCACGATCTCCATTTGAGATTTGTCATCTTTCCCCTCGTTCTCATCCAAAGGAACGAAAGAGATTTTATGTCCCCCAATATGTTAGAATGATCTTTGAAAAGGTTATTAAAGACCACTTTAAATGATCTGAGTTATATGCATTAAAAGTTGTATTGCGCTTTGAATTTATAATTTTTAACTCTAGAAATAAACTAAAAAAAGTGAACATAAATGACTTAATTCTATGAGATAGGTGCATTATAATAGGGCCATCTAAGAACCAAACTATGCATGTTAACTTAAACGCACAACGGCATGCTAGACTATAAAGTTAAAAACAAAATGTTTTCATACCAACCGTTTGCTAACATACACCTCTCTTTTACTAACATGCGCCTATATTTTGCTAACTTACTCGTAGAGGCATTGTTATTTTTATTAGTGAATTTTATTTTGATTAGCTACTTTGTGAACTGACGTAACTAGAATTTCTTAATAAACGTCACAGAAAATTCTCTTCACAACTAACCCCGACTAAGAATCTAAATCATGTTATTCTTAAAAAAATAGTTTTATATAAAACTGAAAAATACCGGTAATTAAAGGGTCGACCCTTTCATACACACATATATGAAATGTGGCAAAACTAAAAATGACTAAAAAATGATGAATGACCTGTGTGGCATGTGTGAGAAGCTCTTGAGAATAAACAGGGTTTAAACGGCGAAAAACAATGGAAGCTGCAGCCATAGCAGCAGCTGTTTCTCCAGCAAGATCAGAACCAGGGTTATTTTCATCAATTCTATAAGCATATCGAGAAGTCGTCATGTCCTCGGGTCTTTGCCAACAATAATGATCCGTGTTACCATCTCCCACCTATAACAATCATTTAGACATTCATTCACATCAATAACATTGTCACAACAAACTCACATAATACATACCTCTCCATAAAGAACATGAGGTTGCGGATGCGCTTTAATGAGATAATCAGTCCCCCATTTCACCGCATCCATGGCATGACCAAGCTCGCCACTCGCACTCATTTGATCCCCGTATTCAAGTATGCTCCACGACATCATTGTCACCGTAAACGCCATCGGAAGCCCAAACTTCACATTATCCCCTGCATCATAATACCCTCCCACCAAATCCACCTTCAAATTTTCAAAATTCAAATCAATTACAACAATTAACAACACACATTACACAAATTTCATCAATTCAACCTCAATTTCAACCAATTAAAACATAATTTGTTAATTGTTATTACCCCATTGGATTTGCCATCAAAGAGCCCTGAATCACCTCTCCATTTAACTCTTTGATTACCAGGAAGATAACCGGATCTTTGAGCTTCAAAGAACAAAATGCTTTTGCTTAAAGCGACACCGTAATCATGTTCAATTGCTAAAGCAAAAGGTACAACTCCCACAAGCAGAAACAGAGTACTTGCAATAAAACAGAGCCCAACTAATTTCGCCATCAATTGAAACACAAATTCGGTATAAAAGCTTGTAAATTGAGTTGGGTTAATCAGCAATGGTGGTGTGAGTTGCCAAATTGAAGCAATTTTAGAGAGAGATGGAGAGTTGGGGAAGAAGATGGAGGGAATGGTTGTTTATATATATGAAGGAGATGAAGAGGAAATAATATTATTAACTAATAATGTGTTTGTTTGTTTGAATTAAATTACTTATATTTATTTGACTTAATTTGTGGGAAAATGGAAGAATGAATGGCATTTTTAGTATGGACAAGTGAGCTAAAAAGAGCAACGCATGTGACTTTGTTTGATTTTGTTTACTAAACAAAACGGTGGTTTTTTATAATATGGATATTAAGTATAATACAAAATAAACTTAAATAAAAAAGTATTCATGTGAAAATACATTATATATCTTTATATTTATACTAATGCTATATGTAATGGTTAATGTTTTTAAGGGTATTTTTCGTCATGTGAACGGTGACTAGGCAATGAGCATTATACTAAAAGTGGTGTGGTGGGATAATGCTCATTAATCATTATCAATAGAGAGAAGTGAGAGATTGTGTGAGAGAAGTGGAGAAGAGGAAGAGGGCACATGCGTTGTTAAGGAAACACCCGCGCCCGTAACACCCTCGCGTAGTGGTATAATAAGGCACTAACTTTTGCTGCATATCATTTCTCTTATGTATGACATATCATTATCACATCACTTTATCATATGTGTCACTTCCACATTAATCATCTCATATAAATTAAGAATCTGGTTATTAATTGAATCAGTTTTACGTAATTGTTTATTAAGATTAATTTCCTTTAATTAACATAAAGTTTAAATTTAAACATCAACTACAACTTTTATTACATATTTTAAACAATATTAAGGGATTTTATACTCTATAAAATCGAAATAATAAATTTAACAAAGATTCCTACAATTATAATAATAATTTAAAACGAATAATTTCTACAATTGTGTCATCATAACAGTAAATTTAAATTTTTTTACATTCTATTAAACTTAAAAATTAATTTAAATTCGAAAAGTTATAACATTTAGAAACGAACTATATTTATGGCTGGCCGCACGATGCGACAGTTGAGTTTCATGTTTGTGAATTTATCACATGCGTTACAATTGTGACATTAATATTTTAACATTTAGGTGTTGACATTACACGTATATAAGCCAAACAAATTATAACAAACTTTTATATATTTTATAGATAACATGCAGTGACGGATCCAGAAAATTTATTCGGTGGGTGTCAAAAATTCGATAAAATTACAATTGTTCTAAAAACGATTTCGTCTTTTGAAAATGATCCTTTATAGCTTTATTTGTAACACTTTGTAGTGCCTCTTTTGGGACACCAAAAACTACACAACCATCTAAAAATATTCACCGATTCGATTGTGCAATTGTCTTTATGGTTTTCACTATCGATATACATCGCTTAACCGGTTTATCAAATCTACCTAATTTATTCCAATGGTTGAACCGGATTTGTAACACTTTGTATATCATTTTACCCTATTTATACCAACAATTAAACTCATCTTTTGTGACAATACATAACGCCCACCTTTTGTTCACTCATTATCAAAGTTGTAAACAAAATTGATTTTAAATTCGAATGCCAATTAACATCAACATTTTATTATTCTAACGATAATTCATTAACAAGTAATAAATAAACACCAAAGTTAATAAAAGAGTGTTTCTTGCTTTTTGAAAATTAACTAGTTAAAAGGCCGGGCCGCGTGATGCGGCGGCCGGGTCTAGCATATGTGACTTTGTACACGTGTTGATACACCGCAACGTTGTAATGCGTTATATACTAAAAGACGAAAATATATTCAAACTTAGAGGCTAAAATCATAATTAAGTCATATTCTGATTGTTAAAGTCATAAAAGTAAAAAAAAACTTAATAAGCGTTGGTCCCGCACGTGTTATAATGACGAAGTTGTGTGTTGGTGTCATTATTTAAGACAATTAAAAAAATAGTAAAAAACTAAATTAAACAGCCTAGTGGGTCACAGGAATCGAACCCAAGACCTCACTTAAGATCCAAAGACTTACAAAGCCACTCTACCACTCAACCAACTTAGCTTTTGAGTCAAAATCCAAACAATATTGTATTTAATAAAAGACAAGGATTTGGTCACCGACCTTGTCTTTTAGAATTATATACAATTGGGTTTTGGCCTTTTGGGTGCCTCTAATATGAATTGATATTAATTCATGGGTGCCTCTTTAAAACATATTGAATATTTAAATAAAAACTACTAAGTCTAATTTTGTTTGAGTGAATGCACACCCACCCCTTAGATTAAGCTTGGATCCGTCTCTGATAACATGTTAAAAAAATTTATTGACCGATGACACGTTAAATGTTAGTTTCAGGGTTATGAAAATCCAAAAACCGAAGCAATATTAGTTTCGGTTTTAATCCATAAGCAAACCAAACTGATCATTGAGTTACAACCGTCTTACGCATCATACTTAAAAAGCTATGTATATATTTTTGTAGTTCTCGTACTTTTATTTAAAATTAATGGTATATTGGTTTTTATTGGTCCCAACTATCACATGTTGTCTTCTACCAGTCCCAACTATTGAATTGGCTGTCAACGGTCCCAACTTTTATCACCTTGGTAACCACTGGTCCTGTCGTTAAATTTTTTTAACGCCGTTAAGTTTTTTCCAAATTCAATACCGATGTTATAAGCATTTTGATCGGAACGATAATATAAGTCGATTGATGGAAAAGTTACCTCAAAACGACGCTTCGAACAACGAAATAATGCTTCAATCGGGTGTTTAAACCTAACGGTGCTTCAATCGGATGTAAAAATTTTATCATTCAGAGAGCCTTTTCGAGAAAACTTTTACATCAATCGACACGTATTATCCTTCCGATCAAAAGGTCTAAAACATCGGTCTTGAATTTGGAAAAAAAACTTAACGGCGTTAAAAAAATTTAACGACGGGACCAATGGTTACCAAAGTGATAAAAGTTGGGACCATTAACAACCAATTTAAAAGTTGAGACTGATAGAAGACAAAAGATGATAGTTGGGACCAGTGAAAACCAATATACCAAAATTAATTTGTATTAAACACACATTTAATATACGTATGTGTTTTAATTGTTTGGCAAAAGAAGATGAATGTTGCTATTGTACGTAATGTTTGATTGAATAATATGACAGATTCGGTCATCTACCATTAATTACGGGTCTAAACACGAAGGACATTGTCAATCGACAAAGTAGTTGTATATTAGTGTTATTTTAACAACCATAAATTATTTATTTATTAGTATAAATAAATAAAAGATAGAAAAAATAGGATTTAAGAAAAAGGTTGGGTTGGGTTGGTTTCGGATACGAAAAAGTATTCGAAGCATGCTAAGTTTCGTAGACTAAAAAAACTATATATTGTTGTGTTGGGTTTAACTTTAGGGTTGATCGTCCAACATTGTATTCAAACGTTGTTTTAACTAAAAGCACGTTTAACAGTAATACTTGTGTTCGGGTGATCACATATCTTGTGATTGTGATTCGTGGGTGATTCTCATATTGATTCTAGCTAGACGTATTATGCACGCCAGAATCAATCGTATCGTCTGGGATATCGATCTTAGACATAACCGGAACCTCGAAAGTATAGATCAAATCTTCAAAAACTCAAAGTGGGTGTCGAATATATTTGGGGACTTATATGGACCTTTTCATGTTAAGACAAGCAACAAACAACATTAACAAATCAACAAAATCCACTATGTTTCTTCTAGTGGTTTTTTTATTCTTAAGAATTTGAATAGAAACAAACATCTTTCAATATACCTTTTTCTTATATGTGTCTCGTAACCCATCATCTCATATGATGAATAAAGCTACGGAAATAAGTTATTACAATCAGTCAAATTAATAAGTTGTGTTTGATACCTAATTAATCATATGATTTGTTGTGAAATATTGATACGATATCGAACATAAAAAGGCATGTAGAAATGGTATATATGTTGTGGGGATAATTTTATTGGTTGTTGATAAAAAGATAAAAAGTCAATTTTATTCCTTGATAAGATTTGCCAAGGGGACGAAACAATCTAGTCATCCCACATTATATATTTTTTTACTCAAATGTGTTTTTAATTCATCATCCAATGCTAAGTAATTAATCATGTCGTGGTGTTTATGAAATTGGTTATTAATTTGAGAGAGTTTGATAAATTTAAACGATTGAATTTAGTTAAGAGCGTGAGGTTTTAGGTTTAAATTTATAAGTGATAAATACATCAGTATTTTTGAAGCATATATAACTTTTTTTATACGAGATTATATTTTAAAAAAACTACATTATAAAATTAGGTATTTAATTATATTTAATTTGAGTATTATATTTGTATACTAAAAAACAATTTTTTTTAAACAAACCATGTGTTTCGGTTTTACCATGATTTTCTCTAAAAAATAATTAGAACCATTTATGTCTTCATGAATATTTTTAAAATCACCATTTAATTGTTGTTTTCTGAACATAACACTGACACTAAAGTGAATTACTTTATTAATAAATGAATTTCCTCATTAACTTTTGACTTGATAAAAGATAGGTTGAAAAAAGCTAAGAGGGCACACATGGTTATGCCAAACGATTGACTTACAAGTTTGACGTAATTTAAACAACACCATGTGAAATAAAATTCACTCGTGTCGTACATATTATTTTAAATATTAATATTGATTTATTTTAGTATTTTTGGAGTTTTGTAAGTGGATGAGTGGATCACATGTTATTTAACTATCTATATTGTTAAAATCTACCTATTCTAATAATTGAGTAACACATCCACATGTCACCATTTTAACTACTTCACATAGGATTTTGCTTAGGTGTCATGTTGTAAATTAATTTGATGGAGAATTTTTAGACGGGTCATGGTATGCTCCATATTCGAAATAACCCGATATGTTTAAATTAAAAATTGACAAATTATCATCAATTATCTCCTAACCCGATATGTTCAAATACAAAATTTACCAATTATCATGATCTATATCTTAACCCGATATGTACCAAGTATCATGAATTATCTCCTAACCTGATATGTTCAAATAAAAAACTTATCAAATATTATGATTTATCTTAACCCGATATGTTCAAATTAAAGTTTTACCAATTATCATTAAATATCTCATAACTCGATATGTTCAAATAAAAAAATTAACAATTATCATGAATTATCTCATAACCCGATTTGTTCCAATGAAAATTTACCAACTATTATAAATCATATCCTTTATTATAACATATATTTTTTATATGAATATATTTGTAAATATCCAAATCGATTTAATAAGAGACATGTTAAAAATAAATTTGACATGTAAATTGAGTTAAAACCATAAAACTAAAATCCGTATAGTACACAGGTACTAATCTAGTATCTAATAATTTCTTAATGTGGTTTTAGTAAGTGTTAAAATATCTAATACAATGATACTTATTCGTCAGATTGTGTTTTAATCCGTTTCTTAAAATTTTATACATTATAGTAGAACTAAATGGTTATATTAATAAAATAATTTTAGTCAATTATATTTGAATAGTAGGATATATGATGTTTATGTTATTATACGAGATGAACAAAAAAACATATGATATAACAAATAAAATAGACGATAAAGAAAAAAACATATGATACAACAAAGAAAACACACGAACAGAAAAATAGAGCATGAAGAAAAATTGTGTTCCCGAACATAGCGTGGACACTAAACTAGTTTAATAACATTGCCCAACAATCTACAATGTCTCTGTCATTACCCATTCTTTTGATGCTAAAGATCTAAAATCTTCCATATCTGCTTCGTATGCCTTATTTGTGGTAAAGATAATTTCACTACACACATAAAGTAAAAGTTAATAATTATGTGCATACATACACGAGTTATGTTTACTAATAATCCTATTCATAACTTGTAAATTTACAAATACACGTATTAAAACTTACTTAACATCTTCAATAGAAATGTATAGGTACTTCCATATTTTTTCCACTTCCGTACTTGACCTTTGCGAGATATCAACAACTCGATTGACATATGATGAGCGAAATCTTTTGATTTGGTAATTTTTCTTTTGCCCTTAACCTCTGGTGTTTTGTATGATACGTTGTTCATCCGATCCGCAAGAGGTATATTGTCAATGTCATGATCTTGTCGGTTTTGGTATTGATCTTTTTACAGCTTGGTCAGCTGCAAACTGAAGCTTGGCATCTCCTTTTTAATAACTTTTGATTAGTTATACCTTTTTATCTCCATAACATTTGTGCCACTCATCCATATAGCATCCACATGTTTTATCCAATTTTACTTCAATTGTTTTTCCTTCACTTGGCAAACCAAATATGTCTTGGATTTTTTTCTTCATTTATAGCAATCTTTCCAACATCTAGTTTCAAAACCATTTCATCCGGATCAAAAACATCAACTACATAGTACCCTAGCTTTGCCAGTATTCCATCAACTTTGAAGTTTACCAAATTTCCAAATCCCATTTGTGAAATGCATTTTTTGTTCAATGTTTAGGTTACTTATGGCTTGACATAAGGTATGTGGTGATGTTCTAACATGTAGTGAAGGATATTTTGCAGCTGCATTTTGTTTATCCTTCCATTGTTTAGTATCTCCTTGTTCCACCTTTTTTTTATTTTTTTCTGTCAAGTAGAATATATAAATTAATATATACGATAAACAGATACTAGATAATATAACTAATAATGCATATACGCATTCTTAAATTGTGTTGCATATATGCATTCGTACTACTCTATTTGTTTTACAAAAAAAAATTCGTTGACGTGTATCTTAAAAATATATTTAAAAATATAATATACTAGGAAGGTATATATCTTAATGGGTTTAACCTTTATGTTTAGAAGCTTGTTTGCTCATATTTTTTTTTTGTCATGTGCTACTTGCGTTTGGGATCTCACAGTTAATAGGTTTAACCATTTTAGCATAACTTTACATTATTTAATATTGTAAAGCAAATATAATATAGTATCCTTACCAGAGTTTGTTTCTTTATATATTACTTTTTTCTCATTTCTTTCTGCATTAGAACAATAAAATTAAACAATAGTTTTATACATATCCATTTTCATATATTAATAATTGAATAACTAGGCATACAACAATAACCTTTCTACGTTTTGACCATTGTAATCAAGATCATATACAATGGTCAAAACATAAAGAGGTTACTCCTAATGATCTTATACAATGGTTAAAATATCATTATGTTAGAAATATACAATTTCTACCTAAACATCAAATTTCCTTTGATAAATCCAATTCACATAAATCAAATTCTAATTGTGTTAATGATACTAGACTATGTGGAGTTTTATTAACCATCCAAGCTTCAATTGCAAACACATCAATACCGTCATCACGCAATTAATTTCCTGAATTTTTTTATAACTAGGGTAATTAGATAATATTTGTTGATAAGGGGGTAAACTATCTTTGAAATTTGAAAAAATGGGTAGTCGCTGATGTAGATCTGCATTTTTGAACTGAGATCTCGAAGGAATATTTTGTCTTCTACCCAAGAACTCGCCTATGACAATGGCGAGTTCTGATATTTTTTAAATAGCAAATAAAGTAGGGTATCGCTGGCCAATTTGGTAAACAAATTTTGATATTTATCCAAACGTTGAACAAAAAATTAAAGATATATAAATATATACATTGATAACAAACCTAATTTACAATGTTTGTTTGTTGGAGAGTTGTTGCAAGGGGAAACAAATCCTCATTTAATGCACACCAACTCAATTCCTCTACTTTAGTAGAGACTTTTACATGTGTATATATTATTATCCACTAGGAATCACCCTTCTTTACATCTTTATACAAACGTGAGCGCACGCACGCACCATAACACACACATATATATTAAGGTGGAGGGAACTATTGGTGTTGATGAAATGACCATATACCGGCGACACTATTAGCGACGACACGTGACCAGTGGATCATGTAACGCTGCTATTGGTCACATTTCTTATAGGGTACGCTTTTCTGTTTTCTAGATCAGTACAAATGCTGAACTTAATCACTCTCATCAATAGACGATTGTAAATTGGTCTAATTAATAGGTTTTATACAAAGGAACACGACTAATGTAAAGCTCTCAAAGAACAAGACTACGACCTAGTGTAGTGGTAAAGTTGAAAAAGCCCCAAAGAGCCCCAACTTGATCTCCACATCAGCCTTGCACCATAATCAAGATAAATGCTCGCTTTGTACGAAACACCTACGAAGTATCTGCATTAAAAAAAGCCCCGGGGTAGGAAGGGGGCTTTTTTTTTTATTTCTAAAAGGCTCCACTACACATGGTTTAAGAAAGCATAAATGCCCAAGATAAATAAAACCACCAAATGTTCATTATGATTTTGTAACTTGGTTCATGTCTAAACTAAGCCTAGCAAGGTAAAGATTGGTTCATGTCTAAACTAAGCCTACCAAGGTAAAGATCTCAGAGTAAAATATCACCTTTTGAATTTATCAAGCTTTATCATATTAATATTTAAAAAAAACGCTATATCAAAATTCTTATTTCAAAAAATTTGTAAGAAAAAGAAAAGAGCTTTGCTTACCCATCCTTTTTAAAGCTAAGAAAAACGTCATCTTGATATCTAGCTGCTTTTAAAGCTTAGAAAAACTTCATCTTAAACCTCAAATTTATAAGCAAATCTGTCTAAGAAACAAATAAAGTAACACGGATCAGATTTATAAGAACTATAACAAGTTGTGAATGATTTCAAAATCAAAGAACAACATTGTACCAGTTTACAGTGCCTAATTTTGATTGAAGCGAGAATAGTGACGTCGGCTGAAAACGAATTAGGGTTGTGGTGAATGAGAAGATAAATTGAGTTGAAATGGGTATTCAAATTAACCCACCATGGTTAGCATCTGTATTCGAAAGTAACTGTGGTTGACAGGGATGAGATCAGGACGGGTACCGGTACCGCCTAGTACTGGTACCGCCTAGTGTTGGTACTGAGTTTTAAGAAAAGTGGGTACTGGTACCGGTACCGAATTTAGCGGGATGGTACTGGGACGGTACCGGTATTTCGGTACTGGTAGCACGTTGGTATGGGTTTCATATTTTATTTTTTTTAATAAAATTTATTCGCTTATTTCGGTTTAATTTTATACTTTTTAATATAACTATAGTATAATATACTTGAATATAAGAAAAGAAATAAAATATGGTATAAATTAATTAAAAATCATATCAACTTCATTAAATTTAGAAGTTAATAATCTAAAAAATATTAGGGTGATGGGGGTGGGTGTGGGGATGGCTTGGACGGGAACCAACAACGCTCGGGGACATTGTCGCCGTGGCTGGTCGGGGTAGCGGGGACGGGGAAGGAGGGGTTGGGTCACCGCTGCGGTGATGGTGAGGGGCCCACTGGAAATCGAACGTTGGATGTGTCGGAATAGATCTGGAACTCTTTTCATCCTTGGAAACTTTCGATCCCCAGCAAAACTCATCATCTTCATCGTAGATCCGTTCAACCATTTCCCCTCCTTCAATTCAACTCTTGTTCTTGTTCTTGTGTTGGGAACGGACCTGCAACTCACCGATTTACCCACCACCTCAAGATTCATGTTCATGTTTTTGTGGGTTTGATCTACAAGTCAAGAGTGATGGAGATGGATTGTTAGGCTGTTGAAGATGAAGAACGGTGGTTGATGATGGTGATTGAAGATGAAGAATGGTGGTGGTGCTCTATTGTTGGTGGAGAACGGTGGTAGTGGTGGTGGTGATGGACCGATGGAGATTGTATCAAGTGGAGAAGATGATTAAAGAAATGGTTCTTTATATGCATATTGCAATGTGTCTTTTTTAAAAAAAAAATTAAAGGAATGGTTCTTTTTTATAAAAAAATTTAATGAAAGTTGTTTTTAAAATTTTTTAATTAAAAATGGTGTGTTTAGGGGATGGAATGGTTGTGCCGCCATCAATGGTTGGGGTGTTAGGGGATAGAATGGTTGATAAATGAGTTTTAGGTGTCAGTTTGTGATTGGTGGAGTGTTAGGGGATGAAGGGGATGGAATGGACCACCCCCCTCACCCTTATAAAATGACTCAAAGTTGTAAAGAAAACACTTTATAACATTAAGCAAGTAATACACAACATTCATAACATCTCAAATTATATAAAATATACTAAAAAAATCTAGTTTTTTCTTAACCGGTACCAACGTGATACTAACCGGTAAAGTACCGGTACCGGTACAGCCTAGTACCGGTACCGAGTTTCAAGAAAAGTGGATACCGATACCAGTACCGATATTGCTAAGTCGATACAGTACCGAGACGGTACCGATACCGGTACTCGATACCAAAAGCTTATCCCTAATGATTGATTTTATTTTTGTTTTGGAATGGACGATAATTCGACATATCAATAATTAAAAAAGTATACATTGTGATACAAAAACAAAATTATAAGTTAGTCCAAACATTATTCAAATTCTAAGTCTTTTAAATTTATAATTCTATTTTTATTTTTGAATTGAATTTTAATATTTCTTTTATAGCGTTTTTGTATTATGATCTACATCTTCAACTATAGATTTTAGAGTTTTAACAATATTGGATCTTTAAATATAGACGGTCATTGTTAAGTTGAGAGTGATGATAGTGAATGTGTTAGTTGAGAGTGGTAGTGGTCAATACCTCATAGTTAGAAGTATTAAAATCTAACAACCCTTAAAAAAAGGTCCAAAATTGCATAATAAAACACAAAAAAGACTCTAAACATGTTCAAAACATGTAGAAAAAATAATTAAGCAGTTGTCATAACACCAAATCATATCCATATGCAGAAACAACAATTAAGATTGGGTAATGGGTTAGGTTTAGGTAGTTTTAGTTTTACTTCAAGCTCATTAAATCATATTTATATATAGATAAATAGTTAAATATATTAAAAATATATATATATATATATTAATTCTTATTCGAATTGGGCGAATCGAATGCAAATACTGAAAATCATATTCATGTTCGATCCACATTCGACAAAATTATTCGAATTAAATGCGAATCGAATTCGAATGAACGAAAGTCGATTACGAATGGCCTTAATCGAAATTGACTCGAATCGAATTTTGAATAATTCAAATCGCATTTGAATAATGAACACCCTTCTTCAGATTTTTACTGGCTAACTTTTACACCTTTGCCCTCTAAAGCTACTCATCACTCCTCTAACCTCGCATTCAGGCTCTATTAAGTCTCCGTAACTAATATAATATTATCAGCAAAAAACACCATGTAGCATGGGACTATCTCCTAAAACGATTTTGACAACTCATCCAAGACAACCAAAAAATAAACAGCCTCAATGTAGACCCTTGGTGGAAAACCAAGCCGAAAAACTATATCCAAAAGCTAAGACTAAAAATAAGCCCTAAAACTAACCCCTAAATACTAAATTTTAAAAAAATAAACAAAAGACATTAAGTAAATAATAAAAGAAGGAAAAAATAAGAGAAATACATGTTATGTACGGAGTATTTACCAAAAGAAAATTAAACAAAAAAAGTGTAGCTTAAGTTGTTAGAGTGATGAAAGCTAACACACAAATATTGGTTGCAATTCTCTACAGTATGACTTTTTCTTATTTTTCATACATATACATTTTTTTAAAATTTTGAGCCTCTCGAGAGCCGGGCCCGAGGCATTCACCTGCCTTCCCCCATTCATGTACTAAAAAAACCGACAAACTTTTAGCGTGCTTATACATATGCTGCTATGCAAGTAGTTTGCCTAGTTTTCATCCTTTTGTTAAAGACAAACACCGTCTGTTAAATAAATGACTCTTATATATCCGGTGCAAAAGTAAAGAAAGACAAACTATGGTAAACCTTGTTTTTATTTTTATGTTAAATAAATAATGTCTTCATTCGGTATATATTTAGGAAAAATTTTCAAAATGTTCATTTTGGACTTAAAATAACACATATTGTTCATTTGACTTTTCTATATAAAAAATGAATATCTTTTTTACATAAAAAACTAGAAAAGTCAAAGGGACAATACGTGTTAACGTGTTATATTTAGTGTAACATTAATATTTTAGGAATTTTCTAGTGATTTACTTAAGCTGTTAGCACTCGAATCTTTTGTTATGATAGTGCATCACCAAATTACTAAATACTCGTGTATCAGAACCACATGATCTAAAACTTGTTTAATTCATAAAACTTAAGACAAACACATATATTGAAATAAAACTCTTATTAAACACCATATACCACTGATGTTTTATTAACCAATCGATCTTTTGTTACATCGACCATACCGCTATATGGTTTGGGAAAACAATCTTACACCAAAAACTCGCTACAGAACGATTATGATACATCGTATCATATTTGCTCTAACATCCTCAATCGTTTATCTTATCTGAAAATCTCGAAATTTTATGTGTAAAAAACGCCACGTGTGTATGAAAACTTGCTCATGGCTTGAAAGGAGCGAATGCAACCACTGAATTATGCCCACCAAACCCGAACGAGTTAGAAATAGCTGCAGTATGACAAGAAACAAATTGTACCAATTTTTTCATTAATTGATAGTTTTGGGTTTATAAATTTTTTCTAATGCTCAAATAGGTAAAATAAAAAGTTTTGTGACACATACCAACATTGACTTCATGTTGTTTCTTAACATTTGGGACAGTATCAATGTCAACTGCAGGCTCCAAGTTCTACATACACACACAAAAAAAAACTATCAGAACATGTGTGCATAGAAAATTGTTAATAACGCGATAAAACAGGTCGATCAGGGTCTTAGCCAATACGTCTTGGTTTATTGTAGGGTGCAGCCATCCTGTGGTGATTGCTTTTACGCACGCAATGGCTTCCAATCCACCAGCAGCTCCAAGACCATGCCCGATCATCGACTAAACCAAAACCATTTCATTACACAATTTAGATAACCAAATCTCCAAGAAACGCGATCAATCAAATGGGTTAAGTACGTGTCTTGCCTTGGTTCCATTCATCTTTATCTCAGATGTATCTTTAAAAACTTTCTTGATTGCATTAACTTCGGCTAAATCCCCGGCTAGAGTTGACGTGGCATGGCAATTCACATAGTTCACCTACAAGTGTATGTGACTATTTAACTAAGGCTGTTTGGCAAAATCTGAATTATTAAGTGCTGAATGGTTAAGAGGTCTGAACCATTAAGAGGTTCCATCAATAAGAGGGATGTTGGGGTACAACTTCAGAGTATAAAGTTAGTATATGCTCCATTCAGTTTCATTCAGCATCTCTCAGTCTCTTAACCATTCAGCACTTAACTGAACCATTCAGAGGCTATTTTTTTTCTGAAACAAACGCTCTGAATGTTGAATGCTGAATGGTTAAGCACTGAACTGAACCATTAAGAGGTAAACAAATGTTATGTTGAACGAGTTATGAATTAAGTTTCATGATTTTACCTCTTCGGGTGAAATACCCGAGTCTTCTAAACATTTGGTTATGCAAGTTGAAACCCCGAGCCCATCTTTGCGTGGATCAGTCATATGATGTGCATCACAAGTTATGCCTCCACCTAAATACTCGGCGATTATATTCGCCCCACGTTTCGTTGCATGCTCCAAGCTTTCCATAATCTGAAAAAAGTTTGATCTTTTACCATAACATTTTCATAGATATGTAAAAAAGTGAATATTATCTTACCAAAACACCCGAGCCTTCACCAATGACAAAACCATCGCGATCCTGGTCCCAAGGTCGCGAAGCTCTATGTGGCTCGTCGTTTCTTTGCGATAAAGCTCTACAAGCAATGAACCCGCCAACTCCAGTTGCGTTAACAGCAGCTTCAGTACCACCAGCAACCATAACATCAGCATCTCCTCTTCTAATGTGATTTGCAGCTTGAAAAAAGCAATAGTTTGCAGTGGCACACGCGGTTGAAATCGAGTAATTCGGACCCATTAAGCCTGTATCTATAGCCAACAATGCTGACCCCATGTTGGTGATGGAGTAAGGAATGAAAAATGGGGTGATCTTCTTGTATCCCTTTTGAATAAGAGCTTCGACTCCGCTGCTAAAAGCGGTTAAACCTCCCATACCTGATCCCACTAAAACACCGATTCGAGTTCTATCCATCTGTTAATATAAACAGCAGTTCAAACATTAGATTTCGGTAAAAGTAACAATTTTAATCTATTTTGACCCGTTAACATGACTCACGGTTTCAAGAACATCTTGGCTAAGACTGGCATCCTCGAGAGCTTTTTTGCCGGCAACCAAACAATACCTCCAACAATCATCAAGACGACGGTCATTTTTACCATCAATGTATCCTACCGAAGAAAAATCACGAATTTGACCTGCGAAACGAACACTAAAAGTGGAAGCATCAAATCTGTCTATTAGAGTGATCCCACTCTGACCCTCAAGAAGGCTGTCATAGAATGTGTTCACATCATTGCCAAAAACAGAAACAAGCCCCATTCCTGTGATCACTACCCTTTTCTTCGGGTCGGTTTCTCTTTTGGGTGCCGAAACAGTTGCCGCAGCCATGGCCTTGATCGCTCTCGATTTTGAGCCTGCAAATAGGCACAGTTTTGAGAATATTACGACAACTTGAGCTAAGAAATTACGACAATACTAGGTTGTCGCAACATTTGCGATAACTCAGTCACAAAACTAGTTTTTTATAACTTAGTTATATTTTTGGTTTGCGACAAAATATTGACAAACTGTGGTTGTTTTGTCGGGAATTTGTGGGATAAACTAGAGCTTTTTTATAATTATTTGTCAACAAGATTGTCATAAACTTGTCGCAAATATTGAGTTGTCGAAAACAGTTGTATCGAATAACATTATTTTTTAGTTGCAAGGATTTTGGATGACACACAAAGCCGAACCCGACAGTCAAACCTGAAACCCAAAACACTTGGAATATGTAATGGGACGACGGGGCAATATGTGTCTCATTGTTACCTGAAGCAGAAGCCGAGGAATTTGGATTGAAGCCAGATGGAGCAACGAGCATCATGGATCTTAGCCCATTGAAGTGTGGCATAGAACATACATTGTTGGTTAACTCTTTTCTCCTTTGATACAAACCAGAAGAACAAGTGGTAGCAATGCTTGCCATATATTCTTCCAAATTAATCTTGGCCTAGCTTTTTCGGTTTGATCAAACTTTGTAAATCATTAGTGATTAAGGTGGATAGATATAGAGACCAAAACGACATTGGGTTTTCAGCGAGAAAAAAACTAAGGTAGCAAGTGTACATTGTGAAACTCCGCCTGGCCACCAACTGTTGTATGAAACAAGATAGGACGATAACTTTGAAACAAGATGATCTTGTTATTAACATTATAGTAATAATAAGATTAATAAAAGCATCTTGCTTTGGTTTTGTCACTTAAAAGTTGACACTTGCCACCTTTGGATGTTCCAACCATTTAAAAGTGTTAACTAATGTTCAATACAAATGACTAACTTATTCAAATGTTTTGGCTTAATTCGTCTGCTCTTTCATTTCTCATCTAAAGCTTTGTTGTTTTAAGTCTTAGAACACCTTCAAGCCTCGTTTGCGACATACAAAAGTCGGACAACGTCCCAACTAAGAATTGAAATCTACAGAGGTATAACCTGAGTTATATAAGTTATCTAGATAAAAGCCGACGCGGATGTTAATTAAGATACGACATAAGCTAGCTAGGTAGTTAAACACGTAGAACTTCGGGATTAGTTCAAATTAAATCAGGGGCAAACACCTACCTCAACGTCTTATTCATGACATCAACATAAACAACACAACACCTCAAACCATCAACCAATAGCAATATACACAACACCTCAAGCCACACGCAAAACACTATTCAACTAATAGCAGCACAACCATCAACCAATATATTCAATGATAATTTTTCATAATCTGATTTGATTTTGAAATTTGTGATCGAGCACTAGATACATACATTTGAATTTGAATCAATTAGCATGGTATGATATTATAGTACATAATAAACATAAATAAAATACAACCATGCATGCATATATGCTTCAATCAAAAGTATGCTTCAAAAACTTTCGAATACTCTTCATAAAACCTTCAGCTTCACGTTCTCTCCTTTTCACCTTATTCTCCGCCACAGAAACTTCATCATGAATGCGGTGACGATTACGCTGCTTACACTTCAACGACGAATCCTGCCTTTCTACATCGGTTAATACATTGTCATCCGAGATCTTAGACCGAGGTATGAGGATGGGAATTTTGTAAGGACGGTGAGCAAGAGGAAGTCGAGGTTCATTGAAGAAACGACGATTAATCGCATGAATCTTGGCCAAATCAGGTCTTGGAGTTAAATCAACATTATTAACCTTTTCGGTTTGATCATGCGTGGATTTTGATTTCTTGTTTGTATCGGTTGGTACGAAAGCGAGATTAGAATCTTGAACCTTGTTGTTTTTGATAGTGTGTAGCGCCTGTAAATCGGAGATGCGAGCGGTGGAGACGGCGAATAATAATGTGAAAATGGTGATAGCTGCAAAGTTTGCCTCCATTGTGTTGTGTTGTGTGGTATGAAATTGTGATATGGATGTTGGTGTGTGAAAGGGTAGTTTATAGCAAGTAATGGGTAGCGAGTACGTAGGAGGACCCTCCACGTGATTGGAGATCATTGTGCATGGAATTGTTGGAGATGAACAAGTGAAAAAATTGCAAGTTTTTGTGTTAATTGAGAGTAAATTAAGGGTAATTAATTAAGTGTTTGTTTTGATACGGTTTAGCTTAAATATAGCTTCTTTTGGTTTTATTTGTTATCCTTAATTTTGAACATGGAATTAATTTGATCAAAATATTAACGTGTCTAAATACGGAGATAATATGTCTAAACATGGAGATTAACTCTAAACCACCTTGTGATGGTTGTAACTTCCTTGTCTTGAATCTTGGATAGCCCGGGCCTGCAAGACGAACAACCGTGAGCTCACCACAGGAGGAGGAGGCCTCCTGTGATCCACCTCCGGCGTGAGAATCAGTCGAGATGTTATCGGAAAATATATAAGTGAGTGAAGAGTAAAGAGCGTGAAGTATGAGATGATCGTTTACCTGAGGGAGGAACCCTTTTTATAGCCGGATGGACCTTCTTTTGGAGATCCCGGGGATAACGACGTTTTGCCCAGTCTAATGACCCTGACATCGTTATCCCGGGCTGAACCTTTATGATGGCGACACTTTTACCTTTTTGGTATAAGTCTTCCTTTTTGTCTTTTACCTTGCGTCATTCTGCAGTCTCTTTGTCTTATGCTACTTTGCCTTTTAAGTGATAAGTGGGATAAGCCCTCTTCTCCAAGGAAAACCTGTGCTACTGCTCCTTTCCTAATATGTTTGTCCTTATCCAAGAATGTTCTGGATAAGGAATCTTTTCACGAGCTCTTTTGTTTATAGGCTGCTTTACAGGTCCCGTGCTCTTAGCCCGGGCTTGGGCTCGATATCTCTGCTTTGTTTGCCCGGGCGTGATTAGTCTGTGATTAACTGTAATATTTATGTGTTACGTCATCAGCCCCCCAGTCAGATGTGAATTGATTCTCTCAGCATCAATCATCTTCTGACTTATTTTTGCTAGTTGGGTCTGGGCTGTGAGCCCAGCCTTCATTTTGTGTTTGTTTTTTGACGGTTTCTTTTTGCGGTTTTCGAGGTTGTTTTGTCAGCAGTTATAGCTGTGTCAGGCGGCGCGATTTGACCTCTCCGTCCGTTACTTTTTCTATTGTTGTTTTAAATACTTCAACTACTCTCTTTTTCTTATTTTCATCTCCTTGGGTTATCATTCGTCGATCAAGGTTAGTTAAATCTTCTCCATCTTTTTCCATGGGTTCTCGATTTGATATAACCCTTCATAAATGTCTTACCAACTCCCATGATTTTTCGGTTTTTTGTTCTAAATACCGTTTGCCTGCCGCGTTTGAACCGACGCTTCCATCTCCTGACGATACAATCGTCGATTGCCCTTCTGGATTTACCCCGTTGTATGCTAAGTACTTCGAATTTTCGAACCTTAGGCTTCCGTTGTCTGTGTTTTTTCTTAACGTTCTGGAGTCATATGCTTTGAGTTTGTATCAATTGGCCCCATATGGTGTTAGCAAAATTACCCAATTTGAGATAACCTGTAAGGGTTTAGACATTCCACCCGCTGTTGGTTTATTTAGGAAATTTTTCTGTTTGGCTAGAAACGGTGACTGGTTCACTATTCAAAAACATAAGGACCCTGCCCCGTATTGTATGTATCCTGGGAATCCAACCCTGAAGGGTTGGAAGGATCACTTTTTCTGGGTGAAATCTTCCATCGTCCCGTTTCTTATGCCCAAACGCAGCCCCACTAGCTCTCTCAAAGACCACCCCTTGGTTGATCCTGGTTTTGTTCAGGAACATTATGATCTTTTGTGTTCAAACCCTACTCACATCCGACCCTTTCCAGACGGGGTTTTGGCTTTGGCTGGTTTGAGCGGTGTTTGGGACTCAGTTGATACCCTTCCTTTGCTTAAGAAATTAGTTGATGGTAATTTTTTACCTTGTTTTCAACTATATGTGACTTGTGTCTGATTTTATTTCTGATCTTCTTTCGTTTTTTGCAGGTTCTACCATGAGTCTCTTATCATTTATGCAGTTGGAGACCAACGCTGACGTTGAGGTCATGTCCCGGCCCCGGGAGGAGGGGGAAGGCACTGCCACATCTATTCACGCCCGGACGGTGTTTCAGGGTGGTGATTATTTGAGTGTTCTTGCTGGTGATTCTGAACAAACTCCTACCCAGACCGAGGACTCTTCTTCTAAGAAAAAGGGAAAAAGAGTTGTTACTGGTGACACAGCGTCCACTCGGGGTGGTGCCTCTAAACGTGTTCGCAACAAAGGTGTTGTTATTTCTGATTCTCCCCCTGCTGAAACTGGGCGTACTTCATCCAAAAGGAAATCTTCTTCCTTGGTTGCCGCTGGAAAGCGGCTTCAAACAACTCAGAAAGGTGTTGAAGATGCTTCCTTTACCCAGTCGGCTCAAGAAGCTATGGCTGTCAAGCCTTCCTTTGTTGTTCCATCCTCTGCCCGGCCTTTTAAACCTCCTTGTGATGAAGGTTCCTCTAGCGATCCCCTCGATGGCTTTGACAACGAGTTGGATCCCGACTGTGCTGACTTACCCTTCAAACCTGAGTGGGATCTGCTTAATAAGGATGTTTTTTCTGACCCTGCTACTTGTTTGAAAGTGGTGCAGAACTTTGCTACTCCGGGGCAGCAGCTTGTGGCTGCCCGGATGGACACTTCTTCTTTACAAAGTGGTATGATTCAGCAGTGGGCGACTATGGGCAGTTTGATGAGTGAGGGCTTCCAACGCTGGAACTCGTTTGTTGGTTTTGTTGATCGTTGTCAGAAGAAAATGACTATTATGAGTAACAAAATGAAGCGTGACAGTGAGGCTTTGGACCGCTTGGAGTCTGAAAAGCTAGATTTGATTAAACAGAAAGGGAATGTTGAAACTGAACTTCTTGATGTCAGGCTGTGGTATGAGACCAGGGAACATGAGTTTCAGGATGAGATGACTTCTGCTCGCAAGAAGCTTGATCAAGATATTGCTGATCTGGAGGCTCTACGTTTGTCATTTCAGGAGGAGAGAAACAAGTTTAAGATTGATGAGGTCAAAGTTAAGTCTAAAATTATGCAGCTTATCGTCAAGAATGATGATTTAAACGCTGAGGTTGAGCGACTTCGTTCTGAGAGGAAATGGTTATTTCAGGAGGGATTTAAACTTGTTGTTGACAGATTGCAGGGAAGTTCGTATTATCGCTCCTTGCTTGGGGCTATGCAGCAAGCTTCTCATCGTCTGGGCCTCTCTGTTGGTTTGGAAACGGGGTATTTGTGTTGTGATCAGGGCAAACCCATGAAACAGCTGTCATTCTACCGCCCAGATGCCCAACAGGTTTTTAATAAATCTGTTGAAGATTTTAAAAATGCTAAGTACCCTTTTCTTGATGCAGTTGCTTCCTGTTTTGACAAGCCAATATCTGTCCTCAAGGATCTTTATCCGACCCATGCTAGCAGTTCTAGTTTTACCTCGCCGAGCAGCCGAGCCAGCCTCGAGACCCCGTCAGCCAATGTGGCCCGGTCCTTTTCCCCTTTGCCAACTGTTAGTGCCCATATCTTGGCCGGGAAAGATGTTTCCTCACCTGGGCTAGCTGATCCCCCTGCCCAGCCTATAGTTGCTGTTGAGGATCCTGCTCAAGCTGCTGATTCAGCCCGGGAGGTGGATGCTGGAACGATAGATGTTGTGATGACAGATGCTGCTGCTGCTCCAAGTGTTGCTCACAGTTCAGGTAAATCTCCCGATGTTTGATCTTGTTGATGCCCGGGGAATGCCCCTTAATGGGTTTGTTGTCTTTGAACAATATTAACTATTTCTGTCTTTTGAACAATACTTTTTATGTTTGATCCGGGGAACGCCCCGTTTGATTTGGTTTGTTTTGTGGTGACCCGGGGAATGCCCCTGACGGGTTTGTTATCACCTTTTATGACTCGTACTTTGCTACTTGTGATTTGTGCTTTTGTTTGTTATCTTTGCTGGTGCCCCGGGGAATGCCCTTAATGGGCTTGTTCTGACCAGTCAAAGGTTTACTCTGACTATGCTCGCTTTATTGATGATGTTTGTGACATGTTTTTATTGCCTTTCAGATGTATGCTTATCTTTAGGCTTCGTATATTTGACAAGAATTCTTGGTTTTATTGGGGTAGGTCAAGGCCGGATCCCCGTAGTTGATTGTATGAGTAGGTCAAGGCCGGTACTCGTTTTTTAGCTTGAGGGTTGCAAATCCTCAGCTGTTTTTATCACGTTTTTTGTCAGTATTGAACTGACTGTGAGTGACGAAAAAAAAAAAGTGTTTTGGTTGGGCCATTTGAGGACCCTGTTAGATTGGTCATGAATTTTTACTAACTTCGTAATTCATTAAAAAGACTTTGAAGTACATATTTCCAGGGATGTGTCCCTTTGTTTTACACGTAGAATTTTCTTAAGTTTGATATGTGCCAATGTCTTGGCAGCATCTTTCCTTCCATGTCTTTCAATTTGTAGGACCCTTTCCTGTGTGTCTCTGCCACTTGATAGGGTCCCTCCCACTTGGGCCCCAATTTTCCGGTGCTTTCTTGCCTGCTTGCCTCGTTTTTCCTTAGCACTAGTTCCCCCGGGTTGAAGAACTCGTGGCGTACCCTGGTGTTGTAGTATTTTTCCACCTGTTTTTTGTAGCTTGCTTCCCTGATGTTTGCTTGCTCCCTGATTTCTTGGCTCAGGTCCAAATTCAAGCAAATTTCCTTTTCGTTTTTGGTTTCTTCGAAGCCACTACGTCTGGATGTAGCTATCCCTATTTCTGCGGGAATCATGGCTTCTGACCCAAAAACTAGGCTGTATGGGCTTCGCTGATTACCTGTTGTTGGCGTCGTTCTAATTCCCCATAACACGCTTGGGAGTTCTTCGAGCCAAGATTCTCCGTTCTTCGACAGTCTTGTTTTTAGCCCTTCCAGGATGCTCCGGTTCATTCTCTCGGCCTGGCCATTTGCCTGTGGGTGGGCCACAGAAGTGAAAATTTGTTTCACCCGTAACCCTTCACACCATTCCCTGAATGTACCCTCGGCGAATTGTTTCCCATTATCTGTGATTATTGCCCCAGGGAGACCATACCGGCATACAATGTCTTCCCAAAAGAATTTCAGCACCTGCTTTCCTGTTATTGAGGATAGGGCCCGCACCTCGGGCCATTTTGTGAAGTAATCGACTGCCACTATCAGGAATTTGACACCCCCAACGGCCTTTGGGAAAGGACCTATGATATCCATTCCCCATTTGTGGAATGGCCAAGCAGAGGATATGGTGACTAAGTTGTTTTTTGGCATATTCTTGATTGGTGCGTGTAGCTGGCATGCTTCACATCTTCTTATTTCTTCTACACAGTCTTTGTGTATTGTTGGCCAGAAGTAGCCCAAGTTCATGATTTTTGCTGCCACGGTTCTGGGCCCGGCGTGTGCCCCGCAAATGCCGCCATGCACTTCTCTGATTATGTAATTGCTCTGTACTGGGCCAACACACCTGAGTAATGGAGCCAAATAGGATCTTTTGAATAACTTTCCTTCCTGCCAGATATAGTTTGTTGACTTTGCTCTTATTTTTCTTGCCTCTTCTTCATCTTCAGGTAAGTACCCTGTGGTGAGGAAGTTCCTGACCGGGGTCATCCAGTTTGGTTCTTCCTCAGCCACAACATCCTGTATCTCTTTTTCCCGGATCGACTTTTTCTTTACCACTTCAACGAGCACCTTTTTCGTTAAATGTGCAAATGCCAACGATGCCAGCTTGCTTAAAGCGTCCGCTCTTTTGTTCTGAGTTCTTGAGATTTGTGTGAGACTGCATTTTGCGAAGCTTTTTTGTAATCTTTTTACCTGGGCCAAATACTGCTGCATCGTGGGCTCTTTGGCTTCGTATGTGCCGTTTACTTGGTTTGCGACCAGTAAGGAGTCCACATATATTTGAATGACGGTTACTTTTAACTTGATGGCTATTCGGAGCCCGGCCAGGAGTGCCTCATACTCTGCTTCATTGTTTGTGCTTGGAAAATCAAGCCTGAGGGCATAAGTCAACTCGACACCTTGTGGGTCGATGAGTATGAGCCCGGCCCCGGAGCCTTCTGCGCTTGATGCCCCGTCAGTATACAGTCGCCACTCATCCGGGCCATTGACTTGGTCTTCTACTTGTATGTCATTGACTTCCTTCGTGGGTGATTCTATTAAAAAATCAGCCAGAACCTGTCCTTTAATCGCCGTCCTAGGCATGTAGATGAGCTCATGTTCGCCCAGCTCTACTGCCCACTTGGCCAATCTTCCCGAGATTTCGGGTCGGGACAGCACGTCTTTCACGGGTAGGTTTGTTAATACCTGAACCTTGTGTGCCTGGAAATATCGTCGTAGCCTTCTTGTCGTGTGTACTAAGGCTAGAGCTGTTTTTTCTATGACAGTGTATTTCACCTCGGCTTCTTTTAATGCCCGGCTAACGAAGTATACTGGAAATTGTGCCCCTTTTCGTTCCACTATCAACACTGAGCTTACTGACTCATCCCCGGCCGCTAGGTATAATGATAGTTTTTCCCCGGGCTGGGGAGCAACCACAGCCGGGATGGATGCCATGTACCTCTTCATGTCTTGAAATGCTTGTTCTGCTTCCGGAGGCCAAAAGAACTCTTGCTTGCTAGTGCACCCTTTTAATGTTTTGAAAAACGGGAGTGATCGTTCTGCTGACTTGGAGAGGAAACGATGTAGGGCTGCCAATCTACCATTTAGGCTTTGAACTTCCTTCTTCGTATTTGGAGATTTCATTTCGAGAACTGCTTTTACTTTGTCGGGGCTTGCCCGGATATCATGTTTTCCAATGACATGCCCCAGGAACTTTCCTTCTTTGAGGCCGAAAGAACACTTGCCCGGGTTGAGCTTCATGTTGATGTTTCGGAGATTTTGGAAAGTTTCTTCGATGTCAGCTATCATTTGTTCTTCGTCTTGACTTTTTATGACTAGATCGTCTACATAAGCTTCCATATTTCTACCGAGTTGGCTACCAAAAGTTTTGTCGATTAGCCTTTGGTATGTGGCCCCGGCGTTTTTGAGGCCAAATGGCATCTTCTTGTAACAATAGATTCCACTAGTGGTATGGAAAGCTGTCTTTTCTTCATCCTCGGGCTTCATCTGCACCTGGTGATATCCTTTATAGGCGTCCAGGAAACATTTTAGGCTGTGGCCCGTCAAAGAGTCTACCTTGAGGTCAATCTCTGGCAGGGGGTAACAGTCTTTAGGACATGCTTTGTTAAGATCCTTGAAATCTACACACATCCTCCAGGTTCCATCATGTTTACGAACCATCACCGGGTTGGCGACCCAGGTTGGGTATTTCACTTCCTTCATTATTCCGGCCGAGACAAGTTTGTCGACCTCTGTTCTAACCGCATGGGCCCGGTCTTGAGCTAAACCCCTCTTTTTCTGCACAACTGGGGTGTGACCCCGAGGAATGTTAAGAGTATGCTCTGCGATATATCTGGGGACACCAGTCATATCGGAGGGCGACCATGCGAAAACATCCGTGCTTGCTCGCAACAGACTTACCAATTTTCTCAGCCCGTTTTCTGTCAGTTCTCTACCGACGCATACCGTTTGGTCAGGATGATCTTGATTGATGACCACCCTTCCCTCCCCCGGGCCTACTTCTTCTATCTCTGTAAGGTTGATGACCAACTGTTCCCGGGGAGGTCTGAGGGTAAATACCCCGGCTTTTGATGGTATTTTCACCATACCATGTGCTGTGGACACCACGGCGAAGAAGGCGCTAATCCCGGGCCTGCCGATTATTACATTGTATCTTGACGGTGATCGTACCACAATAAAGTTCAACACCTCCGTTCTTTCGAAGTTTCCTTGGCCCAGGCTAACTTTCAACTTTATTTCCCCGATGGGCTGAACTGTTTCCCCCGAGAAACTTATCAAAGGCGATTGGGAGGCGACCAGCCTTCTTTGCAAATCCTCGTCAAGCCTTAAGAAACAGTGTTCGTACATGACCTCGCTAGAGCTTCCCCCATCTAGGTACACCCTTTGTGTGGTGTGACCCTCGATGTCAGCTTCTATTATTACTGGCGAAGTCATTGATCTCCCGTGTCGCAGGGGTGGGAAGCTTATCTTCTTTTTGGCCCATCTGGGGATCGGGCGCATGCTGGGCACGCGTCCTGCAGCCCGTGTTGAAGAGCCGGACACCATCATTATCTCCTTCCCTTTCTTTCGGTCTTTCTCTTTCTCTCCTTCTTTGGAATATTGCTTTTTTCCCTTCAGGTCTTTGATTAAGTGCGCTAGTTCTCCTGACTTTACAGCGGCCTCTATTCTCTTCTTCAGCTGGAAACAGTCATTAGTGTAATGACCTGTTCCCCCATGAAAATCACAATACTTATGGGAGTTTTTATCGTCTATGGCCTTGGGCAAGGGCCTTGGGGGCTGGAAGTTAAACCTTGCATCTTCTGTTGCCAATATTTCCTGTGGTGATTTGATCAAAGCTGTAAATTGATCACTTTTCACTTTTTCATCGTGATCATTTCCCCTGGCCCTTGAGTATGGCGATCTATCATAAGGCCTTCTAGACTCGTGGCCATGATTTTGAGACCGTCTTTCCACAAACGGTTGGAAACGGGAAGATTTTCCCTGTTGGGGCGAATCTCTCCATCCCGAGCTTCTTCCCTTTTTGGCCGTGTCTAGGCTTTGAGCCGCTTCTTTCCCCCTTATGAATGATTCCGCCCTTTCCATGGCCTCTTCCATGGTTTTGGGTATGTGGCGGTTCAAATCTTCGATCAGCTGGCGGGGCCTTACCCCGTGTATGAAACCAGATATCCTCATCTGCTCCGTTGCCCCGCCTATGCTTAAACCTTCTAGCTTATATCTTTCCATGAAGGCTCTGAGATCTTCATCGTCTCGTTGCTTTATGTTGTGCAATTCGACGGGGTCTCGAGTGTATCTTTTCTGCTGCATGAAGTTAGCTTGGAAGCTTCTCTTTAAATCTCTGAAGGAGTCTATGCTACCGGGGGGTAGACTGTTGAACCATAGCCGGGCTGGCCCGGACAGGGTTTGTGCAAACATATGGCACCAGATGGGCATTGACCATTGCTCCACCTTGGCAGCCCCGGTAAACAACTCAAGATGGTCGTCGGGGTCCCCGAGACCATCATAGGTTTTGACATTTGCTGGCATCTTTGTCTTTGGTGGAAATTTGAAGCTCGCTATTCTTTGTGAGAACTTTGAGCCATCCTCTGGCATGTATGGTCGGGATAAGTCATCATCCAAACCTTCCGGGTTTTGGGTCGGTGCCACCGAGACCAACGGCTGAGTATATGAGAACTGTGGTGGTTGCCAGGGATAGTTATGGCATGGGTACTGGTAATGATTTAAGCTGGGGTTAAAGGATATGGGAACAATGGGTTGAGTGTAGTTTGGCATTGAAGGTTGTAAACCCATCTGAAGTTGTTCGGGGATATACCCCTGGCTAAACTGAAAGGCCATGGCTTGACTTGCCAACCACTGGTTTACTTGATTTTGATACAGCTCGGGGTATGTAGCCGGGAGTATCGGGCCCGGCATGGACGTAGATACTGGCGTTGTTACAAATGCCTGTGATTCTTCCCGGGGAACGTTCAGAAGTCCCAAGGAGGCATGTATCAGATTATTGGGCTCTGGGCCCGGATTCACTTCTGGAGGAGGGCCAGGAGTTAACGTCACGCTGGGCTCTTCGTCATAGGCCAGACGCACTCTGACTCCTCTTAGCCGTTCCTCCTGTACATAGTCATCAATAAGTTCCTGGAGACGTGAGAAGTTTTCTCGAACTCCCTCAGGGGTGAGTTCAATCATGTCTGAGATGATTGGAGGAGGATCTGGCGACCGGGCGTTCATGTCTCCTTCCATGGTTGGAGTACTGGTTCCAGCCATGATAAGACACCTGTGTAATCAACAAAACAAAAACCAAGTTTAGTATGGACTCATCCAATACTGAAACCTTAACATGAGGCGCATTTCTAAGTGTTTTATACTTAGATCGGCCCCACGGTGGGCGCCACTTGTTGAAACAACGTGTCTAAATACGGAGATAATATGTCTAAACATGGAGATTAACTCTAAACCACCTTGTGATGGTTGTAACTTCCTTGTCTTGAATCTTGGATAGCCCGGGCCTGCAAAACGAACAACCGTGAGCTCACCACAGGAGGAGGAGGCCTCCTGTGATCCACCTCCGGCGTGAGAATCAGTCGAGATGTTATCGGAAAATATATAAGTGAGTGAAGAGTAAAGAGCGTGAAGTATGAGATGATCGTTTACCTGAGGGAGGAACCCTTTTTATAGCCGGATGGACCTTCTTTTGGAGATCCCGGGGATAACGACGTTTTGCCCAGTCTAATGACCCTGACATCGTTATCCCGGGCTGAACCTTTATGATGGCGACACTTTTACCTTTTTGGTATAAGTCTTCCTTTTTGTCTTTTACCTTGCGTCATTCTGCAGTCTCTTTGTCTTATGCTACTTTGCCTTTTAAGTGATAAGTGGGATAAGCCCTCTTCTCCAAGGAAAACCTGTGCTACTGCTCCTTTCCTAATATGTTTGTCCTTATCCAAGAATGTTCTGGATAAGGAATCTTTTCACGAGCTCTTTTGTTTATAGGCTGCTTTACAGGTCCCGTGCTCTTAGCCCGGGCTTGGGCTCGATATCTCTGCTTTGTTTGCCCGGGCGTGATTAGTCTGTGATTAACTGTAATATTTATGTGTTACGTCATCAATACGGTTTAGCTTAAATATAGCTTCTTTTGGTTTTATTTGTTATCCTTAATTTTGAACATGGAATTAATTTGATCAAAATATTAACGTTTTTCGACCTACGTATCTTATAGCCATCAAGTGTTTAGCCTAACGGTTTAGTCAGCTTGTCCGACAGGACAACTACGTGTGAGAGCTGACACGTGTTATAGTTATATATTGACTAATGGCTTAGCATGCAGTGTAACATGTTAGCCGATATTATAACACGTGTTAGCTCCGGACTCTTTCATGTAAATAATTACGTGGTTATCTGTCCCATAAATGACGGCTAAGTCATTAGGCTACAGACTGAATAACCTTGGTAGATGTAGGTTGAAAAAGCATAATCACTTTCGTAAAATGGTGATCAATATTGATCATTTTGAAAAATATCTCAATTGAATATCGACTAGGAAAGTTACATTGCGCTTTTGCTGCGGGCCTGTACAATAACATTTATGTAGTTAATGACATGTTTGTTGACTTCGTTACGTGTGTTATTTATAAGATGCGATACGATCACACGAAACGTATCCAGTTGTAGGGGTGTACGCGGTGTGGTTAGGTTCGGTTTTTACCCTTAACCGCAACCACAACCGCAATATGCGGTTAGTGGTTTTCATAAACCGTTCGGTGATCGGTTTTTTCGGTTTGTGGGTTTCGGTTTATTCGCGGTTTCGGTGCGGTTACGGTGCGGTGCGGTTATTTATTTATTTATTTTGTTTTACTAACTGAAGTTTGAAAGAGTAAACAATAAGTATATTGATAGATACGACATAAATTCATTAGTGGGATAAAATGCATTACATCAATAGTAAACCACGATGTGTTACGTTCATAAAGAAACAAAGTTCATTAAAGTAAAAAAAAGACAATCAATAAAGTTCAAAAGTTTGTTTTGTAGTCTTCATCTGAAAGATCCACTACACTTTTGCCTGTAAATATAAACAAAATCACACCACTAAAACGAAGTACTTAGGTAAAGCTATATTATAATTAAAAGAGTTAATTATAGTTCGGTGCGGTTCGGTTATTTCGGTGGTTAGAAAAAGGAATAACCAAACCTCAACCGCAAATGTCGGTTTCGGTTAATTTCGGTTCGGTCAATTGCGGTTACCTTTTCGGTTTGGTTAGTTCGGTTCGGTTTAATCGGTTAGTTCGGTTTCGATTCGGTTAATTCGGTTTTTTGCACACCCCTATGGACCAGTTGTGATAGGTCGGTTATCGGCATCGACTTAATACCGACACATTAATAAAACCAAGTATGTCGCAAAATGAGAACACAAAAGCCACATATAAATATGATAAACAACTAACTGAAACGTATTAAGTTGTAAGAGATCAGTTACCCATGTCAAATATATATCAACAAGTGGATAAAAAAAGATACACTGCTTGTAAATTTAATTTTAAATATTGGAATATTGAAAAATAATAATAGAATGGTACAACAATAAAAAAAATAACAAAATAGGGAAAGAAAAGGCAAATTTAAATGTTTTATAGGGATCATTCGTATATACTTATTTTCACTTTAGGGTGTCTAACTGTCTATGACACATAGTTTTTCTTTTGTTGATAAGGTCTTTACATATTTGTTATTGGACTTCAATGGGCTGGACCGGGTCATTTCTCAAGAACAATAGTCTTCAAAGAAAAAAGCATCCTAAAAAGCCCCGAGGCAATACGAACCAAAACGAAAGCCGACCGTCAGAACTAAGAGTTGGGTTGCAATAATGTTCAGAAAAATTGCAACACTTGCCAAAGCATCACCGAAAGACCAAAGAAAGGCCCAAAGGGAAAAAGAATCTATAAAACATGTAGTTAAGGATAATCATGTATTCTAAAAGCAACATGTGTTACCCTAATCCTTCAATGAGGATGTTTGTCAAAAAGTTTTAAGCCTGAAAAGTCTATAGACATATGCAAACACTACTTTTTGTTGGGGTGATAATCAAACATTACTTTCAAACTTTAAACAATTCTATTAAATAGAGCACTCCTCGCTAAAACATTTGTGTGTTCTTTTTAGAGAATCCGTCGATAAAAAAATCGGGTAGAAAATTAGTTTAGTTGAAATTTGAAATCAAAAGAGAGTAACATGTGAAAGCGATGACGTACGTGTTTCTTTGAAGACATGTTTCTTTCGAATCTATCTAATAAATTAGAGTTTTTAGGGGGGAAATTTTGGGGGGAAAACATAAATTATTTTATAAAAGGAAGGTTGAGAGGGAAAATTGAGTAGGAGAGTTAATAAAGACAAAAATTTGTGATTAATAATAATTTATAAAATTATTTATAAATTTTTAATTATAATAGTTATAATTTTTTAAAAATATTTTTATTCAACCCGTGTGTAATACACGGGTGTTAAACCTAGTCTATCTAATAAATCAAGGTTTTAGGGGGCAAATTTTGGGGAGAATTTTTTTAATTCATATTAGGTAGTTTAAGAGGGAAAATATTAAGTGCCATGCATAAGTTGGTGGAGTAATATCATAAAATATTAAATATTTATAAATTACAAATCTTTAAAAATAATGATCATGATTTCTTTATAAATATTATTATTTAACCCGTGTGTAACACACGGGTGTTAAACCTAGTCAAGAATATTTACAAGTTCTTATTAGCTGCAACAACGAAGACGATGATATCAACTTTAAATTCACCAAATAATCTATACCTTCTAATAAAAGAGGGTTTTGGAAGACACTTGTCATTCAATGGAGAGGGTGTTGGAGCATTTTCCCGCCAAAACTAAAAATCTTTTATTTTAAGCTATGTATGGAAAGAAATCGATAACATTAAATTAGTCATAATTTTCTCTTTCAGAGTTTCAATTTACCTTATTTACATCCCTGAAATAATTATTAAAACGAAAAACAAACAATCTAAACAAATAACTGTATCGGAATTTACGACCCAGAGCCATGCTTGCCGACCCGTACACTCGGCCCAGTACATATGAGTGTCACCGTGAATTTTTCCGGATATCTATCATCTGACGTATTTGTTTTTTTAACGGCAAATATAGGACCCTGCTTCGGAAGATATATCTTATTTTAATCTGGCCCACCTATTCATTTCCCGCCAGGACTGCACCCTAACCCTCACATGAGGAAACCCACCTTTGGTGAGAAAACTTTCTGGCCCAACCTAGAACCTCTAATTTTTTTTTCTAAGTGGGACTTGAACCCAAGATCTCCATATTTTATAAATCTTGGGTACCTCACCTTAACCAATTCTGCTAAGGATTAATGGTATCTGGATTATTTGTATGTCAATTTTTCTTAATCTTTTTTTTAATTAATTGATAAGATTTATAAGGTGCCCAATTTAAAAGCGTCAATATCTAATTTGATACTAATAGTGTATTTGTAATCTATAAAATATAATAAAAGAAACCTACTTTTGCCATGTGTCACTATCTTATTAAGCCTTTTCTTTAATTGTACACGTGTCATTGTCAGATTATTTCTAATCTGATGTGTCGTTCTCTTCTTCTTTTACATTTGGTTTTTGAAAACCCATCAACTGTAACTCAATCGCAGATCTAATTTTAGTTTCATTCTCTCATACACGATTAATTCTTCACCAACAACTTCGATCACGACCACCATCTGATGACGATGACATTGGTATCTCAATCTTCATCTTTTTCTATCAATTTGTGTTTATGTTTTCTTTTTTCAGAAACCCTAAATCCAAATTTTCTGCTCCTTTCAATCTTCTTCGTTGTAGTTGGGTTTGTTCATCGTTCATGTCATTTGTACCCAAGGTAATGTGAATTTTAGGGTTATCGTGATTTTTTCTTCGAACTCGTGTCATGATTGATAATAAACAAATATCGATATTTGATTATGTTAATTAAGTCAATAAAAAACAGAGGATCATAATACATATATGATACTGCTTCATTGGTTATTTTAGTGTTATGTTCAAGCATTTAATCCATAACTTTGGATTTTCATCCATCACTGATTTGTTATATGGATTCCTGAATTGATTTGAACTGTGTATTAATCTACAACACTATGTGTCTGCGTTAAATCAGTTATTATTTAATAAAAGTGTCAAAAATTGTGATGATGATATGGCATCCAACGATTTTGCAGGTATGAATATTGTTTCTTTTATTAACTATGATTTATACATTACACTTGATGCATTGTGATTTATTGTTTTATTTGATTTACTTACAGTTGCTGCTGAAAGGAGAATGCATGTAATTAGCATTTTTTATATTTATTCAGAAGCTATGAACTCTTATATTGTGGTTTTAATGATCTTTGTTTAGAAGGTGTAAAGGTGACAGAGGGCAGATGATTTCAAACCTAATCCTTCTAGCATCCTGCATCTGAGTATTATAGGGTTTGCTATATGTGTTACGTACGTGTGTATAGGTTGACCTGTTAGTTTTGAATTTTGTGATGGGTTTGTTTGAATTCATTTTCGAATCAGAGGGACAGTTATTTGCTGCATTATTCGGTTAGTTTTTTTTTTCAATCTAACAAATGTTTTGAAATATGTGTTTTTAGCCAAGCTTCGAGCTGCAAAGGTGTTGTAAGAGCTGGTTGCGTGTCTTCAAATTTAACGATAAAACTATAGGTATCTAGCCTGGAATTTAACTGAATATCCAATGTACTATCACTTCAGTTTTGAAGTAAATTAACAGGATTAATTTTGCTGCTAACTTCAAACCCAAATTTGTTGTTTAACAAAGCTGAATTTTATGTTTGAAACCTGTAACAAACTTTCATGTACACTTTACTTTGATATAAAATTTAGATGCAAAATCATTTAGTAAGTACTCTTGGAATCGGATTTTGTATCACTCGGTTTTCAACTTGTGGCAAATGAATTGATTTTGACAATATTTGTTTAGAAAGTGTTTATTAATTTGTCAATTGTATATTAATTAACTTATTTAGATAAACTAAACAAGAGCTAAAACTATTAATATTTTATGAAGATGGCTACAAATGAAATGTCAAATGTTTATACAAATAGGCTTAAGAGATTTGAGAATTAAAAGTATTTTTTTCTTTTTAATTTGCTTTATTAGTTTACACGTGTTTACTATATATATTTAATATAATATTCATTTAATCCCGTGTAAAACACGGGTATCTAACCTAGTAATATAATATATTAAGCATGTAGGGAACGTTTTACACTAAATAAGTATAATCGATAAATCATATTGGCATATCATAAGATCTTTTATTTGTTTTATTTACGTTGACAGACAATATTGTCACTAAAATAATAAAAAAATAGTAAGATATTTAATAAAAAAGTAATTTTTCTATTTAATAATGTTATATTGGTTTTTACTGGTCCCAACTACCACATTTTATCTTCTACCGGTCTCAACTATTAAACTGGTTATCAACAGTCTCAACTTTTATCACTTTGGTAACCATCGGTCCGTCGTTAAATTTTTTTTAACGCGTTAAGTTTTTTTCCAAGTTCAATACCGATGTTTTAAGTCTTTTGATCGGAAGGATAATACAAGTTGACTGATGAAAAAGTTACCTCGAAACGACGCTCTGAACAACGAAATAGTGCTTCCATCGGGTGTTTAAACCTAACGGTGCTTCAATCGGATGTAAAAATTTTATCGTTCAGTGTGCCTTTTCAAGAAATTTTTTACATCAATCGACATGTATTATCCTTCCGATCAAAAGCCCTAAACATTGGTCTTGAATTTGAAAAAAAAAATTAACGGCGTTAAAAAAAATTAACAACGGACCATTGGTTGCCAAAGTGATAAAAGTTGTGAGCGTTGACAGCCAATTTAATAGTTGGACCAGTAGAAGGCAAAATGTGATAATTGTGACCAGTGAAATCCAAAATACCTTTAATAATTGATTAACTCATTCACATGTCAAGATTTTAACTATTTCATATAAGATTTTGCTTAGTTGTCACGCTCAAATTTAATTTGATAGAGGATTTCAAGACGGCTTGTGATATATATGCTCTATATTCGAAATAACTTGATATGTTCAAATAAAAATTTTATCAATTATCATTAATTATCTTCTAACCTGATATGTACGTTTAAATACAAAATTTACCAATTATCGTGAGTTATCTTCTAACCCAATATATTAAAATAAAAAATTTACCAGTTAATACTTATATTAGCGTATAATTTTTGCTAGGAAGATATTTTTAAATATCCAAACCGATTTAATATGAGATATGTTGAAAATACATTTGATATCTAAATTTAGTTAAAACTTATAAAACAAAATTTTCGTTTACTACACGGATACTAATCGAGTAATAATAACAAAAATGTCAGTTTTATGAAACTTAATTTAAGAAATGTTATTAGATTCAAATATTCAATTGCATATTCTGAACTTTGGACGTATATATATTTCAACATTTAGTGATTTCGGTAAATAACAAATTCCACTTCGATTACTTCTAGAGCTTAAATATATTTATTAAATCAAACCAATAATAAAAAAATCACGTCTCGTACAAAAGGGGTGAACTCAACATTCTAATTTCTTTCAATTAAAGCATGCACAATGTTATCAAGAGCTTTATACACCAAGCCCCCAAAAAGAAACTTTAGGTTTCTTCACATCCCTATTTATTAATTTGTTACAATGAAATAAGTTTGCAATATATTGTTGACCATTATAAACTTTTGTTGTTAGGTATAAAGAAGGAAGTTGCCGATCATCGCTCTCATTGTGCGAATACGATGAAATATTCATCGGTTGCATGGAGAACGAATTGGTTGTACCATGTGGTGGTGGTGCCACGAAGGAAGATGGTGGATTTACGTGGAGATTGAAAGATGTTATGTGGGCTTCTGTAGGAGTCGTGGGAGAGAGTGCGTTAGGTGTGTCTGAGAAAGTGGTATTTTCAGATGGTACATGTAGCGTGTTAAAAAGGTTTAGGATGGTTTGCGTAAGAAGAAAGTGTTTTGGGCGACGTGTAGCTCGACTGGCAGCTATAGGACAGCGTTGTGATTATCTCGTTCCGGTGAGGGCTTATCTATATTCCAAGAGGTTTAAGTTTGTTGTTTGTGATTATTACCCTATGGGCAGTTTGTATGATCTACTTATAGGTATTTTTTTCTTGTCTAACCCGGTTTATATTTACATTTTGCTTATGATACAATTATATTTTACAAAAAGTCATATTGTCTTGGGGTGGACTATTTTAGGGGCAAGAGAACATGGTCACACCCTACTTACATGGAAGAAAAGACTAAAGATAATATTGCACATAGCAAGAGCCATTTACTTCATCCATTCGCAATCACCACCACGCGAAAGAAACATGATCATGAATGTCCACGGAAACCTTAAAACATCCAACATCATGATTGATGTTGATTTCAATGCGTATCTCTCAAACTACGGCTTCACTCAACTCGGAATAGAAGTTTCTGACACCCATCAACCGAAGACAACGTCATCCCAAACCCTACGCAAACCATTGTCACAAAAGAATGACATATATCAATTTGGGTTGATCATGTTGGACATTTTAGGAGGACCAAGGGCATTGGAGTTGATAGAAACATGTGATTTTGAAAGAAAAGAAGATATCAAAGTTAAAGAAGGTGAGTTTTTTGAGTTCCCTTTTGAAGGGAAAGATAAATGGAAAGTTTTGAACATTGCATTGGAATGTACAAATAGGTCACGTGACGCTAGGCCTTCAATAGATAACATACTTTTACACTTGAGCAAGTAATAGGACTTAAGCATGTATGATAATTAATATCAATAAAAACCACTTTCTATATTTATTATATGACTTTCTATCGATATTAATTAATATTTGATCCAAGGGGAGGTTAAAACATTCCCATTTTATAGTTAGTTGTGTCCACTGTTGTAAAAATCGGTCTAAGCGGTCGATTAATCGGTAATCGGTGAATTACCTTGTCGATTTTCTAAAATCGGTCCATTAATCCGTAGGCGGGGCTAGGCGGTCCTAATCTTAGTAATCGGTCAACGAAAGTCAAAGCATTTTAATGGGTTTTAAACCTTCAATTTATCGACCCGATCCATAACCCATGGGTTATAGTCCTTAAATACATAACCTTAGGTGTTAATTTCACTTTTCACGATCAAAACTTAGACTTATGATGTATTTTAAAGTATTACGTTTGCATCAGTGTGTGTGTATAAAACTGAAATTTACATATAAAAAATCAAAATCCATGAATGTGAAAGTATTATATTCATATCAATATGTGTGTATATATGTATAAAAAAAATTACACAAAAAGACACCAAACCGATTAATTACGATTAATCCCGATTCCTAGCTCCAAGGTACCTCACCGTCCGATTACTGCCTAGCGAGTTCTACAACATTGGTTGTGCCTATACATGGTCAACATTGAAGACATAATCGGTCTACATCATCCAAATAATAACATATTCTCATTCTTTAAAAATTTATTCTTTCCTGCTTTAACTATGTAAATTACGTTCATAAACTAGGCATGACACGACATTTGTATTGTATGTTCTTCAGCTGAGAAGGATGTAGACCACTCCTTATTCGGGTGTAACTTTGTGGCGACTATTTAGAGATGGCTATGATAGGGTCAAAGCGATACGTGAAAGTGAAACAACACACATGAGCACAAACGATTTAATACACAAACAGAAAGTAATAACGACACAAGAAATTTAACGTGATTCGGTCCTAGTTGAGAACCTATGTCCAGAAGCTGCAACATGTATTAGTTATTTTATTAAGCTTAAAGGCACATGATTTACATGATGGGAGTATATATAAACTGGATCAAGGGTGGGCAAAGAAAGCTCCAATGGGTCAGACTCATAACTTCTAATGTAAATCTAAGGGGTTGTTTGGCAACTTATGTATGGATAAGTGTTGAATTAATAAGAAGTCTAAATCATTAAGTGTTGAATCAATAACGACTCAACCTAAGGGGTTGTTTGGCAACTTATGTATGGGTTGTTTGTAACTAGAAGCCAATGAACGACTCAATACAAACAAGAACATATGCTATTACAACAATACATGTGTATTCATATAGCAACAATACCTCTCGAGCATACGCGATGGACTGTATATATCTAGTTGAATGAATAAACCATCTTGATTGACTTATATGGTAATAGCTAGGCTATGCCACTACTACACTCCATATTCGGCTACCATCGACTCATGTCAACCTCCTACGCCACCGTTCAAAATTACATACAAAATAGACAACATCTCCAACACTACTCACCCTCTTTAAACAAAATTATTTACCTTCATAAACTCCCCCTCCATTAATTTCACCGCTGCTAACTACCTAACCTAGAAAATCCAAATCCAAAATTTCCACCACGGCTTAGACCTCCACAAGTTTATTGACGGAACCCACCTAGCACTCGCCCTACCAACGACGCATACGACACAAATAAACCTCACCCCGACTACCATGTTATGTTTCACTAGGACAAACTCCTCTTCGGTGCCTTTAAGGGGACCCTTTCACTAACCATCACAACTTTCATCACCAATACTGTGACACCCCGCCCGGCGGCGGAAACACCGGACTGTAAAGCGAATTGGATATCAATATTACAAAGCACATGGCACACTAAATGCATGTTTTAATATCATTAAAGAAATAGTGTCGTGACATAAATGAAGCACTAAACAGTCTTAAAACCGAAGTAAAAGCCGACAATTTAATATGTCTAATTCCCATTTTTATTCTAGGTCCAAAAGCATCCTAAATGTCTTGAAGGTAATAAACGCTCAAACACCACCTGAAATATGTAAAAATAAAGTTAGCTAATTAAAGCTAGTAAGTAAACCACAATTGATATATAGTAATAAAGAAATCCGAGATCATCATAATATGCTGCGCAATCTTACATGCATAGCTATTTCATATCATTCTCGACCATGACACCTTGAACACACATTGAACACATTGAACACCATCATTGTATAGCAACTTGTAATCATTTGTCATGAGGAACCAACTCATGTTATTAATTAAAGATAACCTTTTTAACAACCGTCACGTAACCGTCTCGATATAAGTTATCAATAATTAGTTTAGCAACTTATGGACATAGCAACTTGTATCATCGTATAGCAACTTGTAACATAGTAACTTGTAACATTGAAATTTGAATGGCCGGGTTTAAATCACCTGTTTTGAAACAATTGCAGGTGGGTTTGTCAAACCATTAGCGCTAACATTGTACCGGTGGGATTACTAAGTAACAATACTACTTTAAACTACCACATAAGGATTGCATCTTGTCGCGAGTCAAGACTAACACATTTAATGATCTCATTTGAAAATAGAAACAAAGAAACGAAAACCGAAAACATTGAATAGTAATTGAACATATTTCAGCCCCAAAATGTAAAAGTAAAAAGGGGAGTGAATTTACTCACCTTGAAATGCAAATGAAATCAAACCGATAGAAACGCAGGTAAAGAGAACCGAGGGTTGCCCAAATATTAGTACCACCTAATTAATTGGGAAAAACCCTAATTTAGAAAAGAAACAATAGTAACAAGAATCAAAAATCCAAGACCTAGGGTTTCGGATTTGGGTTTTAGGGTTTTAAAAATACGAATTGAGAATTTATACGAAACATTATTATATTTTCGTATTATATATTTTATACGAATCCATTTATAGTTTTCGCGAAATAATATTCGAAATAAATATTTATAATTATGTAACATTATTATTTTAAAACATTGTTAACTTAAGATATGTTATTAAGATGATTAAATGTATGGATTAATGTTTAATTGTGTAAAAAGAAAATAAACAGAAAGCGGTCATGGGTGAGACTCGAACCATGACCATTGCAGATTTACAAACGCCATACACCACTCGACCAGATGCGTTTTTTGTTAAATGTTCAGAATTTTAATTACTTTAACCATTAATAACCACCAAAACCCATTTCTCATTTCAAGCCCTAGATACAAAACCTTCCAATTGATTCGAATCTGTTAACCATAATCAAATCGATCATAGGGTTTTTAATCCCCTTGATATCACGGACATTTTGGTATATTGAACTCACTTGATTATGAAGATTTGATACGGTTTTGGATAGGATGAAAGATCGGCTGCTTTGGATGATTTCTGAGCATCTGGAAGTGATAAGAGATTAAATTTATGGATTAGGAAGATATAGATGATCAAGAGGATTGAAATGAACCCAAAAATTACCCGTAACGATGCTTGGAAGGTGAAGAACACCCATGTCGCCGGAATTCGGTTTTTGGACGATTGTATTGTTAAGTTGCAGAAAGAAAAGAGTGTTTGGTGATTGTTAGACGAGTGCGAATGAGTATACTGGGATGGTTTAATCGCCAATTATGAGCCTGATTACGAAAATGACATTTTAGATTGACCAAACTCAATCAATTTGAGCGCTAAAACTGCTGTAACGCGTCTTTGGTCAAAAAGGAAGGTTCGAAACTCCATAATAAACGAATTAGAATGATTTGATTAGATTAAGAATGGAAATAACGCGTAGATTTGAAGTCGCCGGAAAACGGGAATTGCCGGAAAAACGCGTCGCCGGAAATGCGGGCTACAACAGGGGGCTGGGCTGGGTTTATGTTAATTTACATTATTGGTCCCTGCAGTTTGAGATGGTTTATTTATAGTTAAAAGCTTTTAGTTTAAGTTTCAAAAGTTGCAGTTTTGGCACAAAGTTAATTTTATAAATTATATTAACTAACTAACTTTACTAAATAGTTTGTAACGTCTATAGAATTGACGTTTTTATATACTTGAGCACATCTTTGACGTTGGAACGTTATATTTGAACTTAAAAGCGTTTTCCTTTAGTCATTTATATAAATCTCTTTTATAAAATACGATTTATATATTTTTGAGATTCATGCAATATAAATAATAATTATTTGTTACACTTAGGAATTATTGGTAGGTCGTTGGATAAACATTTTGTTGATAAGCATTAAAGATGGGGATCAACGTAGCGTC
This sequence comes from Tagetes erecta, assembly GCA_030867185.1. NCBI lineage: Eukaryota > Viridiplantae > Streptophyta > Magnoliopsida > Asterales > Asteraceae > Tagetes > Tagetes erecta. The sequence continues at coordinate 18,494,653 of CM061492.1, read as the reverse complement.
CATTGATATTTATTTACATATATTTAATATAGACGCGTTACTTTTAACGTAAGTAAATACGAATCCAATTTAAAAGATAAATACTTCGGGTTCGAGTCGGGTATTCGAGTGCGGGTTTGGGGCAGATGTCACAAATACCTCTACCTCCCTTAGATAGCGTTAAAATAATGATGTTTATACCTTATTCATTAGTGTCCATGTCTCTTTAGTCTTTAGTACTGAAAAACCATATCAATACATTGACTTTTTATTCTCCATCAAGAGGCTTCTAACATGACCCAAAACATACATTTCACGGTAAAAAAAATGTATGGTCAAAGTCAGAAGCCCTTGAGGGAGAGCAAGCAATCAATGCAATGGAAAACAACTTTAGTTTCTTCATTTCCCATTGATGACGTAGCCATGAAAAATTGTGCTGGACATAATAAAAAACATAACTATTTATTCTCCATCAAAAACTTCTGATATAGCTCAAAACGCACCCTTAGACTAAGGATGATTGTATGCCTAAAGTCAGAAGCCCTTGAGGGAGAGCAAATAATCAATGTTTTGGAAACCATGCTGAGTTTCTTCTTATCCCATTGATAAAAAGACCAAGACAAATTTTATTGGGCACATTCAAAACATTGATTTTGTATTCTCCATCAAAAGGCTTCTAACATGACCAAAAACAAACTTTTGAGACCGAGGTCATTTAATTATCAAAGTCAGAAGTCTTTGAGGGAGAGCAATCAATCAATGCCTTGAAAACTCGTTCCTTTAGTTCTCTTGTTATCTTATTGGTCTTGAAACCATGAGAAGCCTTATTGGAGGAGAAGCCCTTTTATAAGCCAAAAAAAATGAGAAGATTTGATTGTAACAAATAGAAACACAACGTGTTGATGCATGATTGAATTTGGTGGGGTATACATATCTTTGGCCCTTTGACATTTAGTGCCACAAATAGATCTTAGTAGGCACTATATAGATAAGATACGAGCTCTAAAAGCATACCAATCCAAAATCATGAAAGACAAACAAACATGACTATAATATTTTAATCATACAAGGACTAATTATTGAAGATATATCGTTTGTTAGTGAAAAGAAAGTGTTGGATTAATATTCATGTTATCATTTTTTACAAAAGTAATGAAGTTGTTTATTTCAAAGATCAACATATAGTGGTTTATTATTAGATAATAAAAGAAATAGTAGATAAGAAATTAAGGTTGGCCTTTGAGATGAGTGACGAGTTAACCAATCTATATATGATTTATATATTCTGATAAAAATTACAAAGAATAAGCATATATCTAAAAACCATATAATTCTATTCTTTCATATTTGACATTCGATCGTCGAATATATATTAACTTAAAAGGATGCATGGGTTGACATCTATCATATCCACTTGTTGTTTATCTCACACTCAAATTGTTTGTGTATCTCAAAATCAAATCGCATAACTCACCAAGTGTCTAGCCATGGGTTTCCATAGAATCTAATCTAATAAATCACATTCTTTATTGGGTTGTAAAATCAACGTAAAATTAAATAACTGAACATGAACAAGTGATTTGAATCGGGACAGTTTCTAAGATTGATTTTATTGTAATGATTTAGATTGTTGCATTCCAAATTTCAATCGTGGTTTCGCCATTTAATAGATTGTTTGCTTTATTCAACCAGTGTGCCTACACGGGTATTAAACTTAGTGATATGATAATTTAAAGTTTTCTAGTGCATTATTGAATCCATGCGCTACATATTTGCTCGGAATTCGCTCCCAGAAATATAGCCATTCCTTTCCCCTCATGTCAATTCCACGAGCCTCTTATCCATTCTCATTCAATCGCGGAGGGGTTACATATTATTGGTTGAATAATGTTTTATGTGTGGCTTGAGGTGTTTTGTTACTATTGGTTGATGATTTGATGTGTTGTGTTGCTATTTGTTGATGTCATGAGTGCGTTTGTTTGTTGGATGTTATTATTTTTTTTTGTGTGTTTTTTTTTTGTATTTGATTTTTTTAATGTTATGTTACATTTTTGTTTATGCCCTACTAGGATATGCAAAAATTATAACTCGCTTCACAATTATCACGTAATATGTGACATCTTCAATATATCTCAATATATCTAGATACTAGTTTAGTGCCCGCGCTACGCTCGGGAACACAATTCAAGTGATGCTTTTAAAGATGTTCATGAATATTTCATTTAGTTTTGAGACAAAGCCATGGTAAAACGGAACACATGATATATTTTAAAAATAAGATTTTTAGTATAACAATATTATACTCAAATTAAAGAGAATAAAGTGCTTAGTTTTATGGTGTAGTTTATTTTTTTTAAATCATATAAAAATGTTATGTATATTTATAAAACACTGAGGTCTTTAATTGTATGTTATTATTTATTTTATCTATAAGTTTAATTTTAAACCCTATCAAATATAAACCGACTCACGTATACCCCTTGTAGTAAAGGGTTAAAAATATAAATACTCTTTAAATTTTTCAGAATTCTCCAAAATATTAGGGGACCAAAAATGTAATTAGTTTTATTATAATAAATTTATATACATATTTTAAATAGAAAAATTATTATTGTGAGATAATCTCTCAAATAATGCCACATAAGCTAAAAGCTATGAAAACATGCCACATAGAATTTTTTTGTTTTACTATATTATATAAGGATTTGTAACGCTATTTTTTTATAAGCAGCTACAGAAAAGAAAAGCCTTCTCTATTTTTTATGTGTAGCTACAAAATTTTAAGGGTATATATTTTATTTTATTATTTATTTACCATATAAATAATAAAATATATATCCTTAAAAAAATAATAAAATATACAAACACCTTAAATGTTATAGGTGGTAAATTAACTTTATTAAAAACTAGGTTTAATACCTGTGTGTTACACACGCGGGTTGAATAAAAATATTTTTTAAAAATTATAATTATTTTATTTACAAATTTTTAAATACTTTTATAAATTGTTTCATAAAATTTTATCTTTATTAGCTCACCTACTTAATTTTCCTTCTCAATCTTACTTTTATAAAAAAATTATGTTTTCCACCCAAAAATTACCCCATAAAATCTTGAATTATTAGATAAACTAGGTTTAATACCCGTGTGTTACACACGGGTTAAATAGTAATATTTATAAAGAAATTATAACCATTATATTTAACAATTTGTAAATATATAACATTTAAGGAGTTGGCTCCATCAACTTGCATGGTGAAAAATTTAGCTAAATTTTACCTCCCAAACTTCTATTATAGAAAAAAAAATCTCTCAAAAAATTGACTCCTAAAAGTTTGATTTATTAGATAGATTGTCGTGTGTGAAATCAATCATAAATATAAGAAACTTATGCTACCGACATTATTATTGACCAAATGACCAATTAATTACACTTTGTGTTATAAAAATCAGATTTGCTTATAAAATTTCCACTATGTTATATTTCTACTAAAACTTAGCCATGCAAAAAAAACCGGTTTTGGAACCGATTTGGTGTATTTGAATCGGAATCAGAACTGGTTATACCTGAATCGTAGGGTATAAATGAGTTCCGGTTTTTTTAAAAAAGTGGAATCGTACTTAAAACCGAATCGGAATCGTTAAAATCGGTTCCACCTCAACCCGATCAAATACCCGATCATACCCGAAACTGGACCAATATTTAGCCCAACAAATGTTGTTTGGCGCGAAAATGAAGTGACATTTGACAGTTTACAATTCACAAACACACAGATCGGGGAAAATGGGTCCGAAACGGCGGCGATCGGCGGAGGGTGAAAACAAACAACAAAATCGAGGCTCGGTGGTGACAAGAAGCAAAAGTTCATCATCAAGTAGTAATAATAATTTCAATTCGCCGGTTGTGGTTTTTGCTCACGGCGCCGGCGCTTCTTCATCTTCCGACTGGATGATCAGGTCAGTCAGATTGTTTCTTTTTCATTTTCTCCGTTCCCTTTAACATATTTATTTACTTTCACCCTAACACTTTTATGTCTTTTATCATTTTTATCTTTAACTTAACAGCCTGCTTCAACGTGTCATGACTAAAAGTGCAATTAACTCGGTAAATAATGCTAAAACTTTGTAAATTGATTAATCAATCTTGTGTATATGTATCTATATATAATTTAGGATATTATTGAACCGTCATCACTTTCAACTTAACACTTCACTTGCTAAGTCCATATGCATCACGTAGAGACTAAAACTGCAGTTTACTCTGACATAAATAAAAGAAATATTCAACTAAGATGTGATTCCCGATGACCATATTGGCTTGTCAGGACTTATCTCCATAGAAAAAAAAATTCTAGGTCCGCCACTGGTTACTGGATGGCCTTGACATGACCCGTTTTGTTGAGCGTGTTCGTGGGTTTGATTTTCCAACCCGTGAATTTCGTGCTAGGTATATGATAGTGATGAATGTAGTAAGGAAAGAAAGAACCCTTATTGGACACACCCTACTCACAAGAATGGTTGTTTTTTATTATGCAGATGGAAGAACTTGCTGACCGATTCACTAAATGCCGTCGAAGTTGTAACTTTCGACTACCCATGTGAGTTAATGAAAAAATTAATGTGGTGATGTTTTGGTTCTTAGACCCTGCCAATAGTTCTGCTATAAATAAAGCGTATTGTGCACGTTTGTTTATATATGTTGATTTTTTAACCATGCATATTATGAACACATGATGTTTTTAGCTACTTATGGTAACTGCTTGCAGACATTTCTAAAAGAAGACCACCCCCCAAAGCAGAAAAACTGGTTGAGTTTCACTCGGATATCGTCAAAACGATCGCTTCAAAGTACCCACAACACCCTCTAGTTTTGGTTGGAAAGTCTATGGGTTCGAGGTAAAGATTACTGAATTCGTTATTTAATCAGTTCATAAGTTTGTAACGAGAGATATGAACGGTTTTCTACTATTTTACGCAGAGTAAGCTGTATGGTAGCTGCTGAGAACGGTATTCGGGCTTCTGCTGTGGTTTGCTTGGGGTACCCACTAAAGGTTTGCTGATCGTAGTATCGTACAAGTTATGTTTAAAGATCACATACTATGAACATATGAGTTGATACATCATTTTACAGGGTGCAAAAGGAGCCATTAGAGATGAACCCCTTTTGCAGCTTACAGTTCCTACCATGTTTGTACAGGTGCGCCGTGCGCGATAAGAGTCGCTTCATATCGTTCGCTTCTTTTTTTTATTTCTTTCCTACTTGTGTTATTGCTAGTACCTGTACCTGTTTATAACAGGTATACACGATAAGACACGATAAGACACGTTTAAAAACAAGTATTCAAGAACTTGTTTAGTGAAATAAAAATTGTCGATAACTATAAGGGTAAATATGATAAATTAAATTATATTTTTTATTTTTAAAAAATCATAACAGGTATTAACAGGTACTAACGGGTAAATACATGTTTAATACACGAAAATTAACAAGTAGACTCGTATCTACCTGTTTAGTACCTGTTACCTGTTAAGACTGTGTAGGTTCGTGTCGTGTATTCGTGTCTGTGCACAAAATTGTCAGCCCTATTGCTATCAGATGAGGCGGAAAACATAATCTTTTTGACAAGATGAGGCTAAAAATGAAAGTTCAAACTATGCGTGCAACTGACCATTCTTGTTTTGGTTAATGAAGGGTACCAAAGACGGGTTGTGTCCGCTTGAGTCATTAGAAGTGGTTAGGCAGAAAATGAAAGCTTTAAGTGCACTGCATGTTGTTGAAAATGGCGATCATTCGCTCAAAATCGCTAAAAAGAATCTTAAGTTAGCGGGAATCAGTCAAGAAGAAGCAGAACAACATGTTGTTCAAGCAATCGCAATGTTTGTGTCCCAAATCATAGGTTCAAGGTAAATACTATCGCTAACTGACATCGTATGCGCGATAAATTGGTGTATGATTCAACTGAAATACCAACTTCTTTTGTATGTTAACCTCTTGTCATTTAGATATTACTTGGTGTGTTTGTTTCTATGTTTATGAAATGACAACTCTAGGACCGTTTGTGTATATGTTAACTAGCAGCATAATTGAAGTGAATAAGATGTGCTATTCATAGCAGGCTGAGGTGACCTACAAAATTTTTCAATAGTGTGTAAAGTTTTTCAATATAAGTACTAAATTATTAACAACTTTGATGGTGTATCAAGTCAATTGTTGAAACAAAGACACGTCTTTAATTTATTTTTTTAATTTATCTTGGTGTGTCGTTTATTGAAGTTAGCTCTTATATTACCCAACGCAATCACAACCGTTATAATATGTTTATCGGTAATTAAGTATGTGAAGTTTGATTTGCGTAATTGGTTCGGTGATTAGAATTTAAGCGATAATTGTAATTGTTATGTTGAGAAATGCTTGCTTGGGAATGTCTCTAGACAATGCTATGGCTAGATATATTGTATTTTCATTATGCATCTATATGTTTGGTGTACTTTTTGTTGATTATATGAATTTAGTTTGATTGTTTTTTCATATAATCCGACTCAATTCAATTAAAAAAAAACATTATTATATAGCAACAACCAAACTGACTTAAAAAATTTCGAACCTATGAAAAAAATCTTTTGGCCCAATGTGTAATACTGTAATATATAACTTGTGTTAAATTGGACAACCCAACCCTACAAAGTATACATTTTTATGCTCGAGCTCGTTTAAGCTTGACTCTGTTGGATCGAGTAGCTCATCAACCGCTTATAGTTCATTTATAAGTTTATTTTTATGCATAACTTGAAAGGGTAATTTGAGAATTTCACTTCATTCATTTTGGTCCATTAGTCTCTTCCTTTAAACCAAAACTTCAACCGTTGAATCTTGATTTTCTTGTTGAAATGAAATATTAGCAAAAGATAACAAAGTTGACTACTTATGGTAATTTAGAATTCTAGAAGGAATAAAACAATTTCAAATTATTCTCTTCAACTATATTTGTTTCAACCTGTTTGACTTGTTATTCAGTGTATATTGTCAAACAAATTTATGATCATTTTGTGGTTCATGATTCGGGCTCGGCTAGACCTCTAGATGAACAAATTATCTTATTATTTGTATTTTATTTGATTTATCTATGGGCTTTTTTGCTTTGTAACTTAATTGTAACCAAAGGCTAGGATAGATGATAAGGAAACTTAAACTAGATGGTGAGTTGGACCGTGTGATGTGACAATCGGGTTTTGTTTGTTACGTTTCTTAGTTTGACACGTGATGTGTAGTGCGGTGGCAACGTCGCATTTGTGACTTCTACACACGTTTTGACAGTGACATTAACTTGTGGTGCCACCACATTACGATTATGTTCTTGACAATTACATGCTAAGTATAAATAAAAAAAATAGTATTAGGTCTTAAACATTCCGGTGTAGTATATGTTACGATGTGAAGTCGTAAAAGTAATAAAAACAAAAGTATATAAAAAAGAAAAAGACAAAGTTTAAAAAAAAAAATTTCAAGTAAAAAAAAGTGGTCCATACCGACCTTTGTTTATAGTATATTAGGAAACTAGATTAAACCTCGTATGTTACACGAGTGAAAAACATAAAAAACACAATTCTAAAAGTTTACGAAAGAATAACATTTAAAAATAAACTATACATTACATGAAGAATATATGAAAATAGAAACACAAATTGCATTTAAACTCTAATTTGAGCATTGGACAAATAGATTGCACTATTGGTACCAAATTAGATATCAAAACGCTTTTAAATTGTGTGCCTTATAAATCCTACAAGTTAATTTAAAAATGATTAAGAAAAACAGACATACAAATAATCCAATTGATAGATAAAACTCACGATGACACTTATGTACCGGGTAGAGCGTACTGGTCGACATACATGGGTCTAGGTCGTAAATTGTAACTAGTTATTTGTTTAAGTTGTTTGTTTTCCATTTTCACACTAATTCAAGTATGTAAATAAGGTAGATTGAAACTTTGAAAGAGAAAATTATAGGTGATTTAATGTTACCGATTTGTTTCCTTACATAGTTTAAAAAAGAAGATTCTTAGTTTTGAGAAGAAAAAATACTACGATATCCTCTCCAATGAATAACATGTGTCCTCCATAACCCTAAATACCTAGTTCAATTACCTTAAACATATACGGCGTTTACCTAATTTATATCCATAAACATTTTCTTTCTATTTTACTTACTTTTTTCTTTAAGAGCATAATAATCTACTAATCTACACTAGATTGTTCAAAAGCTCGGAGCTCGCTTGAAGTTTTCTCGGAAAAAGTTCACACAAAAGCAGGTTGTTTAAAAATCAAGTTGACTCGGCTCGACTTGATTACAAAATGAGTCGGTTTGGCTTGGCTTGGCTCGGTTAAAATCGAGCCAACTCAGTTAGGCTGGAATTATTATTTTTTGATGTATTATATGTGCACATATAGAATTGTTATGGAATGGTGGATAATTTTTAAGGGGTTGTTTAGTAACTTCTGAATGAGTAAGTGTTAAACTAGTAAAAAAATAAGTGTTGAACCAGTAAGACGTTTGAACCATTAAGAACTAGTATATTGCTTAACTATCCAAAGGCAAATTTCTGATCAATTCAGATAAGAAGTTTTAAACATTCAAACTCGGTATAATGTTAAACCATTTAGAGGTAAATATCTAAATCATTCGGACATCTGCTTGCGAAACAAATAGTCTGAATGATTAAGTGTTGAACCATTCAGACATCTAAATCGTTAACAGACCGAAACAAATAATCCCTAACAATACTAATCAGTTCATAGAAGCAATACTTATATGCATATTTTAGTTTTTCCTCTAAATATAGCTTGATATCTAATAATGTATGTTTCCTATTAGTTAATGCTAAGTCCTTGGATATTCAAATAGCTCGTGGGTCGCTTATTTGAAAATGACGACAAAAAATAGCTCGTGAGCCTACTCATCTTGTTTGTAAATTAGCTCGACCTTGGCTTGTTTAATAACCAAGCCATGCACGAGGCAACCCTGGCTCAGCTTAGATGGGCTCGTAATCAACCCTAATCTACACCACAGACTCTATTGGGGTTTTGTATTCTCATAGGTGCATGCTTTAAGAGACCGGCATGGGTCACGACCCTTGCATGTTTTTTTGCTAATATTGCTAATTTTTACCCTAATATCTGATAATAATTTATGTATTGAGTTTGTTTCCACGAAGAAAAAAAATTAAATGTATTGTATGTGTTAAGTTCGCCCCCGTGAAATAAAGTTTACATGTATTATATGTATTGTCTTTCTAACTAAAGTATTATACATTAATACTTGGGCTAGCTGTATTATATTAACTACTAGGTTAGAGACCCGTGTTTAACATGAGAATGAGTTAGAATAATTTAAATAGTTAAACTAAAAACTTTATATTAAACTATTCAATTGTATACCTCTCAATCGAAGTTACAACTTTTTAAATACTTCCTTATGTGAAGTCCAATAATTAGAGAATATGGTTTTATAAAATTTAGGAAAACCAGAAATCCATAACAATATCATTTGTTGATAAGATAAACAAAGAAAAACTCATAAACAATAACAGTAGATGAAACAAAAAATCTAAAATGAAGATTGATGAAACATAAAATAATTTAAAAGAGGTTGACAGATAAGCAATCGATTCTAATCAATACCTGAAAACAATAATTTAGCAATTGGTTCTATTCAATACCTGAAAAAATAGCCTAATTGCAAGAAAGTTTTCCTCCTAGTCATTCTATCAAGAGAGACATAAAAACTATCTACATGGAATCGAGTAATGTAACTTTTAATATATAAGTAAAAAGTAGCTGCCAAAATTTTTTTCCTTTGATGATCATAAAGTCAGCAAGTTAATCTTTATCAAAATAAAATTACATCTTCTAGTAGTACTGCAGGATCCAAAGATGAATAATTAATAAACAACCAAAGTGTTAAACACGGGTCTCTAACCATGAAAACTAATAGTTAATTACTTATTTAGGTTGTTCAAACAAAAATGACTTATTAATTATGATATATAAATTAAGAAAATATTCCAGATATCGATCTTTTAAAAATTGGTTTCCAATTGTAAGGTAACCGAAAAATGAAACAATTTGTTTTTGTAAGATTTGGTAAAGATTATTTGTGTTATTGTTATATTTTTCTAGCCGGTTTAGATTAATATAGATTTTTTTATATTTTCCGCCTTTAATCTTAGTTTCAATTAAACCTAGTTTTCAAAAAAACATAACAAATCTAAAAGTTAAAGAGAGCAAGACACTTTATCATTGGATTAACGATATTATGCTCAGTAAGCATTTATGGGAAATTGGGCATACAACCAAAGTGTTAAACACGAGTCTCTAACCATGAAAACCCCTTTTTGTTTGAGTTCACTATTCGAAATCGTTATATGCACTTCTGCTTTTCCCTTTTGTTCGAGTTTATCAACCAGAGTATAAGCCCCCTCCTCTTTTGACCCTTTCTGTTAAATGGGTTTTTAGTTTTATTCATTGGAATTTTGACCTAAATATTATATAAGCAAAACCCAAAATTTTTAATCTATAAAATATAATAAAACAAATCAATTTTTGCCAAATGTCAATCTCTTAGCATGCTCATCCCATAAATGCTTACTTGCATAATATCGTTAATCCAATGATAAGGTGTCTTCCTCTCCTTAACTTTCTGATTTGTTATGTTGGGGTTTTCTAATATGTGCCCTAAGAGCACATATTAAAAGTATTTATTATGGTAAGTATTCTTACTAATTACATTAATATTCTACTATTTACCATATTTACCAACAAGAACTAAATACAGTAACATGACATAAAAATCTATAACATGACATAATAATCAATCATCCTTATCATATAATCATTTACTAGTATAAGTTGCATAACAAAAAAACATTTTTAATAAACAAACATTTTTAATAAGCAAACATTTTTAATAAAAAAACATTTTCAAAAAACATTTTTAATAAAAAATCATTTTCAAAAAACATTTTGTTTTGACTTTTAGTATAAACAAACAAACCCACTGGAATTTTGGGGATTTAAAATTAAAATGGCTAACGTGTTTTCTAACTTTTATTTAGGTGTTGCTCTTACAAGTACGTATTTAAATTGTGATTTGGTTTTGGGATTTGCTAACTTTTAGTCAATGATGATGACTATTAAGTCATATGAGACATTCATGGCCATAAATTTTATTTGTGTATGTGATTAGAGAGGAATGAGAAGGTTTAAGCTACTCCATTAAACTTTGTATAAGTGTTAATTTTCACTGTTGGTAAACATGGTTGTAGTCAATTTCTTTGTTTATTGCCATCTTTCACAGACAAGGTTTATTGAAAATGTTTTTTTGTTTTGTTTTTGCAACTTATATAGTAAATGATTATATGATAAGGATGATTGAGTTTTACGCAATGTTATTGATTTTTATGCCATGTTGCTATATTTTGTTTTTGTTGGTAAATATGATAAATAGTAGAATAATAATTTAATTAGTAAGAATATTTACCATAATAAATACTTGTTATATGTCCCTTAGGGCACATATTAGAAAATCTCTAAATCAAAATACGTTAGAACAAAAGCATACTTTACACCTGCTAACTTGTGTTGATATATATTTTGTAATTTTACTTTGTCTTAAGTAAATTATTAGTTAATAAATTTCATTAGGACTTACTTATTATTTATAGTAAAAAAATATAGGTTTAAGAAGTCAACGGAGAACAAATATAATGGAACGTGTTTTACTTAGGTGCATTGACATATCATTACACGACGCTGTTACTGTCCAATTAAACGCGGCATTAAGGCCAAAGCAGCTTATTATTATTATTATTATAATTAACTATTTTCAGTTGTCACTTTTATATCTACTTTAATCCCACTAGTCAATTTTTATTTTTCTCAAACTAATCAAATCATGCATATGGGAAAATTCAGTCCAAGATATGTTTAAATATATTTTAATTTCCATTGAGTCTAGTTTAAAACTAGAACCATGTGCCATGTTTATTCTTTATAATAGTTTTATTTTAATTAGTTAAATTCGTATTATATTTGTTCTAACTTCATAATTCCTACGAAACTCATGTCCCTATACATACTAATTTAAACCAAACTAGGTTATATATTCTATTTGAGCTTCACTTTAAAACCAAAATGGTTTTACGGTTCCTAGTTTCGTAACTTTTTATATTATCGTATACGCTTGATCTAGTCTCATTTGATATGGGCTGACGTTTACCCTTAAAAACTAAAAACCATAGAAAATTACTCGTTTGAAACCTAAACCAATTAATTTATCCACATTTGTGGTGGTATGTAATTTAGGTACATAAAAAACTACTTAATGTAAAACTATTCTCTATAATATTTTAGAACTTTCGGCTATTTTCTGTGGATTCGTGTTCTTTTCTTTAAGAGTGTGTATTGTGGGGCGTGAAGCTTGGCCCAATACCACAACACAGAGGCGTGAAGTTGGACGCGCTCGCGAAGGAAAAGATGTGTGTATTTTTGTTATTTTTGAATCATTTACACAATCACAATACACCTTATTTAATTATCATTATTATCCAACACAACAAATCCTTGCTAGCACCACAACTATTGACAAATCCGCCTTCTATTCACTATCAATTCCCACAACACATTCTACGTTATGTGTAGTAATTGTTTACGTGGTAGCATCTTTTTACACTTTTCTAATCACTATCATCATTTCACAATATATCACCTAAGCGTTTTTCTAGGGGTTCAATCTACTTTCTCAAACGATACTATCATAGAGCCGCTAGTTACCTTGTATTTTCTACACCACGATTACTTATTATTGCAAATGTTTAGTCTACACACATCTCCTATTCTATTCGCCAAACAACCTTTTGATAACCACTTGTTCCTTTGGATGATCAAGTTTAGTATTGCAATATCATTAACACTCAACATTGTAGCTTGGCACATCAAAAGATTTATATCGTTGTCAGTAAGGTTACTCAAGCTCTTTCAAGAATGACATATTCTTAGGTATCTAATATCTTATATGTTATCTTGCTTTGTTTTCTTTTGAACCCCAATCCTTAATTTTTCTACGATAAGTAGACCACAATTCCATTATGCAAGATCAAAACTACAATCTTTTAAGGAAAATTGAATTTTAAAAATCCAAACTTCCAACTACTGGTCGACAGAAATCTCAACTGAGAAAATTATCGGTGAAGATCCCAACTTTCAAACAAATTATTTTTAAAGAGCACCCGTTAGAAAACACTTAACGACGTTAAGTTTTTTTCCGAATTTCATACTAATATTTTAGGGTTTTTGATCGGAAGGAATGCGAATGAATTGATGTAAAATTACTTCGAACCGGTGCTCCAAACGATGGAACGGTTTAAGGATACAGTAAAACTTACATCAATTGAAGCATCATTTCGTCATTTGGAATACCGGTTCGAGGTAACTTTTACATCAATCGATTCATATCCCCCTCCTGATAAAAACCTTAAACATTAGTTTGAAATTCGAAAAAAACTTAACGGCGTTAACTGTTGCTTTTAACGGGAGCTCTTAAAAAAATGTTTGAAAATTAGGATCTTCACTGAGAATTTTCTCAGTTGGAATTTCTGTCAGCCAATAAGTAAAAATTCATATTTTTAAAATCCAATTTTCTCTTTTTTAACCGCACTTAACCATCATGATCACCCCTTGCCAACAATTCTCCTTGTTTATCCAGATTACATATTTTTCACTCAGTCCACACATTATTTAAAATTTTGGTCGTTTTTTTTTTCTCAAAATAAAATCAACCAGGAAATTTCACAACCGTTGGTTTCCAAAGCTTTGAAAAACTATACTGGTTTTTGAACCCATACGATTGTCAAACACTTTAAAAAGTATATTACTATTATTATTATTATACTACGATTTCTAAAATAATAAGCATTGAAAACAAAATAGGGATAGGAACAATAAACTAGAGTGTGACCTGAGTTACAACTTCAAACAAACTCTAGTTAATTTAATCTGTACAGTGTGAACGCACAACGTGTGTGTGTGAGAGTGAGTGAGTTGAAATGGTCAGCACCATAAATATTCTGTAATGTAAGGGGGTGAATCTTTTCTTCTTAATTTTGATTTTGAATTGGTCAGCATCCACTTTCTTCCATTATTATTAATCCATCCCAATATGTCATTTTCATTATCTCAGGGGTTATAACTATAATTCATTCTATATTTTCAAACAACTACCTTATAGGTTTAACAACATGATAAAAAGATATGCGCATACTTCTACGATTCTCGAGTTTTATGTTTTTTAATTCAAGTGTCTTCGAGGACATTGCACCTCCGGTCGGATGAATGGAGGATCGACCAACTTAAGGTTTTCACGAGCGTTTATAGGTTCTGGAGTGCCTTGCTTTTATGGATTTAAAAAGATTTTGGTCTAAACAAAACACGTGGGGCAAGGTTTTAAAATGTGTCAGCCACACCGAGGAGATAGTGTCCAAAGTTGTGCAAAGAACAAAATATCACGTATGCGAGGTGCTATGTATTCACATACAAGAAATTTGAAATTTATATTTCTTGTACGTTTGTAGTATCACATACCTAAAATTTGAATATAAATAAGTTTTATATATGATTTATTATATTAGTTACCTTTTTGTATAGCGTGAGAAGATACAAGTACATTCTCACACCTCAAGTCGTTCTTATTTGAACTTCTTGTATAGTCGTCACCTTAAGCAATCAGAAGCACAAGACGCTAAACGTCAATGAAAAACAGTTTGACACCGTCTTACTTGTATAATTAATTAAACCCCATTTTTTTATAATGCTTTGTTTCGGGGGGCCAAACTCAATATATATAAAAAAAATCAACAACCGACCAACAAAACAACACTTCGGACGGAAAAAACTGGAGAGGCCCAGACCCTCCTTGGTCCCTCTTATGCTTCGCCAATGATTATAACTATCAAAACCTAACTAATATACGTACTTTCAAAAACACACGAAAAAACCCACTTAAAAATTCAACGGATTTGCAAGTGACCATCCGGGCCCATCACCAATCCTTGAGTCACGAGTCAAGACCCGACCCGACCCACAAATTTTACGAGCCAAGCGAACTCAGGAGTCATGGCTAGGTTCGAACGTTTCACCACACCTATAATTTAGCTTGCACATGGGTTCTAGATAGCAAAACCGAAAAAACTATGGGTGTTGTAATAAAGTTCTAAAACAAAAGGGGGTTGATATATAAACTAGTAGATTTGAATTGGTCAGCAGCAAATGCCACTTCACACGGTTTCTCAGTCAAACTTCAACATCATCTCATATTTAAATCCTTAAAACCATCTCTCATTCTTCAGCTTCTCAAACACACCTCACCTTCCTATCTCATGAACAACAACAGTTGACTTTTCAAATTCAAACCCACTTCACTTGTACACCCTGCACCTCCAATTGTACATTACAACAATATGGACACTAGTGCTTGTATTATCAATGAGATAACACAAGGGATGGAATTAGCCAAACAGCTAAAGTCCATCTTAAGTTCAGAATCATCCCTTGGTACAAAACAACTTTTGATACATGAAATCATAGCATCATATGACAGAGCTCTGTTAATGGTCAACTGGGGTCATTCGGGTGGTCAAACACCACCACTTACACCGCCATTAGCACCGCCAATGCTCAGCCAGCCTGAGTCATCGGTTTCGATTGACGAGAGCCCACAAAGTGGAGATTATCAAATACTTGATGATCAACATGACCAGAAAGTTGTGTCTAAGAAAAGGTATCTATTTATTTTCAATAAACACTTGTATGTAGTGCATTATGTGTCATGCTAATTGCAAAGCTCTAATATTTTCTTATTGGTATCATAGGAAGGCGGTAACAATATGGCGAAACCAAATTAGAATCTCAACTGACAATGGGTTGGAGGGAAATACCGATGACGGTTATAGTTGGAGAAAGTATGGCCAGAAAGACATTTTGGGTGCTAAATTCCCAAGGTAAGAACTTAAAAGACATGACTTTTTTTTAATGCCAAGCAAGTGTGGGATCCGCTCTGGTCCCACTTTTTTTCTTATAGAGTTGGTTCCACGTCACTTTTATGTGGAACCAGCTCTATGGGATACGTCTATTTTGAGATAATGAGTGTGGGGGCCATTTCCATTTGGAACACACAATCATGCTATCAATGAGTGGGCCCTACCGTCGCTATGTGTAATATATGACAAAACTACCTAAATATTCCTATATTGATGATGATTTTTACTTGATCTTGCAGAAGCTATTACAGATGCACGTACCGTTATGTCCATCAATGCATGGCAAGAAAACAAGTGCAGAGAACAGACGAGGACCCGATGGTGTTTGAAATCACATACAGAGGACAACACACTTGTAACCCGACCACAACACCATCAGTTGTACCGCCACAATCACCTGAAAAACATGAAACTGAACAAAACAACCACCAACTACCACTGCCACCAAAATCAGGAGAGATGCTCTCAAACCTCAGAGAAAACCTGAGAGTCAGTACCTCAGATTCCAATGCAATGGTTCCACATTCGTTTTCCTTCCCGTCAGCATCGTTTGGATCCATAGAAAACTACCAACAATTTGATTTTGTAAATGAACTCGATCACAGTTTTTTGCAAGGATATTCTCCTTCTTTCATCTCACCTGCCACATCCGGATCAAACTACTTTACAGAATGTGGTAGTGATTTCCAGCATCATGATGACTCACATCTGTCGGGAATAACCACTGCTTCGGTGACAAATTCTCCATTGTCGTTCCATGCTGATCCGCAGGATCTTAGCTCAAATTTCCCATTTAACTCGGGATTTTTCATCTAATCTATAAGAGTAATGTAGGATAGGTAAACTACCAAGAGAAATAGACATTCAAAATAATAATAATAATAAGTTTTGCTAGCTGCAAATAGGGATGCTTACTAGCATCACTAAACCATGTTTGTACCAATAGAAGCATCCAGAATCATGCTTGTACAAATAAGATTGTAAGATTTAAAGCCGTTGAACATCTAGAAATTATATGTAATTATCAATTTTTTCATGTTGATATATTATTTCAATTGCTATTGTGGTTTAAAATTGAACTTGAAGAAAGGTAAAAATAAATTGAAGGTAAAAGATTGACCATCTTACATGTGCACAGAACCAGGGTAGTGTGGTAATTACAATCAACTCCGTCATCATAACTTAATAACACGCATCAATTAGCGGATAGTAGGACTGAGGACACAAAATTGTATTACAATGTTTAGGGAACACAAAGTTAACCCAAAATGAAAGGAATGACTTAGCAATGAAGCAGTGAGAATAACATATTATCATTCCCAGGAAGTGGCGTACCTTAACCAAATATACTTGGGGAGTATGTTGAATCAGCACAAAACTTGCAGTGTGATCCAACAAGTAGACACAGAGATAAAAATAATATACCGACGAGTTAAGCCATAAATAAGTATAACAATGTAGCATTACAGAATCATGGTCAGCTGAAGTTGCCAGTTCTTCATAAACTGTTACATGTCCATTTAAAAAAGCAAACTCTATGCAAATTAAACATAATTTCTAATAGGGGTAAGAAAATTTAGAAGAAAAATTAACAGTACAAATAAGTTTTCTATCGCAAACCTAAAACTTGAGTTATTAGCAGTCATCTCAATGACAACACTTCTCGGAAAAATTACTCAAAACATTGTAACAGCAACAACAGGCCATAATATCCGGTGAAATGAATCATTCTTAGCCTTGATAAGCAATTTAACCTTTTATACATCGAATTAATAACATTTTCACCAAGTTAATATGTTGAATCCGAATCAAAACATATTTAAACTCAAACATAAATTGCAAAGTGGAAGTTAAAACCTTTAAACTAAAAGAGGATGTGAAGAAGGAAGAAGTCGGATCACTGGTGTCAAAGATGACTGTTGTTCCATTGATCAAACAGGCAACTTTTCTTTGACCACGGTATTTCCATGAAGAAAAAAATTGGGCCCCCATCTAGCTTTGCAATTTATACCTCTGTCATATGGAGTTTCTCGGAAGTAATATACAGATATGCAATTTGAAGGGAAAAATAAATTCCAATATATTAATCAAATAAAGATCATTTCTGTTATACAAACTCATCAACGCAAATCTTAAAATCATGTAACTTTGCAGTTTGTACAATAGTCAAACTAGTCCAATCAATCCTAACATTTTAAGAGTTGTGTGCCTGGTTGTAGCTTGAAAGCTGATATCTTTTTTTTTTTGGTTACAACTATAACTCTTCCACTTGTAAAAGGAAGTCATAAAAGGCTACAAAGTGGATTCAAACCTAACTGAAAAGACGACATCTTGCTGCTGTAGAACATGAAAACCAGAGAACAAAAAAAACCGACCTTTGGTCCAACGGAATCAATATTGGTTTACATGAGACGACCCACATAACGAGCTTGGGGATATTGTTTTTGCAGTTGTGGCCACTGCACAAACAACTGATCAGCCATGTGTAATTTGTAAAGAAGTAAGCCACTCAATGATAGTCTTTTGACTCTTGCAATACTCTCCACATAGAATATATATGACCATCTGATTCCCAAAACCTAAAGTTCACACACATTGTCATTGTGATGGTCAAAAAACACAAAATAAAGCATCTTACGTGTAATAAAGTTTCAAGAAACTGTTTAGGCTTGTTACTATAAAAAAAATGAGTCTTCGAGAAACTGTTTAGGCTTATAAGAAGTGGCAGTTTGAATCCATCTGCTAACTGGGTCCAACATGATTTGCTAACGGTTTGAAAGATATCCAAAGTCTACTTTTAATGCATGCAACCTCCTATTTTGATTATTCAATGATTCAATTAATAAATATAGAAAAATGTATTTGTTATCATAATGATTGCATTAAATCATTAATTACTTGTAATTTTAAAAAATAGACACATGTTTTTGCAAGTCAACCGAACACTACATGACATGTTTCTATCTAAACCAATTTTGACTAGTCCCAGAACCAGTGTTAGCGCTCATATTGCCATTCTACAACTCAGTATCATCAATTGATTTGTAGAGATGGGAGTATTTAAACCTTGAAAATAAACGCGATTGCGCATATGGGAATACAAGTCCCAGGACCGTTGCATAGAATCTACATAAAGAAAATGAGATGTCACAAAAACTTTACGAAGACAATAAAAGGAAGGAAGAAATAATAGTAGTTGTAGTGAAGTAAACAAAGATAGGAAGTACCACATGAGGTCTGATTTTGACCATGAGCCACAAAGCATGGCCTAAAGCAAGTAATGTTGTCCCTACAGAGGTAATATATGATTGACCCACTTCACGGCTTCTATAAATCTGCATAAACTGACTACCATCTGCCCCCTGCAGACCACGCAAAAGTTTCAACTCATGGATTGGGTTAGTTGAGGACAATTGAGTTAGGAAAAATAGCGCAAGCATAAAAATGAGGTCTGATTTCAGCGTCAACCATTTCACAACACATGAACAACCACTAAATTGCATACAAATTTAGTGCATCATAGAGACAAATAGACAATAATAACAGTCAATATCATATTCTTAGATCTACCTTATCATCTAAGATGCCCTCAAAAACACGTGCCTTCTGAAGACTCATGTTATCTGTTGCTGCAGCAATATAGTATCTTGGAGCAAACCAATCTTTTTGCATAACAGACAGCAGATTTATCATCTCTGCTGTGTGTCCCCCTGAAACAAAACCAAAGACACTGATCGGGACTGAAAACAGATTAAAAAAAGAAGAAATATCCCTGCCATGAAAGATTTTTTCACAGTTTCATTTTCAGGGTAAACTATTGATTTCCCAAATCAAGTTTGACAAAAAAAAATATATACTAGCAACCACGCCATCGTCACCTACATTGTAGATAATGTAAATCATATTTGGTAAGATCAAAAGAACGTATATCTGAAAGCATACCTGAACCCAAAACAACGAGGGTACTCAAGGGCTTCTGAGACGTGTTACGGACCGGTTTGCTACTCTGAGATATAACATATACAACCCGGATGACTATTATGGTAGTAATAACAACCAAAAAAATCGAGACAAACTCCACCATTTCCCACCAGCTATTATAACTATGTGTTTATATTCACGGTATGTGACCTGTATCAATCAGTAAACAAATACAAATGAACAAACCCATAGACTTTTTCCATTCGAGAGGTGTTAGGTTCAGCATCAAAATGCTTGTAGCTAAGTTAAAAAGAAACAAGGGAAGTTCTTCTATCAACATGATCAAAATCAGTTTCACAGTGTCGTATATTCACGCAATGAACCAAGAGAATAAAATATACAAGTACAGACTTCAATGAGCACAAAAGTTACTAAAAGTTTTTTAAATTTTAATCAACTTATCCTTTTTTTAACTGTTTATGAGAGAAGGTAAACATTTCCATAAATCACTAGCATACCTCAGTGAGGCATTTCATCAAACACTTTAAATGCATGTCAAATTGAGACATATAATCTTCACCAAACTAAAAAAATGAGCCCCAAATCAAAATATGCACACAGGTGATGTCTTATTTCTGATACCAGAAGGCAAAATAGACCAAACAAATGACGATATAAACACTATGAAATTAGTGATCTGTACATTATGCGTGCTTAATAATATGCTTTGATAACAAATTGTAAATCAGAATTAAAAAGCCTAAAAAAAGCCCTAAGATCCCAAATCACAAAATTAGCAATTGACCAGTGAAATTGACAGCCCTAAGATCGGTTGGGTTGAATAAACACACTAACCTGCCCGACAAAATCACTTAAAGAAAAATCACAGAACTAAATATTGTTGCCGCGGGTTTCGTTACCAGCAGATTTCAATCTTGGACGAACTTGATTTTTTTCAAGGTATTAAACGATGCTAAATTGAATTTTAACAAGACAAAGTATATGCTTTTGATAGATAATAATGAACTAGCTATATTAAACTAGCTATCTAATTGGTTCACACCATATGTCTTTGACTTCGACTTATGTCGTGTGTTGTGACGGTGGAGTTTTACATTGTCATACACTTTACTTAAAAATATTTAATTTTATCTAAAGAGTAAACTTTTAAAGTTATGATTCAAATCAAAATTATATTGAAGTTGGAGCTGGGAGTTGTAAATACATTAAGTATAGGTATCAAAGTAGCAAATATTTGGTAATTGAACTATAGAGAATTAGAGACTAAAATTGACAAAAGTTAATATTAAAATTAAAGGAGTTTGCTGACCTCTATTTAGTAATGAGGGGAATAATAAGTAATAACTGTAATATTAATTTGATTGATAATATTTATAACTTTTTCTAACTTACGGTCATATTCATATAATCATCATATTGTCTATTACACCCTATTTTTATTTAATTTGTAATTTTAGTTGTAATGAATGGTGATTTGAGTGGTTTTGTATACGCTTGTTACGAACATATTTTGTAAAACCCTTAAGTTGTAAGAAACTAAAGAGCATTTGGTTCGTAAAATTAATTGAAACTAAAATTAGAGTTATGAAATTATGGTATTTTATTAGTTTTTTTTTTTCAAACGAATAGTTAACGCATTTTATTAGTTAACCTAACAATCTTTTAAATTTAGACAACAACTTTTACATCAAAAGTAAATAAGTCTTTAATTTCGAGTTTGACATAAAATGATGAAAGACCATAGAGATCCAACTCATATCATACAAATTACTTGCCATTGACATAATCAAGCGCTTCTAGTATGCATGCTAGTACAGAGCAAGGAGTTCCTACCCGATCTGATTCCAGGTTATAAGAAAAGGTCATGGACAAGAAAGCGTTAAAACCGCTTCTTATGATGAATGGAGGGGAGATACATCAACCCTTTCAATGGTTTTAGGCGCTAAATGCTAGAAATTTTCGTATGTATGTATCGATATTATTCCATTCTAATTCATTCTCTATACCTCTTAAGAAAAACATCAACATGGATCCTAAACTGATAGGTTAGTGTGAGTTTATCCATATGATTTTGCACTTTTTGAATAGGAATCCATTATCTGAAACCCTTTCAAATGACCTATGTTGTATTAGAGTGAAGGATATCTATATAATCCGATCGATTACGTAAAACCCACGAACCACGGTAGCAGTGGAACCAAGAGAGCATACACAAAAAAAAACGTTTCTATCATATTATTCACTTCACTAAGATTCCACAAATGGTCAATCTTAGTGATTTATATCCAAAGGGAGATACTATGCTTGCAATTAGTTTGTTTAGTGTATTTCATTTTGCAATTTGCATCACCCTTTTATGTACTTGCAAACAAATTAAACGTTACTTTTCATATGTTGCATATGGTCGATCACTTGAGTATAACCCAAGGCTAAGACTTAAAACAACGTAGAAAACAAAGCTAAAACTTAAGACAATCTATCTAACATAAATTTTTTTTTTCAAATATGCGCTTAAAGCCAATGAACTATTGGTCTAGCAGTTAAGGAAATATGACAAACTTTACCTCACTTTAGAGGTTTCAGGTTCAAATTCAAGTTACTTTTAATATACTAAATTGATGATGCTAATTACTAATTGCAAACTCATCCCAAAAAAATACACACACTAAAGTTGTTAAACAAACAAGACATATAACCAACTATACACTTTTTAATATCCATTTCATGTGAATGCTCTTAAGATTAAATTTTACTTTACGAACCTAGGTGTTAAACTTTATTGAGAAAAATTAAAACGAAATAAATTTTTGGTATAAATTGTAAGAAAACATTAAAAGGGGATCAACGGTCATTAAAATTAGAATATCAATGGTCTAAAATAATGAGACATAAAAACACTAAAAGGGGATTTGAGAGGTAAAGTGGTAATAGCTTACAATTGTTTACTTTTTTTCAAATACCCTTATGTTTTTTTAAATTTACGTAATTTTTTATACGACATTATTTTAAATAACTACATCATAAGATCAAATATTTAATTCTTTTCATTTGAGTAAATAGTATTGTTATGCTTAGAAATGTTTTTTTATTTCATGTTGTGCGTAAACTTGCGTGATTATGGTATAGTTTGCGTGATATTGCGTTATAACTTGCATGGTTCTTATATAATAATTATTTAGGTTATATGTGTGATTATCATGCATTGATGAAATTATAATATAGAAAGAGTTAAAATTGTTTTAGTGTGAGAACAATTAAGATATATGAGATTACGTACATATCCAACAATACCTGTTAATTTAAGTATCAGATAAATTATAACTTTTATAAAATTGTAACTTATACAAGATATTAAGATACATGAGATTACTTACAGTTCCATCAATACCCTCCAAATAAAGAATCAAATAAATCATAACTTTTATAGGATATTAGATATGTGAGATTACGTACATATCCATCAAAAACCTGCTAATAAAAGAATCAGATAAATCATAACCTTTAAAAAATCATAACTTTTATAAGATATTAAGATATATAAAATCACGTAAAGAACCAACAATGCCCTACTAATAAAAGAATTAGATAGATCCTAACTTTGCAAGATATTAAGATATATGAGATTCCATTCATATCCATCAATACCCTACTAATAAAAGAATCAAACAAATCATAACTTTTATAAAATCATAAGTTTTATAAGATGTTAAGATATATGAGATTACTTATAGATCCATTAATACCCTGCTAATAAAAGAATCAGATAAATCATAACTTCTATAAAATCATAACCTTTACAGGAGGATATTAACATATATTAGATTACGTACATTCATCAATACCCGCTAATAAAAAAATTAGATAAATCATAATTTTTATAAGGTATTAAGATATGTGAGATTACATACATATCCATCAATATCATGCTAATAAAAAAATAAGAATAAATCGTTACTTTTATAAAAGGTATATTGGTTTTTATTGGTCCCAACTATTATATTTTGTCTTCTACCGGTCCCAACTATTGAATTGGCTGTCAACAGTCCCAACTTTTATCACTTTGGTAACCACTGGTCCCGTCGTTAAATTTTTTTAACGCCGTTAAGTTTTTTCCAAATTCAATACCAATGTTATAAGCCTTTTGATCGGAACGATAATATAAGTCTATTGATGGAAAAATTACCTCAAAACGGCGCTCCGAACAACGAAATAGTGCTTCAATCGGGTGTTTAAATCTAACGGTGCTTCAATCGGATGTAAAAAATTTATCGTTTAGAGAGCCTTTTCGAGAAAACTTTAACATTAATCGAAACTTTTATAATATGATAGTTGAGACCAGTGAAAACCAATATACCTTTATAAAATCATAACTTTTATAAGATGTGTTAAGATATATGAGGTTATGATTAAAAGAAAACCATTAGAAATAGAACTCTACTTAGAATTTCAACCTAGCTTCTTAATTAATGTCATATTTAATTAAGCAATAAATAAACTTTACAAACCAAGACCCAAAATGTATAGAAGAGAAACAAAAAACTTGATCTTCATATATTTTCACAAAAATATATAAAAATCACACAATCTTGCAAATAAAAACGAAACAAGTCATTAATATTGATAGTATATATGCATTAATAAAACTCCCAAAGATGTTTAAATCTTTAAAAGACACTACTAATACACACCATTAGGCATTAGTTAACTACTACTTAAACCAATCCCTTTTTTTCTTGCAATTAAGCTACGTAAAACTATCAAACACATGATACACCAAGAGAAGAAGTGGACATAAACTGATCTGAAACTGTCCTTGTAATCAAAGACTGCATATCGGGCGAAAGATCATCAAACTCCGGCACTTCCGGGATTGTGGACAGTGGACTAGAAGTATCATATACGTAGAAAGATCCTTCTATTGAGGAGGGATTTTGGTTGTGTTTAGCTCGGAAAACAGATCGAAGAAGCTTGTTGAATGACCGCGATATTCTCGAGTGCTTCTTGATGGTGAACGGTGGCTGACGGTGGTAGGAGAGGTGAGGGGTTGACATTGTTTCACCGGAGATTGTGGAGATGAGTTGTGTTGTGTTGTGTTGTAAAGTTTTGAGCTCAAATTAATGAGATGTAGTTAAAGAAGTGCCACACTCTCACACTTCACGTTTATCTCTTGTTTTTTCTCTTTTATCACTTCTTTGTGTCAACTTCATATATGTATGCAACTAGGTGTATAGATCAGGCCACACAATGTGGCGGTCGGGTCTTAACTTATGCTCGTTTGTGACTTCGTTACATGTATTATGATGGTGACATTATAAGGCTTTTGACATGTGTTGCACGTTGTTACGTCATCATCTCATCGTTACAAGAGTAACAAATAGTATTGTCACCCACGTTAAGTGTGACACTATCATAGTTATAAATTTAATATCTTCACGTTGCGATGTAAAGTCATAAAGGTAATTAAAAAGGGAAATGAAGTTGTGTCATAGATTAAAATTTAAAAGATGTATGTTAAAAGTGTATATTACAAATTAGAGGTAAAATATGTAACTATGTCAAAGTTGGGGGTCACTTTAAAATAATAAAAAAAACTATCCATGTCTTTGCTAAATGCTTTACATACCGCCGCAAAAAGTCGGCAATCCACCGACCTTACAAATTAGTAGTCTAAGGAATTACACGTAAACTAAATTCTAATGTCTTATTTGTTGGTGATGATTCATACTAACAATCTAGCCAATGATTTTAATTTTCGTTTTTGTTTATAGTTATATTGGTTTTAAACAGTTTCAACTTTCATTTTTTGGTTTTATCGGTCCCAACTATTGAATTGGCTGGTAATGGTCCCAACATTTATTATTTTGGCAACCAACAGACCACTATTAAAAAAAATTTAACGTCATTAAGCATTTTTGAATTCAAGACCAATGTTTTAGGCCTTTTGATCGAAAGGAGAATACGAGTCGATTGATGTAAAAGTTATCTTGAAACGACGCTCCGAACGAAAAAATTTCTACATCCGATTGAAGCATCATTAGGTTTAAACACCCAATTGAAGCACTGTTTCGTCGTTCGGAGTGTCGTTACGAGGTAACTTTTACATCAACCGTCTCGTATTCTCCTTCCGATCAAAAGCCCTAAAACATCGGTCTTGAATTCGAAAAAAACTTAACGGCGTTAAAAAGTTTAACGACGGCATGTAGGTTGCCAAAGTAATAAAAGTTGGTACGTTACCAGTCAATTCGATAGTTAGAACTGGTAGAAACCAAAAGGTGAAACTTAAGACTGTTTAAAACGAATAAACCTTGTTTTATGGACAATCCAAGTATCATAATCGATCATCATAGATTTACACTTCATACATGATTTCCACTCTGTTCACTCTTATATTTCTTCGTATTCACAACTATCCTTATGAGTGATATCGAGTAGAAATCAAATTGAGAAGATATGTAAAAGTGTAAAACTATTCTATTAAGAATGTTAACAGGAGTGAAAGTTGAAAGTGGTATTGTTGAAGCTGTTAGAGATTATTATCGGTTAATAGCCCACTGCCCGCTAGTTATGAAAGTGGTATTCTTAACTATAACTTATTGGTTTTTATTTTTTTTCGGTATATTGGTTTCTACTGGTTTCAACTATTATCTTTTGGCTTCTATTGGTCTCAATATTGAATTGATTGTCAACAGTCTCAACTTTTATCACTTTGGCAACCAATGGTCCGTCGTTAAATTTTTTTAACGTCGTTAATTTTTTTTCAAATTTAAAACTGATGTTTTAAATCTTTTGATCGAAAAGACAATACTGTATGAATTATTAATACAATGATTAAATTATTGTGGCTATTCCATAGTATGAGAATATACTAGGTGTCAAAATTACCTAAAATAATAACTATACTTTTATATCATTAGTTTCTTTATTGTTGCTCTTTATTATATCAAAAGTTAATACAGTTAAAAATAAGGTCACTTGTGACCTTAAGTTTTAGTCCTGGAACTTTGATAAGTATATATTTTTTATTCTTAACTTAACTTTAATATATTTATAACTTTACCTTTAGCTTTTTTAACAATTTAACTTTTAAGTTTCTCCGTTTTTAATATGTGAAGCATTACAACTTTATACCGTAACATACGATAAAAAACTTTTTTAATAATACATGTGATAAAGTAATATACACAAGCCCCGAAAATCATATAGCATAGCCCAATGTTACAACTATGCATCAACTAAATCATACTTTAGATAACTAAAATTTAATATTTTTATTTATAAAATAAATATATAAAAAGAATAAATATAAAAAGCAATTATCACAGGTCTTAGAAGACAGACCATAGAAATGGATGAGTCATTGAGCTGCAAATATGGAGTAGTGCGTGTGGTGGGTTTTGATTCGTTATATGCCAACATAAATATAAACAAACCAACAAATGACACGTACGGTTACGATGTTCATACATTTTTATTTTTAGATAATACAACCTACCCAAATTTTTTTTTAACTAGGATGATAAGTGGGTTCATCATTAGCCTAGGTGATACGTTCATATCCTGATTCATCCGATAGTCGCTAGTTTGATATTTGAGCTAGGACGACGCCAGCTTGTAAAACTCTTTAAACTTTTAGATCTGTACACGATAGTTATGTTTACAAGCTTGAAAATACATATAAAAAAGCTAACAATTTTTATATTTATAACTACATAACAACATTTATTTACATTTATAAACGTGTATAACTTAACGACATAAGTTAAAAAAAAAAAAAAAACTTTAGGCCTTGTATCCAAACGCTTTGCGTATAACTCGACATTTTGCGTATAACTCGACTAATGCAATGCTCACTTGATCATCCATCATGATCCTCATTTGTTTCATTAGTGTCTCATGTATCCAAGATCCAAAAATCAAGTTCCCTGACTGAGAACAAACACGTATGATAGTAGCTAACGTCATATTGTTTGGCTGAATGTTTACATTTGGTTGAAGCATTTCATCAAACAGTTGGAGCGCATCTTTCAACCGTCCATTTTGAGCATAACAAGTGATCATAGCATCATACAACAAGTGACCCTTCTCATCCATTTCATCAAATATTTCACTTGCAGATTCAACGTCTCCATTGTTTAAATACCCGTTCATCATTTTGATACACGAAACCGCATTTTGATCATTTTCATATGCAAAAACTCATCCAATGCTTGTTTAAACTCACCATGCTGGTACAAAAACTGAATGAAAGATGTTCTTGCAATGACATTTGGGTGTTTGGAGTGGTGGATGATAGATCGAAGGTAACCGATATCAAATTGAGGATCATTTGATGGCATGCTGATGATTTGGGTGATTATCATAGGCTCAAGATGATTAAGACCATTGATTAGCATCAAAGCGTGCAGATGCTTCAGATGTGATTTTTATTACCAGCATTGAATTGATTTTGAACTTTGAAGGTTTGAAAGGATTTGGTAACTTGGGTCTCATATGGTTCTTTAAATAACCACAGATTTGAAACACATCAAAAGGAACAGAAACAAGTCAAACTAGAAAAATAACTTGTAAGCAATACGTCGAACAGTTAACAGGCAACACAAGAACTAAAAGGAGTAGATTAAAACACCACACCAGAAACAATTCAGCAATGAAAGATGTTGATTTTTGAAGGTTTGGTGAAGATTAAAATGAATAGAAACAATAAAACCAGAGCAGTACGTTGGCAGTTAGTTACTGAAGCAATACACCAAACAATAAAAATGTAAACTCAAAACACTGCGACGCTAACATCTCATCCTTTAAAAAATAAGTCTAGTCAACATCTCACATCATTTTTCACTTACACTCATCATTCATGCAATTAATTTTTAATTCCAACACTACTGTCATACTTACATTCCCACAATCATCTATTAAAACAAATAAAAAACATAACACACACAATTAAATAACGTGGGACCTACATAACCCTTCTCTTGGTGAATCTACAGGGAAGGGCGGCTAAGGACGAGCGGCCTATCACAACGCATCCCTTCTGAAAGACGGGCTTTGTGGTGGCCAGCATGTGGGCGATGATCACTCAATACTGTGTTAGAGACCTAGGTAAAGTAATGTTTGTATGAATTGTTAGACACATATAGCAATTTAAACCTCACACCTAGCTAAAATCTAATGATTTATAGCTTGAGTTATATATTGGGTTTGGGTGGCCTGTCACATGCTTGTTATAGATAAAGATCACACTGAATAAAGTCCGTTTAAAGTATAACTTAATAAAACTTTTGGTTTGGTTTTTCTAATAAACATTTAGCTTATTGCATTTGCAAAACCCGAAAACCAAATCAAGAAACTTGAGACTCGGATTGATGAACACCTATGAATATAATTTTGTTGAAATTTAGTTTTGTTTGTTTTCGGTTTAACATGAAGAACAAGCAAATTTGATAAAATCAAATCAAGAAACTTGAAACCATAGTGTTCTATTGTAGTTCATAATCATGCACTTAATGCAAAAAAACCCATAAAACATCAACATACACTTTTGGAAAATTAGATTTTAAAAATTCGAACTTTGAGGTGTTGGCCGCTGAAGGTTCCAACTTCAAAAATAATTTATAGAGGTTTCAAGTTTGGACGATTTTGCTCACAAAGGTTCGCCGTCACAAATCACTAACGGCCGTTTATTAATGATGACGTGTCACCGGCGGGCCCACATTTTCTTTTAACCCGTTATAACCCCTCACCACCCCCTATATAAATTTCCCTCACTTTTTTCTTGTTTTTCAGCTCAAGCACCTTCCAATTTCCTTCTTTTGCAAATACAGCATCCACATCCTCTTTCCACATAAAAAACTTGCAGTCCATAGACGGCCATAGAGGGCAACCGAACCATGGTTGTCCAGGTCTTGAACTCCTGTGGCCAGTAACTCGACACAAAGCAACCATGTCATGGTTGCAATAAACCTGCCCATCGGTTGAAACCTTGAAAATTTTGGGTTTTTCCCTCATAACAGAGGATGACGATGATGAAGTACTCATTTATTGAACTTAAGATCGATCAGTCTGAAGTTGGGAGGTGTAGAAAATTAGGGTTGTGGATTTTGGAGGGAAAATTAGGGTGGAGTGGGAAATGGGTGGGAAAAAGTGGGGTTTTAAGGTTGGATATATTATTATTTTAAAAGAAAATGTGGGCCCACCGGTGACACATCATCATTAATAAACGGCCGTTAGTGATTTGTGACGGCGAACCTTTGTGAGCAAAATCGTCCAAACTTGGAACCTCTATAAATTATTTTTGAAGTTGGAACCTTCAGCGGCCAACACCTCTATAAATATGGCCAACACCTTCAGCGGCTAACACGTGTAAGTTGTAACATTATATAAGGTTTAAACTATCACATAGTGTATTTATCTTGGTGATATATGGTCTATACGTCAATTAAATAGTTATAGTTATTATGGGTTTAATCACAGTGTACATATTTGCTTATTAATTTTCTAGCATTAGAAATTGTTGGTAAAAATCACACATATAATCACCGACTAAGCTAAAGTGTGTGTCATTGCTTAAAAAGAGAAGGTGACCAAAGACAGAGGATGAAAATAAATATAAGCTAATCTCATTCTAAAAAAATACGTAGATAAAAATGTATTTTTACCATTAACAGTTTTAGTTTCATCTTAACACTTTTGATTCTTATGATTTTATTTTCTAACATAAATGTTCCCGAACACTAACTCCATCCAATTTTCCGTTAAATCTTCCTCACATGCGAAATAAGTGTCATTTCTTCCACTTTTTTTGACATGCGACTGAATAAAAATGTTAACGTACATGATGAATTAGATAAAAGAGAGGGATGAATGACATTTTTATCTTCACATGCGAGGCGCGTGGGAGAAATTTAACGAAACATTGGTTGAAGTTAGTGTTAGGGACCATTTAAGTTAGAAAATAATATCACAAAGACCAAAACCATTAGGTGAAATTAAAACTGTTATTAGTATCAAGCATATAGACCAAAACTGTAGTTTACTCTTTAAAGAAACCTATTAGTGTTTGTCTAGGCCTAAAAAACACATAGGTAAACGCAAAAATATATTTGTGTTTAGGTTGGGTTATTTTGTAAACCTAATTAATCTAAAAAAATTAAGAAGAATTATTGATCTTTAGGTCTTTAGGGTTATAAAAAGGGTTATTAGATTTAAACACTCCTAAGTTCTAATTATTGGTCATTGGCCGTTGTCACCTCCAAGTATCACTTTGGCCGATAACACTCCCAACTAAATACTTTGGTGTCCGTATCACCAAAAGTTAACCAAATCACTAACGCCGTTAAGTTTTGCTGACGTGGCACGGTGACGTGTCCTATGTCTCCTTACGTGGCACGGTGATGACGGCCAACGATCAATAGTTAAGGGTGTTTAAATCCAATAAGACAATAACCCATTATTTATCTATATTTAATTAGGAATTGACATGTGTCACGTGATGCGACGACCGGATTTTAGTTGGTGCATATGTCCTGTCATATTATCTCATGCACGTTCTGGTGTAGTATAATGCCTCGTACCTTGCAATGTAACATGTCAAAGTAATTAAACGCTTCCATCACCAGCAAGAACAAAAAGCGAGAAAGGGGGTCGCCCTGTCTCGATCCTCTTTCAAGTGAACTTCCGAGTAAGCGACCTATTTAATAAAATTGATGATTGGGCAGAATTAAGACAACATTTAATCCATAAATACCATAAAAGCTGAAATTTATTTATACCATTATATTGTACAAAAAATCTTAGTTAACAGTGTCATATTAGATCAAGTGGTCATGATGTGCATTGAATATCTACACGAGGGCTGGATATTTTTGTTTTTTTCTTCTTTTTAAACTTTTTTTTCTTTGTATATTCTTTTGTTTTAGTTAGTTTTTTTAATTACTTTGACAACATTACGTTGCAAGGTACAAGACATAATATTACACCATAACGTGCAAGAGATGATCAATAACATAACGCATATAACGAAGTCACAAATATGAAACGACATATGCACCAACTAGAACCCGGTCGTCGCATCACGTGACACATGTCAATTTCTAGTTAAATATAGATAAATAATGGGTTATTGTCTTATTGGATTTAAACACCCTTAACTATTGATCATTGGCCGACATCACCGTGCCACGTAAGGAGAGATAGGACACGTCACCGTGCCACGTCAGCAAAACTTAACGGCGTTAGTGATTTGGTTAACTTTTGGTGATACGGACACCAAAGTATTTAGTTGGGAGTGTTATTGGCCAAAGTGATACTTGGAGGTGACAACGGCCAATGACCAATAGTTGGGGGTGTTTAAATCCAATAACCCTTATAAAAACATAGGACATAATGGCAATAACTCTATCCACTATTTCAATTAAGCAACTAGAACTTTTTTTGTTATTTTAAAGTCACTGAAGTTTCATTAAGTGTTTCAATCATATGTAATAATTTTACGAATGTTTGACATTTTATATTTAGTTGAACAAATGAAACATATATAAATTATGGTTACTAAAAAGTGAAAAAAAATCTAAATAACTTGAATTGGGATCTAATAACGAAGAAAAAAAATTTACAACTTAATAACAAAGTTCTAAAATTATTAAAATGAAGTTCATTTGAATAAAAATAATCACTAGATAGTAACCAAAATTTATACAATGTTTCATTGGTCCAACTCAATTTTAAAAAGATCAAATAGTCGTAATTTTTTTACATAAGATTAGAACCTTTAATGAAACTTTAGTAATTTTGGAGAAAAAAAAATCAGGTATTTAATTGAAACAGTTGACAAACTTGGTTACAATTCTCATTGTGCTTTATTACAACTTGTTTTCAAATACAAAATAAAAATGACATAATATGTCAAATCTTATAAATTGTTTTCATTATAGTCATAATGATATGTGATATCACAACATCTTAAATTTATTAACTTAGTTTTATTTGTTAACCATAATGATGTGATTTGGCACAAATGACAATTGTATAAAGACAAATTGGCTACCATAAAGACACGATTTAAGTTCTTTTCTCTCTAAGATGTGAAATAGAATAAGAATGTTCTTTAAAATGTTTGATTTTACAAAAGAGACTAAAATAGATATATAAATACACCGTACTATTTTTATATAAATATTATTAAATTTATTTAGTTATTATGGTTATGTTTATTTAACAAAACTAACTTAGAAGAACCATTATGTCATTTTCAAAACTATCAGTTAAAATCTTTAAACAAGAAATATTAACATTATAAACCCCAAGGATCAAAATTGTAAATTAGTTTAAACCAACCTCATTTCCCTCGTCCCCGCTTTCCCAACATCCATACTTGGACCTAGTTAATCAAAATTAATTATTATGCTTTGATTATTTATATTGTTACATGTTATTTGAATAATCTAATTTGTTGTTTAGAGTGTATCAATTTCTTAAAAAAAACAATCTAAGCTTAACGTAAGTCAAAAAACTAAAACAACTTTATGACTATACCTTCTAAACATCAATGTGTGAAGGAGATCAGTGGACTAAAATGGGAGCTCACTGGTTTCCTCTTCTATAAAAATAACGTGTAAAGAAATACATGATCTTCTTGTTGAGCTCGCGATACTTAATCCGAGTGTTGAAGGTTATCGGCATGTGAAAAGCTCGTTGGCTCCTCGTCTCCACGCTCGGCTTCCCCTAAATATTTTACAATAACATTCTTTCCATTTAAAATGATTTGATTTGATAAAATTCAACTAACCAAACCTTACCAAAACCCCTTAACTTCAACATGATAATATAATTCATTAGAGCCAATTGGCACCCCATTTGTCGTCCAAAGATCAAAGCGGCTAAAATAATCTTGCACCTACACGTGCACTTGACTTGTGCTATAAAAGTCTCACCGTTTCTCTTCATCAATTTCAGATCGGCCGGAGACAAATCACTTCGCCGATTCATTTCTCTATTTCTTAGGGTTCCGGCGAACTTCAATTTCATTTCATTCATTCGTTCGTTCGTTAGTTTGTTGTGTGTTAATTGTTCTCAGCTACATATGGCATCGGAGGATGTTGTAGGAAAAACTAGCGCTACGATTGCTAATATCGCCGAAGAGGCGAAGATTGCGAGTGTAGGTGTCAAAGCTCCGAGTCGTCAAACGTTGCTAAGCATCTCTAAATCTCTCGTCGCCGGAGGTGTTGCTGGTGGAGTGTTAGTTCTTTCGTTCTTTCTCTTTTGATTTTAATCAGTTGTTATTGCTGTTTGTTAGTGTTTCTGGTATGGATTTGGATGCGTTTTGTTAGGAGTTTGTGGATTGAATTAGGTTATGCATGATTAGTGTGATTGTTGAATTGTTCATTTGTTTTGGTTCCAAAGATGGTGATTGTGTTAGATCTTTTATGCTGAACAGCTTAATGGTGATTTAATTCGTTGTTGTTCTTTAATTAAGGAAGATAGTTTATTAGGGGTGAGAAACATTAATTTTCACATATATATCACCATGGTTTGATATAATGTATAGATGATCCATAAATATTCATTACACTGAGATGGCAAGGTTTAACACACATCACACCGCTTCCATGAGGCGTTAAAGGGGGCATTCGTTAATCCGTTTAACACACATCACACACTTATTTAATGTATATTTTTAGTTAAATTGAGGGGCTTAAACCATTTTCTTGGTGTGCTGTGGAGTGATATAGAGTAAAGTGGGTGACGTGTCGCCTACATGGAGTTAATGGGCGTGAGACCACACCTTATGGATTAAACGTTGTACCTTTTCTATTTAATTTTACATAGAAACAGGTGGTCACAAAGAAATCTGAAGATGTGGTTACTATGCTTTTGGCATAACTGGCTTTTTTGTTGTCTTTAAAAGTATTATTCTATAGGATAACTATTAGAACTACCTCCACTTTATGCTTTAGAACATTTTGAAATGATGAAAAAGCTATTTAGAAAACGACGTTGGACTGTTGGAGAGATGAAGTCAATTTGGAATTATGGATCTAGGATGTAAACTACATCGATAAAGCAATATGTGTAGAAAGCTCGTAAAACCAGTAAAAGTGATTTGGATACATTTGACACGGACATATATATGATTTTTTTCCAATAATATTAGTGACGAGCCGACGATTAAGATAGTAAATGAACAAAAATGAATTCATGTTTTGACTTGTAAACATTTTTTATAGTCTTTCATTTATGTTTTGACTTCTAAACTTTGACTTAGTCAGGATTGCAGGTGCTATCCATGATTTGTATGTTTTGCCTGATAGGGTATTGTTTTATTACATTATGTTGCAGATCGCGTACTGCTGTTGCTCCTCTGGAAAGAATGAAAATTCTGCTTCAGGTGTGTGTGTGTTTTTTTTTGCTTGTTTATGTTTATTTAAGGGAATTCATCAATCTTTATTTATCCTGAATCTAACCTGATAATGGCAACTTTAAATAGATCAGGTTCAAGAATTTAATTACGTGTAGAAATTCTACTATGCATTTTCAATTGTAATCACAGAAGTCTTGGCATTACTAATTGCTACATTTTCATCCATTTTGGGCATTTTCTTTCACTTTTTAACATTTATTTTGGCTTTCTTTGTAAATACGGCGATACACAAACAGAACATGAAAATATCAAGAAAATTTGAACAAAAAGAAAGGTTCTTACTGCATTTGTAGTTATGTCTTTTATGCATGTTTAGGCAGTTGATTAAGCAAGTATGGTATGTCACTACTGCCTTTTAGAAAATATGGTTGATTATTAACTACTTTTGTAAAACCAGTTGGACTTGTCATCTTAGTCCCAACTTTTTCATGTATGACTAGACATAAGAATGGTAAACAATATTTGTTCTGTTAAATTTACAGGTTCAAAATCCGCACGCAATCAAGTACAACGGAACTATTCAGGGACTAAAATACATATGGAGAACAGAGGGTTTGAGAGGAATGTTTAAAGGAAATGGCACCAACTGTGCACGAATCGTCCCAAACTCTGCTGTCAAATTTTTTAGCTATGAAGAGGCATCTAAGTAAGCTTAAATGCTTTTCTTCATGGTCAAAATGTATTATTCTAAGTCAAAGTTGATTACTTATAACATATATGGTTTTAAATAATTACTTTTTTTATATGAACAGGGGAATCTTGTGGCTATACAAACAGCAACCTGGAAACGGTACAAATATGTCATCCTTTTCTTTTATGAATGTCCAATTACCAAGTTAAGCCACCTGTTTTGGATAAAATTATGTTTAGTAATAACGATGTCTTTTCTTTTGTTCCAGAGGATGCTGAACTCACCCCTCTCTTACGCCTCGGAGCTGGCGCTTGTGCTGGAATAATTGCCATGTCAGCAACCTATCCAATGGACTTGGTTCGTGGTCGTCTTACCGTCCAGGTATTCTTTATAATGTTCTAGTTCATTAAAATTTAATATTTTCTATTTATGATAGATTAAGTTATTTTACTCATTATTAACTTGTTTATATTTGCAGACTGATAAATCTCCTAGCCAATATAGAGGAATCGCTCATGCTCTTACAACAGTACTCCGTGAAGAAGGCCCACGTGCATTATACAAAGGATGGCTTCCTTCTGTCATTGGTGTTGTAAGTTCAAGTTCAAATATTTCTTGATAATAACCGTTACATGTTACATTTAGGATTTAGGACCGTTACATCTTGCTTTAGATTATCTGATAATAATCAATTTCATACCAGTGCAACAAACCAGATTATCCAAGGGTAAAATAAAATTACTTATTTACTCATTGTTATCCTAGTTTGAAACTTTTACTCCAATTGGACAGAACGTCTCTTCTTTTTAATTTGTAAGGCTAATGTCTTTTTGGTCATTTTATACATTAATTTATTATATAATCAGATTTGTCGAACACTAAAAAATATTAAAAATTTCTCGTTCATGCTGCTTCTAGGTACCATACGTGGGGCTTAATTTTGCGGTGTATGAATCTTTAAAAGACTATTTGGTGAAATCAAGACCGTTTGGACTAGTTGAAAACACCGACTTAAGCGTGACAACTAAGCTCGCATGTGGGGCAGTTGCTGGAACCGTTGGTCAGACGGTTGCATATCCACTTGATGTCATTCGCAGAAGAATGCAAATGGTAGGTTGGAAACATGCTGCTTCAGTTGTTACTGGTGAAGGAACGTCAAAGTCAGCACTGGAATACACTGGAATGACTGATGCATTCAGGAAAACCGTTCGGCATGAGGGTTTTGGTGCTTTGTACAAGGGTTTGGTCCCTAACTCGGTCAAGGTCCGTATAATACTCAAATACCAAAAATACCCTTGAGAAGCATGAGCATTTTCTCATGCAAGTTTCTTTCTTTTACAGGTAGTTCCATCAATAGCCATTGCATTTGTGACATATGAGGTGGTTAAGGATGTACTCAAGGTAGATATGAGGATATCCGAGTAAAATAATGCTTTGTTATATACTAAGATTCGTGTTTGTTTGCGTGCGCGAAAGGGTAAAACCATCAAGTAAAAAGGTTAGCTCTTTAAGCTCTTTTAAGTTAAGAGATTTAGAAGTAGCCGTGCTTTATAGCTGTAGTTTGTTTGTTTTTTTAAGGCGTTTGTCATTCGTATGTATGAACTATAATAAGGAAATGCTCGACCTCACCTGGTTGGAAATACAATCCAATTAACTAGTGTTGTTAACATATGATTTGTTAAAAGGTTTATATCATCCATGAGATAAATTGGTTTTGGCTTGTTTGATTCGACTTTGAACAATGTATCGGCCAGGCGAACTAGGTTTGTAAAGGATGATAATTACTTTATTTGTTATTTTTTAGTTAACATTAGGTTTGTAAAACAATAATGTTTCTTTTTTGTTATTAACATTACTTTGTTTATTTTTAGGAGTAACTCTAGGTTTTAGTTGAAGTTTGTAAACATATATACAATTTGATTCAAATATTAGGTTTGTAAACCGATCTCATTTAATTAGTCATTCTTTTATAAAAAAAATTATGTGATCAAAGCGGTACCAAAACGGTAGAGTACCGAAGCGGGTACCGAATCGATAAATTCAGTATGATATTCGGTACATACTTTCCGTCATTTGATATCGATATTTTCAGTACCGGTAGAGTACCGAATCATGCCTCGGTCTGCTCTTTGAAGACCTAGACACCTACCACTACGTCATCTTGGTGGGGATTAACTAGCGATTTATTTGTTTTTAGTCACTGACTAGTTTAGTGTCTGTGTTATATTTTGGTAAAAAAACACCTAAATGGTGATTTTAAGAATATTCATATATATGAGGTAAGCACTTAACATGTAACATGTATTAAACAGGTAACAGGTACTAAACAGAATTTATCTGTTGATTTTCGTGTATTAAACATGTATTTACCTGGTTACCTGTTATAATTTATTTAAAAATTACAAATATAATATAATATCACATTATTTACCCTTTTTACCTTAATTCCCTATATTCTTATTTCTAAACCTTAATTTCCTAAATCATTATCGTGTCTTATCGTGTATCCTTATATAATATAGCAAAATGAAAAAAACTTATGTGGCATATTCTTAAAGCTTCTGGCTTATGTGGCGTTATTTGAGAGTTTATCTCACAATAATGATTTTTTTTAAATATGTATATAAAATATATTATAATAAAACTAATTACATTTTTGGTCTCTTAATATTTTAGAGAATTCTGAAAAATTTAAGATTATTTATATTTTTAACCCTCTACTACAAGGGGTGTACATGAGTTGGTTTATATTTGATGGGGAAGGTTACCGTAAAAATGGATTTTGCCTAAGAAGCGTGAGAAGTGATATTTAGACACATCAAAACCGGGTCAAACGAACTCCGATTGAACTCATTCTTGCGGTGTTAGAACCGTGTCGTCAAACCCCCGCCCCCACCACCCAAAAAACCTAAAACCCCCCACCCCCACCCCCCAAAAACCTAAATCACCCGACCCGCACCTTCTAAAAACCTAAAAACCACCCACCCACCACCCAAAAAACCTAAAACCCCCCACCCCTACCCCCCCAAAAACCTAAACCCCACCCACCCACCCCCTAAAAACCTAAACCCCTCACCCCATCCATATAAAAGTCTAAAATCTAAAACTAAACCCTAAAAGCTAAACCCCAATGCTAAACCCTAAGACTAAACCTTAAGGTAAAAACTAAATTTTAAAACTAAACCCTAAAAGTTAAACCCTAGAAGCTAAGATGATAAAGCTCGACGAGACGGTTCCAACGCCGCTTGAATGAGCTCAAACGGAGTTCGTTTGACCCAGTTTTAATGTGATTTAAGTCACTTCTCACACGTTTTAGGCAAAATCAATTTTGTATTTGATCTTTCCTCTATATTTGATAGGGTTTAAAATTGAAACTTATTGATAAAGTTAACAATAGGGGCATTTACATATATCCCCTTTATAAGATCATTTATTACGTATTTACCCACTCCTTAAATTCAATTACATATTTTCCCTTCCTAAACCACATATATTACATATTTACCCAATTTATTTAAAATAGTCTTTTAATTTACTATTTTACCCTTAATAACCTTGATAAATATATTTATATATTTTCTTATGATTTGTGTAAAAGAATGGGTAAATGAGTAATTTATTATGTCAAAGGGGATATATGTAATTAAACTTTAGGCTTGGTAAATATGTAATTGATGGGCTTAGGAAGAAGAAATATGTAAAAAAAACCTTAACAATAATATACAATTAAAGACCTCAGTGTTTCATAAATATACATAATATTTTTATATGATTTAAAAAAATAAACTACACAATAAAACCGAGCACTTTATGGTGTAGTAATTGGAGTATACTATTTATATACTAAAAGTCTAATTTTTAAAAGTATATCTTGTGTTCTGGTTTACCACGGTTTTGTCTCAAAACTGATTGGAACATTCATGAATATCCTTAAAAGCATCACTTGAATGTTGTGTTCCCGAGCGTAGCGCGGGCACTAAACTAGTACATGTTATAAACATATACATGTACATGTATGAGAAACATGTACACGATAAGTTATCGTGTCTTGTACATGTTTCATGTTCGTGTCTTAACAGGTACATGTATACACGATATGTCAACCCTAATCAATATGTAATTATTAATTATAAAATTATTATTATGATATAAATGCTCAAACGCTGTCACATAAGCAAATTATGTTTTCCTATATTATATTACAGGCTATGTCACAATCTACTTCAGTAGCTAAACCGGTCGCAAAGATTACTATTTTTTACCCGTCATAAAATTTGGTGACTTTTGTCATCTTTATGGTAGTGAGAGATGGACACATAATCACTTCTTTACCATAGTACCATCATCCGACTAAATGTCCACATGATCGTGCAAACAAAGATTATCAGCATAATGGAAATGCAAAATAGTGATGATAAAATGCTCATTAACTTCTCCAACTTAGCACCCACTATAAATTGATCACTTGCACAAGTTTAGATCACAATCTAAGACGTACAAAACACCTAGAGAAATGGGTCAAATAGTTTGCTCCAAGTCCTGCATTAACGGGTTTAAAGATCAACGGGCAACGACATCAAGAAACAACAAAGAAAGAACCCGAAAAGAAGAACACATGTGCAGTGGTGGAGCTAGCAAAAAAAACCAGGGGTATCCCCTAAAAAAAAAAATTTACCATACATTCATACAAAAAGAATTTTTTTTGTATATTCATACAATATTGATTTTTTTACCTTAATGTTATGCTTTACTCGCCGATATTCAACCAATACATCTCATTTTACTACAATAGTCATAATATTCTTGCATATCACTAGGTACTAGCGATGTCTTAAGTATTAGCAACATCAATGCTGGAATTAAGATATTTTCTATCGGAGTCTGATCATAATATTTTTCTATAATACCACTTTAAAAAATCAAAATCATAAACTAAAAATATAAAATAATAAAAAAAACCTATGTGTTTTAAGCATGTTAAAAAACTAAAAGCTTTTCTTAACAGTTTTTAGATGGTTTAATAATTTTGGATATTCAATTTGAGAAAATGTCTTAAACCCCTAAAATGAAAACGATTTGATTCAAGCATGTTAAATAACTAACATATATAAAATATAAGAAAAACAAAAAGATTTTCATTTACTTTTTACATATTTATTACAATTTAAATATTCAGGTTCATTAAATGTATTGAAGTGACAATCTGTGATATACTTTGAAATCTACAAAAGTTAAAAAGAAAAGTAATAAATATTAATAAATTTTATAGATGAAAGGTGAAACTAGGGTCTAGAAACAAAAACTAAAATTTTCTTTTTCCACTATACTACTTCTTCTTCACTTAATGTCCAATAAGCTTCATCAACTTCTAATGACAGGGGAAAATTTCAGACAACATTTTTTTCATTTTTTCTTGCATATAATTACTGAGGGGTATTTTTATAATTATTCAGGGGTATCCTATACATAAAACGGAAAAATATTTTAAGGATTTTGCACTACGTAATAAAATTTCAGCCGTAGCCCGGGCTACCCCTGAATCAAACGTGAATCCGCCCCTGCACATGTGGCTTCCAAGTGATGATATTGGTGATGTTAACCAAAAGAGAAAGTTTGCTATGGGAGCCTTTCTTTGGACTACTTGATCAAACAACTTATGATCATTTGGTTTCTTTTAGACATACGATGGAGTTTTATTACTTTCGGTACTAACGTACAGTTATCTGTATCGATACGAGTATATGTCTTTTTTTAGTTAATTTTAGTCTTATATAGAGAAATAAAGGATTATATAGAGGTGATTAAGGGGTCGTTATTATGTAAATGATTACTAGTAAGAAATTAAATTAATAAATTTGGATAGGGATTATTTTTTTTTAACTTTTTCATTAGTTATAATGAGTTGTGTGATGTTTTAGAAAAAAAAAGTAAATTTAAGAGAGAATGATTTTTATTTAAATTATAGGAATGAGTATATAAAAGAAACCTGTTGTCTCTTGTGAATGTTCTAAAAGTGATTTTTTTAATGTTTTTTTTGTTAATTTAACTTGAATTACGTCACACTTGTATATAACTTATTTTATTTATGTACAATACATTCAATGTGAATGACATGTTTATTGGTATGTTGTGTATTTGATGTTTTTATTCAATTCAGAAGTAAAAGTGTAATACAGAGGGTGAAAGATTTGGATGAATCATGTGGTTTTACTAAATTGTGGATGCACAAACCTTAAATATTCTTCAAAAATAAAAATAAAAACATAAATTCTATTAAAACAAAAAACATAGTTCATGACAATTAAAAAAAATTAACTAAAAACTACATGACCAATTTTATATTTTTCTCAATTTCACGTTTTCCGTCAAATACTAGTTCCAACATTGTCCCGGTCACGTGATCATGTGGCTTTGTGAAAAACTCCATATCCCGGTCTAAACGGTCTTCTTGAATAGCCTCTCATTGATCCGCCAACAACATCAACGCTTCATCTTTTTTCTTCCTTGTCTCCGTCATTTCATTGATAAAACCTTTTAAAGTGTATGAAGACAAAGTGTCAACCAAAGACCTTTTGCTAGATGACTCGGCTTCTTTCGTCCTTTGCGACTAGATGGTATAGGTGCCGAGTTTTCGTTGAGGTCGAAAGATGTGTTTCAAATGTTGTGTATTTGATGTTTTTATTCCATTTAATTAGGAGATTTTTTGTTTGGATGCTCTAAAACTGATATTACCTTTTTTTTTAATGTTTTTGTTAATTTAACTTGAATAACGTAACACTTGTATATACTCATTATATTTATTACAATACATTTATCGTGAATGACATGTTTCTTGCACAATGCACATTAATACATTATGTTCTTGTCATCGATATATTAAATGTTTGTTGCCGTTGA
Organism: Tagetes erecta; assembly: GCA_030867185.1. NCBI lineage: Eukaryota > Viridiplantae > Streptophyta > Magnoliopsida > Asterales > Asteraceae > Tagetes > Tagetes erecta. Next base: position 18,451,695 of record CM061492.1, on the reverse strand, counting down.
AGTCAAGTTATCATATCTTACCGTATCTTGACACAAATATATAAACAACAAAAGGAAGATGAATTGATTCAATCCCAACTACCTCAATTAGGATCAATGACATTTTTGTGGTTGTTTTTGTTGTGATGTTTTTTGCAATTGGCATATAGTTGTTGAAATGTTACATTTAACATAATGATCTTTTATTATGTATGCATCTAAACTGCAAAAAAAAAAAAAATGATTGATGTAGACTTTAATGTTGTTTCGGTTCGTGCCCCTTTCTCCATCACACTCAAGAATCGATGGTTAGATTATCCACGTAGTGATGATAAATAAATACTTGTACTTTTGTTTGGATTCATCTGTAAACATGTTGATTCGATGATCTAATCCAAATCACACCCATGGACCCGTCGATGGGGACACTAGTGATAGAGTACACCACGTTTTTATTACAAAACACGATCTCATGACAATTATGGAGAAATTTAAAAGTATCTACCATGTGATGGATGATAGTTGGCCCGACAAGACGGGCAAAAGCATGTCAGGTGATCATAGTCATGCATAACAAGTATACGTATAGGTCGTCATAATTTATAATTTTAAGAAAGACTAATTATAATTAGGTGTAGGAGCACCTCAACATTATGACCTCTTCTACCATAACCAATGAAGTGTTAGTATGTCACTCAAACTAGAATGACTTCTTTTGAGCTCTTGGCCGGGAGGAGGACATCAAACAATAAGCTCTTGAGAAGAGAGACAAGGCATCACCTTCGACGGTCCAAAATGATACTACTTGTCTGTTTACAACGGCTATATCACGAGAAGAGATGTGAGGTCACCTCCTTGTTGCACACATCGTCTAGCCTACTCGCAAGACAATGGTTGGTGTACGTTGCGAGGTCGTTAAATAAAATCACTTCATCCCTAAGCGGACATCTGATAGTTAAATGATATACCTTCTTACCCTGCTATAAAAAGGCTAGGGTTTAATATTTATAGGAGATGATTTATAGTGTATTTATAATCTATATCCTACAAAATAGTTTTTTAGAACACATATGTTTTAATGAGTTTTTTTAAATAGTAAAACAATAAAGAACTAAGGCCGTGATAAAGACGAAACAGAAAGAACCATTGTGAAAAGATTAGAAAGATCGTGTTTCGTTGACAATAGAATGAAATCACCTATTACGCAAAAAATCTCATTCCATCTGAACACCTAAAGTTCGTTTTATCCTTCCACAATTATTTTCCATTCCTTCCTTCATAGTTTCACCCTTCACCACCACCAACTTTGTATTCCATTCTCATTGTTTTTTCCTTTCTATCAAACAACACAAAATTATAATTATTTTCATTCATAAATGGTAGTAAACATGACAATTCATAAATGGTAGCAAACATGAGAATGGAATAATAGTGATGCATTTTATTCCTTTGTGCTCATACCAAAAGAGTTCCTAATTATCATAACAATCAAGAAAATAGTCCAAACTTGGAAATTCATGATTAAGTACATATAAGATCGGGCCACGTCATGTGTCGATCAGGTCTCATGTATCTGACTTCGTCACATGCATTGATAAAATAATTTAACGTCTCGCACGCTACAATATAAAGTTGTAATATGTCACATACTAAAAGAAAAATATATATTCAAATTTAAAGCCCAAAATGATAACCAAGTCAAAGCTTATGGGTCAAAGTCGTAAATATGTCAAAGTCAATTAGTGGATCAAAGCTGTAAATTTACTAAGTCATAAGGAGTCAAAATAATAATAAGTTAAAGTCAAAGGTAAAAAAAAAAGTCACTATTTGAAAGATTGGGGGTTAAGCCATAAAGTATTTGATGGTCATTTGGAAAGGAGGTGGTCATGCCACCAACCTTCTAAATTAGAACGATATGAAATTTTCCAAGAATATGAAATTGACAATCTATTTATTGAGTGTCTAATGTTTAGGGCCTAGTGATAAGAGAATCCTCATGATCGCGGTTTTAATTTTGCTTAATGTAAAATTTATCTTAAAAATTTCTTGATGGTTGTAAAAAAAGTATAATGTAATGTTTTTCTCTACAGAATACCAAAAACATCAGGTATTGTCCCTGTAACTTTAATACTACAATGTTCGTCCATGACATTTATACTTATTTATAACAATTTTCATCACATTGGGTAACATGCGTTACAAAACGAGTGACGTTTGCTACAACGAAGGTGTGTTGTTAATTGAAGTTAGGTGTTCTAACATCTCCTTTCGTGAACCACCATCGCGCCATAATCCCTATTATTCAAACCCATCATCCACACCGCTGCAACACCACTTGAATGTCATGCTCGCCTACATTACATATACCGCCAATAGCACCACTACCCACCACCATCAAAACCCCTTTCTTCTTTATATCCATAAAGACACCAACCACCAACGACCATCTTCACATCTTTTGAAAACCACACCTACGTCGCTATCACTTGAAACTAAAATCCTAAATCGGTTGTTCAATACTCCTAAATCGATCGAAAACCACATATACGACATTAGAAGGTGAGCAGTTTGGGGTTGACACATATATCACATGTAGTCCTTTCACTCTTTAAATTGTAATTCTAGTTTTTATTATCCTATATTCACAAAAGATTTTGAAGTAATTAGCGTGCTAGAAGTTCTAGGATTCTTATTTTGTAGAACATTTAGCTAGTAGTGGTGGTGAAGAGGTGTATAATCGGTGAAAATTAAAAGTAAATGCAAAAAGTTAAAAGTTTGCTAAGATACATAATAAAATTATAAATTGACTAAGTTATCATAACTTAAAAACCTAAATAGTCAAAAGCCTACTACTTCGTTTTTTTACAAATTTACACCTCACTCACCTTTCACGTGTTTACGACTTTGACTTATTATTATTTTAATCTTTGATGACTTAACTAATTTACAACTTCGACTATCCCACTCTACTTTGACATATTTACAACTTTAATTCGGTTATCATTTTGACATTTATATTCAGATATATCTTCATCCTTTAAATATGACACATTACAACTTTAAACTATAACATACGAAACATAAAATTGTTTTAAAAAACGAGTGTTATGAAGTCATATACACGAAATCCGTCGATGTGGCCATTCACATCTCTATTTATATTGAAATTGTAAAACAAGAAAGAAACAAGATCGGACGTTGGTATCCACCACTCCGGATCTACTTGCCAAGTGCATCTTCGCCGGAGAGATCATCTCCGATCGATACACATCGGAGTTTAACAAAACAAAACAATACAATGTCATCATCCTCTGCTCTAATTTCCGCATTTGCTCTCGTTTTCGCCATCACATTGCCCACCGCCGTTCACCCTCACCCTTTCGCTCCGGCACCGGCACCTACCAGCCACGGTCAGTTTTTCCGATCATATCTTCTGTATTGTCATTTCTCTTCTATTCACATTTCGTTGATTTGTTTCGTATTAACCGTATCAAATTTCTCTGATAAAAATGACACGGATTAGGTTTTCGATTGCGGAAATTGATTGAATGTTTTGATTCGATGATGTTTCTGAAATTATGAATTTTATACATGTTTTAATTTTGTAATTATGAAGAGATGTAGCAATCAGTGTTATTGATTTTCAAACAAAATTGCCAATAAAAAACTATTTAATTATTTATGGTAGCATTTTAACTGCTCAGTTGTATCATAAATAAAAAACGGAAAAAATACATAAAATTTTACATTACGCACAAATCCGCCCATGGAACAAAGGATTAAAGATATTGCACTGATATTTCTTGCATTTGTGTTTATAGGTTTAGTGTGTTTTTGCCTGCTTCACTTGTAGTTGGAATTAATTCAAGGTTTCACAACTATTTGATCACGTCTGCATCGACGTAAACTAAACTAATCTAACCTAACCTAACGCCGTTCAAACAAGTTAAAAAACAGTATAAACTAGCCTAAAACATGTCTAACACAGCTAAACTGACCTGGAATATACGTGTGCCTTGCTTGTCTGAGGCACGTTTTTTAAGCGCCTAGGTTAAATGCTCACTCTTTGTGCCTTGAGTATGCCTTGGGCCTTTGACTCATAGTTACTATGATTCAGGGACATCGATTGACCAGGGGATAGCGTATCTGCTGATGCTGCTGGCGTTGGTGCTAACATACATCATCCATACCACTGACACTCCTCTTAACCTTAGTTGATCTTCAATGACGGAGTTGACATTTTATTTTCAGTCATAACGTTATTATGGTAATTGTTCAGTTTCTTTTTTATGTTAGTGAAGAATTATGAATGTTATATCTCGAAAATTTGTCATGAAATGAAATCTTTTATCTTGTGAGATTAGCATCAGTGCTACAAACTTTTAATTGGCTGCTGCATTAAGTCTGAAACTGGTTACTTGATTTCTGTTCATTTAAGATAGTTTTCGTACGTCTTGTATGAACCTGTTAATTTGAATGAAAATATTTGCTATCAGGTGACAAAAGTGTGTTGTAATAGAATGAAATATGGATTTGGGTATCAGTGTAAAAGGGACTTTAGATGTAATAGAATTGGTCTGTGTTTATGCTTGAGCGTGTACTAGATCGCATGTTTTTATTCCACTCGTTTATTCGCACACTATCTACATTATCACTTAAAGATCAAGCAGGATTGGTCAATGTGATGCTGCCAAAAGTTCTTTGTATGTGTCATCTTTGTGATTAGGGTCCTTTGGTGACGTCTTTAGATCGACTTTATGCAAGAGGAATTGCAACTTGCTTCAAGAATCGAGTTTGTGTCAATTTCATAGCTAGAATAGAAGTAGAGTACACTGTGTTGTCGTCGTGGTTATGTATGTGTGCTTCGATACACTTTGCAAATTGTCACTAGTTAGGCTTTTATGTTCCAAATAATTAACAAGGATGCATAGGCATGTTCCTGACTCACGATACTTCGAGTGTACACAGAGAATATTTTCGAGAGATAAAAATGGATTTATGAGTGTGCAACGCCATTTTAATCGTTCCAATATCTAGGGTACCTGTAATTCTGTAAACATTATAAGTGAGAGTTTTGCTTAAGGAGAGTTATTTAGAAAAACATATATATATAGTATGATAATACATGAACAAAAAAACTCATGTTCATTCGCATTGCTTGTTATCTTCATTAGTGTCCACATTTTCAGAAACACTTGACACTACACATATAATACATTATACATAGTTGGTAGAAAACTAAAACAACTGTTAAGTACTTGAACATAACTGTATAAACACTTATATGATGTATGAAAATTTACATGTCATGAGACCGGGTTTTCGTCGTTATGGAGGTATGAAGGTATCCTTTCGTTTTTGTGGTGAGCGACTGAGCGGTGACATGGTCACTATTTTTAACACATTTTGTTGTCGGGTTTACAGTGGTATTTACGTAATACATATTCAATTTCTATATGAAATATAGTAATTAGAAAATAAGAAATAAAAGTCTTGCAGAACAGAACGTGTGAGACAAGAGAATAAATCTAGTTCATAACAAATACATAATCTTATGTGGGTAGGTGTGTATAATAGTGGTTGGTATTGATTTTTAATATCAGGAAATATGTGATTGATATGTACATGCTCCAAATATAAATGGCATTTCTGTTATTCCACATGTATAATGAATGCAGTGAGCAAATTTTAGATTGGGAAAATATCACAGTAACATAAGTAGCTTTTTATTTTATTTTATTTTATTTTAATTAAATCACTTAAAAAAAAATAAAAAATTAGGTAACTTATCTTTAAGTTATGTTCCAATTAAGTCACTTAAACTTTGTTTTGTTTTAATTTGATAACTTATCTTTATGTTTTGTTTCAATTAGGTAACTTGACTTTAGAAATATGTTTTAATCATAAATAATTAACTTGTATAATATGTAAAAATTGATTTTTAACACAAATTATAATTAAAAAACTTTGTTTTTGTGATTTTTTAAACTTTTTTGAATTTTTAAAAATTTTCATTAATTAAAAATGTTTCACAATTTAAAAAAATTAATATTCGCATATATATGATTGAAACATTATAGTAAATTTAAATTATCTAATTAAAACAAAACAAAGTTTAAATGACTTAATTGGAACAATATTTAAAGATAAGTTATATAATTGAAACAAAACAAAATTTGAATGATTTAATTGAACCAAAACTTAAAATAAGTTATCTAATTGAAACAAAACAAAGTTTGAGTGACTTAATTAGAATAAAATTAAAACTTTATTATGTTTCTATAAAGTTACCCTTATTAGATTTAAGTTCTATATGAATGAAACGGCTCTTTTTTTTCCCTTTTACCCCCTCTAAGTTAAAAGTATATCAATATTGCAAATGGCCTGTCAAAAGCTCGAACCTCTAAAAATTAAACTTCAAGCCTGTATTGAAGCTCATTGAGAAAATAAAGTCGAACCCATATTTCACATATCAAGCACACTTAGCCTATCAAATCTAAACGAGCGTATTATGTATATAATATATATTTACGTAGCAGTTATTAATAATATACAAAATTTATGATAAAAATAACTAAATAGTAAATATTATGTTATATTAAAAACAATTATAAATATTTTGTTTATAAAAATCAAATAACTAAGAAAATCTTAAAAGAGTCGAGCCCAACCAAACTAGAGCTTGAAAACACCACCCACTAGCTGAACGCCTAAACTCAAGCTCAAAGCACTTTTAAGTTAAACGAGCCAAACTCGAGCTTAAGCAACCTTAGGCTCCACTCGACTTGTTTACACCTCTATTGGTTACCAAAAGGAAATCATCATATATATATACTGTTATTATAAAGAAAGCAGGCATGATATATTCCCAAAGAAAATGAAAGCACAAGAGTATTGAAGTAGGGCATGTTTCCTTTTCTAACTCTATCTTACAATTTTAGACACATCAGTTTTCATTCAATTCCATTCCACCACACATTTTAGGAGTAGGATAAAACAAGTCGAAACCACAAACAAAAGGAGTCCTTCCTCATATCTCTCATCATACCTTTGGGGTCCAGCACCACAACTACCCCATCGCATACTTCTGAGTCCAGCTTCGAGCAGTGGTCTCGTACTTGTTCCGGTCTGTTTTGTACATGTGGGCTATCTCCGGCACCAAGGGGTCGTCTGGGTTCGGGTCTGTCAACAGGGAGCATATTGACAACAATACCTGATTATCATTGTCCACAAAAACAAATGATCATTACAGATGAACCAAATGTGAGGCCATTAGTTATTTGTGTGTGTGTTAACATTAGTTATATATTTCCCCATTTTGTTCACAATCATCATAGTGGGTGAAATCGAGTGTAGATATGTGAGTATTATGCATTTATGCTACTCAGATTGCCCATAACAAAGGTGAAAGTTGGAAGTATCATTGGTCATGTATGATGATAAGTAACTCACTAACTCTTATTACAATAATCGTACAAGTTTAACACAAGTAGTTAACACGAACCTTGGAGATAGTAAGAGCCGGGCTCCATTGTTCCTTAAGAATATCAAGACAAATGCTGCCATTGCTGTTGATATTCGGGTGGAACACTTTTGTCCTGAAAGCCACCTAGATAATTTGACAACAAATGCTTTTTAAGCAGCAAAAGGGAACAAAATATGCATTATAACTAAGGAAAATAAGATACGACATACACCTTTGACTTTTTGAGTGATGACCCAAAGAGGTGAAACAAATATATTAGCCATTCTAACTATTATGCTTTTAGAATATTTTCTAATGATGCATACCAAAGAAAGAAGTGAATGAAAGCACGCATTACAACTTTTAAGTAATAGAATAGTTATCTTCTGCAAATCTTCTATGGTTCCTTAAACTTCAGTTTCTATGTGATTTTTACCATAAACCAGGTGGCACCTTCAAATTACTCACAACTTTTTACCATTAATCCATTATTTAATAGTAGATTCTTTTGCAGTAACATTAGTTAACATATAACTTCTGGAAGAAAACTTGACAATAAGTCATAAGTTAAAATTATTGAGAACGGAATATGATGAGTGTGCAGAAAAGCTAATGTCTACCTTGGGTGGCTTAAAAGGATAATCTGGAGGGAAATGAATAGTAACAAGAAAGACCCCGCCAGAATAAGGACTATCAGGAGGACCCATGATTGTTGCTTGCCAGTGAAACATGTCTTCTGCCACCGGGCCTAAAATTAAAGTAAAGAGACTTGGGTAAATAGTAAATGAGATAAAATATTTCTGATTTTCACGTTATAATACAATTAAACTCCTCATCAGTACAGATGAATAGTTGCATGAAAACTGTTCCTCAGATGCATGGTTAATCAGACGGTATCATGTATGTTTAGCTTAGAGGTGGTCATTCCGGCACATTTAGTTAGCAATGGTCATCCTGACTTATTTTTCATCTCAAACGCTTCAAGTGGGTAAAAGACTAAAAGTAAAAAAACTTTCACGTGTCAAATGTTTCGAATGAGTTCAAACTTCAACTTTGCATGTAGTGTATGAGCTTCCACGGTCTCAGTCCATGAAGGTGCTTGCTTTATTGGTTGGCAGTTTGGATTTTTTAGGCATAAAACTTGATAACCTCCTAAGTCCTATATCTAAATATTTCAAAACTGAAAATCCTATTTTTGTTGTCAAAAGCACACAAGCTGCAGGCCTAGTCCCTCAAGCGCAGCCAATCACAGCCTTTTCCCCTCGCTTCAAAAGCCTCATTTTAGGAGCTCGGGTGCATTTTCCGGCCAAGTTCCAGTGAAATTCTGGTAAAGAATCGTCTAAACATGTCTGAAACAACTATACTAGCCCTAACAAGCTTGAAATAAATCTAAAACATGTCTAAAACACCTAAAAACTGTATTTTTATACGACCTAACTCGCTTAAAACAGCCCACACTTCTGAAGCGCCTAGGCCCAACTGCCCAAGGCTCACTTTTTGCGCCTGAGTGTGCCTTTAACAACTATAATTCCTATAATAACAGGGATGGTTTTGTAATCGTAGTTAATGTTTCAAATATTTGTTTAGAAGTCTAAAAAATAGAACAAAAGATGCTTCTAATAAAAAAGACATGCTTTGGCCTGAAATAGTTGTGACCCATTACCCTACCTGCCAGCTCCGTCCACCTTGCCAACTCAAGCTTAGCTGTTTAGAACCCAAATATTAATCGGCTCTGTAGCAACATATCCTAATGTTTACTGTAATGTGCCTGATGCTAATAGTGATGTTTAGATCTTAAAAAAACCATAGAACACAAATGCAAGGAGAAACTTCAACAATAACAGTTTGCTGAGTTTATCAAACGGAGTGGATTGTCTAACAGAATCCATAAAACAAAACAAAAGCGGATGCCGGTAGTGATGTTATGTTATCATTTCATTATATCCATTTTCATTTTTACATAACATAAAAACACTACACCTTTGAAGCTTTTGCACACATCTAGATAATTGGATCACTGAATTTAGCCAAGAAATGTTATGAAAGACATGAATAACATCAGGAAGGCAAGTGAGGATTCTTTTGCTATTGGATCCCACCGATTTTGTCACAATACATATTCTAGATATTTAAATGAAAACACAAGGATCTAATAACCATGGTCATAAATTAAGAGAAAATGAATGCAGGATCACTCACTCAAATTCACTTATGAGTGTCCATATCATACAATGAAACATATAAACTACCAGAAAAATCATATTATTAACTCAATATCATTCAAAAAGCCCATGATGCCAGATTCAAAAACCATGTGGCATAATAATTACATAAAGCTACAACACCAATACGCGTTATATAATGTTACTACAACACAAGGTTTATGGACAATCAGATCTAAATAAACTAACAGACAATGTCTATTGTTGTGTCATTCAAAGAACAAAACTCTAAAAACACACAAAATGTCCATGATCTACAACATATACCAACAAATTAGCAAACTACACTGCAAAAATCACTTCACCTAACTTTCTCAGAAAGATCAAACCATATTCCTCACAATTTCCACATAATCACAACAAAATTCACCTTTTCCCCAATCAAACAACAAATAAAATCGAAAATCCAGCACATAAAACAGGCGAGATGAAATGAAACACATCGAAATAACAGATCGATAGATACCTGCACTGCAAGAGGTAGGAGGATCTTTCTGAAGATCCTTGAGCTCTTTCAAGATCCGCTTCGAAGCCATCGCTCTGAATTGCACAAACCCTAAAACAACTGCGTGCGTATTACATTAACATTACATATAATAAAAGCAAAATGGAGGAGAATCTTAAGTACGCAATCAATCACCTCAAACAAAGAAAGATCCTGACCTCTGATTATTACAATGATGATGATTTTGTGAAGAAAAATTATGACATTTGTAGAAATGGGCTGCCTTTATATACAACATACACTTTGTATGTTGAAACTTTGGGCTCAGGACCAAAGCCTGCCTAAAAGCCCAACCCAAAACCATGTTTGCGGTTTTTCATTTTTCTGTTTTGCTACTATTAACAGATCTAGGCTAGTCTTAACGCATTACGTCTCTAATATTTTATGATTTACTGTAAATAGTTTCTAACCTAAATTCCGTCCATGATTATGTTAGTTTTGACCTGTAGATGGTATGCTACCCGTAAAATGGTTCAGGAAAAATGACGGTGATGTAGTTTATCTATACTGGTGAATATTATGGTTAAATGACCCGGAGTAGATGACAAGGATGAAGCTCGATTGTATCGACTATATTGTGTTTTAAATGTAAGGATTAGCTACCATCCATTTTCGTATGTTCTCAGGAGGTTTTCACATTCTACTGTGAGTGCCTTCTCCTTCAGGGGGTTTCCGGCATATGCCCTTTTCACTGTCGCATGATGAGATGGCTAGGCGAGACAAAGAGCGGGTGAGGCTGAGGCGGCCCTGTTTCTGAGACACGGATGACGGAGAAGGTGACAAATCAGTTGTGAGTTTTTGTGAACTTTTTTTCCTCCGTTTGTTTGTTTGTTTCTTTTTTGTGGTCAAGACCGTAGTTTGAAGAATCAAAGAACCGGTTACTTTAACTTTGATTGCTTTGTTTCGAACATTGTTGTAGACAGGAATTGATCAATCAGGCGTGTGGTTGTTGATGAAGAATCGGTTTTGTTTGTGTGTATGTTTTGACTTGAATCGGCATAGTATAGGAGTTAATTTGTTGTCACACACATTTAGTTTGCTGCGTTGAGTACTTGACTCTTTGAAATTTTACAGCCATATATGCTACCAAAATCAACTTTTGACCGAGCCTTGCAAAATCCTAGTATAAAGTTTAACTTAAAATGTTACCACAAGCATAGCAGCATACGGTACACAATACTTGGCTATTTATCAAATGAAAAAAAATGTTCTTTGAAAGCAAATCTCCTTAATAAATGAAAGCATAGGAGGGTTTTAAAGTCTCATTTTACAACCACTTAATTAGTAGATTTTACATCATACATTTATATATAACAAAAAAGCATAAACCATAAGAGAAAAGAGTAATTTCTTTCCTCAGTTCACACTACAACTAGCCCATGGCATACTTCTGGGTCCAGCTTCTAGCCGTTGTCTCGTACTTGCTTCTATCTGTCTTGTACATGTGAGCAATCTCAGGCACCAAAGGGTCATCTGGGTTCGGGTCAGTTAACAGAGAGCATATCGACAGCAAAACCTACAAGTAATGGTCCAAAAATGCTCAATGCAGATAAAAAGGTAGCTGTAAACTTGTACTTGACAGATTATTGTCGCTCTGTCGGTCATTTTCGTTTCAATTTAACTTGGCCTCTAATTGTAATCATATTTGAAACACTGACTATTTACTCGGAAAGATATTATTTGCATTAAGTGTTTTAGGCCAACCCAACCCCGACCGATCAATACAAAAAGTATAAACTTAACCAATTTACCCAGTACCTACTTGATAAAACTCTACATGATCAATACTTGCACAAAGTAACTATACAATCATATTCGTTTGTATAGTTTATAGTTCATCATCATCATTTGGATCACATGTACATGAAACGATAAAATGGAAGACCCGACCCAATCACGTGAACTAGCTGATTCAAGTGACAAGAACTGAATTGATTTTCAACTCGGTTGCCCCCTCAGTGGAGACGGTAGTGGAGAAAATTAAAGTTTAATCGTTTTATGGTTAAAATATAGAGCAAATAGAGTAGATGAGGTGTGGCATAATTGGTGTAATGACCCTCTTTCATTGGTGTAATGTCTTGCTAGTGGCCTTGTTTCGTGAATTATATAAGAATAATATTGCCGTTAAAAAAAAAGTGACAAGAACTGAAATCCCATGATATGGAGGATATCACTAAATCAATCGCAAATCTTAAGCATGCTTTTTAAGTAAAACTGCATTGTTTAAAATGCTAACCTTGGAAATAGTAAGAGCTGGGCTCCATTGTTCCTTCAGTATATCAAGACAGATGCTGCCATTGCTGTTGATATTTGGGTGAAAAACCTTTGTCCTGAAAGCCACCTAACGAAAGACAGAAATGTACATCTAAGCAAGAAACGCTCGAACATAAATCTTCAAACCTCGTCCTCAAGATGATTTAAGCATGTAAAAAGGAAATAATCACAGATCATCCAAAACAACTTGCAGTTAATAATCACCTTAGGCGGCTTAAACGGATAGTCTGGTGGAAAATGAATAGTAACTAGAAACACTCCACCCGAGTACGGACTGTCTGGAGGACCCATAATGGTTGCTTGCCAGTGAAACATGTCTTCTGCCACTGGGCCTAAAAACACATTACAGAACTATGATAAACACAAATAACATTCCATGCTTTTCAATATTAGTTTAGCATACAAAAATACTCGCATGCAAGCATGTTTTCCATCAAGACCATAGTGGCCGAGGGTTTATGATGCATATTTCAAATTTACCTGTTACTTACTGGTATTGTTGTTTAATCAGGTACATGTTTCTCACAAGATTGGTTAACGGATACTAAAGCAAATTCTTTACATAAAACGTTTGTTCGTGTATAAGGTAATAATCATTTCCCTCTCCATGAACGACAGCTTCGTGAGAAACATCACCATATACGGAAAAAAAATCCAAACTTCTTTCAGTAATGATCATTTGTTGCTAACAATCATGAATCAATCAATCCACAATATTCATAAAATTTAGGCTCTGATGTAGCAACACAACTTCTACACAATTCTTAATTTTTAAAACTCTAAAGCCCAATCATGATGCAAAACTATGATCAACAAACTCACACGTTAAAAACCTTCATCTAACAAGCTACTTATTAACCTATAAATCTAACCACCAATCCCCAATTTGCAACCAAAAAACAAACCCTAAATAATTAAAAAAAGATCAGTAAGGAAAAGAAAAGAGAAATTAGGATGTAACAGATCGATACCTGCACTGCAAGAGGTGGGAGGATCTTTCTGAAGATCTTTGAGCTCTTTCAAGATCCGCTTCGAAGCCATGGCTGATTATCACCAGAAAGAAATTTCTAAAAGTAAAAAAAGAAATTTATTAGATCACAAGACATAATGAAAGAAATTGCGTGGATACAAAAGCAAATATCGAATCACCTCGAAGATCCTCAACCTTCCTCCTGTAGCGTAGCAGCAATTGCAGTTTGTGAAAAGTCGTATGGCGTTTAGAGACATGAGCGTTATATATGTCAGAACAAAACAGATTAATAATTAAAATTAAACGACCTACTTAATACTTAAACTTAAACGTTGTTTGTTTTTTTCTGTAAGAAAATGTTTGTTGTCTGCCGTCAATCTGTGAAATACGGACCAAGCCTGCGAACTAAATCTGAAGACATCTGTAGAAGAAGATGTAAACTAAACATCTACAGTCTGTAACAAAAATACTGTTTGTTTTTTAACTTCTGCAATCTGCTAAAATAAACTGATGGTAGGGGACAGTGATGGTGGTGGACAGTGATAATGGGTGGAGGTACTGGATGGTGGTGGGTGGGGGACGGTGGTGGTGGTAGTGAAGAGTGGGTAGGGGGACGGTGGTGGTGGTACTAGATGGTGGTGGGTAGGGACGGTGGTGGACATTGGGTTGTTGTGGTGGTGGAAAATGATGGGTGGTGGTGGTGGTTGTGGTGGACAATGGTGGGTGGTGGTGTGGTATATGGTGATGGTGGACAGTGGTGGTGGTGGTGGTGGTGTGGTAGACAGTGGGGTGGACAGTGGGTGGTGGTAATATGTGACGATATTTAACCCTCATTTGGAGACCTTAAGAGATCTCAGAAGTGGTTGGTCCAAAACTGCACCATGAAGAGGTCACGCAGACGTTTTTTTTAATGAAATGTCTTCGAAAAAACAAACAGTTTGCAGATGACAGTGTCTGCACGGCGTAAACATAAGAAGCTACACAGACTTTTTTTGAAAAACAAAAAGTACCTTAATAATGAGAATTCACTAAATGGACTCCTGGTTTTGATAGTATCACTAAGGATGAGATTGGTTTCCCGTACCAATATTGATTTTGAGAAAAAGTAGGTACCATTACAAACTGAATTTATTGATATGATATTGGGACGGAACGGTACCAGTATTTCAGTACTCGTACAACGTTGGTATCGATTTCATATTTAATTTTTCTGTTACAAATTTTTTCGCTCTATACGGATGATTGTATAGATTAATATAATATACTTGAAAGTAAGAAAAATAGATGATACATTGTATAATTTAATTAAGAATCATATAAATCTCATTGGATTTAGAAGTTCAAAATATAAACAACATTACAAAATGACTCAAACTTTTAGAGAAAACTCACTTCTAAGATGAAAGAGTTAATACGCAATATTTATAACATTCCAAGTTATTTCATAAAAATAAAAAACTATTTTTGGGTAATCGGTACAATAAGGTACCAACCGTAAAGTACCGATACCACTTGGTACTGGTCCTGAGTTTTCACTATATCAGGTACTTGTATCGATTTTGTTTGGTCGGTACGATACCAGGATGGTATCGATACTCGGTAACGGTACTCGGTACCAAACACTCACCCCCTAAGCATCATTAGGGTTGATGGCTCGGTAGACAATAATAAAGGTTGGTTTTTCTATGACATGGATTCAAGTCCTGCTGGAATAAAAAAATTCCTTGTTAAGAAAATATAAGATTATGAGTAGTGAAGATGAAACGAACTTTATAATGCAACACTCACCACTCCTCGGGTGTTATTTTGTCATTGCTAAGGACTTTTAGATTAAACCATTACAAATATACTATATTATTCAACTAGGTTTACGCCTGTGTAATATACGGTTGGAGTCATGAAAGATACATAATTTTTATATTTGTATAAAACAATTATTTGAAATAATTTTAAAACTTATACAAAACAATTATTTGAAATCAGGTTACATGAAATGAAATAGATGTTTGGTTAAGTACAAAGACAAATTACAAACAAACCTCTACATACAACATTGATCCCCGCTGTTTTAAAAAAACAGAAACATACACCATTGATTATCAATAATATGCTCAATCAACACCCATTCACGCCTTAGGAGGCGATGTTATTTGTCACTATTATGATCGGATGAGGATGCCCTCCACGTCATTTTCACACCTTCATCAGCAATGTCATTATCAATGATACTATTACAACTAACGTGGTTATTGACCCATTGATAACTCATTTGTATTAGTGGCACTAGATCAGAGATTATAGTCTTGTTGTCAGTAGGCAATGATGTATTTTTTCTTAAAAATAAAGGTGTTGTTGTTAAAAAAAATACCATTACACATAGCGTAGCCTTAAGATATAAACTATTAATTTAAAAGTTACCACTTAATACTACTTATAACATAGGTTTGTAACCTTTGAATTAAAGTAACACATAAAAACAAGCAATCTAAATATCATTAAAATGTATCTTGTCGTAAAGCATTAATTCATTGAGATAATGCAAAAATACACCGGCTATCGGAGACTTGTTACCGAGCAGATAATTCGGTCTCAAAGACCTTTGGCAGTGGCGCTGTTGAACTTTCCGGCAAGCATGATCGGTTCTCCGATTCAGTATTTCGTCTAACACCTTCCAACATTTTAACAACCTCGACCATTTTCGGTCTTTGATCTGGTACCCTTGCGACACACGCCATTGCAATTTGCAACATCTCCACCATCTCCTCTTCAATGTTGGGGTATTTTAGTAGTTCAACATCAAAAACCTCACCGGTCCACTCTTCCCGGACAACCAAATGAACCCACCGGACCAGATGAATGATCTCGTCACCAGTCGTGGTGTGGACCGGTGACTTACCGGTTAAAAGCTCGAGTAAGAAAACACCAAAGCTATAGACATCTGAAGGTTGACTGACTTTTCGCGTGTCAGTGATCTCTGGGGCCCGGTAGCCTGCAGCTCGGGCAATTGGGGTGGCAATTTGTGACATGATTGCTGACAGGCCAATATCGGAGATACACCCGTGGTTTTGGGAGTTTAGGAAGATGTTTGATGATTTGATGTTGCCATGAACAAGTTTCATGCCTGCCTCGGTGTGAACCTGGGCAATGCCTCGAGCTGCACCGAGAGCTATCTGAAGTCGGGTTTCCCAAGTCAATGGAACCCGGTCTTCCCCCCTTTTACCTATAATGTGCAAGAATTATTAGCCAAACTTTCACTAATGTTCAAGAATAATCAACAAAATAATGCAAGAATTATGATAACATAATATGATGAATGCCACACAATTAATAATTGTGAAAACTATAATTTTTGGGACGTAAAGCTTAGGGCTGTTTGGTAGGCTCTGAATAATCAGTAAAAATCTACCTTTTAATGGTTCAAAAATTTAATTTTGGTAAGTTTTAAAAATACGATGAATTGAATGAGGTCTTACCATTCAGACATTCATAGGTTATCTCTTAACAATTCAGCATCTTTTATCACTTAACGGAACATCTTTTTATCACTTAACAGCTATTAATGTTTAAGATTCTTACAATTATTAATGTTTAAGAAAATTGCAAACGACAAATGAACCAAAAATAGTTATAGTAAAAACTCCTTTATCCCACATGGATTGATTCGTACATATATTATGCAATACTCTACAATATAAAAACTAAAAGAAAAACACAAAAAGGGTTGTTTTGTCACAATATATACTTTAATTTGGCTTGATCGTGAACCTATCTATTTCAAGACATTCGTGGTCCATGTGTACTCTCACATGCACATGGATGGACCCAACATATTTCACAGGTTCATTGATATCATATGGTTGGACCATGTCCATCTTTAACTTTAGGTCCGTCTTCGTCATATGACTAGATGAAGATTGGATCCACGAGGTCAAATAGATCTTAAGCGTTCAAGAATGGATCTTGAACGTTCAAGAAAATCTAACCCTTGAACCCTGATCTAGTAAAAACAAAATGGTTTGGATCATCTTAGGTTCACTTGTGTTGCGTAGTTGGATCAAGCCATCATGCCCTTTAAAGCACATGATATCGACAAGTGGTTTGGTTCCAATTCTAGTCTATTCGAACTATGGGTCCGGTCTACATTTAAAATCAGATAAAGACAGTGTACACCGTAAGGGAATTAGGTTGAACAAATGAATCCTAAACCTCCACAAATACCTAATTGGTGACAAAAATATAATTAAACGCGGTAAATAGATCAAGAACATACCATGTAACATATCACCAACACTCCCTTGAGCATAATACTCACAAACCGTAAGCTTCTCATCTTTCGAGTAGTAATAAGCCCTCAACTCAATCACATTCTCATGTTTAATCCTCCCAACAATCCCCATTTGTTGCTCGAAATCTCGTCTCCCAACACTCAAATCTTTCAACCTCTTCACCACAACTGAAGTCCCGTCTTCAAGAATCGCCTTATACGACATTCCAAAAGTACCCTTACCCAAAACCTCAGCAGAAGCCCTCAACAAATCTTCCAAATCAAATGCATAGTTACAACCCTCAAAGAAAACCAATCTATTATTCACATCTTGGCTTTGCGAAATCTCCTTTTCCGGTGACATCAAACCTTTTCCAAGTTTTGAAGAAATCCCATCTCCCCTATTCCTTTCAAAGCAACACATTGACCAAAAGATTGCAAAACCAACAAAACCAATGACACTAACACCTACAATAATGCCTAAAAGTGCTTTTTCACTCAACTTTACACTATTTTTCGGCTTTAAACTTGGCTTATGATTGGGCATAACAAATGGGACTTCATTAGATGAAAACATCATAGACACATTGTTACCTACAAACACTGATTTAGGGAACTTTTGCAGTGATTTTGGAACAACCCCTATAAGATGATTGTTAGCAAGATCAAGAACATGAAGATTATGCATACCCAAATCAGGAATATGACCAATGAGTGAGTTATTAGCAAGACTCAAAGAAGCAAGATGTGTTAACTTTGTAATGGAGTTTGGAATTGACCCATTAAAGTTATTGTTTGCAAGATTAACAATTGTTAAATTTTTCCAAACAGAAAAATCAAAAGGTAAAGGACCATAAATACCATTTGATCTAAGGCTCAAGATTTGTAAACCAGATAGTTTGCTAATGGTGTTCACCGGAATATGGCCGTGAAACCCAACTCCGGGAAGCCGGAGACCAATGACACGTGACCCATCTTGGCTGCACGTGACTCCAGTCCAATTTTGACACACAGAACTAGAGCTTGAATTTGTTACCCAGTTTAAAGAGCGTGAGTGGGGAAGATGGTTTATAAAAGCCAACAATGCTTGTTTATCATCTTCAAGAACATTGGCATTTGCTCTAAACCAGAATAAACCCATCAAGAAAAACTTGTAAAGATTCATTTTTTGGACCAAAGATTGGATCTTTTTTAACAGAAGTGGCAGATTAGAACTACAGAGTGATGAATAGAGGTGAAAACAACAAACCCAATTGAATTAAATCAAACACATTGAAGAAAAAAGGCTAAAAATCTGAACTTTTTTTTTAAATTGGTGAAGAGAAGGTGGGGTTTAAAAATGGAGGTGGTGGTGAGTGGAGAGAACAGGGATGCAGGGGTTTTTAATTTAAAGTAACAGGGTTTAGAAGCGGCAGCAAAAAAAACTCAGCTTTTACTTTAGGCTGGTTGTTGGTTTTGTCTGTTTGTTCTTTAACTTGTGGGTAATGAGTTGGAGCAAAACAGTAGTAAGTTGAAAACTAACTAAAAGTCATAAATTTTAAATTTTTTTTCTGAGGAAAATTCTGTATGCACCGGGCATTTTTTTTCTTTCTAAATCACTGATCTAAGTGTGACATTTTATTTAGGTGTGATAAAATTTGTTTAGGTGTAAT
Organism: Tagetes erecta; assembly: GCA_030867185.1. Taxonomy (NCBI): domain Eukaryota; kingdom Viridiplantae; phylum Streptophyta; class Magnoliopsida; order Asterales; family Asteraceae; genus Tagetes; species Tagetes erecta. The sequence continues at coordinate 18,432,364 of CM061492.1, read as the reverse complement.
AAAATATGAAATCATGCTTTGATCTAAGTGTGACGCTTTGATCTTAGACTGATAAAAAGAAAGTTCGAAATATTAAGATCTGTGATGTGTTGAATTATTTTTTATGTAGAAGGTATCACGCTTAGGCCTAAGAGTGACACCTTATTTTAAAAAAAAAATAATTTTTTATCTTTATAATTTATTTATTAAAACACATATTTCACTTTAGATCAAAAAGTGACGCATTGCTTAACCAAATGTCACTTTTAGGCCAAAGCGTCATACTTTAGTATCATATTTTATCACATATGATTAAGTGTCACTCTTTGGCCAAAGCGTGACAACTTGATCCCATATTTTATCACATCTGATCTAAGTGTCACACTTTGACCTAAGCGTAACACTTAGTTCATGTGACTTAGATAAAGGACACGGTGAGACCCGTTTTCAAATCAATGGTTTAAACGTTAAAAGTTAACCCGTTTTCAAATCGATGGCTTAAACGTTAAAAGTTAGTTGTAGAAAGCTAGTATATAGATACCGGCGATTACTGATTACATTAGAACCTGAACGTAAAAAAAAAGTCCCTCATCTTAAATATTTTTAGATTAATTATTTTTATTTCAATTAAAAATATCAACGGCGCAGCTTGTTACGCTCGTTTACCTGCCATCTTATTGTAAAATCTTTGGTTCACCGTGGATTTATAGAATAAAAAGGTTAATTATTTTCTTTATAATGTAGATGGGGGTGTCGATTTAGAGTGGTTCGATGACAAAAAATTTTATGGTTTGTTTGGTGTGACTCATGATATAATGAAATAGACGTGAATGTAGTGGACAAAGGAATAGACGGATCATTAATATTCCATTTAAAAGTGGTCTATGGTATGAATGTTTTCGTATCTCCATTGATCAATCAAACCCCCATTATATAGGGTAAATACAACTAACCCAATCCTTATAATATGGAAAGGATATATATGAAATCATCTACTAACATAAAATATATACACAATATATATCTACTAATATTCCCCCGCAGTTGGAGCGGCATTCGGAAGTACGCTCAAACTGGTTCGAAATTCTTGAAATAACTGGCGCGGAAGCCCCTTTGTGAAAATGTCGGCATACTGTCGAGAAGAGGGAACATGCAGAACCCGAACGTGACCCATTCTTACCTTTTCACGTACAAAATGAATGTCAATTTCCACGTGCTTAGTACGTTGGTGTTGGACCGGGTTTCCAGATAAATACACAGCAGACACATTATCACAATAGATAACTGAAGTTGTACGAAGTGATACCCCAAGTTCAAACAATAAATTTCTCACCCATGTAGTCTCAGCCACTGCGTTGGCTACTCCTCGGTATTCCGCCTCTGCGCTAGATCTAGAAATAGTAGGCTGCCGTTTCGAAGACCAAGATATTAAGTTCCCACCAAAGAAAACACAGTAACCTGAAGTAGACTTTCTAGAGTCAGGGCAGCCAGCCCAATCGGCATCGGAATATGCGGTCAAAGACATGGTAGGTGATGGAACTATACGCAACCCGTATTCTGTGGTGCCACTTAGATATCTGAGTATACGTTTCATAAACTGAAAATGAGGTTCACGCGGTGCATGCATAAACAAACAAACCTGCTGCACTGCATACGTGATGTCGGGTCTGGTAAACGTCAAGTATTGGAGCGCACCTGCTAATGCTCTATAATGACTGCCATCCGAAAGTAATTCCCCCGCGGTGGCACTGAGTTTGGCTGACGTGTCCACCGGTGTTGCACTGGGTTTGCATTTTGTCATACCTGCTCGATGTAAGATATCTCTGGTATAAGAGGCTTGTGATAGAAACAAACCTTGTGCATCTCTCGTAACCATGATTCCAAGAAAGTGGTGAAGTGTACCTAAATCAGACATAGCAAATTCACGAGACAACGTGTCTATGATGGTACGTAGCAGTTGTGGATCGGATGCAGTCAAAATAATATCATCCACGTATAACAGTAGATACGCCTGTTTGCCCCTGTGGTTGTAAGTGAATAATGAAGTGTCACACGTGCTTCTATGAAAACCATGGGATGTGATATACGTGGAAAACCTAGTATACCAAGCCCGCGGTGCCTGTTTGAGACCATATAGAGATTTTTTCAATCTGCAGACATGTGACGGGGCCCTTGGGTCAACGAACCCTGGTGGTTGATGCATATAAACAGTCTCGTTCAAATCTCCATGTAGGAAGGCATTTTTTACATCTAGCTGGTGAATGGGCCAAGAACGAGAGACTGCAAGACTTAATACGGTCCTAATGGTAACCGGTTTAACAACCGGGCTAAAGGTGTCGTCACAATCCACGCCAACCGTTTGAGATTTTCCATTAACTACCAAACGTGCTTTATAACGTTCAAGCGTACCATCTGACTTGAACTTGTGGCGAAATAACCACATACACCGAATAACTGGGTGTGTTGTTGGGCGTGGGACTAATTCCCACGTGTCATTAACCTGTAAAGCATTATATTCGTCGGTCATGGCATTTAACCAATTAGGGTCGTTCCGTGCATGGGTGTAAGATTTAGGTAACGGAGAAATGGCGGGTGCGGATGAGACATGAAGATTTAGGCGTTGGGTTGGTTTGACCACCCCTGTACGTGATCGCGTAGTCATAGGATGAGCGGAGATGGTCGGAGGTGGGGACATGTGTGATGTGTGAGGATGAAGCGGGGGGGGCAGCAGTAGGTGGGTTGGGTGGTTGTGAAGTTGTGTTAGGAGGTGTGGGAGGTTGGTCGGTAGATGGTGGTGAAGTTGGAGCTGAAAGTGGAGTTTGTGTGATGGTAGTTGGTGCATGGGTTTGTTGTGGGACTGTGGTGGTGAATTGGTGAGGAAGGGGTTCATCAAGGAATGAATAATTTGAAGTGGTATTTTGCGTTTGTTGCTCAGAGAATGGGAAGGAAGACTCATCGAATGTTACATGTCTGGATATATGAACGGTGCCGGTCGTGGGATCATAGCAACGATAGCCGCGGTGATCTTCCGGGTACCCTAGAAAGGTGCAACGAACGGAGCGGGGTTGCAACTTATGGGTCATGGTGGCTGTGATGTTTGGGTAACATGCACATCCGAACACACGTAAGTGATCGTATGCTGGATGTCGACGATATAGAGCAAAGTGGGGGGTGTCAAAGTTTAATCGTTTTGTGGGTAAAATGTTATGTAAATAAGCAGCGGTGTGGAGGGCATCAACCCATAAAGTTGGAGGGAGATGTGCGTGAGCAAGTAAGGTACGAATGATGTCGTTTAGACGACGAATCATCCGCTCGGCTCGTCCGTTTTGTTGGGACGTTTGGGCACAAGAGAAACGGAACATGAGACCGTGTGAAGTTGCAAATGATTTAAATGTATTGTTATCAAATTCGCCACCCATATCACATTGAAACGTTTTAATTTTCCGATTGAATTGGGTGTGTATTAAGGTGTGGAACTTGGCGAAATTTTGAAACGTTTCGGATTTGAATTTTAATGGATATACCCATACAAAGTGAGTGAAATTATCAATTAATACCATATAGTATTTATATCCGGATTTACTTGTAATGGGTGATGTCCAAAGATCACAATGAATCATATCAAATGGTGCAAATGTAATAGACTGAGAATCGTAAAAAGGCAACCGTTTGTGTTTAGACACTTGACATGAATGACATAAAGAACCAACCAAACGTTTATTACATTGAATTTGAAAACGAGAATTAAGTAAATCCAAAACTGATTCGCCCGGGTGACCGAGACGATTATGCCATTGATCTGGAGATGAAGCAACAAAGGTAGACGGTAGTAGCGGCTCTGTGAATGGGTAGAGGTCACCCGAACTATTGTGGCGGGAAAGCGGAGTTCCATCCTTGAAATCCTTCACAGTAAAACCATATGGGTCAAACTCCATAGAAGTAAAATTATCAATATTAAATTTGCGAACGGCGATTAAGTTTTTGATAATATTAGGTGTGAAAAGGATGTTGTTTAGGTTATAGGTGTGATTGGGAACAGTGTGTTGGGCATGGCCCGACCCATGAATTGGTATGGTATGACCGTTTCCAACGAATATAGACTTAACAGAATTAAATAACAAGGGGTTAGTGATTTTACCTGGGTCCGAGGTAATGTGAGACGATGCACCGGTATCCATATACCAGTTTGGATCATTGCCATGGAAATGGACTTGCTCCATTGTGTGTGCTAACTCAGCTGGTCCAAAGTCATTGTAACCCATGAAATTAGCAGAGCCTGATTGTGGAGGCCCACCCGAGTTAGGCGGCCCAAACTGTTGTTGTTGTTGTTGACTGGGCTGATTTTGGTAGTAGTGGCCACTTTGTGGTTGCTGTGGACTCGGGCCTGCCCACTGCGGATATTGCATATGCTGCTTCCCATTCGAGTATTGTTGGGGAGAGCGGGTCGGGTAAGGGGATGGTGGCGGATTCCATCCCTGTTTTTGTTGCCAATTTGGAGTCCAACCTTGTTGTGAGTAACCGCTTTGACCATTGCGACCACGACCCCTTTGGCCACGACCCCTTCCATGTGAGTTTTGCCCGCGTCCACGGTTGCTATTTTGGCGCTGATAATCGTTGTTGTTGCCGGAGTGCTGACTGTTGCGATCCGAGGCTGCTGAGGGTGCGACTAATGCCGTTGGCTTTGGTCGTTCATTCTGACGGTCTCTGTCTAACTGGATCATACCACATGCCAAGTCCCATGCCGGTGGATTTTGATTTATCAAAGCTCCGACCACATCATATTCTGCTGGTAACCCTCTAACTAACTGGAGCACTAGGCGTGATTCCGTGACCGGTTGATCAACATCACCTAATTGTTCGGCTAGATCTTTCAATTTTTGACAGTAGGTTTCCAATGACTCACATGAAGCAAGTGTGAGATTGGTAAATTGCCTTTCAAGTGTAGCAGCCCTGGAACTTTTATTATTAAGAAAAATTGATTTTAGAGTTTCCCAAACCTGGTACGCAGTAGTTTTCTTCGATAGTACGCGAGGCAATAACGTGTCCGAGACTGTTGCATAAATCCACTGGAGTACCAGGGCATCGATCACTACCCATTGAGCATAATTTTCATCCGTTTCTGCGGGTGGTTTCGTTCCGTCAATATGGTCGTGAACTTTGAAAGCTGTGGTGTGCAGTTCGAAAAGCTTTACCCACGAGGAGTAAGTAACTGTTTTCCCATCAAGTGTACGTACCTTGGTATGTATATTAGTTACTGAATATGCTGGATGAAGATGAGTTTGTTTGTCTTGTGCAGCGTTGGAACCGGTGTTGGATTCGTTTGGGTCAACTTGGTCCACCATGGCAAACGAATGAAACTGGAGCAGGAGTCCGACGGCTAGGGTTTAATGAGCTCTGATACCATAAAAGTGGTCTATGGTATGAATGTTTTCGTATCTCCATTGATCAATCAAACCCCCATTATATAGGGTAAATACAACTAACCCAATCCTTATAATATGGAAAGGATATATATGAAATCATCTACTAACATAAAATATATACACAATATATATCTACTAATACCATTGTCATGATTGGTTACACTATGGGATGAAAGGAACCCTTTCAACCTACCGTGTCTTTAAAAAAATAATCTTTCATTAATAATAAAAATACGCAAAGAAATTACTAAAAAACGATTTAGTTGTTCTTCACTTCTTTGCGTATCAGCGACATGGCCATATCATCTTTTGTAAGTTTTGATTCCACGAGTTTGATATGTATACTTTTCTTCTCCTTTTTTTTTACCCGCCATCAAATCTTTGTATTGTGTAATGACATCGAATATCTTTTCGGATGCTTTTTTTGTGTCACACCCCTGCTGGATTAGCCACGTACAATTTACAATACAAATCTTTGTCAAAAAAATCCGAATTATAATGTCTCGTTGTCACACCCCGACCGATGGCGGAAACCTCGGGGCGGACGATAGTAATTGATTGTCCATAGCACATGGTAATTAAATGAGAGTTTAAATAGCATTAAATCCAAGTTAAATGTGTTCCAACACTAAACATAGCATAATCCAAACAAAAGCAAAACAATCATCAATAAATAAATATAATGTTTTTAATTAACTAAGTCCAATGCCCTAGTTATGAAGCATCCAAAAATGTCCCCTAAGTTGCGTTTCCTGAAATCATGTGAAAAGTAAATGGATCAGCTAACGAATTAGCTGGTGAGTAGACATAGGTTTTGCATACATATAATAATGATAAAACATGATTTAACTTGATTCAATTCACATGTAATGCTAATACTATAAATTGCGAGTGTGAACATAATATATAAACAATTTGCATAATCAAACCTAATGACTGAACTGACTCAATCCGCAGATGAAGTCACAATAAGCTGAAGCATATGAATGAAACAGTTAACAATCACCACTCGAAAGCCATATGGGGTGGGCTTGTCAGGCCAATAGATCTATCATTGAAACTGAGGTTTGTATAAATTAATGATCATGCCTCTTAATTGTATATCACATTATGAACACGTATTTGCAAGTAATAACATAAACATGTATTGAATTGAATTGAATGTAATGAATAAATGAATAAAATGAATAAATGAACAAAAATGAATAAAATGAATAAAAGTGATTTGATAGATGTCACATGATTTCCCCCAAAATAATAAAGCGTAAAAAGGGGCTATGAAATACTCACCTGATAATTGATGATGATGAAATAACTAAGTAACTTGAACTAAGACACCAATGCAAACTTCGTAAAAGATAACCTAAGGAACGATGTCTTAAGTTAGAATATTGTACTTAGCGTTCTAAGGGTGATTTTGGGAACTAGGGTTTCTAATAGGAACTCGGGTGTTTTTAAATGAACGATAGATAACGTAGTAAATGATTATATATAATAGTGAAAGAGATCAACTTAAATAAATAACTTTGATTAATGATGATAATTGATAAGTAGTAACGAATCAAGCGATATTTGAATGAATATTTATTTAAAATAAATAATTAAATAAATGAGTGAAAAGTTAATAAAACTAATATAATTGGTAAATAATTTTAATTAGATAAAGATAGTTAAATAAATGGAAATAAGATATGTAATAACTAGTGATAAAAAAAATGTCTAGTTAAAGTAATACATTTAGTAACTAATAATAATTGAAATAATTGACTAAATTTATAACAATAGACCGATTTAATAATCTTTGTGTTTTTAAAATGTGACAAATAATTTACATTGTTTTTGTTAAAATAACTTTTATGAATTCTTGTTTAATAATGTACAATAACGTGTAATCCTTGTAGTTAAAGGAAATGACATATATGACTAAACAAAAGAAAAGGAAAAAAAACTGTTCAAAAACTAATATGGTTGGACGGAGACTCGAACCCGCGTCGCTGAGTTACAAATCAAGTGGGTTGACCGCTGCACCAAATAAGGTTTTAGTGGCAATTTGTTAAAATAAATATTTTTATTCGAGATCATAAATTAAACCCATTATCCTATGAACCCTAATTTCCTAAATCTTAATCAACCAAGAAACGATTCTGCTGATCAAATCAAACATGGGGCTATTGCTATACGAGTGAAAACGAGTTTAAGGACCGTACAAATTACCTAGATTGAACTTGTACTCATAGAGATCACGGAGAAAGAAGAAACGACTAGGTTGAGATCCAAACTCGATCCAGTAGTGCTGCACGACGAAATTAATTACATGGGTAGATTCACAGACCAAATGTGAGTAGAAAACCCATTTCAATTGCAGGAAAATATGACGCACTGATGTCGAACGGATCGTTTGCAGGTCGAAGAGAAAATGGTGATCAATAAGACATCTGTATGGGTTTAAACAGAAGATGAAGGTTCAGAGAGTTTCCATGGGAGTGTAAGAGTGAAATGTATATAATTAATTTTGCTAATTGGAATTAGAAACAATTGAACTCGTTATGGGTTTATTTCAGGAAATTTGAATCGCATTAGCTGTAAAATCCCTTGCTTTCGGTGCGATTAATTTGCTGTACATGCCTTGAATGGATCGAATAATGATTCTGTTAAGTTAATTCAGATTTGGTTGGCGAATTAGCGGGATTTGATTCGAATTACCATGTTTATAAAGATATCTATAGATGTTGAGGATAAACAATACGATTATATGATTTGTAGATGGCTAAAGGTTTGAAACTGGTCTAAATAAGAAATACGCGGATTTGATTGAGTCAAAGACGGCTAGCAAGTTGATTTTGGACTTCGCCGGAGATCGGTCGGAGCTCACCGGAGCGTTTGAAAGAAAAACGGGGTGGGGGGTCTGATTGTTTGGGTTTAAAACATATTTTTCATATTGGCCCTTATAGTTTCAACTTCATTTTATTTCATGTTTATAAGTTAAAAAAAAAGTTTAATAAATAACATAATGACTTAATTTAAATGAGATACAAATATCTAGTGATACACTCTTAACTCAAGGTAATTTGTGAAATTAAAAATGGATACCGAAACGGGTCGGATTTGGATTTTGGATTTGGTTTTGGGCAAATGTTACATTCACCCCTCCTTTAAGAAATTTCGTCCCGAAATTTGATTAATGTTAATTTTTGATGAAAGAAGAAATAGGTGTATCACGATCGTGTCCGAAACATAATCATGTCTCACATGCGCTGTTTAAGGATTAGATGAGATAACATGATAATAATTATTTTCTTTAATTCATTTAATATCATTAAGTGTCGTTTATAATATTGTTCGAGTTATAAGGAGTTTAGAGGAACGTAATTGAACGAAGGGCTCGGATAGTGATTTATTGCTACTCAAGATAATAATGCAATATGGTTTAAGATGATTGGTAAATGTTGCTACAGTTTACTTGTGTGATCAAGAGTAAAATGATTAAACGAGTGAAATGAATAAACGTTACTAAATGATTAGAATAACTAAATATGATTGATAATATGAATGAATGATAAAATGAATAAATGCGGTAAAAACGAATAAAAGATGTAAGTGAATAAATGTGGTTGCTAAAATGAATAATGATGAAAGTGAATAAATGTGATTGATAAAATGAATGAATAAATGAATAACGTGATTAATAGAGTGAATAAATAATCAAAATGAATAAAATGTTGCACATCTTCAAAAGATGTCCATGATGATGTGTTTTCCATAATATATGTACTAACGTTATCTAGCTCTCTCGAGTTGCACAAGAATACGTCAACTCCGAGAAGTTGAATCACCAACTTGAGCACTAGATGATGATGAAAAAAAAAATGGTCAATGAAAGATGGAATAAAAATACTCTTAAGATTAAATTGTAATGGGTCATGGTCCAGAAGCTACACAAACTTCACTGGACATAGGCAACACTTCATTTGACGATGTGACAATAGCACTTATATATAGGAAGTACCAGCGGCGTATCCACTATGCTGTTATCACATCATATTTGTCACATTGCCTAAAAGACACGGCAAAACTTACTATGAGTTCCATGCACCAACTTTTGTAATTCCGTGTGCACCCGTAATTACATTAGTTTTTGCATGGTTCTCATAATTCATTATGTCATGTGTGGGTCATAGGACATAAAACTTCTAAAAGACAGATAAAGATGCACATAGGTTCCGATTTAATGCTTGAGTAATTAAAGTTAATTGATATTCAAGTTCATAAAAATATTAAAATCTTAGATGATGGAAAGATCAATGTTCATTAATTTAGGGGGCCAACTTTATGCAATTAATATTGTTCATGTGTTTGAATAATCGAGTTTGTAGTTAAACAAATTTATAAAAAAAATTCATGTTTACAAAGAATCAAGTTTTCTATATATCCGATAACCAAGTTCATGGTAAGTTGAGTACATATGTATTTAGATAGTTATGTGTATGTAAATAATCTTCAACAGTATCATAGAAGATCAAATTCATGTATGATAAAGTTTTACCAAGGTTCTGGATAATTAGGTTAATATATCACATGCATAGATTACCGAGTTCTTAAAGGATTAGGTTCATGGTTAGTGGCATTAAATGAAAAATCAAATTATATAGGCAAACATGTTCATAGATAATGGAGGTAATCATGTAGGTAGTCAAGTTTAGATAAATGCATGTTGTAAATAGCGTAGATGATTCAAGTAAATAGAAAATTTCTGGAAAATGAAATACATTGGAATTTAAATTTGCATAATTATATTAAAATAAATTTTTTATGGGTTAAATGAATCATATGTGAATTTGACGACAATTTATGATTAGATAGATTATATGATAATTTGACAATGAGTTATGAATTATAGGAAGATTTGAGTGACGAAGTTATGATTTATGTATTATATGTGAATTTGAAGGTAAGTTTGTGATTAGTTGAATTATAGGAGAGCTTGATGATAAATTTATGTATAAATGATACGTATTGAAATTTATTAATGAGTTTTGTGAAAAATATTTGTACTAAAAATGAGTTAAGAAATAATTTTGGAAATTATTGAAAATATGAGATATTGAAATCATGTTGAGATATTCGGAGTGTAGACGTTTAGTTCACAAACCGCACGAATACGTTGACTTATCAAAGTAGTAGGTCCATGATAACTCTAACGAAGACATGCGTACCTATAAATGGAAACTCACCCCGAGAGTTCCCAGGTAAGGTAACGGATCCATCGGTTGATTTAGATTTATATGAATACCTTTTCCTAGAGAGAACACTCGAGGTACATGCACCCACTCTTCCAGTATTGCACGTGTTCAGTTACGAGACTTACACTTTGACGAGGTTTGAAAGCCATAAATAAAAATATTGAATTTGAAAATTGAGGAAACAATTTGAAAATAATGAATAAATTCTTAATTTGAATTTGAGAATCGATTCGGAAATCGATTAGGAAATCGATTCGGATTAGGCATAAGACCTAGAGTTTTGAAGTTCATATGATTGACAACTAGAGTTGTATTGGTTGTAATAAGGGATAAACAACATGCATATGTAAAACATAACATGTGTGTAAACAAGTAAACACATAATCAAATAGTATGAATTAAAAACTAATGACATGAGATGACTCTTGTTTTGGGTCCTTAGTTATAGACTAGGTCATTCCATTTCTAATAACCTAATTCCCTATAACCATGGCTCTGATACCAATCTGTCACACCCCGACCGATGGCGGAAACCTCGGGGCGGACGATAGTAATTGATTGTCCATAGCACATGGTAATTAAATGAGAGTTTAAATAGCATTAAATCCAAGTTAAATGTGTTCCAACACTAAACATAGCATAATCCAAACAAAAGCAAAACAATCATCAATAAATAAATATAATGTTTTTAATTAACTAAGTCCAATGCCCTAGTTATGAAGCATCCAAAAATGTCCCCTAAGTTGCGTTTCCTGAAATCATGTGAAAAGTAAATGGATCAGCTAACGAATTAGCTGGTGAGTAGACATAGGTTTTGCATACATATAATAATGATAAAACATGATTTAACTTGATTCAATTCACATGTAATGCTAATACTATAAATTGCGAGTGTGAACATAATATATAAACAATTTGCATAATCAAACCTAATGACTGAACTGACTCAATCCGCAGATGAAGTCACAATAAGCTGAAGCATATGAATGAAACAGTTAACAATCACCACTCGAAAGCCATATGGGGTGGGCTTGTCAGGCCAATAGATCTATCATTGAAACTGAGGTTTGTATAAATTAATGATCATGCCTCTTAATTGTATATCACATTATGAACACGTATTTGCAAGTAATAACATAAACATGTATTGAATTGAATTGAATGTAATGAATAAATGAATAAAATGAATAAATGAACAAAAATGAATAAAATGAATAAAAGTGATTTGATAGATGTCACATGATTTCCCCCAAAATAATAAAGCGTAAAAAGGGGCTATGAAATACTCACCTGATAATTGATGATGATGAAATAACTAAGTAACTTGAACTAAGACACCAATGCAAACTTCGTAAAAGATAACCTAAGGAACGATGTCTTAAGTTAGAATATTGTACTTAGCGTTCTAAGGGTGATTTTGGGAACTAGGGTTTCTAATAGGAACTCGGGTGTTTTTAAATGAACGATAGATAACGTAGTAAATGATTATATATAATAGTGAAAGAGATCAACTTAAATAAATAACTTTGATTAATGATGATAATTGATAAGTAGTAACGAATCAAGCGATATTTGAATGAATATTTATTTAAAATAAATAATTAAATAAATGAGTGAAAAGTTAATAAAACTAATATAATTGGTAAATAATTTTAATTAGATAAAGATAGTTAAATAAATGGAAATAAGATATGTAATAACTAGTGATAAAAAAAATGTCTAGTTAAAGTAATACATTTAGTAACTAATAATAATTGAAATAATTGACTAAATTTATAACAATAGACCGATTTAATAATCTTTGTGTTTTTAAAATGTGACAAATAATTTACATTGTTTTTGTTAAAATAACTTTTATGAATTCTTGTTTAATAATGTACAATAACGTGTAATCCTTGTAGTTAAAGGAAATGACATATATGACTAAACAAAAGAAAAGGAAAAAAAACTGTTCAAAAACTAATATGGTTGGACGGAGACTCGAACCCGCGTCGCTGAGTTACAAATCAAGTGGGTTGACCGCTGCACCAAATAAGGTTTTAGTGGCAATTTGTTAAAATAAATATTTTTATTCGAGATCATAAATTAAACCCATTATCCTATGAACCCTAATTTCCTAAATCTTAATCAACCAAGAAACGATTCTGCTGATCAAATCAAACATGGGGCTATTGCTATACGAGTGAAAACGAGTTTAAGGACCGTACAAATTACCTAGATTGAACTTGTACTCATAGAGATCACGGAGAAAGAAGAAACGACTAGGTTGAGATCCAAACTCGATCCAGTAGTGCTGCACGACGAAATTAATTACATGGGTAGATTCACAGACCAAATGTGAGTAGAAAACCCATTTCAATTGCAGGAAAATATGACGCACTGATGTCGAACGGATCGTTTGCAGGTCGAAGAGAAAATGGTGATCAATAAGACATCTGTATGGGTTTAAACAGAAGATGAAGGTTCAGAGAGTTTCCATGGGAGTGTAAGAGTGAAATGTATATAATTAATTTTGCTAATTGGAATTAGAAACAATTGAACTCGTTATGGGTTTATTTCAGGAAATTTGAATCGCATTAGCTGTAAAATCCCTTGCTTTCGGTGCGATTAATTTGCTGTACATGCCTTGAATGGATCGAATAATGATTCTGTTAAGTTAATTCAGATTTGGTTGGCGAATTAGCGGGATTTGATTCGAATTACCATGTTTATAAAGATATCTATAGATGTTGAGGATAAACAATACGATTATATGATTTGTAGATGGCTAAAGGTTTGAAACTGGTCTAAATAAGAAATACGCGGATTTGATTGAGTCAAAGACGGCTAGCAAGTTGATTTTGGACTTCGCCGGAGATCGGTCGGAGCTCACCGGAGCGTTTGAAAGAAAAACGGGGTGGGGGGTCTGATTGTTTGGGTTTAAAACATATTTTTCATATTGGCCCTTATAGTTTCAACTTCATTTTATTTCATGTTTATAAGTTAAAAAAAAAGTTTAATAAATAACATAATGACTTAATTTAAATGAGATACAAATATCTAGTGATACACTCTTAACTCAAGGTAATTTGTGAAATTAAAAATGGATACCGAAACGGGTCGGATTTGGATTTTGGATTTGGTTTTGGGCAAATGTTACACTCGTAGTCTTAATTCATCTAAATAAAATATTCACTTAAGGTCTCTAGCACATCCGTAGAAGACCAAGACATGGTTGTTGTGCTTGATTGTTTAAATAAAGTAAAACCGTGTGTATGATGAATTGTATATAACCGTAGTGTGGGTAAGTTATATGCAAGTATAATTTATATGAAGCATGAGATTTACAATCAAATGATGCACACATAACTTTGTGGGAGTATATTCACCTATGGTCGATGAGACTAAAGTTGGTCTAAGCAGCTAGCATACCAACTATACGATTGGGACAAAACCTAGTTCAAGTTATTTGAAAAAAGAAAACTACAGGGGTGTTTGTTTGCATTTGAACGGGGTCTGAATCTGAGCGATTCAGAGACCCCATTCAAATGAGAGCATTTGGCGAGAAACAATGTTTGACCGAATCAGACTTGAAGCATTTGAGCGAATCAGATGCACCCCAACATCTGAATGAGGTCTGAAGGGGAAGAGCGACGAGAAAGTGGCAGTGTAGCAACCAGAAATGAACAAAATAGATGGCTTAAATAAATTAACAAAAACAATCCTTGCGTGGACCCAGAGTTTTTTAAGCTGCATTCGTGCAGGCGTCACATTGTGTGAAGGAATTCGAACAAATTTGCACCCCCTGCGCCTGAGTAGGTTTTAGAATAAAACATGACAAGAACTTAACATGCAATAAATGCTTGCATATATAAACTAACAATGTTTTTGTTTCCATTTTAATGTAAGACAAAATGAATGAAACAAAATTTTTAGAAATCTCATTCGGATGTCTAATCAAACAAAATTTTTTAACCATTCAAACCTCTTAACTATTCAGGACTTAACCATTCAGCATTGTCAAACAACAGATACGTCTCAATGCTTTAGCTTACAAATTTGCAATCAATATTAGCAAAGCAAAGCAAAAATGTTAGGGAGTGTTTGTGTAATTGTCAAGATAAACTAGCACTCATTGAAAAAATACACCAACATGTTTCATGTGACGATTAAAACTAAATCATACCAAGCAATTGATCACATCACCATTCGTTCATCTCCCCCAATCTCTCTCCCTGTTTGTTTTCATCCCCAATTTCAGATCCAACCATGAACGATTCAGATGTTTCCAAGCAGATCCAACAGATGGTCAGATTCATCCGCCAAGAAGCGGAAGAAAAGGCCAACGAGATCTCTGTTTCCGCAGAGGAAGTAAGTTTAACTTTCTAATCACTGATTTTTTTCACCCTAGGGTTACGTAATTGTCTCAATCACATCATGATCGATATATACTTTGTTTATTTTCATCCATTTTGACATGTTTGATTGCACCATTTCTGACATGTTTCAATCAATAAGTGCAATTAATATGTGGTTTGATTTAGATCATGCTTGTAGGAAGTCGAATTAGGGTTGAAGCACCAGATCATGCTTGTGTTAGTTTGGAAATTATAAAATCATATGAAAATTTAATCTGGTGCTTCAACTTAGGGATCGAGCATTTACAGTTAGTAAATTGTATAAATTTAAACGAAATGAAGTCAATGTTATGCGATATATTTGCAGTAGTATGAAATTGCAGACGAACACAAAGTGATAATTTATATCACTTGCAAATTCATACTGAAAGTATGAAGTCATCGTTATGCGATTTAAACGAAATGAAGCTTGGTTTATACAATCTGTTTCAATCATATTGAACCATATTATTAGTAATAACTAATAACTAATAAGCAAACGAACGTATACACAGAATTGATTTTTACTTAATAACCATTGCAGGAATTTAACATTGAGAAATTGCAACTAGTGGAGGCAGAGAAAAAGAAGATTAAACAAGAATATGAGCGTAAACAGAAGCAAGTCGAAGTTAGAAAGAAAATGTAAGTTTCTCTAAATATCTTAACTAAAATCTTTATATTTACATCATTTGAAACATGATCAACATCATATGTTGGGTTATTATCCAAATTGTTATTTGTTTAATAGTTTGAGGATGACCATCATGTAGGTTGATTTTGTCTGTTCGTTAGAGCTAATTACTTTGCACAAATGTAATTGCAGTGAATATTCTATGCAACTCAATGCTTCTAGGATCAAGGTTCTTCAAGCACAAGATGATTTGGTTAGTTCCATGAGAGAAGCGACATCGAAAGATCTTTTGAATGTAAGCCATCAGAAGTTTCAACATCATCATAACTATGAAGGACTGTTGAAATCTCTTATCGTCCAGGTACTATTTAAACATCTATAGCCCATATTATATCAACTGTGAACTCTAATTTTGTTTTGGTTTGTTATTTTTGATGCGTTTGATCATCTCTTTTATACATAAACTTGCACACATACACACGTAGATATATATCACTACAAAACCAATACCGAGTATAGAACCATGAGACCCGCATGATCACTTGTGTATAGTACTATAGTGTTATAGAGATATAGTGGGAGGGAAAGAGAGGTGCTTATCTGGTTACATAGTCGCGTAATGCATCTCATTGTAAGCATTAGGAACATGTGTTTATGCTGTTTTTGTTGTTCTCTCTCTTTAAGTTGTATTTGTATTGAACGGTCCTCACTGTGAGTGTGTTTATGACTCGGTTCCATCTGCAAAGAATATTACTCTTTGAATGACAAAGGATTAGTTTATATCTTCTGCGTGGGAGAATGTTTTTACTAGTTGAGCATTTTTGCCAACGATGTGTATTTTTCAGGGTTTACTAAGACTGAAAGAACCGTCTGTTTTATTGCGTTGCCGGAAAGAAGACGTGCATATAGTTCATTCTGTTCTTGAAGCAGCAAAAGCAGAATATGCCAAGAGAACACATGTTCATGAACCTGAGATTATAGTTGACAGTATCCACCTTCCACCCGCCCCTTCACATCATGACCCTCATGCTCTTTCATGGTGCATTTCCATTCTTATATTTTATTTTTCTTGATTTGTTTCTTTTTACTATGCATTCATGCTGGATATATGTTTGTTTTATGATGTTTCTGGTTTACAGCTCTGGAGGTGTTGTTTTGGCTTCTCGGGATGGTAAAATTGTGTTTGAGAACACACTTGATGCTCGTTTGGATGTTGTTTTTCGTGGGAAACTTCCCGAGGCACGTTTTCTTCATTAAAACAAAATATAGCAATTTCATTTAATTAAGGCAAATTGGATTTTGTCCAAACGACGACCCATTTCCAATGATAATTGACCCAACCCAAAAACACTTTTCACTTTCACTTTCGCTGCGAAGAACAACCACAATTTCTGCGCAGTCAATTGTAAATTTATGATTATTATGACTTATGCTACTGGGATTAGCCTTGGCAATGATGTTATTAATCATAATTTGGATTTATTAAAATCCACAGTTTGCCTATAATTAATAAATCTATCATGAGTTGTGGCATCTCATTATAGAAATTTGCTGTTTATGTCCACCTTCTGATTTAACTCTTATTTTGCAGATCCGTAAGCTGTTGTTTAGCCAGGTGGCTGTTGCTTAAATGAATATGATGATATCTATTTGCTCCAAGTTTGTTGGCATTAACGAGAAGAACCAGTATCGGATTATTTTCAGTGTAATTTGTGTTTTCTCAGGTCACATCGTTATGTTATCGCGAGTCTTGCTCAGTGGATGCTCAAGTTTGAGTTGAGGCTACGGCGAAAGACACTTCCCATTTGCTTGAATAAGTTAACGTTGCTTGTTACATCCTTTTGTATTCTTTTAAGAATTTTCACACTTTGGCTCCACTTTTTCATGGTTAAACATAACGTTTTAAGACCTTGGTTTACATCTCTTTGATGTTTCTTAGTTAACTTACTAGATTAGTACCCGTGTATTACACGGATTTTAGTTTTATAGGTTTTAACTCAATTTACATATCAAATTTATTTTTAACATATCTCTTATTAAAGCGATTTGGATATTTACAAATATATTCATATAAAAAATCATATGTTACAATAAAGGATATAATTTATAATAGTTGGTAAATTTTTATTGGAACATATCGGGTTAGGAGATAATTCATGATAATTGCTAATTTTTTTATTTGAACATATCGAGTTATCAGATAACTAATGATAATTGGTAAAATTTAATTTGAACATATCGGGTTAGGATAAATCATAATAATTGATAAGTTTTTTATTTGAACATATCAGGTTAGGAGATAATTCATGATACTTGGTACATATCGGGTTAATATATAGATCATGATAATTGGTAAATTTTGTATTTGAACATATCGGGTTAGGAGATAATTGATGATAATATGTAAATTTTTAATTTAAACATATCGGGTTATTTAGAATATGGAGCATACCATGACCCGTCTAAAAATTCTCCATCAAATTAATTAGAACATGACACCTAAGCAAAATCCTATGTGGAGTAGTTAAAATGATGACATGTGGATGTGTTACTCAATTATTAGAATAGGTAGATTACTCAATCTTACTATTAGAACATTTTAGATCGTTCACGTCAACCGCCTGCTATCAAATATTGCGACAAGTTTAAAAACTAGATTAACACATGCATGTTCTTAATGAGACCCTTAGAACCCTATAACACAAACCCACATATTGGTTCTTAAAAGGATTGTACTCCATTAGATAAGAAACTTTGTATTACATGCAAATAGATTAAAGGATGTACTACGAATATAACCGGATTGGTCGAGTGTATTTTAGTTGTTCTCATTTGAGTAGTCTGGCTATCATTATTGGACCAGTTTAACCGGTGAACCAGACATGGTGGTTGTACTAGATTTTAATCTTTTTTATATATTTTTCTTTAAAATCTCATTTGTTGAATCTTTTACCACCTAAGGCTTTGTATTTCATTTATTTAAGACTTGTTTTTTTATTACAGCTGTAAATCCTACAGGTAGTTTTATATTAATTTATAATAAAGTAGTTTGGTTTGGTTTTCTTTAAACAAATTCAATAATTTATAAACTTACTAATAGGCAATGTCAGTGGTAAAATCCGACCTTGCAGTATGTTAAATATAATTGATTTGAAACATAACTCAAAAGAATAGTTTGGTTGAGTGGTTGATTGATTGTTGCAAGAGTTCGATTAAAATACTCTCTAAGATCTTAAAGCCCGACCTTGCACTATGTTAAATATAATCTTGTCGTAGCTCATGAGTTCGATTCCAGATTCCAGCAATATCGAAGTTTTCTTTTACTTTATGTTTTGTAGTTTTGTTCATTAAACTTAGTTTTTAAATGATTTCACCACGAGCTTAATTAAACTACTCTCTAAGATCTTAAAGCCGCAATTTTACGTTAACGTCACCATATCACGTCAAAGTGTTGTTTTTACTCTGAAACTATATTATCTTCTTCGTGCCAAAACATGTGTAAGGTCAATGTCACGTTAATTCTTTTGACGGTCTAAGCCAGTTTACAACTTTTATCCTGTACTCTACTTTGAGATATTCAATGATCGGTCTAGTTAATTACGCAACATTGATAACAGCGCAAATATGGGTGGGTGTGCAAGGTAAATCGAACCAAAGCTTGGGACAAACAATTAAATAAAGATACTTTGCAAGTTTGCATGGTCTGTCATTGGAGTTGGTGGCTTAGTGGAAGAGACTTTATTTTTAGAAGCAGCACTTTGATAAAGTCTCATGTTCAAAACCTGAGTATGTGTGTAATTTATAGTATGATAGTTTGCTGTTATTAAAAAAAAAAAAAAAAAAAAACTTTGCGTGGTTGGGCTTTTACTCTTATGCTGTTATTAAAAAATAAAAAAAAAACTTTGCTTGGTTGGGCTTTTACTCTTTTTGTGAGTTTTCAAGTTGGCTGCTAGTTAATTTTCAGTAGTTGCTATTGGGTTGGGCTCAAAGCCCTGGTACAATAAGTTACCTTTTATTCTTTTAAGACTTTTCAGTTATGCTAAATAAGTTAAATTTCATTAACATCGACACATCGTTACAATTTTATTAACATACTAGCTTAGATCCCGTGGGTACCCACAGGGTTGATCGCTAAAAGTATTTATATTTTTTTATTATAAAAAAATTAGTAATAGCAAAACATCAAATAAAGTATGCTAGATATGAAAAAATGTAAGGATAAATATGATGGTGACAAGTGGCATTGTGTGGATGCAAGTGTTAGCAAATTATTAGAAGAAGAGATTTATTACATACAAAAAATTGGTTTGATGTTAACATTGGAAGATTTAGACTGTTTTGTTTAAAGGACAAGCAGTTAAGAAGTAGATAATGCATTGATGGAAACTGGAAGTTGAAAACTAGAAAGCATAAACCGAAAGAGTCATTGACGTGGATGATCAAGTCTTTTGTGCTACACTCCATATTCGAGTAGCGAAGAAGATGGTTTTAGGGATGGTTTGAGTTGAGGAAAGCAGAGCGAGTAGAGTCCTTGTTCTCTGGGTCCGATAAAAAGAACTGCACGTGTAGGCTATACTCAAATTAAAAATGATAAAATGATTATTGTTATGGTGTATATTAAAAAAACATACGAAAAAGTTATGGCTATTTAGAAATCGAGGGGGAGTTTGTTTAAAAATGAAATTAAAAGAGTTTTATTACGTAACAAGTGATGCGAGAGAGACTTGAAAGTGTAACTAGTCTTAAATTTTATAGAATTCTACATAAATATTATGAGAGTAAAGTGTAATTATAATATAGTATAAATATACCTATATACGTTAAATGCCATTAGAAAATGACAAGTGTCGAAAAGATTTTTGTATATAATAAAAGATAAGCTATTCAAAGAAGGCGAAATCTTAGTTGGTGATTTAATAACTAGGGCCTTGAGAGTTGAGACTTGGGTTACGTGATGTAGTGGTGGAATCTTAGTTGGTGATTTGATGCATGTTTGGTGTATATTTTACACACAGTATGTAAATGAAAAAGAAAAATAAAAGTTGAGAAAACAACCTAAAAAATAAACTGGTAGAGTAGGGACTCGAACTTGTGACCCAACCATCCTCCAAGTCTTAAGCATGTCATCCGTCCAATAAAGGTAAGCCTAGTTTGATGATATGCTTCAAAAGTATTTTTATTTAAGATATTTGACTAAATAACAGAAAAACAACTTATAGCTACGACATCTTATCGTTATAGCTATAAAAAGTATGAAATTATTAAACAAAAAATGACAACTGACATGTGGACATGTGGTAGTGAAAAAGTAGTAGTATAGGAAATTGCCGTTTTAGAAACAAAAATTATTTAGCCTAACTTATACTACTCTTTTTCTTAACGACAATTTTATCAGCAAAAACAAACACAAAATGAGCTAAACACACACTAACACCACAAACTATCACACCAATTTTACCACATAACATCTACTCTATTTGCCCGATATTAGACCCACAAAAACGAATTCACCACGACTTTTTCCAACACTCCGTCTACCAACAACAATGTCGAGCTAAAGATTAAATTGTTTCTGGCAAGCCACACAAACCACACAGTGCGCCATGATTATCATGGAAGCTACCCCACGATTCTGTTCAGAACCTTGCACTAACATTTGCCCAATTAATCCAGTCTTTAATTTGCTCACCTTTATCACTAACTCATCCACACCACCCACATATTTTGTTCCATACTTTCACAGCAAATGGGCAAAAGAGTAATAAATGATCAGTGAACTCTAGATTATTGAAACACATAGAGCACTCCAAAGACCCCATATCAACTCTGCGTGACGCCACCTCCTTCTTACACGGGATCTTATTCATCCTAGTTTTCTAGATAATACATCTAACTTTAAGAGGCACCGTTCGCGACCAAAGCACTGGGTTCGATCATGTCCACCGGCGCTTGATTTGATTCGATAATTTGCCTTAAGCTTCTGACCGAGAAAACCAAGTCATCATTCACCTCCTAACGTCAAATATCAGCAGAACTTGAGGGGGAGTACCCCTCGTAACAAGAGGTTGCAGTTCTAAAACTGCTCGGTCTCGATCCTGAGAACAGGGGGTCGCAACCAAACCCAATTCCAATCACCACCGTTCCCGCCGACCCGATATTAATTTGTCACTAATACATCAAAGTTTATTCTTTTCTATATCGAATAGGTTTGGGAATAGCTCCTTTAGGGGGCCATTACCTATCCACCAATCCCACCAAAACAATGTCGAGTCACATTTGCCGACGTTTACCTTCATGATCTTGTTAAGATCAATGTTTTCTTTACTCAAATCAGTCTGTACACTAATTATTTGTTTCCACGTACTAGAGTATACCTTGTTGTACATGTATTGTTTTGCCTTCCTCGGTTAATAGTGGATAGCTTTTACAACATTTACCATAGAGCATCCGAATGCGACTTGTATTTCCATTTCCATTTACTTAAAAGAGCTAAGTTTAGGTCGTAGACACTACCCACCCCAAGACCACCCGCCTTTCTTGAAGCCATGACACTCTCCCACCTCACCTATGGAATCGCCTTTTTATCCAATGCACTCAACGACGAAGCTTTATAGAGACCAAAGGGGGTCACGACCCTCCCACTTTTTCCCGTTTGAAGTATTGTTTTGTTGGTCGGTAGTTGATTATATATATATATATATATATATATATATATATATATATATATATATATATATATATATATATATATATATATATATATATATATATATATATATTGGGTTTGGCCTCCCGAAACAAAACGTTCTAACCTTTAGCCCCTCTTGACGAAAAATCCTGGCTTCGCCACTAAATGCCCCCCCCCCTAAAAAGCGACTCCTAATACCTTTAAGTCGTTGCACCACCATTCTAGGAACTTTAATAAATTAAGACATAAAATATATCGGAAGACTATCCAACACGCTCTTGACCAAGGTGAGCTTTCCACCAAAATTAAGATTTGTATATAAAGTCACGTCACTATGCATACTTAACTAGACTAAACTTTCTAATTGTTATTAGATTAAACTCATTTTATCTTTAAAAGAAAAAAGAGAAAGCAAAACAACAAGACAATATAAAAAAGCGATGCACGTTTTTGTGTGTGAAGAATTTGTGCTTTCATCATATACAAATGGAAAATGGAATAAGTATCTTAAGTTGGTAAATATAATCAAATAATAATGGAGAACTTATTAAAAAAGCCAAAATAAATTTTAAGAGAATTAAGCTTTACTATAGAACTAAGATTTTAGAGTGAAATTATATTAAAAGTTCAACTTTTATATATTCAATGTAAAATTAGTTCACTTTTCTATCATCCAAATTTATATAAAAGAGATTAAATGTAAAATTAGTTCACTTTTTTGTTATCGTAAAGCTAATATAAGTGTAAATTAATATATTAATATAAGTAGAGACATAAAATTAATATAAGTGTAAATTTTATGAAGAAGCCAGTTGTGGAGGTGGATTAATGTGAAGAAGATGACTAAATATTACAAATGGTCCTTGTACTTTTTGAATTTATCCTTTAACCCTCCACGTCAGCAGAAAAATAACCCCGTTAGTCTTCGTTAGAAAATGATTGGTGGTGGAAAATAGTTAACAAGTTGGGACTGATAAAGGGAAATTTTTAAGTTCGGATTAATATCGGCCAATTTATGAAAGTTTGGATTATTAAAATCCAATAACCCTAATATTTTTAAAGTAATGAGATCAAATTTTTATAAGTGGATTCATTATTTTTAAGTGTTTCAATTTTAAGGAATTCTGAAATACTTTGATTCAACGGTTTGGATCGAGTTACTAGGTTAGGTTCATCACATAACAATAATGTGATACAATAAGTCAATATTACATTTTAAAAATTGGAATGATATGAGAAGGGCTTTAAGATTTAAAGCCTTAAAATGTTAAAAATCCATTAAAAATATTCTTATGAAATGTTGTATGTAGAATCGAACTTGTGATCTTTTATAGAGTAACTCTATAAAATTCAAACTCGCATATGAAAATTTTATTACTTGAAACCACTCCTAATTATCTATATATATATATATATATATGAATTCACTCCAGTTTTTTTTATATAACTTATGTTAAAGAATTTTAAACGTAAAGTGATACAATAAGTCAGTATTACACTTTGAAAATTATAATGATATAAGAAGGGTTTCACGATTTAAAACCTAAAAGGTTAAAAGTCCATTAAAATAAATTCTTATGAAATGTTGTATGTACAATCAAACTTGTGACCTTTTATAGAGTAACTCTATTAATTTATATAATATTTCAAGATTTTAAGGGATAATTTTTTAGGGGGAAATATTTGATTTATAATAGGAATTTTGGGAGTGAAATTGTGTGGAGTTAATCACCATGCATAAGTTGATGGAACCAGATACTTAAATAAATACTTAAAAATAATGGTATAAATTTATTATAAATATTATTATTTAACCCGTGTGTATGCACCGACATTAAACCTAGTTATCTATATATATGAATGAGTAAACTTCTTTTGCCTCCCTGAGATTTATTTAAACTAATGGTTTGCATACAATAGTTTCAAAATTGCGTTTTGCCTCCCTGATGTTTACCTAAAATAACGGTTTGCATGCATACAATAGTTTCAAAATTGTGTTTTGTCTCCCTAAACTTACCAATTTGTCACTATTTGCTACATTCGAAATAATTCTGTCAAAAGCAAACGTTAATCAGTCTATGTGCCCCTCACGTGAGAGGCACTTTAGTCATTTTCAAGCCAAAACCCATTTAAGCAAGAGGAAAAAGAAAAGGTTTGAAATGACTAACGAGCCATATTGGACCGACTAACGTTTGATTTAGATGAAATTAATCCGGATGTAGCAAACGGTGACAAATTGGTAAGTTTAGGGAGGCAAAACACAATTTTGAAACTATTGTCCGCAAACAGTTATATTAGGTAACCCTCAGGGAGGCAAAATACAATTTTAAAACTATTGTATACAAACCGTTATTTTAGATAAATCTCATGGAGGCAAAACGAAGTTTAATTTAAATAAATTAACTCTAAACTTTTATATAATTTATATTAAAATTTTAAAACACTTCCATTACATTAGATATTAGCTCCGTCCTTGCCTACTTATGTAGCTACTCATACTTCAGATCAAATCAGAGGCACAATTCAAAAAAAAAAATCAGAGGCACAATCTCTGTTAAAAAATTATTAAAAATGAGAGTGGAGGCAAAATAATTTAAGCAATTATTTAAAATTGAGAATGGATACAAAGTGTTGATGGGTGGGAATAGATGGATGTGAAAGAAAGAAAGGGATAGCAGGTGATAATAACAATAATGAAAGTATAGTATATATGTAGAGCCTAAGTAGATTCATGAGATTGAGACCATACTTTGGTCAGTCTTTTAGGGTTTTTGACATGACAATATTTATTATTGTTATTTTACTAGATTAGTACCCGTATACTATACGGGATTTCGGTATTATATGTTTTTATTTAAATTTAGATATTAAATTTATTTTTAATATACCCCTATTAAATCGGTTTGGATATTTACAAATATTTTCCTATAAAAAATCATATGCTAAAATAAACGAAATTATCTTTAATAATTGGTAAATTTTTTATTTGAATATATCGGGTTAGAAGATAATTCATGATAAGTGGTAAAATTTTAATTTCAGCATATTGGGTTAGGAGATAATTCATGATAATTGGTAAAATTTTAACTTAAACATATCGGGTTAGGAGATAGATTATGATAATCGGTAAATTTTTATTTGAACATATCATATTAAGAGATAATTGATGATAATTTGTGAATTTTTTATTTGTACATATCGGGTTATTTCGAATATGGAGCATACCATGACCGGCCTGTCTTGAAATCATCCATCAAATTAAATTAGAAGATGACACCTAAGCAAAATCCTATGTGTAGTAGCTAGAATGCTGACATGTGTATGCGTTACTCAATTATTAGAATAGTAGATTTTATTATTATAATTTTTTTAATAATAAATTATCATACTTTTAAATTATATTTAAATATGTATATGTTTATCTTAAAACCTTTTCAAATGATGTTTTTAGAAGTAAAGCCTTTTTTTTACTGAGAGATAAACCCAATAGTGGAGTATTATTTTATTGAAGACAATATTCTTGTGATAGATGGAATATGATGTGATCTTCCATTCCTACGTCACTCAACTCATCTTTCTCCGTATCCTACTTCGATGTGTTTTCTTCGTTGTTTTTCATCACTATTGTTAGACCATGTGTAATTGAGCATTTTTGTCAACTCAAAAAGCCCCAAAGCGTCCGAAAACGCCCCAACCATTACATAGGGGCGCTTTGGTGGGATTTTTTGCCCTTGACGCTGCGTAGAAGGCGCCTATATATTGTTGAATCCTATATTTTGCTGACACATGCTGATATGGAGTACCTTTTGAGGCTTTTTTTGTGTTTTACCATTACACATGGTCTTAGTTGGTGTTCTTAAAATCAGCAAGGTTTTTCAAAATTATGTTTCTAGAAGTAAAGCCTCTCTTTTTTTCTTTTTTTTCGGACAGCAAATAATTATATTAGATAAAGGGGGCTAACAAGTAGCTAAGAACCCCGAAAAGTACAAGGAAAAAAAAAACAAGACATGAGAAAGAATTAGCCCGGGTTAAAAGGAAAATTTGAGATAGCAATATAAGTTCCACTCTGAATTCTCGATTTTAGCCATAAACATGTTACCACAATAACTTCACAGATAACCTTGTTTGCAGAGGGCCAGACATGATCAAAAATGAACTCATTGTGATGTCTCCATAAGCTCCAGATAGTCACCATGACTATAGCATGAACCGCTCTTTTGAAATTGCCGTCCCCATTAAGTAAAAAGGAAACTCCATAAGGTCCTTAAAAGAGAAGGCGTAAACCGGATGAGTGTTGCACCAAGAACCTACTTTAGCCCAAACCGTCAAGGCTAGATCGCCCGTTGTAAACAAATGATCAACCGTCTCATTTACCGCGCCACAAAAGCTGCATAATACGTTGTTTACGGTTTAAATTTTGCTGGGTGATATATTTTTTTTTATTTGCATTTTATATACAAGACATTCTCATTGACAAAAAAAATGATTAATAAAATTTTATATATTATTAATAATATAAAAAAAGATGATTATTATCGTAGAAAGGAACGTTTTATTAAATTATAAGACAAAATAAAACTTTATTATTGTATAAAGGGTTATTGGATTTTAATAATCCGAACTTTTGTATATTGGCCGATATTAATCCCAACTTAAAAAATTTCCTGTGGCAATCCCAACTTGTAACTTATTTTCCTATAGTGATCCTCTATTAAAGTTAACTTAACACCGTTAACTTTTTTTCGAATTTCTAACCGATGTTTAGGGATTTTGATCGAGAGG
Organism: Tagetes erecta; assembly: GCA_030867185.1. Taxonomy (NCBI): domain Eukaryota; kingdom Viridiplantae; phylum Streptophyta; class Magnoliopsida; order Asterales; family Asteraceae; genus Tagetes; species Tagetes erecta. The sequence goes on along the minus strand of CM061492.1, from coordinate 18,405,242 downwards.
ACGATACGAATCTATTAATGTAAAACTTACCTGGAGACGGTGCTCCAAACGACCAAACGGTCCTCAATCGGGTTTTTAAACCTAACGGAGCTTAAATCGGATGTTAAAATTTCTTCGTTTGGAGCATCGGCTTAAGATAAATTTTATATCAATAGATTCGTATCGTCCTCCCGATCAAAAGCCCTAAAAGATCGGTCAAAATTTCAAAAAAAAATTAACGGTGTTAAGTTAATTTTAAAGGAGGATTATTATAGGAAAATAAGTTACAAGTTGGGATTGTCACAGAGAATTTTTTAAGTTAGCATTGATATCGGCCAATATACAAAAGTTCGGATTATTAAAAATCCAATAAGCCTTGTATAAATGGCCAACAACTTTTTCCGGTGTTGTTTGAATATATGGCATAAAATTATTTTTGAGCACTACCTAGGAGTTTGAAAAAAAGAAAAAAATGATTATCACCTAATGTTGCAAAGAAGAATACATAGATATCAAATGAACAATCCTTAGTTGTAGTCTAGTGGTAAGATGACTTGAGTTCTTCATAAGAGATTCAAATTATATCCTTACTAGTGACACTTTTGATAGATAGTGGCAATGAAGCTCGTCCCAGGTTACCAACCGGCTTCGTGTATAAGCCTAAGGATTTTACATGGCATGGTTAAAGGTTTCTGTCCGGTTTTTCACTGGAACAGTTGGTTGACGAGTTTCGACTCCGATCAACTTGGTCCGTAAGGAGGGTTGTGGTGAGCCTCCGCCTCATTTACAGTAATGGGGGAGCCCCAACGCCGACGAAAAACACCTATTGGTGTTAGAGGCGGGATTTCGATCTCGGTCTTTGCACCTTTGAGTGCTTCGGTCATAGGCCGTTGCACCAACTTCCGTTTTAAAAAAATCAAATGACCATAAAAAAAATGAAGCAAGAAGAAAAAATAAGAGATTTGGAAATGTTTGACAAGCTAGCCGCATGGCCATTTGGAGAAGCCAGTGATTGCCGATTCGTATTTTGGTTTTATTTATTTTGAATTTGTAGTATTTTTAATTTAATTAATGAAAATAATTATGTTATTGAGTTAATTAATTTATTTTAAATATTAAAGAGGTTAAACGAGTAGTGTGACACCTTTCAAACTGTGAGAAAATATAAGATATATTGAGTAGTTTTAAAAGATGACATTACAATATCTCATAAAAAAATTATGAAGAACTTAAGAGAGGAATAAATAATAATATCTTTATTCTCTACTATTGCTAGAAATATATATACTCTCCTCTTTATTACTTTATTATATTAGACTATCATTAGTGGAATGACTAAAATGAATTTATGCTCTTTTTTTTTGCTTTTAACGGTTAATTTGAAATAATAAAGCATGTTTGTTTGCTAATTAAAGGTTATTATTTCATGTTAAATCATGTATCACTTTGTGTAGACACAATCCTTACATCCATGCATATTTTTATGGGATATAAAGGCTACTTACTAGGGTTATACCATCCAAAAGCTTAATACGTTAAGAAAGAGTTAGTAGGTTAATTTATTGTCATTATATATAAGGATTCGAGCTTTATACTAACACTTCGCACAAACCTAAGATTTAATTCTGGCTATAAAGTTAGATTACTATAAGGCCAAGAGTAATGGAGCATTATCACCTTCATGTCACATGTTAATGATGGCTAGGGTCACCTATGCTTTGACTAGCTATAACCGATCTTTATTGATGACGATGGTTATCAACATATGAGAAGATCTTGATTTGGTGCTTTTAGACTATGATGAGTTAAAAGTTTGATCAATGTGTCGTTATGGCGCGGCAGATGCGGAGGATGGTAGTTACTATGGTGCATCCTCCGTTGCAGTCATGATGGCAGTTACATGATGGCAGTTACTCTTAGCATGTTCATTTTTTTTTTCAAAATTGGGCTTTTGTTACAATTTGATTTTTGCAATTTTATGGCTCAATTTTGCTAGACTAAATTTTGCTAGACTAAATTTTGCTTATGTTTTTTGGGATTGTTCACAATTTTTTTTTTGTTGGTAAGTGGATGTACAATTTTTGCACTACTTTCACTCTATCTTATGCTTGCAAATGAGTGGGTTACTTATAGCTCCTAAGGTTATATGATGTTGGAAATTTTGTAATACACAAATTATATTATGTGAAAAATACAAAATAATAAATTAGTTGGTGTTATAAGTTTGAATATTTTGTGAGTTTCAACTAGTTAATTGTGTTGAATATATATTTCAACTCATAATTAATTAGGTTGACTAAGTGTTTTACTTCATGTTTATGGACAATGAATGGGGTGTTTCAACTCATTCTTGTCCTATAAATACCAAGGTGAACCTTGGTTAAAGACACCAAATTCAACACCAAAGAACTCCAACTATGAAAACATTCTCTCATTCTTTCTCTTCTAATTATTTCAACATGTAGTTGATCTTCTTCATCTCTTTCTTTAAATATAATTTGGGTTGTGAGTCAATCCCGACAGTACATACTGCTTCGGCTGTTGTACCCTGGGAAACAAACGAGTTCTCTTGGGAGACTCGGAATTTGTTTTAAGGGACCCGTGTTGAACACGAATCCTCAGCCATGATTTTTCTTCTGCTTCTACTCATTTCTTGTATTTTAATTATTTTAGTTGTAATCGTATTGTAATGTACTTGTTTTCTTTATTTTCTTTGTATTGTAAATGAATATATTAAAGAATTTTATGTTTTGTACGAACGGTTCCTACAATCTTAAAACAAATTTTTTAAATCACCGTTCGTATTTAAAAAATAAATAAATATATAGTCATTGTTCGTATCTCAAAGTTGGACTTAGAGAACTTACATTTGACTTTTTTTTTTCTAGAACTAGATTTTATTTACAAAGAAAGTGGTTCAATTTTTATCATTTGTTGGTTTTGATTGAGCGTAATTTTTACCATTTGTTGGTTTTACCATTTAAAAGCTTTTGTAGCTTTTCATAAAATTTGACTCAATTACTTTGAGAGTTTAATACTCTCATGAGTTTCTTTAACATTCAAAAGTGGTTTTATTTTCATTAAATTTTTTTTTTTGAATGCTTCAAGGTGTTAAAACAAAAAGGTTGAAGATCCAACTTTGTTTTAAATCAAAGATTTCAAAACCTTGTGTGGTTTGAAGATCAAAATTTAAGTTAACCTTTTTTAGGTTTCAAGATTAGTTTTCATATGCGTGTTAAGAATGGTTATGCTTGTGTACGCATCTTATGAAAACCGGTATTTCTTATGAGCGAGTAAGAAATCTCTCATATGTGAAACTTGTGTTTTTAACATGTGTGTTAAAACCTAATGTTGTTCTAATTAAGTATTAGAAGAGATTCCTTTTAAAATAATCAAGTATGTATAGATTTAGTATTAATCTTTTAAATTTAAAATCGTTTTTTTTTTGTTAGAAACAAATGATGAAATCATTATTCACTTGAAAACGTTGACAATCATGCTCATTAATTATGCGTGCTTTACAAATGACCATTATATAAAACTTTTCGTTTCAAAACATTTTGCAAACGTTTTGTTGGAATCTTTCATTACATGAATCCATATGCTTAGAACGTTTGATGTAGACTTTTGTTGACTAATGTGCGTGTTAGAACCCATTTACTTATCTAGCATGTGTGTTAGATATGACCTTAATTTTATGGTCTAAAAGCGTCTTATGTAGGTGTTTATTCTTAACATTTGTGTTAATGATAAATTTAAATAAGAGTGTTTTATGTAAACATCTTATCTCTAACGTGTGCGTTAGAAGTTATTTACTCAATAAAACTATTTACAATTTTGGGTATTGATTTCCGTAATCAAAACATAAAATTAAAATAGTTTATTTCGAAACTGCTAAGTGCATGTTTTGGCAAAACTAAGATTTGGTTTAGAATGAAGTAAACCAAAAGTTTACATAAAGTGTTAACATAGTTTGCAACTCTTGTGAAAGTAACATGTCATAAAGCAATAATAGATTCAAGTTGACTATTTGATGGAAAGATAAATCTTTGTTGCTATGAACATATATAATTGTTCAAATACTAATACATGTGAACAATTCACCATATAAACAACATGATGTCTTATATCAATTTTGTGATTGTTCAAAGTGGGAGTACCACTATGGGAGATCAATTTGTGATTCTTCAAAGTCCATATGAGTCAATGATGAAATCTTTGAGAAAAAAAAGTTTATGATCCTAGATTGAATGACGGTCTATGTACGATTACGTAACATACATATTAGACGTTCCTAAATATTGAGATTTGGGATGTTGAACAACTCTCATTGTTTGTTTAAACAATGAGATGAATGTTTTGAACGAATATTGAGATATTCCTTAAAAGCTGTGAAGAATCAGAATGATGCATCTTCTGTTCACATGCTAGAGTATTGTAGTCTAAAGCATGCTAGACTAGTACTTGTTAATTATGGTGCTCTGAGGAGACTATTAATGTGAAACATTCAACTCATATACAACATAAAAGTAAAGTTGTGTATAAGACAATTTGAATGACGGTTGTCATTCAATCTAAGAAAAGTCATGTAACTCATGGAGAACTCAATTTTCTAGATTTAACCTAGATGATAACTTAAAAGTATTTAAGTTTGAGATGGTTGATAACAACTTATGACAAGGCATGCGTTGCTTTAGTCGGCAAACAAGCATTGACGACATCTTTGATACAAGACGTTGATCTTGTTCAAATCATGGATGTCTAATCGTATATTTAAACATTTTCTATCTAAATGCAAGAAATATGGGGGGAAGCCATTTGAGAAATGGTATTTGAGAAGTTTTCTCAAACCCGTATCAAAAGAGAACCTTTTGTTGAGCCAAATATAATGCAACTATGTGACCGAATCTACAAGCTAGACTCGAAGGTCAATTGGTTAGATTTAACATCTAATTACTAATGGCATGGATATGCTAGGCTTGAAATGCATTTTAAAGACAAAAATGTACCTCAGTTCGAGTTGATACTCGGGGTTATAGTCTTAAAAAATGACAAAAGGCAAGATTAACTTGTGAGTTAATAACACATCATAACAACTCATCTCAACTGCAATTATCTATATTGACTCGACGGAGTCATAGATAATGGTTTTGGATCCAACAACATGAGAGATGGAGTTGTGGAATGAGACTAAAGCCCATGAAAAATGGTATATGAAGGAAAACCTAACTTAGTTGACTGGAGATCCCAAGATCTAAGTTCAATAGGACAACCTACTCATATATCTAAGGGTGGTCACTGTGGGGGCATAGCTAATATACAAGTCGGTATATAAGCTAATATGTATATATAAATGTTTATACATGTCCTCCTAAATTATAAAGGGAGCTTAAATACTTCCTAGTCCATTCCTTTAACAACAGTGACACTTTGTGAGGCTAAGCATACCATAAATGATTTGCATAATCATAGTAACCTTAATGCTTTTAATGATTTCTTAGATAAATCACCTATGTGAAAGAGAAGTGGGGTCGCTTCGAATGAAATTGTGGGGTGCGCAATTCCTAGAGCTTTCGCAGAACCAGGCTAGTGTTCCATGACCATAACGGACACGACAATGAGGGTTTGACCGAACCAAGGAGAGTGTTGTGTGAAGTGTATTGTCGTCTCCATAAATGGTGGTTGGTTCAAGGACATCACGTCTACCGAACCACTAGGAGACTAAGTATGCATCACAACGGAAGGTTCAAAGGTAACACCTACCTATCCGGCAATACTCAACCGCTAAATTATATCTAAGGAACTAGTATGTAACGATCAATTTGGATTGTTGGAATAATATGTGAAAATGAGTTTTTCACGTGAGAAAATGGGTTTTTCATTTGAGAAATGAGAGTTTTGTCTTTTTCCCATGTGGGGGATTGTTGGAAATTTTGTAATACACAAATTATATTATGTGAAAAATACAAAATAATAAATTAGTTGGTGTTATAAGTTTGAATATTTTGTGAGTTTCAACTAGTTAATTGTGTTGAATATATATTTCAACTCATAATTAATTAGGTTGACTAAGTGTTTTACTTCATGTTTATGGACAATGAATGGGGTGTTTCAACTCATTCTTGTCCTATAAATACCAAGGTAAACCTTGGTTAAAGACACCAAATTCAACACCAAAGAACTCCAACTATGAAAACATTCTCTCATTCTTTCTCTTCTAATTATTTCAACATGTAGTTGATCTTCTTCATCTCTTTCTTTAAATATAATTTGGGTTGTGAGTCAATCCCGGCAGTACATACTGCTTCGGCTGTTGTACCCTGGGAAACAAACGAGTTCTCTTGGGAGACTCGGAATTTGTTTTAAGGGACCCGTGTTGAACACGAATCCTCAGCCATGATTTTTCTTCTGCTTCTACTCATTTCTTGTATTTTAATTATTTTAGTTGTAATCGTATTGTAATGTACTTGTTTTCTTTATTTTCTTTGTATTGTAAATGAATATATTAAAGAATTTTATGTTTTGTACGAACGGTTCCTACATATGAGACACGGACAACTGTTATAGTATAACTTCTTTTTTTAACATGATTTATAATTTTGGGACGGATTCGTCATTGGGTGATTGTAGCTTTTGATTTCTGACTGATTGTTTTGCACGTTTGATGATTGGTTGATGTTGATGGATATTAGGTTATGTGAGACCCGACCCCAAAACGGTTTTTATCTAATACCGGTTGTTATGAACAAAAGTAGACATAAGACATGCTTCATGCTTCATATTGATATTGTTTGATATATAGGGAGTGGTATATGGTGTATTGTGCTTTAGTTATGTTTCAACACTCAAACTGTTGGTTTACTAATTTTATCAAAGGTGGCTCTTAGGCTATGTTGAATTCACATAAATTGTATGTTCTTGTGTAGGCATGATAGGATTGGTGGATGATTGTATACCTACAACCCTCTGCAGTTATAATGAAGTCATTGATTTTGAAATTCTGTACCTCGTTTATCAAATGGTTTTAAACCATTGAGTCTATCATTTTGGTTATGTTCTTGTGTAGGCATGATAGGATTGGTGGATGATTGTATACCTACAACCCTCTGCAGTTATAATGAAGTCATTGATTTTGAAATTCTGTACCTCGTTTATCAAATGGTTTTAAACCATTGAGTCTATCATTTTGGTTATGTAATGGTATTAAGCTATTTAGTCGATGAGGTTGTTTGGCAACATCTGAATCATTAAGTGCTGAATGGTTAAGAGGTCTGAACCATCAACCATTAAGAGGCTCTATAAATGGAAGAGATTTTAGGGTAAAACTTCAGATGATGATAAGTTTGGTACATGCTTCATTCAGTTCCATTCAGCATCTTTCAATCTCTTAACCATTCAGCACTTAACTGAGCCATTTAGAGGCTCTTTTTTGTGAAACAAACGCTCTGAATGTTGAATCTGAATGATTAAGCACTGAACTGAACCATTAAGAGATGAAACAAACAGCCCCTAATTTGATTTATACCATTGAATCCATATATGTATTCTCATTTTGTTCATTTGACCTTTTGGCTATAAAGATGAAATTTGAGCCTTTTGGGGTTTAGAATTGTCACGATATTGAAAACTACCGTATGATGATAAAATTTGAGCCTCTTTGGGGTTTAGAATTGCCATGACATTAAACATCGTCAAATGAAAAAATCTTAGCCTTTTCAGAGTCTAGAATTGCCATACATTGAACACCGTCAGATAATGAACCATCTTGATTAATCTCGGTGTCAAACACATGTGTCAATAACACTTTGCAATAATGAATGGTAATTGAATATACCTAAAACCAATTTTAGTAGCCTACGCTTTTTGTAAACCAACTAGCAGTAATATATGTGTTAGAAAGAATAAGTCATTTCACTAAAGTAAAAACTTTTGAAACACTTCCTTTACGAAATAAAATTGAGATGTCTTTTAACTCTCATGTATAAACTCCTCTAGTCTTTTACAATAGACAAAAAAATCAAGTGGAGATGGGAACTTCATTATCAAATTTTTTTATTAAAGAATATTTGAAATAAATTAACTAAATCAATTATCTGTCTAAAGATGTTCAATATATTCCAAGTGCTCTATTAAATTTTTTAAATACTATGGAATAGTATATGCCATTGGAGAGATGAGTTTTCTTATGTTCATGTACACTAGAGGGGTCTTTATGAATATAAAGGAAAAGAATAGGAAAACCATTACAATTTTTTCTATTGTTTTTTCTTCAGAACATTTAGGGTTGTAAACCAGCTAAACTAACACAGACAAGTCATGTTCTTGCTTTTTTTGTTAAGGATTTAACGTGTCTATGATTTTTTTTTCTAGAACATTTACCTAACGAGATTTTTTGTCCGTATTTGTTTATTAAAGAAACGAATTTTTTCATAAACTGTTCACGAGCATTTACCAAAAGTAAACGAATAAAAACAAATGTTTATGAACACAAATAAAAACACATTTTTCATTACAATGATCGCGAAAAATTCACTAGAAGTAAATAAGTTGTTAACATAGTTATCTAAACAAAGTTGACCTATTAATGATCATAAACATAATTAATATAAAAATTAAGAAGTTTGTCAAGTTTAAACATTAACTGAAACTTAAATGATAAATGAGGGGTGTTGGTGATGTGTAGTACAGCTAAGGTTTTAAATATTTAACAACTAATTAAAATTAATTAAAAAATATATAGCATATAAAAGCTTTTAAATAAACGAACACAAATGAACATAAACAAAGAATATAAATGGACATTTTACCAAACGTTCATTTGTTTAAATGAATGAGCACAAACGAACTTTCCGCTAAACTGTTTGCTGAAAGCTCTGTTCATTTTCAGCCCTATGACACTGCATCAACAAAATCTCACATTTCTTTTTATACCTTTACTATTATAGTTATTTTACCAGCAGCATTGAGCAGCTGCTTCACTTTGATAAATGATGGTTATTGTCTAGACTCATTAACAAACAAAGCATGATATATGGAACCAACTCAAAGGACGAAAAATGCAATTTACTCTATTAGAAAATAATTTTTTTTGCTATAGATGTTAGCCACAACATAATAATTGTCATAAGTTTGCCATAATTTTTCAATAAAAGGAAACAAGTTTAATATTTCACTTATAGTTATGACAAAATAGTTAAAAGAAAAAAAATTGCAAATTTGTGGCAAAACTATATACTGTATAATTGATTTTGTGGCAAGTTTATAAAAAAAATATAATATAATAACTATTAAGTTTTGTGGCAAGAAAATACTAAACTGTGTAATTTTTGTTTCAAAATTTAGTGACAAATGCTTTCTCGAAAATTTGTGAGAAGTTTAGTGGCAAAATTATTGGAAAATATTTTACAACGTGTTTTTTTCCCATAAGAAGTGACCAAACTGTCGCTGTATGTATTTTTTTGACAATTTTACTACAAATATGGGTTACCAAAGATTACTACTCTATGTTGTAGTTAGTTTAATGAGAAAACTATTTATGAATTAAAAAACATTTAAAAGTAGTTTGAAATTAAAGATTGCAATATATATGCAATATCTTTTTCAAAGCATTAGAATTAGATGCTACTATAATACTTAGTATGCAATTCTAACGCTTTATTTAATTGAAAAACAACCTTTTATTAAATAAACATAATAAAATAAAAACATTAAAATTACATACTACTATAATACTTGGTTGGTTTTAGTGTAATAGAATTGTTAAAATAGGCTTTTACAACTTAAGTTCATCCATTATTATCCATTTCTAACTATTCTTTTTACATATAATAACTAGGTTAACACCCGTGTGTTCACACGAGATTGAACGATAAAAATATATATATAATTATATATCAATATACTTTGTTAACACCCATTTGCATGTATGAAAATAATGTTTGCCATTGTTTAGTAATTTTGGATGGATATCAAATCTTTAGCCATTAAAATGAGGATGAATATGGTGGTGACACATGGCGCAGTGTGATGAGATGAGTTAACGATTTATTAGAAGAGGAGATTTTTTAAGATTTTGTTGCACCGAAGAGATGGTGTGCTAAGCATTCGTTAGTGCCGCTCTTGTCTAGGTAAGATAGGCCATGAATGTGAAATTGACATATAGCAATTTCCTATATTGTGCTTAAGTTTTTTTTAATGGCGGGGGATTATATTAAAAAAGAAATAAATTAGCCTACCACCATTTGGTGAGTTGAGCCTTTCTTTAAGCCATGATTCTTTGTATCCATTATCATGTTAAGCGGCTAAGACTGCAATATAGGGAAACGGATCCAACGGCCCACATGAGCCCACGTCGTCCGAGCAAGAGAACAAAAGGCAAAAATATGATCCGCTTTCTCATCGTTCTGCCGACATAGAGGACATCTCATGTCATTGATTTGCATTCCTCTATCTACCAAAGCTTGGCGAGTCGGGAGATAATGAAAAAGAGCGCTCTAATGAAGAAAATTAACCTTTAATGGGTATTTTCTTCATAGTTACCCTCGTTGATTAAGAGCATTTTCTGTTCAATGCATTTACGAAGAGAACTTGAAAAGGAGTAATCATTGTTGTGTTCCCGTTTCCAATAATCTGAACCTTTGGAGATCGTCATCGTGTCCAGTAACATTTTGTATATGTTCCACTGGTTATGCTCTTTATTGGAGTTTAAAGGTGTCTTCCATGGAATGTTCCATTCAATCGAACCATTATAATAACATAACAATCCTTGATGTTGTTATCCGATGAGCATGCTACCTTTGTGATGGTTAGGAGTTGGTCTCCAAGCGAGGCATTTTCAATCCACATATCACTCCAGAACTTCAGCTTGTCCCCTTTTTCAAGAACTCCACGAATATTGTGACAAAGATCAAAAGATAAAGTTACTAAATCCATGTTAATATAGATTAATGTGTTTTTCCACGTACATGGAACTAAGAGCTTAAGAGGTAGAGGGAAGAACATCGTCCTATCGTAATGCAGGGCTTTGATAGACTTGAACCACATGGAGTTAGTCTTAGTTTTTGCTCTCCACCACCATTTACCCAAAAGGGTTAGGTTCATAGCTCTTAACGTACCAATCTCAAGACCTCCACGATTTTTTCGAGCTATTATTCTATCCCACTTTAGCCAATGATTTTTTTTTCGAGTCCCGGACCATAAGAACTTTTTTATACCCTTTCTAAACTATTTATAACAAAGAATAAGAGCTTTAAAAAAAAGAGACATATCAAAATATTTAGTCTTTTATTAAATATAAAGATTTTTAAAATACCATTAACATCTTTGTAAAACTAATCAAATAAAATCATGTTACATGGTCAAAGACCTTCTATTTTTCGTTCCAAAAGAGATTCTTAAATGAGTATTAAATATCTTTGTAAAACTAATAAAATAAAACTATGTTTTGGAAAGCAAGCGAGTAGATTTGAAGTGTTAGTGGATTCTCTTTTGAAACGTTTGTCGTCATCCTTAAGCATCAAACAAACAAAAGATAAATGATTGTAATTTCGTTTTTAATTTAAAAAATATCTAGATCATGAAAATACATGTCAATAAACCTAAAAACAAAATTAAGTTTTATGAAAAAAATTAAGTGCGTTAAGAACATATTGTTACAAAATAATGTCGCTCATCATTATTTTATAACTAGTTTGTTCAGCCATAGATATCTTTTTTGTGTATATATAACGGTCCTTCCTCCCTTCAAACAACATGAACACAAACCACCATTGTTGCCCTACACATCTCTCTCTCTCTCACACACACAAACACACATCCTCCATCTCTAATAACACGTTTCTTCAAATTGTAGATCCACTTGAAACTTCTAGCTAGCTATATGAATTATTGTGTATTTGATATAGTTTTCATTTTCATAACACGGTTTTTTTTTTCTCTTCCTTTTTTATTTTTCTTGTTTTAGGGTTTTGGTTAAAGAGAGCTTTCTTCGGTCCACTCACGGGCTACGATAAGATATCAATTAGCTCCCGACTCATTCACCCAAATACTAAGCCAATCACGTGCTATTCAGCCTAGTAAATGACTGAATGATGCGGGAGACAAATTGAATCTTAAGTTTCCTGTATTTGGACTGAAGGGAGCTCCCTTTCATCTTAGGTTTCATCTAGTTCTTGACTTTGTATCATAATTATGCTTAGCTATCAAGTTTCATAAAGTAGTTAGAGTTATTTTGTTTTATTTTTTAATTGTTTAGTTTACTGTTAGAGAATTTAACATTTTTTTACAGTGAAACGAATAAAGCCCGGCTATCCGGGTAACCCAATGGCAAATGGAATTTAATTGGGGATATATCAACTTTACCTTGATCATATGCACTTTGTTTTCAGACTTTCTTTCGTTGATAAAAACTCTTAATGGTTCAAGCCTCTTAATAATTTAGAATTTATTTAATGATTTAGGGGCTGTTTGTTTCACCTTTTAATGGTGTAGTTCAGTGTTTAATCATTCAAATTTAACATCCAGAGCTCCTCTTTTCATAAAAAAGAGCCTTTGAATGGTTCTGTAGTGCTGAATGGTTAAGAGACAGAGAAACGTTGAATTGAACTGAATGTAACATGTATCTAAATTACTATCATCTGTATTTCTACATCAATATCCCTCTCATTGATAAAAACCTATTTAATTGTTCAGACCTTTTAACCATTCAGCACTTACTTAATGATCTAGAGTTTATCAAACAGTCTCTCTCACTACTGAGTGATTTTGTGTTTACTTATGTGTACAGTAAAAGTGGCAGATGAAGGCGAGGAACACGCTAACATCCTTTGTGTCTTTTTGGAGGTGTACGTTGTGCAGTAAGTGTAGTACTTGGAATCATTGGAGTTTGGGGGTTTAGAGCATGCAGATAGATGCAGTAACAGTTGGATATGACAATACTAACTTGATGGATGTTGCCCTAGCTACTTTGCAACAAGTTCCCAGACATGTGTCCTCCTGTTGGGTACAATTACCAAAATATCCTTCTGTCACTTTTTGTAGGGTTTTAATTAGTAGCAACCATAGAGAATTAAGCATGTAAAGCCAATTTAAATCTATAGTTCATTTGCTTTGATTATAGAGTAATTTTTTTTTTGGAGGAATTGCCCTTCTAAAAAAAAGTTAGAGGATCAGTTAATGATATGGTTGTTAATTGTTATTATTTGATTTGCTTGTGAGAGGGAGAGTAACTCATTTTAAAAATGTTTTTATCTTTTAGATCTATAGTTTTGGGCTTAGATCCGGATATTTAGTGGATTAATTTAAAATATTTAAAGTAGGCAAATTAGATCTTAATAATCTCTACTGTTATCCGTCGTCTAGACTTAAAAAAACGGACTAATGTTTATGACAAGCTAGGTTTTATTTAGCAACGAATTATATGGATTTAACAACCAATACTACAACTTTTTGATGTAGATATGTAAATTATGTGTGTTAAAAGTTTGAAAGCAAAAATTCTTGATGAAACTTCTGGGTAATGTAATGTTCTTTCTTTAAATTATTAACTTGGTAGACTCAATAATCACCAAATATAAATCTTTTCGTTCAACAATTTCAGTTACAATTTAATAACATTAGTGATGTGTAAGTATTAAAAACAACAATAATATAAATAAAAAAACTATTTGATTTATCAATAAAACAAATACCATATATTAGCCTCATTTTTTTTTACGGCAAAATCAATATAATAGAAAAAATGAGCTAACAAGTAGCTAAGAACCCCGGTAAAGTATAATAAGGAAAAGAAAAGAACCACCAAACAACAAAAGTGAAAAACAATAAACAAACAACTTAACCCGGATCAATGATAAAATTTGGGATAGCAATATGAGTTCCTTGACGAATTCTCGATTTAAGCCACAAAGAGCCCACCACCATTACTTCACATAAGACCTTGTTCGCCGAGGGCCTGACATGCTCAAAGATAATTTCATTCTGATGTCTCCATATGCTCCAAGTAGTTATCATGAAAATTGCATGGACCGCGCGCTTGAAGTTCTCGTCTCCATGAATCGTAAAAGGGATTTCCATAAGGTCTTTGAATGAGAAAGCATAAATCGGTGGAATGTTGCATCAAGAGCCCACCTTTACCTACACAATTAAAGCCAAGTCACATGCGGTAAACAAATGCTCGACCGACTCATTGACACCATCACAAAATCTGCGCGCAAAGCGGAGATGGAATAGAGATATTTCTACGGTTTAGAGCATCACACGTTGGAAGCCTGTCCCGGATAGCTCTCCAATTCATAATATTTGCTTTCTTTGGCACCCAGTTGTTTCATTGGAAGTTGATTATATCTTCAGCAGTAATTTTATTTTGGATAAAGCTTTTAACATAGCATGTGCTGAAGTCTTGCCCATTTGCGTCACCGCATGTCCGTCTATCACCCTTGTTGTTTGGTTGCACAGCGTGGAGCCTTGAAGAAAGATGTTCTCATTCTAAACGTTCATGGGGTAAAAGAATTTGCCTTTTCCATCTCCACTTCCATGTCAAATTTTGCTCTGTAAGCTTAAACAATCACAAATCAAGATGTCTTTAGAGCATTCAATAGCAAATAAGGAAGGATACATCAGCCAAAGTGTCTAGCCAGAAACGTATCATATTGCCCCTGCCCAAGACGCCACTAAGATGCATCCAAGGTCGAGGTTGAAGGCACAAAAGTCATCAGATATTTAAAGATATATTACCCTCATTTAAAGACATATTTTTGTATATGTTAATAATGTTATCGTATGTTGTAAAAAACACATTCTCACCTATTATGTCACTGATCCTATACATAAAACTCCTATGATAACATGTAACCTTTTGCAAATGTTATTTTATACAAAATTTGAAACCGTGTATTTTTCATGATTTCACTGTGTAACATACGTTAAAACAATGACATTATAACACAACCTTGTATAAAGCCTAAAAAACAATAATGAATACATATAGAACAACCATTCCTTATCAACCCTAACCAGTCTCCACCTTCATCATTTCCATCCAATTTATCTCCCCCATCTTAGAGAGAGGAAGTAGAGTAAAAAAATGTAGAAATTGAAGATTTGTAGATTTTCATCTAATTGTTTGTGTATTAAATCATCAAGAAAAAAGTAAGAAATCAAGGTAAAAGTCATTTCTTTAAATCTAAGTCGAATCTAAGGGTTTTGTTTTTTTTTTTGAAATAGTGAGCAAAATCATAAAAAGATCTAAAAAGCTTAGGTTTATCATTTCTGGGGATAAACTAAAGATTTGGACGTTAAAAGTTTAGATTTTAGGTGTAAAATGAAGATTTTGGGTAAAAACCAAGCTGAAACCCTGTTCTGCAAAATTAGTGTTCTTATGAGAAACTGTAGTTTCTCATCTCATGCGGAACTATAGTTTCTCTGGTGTGTAAGATTTGAAGTCGCGCGTCTGAGTGTGCTAGCAAAATTAGGATAAGTCCCAACGAAAGTTGGGCATGAGCCTTGCAAAATTGCATCCGAAATTGCTAGTGAAATTGCATGAGAAACTATACTTTCTCTCATGCGAAACTGTAATTTCTCATATCATGCGAAACTGTAGTTTCTCTCATGCGAAGTTTGGTGCGAAATTAGCTAAAATGACCAAATTATATGTTGATCTTTATGCAGGCGGTATAGTGTGATTGTTTAGACTTGAAGTTAATTGTCGTATCAGGTGAGTTCTAGATCCCCTATTTCTACGGTTTTAACTATTTTTAGGCGATATACATACCAAATGGAGAGATTTCGTATAAAGATTTTGTATAGATTTATATGAAAACAAAGATTTCCTCATGAACTTTTCTTTATAGACTTATATCAACTTAAGACTGGTTTCCCTTATTGAGTTATGGCATTGATATTAATGTCATGGTATTATTTACATGTATTTGAAATTTTGAAGAGTTATATCACTCATGGATGGGTTTAATTACATGTGGTGCTATATAATATGATACGTCGTATCACTCATAGCCTAATGATGATATGGTGTATATTGTCCCTTGTGCGGGTACTATAGTATATATGGCCCCTTATACGGGTAATATGGTAAATATGGCCCCTTGAACGAGTGCTATGTTTAGAAATGGCCCTTTGTGCGGGTACTAAAGTAATTTGGCCCCTTGTACAGGTATCATGGAAATTGTGGCCCCTAATACGGGTACTATGGTTATTACATGAATGATTCAGCAGGTGATTGAATATGTTTTATGTAAAAATAAATGAATGTTTATTTTGGTATGGACTAGTCCTTCTTTAGACGATAATGAATGTTAGATAACGGTTAGTTGTGTAATCGTGTTACAATATGATAAGTTTTTGCTAAGATAAACTAGAACTCACTCAGCGAAGCTGAGTTTTGTATGCATATTAGTTTGACAGGTGAAATGGTAAATCAAGGTTGATGGCATGGATAGCAGGCTACTCGGCAGGTAAAGACAGACATTTATTTTAAGAAGACTTTTAGACTATCTATTTTAGGAGGACAAATGTTAAATGTTTTAAGGATTTGTCATGACATATTTATGTTTTAAGACTTCTGATGTGTTTATTTTAATTAATAGACGAAGATTTTTATGAAATGTTTTAAACTACGTACGACTAACTGTAATGTCCTCCGGAAAGAAAAGAGGGTCTTACAACACAATAACATAGTGATGAAAAATATTCGACGACATCTTGATTATAACTCCATCCCATGTATAAGGTATAACCCTATTCATATTATGTATTCATTGGTTTGTCATGTTGATTGTGACATATTGTTGGCATTTTTAGGTTAGAGACCATGTGGTCTGGATTATCCAGGTGTATAAAAAAATTATTTTGTAAAGAACAGAAAATAAAAATATGAAGTTAATGAAATTTAATAGACTTATAAAATAGGTAAAATTAGATATAAGATCAGGCCGCGCGATGTAGCGTTCGGGGCTCACGGTCAGGTCTCGTGTGATAAAAAAAGTGTCATGTCTCGTACATTATGGTATAAGTCGTAACATGTATATTAAAAGACGAATAAATATCCAAACATAGAGGTCAAGATGATAACCAAGTCAATCCAGAGGGTTAAAGTCATAAATATATCAAAGTAAAATAAGGAATCGCAATTTAAAACCGGCTAAATCATCAGAGGCCAAAATTACAATTAATCAAAGTGCAAGGTCCACCGACCTTGCACTTTAGTAACTATGTAAATATAGAGTAGTTTTAGACGATATAAAACTCTATAGTAGTATACTAGTATTTGGTTAGATAATGTTTGAGTTAGCTAGAGGTGCATAAAAAAACCAGAACCGGAACGGATCCAATAACCGAAAACCGGTTCTTAGAAGAATCAGTTTTACAAGAACCGAACCGGAACCGAACCGTAGGTTCTGAATACGTTCTACTATTTTTTTCTCCAAATTTTTGGTTCCAAAAGAACTGGAACCATTCTTACAAAAAAAAAATATTTCTTGGAAAAACTGGTTCATAGAAAAACTGGTATTTTTTAATGTTTAACGTTTTTAATTTTAATACTTATTTAGTCTAAAATAATATAAAAAATTTAGGACCATAGACTTTAAATAAAAGTCCAATAAGAAGAAAAGATTTGCAGCAGCCTAACGTTCCTGCCCATTTCATAGAAAAAATCCAGTTTTTTAATAAATGGAACCAGTTCTATAGGAACTGGTTCTACAATAACCGGAACCGTTTACATAAATTCTAGTTTTTACACCAAAACCGGCTCTACAACCAAACCAATTCTTGTAAAAATTAGTTTCTTTACCGCCAACAAAAATTGAAACCAGTTCTAGAACCGGAACCGATTTTTCAAAAATCCCGATTTGTGCACCTCTAGAGACTAGAGCTAGGTTTAAAAAAACATTTTTTTACAGGAGAGAGCCTAAGCCCGCTTTGTGAATGAATATGTGCTAGAGTGATTGTTGGACTAATACATGCCCATTAAGTCAGCAACTACACCAACAAGATTAGCCATCTAGACAAGCCACGTTTTGATGGGCCGTGTAAGAAGCACAACATCCTGTTGTGTTGCAGACTTGGATTGTTGGTGACTTGGGCCAGGCGACTATAATTTTATGGGAAAACTTAAGGATTTCTTTCTCTTCTTATCTTCTTATACATTTATACTAATAAATTATATTAATACATGTCTACTACACAGATTTTAATTTTATAGGTTTAACTCAATTTATATATTAAATTTATTTTTAACATATCTCTTATTAAATCGATTTGGATATTTACAAATATATTCATATCAAAAATCATATGTTACAATAAATGATATGATTTATAATAGTTGGTAAGTTTTTATTTGAATACATCGGGTTAGGAGATAATTAATGATAATTGTTAATTTTTTTTAACATACCGAGTTAAGAGATAACTAATGATAATTGGTAAAACTTTAATTTGAACATATCGGGTTAGGATAAATCATAATAATTGATAAGTTTTTTATTTGAACATATCAGGTTAGGAGATTTTCATGATAATTGGTACATATCGGGTTAAGATATAAATCATGATAATTGGTAAATTTTGTATTTGAACATATCGGGTTATTTCGAATATGGAGCATACCATGACCCGTCTAAAAATTCTCCATTAAATTAATTTAGAACATGACACCTAAGCAAAATTCTATGTGAAGTAGTTAAAATGATGACACGTGGATGAGTTACTCAATTATTAAAATAGGTAGATGAGTAAATAATAATTTGTCGATTAGCTAGTTATCCATATAATATAAAAAGTATTTATTTAGATAATAAATCATAATAATGTCTTTTTCTTAAGATTTCAAATATAATCATACAAATTAAACAAATATTCTTTTGGTCTAATGGTCAAAAGAAAGATAATAGATTTTGCCTCTTTTAAACGACTCGAGGTCAAATTCTGGCATTGTAGTTTAAATTTTAATCTTGAATTTCTAACTTGGTGATGCTGATTAGTAACAATTAACATGCCGTTAGAAAAAAAAGAAGCATGCAAATTAAATTACATATTTATATTTATATATATTTTTTTGTATTGTTTCCTTTTCAATGAATGAAATTATACTTCTAATTGATTTTTAATTTTTAATATCTTAACTTTTTATACAAACATTAGAACAATTATTCTATCAACCGTTTTAAAAAACAATATTTTTCTTACAATTCAATGTAGTTAAATTTTGATAACACATCAATCAGGTTTTTAAAACCAAATCGAATATAATCAAAATATTATATTATCATTTTATTTACTATATTTCGTGACAAGTTTCAACCCGTATAATACATTGATAATGATTGAGTTGTGTGGTATTCACGTTCTAGCATACCTCACTTCTTTCTATTTTTTAAAGGAAAGAAAACGAATAATTCCTACTCTGTTTTAATCTATTTCTTTTAGAGTTAAGTTATTATACAAACGATAAAATAAATGATACAAAGTGTGAAAATGACATAATAATGAAAGAAGACACAATGGATGATTATAAAATTTATAACTCATAATGTAAATCTCGAATTTCAGAAAAGTTATTTAGAGACCTTGTTCCCCTCGTTGTCCTCATTAAAGAAAATAAATGAAAAATAAATAAAATAATAAATAACTAACGTTTCTCCGTATCTTTTTTTACATTCATTCTGTGTTTTATAATTTTTTTATATTGGTATAACAATAGTTTTTTAGTATTGAATTAATTTTTTCATTAGACTATGTAATCTTTGTAAAACCTTCGTTTAGTTAATCATTATAAAACTTCAAATTTAGTTTTGAAAGTGGTTATGGGAAAATCAAATAAAATATCTAAATCGAAAAAGATAAGTACCTTGTTAACATACTTAAACAATTCAATCCTAAAACATATTAAATTGATTACGAAATCTATATTGCAAGTGGTCATTGTAATAAAAGTTGAAATATCAATTTTAATTGATCATGGAAACGCCAAATCGATTGAATAGCAGTTCACATTTTAAAATTGAAGGTTAACAATTTAATCGGGTAAGTTAATAGAAGGAAACTTCAATTTATATTTTAATCAAGTAAGTGTTCTCTATATCAAAAAACTAAAAACAAACTTATTACAATTGTTAAGAATTATGTTAGAAAGACCATATAAATGATAGTGGTAAAATAGTCACAAAGTAAAAAAATTGTTTAAATTGAGCATATATAATATTTTTAAGTTTGCTTGGGTAACTATGGTATTTTCTAAGTTTATAAAGTATATATAAAGTTCTCCATAAAATGGTACTAGTAGTGACCCGCGCGATGCAGCGGGCGTAATATTGTCGGCCACCCTCGTCAATAAAGTGTATTATGTTTGTATTTTGGAAACATGTTAGGTTAGCAGCATCATGGTGATTGATAAACTTCAAAATCATTACACATGTTAAGTAACTGTAAATTTAGCATTGAAATTATCAAGTAGTTTAAGAAACCACCAACTCAATAAAGTAACTAACGAATACGAAAATATAAGCGTTAAACAATGATTAGAGATCCATAAGGTTAAGGAAAGGGTATATTCAGGCGTCGTCGTCCATATCGTGGGTTCATGCCTCGACAGAAGAATGTTATCCAAATTGAATTTCTTCAATGGAAAGATCATCATCCTCACCATCTTTCAGTCAAATAGTGATAGTGAACCTAAACCTAGAACAATTAACAAAACAAGGGCAAATAACATTAAAAAAAACTAACATACTTTATATTTTTTTTCTCATAAAAGTCTCTTAAAATGTTTTAAACATAGCTGGGGTATTTGATTTTAATACTCCCAACTATGGGGTATTGACTGCAGTCACTTCCAACTAAGACCCTCAATCTCATCACTACGAACTTAACACTATACTTGTTGTATCATTCCAGTCGTTAGTAAACATTAACAACGTTATTGTTTGGGTTAAAAGTGTCACTTTTATAACTTGTGGGGAAAACAATTCAATATATATATATATATATCCCACAACCAAATCCGATCACCACAATGACACCATCACCAGCTCCGGCCACCACTCAGCTCCGGTCACCACCACCAATACGATCTACACATTCGATCACCTTTTCAGCACCATAACCTGTCACCTACTATAACACACCACCACCATCAGTCTGTCACTATCATTGTTGTTACTCATCACCACCAACCCATTCCACCTCTTACAGTCCTACAACCTCCACTGTAATCCAGCATTCATTAATGCCCATTAACTTCCATCAATTCTTCAAATTAAGAACACAATCCCCCCCCCCCTCCGGTTTGAAATATGAGTTTGTTAAACAAGAAACACAATAATTGAATCAAATTGAAAGATTATCATCTCATCAAATGAATTTAAAACTTGAATCTCTGTTCTAACTGAAACCTCTACTTGATTATGATTTTCATAATTACATGATTAATAATTAAAAGTTAAAAACTTTTACTTGAATCGTTCTCCTCTGTTTCTTGTTCTTATTTAGTATCAAATAAAGTTTGAATTGGTTCAGAAGTTGTAAGTTTTCATCCACAAAACCACTAAAATCATAGTGGTGGTTGTAGGACTGAAGGAGGTGGCATGGGTGGGTGGTGGTGAGTAACAACAGTGGCGGTGACAGTGGTGGTTGGAGGTGGCTGGTGGTGGTGGTGATTGGAGATGGGTGGTGGTTATCGGAGTTGGGTGGTGGTGGTGACTGAAGTTGGCTGTGGTGGACTGGTGGTGGCCGGAGCTGGAGGTGGTGACCGAAGTTAGTGGTGGTGGGATATATATAATTATTATAGTGGCATTTACATATATCCTCTTTTTAAGATCATTTATTACATATTTACCCGACCCTTAAAGACAATTACATATTTCTCCTTTTTAAAACAGGTATATTACATACTAGGTTAGAACCCGCGTGTTCACGCGGGATGAAACGGTAACAATGAATATTATTTTAACTTTTAAGATCCGGCATTAGCATTCGATAATTCATATTTTACATGAAAAAAAATTGTTAACATATGGGTATTAACAATGAATTTACAAGATATTTTCTTGGTTTCTTTATCAAGTTCATTTCCTTACAAATGTCATTCAACACGGACATAATTGGTTAAGCTCAAACAATCTTATCAAATGCCATCACTTATAGAAGCAAAACATCAAAGTTCTCACAGGCTTCGGTCACTATAATTTGAGGGGTCTGCAAATTATATAGCATGAGTTAAAATGCAAATGTGATCTAAACTACAATTTTAGATTCTAAAACAACTAACATTATGTTGGCAAATACAAATGCAAATATGTTGGCAAGTTACAAATTCTAGCATGTATACCCATGTATTATACATGTTAGATAATTAAAACACCAAAGATGATCCATATAAAAAACCTAGCATGTAGACCCTTTTAACACATGGGTTGAATAATTAAACTCTTATATTTAAGAATTGGCTATTCATGTTTTCGGTCATAATAAAAAAACCGTGACATTTGTGTGATGTTTATAAAAACACATATGACGGATCATTTAGTAAATGTTCAATCTAAACCTAACACCTAATATAAAGTTGACTGGAACACACACTTTAACCGGAACACATGATTTTTCTAACTTCATATAGCAATGATTTGACTATTGTGACAATCCAAGATGTGAAAATCATAACACTAAACTGCAGTACTGCACATACCAGTAAAAAACTCCATGACAAGCTTGTGAGCCCTTGAGATGAGACTTGAGAGTGAGCCAATTTTTGTGGTTAAACTGAGATTCTACTCTTGTCCAAATGTGAAGCCGGCTCCATATAGAGATATACCTCCCCCGCATATGTCATCATGATCAAACCATAACATGACTACATGAGCCGCCCCCAAAACTTCTATCACTTCTACCTTCAACTTCATACGTGCCTAAATAACATCACCACCACCATATGCTAATGTAGATAATCACTTAGTTGTGTATTTTTTTCAACAAAGTTATGAATTTGATAAAAACCTATTATTATTTGGTGGAATTAATTCTTAAGCTTTGTATTACAAATAAGATGGCACATACTCACTAACACCAACTTACCAACTGATGAACCTAACTCAACAAAACTGATCAAAAGAACAGTTTGGGTTCACCATATAAACTTGATTGATATAGAATAAAAACAATCTATCTTGCTGAAGTTTTTCAAGAGACAAAAGTAATTTTGGCCATCAAAAGTTTAAAGCATATTTAAATATTCCTGCTTTCCACTTTACCTAAACAAAGTACTGTGTGTTTAAAATGCAATGCTAAATTTACTCTACTGCAAACAAAGTTCTGTTCTAGCCATTGGTAGGAGTTAAACTTTATTAGGTATATTTGAATCCAAACCGAACCGCTTGTTTATATGATAATAGATTATATATCTAGCTAGCTAGCTCATGGCTGATATATGCAGTAGAACCTAACAAGTAAGTCAACCCTATTTTATAATATTAATCATGCAATGATAATCTTGCTCAACACATATATGTTTGATGTTTCCCAATTCAAACCAACATTTGTCGACTTCATGCGTCAATTTCCATATTATATTATGGGATCTGGTATCTTATCATTCTTCAACAATTATTCTTAGATCTGTCTTGTTATCTGACAAGCTAGGAAACTAACCTTATATATATATTAAGCTAGTTGTATCATGCATGCATGTTGGTTTTATAGATCGAGGAAGAAGATCATGGTCTTTAGCACACTAATTAATATCATTTTCCTTTTATACTCATTTGCAGGTTAGATCGATCATATATATATAGTTCTTTTGTTATTCTTCACAAATGACACTCTTGATCAACCTTAACTGGTCATGTCATTATGTTCCCACAATCAATATTTGTTAATTAGTAAAACTTTGTTTTCTGTAGTTGTAGTGGCATATGATATCTTTGATCCAACTGCGAACATAACCATAACTTGGGATGTTATTTCATGGGCTCCGGACGGCTACATAGTAAGTTAACATGTGAAAATGATTGGATCAAAACAAGTAAATGTCGATACAAAGTCAAACAAGTTAGGTGGAACAAAAATACTTTTTGACCAAAGTTTTATAAACGTTTAGTGATAATTTAACGTGACAACTATGACTAATATGCTATATTATTTCAGTTATATATTGATCTAAATTTTTGAATGAAATGATTCAGGAGGTTTTATGTATTAAACCTACCTTTGTGCGCATCTTATATGATTTTGCATGTTTGACCCATTATGAACAGATAATAACCTGCAATGGACACTCATATTTCCTAAGATGTGACAAACTGATGGTTACCTGAGATAAGAAATTTGCAGGCTGTAGTGAAGAGAACAACTATCAGATGTATCGCCAAATCATGAGTCCCGAATGGACCTTAGGATGGAAATGGTCTAAAAACGAAGTAATCTGGTCGATTGTGGGAGCTCAAGCAACTGATCAGGGTGATTGCAAGGATTTCCCAAGTGATATCTCGCATTCTTGTGATAAGAACCCAAGAATCATTGACCTGCAGCCCGGAGCACCTTACAACCAGCAGTTCCAAAACTGCTGTAAGGGTGGCATTTTAAGTTTTTTGGGCCAAGATCCTCATTCTTATAACTAATGAAATTACATCGGGGAATTGTGCACCAATCCCCAATTATGTGCTAATAGAAACGACTATAAAAAAGTTAACCCCCAATCCCAATTATGTACTAAAAATGCCTGAACATACAAACTGAAAAAGAAGAAAAGAATCAATAGACTAATATAGTAAAAAAGAATCAATGTATGTATGTATGTATGTATGTATGTATGTATGTATGTATGTATGTATGTATGTATGTATGTATGTATGTATGTATGTATGTATGTATGTATGTATGTATGTATGTATGTATGTATGTATGTATGTATGTATGTATGTATGTATGTATGTATGTATGTATGTATGTATGTATGTATGTATGTATGTATGTATGTATGTATGTATGTATGTATGTATGTATGTATGTATGTATGTATGTATGTATGTATGTATGTATGTATGTATGTATGTATGTATGTATGTATGTATGTATGTATGTATGTATGTATGTATGTATGTATGTATGTATGTATGTATGTATGTATGTATGTATGTATGTATGTATGTATGTATGTATGTATGTATGTATGTATGTATGTATGTATGTATGTATGTATGTATGTATGTATGTATGTATGTATGTATGTATGTATGTATGTATGTATGTATGTATGTATGTATGTATGTATGTATGTATGTATGTATGTATGTATGTATGTATGTATGTATGTATGTATGTATGTATGTATGTATGTATGTATGTATGTATGTATGTATGTATGTATGTATGTATGTATGTATGCCATTGAACAATATATAAAAGCTTTTACTCCATTAGTTTCACACAGAAGCTAATTATAACATTTAGATTTATAAAACACCTTAATATAAGTTGGAAATCTTTACACATAACTTATAAAATGGCCATTGGCATCTAAACTCAATATTTTACCTCAATATAAGTCGTAAATCTTTGTTAGCATTTCATCAAACACCTTATGTGCATCATAAAAACCACACAAATAATTCAACAATCAAATGAGTTATTAACTAAAAGGCCTCAATTCAACCGATTCACCAAAAATTAGGGTTTACGAAATCATAGAATATGAAAACTTACATAAAGAGATTGAAAGAAACAAACCTTGAATGAAATCAAAGATGACGATGGAAGATTTGAAGATGTTAATCGAACAGGAAGATGGAGGCGCATTTTGAGAGAAATTGGGTTTGTGTGTGTGAAAAGATAAGAAATCCGGTTTCAAAATAATATAAAGGATCCGTATTATTTTCAGGTTAAATGAAATGGATCTCGGGTAAAACGGTGGATCCGTGAAAATCATAAGAGTGATTGTGGTGCTGACGAGTGGCATGTTGTGGTGCAATGTCTTAGCAAATTATTAGAAGAGAGGATTTACTCATTTCATTAAAATTCATCTATTGAATTACTAATTTACCCTTAATGAACTTAATGAATAACTATTACATATTTATCAATTCTAAGACTATAAATTAAATATTTTCCCGATTCAGTTATTTTAAATGATTATTTATATATTTTTTTTTACACATTTAGCGTTTTAACGCTCGCACTAATTCTAAAAGATGATTATCATTGTTCTGATGAACTTTTCCATTTATTTTTCACAGTACTCAAAATAACTTTGGCACAATTCAAATACAAAATAATAAACTTCTTTAAAAAGAATTTTCAACATCAATAATAGAATCATATGGTGCTAAATATCATCTTTGTTACTTTGTATACACAGAAGAAAGTTATATTTGAATTGTTATATACGTCTTATGTGATTATATATTTGTATGTATTAAATATAGATGACTAAAAAAGGGTAAATTGGTATTTTTATTAAGGGAAGGGGAAATATGTAATTTGTAGTCTTAGTAGGTGATATATGTAAAAATACCATTATTATATTATTTTCCCTTCAACTTATAAAAATAACACTTTTAACCCAAATTTAACAGTGTTAATGTTTACTAACGATGGAAATGATACAACATGTGTAATATTAAGTTGGGAGTGGTGAGACAGATGGTCTTAGTTGAGAGTGGCAGCAACCAATACCTTTTGTTATATTTCATTGAATTGGTAAAAAAAGGTATATTGGTTTTCACTGGTCCCAACTATCACCTTTTGTCTTCTACCGGTCCCAACTATTGAATTGGTTGTCAACGGTCCCAACTTTTATCACTTTGGTAACCACTGGTCCGTCGTTAAATTTTATTTAACGCCATTAAGTTTTTTCCTAATTCAATACCGATGTTTTAAGTCTTTTGATCGGAAGGATAATACAAGTCGATTGATGGAAAAGTTACCTTGAAACGGCGTTCCGAACAACGAAATAGTGCTTCAATCGGGTGTTTAAACCTAACGGTGCTTCAATCGGATGTAAAAATTTTATCGTCTAGAAAGCCTTTTCGAGAAAACTTTTACATCAATCAATTCGTATTATCTTTCTGATCAAAAAACCTAAAACATCGGTCTTGAATTTGAAAAAAAGTTAATGGCGTTAAAAAAATTTAACGACGGACCATTGTTGCCAAAGTGATAAAAGTTGAGACCGTTGACAGCCAATTCAATAGTTGGGACCAGTGGAAGACAAAATGTGATAGTTGGAACCAGTGAAAACCAATATACCTAAAAAAACAACAAATCATTGAGAAATATGAGGAGAATAAAAAGTAAGCGTTTTAATATATAATAATTTCCCTTGTTTTGCTATGATCATAAAATCTGATGTTGTACACTAATGCATTAATCAACTCTATGTCTTAAATCAACTAACCTAGTTTTCGTAAAAGCATTATCATTCGTATGCTAAGTATTAACTACTTGTACATTTTAATTCACATGTTGATATTGAACAAAACAAACATCAAAACGTCAACAATAATGAGGAGGTCGCAACGGTACCTTCGGAAAATTTTAAAACATCATAGTTTAAGGTATATGATGGAAATACGTAAAAGAATTAAAAGGTTTATAAGGGAGGGGAAAAAGTGTAAAAATTAATTAATTAAATATAATTTGATTAAAGGTGAATGTTTCAAGTGTATTTAAAACAAAAGGATAATTTGTAATTAAAGTTAAAAGTACCATAATACCCTTAATTTGACTTGTACATCATGGATTAACACTTGTAAGTGTTCTTATTTTTTGGGTATCTTAAAATACTCTTCAAATCTAAATTATATATAGTATAGATGGGTAGGGTTCAAGAGAGAACTCATTTTAAGTTAAGAACCAGAGAACTACTAAAAAGACAAGGGATGAAATTTTAAAGAGGAAGAGTAAAATTGGAACTTTAAATATATAAATCTTTAAACATTTCTATCTTTTGCATACGTTAATATTATTTTAAAAAAATTGCACCATTAGATCAAGAATTTCATTATCTTTCATTTGAGTATAAATAACGTCATAAAAAATATTTTATTTCTCGTTTTTTTAAATTTCATACTACATATATGTAGTATTGTGATATTGTATTTGATAATATTTTTCTTTAAACGTTACTAACTTTTTCATACGTTATTTACATTAAACAATTTTAAAAATCATATTTTGGTTTTTTTTGATACTACATATATGTAGTATCAATGTACTTGATGCATTTATTAAGTGGCCAAATGACTCAAGAGTCTAATAATTATTTAAAGTGTACATATGATCTCAAATAATCAATAACAAAGTTCATAAGATTTCATATTAAAAAACTTATGGCAAATGAAAAGAAAACCAATACTTATACTATGTCTAAACATAAAGATAATAATAAACTAATAAACCAATGATAAATATCATAAAAAAGTAAAAAAAAAACTTGAAATTCAAACTATAAGATAACAATGCATCAATATTGCATATACTGCATATATGTAGTATACGATACTGCATATATGCAATACTATAAAATTTAAAAGGGGATAGTGAATATGGTGATGTTATGCACCTAAGTTACCCGTAAAACCATTTAAATTACGTAGCTTTGATAAATTAACTTAAATTTTTTTATTAGAAAACTTAACTCATTGATCTTTATTCAATGTTAATGAACGACTCAGTCTTCTCCTCTTAGATCATAATTTTTCTCTTTCTCATTTATTCAATAATCGTCATTCATTTTAGTAAAATATTATCCGCCCTTTAAAAATCGATCGTAACTCAATTCGGCTTCTCAATTCCAACTAACAGATTAATATAACATCACTCATATAATTGGTATTATGATATGCGCATGCTCCACATATTCATTCCACATCACATAACGTGAACCAAGTTATTGCTAGCAATGTCAATACGATCATATGAGAAAATCTAAATTTGGAATTGAGGCATGATGATGTTGTTTTTTGTGATAACGTCATCGAAATCAATGTCATTGAACTTTTGATATTTTATCAAAGTATGTAGTTTTGATGGTTTCTTGGGTAATTTAGGTTCATAACAACACCGTATTCATTTCCCCAATTTAAAAACATACGGTATCGTATATTACATATATGCAGTATTGAAAGTTAAAAAAACGAGAAAAAAATATTTTTTATAACGTTATTTATACTCAAATGAAAGATAATGAAAATCTTGATCTAATGGTGCAAAAAAAATTTAAAAAACTTAACGTATGCAAAAGATAGAAATGTTTAAAGATTTACATATTTAAAGTTCCAATTTACCCCTCATTTAAAAATTCCATCCATACATTTTTTTTTAGTTCTCCAGTTTTCAACTTAATATGGAGTTCTTTCTTGATCCCTCCCCTAGTATAGATATAGTGGACATTTAATTAAATATTATCCATGAGATTTAGTTTGAATATATAATATACTAGTTTAGAGCCCATGTTACGCTTGAGTTTTTTTAGTATATAATATTATACTCATTTTAAAAAGAATTAAATATTCGGTTTTATGGTGTAGATTTTTAAAAAATAATGTCGTATATAAAATTTATGTATGATTAAAAAATATTGAGCTATTTAATTATAGATTATTAACAAATTTATCGTTATATTCATTATTATACCCTATCATATATAAGAAGACTTATTTACACCCCTAATAAAAGGAGGTTTAAAACTCATTAAAATTTCAATAACTTAAATAACTACTAGAAAACAAATATAAATTAACTATTAAACGCCAAAAATTTTCTTTTGTTACAAACAAGGAAAATTTTCTCAATCGGTGACGATAAGCACGCTAGTAGTAAAAATAGATACATTGTCACTATCATAAATGATTTTGGAAATTGTTACACCATACCATATTCATGTACACTTT
Organism: Tagetes erecta; assembly: GCA_030867185.1. NCBI lineage: Eukaryota > Viridiplantae > Streptophyta > Magnoliopsida > Asterales > Asteraceae > Tagetes > Tagetes erecta. The sequence continues at coordinate 18,375,366 of CM061492.1, read as the reverse complement.
TACAATTTGAACCAATCGTACAACTGCAAGGCACCGCCATTAGCATTTGCTTTTACAGTTTTTGTCGCCACTTATCATCATCACATACAATTTCAGTTAGTAGCTACGTAGGTGTCACAGTACTGAATATGGCCGGAGCGGTGATGAATCCGGTGCAGGTTACCGGTCCGGTGGACATCACAAACGGCCGCTCACCATCACCGTCGTTCAACAATGACCTACGCATTTCCGTCATTGTTGATAAACTACTTGCTTTTGCTGGCGTTCGCTCCACGGACGATAACAGTGAGATCTGCCGTTTGTGTGTCGCTCTTTCTAGGTATAGTGTTTATACTGTATTTGTATGATTAGGTGAAATATGCTGCGTTTTGTGGTTGTTGATTATGCTTTACGCTACAGTTATGGCGGAAAACGAAAAATGTTGCTCGTTTGTTGTTAAGTTTTTCAATAATAGGTTGTAGATAGTTTATTCAGCATTTTGTGCTTATTGATCATGATTTATGCTTCGGTTATGGCGGAAACGAAAAATCGTTGCTCGTTTGTTGTTAAACGTCAATAATAGGTTGTAGATAGTTTTTTTGTATGATATGGGGAAATATACCGCATTTTGTGCTTAATGATTATGATTTACGCTAAATTTATGGCGGAAAACGGAAAATTGTTGCTCGTTTGTTATTAAACCTGAATAATCGGTTGTTGATAGTTTATTTGTGGCTTGATTTAATGATTTCTCTCTCACACACACTTAACAAAACGCGTTATATCTGCGTTTGAAATAGAAGATTTGCGTCTAAATTTGGATTATTGAGAAGCCGAAGTAAAATAGTAGATATTGCAAGTTTAGTGTAGTTCAATATTCATTTCTATCGGTATTTGGTAAAGTTTTTTATGCTGGTTATTAAACTTTGGTAGTAAAACATATGCTTCTATTTTAACCCTGGAGCTTGAATTTAGGCCATTTGATATAATCTGAAATGGGAGCATGTTTGTTTGCTTGATGGGTCTTATTTGGTAAACCATGCTTGAACATTCCGAAGTAGGGCTATTAAGATAGCTCGTAGCTCGAAATGTGCTCGTTTACAAACCGAATCAGCTTAGTTTGGCTTGGAACTTTTTATTTATTTGTTTGTGAGCGTCAGATGCTTTAGCCGGCATCACAACTTTATATTTACTTCCCAAATTTCTATAACTACATCTAATATGCATATATTTTTCATCAAAACATCTTATTGCTGTGATAACTCTAGTGAGCGGTAGCTTCTTATTGATCTGATACACATTGACTATTACAGATGTATTGACCATGCGGTTGGTAACAATGAAATCCCAGACAGAGCTTTGGAGATGCCTTATTTATTAAAGCAGGTAAGACCTCTTTAATGTGTTCTAGTCTATAATGAAAGTATAAAAAGCCTACTTCAACATGATGGTGACGTAACGTTTTGAGTTTGGTTCATCTCGAATGTACTACAAAATTACTAAATTAATTAGTGTATTTTTTGTTATTATAAACATAAAATATATCCTAGGTACACATATGTTATATTAAGTTAATAATTTTTTAGAATATGTAATTAGGTACTATTCTAATCAAGGTTCTAGTTCTTTTACCTTAAAGCTTGTATTCATATTACTTTCTCTCCTTGCAAATTATTTGAAAAAAACTAATTATATATACAGTTACTAGGTTCCTTATATCACTTATAAATTACACTTGTAATTGAATATTGTAAATTAATTTCATTAACAGTAGTACTTTTGAGACATTGTTTTCTTAATAACTAGATGTTAATTGGCCATGTGTTTCTCTTTTCCTTATTCTTTTGTAAATTGTAGTTAGTGATTACTATGAAATTCTTAATAAGTGATACAACTTAATTTTAAGTTTAGACACTGATGTTATTGCAACAAATCGATGAGATTTGAGATGCTGCTGGTTCCATCTTTGTGATCCTGGGATAAATTGTATCTGTTCATGTTAAGTCTTTCGTTGAGTTTTGTTTCATCTACTAATTTTTTTGTAGTTGGATTATTGAGCATTCATATACTATTTGAATGGCTTGTTGATGACTTTTACCTAGGCATTTCTAGAACTTTATTCCATCTGGCATGAAATACTTACAACATTATGTGCTTAGGTATGTCAGTGGACAAATGATACATACATAAAAACAGCTATCATGGTGCTGACGATCTCTATAAAGGTACTCTCATCATCATTGAGTCATCAGTAATCATTTTGACGGTTTATAAGTTTTTGATTTATATTTGTATCTTATTGATGATGGGCTGTGCAATTGTAACTTTCTTAGGTTTAAAATCTTGTTAGCTTTTTTATATTAACAGGGAGCATGCAGAAATGGATGGTTCAGTGAGAAGGATAATGAAGAACTTCATATTCTTTCGAATGAGGTTTGTAAATGGTTTTTAATACGTGTATTTGTTGATAACTTGATGTTAAGTTCTCATCCATTTTTTTTATTTGTTGATAATTGTGATTGCAGATATCATCCAGTTTTTGCAGTGTTAGAGATATGAACTCAAGGGAGGGCACAACTGTTCATCAGAGCATCACAACAGTATTTTCAAGGTATTTATGAATTATGACGACCCTTTTTTAGTATTTGGATTATTGAGTTTGTTTTTGTTTAATCAATCTTTGGGTTCTGTCATATCCTCTCAGGTTCTATCCAAGAATGAAGATGGGTGAGATACTTGCATTTATTGAGGCAATGGTAATGCTTTCAGTTTTCCCTCAACTCTAATGTATTGTCTTTAAGATTTATGTACTATCTTTTTGTCTTATACTGTAGCCGGGTTACGGTGCATTTGTTAAAGATTTCCACATTACCAAGGATGCAAAGCCTCCTGATGAAAGCGTAGTAAGATTTCCATATTATGACATGTTTTATGACTAAATTTTTTTATCATTTATTCTGATTAAATTTTTTTAACCAAATGTTAGTATCACTAGTTAGTGACCTTTTAATATTGAAGTGATCAATTTTCTCCTTCACTTTTCTAAATATTTATCCCTCTAACTTCGCTGCAGCATCTATTTGTTGCTCAACCAGATAATACAGAGACATCATCATGCCTCACAAGTCCCCAGCTAGTCAAGTATATGCTTCTTTTTAGCCCCTGCACATTTTTCTCAGAAATCATTCATGCATTAAAGCGGTCTGACATGTAATTCTTTCTATTTAATTGTAGCTTTTTGGTGAATGGGAAAGCAGTTAGTGGGAGAACTTGTATTTATAAGGTTCGTGTGTGTTGATCCATGAGTGTTGCTGCTTACAGGTGGACCTTTTGCGCATTGTGGTAGTGTGAATACTCTTTTAACTTATTTTTTTTCTTAATTTTTCTATCAGGATCCTGGACCACAGATTCCAACGCCTATAACGGAATTGGTTAAGCATGGAACAAATCTTCTTCAAGCGGTGGGCCAGTTCAATGGTAATTACCGTAAACATTCCCTTAGTTTCCAACATAATTTACTTGTTTGAACTCTCTATATTAAACTGTCTGCATTTCTCTGGTAGGGAAATATATCATAGTTGTTGCCTTCATGAGTAAGATCTCAAACCCAAGCTGCCACGTGCTTCCAAATTATATACCACCTGTCGCTGCTGCATCTGATCCAGGTACACTAATGTAATGTATGATAAAATAACATAAGTGATGTGAGTACGAATATATACTTGTTTGATGTTCTTATCCATATTTTTTTTGTTTTTAATGATAGATAATGATATAGTTGAAGGGCCGTCTAGAATATCACTAAATTGCCCCATAAGGTATGCGCCCGACTTGTTTTTGAAGCTCTTAATTTCTTTATTCCCTTGTTTTCTAATTCAGTTTAATAGGTTCTATAGAGCTAGCAATTTCTTTTATCTTCTTATTTATGCCATTTGGATATGGGCTCTCTTTTTTATACAGCTTCAAACGCATAACGACACCTGTCAAAGGTCATTTGTGCAAACATCTTCAGGTGAGTCTCCATTTTGCATTACTTTTGGCAATATGGCATACATCGCTTGATCATTTAAGGATGGCGTAACCTTGGACATTGGAATATTATTTACTTATTTAGGGCTAATTAGATATAAGCTATCCTCCTTTGGTCAATTTTTCTTGTTTTCAGTAATCAACTTATTTTACCTTTTAGAAACCACCATCAAAGTTTTAAGATTATCAATTCAAGGTAACCAACTCTCTAAAGTTTCAATATGAAGTAATCTGACCTGGTTACGTTGTCTAGAATGATGCTGTAGCAGCTGAGTGTTTGTCAATTTGACCATGTTGACCTTTACAGACATGGTGCCTGATTTGGTATACTTTATATCATATACATGTTGATCTATTTTATATTACTCTTTTTTGCAGTGTTTTGATTTTGACAACTATGTGGATATAAACTCAAGAAGACCATCATGGCGTTGTCCCCATTGTAGTCAATCTGTATGCTTTGCTGAAATTCGAATTGACCGGGACATGGCGAAGGCAAGTAGCAATGTCAATTTCTACATGTTTTGTTGTGAATGGATCGATTTGAGTTTTGTTTATTTCAAATGGGCCAAATAGAAGAAATTAGCTAAAAGTTTAATGGGTCTAACGAGTTGAAGTTTTACTATTCATAGGTTTAGAGTATTAATGGAATAATATTGTATTTATAAACATTATTAACGTAATCAAAATTACTTGAAGAATATAAAATAATTTTGTGGGTCAAGATGACATGTTTCAACCAAACTGGTATTCACCCGTTTCACAACCTTGCCCAAATCAGTTTTTTTCATTCATTAAATGAATTTCATTTGATATTCTCGAACTGCCTAATGAAAACAGCTAATTTGTCCATAGGTATTGAAAGAGGTAGGTGCTAACATTTCTCATGTGAGAATCTCTGCGGATGGCTCGTGGGAAGCTGTAAATGAATGTGATGATCATGCGGATAAACAACAAGATCAATCATTACACCAAGAACCAACTCGCCCTTCGGACATGAGTGGAGTTATTATGGACCTTACGGAAGATAATGAAGTTGATAAACCCCATCAAGAAATTGAAAAAAAACCTTCTCTTGCTCAGTTGCAAGACCAACCTAATCCCAGTGATCAAATTCCCAGCCATGTGAACATGAACCATGTCCATACAAATGTTTCACCTCACATCGACAACCTATCTTTTAGACGGACGCATGAAAATGGGACATCACATGTTAGACCAAGTGTTATTATTTCTCAGGGTCAAACTGTAATCTCTGGTTCCAACAATATGCAGTTTGCTACACATGCAACCGGGACACCTAATGTCGCCATGAATCCAATGTTCCAGGGTCAAAGTCAGACTCAAATGTCTGCTTCCACTTCCAGTATGCAGTTTCAACAGCATAGCATGAACAGTACGAGTAATGGTTATAGTCCAAGGTACACGACACCTGGCAGACACATGACCAGAATCCCAGTTGCTGTTCAAGCACTTCCAGTTCAAAGACCTACAGGAATGGTTAGTGGCGACAGACAGCAACTTTCTAGATTTCAAATGGATCAGCATCAAATGATGTCTATGATGACAGCTTCAAGGTCTGAGAACATGGGCTCACAGGTACAAAAAAAACGATATATTATCACCTCCATAGTTTGTATTTAGTAACACTTTCTAGATATACAAACAAATTTCAACATCATTTAAATGTATTAAAGATTATGAAATGATAATGATGGTTCATGATCATAATACGCATACATAATTTCATATTTAAAACATGAAAATATGTATATAGAACTAAAAAGGTTAAATGACCGGTTCGGTATATATCTTGGCATGGGGTTCGGTTTAATGGACATCCCTGGTTTTACACTAATAAATAGAACACAACCTGAATTAACCCATTTATAGGTAAAAGGGTTGAATCTGCCACCTCTAGACTTCAGTTATACAATTTTAATTTATTGTTGTTAATTATATCCTTTCTAGTTATACTTTTTATTCTTAATTAAAGTCTTCTTTCCCTGTAGAATTGGGCTCATCGTGATCTCTCAAATGTTTCAAGCCAACCAGCTCAACAATTCGTTGCTCACCCGAGTCCATTTCATCAATCAAGTGGTCATCAGTTCAATTCTTATGGACAACAGTCAGTCAACCACACATTACCAAATTTGGTGCAGTCTCCTTATGTGGGTCCCACAACTGGTCAAGTAAGCAACCAACAAAATACCAATATGCCATCATTTGGCGCAACCCACCACCATGCAGGTCCCTTGACTGGTTCCCTAAGCAATCAACAACCCCAAGTCAGTGGCTGGACAGCACCCATTTCAGCTTCAGTCCAGACTTCATTATCATCTATGCCTGTGATATCATCAGAAGAGCAAAGAGGTACCAGTTTGAAGCACCATTCTACTCTTATCATAATTAATGATCTGATTTTAATGAAATGATTTAGTAGGCTTTAAAGGTGTTTTTCATGCTTACAACCTGTTTGACCCGCTTCCAATTTTCCATATCAGCTTATTTTCTGAAGTTTACCTAGGGTTGTAAACGAGCCAGGCCAAGCCGAACCCGAGCTCACCAAGCCTTGTGCTTGGCTCGTTTAGCGCTTTATTTCTAGCGCTATGCTTGTGAGAAAGCTTTCAAGCTCGAGCTTGGCTCCGGAATGGGCTTGGGTCGTTTACTATTATTATATTTTGTAGTTTACATTAGTTTTTTTATATAATATATTATTATTTAATTTTCATAATTTTATATACAATAACTGTTACTTACATAAATTTTTTATTTTTTAGATTAAATATAGTTATATAAATACAAGATTCAATTGCATATTTACCCCTATAAACACCCCTTAATTGCATATTTCCCCTACTAAAAAAATCAATTGCATATATACCCAATGTTAACTAAATGACCTTATTTAAAATGAGTATATTTGCAAATTAAAGTTGTTTATAGGGGGAAATATGCAATTGATTTTTTTGGCTGGGTAAATATGCATTTAAAGTGTTTTGGAGGGGGAAATATGCATTTAGCCACTCGAGCTTGTTTATTAAACAAGGCACAATATAAGCTCACGCTCATTTAAACTTGGCTGGATTCGAGCTTTTAGCAAGCCAACCTAAAAGTCATTGTATTTTTACCCTTTATGTGTTGCCTGACTCGTTCATACCCCTAGTTTAACCTATTTGCATGTTAAAGACCTAAAAGTATAACCCAAAGTGATATTTTTACCCTTTACGTGTTGAAATTGTCACCTAAACAGATATCATGATAATTTGAGAAATTAGTATTTTGTTCACTTCATGTGTAGGTCTTGGTCAAGCTTTAAGCACACAAGAGGCTTCAGCCAACGCAACAGCAGACCAAAACTGGCGACCAACTGGTCGCATGCGTGGAAGTTTATCTGGTCGTGCTTATTCAGAAGCTTTTAGCCAGTCCATATTTTATCCAACACAACCGATCCAGGCGACTTGCCCACCAGTTTGGAACACCCCTAGACCTTTTATACCACCCCATTTGCAAGCCCTAATGGCAAATAACGTAAATTCTAATGGTTTCATAGACGGAGCTGGTAGTTCGGTATATAATGGGAGTGGTGGTGCAGGAGTTTTTCCTCGTAAGTAGGTCACCCAGGAAGGGAACGGAACGAATATAGCAAACATAGTAAATCGAGCAGATTGTGGTTCAAATTTTGTTGACATCCGGCATATATTTACATATCCGAACATATTTCCACTGACTCTTATATGCACACATGATTATATTTAATCCTTGCCATGTAAGAGTGAAAAATGCAAACATTTTGAAGTGCTCAGTTATCTATTTGATTTGCATTATGTATAGATCCTTCTAGTGTGAGGAAATTGCCCACCGTTGTAAGTGATGCTTAATGCACGATTGGGGCATCACATATGCTAGACGTTCATTAATCATTATTAAACACGAAAACATGATGCGATGCGATCCCATCACCACATAATATGATGCATGGACTCTACTCTTCTGGCGCATGCATAGTAAAACCAAGTTTGTGATAGTGGTAACGCTGTGTTCCCGAGATTCATTAAAGGAAAGAAGTGAAGAGAAGTCATTCATTTCTCCTCTTTTTTTCTTTTTTCTTTCCTTCTTCTCCTTCCTTTCCTTCCACTTCTTTCTAATTTGAAAAGATTGATTTTAGCCTTAAATTCCCCTTCACTTCCTTCCACTTTTCTCCTTAAGTAAACTCGGGAACACACTTTTTTATTTTCTTTTTACTTCCATCCTTTAAAAAAAACTCTGAAACACAATTACTTTTTTGTTTCCTTCCACTTTCATTCTCTTCTCTTAAAAAATAAACTCAGGAACAAAGTGTAAGGGAGGAGGGAGTGGTTCTCAAAAGGTTCCAACAAGAAACTTTTTTAACCAATTAGAATATATCATGCTACTATACTCATTCTCATCTCTTTGCACCTCTTTGAGGTGGGAATGATCCTTCTAAGGTTCCTAACAAGTACCATTCAAATCATGTTCAAATCATGAAGCTCGTTCACGAGATTGCAACCTTGTTTTCAATCTCTTTTGGCAAGCTCGTTTGACAAGGTATGGTTTTCATAACAAGCTTGTGTATCTCTCTCCTTCCTTGTGAGCCACTCCCTCTTCCCTAAGATCGGTTTCCCAGTGCATGGTTTAAGAAAAAAGGGTTGTGAAACTTTTATAAAAATCTAAATTGTAAATTGCCATTTTGATCCTGGGTTTGTATCGGTTTGATTGTTTTGGTCCTTGTGTTTTTTTTTCTTGCCATTTTGGTTTGGTTCTTTCGTCAACGTTTTCTGTTGGATTTGTGTTAAATGATGAAAATACCATTGTTTATTAAAATTCATTTCAGGCCTTTTTCAAACTTCTTTATGTCATTTTGGCCATTTTTTCAACTTCTACTATTTTAGTCATTTTTCTAACTTCTGTTATTTTGGTCATTTACCCAACGTCAGCTATTTTAGTCATTTTCTCTACTTTAATTTTTAAAATAATCTCTACTTCAAGCAATGTCATGACAACCGTTCATATCATGACACTCTTTTCCACCTTAAAATATTATACAACATAAACAAAAGGCGAAAAAAAAATTGAAATTAGCTTTTATTTACTTATCCATTTAATTATTTTATTACACGTCACTCAAAATACGAATATGGTTCTGCAAAATACCTCAAGTAAAAAAAACACATATCAAAGTTCGATTAAAAAAAACGGTTCATTTTTAAATTATGTAATAATCACAAAAACATATTTATAACTCCAACTATAAACATTTTGTTTATTAACGTCTGTCTCGAAGAATACTTTATAATAATGATATTTGAATAAATTTAAAATGACTTCAAAATTTTACTTTGTCTAAGTCCATCAAAACTGAGCCGTCCCTCCTCTGCCAAAGGGGAAGACAATGGGGTTGTTTGGTGGTGGGATCTGTTTGGAGGTGGACCAATAGAATGGATATTCGATAAGATTTTATTTGGATGAGGTGTGCAGCGACAAATATTCGGTGTGTTATTAAGAAGGGTTGCTCGATGATGGTGCGTTTTATAATAATGGTAGTAGTGGTAATATTAATAATAATAACAATACTAATAATAATAATAAAAACAACAATAATAACAGTAATAATAATAGTAGTAATAATATTAATAATTCGGTCGAGGATTTGTTTGTTGTCTCCTCAGTATTTTGTTTGGTTCTTTTCTTTTCTTTCAACCCTTGGTTTTTATTTTTATTTTTAATTTCTTTTGTTCTATTAAATTTTTAATTTACATTTACGACTTTACACAGATACATAATACAACACCCAATCTGACAATGTTATTGTAAAAGATGTAACACGTGTAAATTTACAAACATGTCAAGTCGCATTGTGCGAGCATCACATGTTAATGTATCCATCATACCACGTGTAATGAAGTCACAAACGTGACGCTAGCACCGTACCGCACAGCATGTGTCAAAGTAAATAAAAAACGCACCAAATGTTGTGACACGCGACCCGAGTCTCAATCCCAGTTATTTTTTCTTTGTAATATAAAGGCATTTTATTCATTTCCACTAACTTTGATGGAAAAACTAACTCAATGATCACACTTGTAATTTTGGTATTAAAAGGCATTTTAAACATCGTTCACTTTTTATAGTTTGGTTAGTGACCTAAGTCATTTGGTTGGCTTCAAACCATACATTTTATAGTTCTTGACAGATGCTTATGTCTAACAATTTCCCACTTCACAACTTCCACCATCGTGATATGGAAGCTTCTTAGTATCTCTCTTGTGAAACGGTACGGGAATTTCGCGTGACGTGTTTCCAATCTTAACTCTCTCGACGACATTTCAGCGCTGCGTTACCTTGCTTTCCCGGCTACTATCAACTACCAATCGCCACTGGCCCCTAATTTTCGGATGTCCGGAACGACGTTTCAGCCTAGTAATAACGTATTTCTATTTTTGTCTACGTACCCTTTTGTCGCAAAAGATGCTCATCATCGTTGTAGAGAACCGGAGTTGCACGTTTGAGTCGGAAGCCATATCTACAAAATGCAAGGTCAGTAAACTTAAAAGAATATATATATTCTTTTAAGTGTTGAAAATGTGAATCTATAACTTACAAATGACTTGGAATAAAATACTTTGGCATATCAGCCTTACAACAAGGTTGTCAATCAGACCAAAAATAACCAGTACCTATTTTCTTACGCACGGTACCAGTGCTGCAAAGTGTGTGTTTTTTCTTTCACAATTAATCCTTCATCTTCTAAATATGCTGGCCAACTAACCTGCTCATTGTCTTGACGCTGAGCTAACAAGTACACCTTTTAGTTATTCTTGACCTATATTTTTAATGATGGTTTCGCTGCAGGTCGGTTTTATGCATTTGAGAAAGCCCATAGGCTTGACCCCACTTCTACTGGGCATGGTGTTTGTCAGTTCAAAACTGCCCTGCTTCAGCGGCTTGAAAGGGTAAGTGCACTAGATGGTGTAATGGTTTGTTGGAAAATAACTTTACTGATGTGATGATGTAGAATGTGGGTCACTTAACGAGTCTTAGTTTCTCTATGTATTTAGCTATACAATCAATGAAGAATCATGTTTTATTGAACCAAGAAAATGATCCAACCTTGATTGGGAGAATGAAAAAAAGTGATGCGCGTGAAATGATGAGTTTTTATTGACATTACTAGAGTTTTTATTGACAAGGCAGAGTTGTTTCTTTGTCTTGAGTTCCTTTTGTTTAGGTATTGTTGTGCTTTTGGTTGGTTGAGTTTTATTATTTTTTAGTTTTAATTATTTGCAAATAGACTTTGGGTTTCAAACTTTTGGTTACAAATTTTTATTTTGTGTTGTGGTTGCATGCGTTCTTGTAATGTTTCTTTCGGTAGTCAAGTTCTATAGAGTGACTTATTTTTTACTTATCGGTTTTTCGTGTTTTAGGTGGTGTTGAGTTTGTTTTGCTGCTTTCTTCCTATTGCTAATAAGTGGTAAGTTCTTGTGCTATGTGTTGTGACGTTTGCTGTGCTTCAGTATGATTGGAGACTATTATACTGATAATGATAATGTCGGTTTGTTTTGTTAATGGTATTCATTAGCGTATTAAGTAGGTTAAAAGATAACATAAAAAAATAAAATCTTTGTTACTTGGATCATTAACTTATGGGCATTTTGACTATGGCACAACAATAAGGGATATACACGGCTAAGATGGACTATATATTGAAAGTGTAACCAAAGTTATCCAAATTTGACAAGCCATTTAAGACACTTTATAAGCCATTCACAAAGAAATATAAGCCTTTCAACCTTAATTGTATTTTTAGATTCATGTCTCTTATAATTTATTTTTGGGTAAATCATTTTAATGGGATGTTTTGTGTTTTAGGTTATTGCTGATATAGCTATGGGTAATGCTTGATTCACTGTGCTTTTGATTTTTGTTACACTCTCCTTCAAAGTTGAGTACCATTTCTCTATTTGTTGGGTTGTTGTTTGATTTATGTTAGTAAATAGTGGTTTTTTTGTGCTTTCATGTATTTGTTCTAGAATTTAAAAATACAAATTCATTAAATCAGGGAATATAATGAACTGTTGTATGAGATATACTTTTTCGTCATGCCCAAGTTATGCACATCCATACAAACAACCATTTTTCCATCCATGGACAACACTACAAGAAACAAATTATTTTCACAAATCTACTTAGTGGAGACCAAAGTTGCAATTTAATAACTTGCTTTCATATTTAGTATGTGTTAATTAGTGTCATTGGGTATCAGTAATGACCAAATCGACCAGAAGGCCAACGGCTTAAACTTCGTCGATCGAAGAAGAGCAGCGTGATGCAATATGCCTACAGCCCCTGCACTCCAGCTCATAACATAATCAAAGAGTCTCCTCTCAGCTCTGACACCATTTTCAAGCAAGGTTTCTACATACTTATATTATTTTATTATATTGTTGTTGTCATGAATAAATAGTTCTTATAAAAGAATTTTCTAATTAGAACAATATTGATGCAGAGTCATGCAGGTCTATTTAACCTCTGCATAGTGGTGCTTGTTGCTATAAACAACAGGCTCATCATTGAAAATCTTATGAAGGTGCTTGTATTGATCTTAACTTGATATTTATTGTTTGTATTTTCACTATTAATTTAATCTATAGATTACTTTTATAGTACGGTTTATTGAAAAATGTAAAATTTTTGTGGATTGCCTTAATTTCACTTGCTTTGTTATTGGCCAAGAATGTTATGTCCAGCACACCAAAGATCCCTTATTACATTTTAGCCGCAATGCTGACGTTTGCACCCAAGATGCATCAAACAATCAATGCAAAAGAATTTGATTCTAAGCTAAACATGACTTCTTAGGTGGGGTTTGGATTGCATATTAACAATGTTTTTTTTAGCTTGTTCTGTTTTGTTATAGTTGCTTTTGAATATCCAGGTGATGGTCGAGGTATTGGTCTAGGTGGTGGTCAAATGGGTGGTCGAAGTGGTGACAGAGGTGTTGGGCAAGGTAGTTGTTCAGGTACGTAGTTGTACTTCACTTCAAAAAATTTATTCAAAAATTTTATTGTACTTTCATATTTTGTTCACTGTAGAATAATAGAGGCATTGCTTCACTAATATAAATTTTGGATTTGAAGTATCCACCACTTTATATAGATACTTACACTTTATCTATAAATTCATAAAGCTAAAATTGATTTAGAATTTTTATTAAGTTAAACAGTAAGGGTAGTCATGGTATTTAGATGTTTGCTTCAAAAAACTTGTAGTTTTAAAGCATAGTTAGTATCTTTAAGTTCAACAGTTGGGCCATATTAAAATTTTCTTTGTACATAACATCTGATAGCGTGTCTTGTATAGGAAATTTGTTAATGAAAGTGGTTTCTTTTCTAATGTTGAATGTTTGATATTTTCTTTTGTATTTTAAGTTGATAATTTAATATAGCTAACTGATTGACCTTGCTATCTCGTTTTAATTAAGGAGTGGTGACGGAAAGTATGAGCAATGTATTTTGAAGGAGCTCCTTAAAGAAAAAGAAAGGACGAGGAGTTGGTGATGGAAATGAAGCCATTAAGTTAGGCTAAAAACAATTTATGTTGAATGTTTGGTATTTTATTTTGTATTTTAAGTTGATAGTTTAATATAGCTTTGAATATTTTATAAATGGTTAATTTTAAAATATATGAGCACTAGTAGCTTATTTTCATTTATAATAAATGGTGACAATAATCTTCTTGCATTGGCAGTTGCAAATTGTGGCAACAAAAACTAGTAACAAAACGGTCGCAAAATGTGGTCGTAGGTAGCATAAAACATGTTGCAAGATTTGCGATGGAATAGCGGTAGCAAGATTTGCGACGGAAGTAGCGGTCGCAAGATTTGCGACGGAAGTAGCTGTCGCAAGATTTGCGACCGAATTTCTTGTCGCAAAATAAAAGCGGTCGCAATATGGTTGCTATAGGGCAATAGAGACGAGCGTTTTTTCAACTGACTTTTTGGTTGCAAAGTGGTCTCAGACAGCCTTTTGAGACCGTTTTGCGACCGAAATGGCCGTCGCTATTGCCAAATTTTCTAGTAGTGATAGTTTTTTTATAGTGTACTCTTTTTTTATATTACTAGGTTTTTTTCCCGTGTAATACACGGGTTGAATGATAAATACGATATTTTTTTATTAATATAGAAGATTTGTTATTAGAAAAGATAAATCAAATAAATATAAATAATTATTTTAATTTTATATAACTTAATTATTCTATTAAAGATGTATAATTACTATTAAAATCTACCTATTCTAATAATTGAGTAACACATCCACATGTCATCATTTTAACTACTCCACATAGGATTTTGCTTAGGTGTCATGTTCTAAATTAATTTGATAGAGAATTTTTAGACGGGTCATGGTATGCTCCATATTCGAACTAACCCGATATGTTTAAATTAAAAATTCACAAATTATCATCAATTATCTCCTAACCCGATATGTTCAAATACAAAATTTACCAATTATAATGATCTATATCTTAACCCGATATGTACCAAGTATAATGAATTATCTACTAACCTGATATGATCAAATAAAAAACTTATCAATTATTATAATTTATCCTAACCCGATATGTTCAAATTAAAGTTTTACCAATTATCATTAATTATCTCATAACTCGATATGTTCAAATAAAAAAAATTAACAATTATCATGAATTATCTCATAACCCGATATGTTCCAATAAAAATTTACCAACTATTATAAATCATATCCTTTATTGTAACATATGATTTTTTATATGAATATATTTGTAAATATCCAAATCGATTTAATAAGAGATATGTTAAAAATAAATTTGATATGTAAATTGAGTTAAAACTTATAAACTAAAATCCGTGTAGTACACGGGTACTAATCTAGTAAGTAATATTATTAAAATTACGATTATATCAAATGAATATAGTTGAAATCCAAAATAAATAAATTTAGTATTTTCATAACGATTATTCAAATTAAAAAATTATCAAAATCCTACTAATAAGTAGTTATAAGATATAGATGGAGATTAATGATATAAGTTTTTTTTCAATTGTTTTTAAAAAATAATAAAATATATTAATAAGATATATGTTAATTATCGGGTTAAATTCAAACCCAGAAACCAAGTTGAAGATCCGCATAAAATAATATATAGGAAAAATGTGAGTTTGACACATAGGAAAAATCGTAGGTGGACATGCTAGAATCATGCCATGTGTATTTGTTACTCAATTATTAGAATAGGTAGATTTGCAAACCCGTACCTAGACCAGATAAAGGTGAAAGTAGTCTCGACGAACTACTAGGAGAAGCATCGTATCATGGAAGCGACCAAGACACAAGCGCACGTGTGTTATAGTCGTGAATTTAATGTTACATGCTAGGTTAGTTGCTCCCTAAATGACATGTTAGTTTTGAATTGTTGGTTTCTTTTCATTTTAAAAGTATTTATTTTATTTCATTTAAAAGAAAATCGTATTTTTTTTATTGTACTCTTTTTTTATATTATTTGCAAAACCTTTACATAGAGCAGATAAAGAAGAAAGTAGTCTCGACGAACTACTAGGAGAAGCATCGTTTCCTGGAAGCGACCAAAACACAAACGCACATGTGTTATCGTCGTGAATTTATTATTACATGCTACGTTACTTGCTCCCTAAATGACAGGTTAGTTTTGAATTGTTGGTTTCTTTCCATTTTAAAAGTATTTATCTTATTTCATTTAAATGACGTTCATTTTCGTTGTGGAGCATCGGATTCCACGTTTGAGCCACGTGCCTTTGCCAAAATTAGGAGGTTAGTAATTTCTAAAACATACATTTTTTTTAATATTGTAGTATTTGTTTTATATTATTTGCAATTACAGGATGCCGTTATATCGCAAGAGAGGATACATGTTTGTTATATTATTTTCACAATTTATTTTTTTAATGCATGAGACGTTCATTGTTGTTGTGGAGTACCGAAGTTACACGTTTGAGTAACAAGCGATTAAAGAACACATTTTTTTATTTTGTATTATTTGTTTTATATTATTTATAACCTAGAGCAGATGAAGGTGAAATGAGTCTCGACCAGTTACTAGGAGAAGCATCGTATCATGTAACCGACCAAGACATTAATGCACGTGTGTTATCGTCGTGAATATAATGTCACATGTTACGTTACTTGCTCCCTAAATGACATGGTAGTTTTTGAATTGTTGGATTCTTTTTATTTTAAAAGTATTTATCTTATTTCATTTAAATGACGTTGATTTTTCGTTGTGGAGTATCGGATTACACGTTTGAGCCACATGCCAATGCCAAAATTGCGAGGTTAGTAATTTCTAAAGCATACATTTTTCTTAATATTATAGTAAATATTTGTTTTATAATATTTTCAATTCAATTACAGGACGTCGTTCTGTCGGAAGAGCGGATACAGGTTTGTTATTATCTTCATCTATTTTTTGGTTGTTTAAGCTTGTGTAATTCAGTTATTGATTACTTTTAGGGTTATTTGTAATTAGCTAATGCGCTCAGTTTAGGTTTATATACGGTCCATACGCATTATATATTAAGGGTTGTACTTAATCCACTTTTAACATCGTTCACTTTTTTATAGTTTGGTTTGAGACCTAGGTCTTTTGGATGGCTTCAAACCATAACGGTTATCACTTCCAGCGTCATATGCTACAAACTCTAGACTCCGTGCAGGCGGCGATACGTCTTGTTCTTTGCTATATTCTTTCAAAGTTTCCCTTCTTAGTGAAGTTCCACTTACATGCTTGGCAAACATTTTTCATTTTATATCATTTGTTAATGTTGAAATATAGCCATTATATTTAAAACTATTTTTAAATACTCGTACATAAATTTAATCTAAAAATATAGAAAAAAATATGCTGAAAAAGGTGAATTTAAAAAATCGAATCACTAATAGAAAAAACATTCGAGAGGGCGTTTATAAAAGAACGGTAACAAACTGAACGATATTAAAAAGACATTTAAAACAAGATTTAGGACCCGTAAAGTTTATAAAGGGTGAAGATGGACGGATTTTAGTCAAGGAACATGAAATCAAACAGAAGTAGCAAACTTACTTTCACAATATTTTCAACGATACAAGGGTTGACCAACAAGCGATCAAATTGGGTGATGTACGGACAACACTTAGGAAGATAGGAAGGGCTAAGGCAGTGGGCCCGACCAACATACTGATTGAGGTGTGGAAGTGTTTAGGAGATGAAGGAGTTCGATGGCTAACTATTTTGTTCAACCACATTTTCCGCTCAGGTAAAATGCTTGATCAGTGGAGGACCACTGTTGTAGTGCCTCTATAAAGACGAAGGAGACGACCAATGTTGCGGGAACTATAGAGGGATTAAGTACCCTGACACATAAGTTAGACCGTATAAGTAAAAAGTTATTTAAGGACATGTTAGGAGTGGCTAGTTTTTTTTTTTTTTTTTTTTTTTTTTTTTTTTTTTTTTTTTTTAACGGCAGGAGTGGCTAGTATAGTGCATAAAGGAGGGGAGACTGAGATGATTTGGGCATGTTAAGAGAAGGGGTGTAGCAACGCAAGTAAGAGCAGCGGAAACCCAAACTCACTTGGAATGAGCAAATTATACATGATTTATGAGAGATGCGCCTCTTAGGGGATATGGTCCAGGATATGGGTTTGTGAAAATGTAGGATTGGTTTTAGATTTTTAGGGATGTTGTAGATGTAGCTTAACTATGTTTGAAAGGCCTAGATCTAGGTAACATAAGGGAGTTTGCATGCATGATCCATCCATCCTTGCTCTATTTTTATCATTAGCGAGAACTTTTCTTTATATACATTCTTTGTTGTTTTTGAGTTAGAAGTCTCCCTGGTAGCAACCTCTCTTTTACTTACGAATAGAAGCAGGGCTCATCTCTATCTTACCCTCTCAGACCCTAACAATAGCTATGCTACTAGTGAATATTTACCTGGAACGATTGTTGTAATACATGTATTCATTGGTAGATACCAGATGACTTATTCTATAATATACCGATTTGAAGGATTTGACGATAGAACCTTAAGTCGCCGTTGGAGGCATTGTTGTTTCTAGTAGTCATACACC
The DNA here is from genome assembly GCA_030867185.1 of Tagetes erecta. NCBI lineage: Eukaryota > Viridiplantae > Streptophyta > Magnoliopsida > Asterales > Asteraceae > Tagetes > Tagetes erecta. The sequence goes on along the minus strand of CM061492.1, from coordinate 18,357,217 downwards.
GTCAAATGTATATATTTAAATAAGGAAGTGCAGCATGCTAAGATGAAGAAGGATGTAGAAGAATGACAAGAACACCGCTTCCAGCTTCAATACCAGTTCCAAGGGTATGATGCCCGATATTTAGAGGTGCACAAAATACTTTGTGACTCTGTGACCTTAGCACTAAAAATTTATTCAATCTGATTTTAAGTGACCCTATAAACTAGAGTAAACTGCAGTTTTGGTCTCTGTGTTTTCATATTATTAATAGTTTTAGTCTCACTTAACAGTTTTGGTCCCTTGAGAAATGGTCCCGAACACTAACTTCATCTAATTTTCCGTTAAGTCTCTCACACGTGTACCCGCATTTGAGGGTAAAAATGTCATTTCTCCTCCTCTTTTTTCTAGGACATCATATAGGTTAACATTTTTATTCAGTCGAATGTCAAAAAGAGTGGAAGAAATGACATATTCCTGTTGGAGGCATTGGAGGCATTGTTGTTTCTAGTAGTCATACTCCGCATGTGAGAGAGACTTAACGAAAAATTGGATGGAGTTAGTGTTTGGGACTATTTTTGTTAGAAAACAAAAACACAGAGACCAAAACTGTTAAAATAAAACTAAAATTATTAATGGTATCAAAACACGAAGATCAAAATTACACTATACTCCCTGTAAACTATTATATTATTATATCTATACTCAATAACAACCCATTAAATCTTGTACAAGCCCAATTTCATGGCCCAGTAAGTCCACATATATAAGTTTCAATCATGAAGCTTCAAGAAATTGATCGATTACTCCAGTGCTAGCGCAATCAAAATCACCGGCCAAACGATCACAGGTTCGATCAGAATTTTAAACCTTTTATCACTCATTTGTTTGTATTCAGTTATATGATTATACTGAAAATTCAGTCTACGTTTGATCTATGCAATACTTCAATTCATACGATTAGGTGAGAAATTTTACATCCAATTTGATGATATGCAATTTTGTTCCTAGTTCTTTTACTCAGAAACACGAAGCTGATTCGTTAATTTTAGGAGGATGATGCTAAAGTTTGTTTGATTATATTGTTTCATGGCTGATTATGTCAACATTGTGTTTCAATTTGAACTGGTTTATGAGATGTATTTGTTATTAGTATGTAAATTATTTGGGGGAAATGAAATGTAAGCAGTGAAAATCAATCTGGCTTAAAGTATTGCAAGAACTGATCTTAGTATGGAAGCTTACAAGTTGTTTAATTACTTGCATCCAATATATCGGCTTTGTTCGTAGCTTCTCGCTTTAGAGGCGGATGCGTGTGTGGGGAGGGGGATTTTTCATGGATTCTAGGCAGAAAATTGAGTTGTTTTGGTTTCTAGGTGATTTGCTAGTCGCAGTATCGGATGTGGCATACCATGGTGCCATGTCATCACGTCTGCTACTGCGTTGAAGGATCACCTAGAAACCAAAACAACTTCATTTTCTACCAAAACAATCTAACCTACAACATTATAAACTTGTAAATGGAAAGAAGGATGTTTGCATTGAAAGTTGAGTGCATTAGTTGGTTTAAAAAACTCAACTTATTTTGGTTTAGGGTATGAACATACAAGTAAAGCAGTTGTTTTAGTTGAGCAAAACATTAAGATATCTTGGTTTTTACTCCGGCTTTTAATATCTGTGAGTCGTAACTTGGTGCAGAACTTTTCATAGAAACAAGAAAACAACAACCTATATGCGCGGAATAGCTGCATTATCCCAGGCTAAGAATAAACTCAACACCATATATCCTTTAAAAACATCATGGGGTAACATTAGTTTTAGTTTTAATATTGTTTGTCAAACAACTAATTATTTTCTATAATAATCCTAACTTTACACATATCGCGCAGTCGCCACCTTGACCCCAAAGAAGATAAAGGATGATGGTTTTGAGAACAAAGAACAAATGAAGAAGGAGGAGATTGACCCGATTGTTACTTTCAGCAAGCCACCACCAGTTCCACCGGTACTTGGGCCGCTTGTTCTTCTATCGCTATGGGAAACATGGTCAACTCCAGATGAAAAATGAAAGGTGATGTTTTCTACCAAGGAAAATGTTTTGCGTTTTCTTGTCTTGCAATATCATATGATCGTGACTCGTGAGTGGACTAGAATCTTTATCGTTATAAATCTACTGTAGTTATGTAAATCTTTAGTAATAATGTTTGTTCTACTCTGTCTGAAGATGTTTGAGGATACAATGTAGTGCAGTCAATGTTGTGAACTTAATACAATTTTGTGAGGATGTTTGCATGTTTAGACATGTCTTTGTAGATGATTTAGAAACATGATTTTTGCTTATATGTAATGCATGGAGAACAACATTCAACATAGGCACTTGATGTCCAAAAATAAATTGGGTTTCATAATTTTGATTTTAGTAACATTTTAATAAAAGTGGTTAGGGAAATATGTAATTATGGGTGTTCACAAAGGGGAAATATGCAATGTTTGTTCTACTCAATTTTTTTAATTTCCCTGGTCTTTCTTAAAACATTTTTTCTTTAATGACTTTTTTTTAAAGTATTACTGTTTGTTTAAAGTCTTGCCTGTTTTTTTTCATTTTAGTACCACACTTGTATTTTTTGGTTGATTATTAACCCAAGTTTTGTAATTCGTCTTCATTGCAGTATATTTGACTAACAAAGTTAACTTTTTTGTAAAGTTCTCTTGAAAAGACGAAAATACCATTGTTACCAAAATAGACATTATAAACATATTTATAAAATAAAAAAGAAAAATGTTATTTTAAGAAAATGGTTTTTATAAATGTATTTTTTTTATGGTATAATTTCATATATACCCCTACAAAGTTGCATAATATCATATTTACCCTTTGTACAAGTTTTTAATGCATAATGTACAACACTTTTTAAGCATGCAAAGGGTAAATATGATATTATGCAACTTTATAGGGGTATATATGAAATTGCCCCTTTTTTTATTATCATTCGGTATAATACCGTTTGTTTTTAAATGGTTTTTTAATATCGTTCGGTTTAATAATACCTAATCAATGGAGGTAACATGCCTAATCAATGGAGGAAGTGTTGTAGGGCCTCTATAAAGACAAAGGAAACGCCCAATGTTACGGGAACTATAGAGGGATTAATCTATCAGGACACACAAGGTTAGACCGTATAAGTAAAAAAATTTTAGGGACATGTTAGGAGTAGCTAGTATAGTGGATAAAGGAGGGGAGGCTGAGATGGTTGGGCATGTAAAAAGAAAGGACATAACAACGCCAGTAAGAGCGGCGGGAACCCTCATAGTGGAAGGGAAGAAGTGTATAGGTCGACCTAAACTCACTTGGAATAAGCAGATTAGACATGATTTATGAGACATGCGCCTCTTAGGGGACATGGTCCAGGATAGGGTTTGTGAAAACGTAGGATTAAGGTTAAAGATTTTTAATGATGTTGTAGTTTAACTATGTTTGAAGGGCCTATACCTAAGTAACATAAGAGAGTTTGCATGCATGTTCCATCCATCCTTGCACAATTTATATCATTAGCAAGAACTTTTTTATATACATTCCATATTATTTTATGCGTGTGTTGTTTTTGAGCTAGAGGTCTCTAGTAGCAACCTCTATCAATAGAAGTGGGGCTCATCTCCATCTCACATTCTCAACCCTATCAATAGCTATGCTACAAGTGAAATTTTACTAGGAACGATTGTTTCATCTTCTATTCCACCCTCCCAGACCCTACCAATAGCTATGCTATAAATGAAATTTTACTCTGAACGATTGTTGTATTGATGAATACATGTATTTATTGGTAGATACCAGATGACTTATTCTATAATATACCAGGATTGACAAGAGAACTCTTGGTCGCCGTTGGAGGGCGTTTCTAGTAGTCATACTATGTCAAATGTATACTTTTAAATAAGAAATGCATCATGCTAAGATGGAGGATGTAGAAGAATGACATTTGGTTAATAACATGTTGCGGTTTTGGTTGATAATCGGTTTCCGTCATTTAACTGGTTATTTTATGCACCTCTAGATACCAGGCATCATACCCTTTGAGCGGGTAAGGAATAACCGGTTAGATTTTTTTTAACCTAGAATTCTAGGTTGATATGTGTTTCTATGAGCAGCAATACCCTATTTTTAAGGTCTTCTAACTTACTCCTAGCCAGGTTTTAACAATTTAACCTAGTGGTCTCAAAGAGTCTGACTTTCACCGGCGCAAGAGGCATTCGGGTTCATACATAAACCGCTAAATTTACCGGTGGTATACCGTATACCTAGTAAGTTTAGTGACTAAGCTTAAACATAACCGCGATAAACACACCAAAGCCTAAGCTTAAACATAACCGCGATAAACACACCAAAGTAATCAAATATTTAATAAAATAGACGTCATGTACAACATTTTCTCATCACATAAAAAAAGATAAAAGTCTCCTCAAGAACTTCAATGTTAAAAATCAAAGTAAATTTCATTCACAAAAACACTCCTTCCCATTTTAAGATTCAAAGATTTACCTCTAGTAACCTGGGGCTGGATAACCCTGTGGAGGGTAACCAGCAGGCGGGTAGCCTTGAGCTTGAGGTGGTGGAGGGTAACCAGCAGGTGGGTAGCCATGAGCTTGAGGTGGTGGTGCCACAGGGTAACCAGCAGGTGGGTAGCCATGAGCTTGAGGTGGTGGTGCTGGAGGGTAACCATAGGGTTGTTGTCCATACCCGACATTAGGAGGATATGGTTGATCAATCCTTGACATTTGTTGCATGGGTGGAATCGCCATTGGTTGTGGTCCAAATTTTCCATCTCGTTTATCCATTTCCACCTTGTGTTGTGTCTGCAGGATTAAATCCTTTAAATGTAAAAGACTACATTGAAGATAAATGAGCACACAATCTTTGAAGTCGTAAACAGGACCAGACTCCCATTTGGTGTCTAACCAATATAACTAGAGGTGGCAAAATGGAAATTATGTTCTATCTTTAATGGGTCAGATGGGTTAACATAAAAAAATCTAACTAAAATGAAACTGGTAAAAAATCATCTGAAATGTATCAAATACATAAAACTATCTATATTACTTTGTTGGAAAATGTAAAACAAACGACTGTAGTAATATAGATTTTGTGATCATATCCAACAAATTAAGAGTCTACATAACTTAGAAAAGCGAAAAATACCTGCATACACGCACAAACCCTACAAAAGGTAAATTAGAAAAGAAATGTTAGAGCTCATCTTTGATAAAATTTGCTTTGAAATGTATGAGAAAAGGAAATGACTTACGTGCAATAAACCATATCAGCTAAGCAATTAAGCAACTGAGATGCCTCACTGAGTTCTTCGCTTCCAACAAGGCAAGCAACAATGGAGAATATACATGCAAGTTGTTGGAGGCAAAACATGAAACCCTACATTGCGACCGCAGAGCAAGTTAGTGAAAAGGTAAATGAGTAAATAGTGACGAACTTTAAAAGGCTTCATGAAGAAATTACAATGATGCAATTATCACATTGTGTTGTTTGTATGTTAAACTCATCTTGCAATAGAAACCGAGTAGATGCTACCGAGTTCCCAAAGCATAGGAAGACCTGAGGATTGCAAACAAAAAAAAACAATACACAACTATTATGAATAGAACCAAAGTTTAATAAATAATAAGTAGCTATAATAACATAACTCTAACATTTCATAACAGTAAGAGATCATACATAGAAATCAAAAGTATGTTCAAAAGCCGAAAATACGTAAAGGATTATGGCTTATTTCCATGTCACATCTTAATCATGTCTACAAGGCCAAATAACAATATAACATAATGAATGATGGTTTATTTTAATGTCACATCTTATTCATGAAATGAGTAATGCATATAACTCCGTAAGAGACTAAATGCAGATTAAGTTCATGATGTATTGAATAATGATAACATGTAAGATGATTAACCACTTTGTACACTTAACTATATAAAGAAGAAGTGGAATTGCATACCTCAGTGCAAAGGCATAATTCAGGACATTTACTTTCACCACACCTACCACTGCATGGCATATATCCAGCACAGCATGTATACCTATGACAAACAGAGAACAATGTAAATTATGAAATTGTTACTCTACATTGAAGATTTGAATTTAGATGATGGGATAATTTTACATACCTTGACATATCATCATAGAGAGCACGCTTACGTAGTAAGTATGAGACACATGGTCCACTGCCATTCACATAGAAGGTACAGAAAAGTTGCATTAGTACTAAAAATAAGCATTTTAGATAATTGTGTTACTCAAACCAAATCATAAAAGAAAAGAAGCAACTGCAAGAAATCAAATATTAATCTCCACAATTGTGATAACATTCCCATTGTTATATGCTTCTACGTTGAACTGCTAACATCCATGGCTTCTGTTTTGATACAAGGAGACAGCTTACAGTATCTTTTTTAGAACAGCGGCTGATGCACTCGGAAGTGAAAGGACCGAGATCGAAACACCGCCTTTAACACCAATAGGTGTTTCCGTCAGCAAGGAGGCTCCCCATTACTGCGAACGCAACGGAGGCTCACCACAACCCTCCTTACGAGCCAAATTGACTGGAGTCGAAACTCGTCAACCAACTGTTCCAGGAAAAAACAAGGCAAGAACCTTTAACCATGCCACGTAAAACCTTAGCTTGGACACAAAGCCAGGTGATAGCCCAGGACACAGGTTACAGTTTCTAAATAGAACTTTCATGAAGCTCTATCAATATCATACTTGTAACAAATTATACTATCTATATAGACCATAATACAAATGATCAAACATCAATACATAATCCGCATTGTACTATTGTAGATCAAATCCATAGTTTCAACAATCAAATGAATGCAAAACTTAAGTTCTACATAACAGATCGAAGATCTACAAAAAAAAAAAAGAAAAAAAAAGGTCAGAGTTAGGCTCTTACCACCACAACGCGAAGCAACAATCTTCACGAACAAGCGTACAGACATGCAAATGAATTAGAACAAAGGAAATAAATCAAAAAAATTAACGATGAATTAGAGATATGATTGATTACAAGGAGTGTCTGCAGATATTGTGTTCATGAGATTTGTATGCCATAGGTTTCGATAGTCCTGACGGAGCTGCATCTTGTCCAAATACTCTTGAGACACCATTTTTGATAATCGAAATTGAGCTTCGAATCGAATGAAGTTGAATTGGAAGAAGATGTAAGTGAATTGAAAAAAGCCCCAAAGTATGCGACGTTTGACTTGGATCGGAGTTGACGTGATAACAAGGAACAAACCGCGTGACCTTCAAGGGAAGAAGACTTTTTGAGTGTTAATTATGTAACACACCCCTTTGTTTTTACAAAAGTTTTAAGAGCCCTATGAAGAATTTGTGGGGGGTTTTAATACACACTAGGTTTAACATCCGTGTGTTACATACGGGTTAAATAATAATATTTATAAAGAAATCATTATCATTATGTTTAAAGATTTGTAATTTGTAAATATTTAATTTTTAATGATATTGCCCCATCAACTCATGCATGACACTTAATATTTTCCCTCTTAAACTTCCTATTATGGATTAAAAAAATTCCCTCTAAAAGTTAACCTCTAAAACCTTGATTTATTAGATAGATGTTAAAGAAAGTTGCGTGTTGCAGTGAGGTGTTGATACGGTGGTAAATGTACATCTGTAAATGTAAAGTTTATTTAAAGTAAATTTATATTGAGACGTGGATGAGAAAAAAATGTTATGATGAATAAAAGACATGGATAAACAAAACCATTTTATGTAAAATAGAAAATAAAACTTGATTTAGTTTTTGAAGAATTTTATGTAAAGATAGAAATTAAAACTTGATTTAGTTTTTGATAATTTGTATCTTTTTGTTTTAGTAAAAAGTTATGCCGAAATGTATGGTAAGAGTGATGGAAAATCATAAACAGTAAAAAATAAAGAAACGAAGAAAAAAACTATAAAAAAGAAAGCAAATAAACCTCGAACACTCTTTTGAAAGCAAAGGTTTGGTCTGCATGTACCACTAGGTTGTGTCACCCTTTGAGCTATAACTTCCAACGATCTTCATCTATTATATACCTTAAAAATGTTAAGTAAAAAAATAAAACAAGATAAACATACATGTCATAAGTCATGACCTTAATAGCTATATAGTTACTATTCTTTAAGCAGTTAGTCAGTAGTTCTTTCTGAAACTAACTATTTTTAGCGGTAGCCGTTATATAATGACATGTTTATCTACTTTTAATAGTAAGAAATAAATTTAGTAACATGTTGAGTGTTGTTGACGTTTGATGTAAGAAATAAGTTTACTAACCGATTCATGTATTATTAAGGGATAGTTTCTGTAAGTTCATTTAAGTTTTGAGGGTTTAAAAGGTTAATTTAGTTATGGTTGATTGGGATGGAGTGCGCCTAAAAAACAAAAGCAAATCGGCCAACTTGAAATGTAAGTTGATCATGTAAGAGCTTTTTTTAATTGTTACCCATATATGAGTGCTTAAGAACATCCCCACTTGTGTTTTTGAAGGGTGTTTTAAGCTTATGTCATGTTCTTAAAGGTTTTTTTTTGCCTCATTTTTTTTTTGCCATATCCGTGTATGAGGATGAAAGGGTTGTATGAGAGAATGAGAAAGAAAATATATACTTTTAATAGATGTTTTTCTTGTGTGAAGAACGATACAAGTGATGAGATTCTAAAACTTGTTATTGTATTGAATTCAAACAGTGTGGGTCAAACGTGTGCGACTGTGCGTCTTGCTAACTTCACGTTTTACCCACAATGTTATAAATAATAATATTTTTTAGTTTGACTCAACTTTGATATATTTACGACTTTGGTATTTTGATTTTGACTTCTAATGACGTAGGCAATTTACAACTTTGACTTCTTACTCTGTTTTAACATATAACGACTTTGACTTAGTTATCATTTTGACATTTAGATATATATCCGTCTTTTATATGTGTCGCATTACGACTTTATACTGTAATGTGCTATACATGAGTGTGTGACGAAATCACATACGCAAAACTTGATTGCCGCATCGCACTACCTAGTTATGAGTAGTTTGTACCGATTTTATAAAGTAAAAAATGTTTCTTGACACATACGATACTTAGATAATCCATTTTTTAAGGGTGATCTTTCTAGAAAAAGGTAAAGTTAATGGTATCTTTAGACAACCTTTTCAAATTACAATATAATATAATGTAAGCGCACTAGTTTGTAGTTTTTTTAGTATGGTGACAACAGAGAATATGGAGGTTGATGCATATAAACTGCCCTCTCTTTGCAAACGATTGGTGAGTCTTCTTTTTGAGAGAGCTAGTGCCATCTCTCTCTCTTGCTTTCAAGTGCTTTTGGCCACCCTCAAGTAGGGTCATAGTTTCAAGTTTTACCCTTTCATTATCAAGAAAGAGAAGGTAAGTTGTAACTTAGACTCGCGTTTTCCTTGAAGAACTGAAGGTCGTGATGAAAAGTGTACGTCCATCCTTTTTAAGATAGTTAGCATCCTGCTTCAAAAAAATTGCAATGGTAATCTTCCACCCGTTAAAACAACACCAACGTTCAAGTCTCACCCTACAAGTGAGACAAAAATAGTTAATTTCAAGTCGTCAAAGATTCAGTTTTTACCTTTTCACTTAATAACATGTGACTTTTCAAGATTGTCATAGACTAAAGTTCACTTTTTCCATGTTCTTTGAAAGATTGTCGTAGTCTGGAGTTACACTGTTTTCAAAGTCTATATGATAATTCAAAATTCAATCATACCCAATGGCTTATGATATGTGTGAATTCGAAGAATGTTTCTTCAATAATCCATTCTCTCCATTGAGTGATTCTTCCTCCATTGACATCCTAAAAACAATCCAAGAAAACAATCACAATTTGAACCCTTTAACCCATAATATTCTTGACACCCCATTTAATGAAATTGACCATTTTACCCCCACCATCACTAGCACTACCACCACTTTCTCTACATCCCCACCATGCCACCAACTTCAAAGTCTATATATCTACCAAATGGGCAATTCAGTAAATTCACCAGACTTGTGTCCTCTTAAGATCAAAACAGAAAAAGGTCAACTACCCTTTTATGACTCTTTCATGTCTCATGATACCTATGTTGGGTGTGACAATTTGGTGAAGATGATGCATAGAAGCTTGTTTGAGTCCTCAAATCTTCAACCCATAACCCTCACCTCACATAATCATGGCTTAGCTTCTAGCCAAACAACGCAAGCATTGTCGTCGTCGTCGAGTCCATTCGTGGAGGAAGCAAATTTCAAGGTGGGTCGTTATAGTCCAGAAGAAAGGAAAGTGAGGATCTTGAGGTACAAAGCCAAGAGGATGCAAAGAAATTTTAATAAGACAATTAAGGTACGTGATTAAGCTTGCTCAATGATATATATATATATAGAACCAAACGTCAATACATAAACAATTCTAAATGGTTGCCAACATATTGCAAGAAGTTTGTTTATACATGTTTTAAATTTGACAACGAAGACACTTTTAAATTTATCTTGTCATATCTATGCATATATGTATACTAGGTTTAAAACATGTGTGTTACACACAAGTTAAATAACAGTATTTTAAAAAAGGTTATAATCATTATATTTAAGGATTTGTAAATATTTAATATTTAAAAGCGGTAATTATTTCTTTAGATATAATATTAATCTTGAATTATTGGCTTCATCAATTCATGAGAAAATTTTCGCTCAATTTTTCTCTCTCAAACTTGTATTTATATATCTAGTATTGTTTTCCTTCAAAAAATAGAGCACACAAAACCTTAATTTATTAGGTTAGATGATGTATTTAAATGCTAACAATCTTTTTTTTATTAAAGTATGCATGTCGCAAAACCCTTGCTGATAATCGACCAAGAATCCGTGGAAGGTTTGCACGTAACGATGAGTCAGGAGAGACGCCTAACACCTTCACTTTTCGACGATACGATGATGTAGATAGACTATGGGTACGTATTCTCTTATATAAAGTCAATAATTTTAAATATTCTACTAATAGTAATATAATCAATCTGGTGACTAAAAGACCCTTTTGAACCTCCTTTGTTTTCTCCCCTAGTGGAATTTTAAGATATTTAGGGTTTATGATTATACAAAGTTCCAATTTAACCCTTTGTTTTTGTGTCTTATCATTTATGTAGTTAGAGGGGTTGCAAGAAGAATACTATGAAGGAGTAGCAAGAGGGCAGTTTTTCAACATCTACATGCCCACCACCCAATTCCAAGAGTTTACCTATCTTCCTAAATGAAAATAATAAATATTTCGCTCAAAAGATTAATGAGGATATATTTACTAATGTAGCACTTGGTTAGTGTTAATTTGAAAGGAAGATTGAAGATGACTCGAAGAATACTAGAGAAAAATATCGTTTCTCTATACACCATAAAAAAGATACATTTCCAATGCATATTTCCTTGGTAATGATGTGCCAAAACATTAGGCCATAACTAGGTTTATAACAACCTAATTAGAGAAAAGCAACGCTACCACTAAACAAGTGGAAGAACATGGGACGTGCGAAAGACACTAGTTGAAGAACATGCAAAACAGTGGCATAGGTGTGCATAGAGGACTTATACCTCTACAGAAAACCTTATACATGTGACTTGTTAAGCCAGTATTAGTTACTTATTACACGACCATGAAATAAGTTAAAATCTTTTCATAGATTATTATATTTTAGATAGTTGCTTTTGTAAAGTGTTATTGGTTTGGTTCGATAGTTTTATGTAATTATATTGAGTATAAAAACTCTGCGAATATTTGCTTTTGTGTCGTTAATATTCTTGTGCATATATTTCACTTTTGATTGTTTAAATTATTAATATCTTTTTAATTTTAGTACTAGGCCGGATAAATAAAATTCCATTTAAGAGGAGCGTACGCGACCCCATGTGAAGGGAGTGTCATATTTGTACTAACACACAATGATCGAGCAGTTTTTTTGAGGACACACGCCTCCGTGTCCCTATCACACACCCCGTGTCTGAGGTTGCTGACTGCATATTAATAGAAATATTGGCTCATTTGCAAAGAAAGCGCATCTAGAGCCTCCAACAATGTTTTTCAATATTATCCTTTGTATTTTTAGCTTAGTAGGTAGGATATTAGATCATTCCATGTAGCTTGAATTAATTCGACAATGATCAAATCTTATTATCATGTTTTCTAATAGTTGTCCAAGTTTATTCTTGTTGTTTCCCTTGTCATTTTTGGCTAAGATGATTTATTATCTATTTGGGTGAGATGATTTATTAATGTTATTATCTTAATATAAGTAATGTTTTGATTTCACTTTGGTTGCGTGTATATGTTTCAAGTTTGTTTTAATGTTGTCAGTATCTAAGTTAGTGAGTTATTTTCAAACGACTCCATGTGTAGGTAACACCCACATCCATGACATTCATGTCTATGTAGATTACCCATTGTTAGGGCTGGAAATTTTGTACACGAATACACGGCATAATCTTACACGATCTTACTAACATGTATCTTGTACTAAACAAGTAGACACGAATCTAGTTGTTAGTTTTTGTGTATAAAACAGGTATATATTTGTTTACATGTTAGTACCTGATAGGATTTTTTTAAATAAAAATATATTGTTTACCCTAATATTTAGATTTTTACTAGTTAGTACATGAAAGTAAATATTAATACCTAATAAGATTTGTATATGTTAATACCTAATATTTAGAATTTTACCGGTTAATACATGTTTTTACCTGTTAATACATGATAAGAAATAATAAAAATATATTATTTTACCTCTTATCGTGTCTTGTCGCATATACCGATTATAAACAGGTTCGTATTCGTGCGTGGGAAATGGTACACGATAAGTTATCATGTCGTGTACATGTATACATGTTTCGTGTTCGTGTCTTAAAAAGTATAATAAGTATACACGATATGTCAGCCATACCCATTGTGACACACCAAAAGGTCGTTAGTGACTAGGAAATAAGGAGCAAACTTTAGAATTCTGGTTTGGTGTTTCGGATTTGAGTGACACATTTTCGTAGTACTAAAGTTTAAATATTTTTATCTATTTACCCTTGATGGGCTAGTCACAACGGTTATTGAGTGGTCAGTTTTTAAAAGGGCTTCCTTGTTATGACTATTCTTGATCTTTATTCTGGTTACTTAGGGGGTAGTTTTGTCGATCCGTTCGTGGATATCCCCATACAAACCAAGTGTTGAGTCGTCCATAAAAATATTTGTAACAGCTTTACTTATGCACTAATGACCATGTTATAACGAAAAGAGTGATTCAAAGTAGAGTCTCACGTTAGGAGTATTAGATAACTATTTTCAAGGAAGCGATCCCAAGAAGATAGATACTTGCCTACTTGCAAATTGATCTAAGTACTACTTACTTTTTTTTTTTAACATTATTACTTTTTAAACGTGTTAGTTATCTAGAACTTTACTTTTCCGCATAAAACCGCTTTTAAAGATTGAACTAAACGATGATCGAGATAAACTATCGGGAACCTTTGTGTCATTGGACGATATTTGGTACTGTGACAAGTACATTTTTCCACGTGTGTAGTATTTTGTAAAAGTAAACTAGTGTTTTTATAAATTTAAAACTTGTTAGTTTTAAAGTATTTTTTTAAAAAAATATTTATATCTATACCTTCTAATAAAAAAGGGTTTTAGATGACACTTGTCAATCATTCAAGGCACTTAGAGAATTATTTTCCCGCTCAAAATGTTGATATCATTTTTATTAGATGAAGATTTTCATTCCATAATTATTCATTTTTTTATTAATTCAAATTTAACAAGAAAATCATATGAAACTTTTTTAAAATATACGGTTATCAGATTTTAATAATCTGAACTTTTTTATATTGACTGATATTAATCCCAACTTAAAAATTTCCTGTGACAATCTCAACTTGTAACTTATTTTCCTACAACGATCATCCGTTAAAGTTAACTTAACGGCGTTACTTTTTTTTAATTTCAGACCAAAGTTTTAGGGCTTTTATTGGGAGAAGGATACGAGTCTATTGATGTAAAATTTACCCGACGTTAAGTTAACTTTAACGGATGATCATTGTAGGAAATAAGTTACAAGTTGGGATTGCCATAGAGAATTTTTTAAGTTGTGATTAATATCGGCTAATGTGCCAACGTTCGGATTATTAAAATCCAATATCGATAATATGTATATATATATATATATAGTATTGAAATATAAAAATCATATTACCTTTTGAATTCATTTGCTTCTTGATTATTGTTTTTCGATAATATTATTTAAATCTAGCAAATTGCATTCAGCTGTTAAAAACTTTTTAGCATTGCAAAATGTAATTTTTTTATCAATGTGTCTATATTGCTAAGCCATATATATATATATATATATAGTATTGAAAATATAAAAATCATATTACCTTTTGAATTCATTTGCTTCTTGATTATTGTTTTTCGATAATGTTATTTAAATCTAGCAAATTGCATTCAACTGTTAAAAACTTTTTAGCATTGCAAAATGTAATTTTTTTTATCAATGTGTCTATATTGCTAAGCCATATATATATATATATATATATATATATATCTAGTATTGAAAATATAAAAATCATATTACCTTTTGAATTCATTTGCTTCTTGATTATTGTTTTTCGATAATGTTATTTAAATCTAGCAAATTGCATTCAGCTGTTAAAAACTTTTTAGCATTGCAAAATGTAATTTTTTTTTATCAATGTGTCTATATTGCTAAGCCAAATCTTGACGAAATCCTTGTCAAATATAAGCATGTCTATTGTCCATTAAATATGGTTTCAGTGTTGTATGTAATTAATTTCCAAGCTTTAAGAAACCTTTATTTTTTCTCACATCAACTAAAAATTCTTACAAACTTTTTAAAAATTTCACAGTTTATTTTATAGGTATTGCAATTTGTAAAAATTTGTCATTTTTTACTTTTTTCAAATTTATGAAAATTTTCATAGTTTTTTGTTCAATTTTTAAAAAGTTTTCATGAACATTTATTTTACTTTATTTTAAAACTAATTTTAAAATTAATATTTACATATTACACAAATTAATTATATAGGATTGAGACACAATTTTAAAGTTATCTAATTGAAACAAAACTATTTTAAGAGACATAATTAATACAAAATTAAAACTTTGTTATTTTTCTACAAATTTACTTGTTTGCTAAACTATTTAAATTCTCTGTTTTTTATGTTCCTACTCGTGTAACACACGGGCATTAAACTAGTATACTAACACTCCACACCAATTATAACATGCCCTCGAAATATTTGGACCAACTCAATGCACATATACACTTGTGCTATAAGGTCATGGGGTGTGGTGTAATGCCTTTTACTCTAGGTACCTAGATGTCACATCATCCACTTTTCTTCTTTAACTTGATCTCGTTTTGTGAAAATTATTTAGCTGTTTTTGATGCCCATTAACTTCATATCACCTATTTTTAGTATTTCATTATTTAGGTAAATATGAAAAATCTAAGAATAAAATTAAAGAATAAATAAATCAAACTTAAAAGCAAAAAAATATACAACATAACTAAAATTAAAAACAAAACAAACTAGTGTTGCGAATTTTTTAAAATAAGGTCGATCAGGGCCGAATGAAATGGTAGATGCACTTTTCGGTTCTCTAAGTATCGTTTGTTTTATCATTTTTGTGCTATATCATCACCTTCTTCAACCAGGACAACCATTTCATCTTCATTGTATACATAAGTTATAAATAACATGTCCCTCGCTTTAATAACCATGTTATGCAATATTATGTACGTGTACATTACCCTCCTGATTTTTGTCTAGCAACCAGGGACGTTCGCATGCCTAATAATAAGCCATTTTTGTTTTAAAATGCTAAATGCGTTCACTATCTTTTCTTGTTGCTACTTATGCGAATATGAAGAAGACGTGTTTGTTGCGTACTAGAGATTGATACGCTTTGAGTAATGTGGCATATTCTGGAAATATGTCATCGGAAAAATAATAGCCATGTGTATAAGTTGTTCCTATAAGATGAAACAAAGAATCCAACAGAGTTCCATTTATTATTCTGTAAAAAATAGATGATGCGTCCAATACATTAATATCATTTTTGGATTCAACAATGTCAAAGTATGCACGTAAAGTTCACAAGTCATTAGGCGCCAATGCCTCAACCACCAAGGAAGGATGTTAATGATCATTAGTCATATATTGACCTCGCTACACACGAGGGTAATATTTACAATCCCAAAGTTTGTGTAGTGTGATAGTGGTATTCTTTTCCAAAAAATACTAGAATAATAATAATAAATAAGTTTATTTATAAAAACATTATATTACCTTTACAAATATTAAACAATAGGGCAACTTTACCCGTCGTAATGTAACTATGGTACACACTTTCTCATGTGTTTTCATGACAACTTTGCCATGAATACGTGTATACCAAAAAATTGCTACTTTTGGCACATTTGTGGCAAAATTGTCACAAAATGCTTATAACGACAAATTTGCCACAAAATATAGTCGTGGGCACGTTCTAAATATTTTTCAACGGTTTAACCACAAAACTTCTCATAAATTTTCAACAAAATGCATTTGTCACTAAATTTTACAACAAAAACTGCATCATCTAATATATTTTTTTTCATATTTACTACAATTTAGCTACAAAACTTAATAGTTATTCGTTATGCCACGAAATTATAAAATTATTTATTCATTTTTTCTTAAATTTACAACATTATTTAATTTTGTAGCTAACTTATCATAAATTTATATAAAATTTATATAAAATATTAGGCTTTTGAACTTTTATTGAAACATGTGGCAAACCTATGATAAAAATTAGTGTTATATTAAACTAATCCCTTCCACGTTAATCGAGCAATTTGGGGCCCAACCCAAATAAAGGTAAAAGTATTATGAATTTTTTTCACTAAAAAAATAGAAAAAAAAACCAAAAATTTCTTTTTAAAACACCAGTGTTATTAAACCGGTCGGTCTGATCGGTCCGACTGCGGTTGGGCCGTTTTTTTTAGAATTCCGGTCCAACTAGACACGGTTTGATACGTGTATATGAACCGGATTGAACCGCTTAAACCGGTCCGGTCGGACCGGAACCGGACCGTAGTTGAACTGGGTTTGAACCGGATTAGCATTAAAATATGTATTTTTGTCTTAGATTTTCTTGGAGTTTTATGTTTACATCTATTTATTTTTGTGTTTTCTTATAATAAAAGTTAATATGTTGGTGTTTTAAGTGATGAAGATGATGAACTAGTTTTATATTGACGCTAAAACTTGTTTAAATTATGATTTTTATGATTCTTGACGTTAGAACTTGTTTGGACTATTACTTTTGTACTATAACTTAATATTATTGAACTTATATTGTGTTTAAATTAGAGTTTTTATGGTATTATTTTGATAAATATATACTTTATCTGACCCCGATCCGACCAGTAAATTAGAATACCAATTTAGTGTCTGGTCCGGTTTTCAAAACATTGTAAAATACCACAAAATGCATTAGTCAAAGGAATTTCAAATCTATATCCTAGGAAGGCCTTATGATTGGTTTAATAACATGATTATGCTTCTCACTATTTTTCAAACAGTTAAAGTTGGTGACTATGATGCTTAAGTGCATATAATTAAACTTCTATTCTCTCATAATGGCCAATCCACCAATGTATGCATCTAGACTTGTTAGTCAACGAATGATTTTAATTATTCGGTATCACGATGGCCCTCTTCCTTTTAAGTTTTAGCCAATAAACCAATGCAATCTCATTAAAAAGTATGCCACTACATTACACGTGTCATTAATTTAATTTGTCCTGTTATATTCTTAATGTTCCCATACTTGAGTGCATATTATATGATGACCCTATTTGCAAAAATGTATGATATCTTTTGTGAAACTAAGATGATATGCTTGAATAGGCAAGACTAGTAACCAATAAAATACTTTTAACACGACAGTCAGAGCAAGATATATTGACATGAGTTGATACTATTTGTTTACTAACTAATAATTTGTTGTTGCATTGGTTCATTTCGAAACAACACTTAACCCAACACTAATTAATAGTGATTGTGTAATAGTAATGTTCGGTCATAATGCAAAAAGATGAAAGATACATTTAAAAACTATATATAGAAGCAAAGGTTCGACTTTAATAACCTTAAACTGCTTTAACGTGTGTACTATAACACATAAGATGAGTATCTACCTAATAAATTAAGGTTTTAGGGGGGCCATCAAGGTTTTTTTTGAGAGAAAAAATGAGGAGGAAATATTATGGAAAGGAAAATAAAGGGGCCATGTTTTGATGTATTTAATTTTTTTCAATTTTATTAGTAATCAATTTTATTGTTTTGATTTCATATTCAATTTATAAAATTAAAATACTAAAAAAAAATTGTTTACTTAAAAAGCATAGAAGATGAATATATATATTTTAATTATTATAAAATTATTGTTACTTACTTATTGATGCGAAATTTAGAAATTCATTTATAATTATTTAAATATTATCTCATTATTAAAATATTTATTAGATTATATCAACTCGTGTGTATACACGGGTATTAAACCTAGTCTATATAATAATTCAAGGTTTAGGGAAAGCTATGTTTTGGGGGGGGGGGGAAATATATGTTTTATAATAGGAAAATTGGGAGGGAATTGGGAGGAATTTTTCACAATGCATAAGTTGATGGAGTTAAATTCTAAAAAATTTAATATATTACAAACTAGGTTTAATACCCGTGTGTTACACACGGGTTAAATAGTAATATTTATAAAGAAATTATAACCATTATATTTAACAATTTGTAAATATATAACATTTAAGGAGTTGGCTCCATCAACTTCCATGGTGAAAAATTTAGCTAAATTTTACCTCCCAAACTTCCTATTATAGAAATAAAAATCCCTCCAAAAATTGCCCCCTAAAAGTTTGATTTATTAGATAGATTCATTTTACTGAACGCGTTTAAATAAGTGATTCATTTATTCATTTCTATTATTAACCTCCTTTATTTAAATCGTATTTTCAAAGAAATTTGCACCTCTAAACTCCTTGCGACTATGAGAGTGTGTAGTAAACCGCTCTCACTAGATTTATGAAATTATCCCTAGCCAAACTTCTAATCAATCCCTAAGTCAGTATATATGACGAGATTTCTCCATCATCACCATCACGATACACGTGTTTGAGCCTTCTATTAATCTAAAACCTTATCTAATATATAACTTTGATCAAATTTCGGGACAAAATTTTTTAAAGGAGAAGTGACTGTAACATTTGCCGCAATCCAAAACCCGTCTAGTTAAGAATATCAATGGATTTCCCGTTGTCAATGATTTAAATTAAGTTATTACACATAAGTTACTGTTTAAATTTATGGCCTTATATTGATAAATAATTCATTATCTATAATGATTAATTTCAAAAATTTTGATTTTATAAAATGACTTTTATAAATATAATCAAGTGTATAACCAAGAAATAGAAAATAATATCGTCAAAATCATATCATTTACATAATACACTTTCTATAAACTTTATAAAGTTATAAAGTTAACAAAGTTAAGTTAAAAAGGCTAACTTATAGTTTGAATTAACTTTGGGTTGGAAGTTTAATCTTTAAAACTTATTTTAGAAGTTTAAAACTCAAAACAAAAGAACATCAAACCTCAGGGGTTAATCTTGTAACATTTAAAATCAATTACCCAACCGGCCAACCCTTGATTCCAACCCCGTTTTCCCGGCTATCTCCGGCCAAAGTCCGGCATAAGTCCGGCCGCAATCAAGAGACCCATTTATTACATTTTGATGTTCAAATTAACGGGTTTAAAACATGGGATATCAGATTTCGAACCCTGACCAACCTTTAAACATCAAAATCTCGTTTCATTGACCCAAATCGCACCTTCGGATCATCAATCACGCTTCAAAGCGGTTTCAGTAGAAATACGAATTAAAGCTGAAACTCAATCGATATAAAACGTTTTCTGCAATCATTACTAACCAAAAACTGTAATCAATTCGAACCGAATTCACATTTTTATCATTCATTCTCGAACTCGAACCTCATCTAATCATCGTCAAAGTATATCCATGCTTTCGCAATTGATGCCAGATATATATTCTTCACAGGGACGGCTCAATCGTTTTAGAGGCCTTAGACGAAATAAAACTTGGGGCCTTTTCAATGTTAACGGTTATAAACCAACAACTTTTATCCGGACTTCAGACCAACACTACTAAGTTCAATGTTTTGATTGTAATTATTATTTTATTTTATTTTACATATTTAAAAAAGACTTTTTGAGGGTAGTTTCCTTATAATTTTTGTATTACTATATTACTATACTAGGTTTAATACCCGTGTGTTACACACGGGTTAAATAGTAATATTTATAAAGAAATTATAACCATTATATTTAACAATTTGTAAATATATAACATTTAAGGAGTTGGCTCCATCAACTTGCATGGTGAAAAATTTAGCTAAATTTTACCTCCAAAACTTCCTATTATAATCCCTCCAAAAATTGCCCCCTAAAAGTTTGATTTATTAGATAGATGTTTAAGCATAATGATAGTAATTTATTTATACATATTATTATTTAATCCGTGTGTAACACGAGTGTTAAACCTAGTGTAACAATATAATTACCCTCTCTAATTTTATTTGATATATACAACATATATACATGTTTATGTGCATACAATAGGTAAAGTATGAGCGTTAATCATGTAGGGTTGTTTGAGTTACAAAGTTTTAAGTGTGTCCAAATTTTATATATGCTTTAAGACCTAATAGTAATCATTAAACACATACCTAATTAATAGTTGTTAATATCTTTGAATCTTTGATAGTATGATCAGGACTTATTAACTGACACCTAGAATGGCACTTAAAATCCATAAAGAATATAACGACTTAACAAAATCGAATCTCATCCATTACATTTTTTTTCCTGAATTTTATATTATATATCCCAAATATTCTCTTATTTTATAAAAAACTAGATTTAAGATCAGGTCGCGCGTTGTAGCGGCCGGGTCACGCAGTCGGGTCTTACGTATGTGACTTCGTCACATCCGTTGATAAAAAAATCTCATGTCTCGCACGGCACGGCGTAAAACCATAAAGTGTCACATAATAAAAATGATGAAATATCAAATGTTAGAGGTCAAAACGATAACAATATTAAAGTCGTACTATATGTCAAAGTAGAGTAAGAGGTCAAAGTCGAAAAATCAGTAAAAGTCGGGGATTAAAGTATAAATACGTCAAAATTCGGACTAAAAACGTAAATACGTTAAAGTAAAAAAACTAAAACGTCATGCAGCACAACACGTAAAAGTCAGGGGATAAATTGACAATTAGTAAAAGTCGGGGATTAAAATCGTAAATACCACAAAAGTCAGAGATTAAAACCGTAAATACGTCAAAAGTAAGAAAATAAACCGTAAATACGTTAAAGTAAAAAGTCTAAAACGCTGCGCAACGTAACACACAAGACCGGTGCAAAGCACCGACCTTGCAAAATAGTAGGTATTAGTAAAAGTCGGGGATTAAAACCGTAAATACGTCAAAAGTCCGGGATTAAAACTAGAAATACGTTAAAAGTCGGAGATTAAACCGTAAATACGTTAAAGTAAAAGGTCTAAAACATGACACGATGTAACACGCAAGACCAGTGCAAAACACCGACCTTACAAAATAGTAGGTATAGAAATAGAAATACTATAGAGCCACAAATTGTATCAAGAAATTAACTTAATTAGATAAAATTGGTATGCACGAAATTTATAAAACATATAATTAAAAAGGGACATTTGAGGAGTAAAATAATAACATATCAATTTAAAATGTTAGGGTTTTCTAGTGATGAATTATTTGTTATAGAAAGATTGTCAAAAAGAACCCTTATTTAAATTTATCATTTTTTGATATAATGATTCTAAACATGCACTTTTGACCGAACCAATATATAAACATTTTTATATGAATGGATGATTGATTTGTTTAAAATGCGTTCCTTTTTTGAACTCTAAAGTGATCCTTTTTACGTTTTATAGTAACTAGAATTAATGCTTTGAAAATTATTGAATGATAAGCAAACACGTGGTGGTTCGTTTATCAACTGCTTGGGACGGTTTTGAAATATTAATCGACGACAAAAGAAGACAAGCATAGACCAATTTTCATTGTTTAGAGTTTTGGGGAATGCATTTGAAAGTATATAGTTCATTACAACTGATTGGTAAGCTCATTACGAGACTAGTGTATAACATCTAAGGCAAATTCCACTGTAAATTAAAACAGGTTAAGCCATTGAATTGTTGATCTTGGTGGCTTATAAGCTTCATTAAGGTGAGTCTGAAACGACATAATCGTCGTGTGAAGGTGTATAACCTAATTTGATTGATATTATTTTGACGATGCTTTAAATGAAGTCTTATAAGGATATTGGCTGCATAAATATATATAAAAAGGCAGCATGTACAATGTGAAACATTTTTTAAGGAAAGAATTAAGTTATGTACAATATGCAATATTGGATTGAATATGTTGGCTACATGCTTATGTATGTAAAGGATTAATTATCACATTTTGTCTTTTATCGGTCCCAACTATTAAATTGATTGTCAACGGTCCCAACTTTTATCACTTTGGTAACCACTGGTCCCATCGTTAAATTTTTTTTAACGCCGTTAAGTTTTTTCCAAATTCAAGACCGATGTTTTAGACCTTTTGTTCGGAAGGATAATACGTGTCGATTGATGTAAAACTTTTCTCGAAAGGCTCTCTGAACGATAAAATTTTTACATCCGATTGAAGCATCGTTAGGTTTAAACACCCGATTGAAACACTATAGCGTTGTTCGAAGCGCCGTTTTGAGGTAACTTTTCCATCAATCGACTTATATTATCGTTCCGATCAAAAGGCTTATAACATCGGTATTGAATTTGGAAAAAACTTAACGACGTTAAAAAAATTTAACGACGGGACCAGTGGTTACAAAAGTGATAAAAGTTGGGACCGTTGACAGCCAATTCAATAGTTGGGACCGGTAGAAGACAAAATGTGATAGTTGGGACCAATGAAAACCAATATACCTTTATTATTTGATGACAGTTTAGAGTCTTTTTGAGAAAACTTTTACATCAATCGACTCGTATTATCTTTCTGATCAAAAGGAGTAAAACATCGGTCTTGAATTTTAAAAAAAACTTAACAGCGTTAAAAAAATTAACTACGGACCATTGGTTGCCAAAGTGATAAAAGTTGGGATCGTTGACAACAAATTCAATAGTTGGGACCGGTAGAAGACAAAAGGTGATAGTTGAAACCAGTGAAAACCAATATACCTAAATTATAATGTTAGGTTTACAGTTTTAATTTTGGGTAGTTAGGTTGGGTCTTAGGTGTTTTCAATTTTATTTTGAAGAGCTTAACTTACAACTCGTGAGCTTGTATCTAGATATAATAAAATCACATATAATTTTCGTGTTTGATTATTTGAATAGAGAAAACCATATTCATAT
The DNA here is from genome assembly GCA_030867185.1 of Tagetes erecta. Lineage (NCBI taxonomy): Eukaryota > Viridiplantae > Streptophyta > Magnoliopsida > Asterales > Asteraceae > Tagetes > Tagetes erecta. The sequence goes on along the minus strand of CM061492.1, from coordinate 18,333,583 downwards.
TCGACAAAGTTATTTGAATTGAATACGAATAGAATTCGAATGACTTTAATCTAATTCGATATAGATTGAATTTTGATTCATTTGAATAGTATCCAAATAATAAACACGTCTCATCATCAATGGACTTAGAGATGAAAATGAAGATAGAATTTCAACAAGTGCATTATGCATACATTTGAAATACTATGCGAAGATGTGAATTAAATTAAAAGGTTCAAAACCCATATTCGTTGCTCACGTGATTCGAAAATTTCATTATATTGTTTAATGGACCTAAGGCCCAGATAGAGAACTAATTACGGAAGTTTTTAGAAGGGCAATTTGGGCCGAACACATAGGTTCGAGTGTTCGATGAAGTTTTTGAAAGAACGGATTTAGAGATGCACAAATCGATTTTTTTAAAGAACCGGTTCTGGTTTTTGTTGGCGGTAAGAGAATCGGTTTTTAGTGAAAAAGCTAGAACCTAGTAACCGGTTCCTAAAACAGTTCTAGTTCTTAAAAAAAAACGGTTTATTTCTATGAGATGGGCCGGAAAGCTAGGCTAGTACAAATCTTCACCTTCCATTGGGCTTTCATTAGAGTTTATGGTCATAAATTTGTTATATTATTTTTTGACTAAATAAGTAGTAACATTAAAAACTTTAAATATTATAAGATATATAGCTTTTAAAACATTATATAAATAACAACACTAAAACATACCGGTTTTTCAGGAACCGGTTATGTCCAAGAACTGGTTCCGTTTCTTTTGGAACCTATAATTTGAAAAAAAATAGTAGAACCTATTCAGAACCTATGGTTCGATTCTTGTAGAACTGGTTTCGGTTATTTGATCGGTTCCGGTTCCGGTTTTTTTGCACCTCTAGATGCCATCATAATATATTTAATAATTGAGAACAAACAATTATATAAAATATACAATAAAACAATCCAAGTATATAAAAACCTTCAAACACAACAATTTAAAAATCAAAGTATTAAACATAACTCAAATTTAAACGGAAAAAAGTTCAAACAAGTTCAAAAAAATTATAAAAATATAAAAAAAAACGCCGAATCACAACCAGACTGTCACCGCTTGGTTTACACTTGATTTTCACTCTATTTCACTTGCATGATTTGATCACAATTTCATTATGAGTGAAACTGACTAGAAATGATTATAATACTGGACCATGAATTGTAACAAAAGTGAACGTTAGGGCTATTAATGGTCAAACTATTACTATGAATTATTATCGGACAATGAGTTATACTTTGAATTGTTATAATCCAATTTTCCTATCTTTTATTACTATGAATAAAAAAACTTACAAAATATACCCATATACATCATATTTATAATTTTCTATATGATCTAACATTCTGTAAAGACAAATCAGATTATAATAATTCAGACTATTTACCTATTTATTGATAATAATTCATGCTATTAATTTGACGCATGTCAACTTTAACTTTTTTTTACCAATGGCAATCATAGTCATACCGATTCAAATATTTCTACTTGATTTGCACCCGACTTAGCTCATAATATCGATTATTATTAAATGAAAATAACATACAAACGAAATCAAACGGAATATAGATGAAAATCGAGTGTTAATATTTGATAGTCACATCTAAATTAATATCATGCAATAAGTTAATATTTTATTGATATCGCGTCACATGAAGGTACTACACTTTAATGTCATCAGCGTAACACCTGTACAAAGTCATGAACATGTCGTGTCACACGTAGGTGTCACAAGCGTAACACATATAACAAATGTATAAACACGCCACATCATGATCACACACCACACATAAAAATTATCAACATAACACATATAGCGAAATCATAAACTCACCATAACAGCAAGTTTCATGTCATTAGTTTAAAACATCCTTATATAATATAGCAAAACAAAAAAAAGTTTATGTGACATGTTTTTAAAGCTTTTAGCTTATGTGACATTATTTGAGAGTTTATCTCACAATAATGACTTTTTTATTTAAAATATATATAGAAAATATATTATAATAAAACTAACTACATTTTTTATCCCCTAATATTTTGGAGAATTCTGAAACATTTAAGAGTATTTATATTTTTAATCCTTTACTACAAGGGGTGTACATGAGTCGGTGTATATTTGATAGGGTTTAAAATGAAACTTCTAGATAAAGTTAATAATAACATACAATTAAAGACCTCAGTGTTTTATAAATATACATAACATTTTAATATGATTTAAAAAAATTACACCATAAAACTGAGGATTTTATTCTCTTTAATTTGAGTATAATATTGCTATACTAAAAATCTAATTTTTAAAAATATATCTTGTGTTCCAGTTTACTACAGTTCTGTCTCAAAACTGAATGAAACATTCATGAACATCCTTAAAAGCATCACTTGAATGTTGTGTTCCCGAACATAACACGTGCACTAAACTAGTTTTAAATATATATAAAAGTATTATAAGATCTCCACAAAATAACCATCAATAAAAAATATCATTATTATGTGTCTCTCCATTTGCCTTGCAAGTTGCATCTTGTAAACATATTACCCCCACTCGGGTCGGATCTAGCCAGTTCCAAACTTCCATTTTCACCAATCTCCAATTTCAGTTTTTCACACCTTCCCCCGTACACATTTCCTCCCTTTGCAACCCATATTTTCCTCCGTCGAGTCGCCGTCGTTGACTCCGATCACCGGCAAACATGAGCGGACACGATTCAAAGTACTTCTCCACCACTAAAAAAGGCGAAATCCCTGAGCTTAAAGAAGAACTCAATTCACAGTACAAGGTATCGTATCTCACTTCCTCTGTTTTCTAGATCTGTTCAATGATCTCATCACAAATACCTAAATTGTTTCAAACTTCCTTCTTCTGTGTTAAATCCGCTTACAAATTTATCATTGTGCCAGATCTGTAACTGTGATATGCTTTTAGTCAATTATGTCGTTTTTGTTAGCTGTTTACTGGATTAATTTCTGATTCGTTATGCAAATCATGTTTGATTATAATCACTGCAGTGAGTATCAACGTAGAAATCTACTATAACAGTTTCAATTTCCTACATGTAGTTCTCATTTGATGCATTTACATGTTGCTAGTTACTGCATCTGCTTAGAAGTTTGAAACATTGAACGAGTGTGCCACACTGATACTGCACTTTAAGTTCCATAGTTATATGATTTGAGGAGATTTCCCCCTTTTTATCTGATTTAAGGCATGTAATATGTATGTGTAAGCGGACTCGGAAATTGTTTGTAAGCTGAACCAATGGATCGTGCAATTGAAGGTGTACTTTTGTTTGCATAAAATGGATTGTTAGTTAAGTACTGTGTGAGTTGATGTGTGTTTTTTTTTTGATATACAGGATAAGAGAAAAGATGCTGTTAAAAAGGTGATTGCTGCCATGACTGTTGGGAAGGATGTCTCCTCACTATTCACAGATGTCCTGAACTGTATGCAGACCGAAAATTTGGAGCTTAAGAAGCTTGTTTACTTGTATCTCATCAATTATGCTAAAAGTCAGCCTGACCTGGCTATACTTGCAGTCAATACATTTGTAAAGGCAAGAAGCAGGAGAATTATCTGTTTTTATTTACATCTTGCTCCTTAGTGTTTTATTATTGGGAACTGTATGCAGTCAATACATTTGTGATTACATGCTTAATAGGCTCACTCATCCTTTGCATGCTAGTGTATAATGATGACCATTTCTTGTTAAGTAAATTAATTAACTAACCAAACTAGGATTTTGCTTTAAGAGTCCACATGCTTAGTTTGATCTTTTGTAGCATATAATCATGATCTGCTTTATGTGAAAGGAGGATGTGAGGTATCATTTTACTATGCTGCTGATCGATTGTTGATTACTTTAATGTCTTTTTTGGTATCCTTCCCATGACACTTATTCTGGTTATCTGCTACTGAATGAATAATTTATTATTGTATCCTTTAAAATTGTCATCACACTAGTGTACTAGGTGCACATCTATATGATTCAGGGAGAGCTAGGTAGTCAAAGGTGCTAGGCACACTCAAGGTGCAAAGGGTGCATGTTGGGCCTAGGCTCCTAGCCACTTAAGAAGCGAGACACATAGTATATAGTTACCATTTTCAGGGGTTTTAAACATGTGTTAGGCTAAGTAAGGCTGTTTTAGGTTGATTCCAGGCTTGTTTAGGGCTAGTGTAGCTGTTTCAAACCTGCTCAAGTCAATTTTTTATATAGAATTTGGCCTGAAAATGAGTCTGAGGCTCTGAGCGCTGCAAAAAAGACTTTTGAAGCGAGGAGACAAGGTTGCACTGGGCGGCGCCTAGGGTGTGGCTTGTGCGCTTCTGTCAACATAGAGTGACGGTGATGGATCCTAATCGTGTATGACATACGGTGATGGGTGTTCCTAGCTAAAATTTTAGAATTGCTGTCATAGCACTCATTTTTTTTTTCTTTTTGTGTTATAAGCTCTCATTTTATCTCTTAAGAAAGATCTTTAATCTCCATAGTGAATTTCTTATAGGATTTGTAATTGAATATTACAGGATACACAAGACCCAAATCCTTTAATTCGTGCATTAGCTGTTCGAACAATGGGATGCATTCGAGTTGATAAAATTACGGAATACCTTTGTGATCCCTTGGAGAGGTGTCTTAAGGTAACACGTGCCTCTGTTTTTGATATCGTCAATTATTAATTAATGGTAGTATTTTTAGAAGATTTAACTTTCTACTCCCCTATATGGGCATCTTTATGTTCTTATTATCAGGATGATGATCCTTATGTTCGGAAGACAGCAGCTATATGTGTTGCTAAACTTTATGACATTAATGCCGAGTTAGTTGAAGATAGGGGCTTTTTGGAAGGTCTCAAAGATTTGATATCTGACAATAACCCTATGGTTGTAGCAAATGCTGTTGCGGCTCTTGCAGAAATTCAAGATAGCAGCAGTAAACCCATCTTTACCGTCACCAGCAATATACTTACAAAGCTCCTTACTGCTTTAAACGAATGCACTGAGTGAGTATAATTCTTAAAAATATAGATTATAGTGTGGTTGGTAGCATTACTTTATATTGTCATATTTTCTGTTTGTTATTATTTTGTGGTTTTAAATTTGGTCATTAACATGACGACAGGTGGGGTCAAGTTTTCATATTAGATTCTCTTTCCAAGTACAAGGCAGCCGATGCTCGTGAAGCTGAAAACATTGTAGAAAGAGTCACTCCAAGACTACAACATGCAAATTCTGCTGTTGTTCTTTCAGCTGTTAAGGTGGATTTGCTTAAATATTTTTATGTATTTGTTAGAGTTGGCTAAAAGAGCAAAGGGCAACCTGCTTAACTTGTCGAAATGGTTTGGGTTGAAACAGGTCATTTTTTGGTACCATTTGAAATGGGCTGGGTTGATTTGAAAACACTCTTTTAGTCTTTTATCTATTTCCTCAAATCTTTTTTTATGTAATAGATGTGTTAGACATGATTACAAAAACAATAATAATCTACATCTTTGAGTAAAAAATATTTTAGGAGATTGTAAGCATTTATGATAGAGTATGGGTGACATTGTTTTTGATTGACCTCTGCAGCCCATTTGACCGTTCTCTTCGGTAATTATTTTCATTTGATCCATTTGGGATCAAACATAACCAAAAAACTACCCGTTCATTAGTAAATTGTGTTGGAAAAGTCACCCCTAGTATTTGTCCTGTATGGCTATGCTCATTTTCTGAGTTTCTTGTCTTAATTGTAACATGATTACCTTAAAAGATGATCCTTCAACAAATGGAACTCATCAGCAGTCCAGATGTGATTCGGAACCTTTGCAAGAAAATGGCTCCTCCTCTTGTAACATTACTTTCTGCAGAACCTGAGATTCAATATGTTGCATTGAGGAACATCAACCTTATTGTACAACGACGTCCTACAATCCTTGCACATGAAATTAAGGTACCATGATTTAATAATTTCTTCTCTTAACTATCATTTATAGGAATTAACATATTTATTCGGAATCACACTTATCATTGTAGGTGTTCTTCTGCAAATACAATGATCCGATTTATGTGAAGATGGAAAAGTTAGAGATCATGATAAAGCTTGCTTCAGATAGAAATATTGACCAGGTGACTAGAGTTTTCTAAAATCTGATTGTCTTTATTATGCGTTAGAGGCGGTATAATGGACTGGCCTAAAAAACCTGTTTATCCAAAAATAATATTCTTTTATAAGTAACCAGTGAGTGAAATACTTGAATATATATATTTACAAAGGTAACCTGTTTTCCTTCAACCTATAATTTTACCCTTTTAGAACCAATGAACCATTCAGATAAATGGGCCAAAATTGTCACCTCTATATTTTTTTTTCATGCAGGTATTGTTGGAGTTTAAAGAATATGCTACAGAAGTAGATGTTGATTTTGTGAGAAAAGCCGTCCGTGCTATTGGGCGTTGTGCTATCAAGTTAGAAAGAGCAGCTGAGCGTTGCATTAGTGTTCTTCTTGAGCTTATCAAAATTAAAGTGAATTATGTCGTTCAAGAAGCTATTATAGTCATTAAGGATATTTTTAGAAGATATCCCAACACGTAAGTTTTTTGTCTCTCCATTTGTTAAACTTTTTAATCATGATGCTAAATTAGTATTTCTCTTAAAAAATCTCTCTTTAACTCAAATTTTCACCTCAGTTATGAATCTATCATTGCTACACTTTGTGAGAGTTTGGACACTTTGGATGAGCCAGAAGCCAAGGTATTATGAGGTTTTAGAGTTCTAGTATGTATGAAAACCTTATCAGTAGATATGTATATATTTATTATTTTTTAACAGGCATCAATGATTTGGATAATCGGTGAATATGCTGAAAGAATTGATAATGCCGATGAACTTCTTGAAAGCTTTCTGGAGAGTTTCCCAGAAGAACCTGCACAGGTTCAATTACAGTTATTGACTGCCACGGTAAAACTGTTCCTTAAAAAGCCAACTGAAGGACCACAGCAAATGATTCAGGTAACATTGTGTTTTTAAAATACACTTTGACGTATCATTGTATCATTTAAGGTTTTTCAAATGTCAAACTTATTCGTAGGTTGTCTTGAATAATGCCACCGTGGAAACTGACAACCCAGATCTACGGGATCGTGCCTACATATATTGGCGCCTTCTGTCAACTGATCCCGAGGTTCATAACTATGATTCAATTCATCTCAAATGTTATTACTTGTAAATCCTATTATTCTAATGACTTGCACTACATATATTAGGCTGCTAAAGATGTTGTTTTAGCTGAGAAACCGGTGATAAGTGATGATTCAAATCAATATGATTCATCTCTTCTTGATGAGCTTCTTGCAAATATTGCTACTCTGTCTTCTGTGTATCACAAACCACCTGAAACATTCATAACCCGTGTGAGGACTGTTCAAAGAACTGAAGAAGAAGAGTATCCTGATGGTATTGAAGGCGGATATGCGGAAACATCATCTACACTGGTTTCAGATGGTGTTGGATCTTCACCGCCTACTTCAACCACCCATGCCGCCGCTAAACCTCCAACTGCCGCACCTGCTCCTGTGCCTGATTTACTTGATCTTATGGGTCTTGATGGTGATGATAATGCTATTGTCTCGGTAGATCAACCTGCAACCGATGCAGGGTACGTGCCATTGACCTATTTAGTACAACTATTCAGTACCAAAAAGCGACCTGTTTACCTTAATAATAGGTCTATTTGTGTTGTGTTTTATCTCAAACAGATCAAATGGTTTTAATAAAAAAATAGTAGCTAAAAGGAGAAAGGGCCTGGTTGAAAGCTGTTTAAACTTCAAAGTGCATTTTAAATGCATATTATTGCTTTTTAACAGCAAATGCATTATCGTACTAGTATTGTTTTTATAATATAAAAAGACAACAGGAAGTGATTGTTTTCATAACCCAACCCCACCCACTCTAAAAATGACTGCATCATTCTGGACCTATTACGTAATCAGCACATATAACAACCATCTTTAAAAAATAAATACGCAAAAGTTCACCAACAGTTTTTGCTTCCATTACAGGCCGCCTCTGCCTGTTTTATTACCAGCAGCAAAAGGTCAAGGTTTAGAAATTAGTGCACAGCTGGTACGGAGGGATGGTCAGATATTTTACAGTATAATGTTTGAGAACAACACAAACGTTCCACTGGATGGATTTATGATCCAGTTCAACAAAAATACATTTGGTCTTGCTGCTGGTGGACCACTCCAGGTACCTATTATTTATTGCAATTCTGCAATCTCTGCATCTTTATTTTTTCTTCTAAATTTATAAATTTGTTGTTATCAGGTTCCACAAATCCAACCTGGAACATCATCAAGAACCCTTCTTCCTATGGTTCTGTTTCAGAATGTAGCACCAGGTCCACCCAACTCAGTTTTGCAGGTTGCAGTAAAGAACAATCAACAACCTGTTTGGTATTTTAGCGACAGATTATCATTACTAAATTTGTTCACCGAGGATGGAAGAATGGAACGCTCTACCTTCCTAGAGGTAACATTACTTACGTTTCCATTTCACATTTTGGTTTCTAAAAGCGCTCTTGATGCGAGACAGTCTAGAAAATGCCTCAGGGTCTCGAGGCAGCGTTTTGAATTTCTATATGTTTAAATATGTTAAAGTAAACGTAAGTGAGGGGGAAGAGTGAAAAATTAAAAGTAATAACACATTTAGTGAATGAACATAAACAAATGGACATACACGGACGAACATAAACTAATGAACATAAGCAAACACATTACGCAACATTCACAAACATAATTGAATGAACACGACCTCTGTTCGTGTTTGTTTATTTAATTAATGAAACAATTTTTTTGTTCTTGTCCATTCATTTATTAAATGAACATAAATGAACTTCCCTTGTTCACTGAACATTCGGTTCAGTTACAACCCTGTGTAAATCTGTGTCAAAATTAAGGTCTGTAGGAGGATATGTAAAGAGATGAGACACTTGCATCTTTTGGGTTGTACATAGAGCAACGCATCGCACACATGAAGTTTGCATCTCGCGCGTCGGCTTCAGGACTCTTTGGAGCATTTTGCTCTTTTAAAATTAAGTTTCACATTCTTTAAACATACACATAAGTCTGATATTTGATAAATATAATTGCAGACATGGAAGTCATTACCGGATTCAAATGAAGTGTCGAAGGATATTGCAGGTGTTGTGATAAACAATGTGGAGGCGACTATAGAGCAGTTGGGTTCGTCCAACATGTTCTTTATCGCCAAACGTAAGAACGGGAACCAGGAGGTTTTATATCTTTCAGCCAAAATCCCGAAAGGAATCCCATTCTTGATTGAACTTACAGCAGTCATAGGTGTTCCAGGGGTCAAGTGTGCTATCAAATCCCCGAGCCCTGAAATGGCTCCGTTGTTTTTCGAGGCACTTGAAACTCTCCTCAAGGCTTGATTCATATTGCATTTTAGTGAATGTTGTGTGGGATTTTGATAAAGTTCAACTTGATTAGTCTCAAATAATTTGGTTACTAAGTTTGACTTGTTTTATGCCTGATTTGATTCTTCCAACTGTTGTTTTCTTTATTTTTATTACAAATTATTGTTCTTGTAAAGATCATGAGAGACAGTGAAGTCTTATCTATCAACCAGTTTTTGGCAGATTATAGAAAAATGTCGGTATTTTGTGTTATTTTTCAGGTGTTGAAACGGATTGCCATGCCTTGTTATTTCAAGGCGATTAATGTGTTTGATGAATTTATGTTTTTTTAATGGGTGTTGGGTGAATGTTCTGTTAGCTATTTTCATATTCTATATTATATCGCTTCTTGTGAGTCTAACGTCGGGAGATTTAATATAGACAGTAGGATTAAGCTAGAAACCCTACACTAGTTCCTTGCATACTCTGATATATGTTCTATATGTTGGTGTTTGTAATTGCTTTACTATTTCTAATATATACTCTTTTGATTGGTTGCCTCCTAATCTCATACTGTTCTGCTGAAAGCGTAGAACCATAATGCTGAATCATATAATTAGCATATACTTCATTCTTAACATAACATATAGGGCTGGGAATTTCTGACCCGACTTAAAAACCCGACCTGAACCTATTGATCATTAATGTTGTAGATTAGGATTAATTACAACGATATGGTTTATACTTTATATATACCACAAGCTACATATTTAGCCCCATAACTATTCTTAATATATTTTGGTTTAATATGCATGAATGATTAATTTATAATAAAGGATTTGGTTATTGGTATACGTACGCATAATGGTTATTTAGACACCCTTTCACTTTATATATCTCTATACGTAAAGGATTTGTCTCACCAGATCTTTATCACCAGGGTACTAACTGGATCATTGACTAGTATTGCTGGAAAATAAAGCTTGTGGGAGTTGAACTTAAAACCTTTTGGTACATCAAATAACAACTTTATCACTCCACTCAAATTCATTTAATTAAATCTCACGTTGTGACAAGTATTTTAAGAACAAACTAACCTTGTAAATCTACCTTACTTAGTATCAACGCATGGCCGACACAATATAAAACAACTGTTTTTTTATCCTAAATCTATATCTTCTAATAAAAGAGGGTTTTGGAGGACACGTGTCATTCATTGGAGAGGGTGTTGGAACATTTTCCCGCTAAAAAATAAGAATTTTCTCTTCTATGTTATTTATGGAAAGAAACCGATAACATTAAATCACCTATAATTTTCTCTTAAAAGTTTCAATCTACCTTATTTAAATCCTTGAAATCAATGTGAAAACGAAAAATAATCAACTTAACAAATAACTCATCGCAATTTACGACCCAAACCCATGCATGCTGACCCGTACACTCGACCAGCTACATATGATTATCACCATGAATTTTGCCAGATATCTATCATTTGAGTTATTTGTATGTATGTTTTTCCTAGTCTTTTTTAAATTAATTGGTAGGATTGACAAGACACCCATTTTAAAACCGTTGATATCTAATTTAATACTAATAGTGTATTTGTTGTTTAAATCTATTTGTTCAAGTCTCAAATTAGAGTTTGAATGCAATTTGTGTTTTTATTTGGATTATTAGATTTTAAAAATCCCAACTTTCACTTGTTGGCCGGAAAAAATCCCAACTGAGAAAATTATTTCTAGAAATCCCAACTTTCAAACATATTTTTTTTAAAGAGCCACAGTTAAAAATACTTAACGCCTTTAGATTTTTTTCGAATTTTAAACTAATGTATTAGGGCTTTTGATCGGGAGGAGGATACCAATTAATTGATGTAAAAGCTACCTCCAATATATTGGTGCTCCAAATGATAAAACGACGCTTCAATTTATGTAAAATTAAACGTATCGTCAAACCATTTCATCATTTGGAGCATCGGTTCGAGGTAAATTTTACATTAATCCATTCATATCATACTTCCAATCAAAAGCCCTAAAAAATTAGTTTAAAGTTCGAAAAAAACTTAACGGCGTTAAGTATTTTTTAACTGTATTTTTAACTGGGGCTCTTTTAAAAAAATATGTTTGAAAGTTGGGATCTCTAGAAATAATTTTCTCAGTTGAGATTTTTTCCAGCCAACAGGTGAAAGTTGGGATTTTTAAAATCTAATTTTCCTTTTTATTTTCATATATCTTTCATATAATATGTACTTTATTTTCAAATGTTATTTATTTTTTCGTAAAGCTTTAGAGTTTGTTTTTTTATGTTTCCATCCGTGTAACACACGAGGTTTAATCTCTAAAACATAACAAATTAAATTCCAATTTAAGGAGGAGGAAAATTAGACCAGCCTAGCTATTGTAATTGAATACTTACTTGAGAGTTGAGGAATAAGTTTGTACTCCTTTTAAATGTAACTAAAAATCAATATAAACACCAACTGAAATTAACTAACAAAATGCATCTTATAATACTTTTTGGTAAGAAAAAGTACTTTATTAAAATACATATTACACTCCTCTCGTCCCATTCTAGGTTCATGTTCGTGAGATGTATATGAAAGTAAAGTTGCAATTCAAGCACCATCTGTATACTTTTTCACTTATGTAACACAAGGAGTTATAACCTAGTATATATATACACACGTTTTAAGTTTATCAACTATTATCAAGCTACATTGGTACCTTAGCAACAACTTTTCCTTTTTTTACATATCCTCTCACAAACTACTTGACTAATATTGCATTCTTTCGATTCACCGCAACAACAATGATACTTCATGCTTTGGGTCAACTCACAATGTGGAGAACAATTCTTTGGAGGTGGTATCCCAAACGCTCTAATGGCATTATGCTCATTTCGTTCACCTATACATCCAATCATAATATATATTAATAAAGATGAGTTTAACTAAAGTTATAACCTAATTAAATTTATAAATTTAGAGAACTTACACCAATGACACACAAGCAACAATTGAAAACTTATACAAAAGAACATCAGGAACCTTAATATTATACCGGCCATGTTTCATTGAGATATTAAAAATACATATAATTGATAAGGGTTTCTCTTTTTATAACAAAAAGATACAACTTTATTAATTTATATTTAGTTTTGAATATCATCTCTTATTGATGTTTATAAATACGTGGACGTGTGCTTCTATGCCCACATGCATATTGTATGAGAAGATTAATATTGACAAAGAATCTTTTATTTTTATTTTTTATTTTTAGCTACGTTCGTAATAAGTATATGCTCATTTTTGTACTTATTCATGAACTTTTTCGGTTGAAGTAGTGAAAAAATGTAACTTATTTAAAATAGTAAGTATATGGTAAATCCGCGTGATTTTAATGAGGATTTTGTTGGAAATGTAGTGAAAAAGTGTTTTTCAGTTGTTTTAAACATTAATAGTTATTTGTGTTAGTTACTAATATAATTAATAAATTAATAAACTATTTCACATGTACTTGCTCTTCTAAGTGAGAGGACCTCAGCTAATCTAACAATGTTTAAAACGGAGATAAAATGAAGGAGATAGTGGTGTTCTAAGGTATGTGGTTAGAAAAAAGGATGTCTGGTCACTGTGGATCGTCCACTATGATGTCCGTCAGATCGATCACCATCTATTTTGATCTTTAAAAAGAGCTTTTTGTGGAAAAGTAAAATTCTAGATAACGAAGACGCTAACAAGTAATTATGCTTAAAATAAAGTATTTAGTTAAATCAATTCATAAGTAGATACCTACTTGAGATCCATTCCTTGATTATGGTTATCTAATATTCCTAACATATTAATATTACCTTGGGCCACTTTTTTCGTTATAACATGGCGTATGTACATAAGTTAAGTTGTTGCGACTCTTTTTAGGGACGACTCAACACTAACTAGGTACGGGATATCCATGGACGGATTGGCAGAGCTACCCCCAAGCTAACAGGAATAAGGGAACAAACAAAGTAATAAAAAGTAAGTATTTCTCAAAACTGCCCCTTAGTGTACTATCACTATACAACTAAGCTTAAGAGAAATGAACTGAAAGACTTCAACTTTAGTGCTCCGAAAATGTATTACTCAAATCCACAACATCAAATCAGAGTTCCAAGTTAGAGCCATCATACCCCATTAACTAACCACCTTTTGGGTGTTACCAAGAGTTGTACCACATAGACATGACCGTCTTGCATGGAGCATACCTACACAGAGAGTCGATCGGACATGTCGACTCCCTAACTCAAAACTCACTACCGTAAAAGTAAACTTCACTCATATACACACAATCCAAGTAAAATCAAAACATTACTTATATTAAAATAACAAAACATATAGAAGTCATATCACCCGAGTAGATTAAAAAATCTTTAGCCAAACATGACAAGGGAGACAATAAGAATCAAACCTGGATAATGATTAGAAAACATCATCACAAGATTTGATAATTGTTGAATAGTTTCAAGTTACAAGAATGATCTAACATATTACATACTAAACTAAAAGGATAGTAAGAAACATTAAAAAACGTGGTTGGAGTCTTTAAAAGTGCTCCCTTTGCAAATGAGCCAAGTTGGCTATTTATAGGCGATATGGTGTCAACACATGGACCATGTACAAGCTACAGGGGACCGTGTAATCGTCTAGCTACTGCTCCAAGATCGTGTGACAGCATGGATCTGACATTTCATCAACACACGAGGGCATGTACGATAGGCACAGGGGTATGCCTCCCACCATTTGTTCCTTCATGATCGTGTGTCAATGCGGAGCTGACACGTTGTCCTCGCACAGGGGCGTGCACTCACCATGATCTTGGGTTTCTATGATTTAGCCATCACATAGGGGCGTGTGATGGTTGCACTAGGGTGTGTACTCATCATTGACCCATATTTCTTCTATTTTGAACACGTGAGGGTGTATCTGATAGGCATGAAGGCATGTGTTGGGCTCTGTAACTTCAAAATCTTCAAGTGTTGACTCGTTTTCCCGTGATACGAGTTGTGGATTCCCCTGTCTTCTTCCTTTTGATAATTTTTCTTCATTTCTACCTTGTTTTTTAAATCCTTTTATGATTTTTCTCATTTTTCGAGCCGAAAATGTAAAAGAAGACAATTAAGGACTTATTTGCGTTTAAGTTACATAATTAGCAAGGAAATGGAGATTATTTGACCAAAAAAAATATATGTTAATATTTGCCTACGTCAAATATCCCTACACTTGAACATTTGTTTGTCCTCAAGCAAAACTCAAGTATTGAACAATACACACCCAATTTGGATTTTGTAGAAGAGCATGGATGAAGTTCGCCTAAATTATAGTCTTACCATATTGTGCATACATGGTTCAAGAAAACACATATTGATATTAGCACCAAGCTTCGATTTTGTTTGTTCTTATTATAGAAAATATAAAGGCATGACAAAGTTACTCAAGTATTTGTCATAGACAACTTTGTTGGAAAATTTTGTAAAACACAAATAATACTTTGTGAAAAATACAAAATAATATGTTAATTGGTGTTTCAACTTTTTAGTTAATGTGATAGTTTTATTACATGAGATGTTTCATCTCATTATTCATGTTTAATGGGGTGTTTCAACTTATTGGTTTTGGGTAATGAATGAGATGTTTGACTCATTTCACCTATAAATACCAAGGTGAGCCTTGGTTAGAACACACACCAAACTACACCAATAACTTCATCAACTCTAAAAGATCTCTCATTCTTTCTCTTTATATTATTTCTAACAAATCTTTGATCATGCTCTTTTTTAAGGTATAATTTGGGTTGTAAGTCAATCCCGGCAGTACATACTGCTTCGGCTGTTGTACCCTGGGAAACAAACGAGTTCTCTTGGGAGACTCGGAATTTGTTTTAAGGGACCCGTGTTGAACACGAATCCTCAGCCACGATTATGCTTCTGCTTCTACCCCTTTCTTGTTATCTTGTTTTATTTCGGTTGTAATCGTATTGTAATGTACTTGTTTCCTTTATTTTCTTTGTATTGTAAATGAATTTATAAAAGAATTTTTAGTTTTTGTACGAACGGTTCCTACAATCTTAAAACAAATTTTTTTTAAATCACCGTTCGTATTTAAAAAAAAGTATATAGTCATTGTTCGTCTCTCAATGTTGGACTTAGAGAACTTACACTTGACTTTTTTCTAGAACCGGATTTCATTTACAAAGAAAGTGGTTCATTTTTACCATTTATTGGTTTTGATTTAGTGTAATTTTTGCTTATGTTTAAAAGCTTTTGTAGTTTTTCATAAAACTTGTATCAATTACTTTGGGAAGTTTAAATTCTTATGAGTTTCTTTTGCATTCAAAAGTGAGTTTATTTTCATTACAACCATTTTGTTGAATGGTTCAATGTGTTAAAGCAAAAATGTTGAAAATCCAATTTTGTTTTAAATCAAAGTTTTCGAAACCTTATGTGGTTTCAAGATTAAAACTTTGAATTAACCGTTTGTCGGTTTCAAGATTAGTTTTCATGTGGTTTCACTCGAAAACATTGACAATCATTATCATTAATATGCGTGCTTTACAATGTTCATTTTCTAAATCTTTTCGCTTCAAAACGTTTTGCAAACGTTTTGTTGGGACCTTTCATTACATGAAACCATATGCTTAGAACGTTTAATATAGACGTTTTGTTGTCTAACGTGTGTGTTAGAACCCGTTTACTTATCTAGCATGTGTGTTAGATATGACCTATTTTATGGTCTAAAACCGTCTTATGTAGGCGTTTATTATTAACATGTGTGTTAATGATAAATTTAAATAAGAGTGTTTTATGTAAACATCTTATCTCTAACGTGTGCGTTAGAAGATTTTTATTCATTAAAACTATTTACAATTTTGGGTATTGATTTCCGTAATCAAAACATAAAATTAAAATAGTTTATTTCGAAACTGCTAAGTGCATGTTTTGGCAAAACTAAGATTTGGTTTAGAATGAAATAAACCAAAAGTTTCACATAAAGTGTTAATATAGTTTGTTACTCTTGTGGAAAGTAACACGTCATAAAGCAATAATAGATTCAAGTTGACTATTTGATGAAAAGATAAATCTTTGTTGCTATGAACATATATGATTGTTCAAATACTAATACTTGTGAACAATTTACTATATAAACAACATGATGTTTTATATCAATTTTGTGATTGTTCAAAGTGGGAGTACCATTATGGGAGATCAATTTATGATTGTTCATAGCCCATATGAGTCAAGGATGAAACCTTTTGAGAAAAAGGAAAAAAAAAGTTTATGATCCTAGATTGAATGATGATATATGTATGTTTGTGTAACTTACATATTAGACTTTCTAAAATATTGAGATTTTGGGATGTTGAAGAACTCTCATTGTTTGTTTAAACTATGAAATGAATGTTGTGAACGAATATTAGGATATTCCTTAAAAGCTGTGAAGAATCAGAATGATGCATCTTCTGTTCACATGCTAGAGTATTGTAGTCTAAAGCATGCTAGACTAGTACTTGTTAATTATATGGCTCTAAGGAGACTACTAATGTGAAACATTCAACTCATATACAACATAAAAGTAAAGGTGTGTATAAGACAATGTGAGTGACGGTTGTCATTCAATCTAAGGAAAGTCATATAGCTTATAGAGAACTCAATTTTCTAGATCCAATCTAGATGGTAACTTAAAAGTATTTTAAATTTGAGATGGTTGATAACAACCTATGACAAGGCATGTGTTGCTTTAGTCGGTAAACAAGTATTTATGACATCATTGATACAATGACGTTGATCTTGTTCAAATCATGGATGTCTAATACTATATTTAAACATATTCTATCTAAGTGCAAGAAATGTGGGGGAAGCCATTTGAGAAATGGTATTTGAGAAATTTTCTCAAACCCGTATCAAAAGGGAACCTTTTGTTGAGCCAAATATAATGCAAATATGTGACCGAATCTACTAGTTAGACTCGAAGGTCAATTAGTTATATTTGACATCCAATTACTAATGACATGGATATGTTAGCCTTGAAATATGTTTTTAAAGACAAAAATATACCTACATTCGGGTTGATACCTGAGGTTATTGTCTTAAAAATGTAAAAAGGCAAGATTAACTTGTGAGTTAATAACACATCATAACAACTCATCTCAACTGCAATTATTTGTATTGACTTGACGAAGTCATAGATAATGGTTTTGGATCCAATAACTGTCGGTTGATGAGAGATGGAGTTGTGGAATGAGACTAAAGCCCATGAAATATGGTATATGAAGGAAAACCTAACTTAGTTGATTGGAGATCCCAAGATCTAAGTTCAATAGGACAACCGACTCATATATCTAAGGGTGGTCACTGTGGGGGCATAGTTAATATATCAGTCGATATATAAGCTAATATGTATAAATGTTTATATATGTCCTCCTAAATTATAAAGGGAGCTTAAAAACTTCCTACTCCATTCCTATAACAACAGTGACACGTTGTGAGGCTAAGCATACCGAATGGTTAATGATTTGCGTAATCTTAGTAACCTTAATGCTTTTAATGATTTTTTTTTGATAAATCACCTATGTGAAAGAGAAGTGGGGTCGCTTCGAATGAAATTGTGGGGTGCGCAATTCCTAGAGCTTTCGCAGAACCAGGCTAGTGTTCCATGACCATAACGGACACGACAATGAGGGTTTGACCGAACCAGGGAGAGTGTTGTGTGAAGTGTATTGTCGTCTCCATTAATGGTGGTTGGTTCAAGGACATCACGTCTACCGAACCACTAGGAGACTAAGTATGCATCACAACGGAAGGTTCAAAGGTAACACCTACCTATCCGGCAATACTCAACCGCTGAATTATATCTAAGAAACTTGTATGTAACGATCAATCTGGATTTTTGGAATAATATGTGAAAATGAGTTTTTCACATGAGAAAATAAGTTTTTCATTTGAGAAAATGAGATTTTGTCTTTTTCCCATGTGGGGGATTGTTGGAAAATTTTGTAAAACACAAATAATACTTTGTGAAAAATACAAAATAATATGTTAATTGGTGTTTCAACTTTTTAGTTAATGTGATAGTTTTATTACATGAGATGTTTCATCTCATTATTCATGTTTAATGGGGTGTTTCAACTCATTGGTTATGGGTAATGAATGAGATGTTTGACTCATTTCACCTATAAATACCAAGGTGAGCCTTGGTTAGAACACACACCAAACTACACCAATAACTTCATCAACTCTAAAAGATCTCTCATTCTTTCTCTTTATATTATTTCTAACAAATCTTTGATCATGCTCTTTTTTAAGGTATAATTTGGGTTGTAAGTCAATCCCGGCAGTACATACTGCTTCGGCTGTTGTACCCTGGGAAACAAACGAGTTCTCTTGGGAGACTCGGAATTTGTTTTAAGGGACCCGTGTTGAACACGAATCCTCAGCCACGATTATGCTTCTGCTTCTACCCCTTTCTTGTTATCTTGTTTTATTTCGGTTGTAATCGTATTGTAATGTACTTGTTTCCTTTATTTTCTTTGTATTGTAAATGAATTTATAAAAGAATTTTTAGTTTTTGTACGAACGGTTCCTACAAACTTCACATACATCACTAACGACCACTTAACACTCACCTAATTCCTTGAGCTCTAATGAGTAATTTAAGTGGATCGCTCGTGTCAAATTGAATGAACCAAGTCCATAGGCTTGAAAAAGTATCAACCTCTACCACCATTAATAATTTACACATATACATCATGAGGACTTTAAAGGGTTGGCTTTGGTTAAGTATATGGAAAATGTTTTTGGTTAAAGTGAAAACATCGTCTATGGAGTTTTATTTCAAAATATTTGTGAGAAAAAGATGGATCTAAAACTATAAAATGATCACTAAGACTCAAGGGATAGATATTTCAATCTTATTGCATTTTGCACAAACTACAACAACACTTCTTTTCTTTTGCCTTTATTTTCCTTTCATTTTTTAGTAAAAAGGGAGTTTTTAAAGGCACCGAAGTGCAGGTTATGAAAGAAAAGGGTTTAGGTTCAGAGGGGTTAACAAAGGGGAATGTTTTTGGGTAAAAAAGGTTTTGAAAAGAAAAACAAAGGGGTTTTGATAAAGGATGGGGTTTATCCTAATACTTCAATCATTTACACGTATGTAATTATTTTGTGGTTTTGGGATGTATGACTTAATCAAGTTCTAGCTTGCAAATAACAATTGGCAAAACAATCATTCAAAAGGAAATAACAACTTATGTATGCTCGTTTTTAAAGCTCAAAGACTCACTAATTAAAATTGAGGGAGTTTGGGTTTGAAAAGTAAAATTGTCTATGAGTTTGGACTTATTTCCATTTATCATGCCCCAACATTTATTTTAAAATGATTGGTAGCAAAAACTTGGTGTATGCATTAATACGACTCCGCAATCACACATATGTCAGCTTTTAAATAAGTTTACTTGTTACAACCCCCCCCCCTCCCCCCTCTTTAAGATTTTATAAAGTAAAATTTCAACATTCTTTTATAAAAATGTATTTTTCTTTTAAATTTAGATTTCGTTTCTTATTTGTTTTCCATTTATTATAATGATGACATTAAATAACTGCATTTAGTTAGATGGTATCGACTAAGGGTGTTCAGACAATCCAAAAACCGAAAATAGCCAGAAACAAATCATACTAGTAATAGAAAAAACAAAAAAAATTGCAATTTCGGCTTTCGGATCAGTTATTAATTATTTGAATTGTAATTTTAGTTTTTTGTTATACAAAATACGGTTTATTTGGTAAGTTGTTCTGAATAAATCTTAGAATAATCCATTTAAACGGATGAATAAAGAGAATAAACCTACTAAAGCGGTTGAATTCAATCCGGTTAGGCCTAAAAAAGTTCATAACCGAATAAACATTCTAAAGGCAAAAAAAAAAGATTTCATAACCCAATACACCGGACCGAACAAGCCGTTGAATCGAACCATTGAACACCCACATCAAACACTTTTGATGTACGCATATTACTAATATTATTAAATAGCATAATTTTGTTAATAATATAACAATAAAAAGATTATGGGGAAATATTAACAAGTTTGAAAATATTTTTTTAGGCAAGAGTGTGACATGTATACAAGGGGGGTTGTGTATAGACACAACCTTTTTTAAAAGTAAAAATTAAAACTTAAACAGAGTTTTGTGTAAAGCTTGTAAGACAAGACTAATATTCATTTTCCTTCTCACACTTGAATTGCACATTGTCTTTAATGTGCCCAAATGTGTTCAATGACCGTAAAAATGCAAAGTGTAAAGAGAAAAAAAAATTTAGAAACTCCCTAGGTCAATTCCAATGTTATGTCGGATCCTCCTCTAAAATAGCACCAATATCCATTGCATCACTACGAATTCAAAAAACTAAATAGAAAAAGAAAAGAAAAAAAATACTAGCTGAGGTTGTATTAAAGGTACAAGAGGTAGTTGAATTCTCTCGTTGGGGGGGAGGGGGGGGGGGGGGGTAGAATTTTACTCACAACCCTATTATATAGATAAAAGATTATAGTTGTGAAAAGTAAGGTTTTTGATAAAAGTAAAAAAATTGTCTAGTTTTAACAGTTTCTATCCAATTTTAATAGTGTCTGTTTTTTCTTCGATTGTTGACCCGTTGTTTTGTTTACTAGGCAAAACAACGTGTTTATGTATCACAATTTAATTTGACATTTTTTCAAACCTAACTTTTACTTTTAAAACTATTTTTGAAACATCTAGTGTTTTTTATTTATTTAAACTAGAAAGCGGTAAAAAGCCATGAGTGGTGTCATACCCCAACCGATAGTGAAAATCTCGGGACGAACGAAAGTGAATAAAATGTTCGGAGCTCATGGTACAAAATATCATTAAATTCAAATTAAATAGTTACAAAATTCAAATAGTTAAACAATACAACACAATAATTGATTAATTATTAATCAGGTTTAACATGTCTTAAATAAAGCATCTCAGCAAGCCGGCTAAACTGCATTTATTGAAGACATATGAAAATAATTGTTTAGCTAACGAATTAGCTGATGAGTAGACACATGTTTGAATACATATAAATAATAGATAAAATGATTGATTCAATTCTCATGTTATGTTAAAACCATAAACGCAAAATGTATCATACGTACAAAAGAAACATAAGCACAATCAAACCTAATGACTAACACTCACTCATTCATAAAGGGTTATAAACTAGTGTGTATAACTTGTCAAATATTATGACGTGTTAATTAGTTTTAGAAGTTGACAAGTGATAAAAGTGATTTATATATATTAAAATAGATATTACTCCTTAATTATAAACTAGATATTAGATCGGGTCGCGCGTTGCAGCGGCCGAGTCAGGCGTTCGGGTCTTGCGTATGTGACTTTATCATTGCGTTGATAAGAAAAAGTAACAGGTCACGCATGTCAGGGCACCATGTCGTAATATGTCACACATTAAAAGGCAAAGAAATTTGAAAATTAGAAGTCAAAACGATAACCTAGTCAAATTCGGAAGGTTAAAGTAGTATTATATGTTAAAGTAGAGTAAAAGAACAAAGTCGAAAACTCATCAGGGGCTAAAATGTCAATTATTAAAAGTCAAGTACTAAAACCATAAATACGTAGAAGTTAAAAAAAGGATAACACATGGCAGCACGTGATTGGACCACGTGACCACGTGTCACCACTTGAGTGCCCACAACACAACCGACCTTCCATTTTAGAAAGGTTATAAATATAAATATAAATAAATATCAAACTACATTGGTACCTTAGCAACAAGATTTCTTTTTATTACAATATATCTTCTCACAAAGTTCTTTACTATTATTGCATTCTTTCGACTCACCACAACAACATTGATACTTCTTGTTTGGGGACAACTCACAATGTGGAGAACAGTTCTTTGGAGGTGGTATCCCAAACGCTTTAATGGCATTATGTTCATTTCGTTCACCTATAAATCCAATGGATTAATATATAAATAAAGATGAGTTTAACTATAAGTTATAACCTAATTAAATAAATTGATAGATCCTGAAAACTTACACCAATGACACACAAGCAACAATTGAAAACCAATACAAAAGAAGATCATGAACCTCACTAGTATACCACATTTCATTGTGACTTTGTGTCCCTATTTACAATTAAAAATACATGTAACTGATAAATGTGTCATTTTATAACAGAGAGTTACAAATTTTTTTGTATTCAGTTTGTAATATCATGTAATATTGATGTTTACAAATACGTGGACGTGTGCTTCTATGCCGACATGCATATAATATGAGAAGAATATAGATAAAGCTAGAATGTTTGATTTTTCATAAAGAATCTTCTGTTTTTACGTAAATAACTTTTATGTTTATCAAAAAAAAATATTTCAGAGGAGAATAAAAAGAAAAAAAAAGGAGTTAGTGTTTGACTTATTTAAAGTTTAACTATACTATATATTTTAACTTTTTCGGTTGAAGTTATTTACTAAAAAAGCCAAATGATTATATATCATTAAGATAAGTAGTTATAAAATGAACTACTCTAAAATCATATTTAAAATTTTTTTTTGAACGACGACTTTCAATGTATACAACCAGTCGGTCGCATCCCCTGCAATAGAGAACCCACCACCCCACTCCGGTCAATATGTTGTCTTAACCGGGCCCATTTGACATCGGAGTTTGGCTAGGCGTTCAACCGAGAAAACCAATGGGGTTTTTCCCGAAAAATCTCACAGGTAGAGAGGTTAGAACCCTGGACCATCTTTAAATAATCATCCAAAGTCTAAAATAATTAAAACAAAACAACAATAATAGTACACTTACGTTTAGATGTACATGTTCGAATTACGTAGTATTGATTTATAGTTTAGTAGGTTCAACTTTAATTGGGCAAGTACATGTTAATTTTAATATCAAAGTACGTGTGTAACATTATGTAACATGTATGTATTGACAGTTTTGTTTAACAATCAGTTGGTAGTTAAAGTTAGTTATAGAATCGATTTCTCACCAAGAGTCATGATGGTTCATGACAACCAATTCATGTGTATAAATAGTGGGTCAGTGTAAACTTTTAACTTACACAGATTATCAATGAAAGTATATTAGATTGATTGTGTTCAACATCTTGTTTATAAATTGCGTTTATGAGTTTGAATTGGTGATGGCGGAATGATCCAGATTGGGACCAACAGTACCTCGATCACGAGGCGAGCAAAAACAATTTATTACTAGCACGTAATAAATTGTAGTTTTGTATCATATCGTTGATAGATTGCAATAGGCAATGGTGCTGGTTTAACAAGCAAACTGTAACTTTTTGTCAGGGTGAAATAAAAGATCCGCATCTACGTATATGGTAAAATAGGGTCCGTGTATTTTTTTCATAAATATATTGAAAAAAATGTGTTTTGAACATTAATAAACTTTTGTATTAGTTACTAATATAATTATTAAACTATTTAGTTTGTGTCCTTTTATGTGACAGGATCATAAAGAATATAACTTTGTTTAAAACGAAGCTAAGATGAATTTGATATCAATGTTTTAAAAAAATAAGAGTCATTGTGGATCATTTGCTATGATACCCGTCAAAGGTCGTGATACATGGTTTTAGATACAAGCATGTGGGTCTTGTTTTTTATCCCTTGAAAATTACTAAAGTACACTAAAACAAACCGTGAAGACTTTAAACCGGCCGGTCGGACCGGTTGGACCGTGGTCGGACCGTGTTTTTTGAGAATCACGGTTCGATAGGTCACGGTCTGATAGGTGTTTATGAACCGTTGCGAACCGCTCGAACCGTTATCGAACCGCTATCGAACCGTTTTTTCTTGGATTTTATATTTATATCTATAATTTTTTGTGTTTTAGGTGATGAAACTCAATATGTTAATGTTCTGAGTGATGAGGATGATGAATTAGTTTTACTTAATGATGAATAATTGGATACGTGATGTGACATTTGAACTTAGAACTTATGATGATGATGATTTATTTTAATTTGGTGTTAAAATTTGTTTAAATTATAACTTCTTTGTGATTCTTGGTGTTAAAATATATTTGAATTATGACTTTTGTGTTATAACTTAAGATTATTGAACTTAAGTTATGTTTAAATTATAATTCATATGGTATTATTTTGATAAATGTATATTTCGTCAAACCCCGGTCCAACCACGGTCCGACCAATAAAATTAAAATAACGATTCGGTGTCCGGTCCGGTTTTCAAAACATTGCTTATTTCCTTCATTCATCTTCTTTTTCCTTGTTCTTTCTCAAAACTACAAATATTCTAGTATTGTCTCGGGTGTGAGAGCCATTTCTGGCAGTACACATACTGTTTTGATTATTGTATCTTAGGAGTTAGACACATTCGTCTGAGAAGAGGCGCAGAATCTATTTTATGGGAAGCATATTAAATGCGTGCCTTAACCAACACTTAACTTTTTATTCGTTCATTGTTATAGTAAAAAACCAAAGCTAAAGAAACTTTGCGGAGTGAAGACTCAAGTGAAGAAGGTTTTATTCTAGTTTTCTTCTAAAAGTACGGTTTGAATCAGTGTTATTTTATTGATTATTTTAAATTAAAAGTAAGAGACTGTTTGTTTCACCTCTTAATGTTTCAGTTCAGTGCTTAATAATTCAGATTCAACATTCAGAGCATTTGTTTCATAAAAAAAAGCATCTGAATGGTTCAATTAAGTGCTGAATGGTTAAGAGATTGAAAGATGCTGAATGGAACTGAATGGAGCATATATCAAACTTACCATCACCTGAAGTTATACCTCAATATCTCTCTCATTGATAGAGCCTCTTAATGGTTTACACCTCCTAACCATTCAGCACTTAATGATTCAGATTTTACCAAACAGCCCCTTAACCTTTCTCCTATATTATAAGGGTGCCAAGTGGCAACATGATCTAATATAGTGTGAGGTGTGAGAGATTTTTGTGTATTGTAATAGAGATTTTTATATTTTAAAATGATTTTTGACATGTTCTATTAAGCTGAAACAAGCATTAGGGTTCAAAAAACTCGTCGCTCATGGCTTGTTGAAAAAATAACTTGCTTGAAGTTATCTTGTTGTTAGACAAGCTAAGCCCAAATCAAGACCAATTCAATTTGTGGTTCACTCAATAGCTAGCTTGTTGGCTCACATAAATTAAAGTGCAAGTTATATATATGAATGTCTAAAAACAGCAAAATTATCTTGTTTTGAATAAACAAGTTGACTCGCAAACCGACTTAGCTTTTTAAACGAGCTGAGCCCAAACCCACCCTTGCTCGGCTTATCTACACCCTTGCTCTGCCTCATATGACATCCACCTACTTTTAAAGACATGACAATGCAACCTCCAAAAGATTTGTTTTGAACACATTTAACATGGATATGATCATATATAGCAATTTAAACTATATAAACCTACAGGTGAGGTGATTAACATTACATGGTTAAAGATGAAGCAGTGACCAAATGTCATCACAGATAAGTTTCCTATCTCTGGGGTTACTTGGTTCCTAAGTAAGAGCTAAATCAGTTAGCTTAAACTACACGATATGTCAACATGTGCGCGCGCGATAGGGTCCTCTCAACTTTGATCCCTATGTCTTCTTCCTGATTTTTGTCTTTTCGCAGCGTGAATGAACTCCATTATCACTTCCACTTCACTCACCTGCTGTTGTATTTATGTACAAATCACACATATATCAGTTATTTAATCACCATATATAAACCATAAATTGTGACGTTTTTTTCTGGTGTGTGAGATACCTGTGAAGCAAAATGCTTTTGGATGGCGTTAACCAGTTGTTGCTTTGTGGGATTAGAATGAATGTTCCCCTAAAGAAATGCAATCAGTTCCAAAATGGGATCATGAATGTGTGTGTATTTGATAGTGTGGTGTTTGACTTACAAGGTTGTAGGTGCTATAATATCGTGCTAGTGTGTTGCTTCCAAGCTTTGCGAAATTGACTTTCTGGTCAAAAACATGAACGAACCAGCAAACTTAAAGAAAGTCAACGACATGTTCAAGGTTTGATATAACAACTGATTTCCTACTCTTGCATTTTGACTGTTTAGGTCAAAGTCAAACATAAGACCTTTATCGTTCCTATAGATTCGCTTGCAATTTTACTAATAGAAATGGTCATCTTCATCGCATATGTTACAAGTTTTGTTCTAGTTATTGAGTTATCTAATTAACTTCAAATAACTAGCCATATGAGGAAGTTGGAAAAACACACCTTTTGACCTGAAAAGTCAAATTACATCTTAATGTGTTTCATTTCATGTCAAAAGTTGTTTTTTTTTCAAGAAAACTGTTTATAGTCGCGACTGTTGTCATAGTCAACAAGGTTGAAACTTCCAGGAAAAAACGCTATACAAGGGAAGTGTTGTTATGCTACTTACCAAATGACATGAATGGTTGTTGGATTGAGTTTCTTTCCAACCACCACGGTTAATAGGCTTCGTTGATGGGCTCCACGGTCTTGTGTACCGAACCCTGGGCTTGCTCGGTTTGCTAAACTCCATAGTAGCAGCTGCCATATCATAATTAAAACAAAATTAGAAGTGAATGGGTTCAAAAGATTTTAAAGGAACCAAAGCCGTGTCGATGCAAGAACTTACAAAAGATATTATCTTTCTGACCAACATCCGAGCCACAACTAGAATTATCAAATTCAAAATCACCATCTTCTTCGTGACCCGTTGGGGGTTCAAGAACACTCAAAGCATTCCTTTGTAGCTTCACTTCAACTCCATTCTTCAAAACCTAAATTACAACGCACACGTCTTACTTTGTTTTCCGTTACTGGCTCTCGTCTCTATTTATCCTCACATATTTGTTACTTCATATTATCAAAAGATTTAAAACAACATTCAAAAATAAACAATGAAAATTTGAGTTAAAGAGAAAAATACCAGCCAATGCCAGCCACCAAGACCAACAGCTTTCTTGACAATGCCTTGAAGACCAACCAAAACCGACTTTGTTCGGTTATTTCCTGTAACGATAACTTTCGTATGTCTTGGAAGAACAGAAAGCTCTTCATCACCGCAATCTTCACGAATCTGTGAGAAGATTCTAGAAGAATATAGCTCGGTTTCCAGCATTCTTGTAACAACTTCATAAAAAAATCTTGCAAAATTCAATAAATATAGTTTCTTTAATCTAAATCTTCAGCTAATGAACACAAAGATATGCTATTTTAGTATTTTATCCACCACATTGATCAACAAACTCAAACTTTTCACATAAATGAAAAGAACATAAGTAAAAATGTATCATTTGAAATTCATGACCATATTTCAACATCTACTGTTTGGCAGCATCTGAATGGTTAAGTGTTGAACCAATAAGAGGTCTGAAACAAGCAACCCCTAAAAGTTTGTAAATGTCTTAACCATTCAGACATTTGTTTGTGAAACAAACAGTCTGAACCATTAAAAGGCTGAAACAAACAGCCCCTAAAAATTTGTAAAGGTAAAAAAACAATATCCTATCATTAAGAAGCTCAAACTTTATGCAATCTGGCAAAGATTGAAAATCTTCACCTAATTTCATATGGGTTTGAAAGGTGGTGATTTTTCAAATCTTCATACTTGACTTACAAAAAAATTAAATAAATAAATAAATTAACTTTTGCTGCAAAAAATGTAAAAGACATAAAAACCTCTGCAAGGCTGATCAAAGTCTGGACAAAAAAGTGCCACCAACTATGTGTTCTTTTTCCATTTTTTAACATTTTCATAAAAAGATGGTTAAATTAAAATAAATAATTACTCATAATCTTTCAAATTTGTCAACACTCAATTAGTTAATAGAAGTATTTAAGAGAGGTATATATACAAGGATGCTTTGGGTTGTTGTACCATTTTCTTGAATAAATTTTAACTTTTTAAGTGTAGGCAAGTGATTGTACAAAGTATATAGTATACCCATAAAGAATCATCCTTTTGAGATAAACCCAGTGTGTGTTTTGTGTGTGTGTGTGTAAGAGAGAGAGAGAGAGAAAAAAACAACAACAAAAAAAGAGAGTTGTTCTTTTCTTTACTTCTTTATGCTCAAAAAAATTTGAACTTTAAAAAATCTGACAGGATGCAGTTCAAGAGAATGTTGAATGCAAGCAATATGACCCATAACAATATTCATTCATTAAAATTCACAGGCTATGTTTGGTAGCAATAAATGAATCAAACACATAATAAATGAACCATTTTTCATTACTCTTAAATAAATAAATGAAAAAAAAACTTTAGCTTTTTAACCCTTTAAAAGTTAAAACTGAACTAAATCACTAAATCACCAATCTAATCAAATCAATTAATCAAGAAAATAGTCAATTAGTAAACAAAAAACAAAACCCACAAACATTGATGCAAAATAATTGATTTAAATCAATAAAATCATATGCATGCAGAGATGAATGAAACCAAAAAATTCCCAAATCAAGTTTATGAAACTCATAAGAACTGAAGTTAAATATGAAACATTAATAAGTTAGTTACCTGTAACAATACTCAATTTGAGTTGATGAGGGATTTGAGTTGGGTATGAAATGCAGATGCAGGTTGATGATTGAGAGAATTGAAGAAAAAGAAATGGTGATGTGGGTTTTAGAGAGTGATGATGATTGAGAAAAAGTACATATACATATACATATACAAATGCATATTATATACACATATACTAAATGTTTACCAACTGCCATTGGAACAACCTGCAAGTGAATAAGACAGTGTGTACGGTAACACTATTTTCCTTCATTTGTGTTCACCGGTTTTACCGGCAGTTTCCGGTTGAGGTGTTTTTAGTCTCGGCTTGCACGGCTTGTGTGCTTTTTGGGAACAAACACTTTGTTACACTTATTGAAATGATTACCTAATACATTGATGTAATTGTTGAAACTAGCAATTGATGTAGTTTGCTCATGTTTGTAAATTGTACATACATTGTCGTTTGAGGGTTAACTAGATATGTGATCGGATCGTGTGAGGAGGTTGTTTGGTTTTGTGTGTGTGGCTTTGTTATACGTGTTGATAAAAGAAAACTTAACGTCTCGCATGTTAACAAATGATGGTATATCAAAATCTATAGCTGAAAATGATAATTATGTCAAAGTTAGAGGATCAAAGTCGTAAATATGTTAAAGTAGAGTAGAGGTTAAAGATGTATTTTGGCTATGTTATTAGGGGTAAAAATGATAGTAAGTTATAGTCGATAGGTCAAAGTTGTAAATATGTCAAAGTTGAGTAGAAACTAAATTGCAAAGTCTCCACCAACCTTAAAATTTGGTTTTTAAGGGAATTCATAACCAACGTTTGAAAATTACAACAAAAAGAAAAGAGCTAAATGCATATTTCCTCCTCCAAATCACTTTAAATGCATATTTACCCAACCAAAAAAAATCAATTGCATATTTTCCTCTATAAACAACTTTAATTTGCAAATATACTCATTTTTAGTAAGGACATTTAGTTAACATTGGGTATATATGCAATTGATTTTTTTAGTTGAGGAAATATGCATTTTAGGGGGTGTTTATAAGGGTAAATATGCAATTGAATCAAAAGAAAAACATAACTGATAAGGTTACATTATCATGATTGACTAGGTTTTTTTTGACTAACTTGCGTGAGATAACTTGTAAATGTTGTTTTTTTTATTATTTATGTTTAATTTTACTTTGATGGGTGATTGCATGCAAATTTAGATTTTAACTTCAAATAGAAACTTACTTTTGGCTACATACTTGGTTATTCTCGCATTCACATTGTATATGTCTATGTCTATGTAGACGTGTGATGATACACTTAGTGGTGGTTAGGAGTTAGGAGTAAGTGGTTTTTTACTTGGGTTCTTTGCCTTGAATTTTGAGATCAAGTGACACATTCTTAGAGTTTAAAGGGTTGAGTTACATATAAACGTTTATGCTTTTATATGGTGAGATAGGATCAAACTAGGTAAGGGTCTCGTGTGAGTTTGTAAATCTCTTGTTTAAGGCATTCGTGTGAGTTTGTTAATCTGAGTTACATATAAACGCTTATGCTTTTATGTGACATCTGCCCCAAACCCGAACCCGAATGTCCGACTCGAAACCGAAGCTATTTATCTTTTAATCTCATTCGTATTTAATTTCTGGAAAAGTAACGCTTCGTTATTAATATGAATAAATATATCGTCTCTTTTTTTAAACGACCGAATTAATTTGTAAGTATACTATTTAACTATTATTGATAATATATAAATCTCAAAAATATATAAATGGTAAAAGAGATTTATAAATATTATTAAAAAAAATAATAATACTTTTAAGTCCAGAAAATAACCATTTAACATCAAGAACGAAGTAAAAATATAAAAACGTCATCTAAGTAAACATTACGAGGTAACTCGGTTCCGTTAGTTGGTTTAAAATTAGTTGCAAATAACTTTGGGTGAAAAGTGACAAGCTTTAAACTATTATTTAAGTTATAAATCCAAATGGGTAAACAAATCAAACATCAAGGGCTGGGCTGTAAATATTTTAAACTTCCCCCCCCCCCCCCGTCGCGTGAAGCCCTGTTGTTCCGGTTGATCTCCGGCAACGTCCGGCAGAGCTCCGGCGAGCTAAAATCCAACGTTTCGACTTTGTTTTGGTGCGTTAAACCGTCCAGAAACCCTCATCATCAAGTTTCGAACCCGTACCCACTATTAATTCAATGTGTTCCTGCTTAATCGTCACTTAAAACGCGTGTATTAAACTCCTCGAAGGTTTGTAACGGATGTTAATCAATTCGTGAATCATGACTGAATTCAATTAACCTAAACCTTCCCGTGATCATTGAAACCTAAACCAATAATCAGTTTATCTCTAATTCGTCTCGAGGTCATTCAAGAAGTTTCATCTTCTTCGGATCCTGCAACACTCAATCTGGGCGTCAAATCGTTGCTATTTTCTGCAATAAACGTAGGGTTTTCGTTCGCCACATCATCAAGAAGAAACCTGGAAAGGTAATCGAATTGTAACAGCTTCTAATCACCTCGTTGAATCCAAACCCGTCGTGTTCGTTGATCATCATCTCATTGACCCAATTCGTCTCCAAGCAAGTAAGTATTATATATCAAAATGACCGTGATACAATGTAGATTAAAAGCCCTCTGTTGGATTTGGATCTTGTTAACATGATGAAACGAATTTGGATAATCTTGTTTCTAGGGCTTGAGTGGAAATGGGTGTTGATGGTTATTAAAGGATAAAACAATTAAAAAACGAATTTGATAACAGAATGTCCTCTTGGTTCAGCGGTTCAATGTTATGGTTGTGTTCATTTGGTCCCGGGTTCGAGTCCCACTACTACCCTTTTCTTTAATTTCATATTTTAACTACTTTAAACACTAAATTACATTTTCTAATAACCTAATAATATATTTAAGATGAAACTATTTTATTAGCTTAAAAACATAAGTTTAATATTTTAAGAAAACTAAAAATGGTTTCGTATAAAATATATTTAATACAAAATTTTTCGTATAAAACCCTAAATCCCCAAATTGTATTTCAAAACCCTAAATCTCAAATTGTATTTCAAAACCCTAAATCCCAAATTGTATTTCAAAACCTTAAATCCCCAAATTGTATTTCAAAACCCTAAATCCCCAAATTGTATTTCAAAAACCCTAAATCCCAAATCTTAAATCCGAAACCCTAGAAGTTCTAGTTTCTTGATTCTAGTTATTGTGTTACTTGCTTCGTTTCTAAATAAGGTTTTCCCGGTTAATTAGGTGATTCTAATATCTGGGCGATCCTCGGTTCTTTCTAGTTGCGATTCTAGTGTTACTATTATCTTTGGATTTTAAGGTGAGTAAACTCACTCCCCTTTTTACTGTTTACGTTTTTGGGGCTGAAATACGTGTTTCTATAATACAACGGTTTCTTTTGATGTTTCTATTTTCGAAAATGAGATCATTAGATGTGTTAATCGTGTTTGGCCGCATGTAGCAAAATTGTGTGATAGTCAATATTAGTTATATTATCTTGTAATTTCCACCGGACGATGTTAGCGCTAATGGCTTGACAAGCCCACCTACATTAATGGCCTGATAGGTGATTTGACCCGGCGATTCTTTGGTTGATTCTATGTTACTAGTTACTACATGTGATGCTTGATGCTACGATGCTATGTCCCTTAGATGCTTAAACATTTTTGATAACTTGCATATCGAGACGGTTAAATGACGGTTAAACGATGGTTATCAATAAATGTAACATGAGTTGGTTCCTCATGACTTGTTGCTAAAGGTAACCCTGCGGGGTCTATGATACTTGTTTCTATGTGTTTCTATGGTCACGGTTGAGATATATATGATGAAATTGCTATGCACATGAGATTGCGAAACACAATCTATAATGATCTCGGATTTTATACTATGTACTATTAGTTGTGTTTTACTCACTAGCTAATTCTTTAGCTAACTTATTTTACACGTTTTTCAGGTGAAGTTTGATACAGTTTTGGTTCAAGACATTTAGGATGCTTCGGACCTAGAATAAAAAGACAATAAACAATATTTAATTGTCGGTTTCTGTTACGATTTTTTTATGACTATTGAATGCTTCTTTATGTCACGACATTATTGCTTAATTAATATTAAAATATGCATTTAGTGCCATGTGCTTTGTACTACTGATATCCGATTCACTTGACGCGCCCGGTGTTTTCCGCCGCCGGGCGGGGTGTCACATTTTATATGGTGAGATAGGATCAAACTAGGTAAGGGTCTCGTGTGAGTTTGTAAATCTCTTGTTTAAGGCATTCTTGTTACTTTAACTTTGGTTGCATCAAAATACGTAGTGATATGTCCCTGGTTGCTTTTCAATCCAGGTGAATGGAGTGGGATCCCTAATAAGGAGTCACTGCAACTTTACTTTTGCACACATGTTCGTCAATAAGGTGTCTTAGTTGCCCGCTAGTAAGATCATCCATTAAACGCCAAAGGTAATTATATTCAAGGATTCAAACCTAAACGTTTTTAACGAATTTCATTAAACATGCTAGTAAGCAACTAGCACAAACATACAATCAAATTAAATAAAAAAAAATTACACCAATTTCTCCTAGATTTAAATGTTGATCTATTTTTAATCCAAAGATAGGAGGTTTTATTTTATGTACTGAAGAAGTTTCTAAGGGGCGACGAGGATGATCTCGAAGATTAGGTCAAACCTGGCTTTCCAAATGCACCTTAACCGCCATGAAGCAAGTAGAGACCAGACTAGGTTGATGGGTTGACAAGTGTCACACCCTCAAATTCCATGCACGTGGTTAGATCGTCAGGAGTGTTACAAATCAAGATCATAATCATTAGCTACACCAAACGACACTATACGAACTTAAAACCGATGTATCTCATTAAATGAGAAAACCAAACAAAGTAAACGTTTTGAAGCTTGTGGAAGCATAAACGACAAGCAAATGTCAAAAGATTTAACGTAAAGTAAATATAAATGCAAAAAACACGCGCCTATTTTAAAGACTAGTTGAAAACAGTAAAATGTTTTGAAGCTAGACATGCAACAACACAATTTTACAAAATCTGTACAAAAGAGTTTTGCACATGTTTTCTCTCCAAAAGGAGTAACTAAAGTAAAAGGGTTTCTTACTCACCTTCGGGTGCACAACTACTAGCAATAGCAAGTGAAAAATAAACACAACAAACCTACTATATGTGGTAGGTCCATAAGTGTGGTTCGTGCAGGTTTATAAAACCCTAAGTATCGAAACATTCTTAGTGTTTAAGTGTAATTAGAAAGGTTTGACTTTTCGGCCAAATTTGACCAAAATTGACTTTTGTTGACCCAACGACCTGTTGGTGAGCAAGTGTTCTGTGTCTTTCTTGTACGTATCCAAATTGAACATAGATCCTTATCAAGTTGCATTCCTCTTCTGATTAGCACTTTTCTAGTTGGGGGTCTTTCATTCATTGTTTTCATCTGTATATGTTGACCTTTATTGGGTTCGATTACGGTTCGATTACATGTTAATTATCTATAACTTTAAAATAACAAAAAAAATTTCTTTTAGATCGAATTAAACGACGATTAAGATTATTTTCCGAAGTCCATATATCTTTGGACCAAGGGAGGTCCAAAATAGGTACAATATGTGTGCTGGCATCGGGCACTTGATCTGAGGAGCACCAATTTTTTTAATATATCTCTAATATAATAAAGGAAAATGGGAAAAAAAATTATGTGGCATCATTTTAAAGCTTTTGGCTTATGTGACATTATCCGAGAGTTTCTCTCACAAAGGATTTTTTATTTAAAATATGTATATAAAATATATTATAATAACACTAATTACATTTTGGTCCTCTAATATTTAAGAGAATTTAAAATAATTAAAAGTAGTTACATTTTCAACCCTCTACTACTAGGGGTGTACATGAGTCGGTTTAAATTTGATAGAGTATAAAAATAAAACTTATGGATAAAGTTGATAATAACATATAATTAAATACCTGAGTGTTTAACAAACATACATAACTTTTTTATACGAAATTCTTTTTAAAAATAAGTTACACCAAAAAACTGAGCACTTAATTATTTTTAATTTGAGTATAATATTGTTATACTAAAAAAACATTTTTTAAAACAAATTTTGTGTTCGGTTTATCATGGTTTTGTCTCAAAACTTATTGGACCCGTCATGAATATCCTTAAAATCATTATTTGAATGTTATGTTCCCGAGCGTAAAGCGTAACGCGAGTACTAAACTAGTATATATATATATACCTTATAAAAATATTAATAGCATTTAGGCTTATATTCAAAACCTAAAAAGTATAAGGCCATTTAATTTCTGAAAATCAATTTTAAATAGATTTTTATTAAAGGATAAATCACAAAACTAATTTTTTTTTAAGCTGACCTGATAAATTGACCCAGCCAAAGACGTTGCCTCTGGTCCCTGTCATGACAAATTAAGGGCCTTATTCGCACCTGACATCAAAGCTATATCAACGGTATTCACCAAAGCTATGATGTGTGTAATTACCAACTTGTAAAGTATTGATATAAACTATTTTTATATAATATAGCAAAATATAGGTTGCTTACTTGTCATCATTAGAGAGATGTTTTGCTTACTTGGAATCATATGAGACTTTGTCTCACAATAATATTTTTATTTTTGAAATATATATTTACTAGTTTAGTGCCCGCGCTACGCTCGGGAACAAAACATTCAAGTGATGCTTTTAAGGATATTCATGAACGTTTCAATAAGTTTTGAAACAAAACCGTGAGGTCTTTAATTGTATATTATTATTAATTTTATCCATAAGTTTCAGTTTCACACCCTATCAAGTATAAACCGACTCATGTACACCCCTTGTAGTAGAGGGTTAAAAGTATAAATACTTTTAAATTTTTCAGAATTCTCCAAAATATTAGGGGACAAAAAATGTAATTAGTTTTATTATAATATATTTTATATACATATTTTAAATAAAAAAATTATTATTATGAGATAAACTCTCAAATGATGCCACATAACCCAGAAGCTTTAAAATGTGCCACATAAGTTTTTTTGGTTTTGCTATATTATATAAAGATATATATATCTATAATATCATATATTATAATAACCTTAATTACATTTTGGTCCCCTAATATTTAGGAGAGTTTTTAAAAATTTTAATATATATACATTTGAAACCCTCTACTACCAGGGGTATGCATGGTCAGCTTATACTTGATAAGGTATAATAATGAAACTTTGGGATTAAATTGGTAATAACCTACAATTAAAAATCTCAATATTATTTAAATACACATAACTTTTTTTATACGACATTATTTAAAAAAACTACATCATAAAACCGAGCATTTAAATCTTTTTAAATTGAGTATAATATTAATACACTAAAAAACATTTTTTTTAAATAAAATCTTGTGTTACGGCTTTACCAATGTTTTGTCTCAAAACTGATTGAAATTATACATGTCCAATAAA
The DNA here is from genome assembly GCA_030867185.1 of Tagetes erecta. Taxonomy (NCBI): domain Eukaryota; kingdom Viridiplantae; phylum Streptophyta; class Magnoliopsida; order Asterales; family Asteraceae; genus Tagetes; species Tagetes erecta. The sequence goes on along the minus strand of CM061492.1, from coordinate 18,297,120 downwards.
TATCCTTAAGATCATCAATTATGTGTTATGTTCCCGAGCATAGCACAGTCACTAAACTATTTTCCCTTCCTAACCTTCTTAATTACATATATTCCCAACCCTTAGTTTTTATTACATATTTCCCCTTTTATTAAAAATTGACACAATTACCCTTTTTAATCAATTCTCATAAATAAATATATGAATGCGATTAAGATAAACATAAAGTTATATGCATGACGAGCTTTAACAAACAAGTGAATTATAACGTCGTTTAAAAAATAAAATAATATAAACAATCTATAAACATAATTGTCTAATAGATTCGATTTGAGAAATCTGTAATTGATGCTTTTAAGAATTGGATAAATGTAAATAATCATTTAATTAGTTCATTAAGGGTAAAATAGTAATTCAATTAGTTAATTTTAATGAAATGGGTAAATGTGTAATATATGTGTTTTAAGAAGGGGAAATATGTAATTAATATTTAGGGCTGGGTAAATATGTAATAAAAAACTTAGGAGAGGGATATATGTAAATGTCTATTTTATAAATTTAAAACTTATGATTTGTTCTAAAGTATTTTTTAATTAAAATTATATAAATCCAAACAGTACACATGATAAAAAAAACAAAATTATATGTACGTGTTATATAATAAACCAAAACAAGATAAAAACAAATTTGTAGGTAAAGTGAGGAACAACGTAAAAGTGATGAGAAAAAGTTATTTTTCTTTAATTAATTAAGTATTGATGAAGAAGAAAAATCAAATATATATATATATATCTTCTATATAATATAGCAAAATCATATTTGCTTATTTGGCATAATTTGAGATCAATTTGCTTAGTTGGCATTATTTGAGAGATTCTCTCAAAATTAATAATATTGTTATATTTAAAAAGTATATATCTATCTATAACAATTTATTATAATAATATTAATTTATATTTGATCCCCTAATATTTAGCACAATATTTAAAAAATTAAGACTATTTACATTTTCAACCCTCTCCTACTAAGGATGTGTTTGGGCCAAAATATATTTATTAGGGTATAAAACTAAAACTTAGAGATAAAATTATTAATAACATACAATTAAATACATAATTATTTTTTAAATATACATAACTTTTTATACGACATTGTTTTAACAAAAAACTACATCATAAAACCGAACGTCTAATTCTCTTTAATTTGAATATAATATTGTTATAACAAACAACAAGATTTTAAATAAATTTTGTCTTTCAGATTTACCACAGTTTTATCTCAAACTAATTGGAACCGTTCATGTCCATGAATATTCTTAAAATCATCACATAAATGTTATGTCTCCGAGCGTAGCGCGGACACTAACCTAGTAATTATATATATATGATGTGATACGAATGAACAAAATATACGGTATGGAAGTGTACCTAACTCTGCTACCCCCAGTCCTTTCATTCTGATGTTCACCCGCAAATCCAATTTCGTAATCGTACGCTGGGGATACGCCCACGTCACTTTCCGCGATCTCTTTTTATCACAACCTAAAACACTGTTTCACATCTTCTTTCTTTCTTACAACCAAATAACCTTTTTGAAATAAAACCATCTAATCTAACACGGACCAAAACGGTTCGAACAGAACCGAATCAAACTAGAACAAAGAAGTGGGTTTGTATGGGTCGAGAATCAAACCGAAATCTAACGGTTCAGTTATTTTATGATTCCTATGTTTTAATTCGGTTCGGTAACATTCACGACCAAACTAGAAAAAAAATGGCTGAATTTTTTTTTTTGAAAAATGCTTAGAATTTATTTTTGTTTAATTCGGCTTAGTTGAATATTCCAATTAACTTGTCTGTGTTTTAAGTGCGATGTTCTTTTTTTTCTATTTTTTTTCTATTAAGATAAAAAACTGTTTTTCTTTAAGCTTTGAAACTTTTAACATTTAATCAATTAGGATATTGTCATGTTACTTTGTATAAAGTTGATTTTTTTTCTTAACTTGAAAGACTCGGACACTCCTATTTCAAACTCTTGAACTCTCTAAACCTACATGGCTACATGACTTAAATACTACACTAGATATTATCGATGTCGCAAGTGAGATTGTGCCCTCGTTTCATACCTCATCTACACTCCTCTCAGGAAAAGATATGGTTTTCTCGTGAGCTCGTTTAGCGCTTGAACTCGTTTACATGGCACTCCACATGTATTTGTGCATTTGCACCTATAGAAAAAAGTACCCCCTTTATTATAAGGCAGACCCCCCGCATATCTTTTTTATTACTTTTCTCTCTACAAAGTTCCAGTAAAAGTTATAGACGAACATAGAAAAAATTTCTATTGAGGTGGAAGCGAAAATAATAAAAGAATCAAATGGATCACTTGGGATGTGATGTGCTCGCTAAGACCGGTCGGTGGACTGGGATTGAGATCCTTACACTTGAGCAGTGACGGATCCAGGAATTTTTGTCAGTGGGTTCACTATTTTAGGTGCTTAATTTTTAATGAAATCATACAAAAAATTCGGGTCGATTTAATGGTTCGGATCGGGTTACTGGGTTAGGTTCATCATATAATAACAATGTGATATAATAAGTCAATATTACAGTTTGAAAACTGAAACGATATGAGAAGGTTTCACGATTTGGAGCCCAAAAGAGTTAAAAATCCATTAAAAAAAGATTTTTTATAAAAAGCAGGTAAAAAGACTAGAACTTGTGACCTCTTTTATCCTAACAACATTAAATTCCAACTCATCCAGAAAAACTTTGTTACTTGTATCCACTCATAATTATCTATATGGGTTCACTTCAAAATTTTCTATGGATTCACTCCGAAATTTTCTATATAGTTTATGTTAAAATTTTGAGACGCGGTGGGTTCCCGTGAACCCATTAGTTACACATTGGATCCGTCCATGCACTTGAGCCTTCTTGTAAAGTGGCGATGGAGTTTTAAAACAAAAAACATCTCTCTAGGCTTAGTGTCATATAAATTATCCGCAATTCAAATCGGACCTCCTCTTTTATTCTAGCAAACAAGCTCAACCCAACATCAAAATGATTAACAAGGGTCATTTTTAACTCAATGTTGACTTAGACAAATCTAATTATGTTCAAGAATATATAATAATTGGTCTTGGTTATGTGAGAGAGTTAATCAGTAGCTAAAACCCATTCATAGCCTATCAGTTTTGTGCTCAGTTGGTGTAAATGAGCTCCACTGAAAATTAACATTTTTGCTTGGAGAGTGAAATCAGACAAAATTCCCAGCGCTGTTGAGTCGATCAACACTTTGCCCTATATATATGTCTTCAACATCCGGAACCAACTGATCATCTATTCATTCAACGCTATTATGCTAATATGTTTTTGTCATTTATTAAAACACATTTTAAACTAAAAATCTATATATATCTCATACTATTTTTATATCATTTCATTGCAATCCTCTGCTTATACAGAATTAGCTACTCACACACAGGGCTGCAAATGAGCCGAGTCGAGTTAGGGTGGGCTTGAAATCGGCTTGTTTAAGATTGAGTCGAGTCAAGTCAAGCCGAGCTTATTTATCTTAACGAGCTTAAAATGTGAGCTTGGGCTTGGCTCGTTATTATCAAGTTGAGTCCGAGCAAGCTCACGAGCCATCTTTTTTATTTTATTAAAAAAATTATTTTTTACACATTGATATATATATAAAAACAAATTAAATAAGTATTTTTTTTAAGTTATTTATCTAAATTCATGAAAAAAAGTGATAAAAAATAATACTTTAAGAGTTGTACTCATTATATAATTTTTAATAGTTAATTTTTTCGTGTTATAACAATTGAATATGACATTATATTTATAATTTATTGAAACAAAATGTTATAATGTTGGTTAATAACTTATATAAACTATAGTTAAAACTTTAACATAAATGAGCCGACAAGCGAGCTATCGAGTGAGCCAATGAGCCGACTCACAAGCCGAGCTGACCTTGACTCGGGCTCACCTCGTTTAACATCGAGCCGAGCCGAGCTCGTTTTTAAACCAATCTTATTTCAAGCGAGCTTTTTCGAGCAAGCCACGATCCGCAAGATTTTTAAACACCCCTACTCAGACAAAATATTATTTTTCCACTACCACCAAGTTCCGTTTCATTCAAAACTACTAGGTTTCAATTTCTTACGAATGGTGTCGCTGCCACATTCGAACGAACATATGCACGACAAGTTCCAAGAAACGATATGTGCATCATGATCATGTAAAGGCTATAACGTTCTCATGAAATATCGTTTTGTCGAAGGGCCCCAATTGTTGACGAAGAACAAATGTTTATAAGAGATTCGGATGATGAAGGCATTATTTTAAAAAATGCCGAGGTCCTTAAGGACATAAACACTAATTGAATAGAAATCTCTAATGTTCTTGATGAATATGATGAACATTGTTTATGTCTGTTAGAACGTCACGAGAATGCATGTAATTCTTAAAAATGCAATTATCCAATTCTATGGTGTTGAGCTTTTGTTAAGTCTTTTGCTTAGCTAACGGAACCCACAAAAAACAAAATTTAAGAAAGTTTAAGAGTCAACAATAAAAGATGTGTAATGACATTATTTTGCACAATATCATACACATTTGATTTTTTGTTATGAATATTCTGAGATTTGAGGGTATTTGTGTTTAAATAAACAATAAAAATCACGTGTTCATTCCATTTGGCTTCGACACTTTTGGATCCCTAGCCCCCGAGACGGTACGTTTTTTGGAGCGGGTGCAGAAGGTGGTCCACAGCAACTCGCAGAGTCCGAGAAACCAAGGATTTGTATTTAGTAGAATAGGCTTTGCGATTCAAAAGGGGATAGCGGCGCAGCTTGTTGCTCGTTTACTCATTATCCGGATGTAGTTTGGTTTGTGATCAAATAAAACATTTGAAGATGAAACTTTACTTAACGTTATATTTGGATTTATAAAAATCAATAATTTATATTAACAAACAAATCTTCTTATTAATTTCGATTTTTCACTACTTAACATGATTATATTTATTTATAAAAAAGGGCAAGAGAATTATGTGTTAGTTAAATTGAACATGGCGCAAAAAAAAAAAATTAATTGAACATGGCGCGCCACGCGAAGCCGATTGAACGGAGCCGTGGAAGCTACGGGGAGCTGACACGTGTAAGTATTAGATGAAGAACGTTTAATTTTGTACAATTTAATTTCTATTTGGAGTCCGGTCACTTGCAGCTGGAGCGCACAGTTTTGTATCATGGCTACAAGACAACCCTACACTTTTACTCATTTCATAATCTTAACCTTTCTTTTTTATTATGTTTTAGTATTTGTTCATCTACCATCTACTAAATATATGTAACCATTGGCCAAATTTCATATACATCATTCTTTTATTATATCGTTGGTTTTGACTATTTATTTGATGATGTGAATATGATAAGGTTGATCAAGTGATGATCTTTATGATTACTACCTAATAGATAAGAATCAAACTCGTCAAGTGCAAAGTTGGGAGGATAACAAAAGCTTTAATGTCGCTGAAATTTGTAAAACCTGAAATATTCGATGGAGATAATCAAGGTCATTTCTAATAAGTTTTCTCTTCGATTTAACACTTAACTCATGTCTGCCTGTAAAATCCTATATAAGATGCTACTTTTAACATGACTCAAAACTAGATAAATGTATGTCATTCTTGGATTCAAGCTTAAATACATTAAAAATACTTTTGATATGCATAAAGATATAACAAAAATGTTTATTTAAGTTGTTAAAAACTTTAATTTATTAAAAGGGTTATTGGATTTAATCACCCCCAACTATTGGTTATTGGCCGTTGTCACCCTCAAGTATCACTTTGGCCAGTATAACTCTCAACTAAACACTTTGGTGTCCGTATCACCAAAAGTCAACAAATTCAAGTCACTTTTGGTTAACTTTTGATTATTTTTTGGTTAGCTTTGGTGTTACAGGCACCGTATCACCAAAAGTTAACCAATTCAAGTCACTTTTGGTTAATTTTTGGTTAATTTTTTGTTAAATTTTGGTGATACAGACACCAAAGTGTTTAGTTGGGAGTTATATTGGCCAAAGTGATACTTGATGGTGACAGTGGCCAATAACCAATAGTTGAAGGTGATTAAATCCAATAACCCTTATTAAAATCGGTATAGAAGTGTGAGGAGTTTATTTCTATTGTTAGTATTTCAAATCTATTTTTGAGATAAGTTTAAAATTAAACGTGTTAAAATGTAACTTTTAACCACAAAGCAAACTATTAAATCTAGTCAATCATAATAAAAAAATCGACTATAATATCACTTGATTTTTATTTCATAGTAAATAAAAAATTCTCAGACCTGGTTGCCATATATGAATGATATTATACTATTATAGTCAGTATAAAATTTAGAAAATTAATATGTAAAAATTACTTCCCCTAACCGATAAGAGTAATATATTTAGTAGAAATAACATATATACCCCTTTAATAGACATTAAAAGTAACATAATTAATAGAAATAACATACATACGCCTTTAAACTTCTATTCTACTTGTAAAATTCTAGCTACACGAAAGTCAATAAAAAAATAAAATACCACAAATAACAAAAGCAAACAAAGGAATAAATGAAACTTAAAGGTCTAAAAGTAAACTCAAGAAAGCTTGAGGGGTTAAAAAGGGTTGGCATCAGAACCATGCTTTTCTCTCTTTTATAACTTTCTCTTCTATTTGGATATGGTTTTGGCGCGAATTTTTAGGTTATGTTTTGAATTAAATAACTCCAATAATGTATAACCGATAAATAAACCAGAATAAATAATCTCATAATGTTAGCATATAAAAACTAGATTAATGTCCGCGTTATATTTGAAAACATAACAAACAAATAATAATTTTAAAGAAATTTATAAGATACGGAAGATTCTAATAAGTTTTAGGGTTATTGGATTTAAACACCCCCAACTATTGGTCATTGGCCGTTATCACCTCCAAGTATCACTTTGGCCAATAACACCCCCAACTAAATACTTTGGTGTTCGTATCACCAAAAGTTAACCAAATCACTAACGCCGTTAAGTTTTGCTGACGTGGCACGGTGACGTGTCCTATCTCTGCTTATGTGGCAAGGTGATGGCGGCCAATGATCAATAGTTAAGGGTGTTTAAATCCAATAAGGCAATAACCCATTATTTATCTATATTTAACTAAGAATTGACCTGTGTCACGTGATGCGACGACTGGGTTTTAGTTGGTGCATATGTCGTGTCATATTTGTGACTTCGTTACATGCGTTACATTATTGATTATCTCATGCATGTTCTGGTGTAGTATAATGCCTCGTACCTTGCAATGTAACATGTCAAAGTAATTAAATGCTTCCATCACCAGCAAGAACAAAAAGGGAGAAAGGGGGTCGCTCTGTCTCGATCCTCTTTTCAAGTGAACTTCCGAGTAAGCGACCTATTTAATAAAATTGATGACTGGGCAGAATTAAGACAACATTTAATCCATAAACACCATAAAAGCGGAAATTTATTTATACCATTATATTGTACAAAAAAATCCTACTTAACAGTGTCATATTGGATCAAGTGGTCATGATGTGCATTGAACATCTACACGAGGGCTGGATATTTTTGTTTTTTTCTTCTTTTTAAACTTTTCTTTCTTTGTATATTCTTTTGTTTTAGTTAGTTTTTTTAATTACTTTGATGGCATTACGTTGCAAGGTACAAAACATAATATTACACCAGAACGTGCATGAGATAATCAATAACGTAACGCGTGTAACAAAGTCACAAATATGACACGACATCTGCACCAACTAAAACCCGGTCGTCGCATCACGTGACACAGGTCAATTCTTAGTTAAATATAGATAAATAATGGGTTATTGCCTTATTGGATTTAAACACCCTTAACTATTGATCATTGGCCGCCATCACCGTGCCACCTAAGCAGAGATAGGACACGTCACCTTGCCACGTCAGCAAAACTTAACGGCGTTAGTGATTTGGTTAACTTTTGGTGATACGGACACCAAAGTATTTAGTTGGGGGTGTTATTGGCCAAAGTGATACTTGGAGGTGACAACGGCCAATGACCAATAGTTGGGGGTGTTTAAATCCAATAACCCTAAGTTTTAAGACAAAACGATGGTATAACCGGAATATAAGATTTTATTTAAAAATTGTGTTTTTAGTATAACTACAATATTATAATCAATTTGAAGAGATTCAAATGCTTGGTTTTATGGTGCAGTTTATAAAAAATAATGTCATATAAAAAAGTTATTTATGCAAAAAAATATTGAATTATTTAATTATAGGTTATTAACAACTTTATCTTTAAGTTTCATTATTATACACTATCAAATATAAGAAGACTCATACACACCCATATTAGAAGATAGTTTAAAATGTAATTACTCCTAAATTTCTAAAGATTCTTTAAAATATTAGGGGACCAAAATGTAATTAAGGTTATTATAATATATTATTATTATTATTATAGATATATACGTATTTTAAATATAAAAATATTATTGTGGACAAACTCCCTTATGATGTCAAGTAAGCAAAAAACACATCTGACAAAACACTATTCAAGCACTTCCTCTTTCAATATAGATTAATATATAATACTAGGTTAATATTTAGTAACAGTACACATTCTTATGTATATACATGTAGTAAAAATTTAAAGTTAAAAGCAAACAAACAAAGGTTGCAATTTCTGATATGAAAAAGTCAAATAAATTTGGGTTGAAAATATTACATTACATTACATTACATTACATTACATTACATTACATTACATTACATTACATTACATTACATTACATTACATTACATTACATTACATTACATTTTGATCACGATTACTTGGTAATACAACTTGCAAAAAAATTTAGGTATTCGAATAAATTAACAAAACATTATATTGTAGAAAACCTTTTTAAGTTTTAAAAGTTTATAATAAAGTAAACCTAAGACATAATCGCTTATCAATTGTCACACAAGAAAAAATGACAGGTTAAGATTTTATTGACGTGGCATAATGAGTGAGTATATATTCTATTAGAGGTGACATATTACTTAAAAATAAATGTTTCTTAAATACAATCAATAAAATAATTTACAAATCTCCCAAAAAAATTCATTATCCAAATTTCCCTCTTATTTTTTCCCAAAAGGGGCATTGATGCCTCTCTAAAACCTTGATTTACTATATTGGTTACAAGTAAATAGAAATAAATAGTTAAACAGACAACCAACAAACATGTGGATGTGTTATTTCAAAATCAAAGCTCAAAATAAGATTTTCCAATGCAAGTTTGCCATTCTAAAGATTTATGGTTTTATGATGTAGTGTTATTATTTTAATTTCACCAAAAATAGATGATAGAAAATGCAAACCAGAGTTTTACCTGAAGCTGCCTGAGCTGCAACATAAAAACATTTTAAAAAAACTTCAATCGCTAACCACTAAAAAAAGTCAAGCCCACTTTCACCAAAATATAAAGTTAACAATTGCTTAAATACAAATAGTTAGTCCATATGATTTTCCTCAACTTTACCCTAAAAATTTTTAGATTATGCTCAGATTATAAAATAAAGCCATATCCCAAGTTTGTTCATTTGATGCAAAACTATCTAAGATGATATAATGATTGATATGGAGTATATTTTCTATCATCATGGATATGGTATCCTGGTTGTGCTGGATTAAGTATTCTTTGTATTATTGGTCTTTGATGGGATGAGGATCATTAATACCTATTTTTATCTATTTACTAATAATTGTTCTCCACGTGTTTCAATTATATAAATGCAAGTAAATGACTAGCAGACTTATTCTATCACTTAGTTGATCGTGAGGATACTGGTAAGCTAGAATAACGGTCAAAGACCGGTAAGCACATGACTAAAAGATATGAAAGTTAGTTAGGCTCTAGGGTTGGGTTTGACATACAACTATAAAAAAGAGGATATGGCATGGCTGAAACACACACTTCACTCTTTTTGATCTCTCTGCTCTCTTCTACACATACATTCGTGTAATCGCTGCCATAATTCTCGAGTTGTATTCAATATTTTTCTAAAATAATCGGTGGAAGACGAGTGTCACTGCCCGAGGTTTTTATGTCGACGGTCATCAATTGATCAAGGGATTTCCCTTGTATTAATCTATGTGTTCATTTCATTTTCAGCATTACAATCATCATAAACAACAAGGCACTCAGCCTCACATTAACTAATTTGGTTTTAATAATTTTCGACCAAAACAAATATGACATCATTGGATCATATAAGATTACACACATATCAAAAATTTAAAATGCCTATGATATTTGTTGGTGCACTTGGTCTTTGCTTATTTAAAAAGAACCGTATGCAATACCTGTTTTGTTAAATTCAGTATGTCAACAACATTGGCTAGCAAATGATCCACACACTCAGTAGACTTCCCTTCATCCTCATTGTTCTGTATCATCTCTTCCAACTTATTGACCTCCAATTTCAACCTACGATATTCTTCACTGAATTTTAATTTAAAGAAGTTAAGAAGTAGAGAAATAGATTGTTAGTGTGGTGAATAGCTATGTGATTTTAAGGTCTAAGCTCAAATCTTACTTAGTGTTAAAATCTTGTTGTCATTAATAGTAGTTGTCATTAAGCCCCTCCAGACATATGCAAATCGAAAAGTTTTACGAGCTAGTTGATTTCCTCCTTAAACGGATGACGTCATCCTTGAGCGTCAAACTAAATATTAACGGATGAAATCTTGTATGAAATATGGATATGACTGGGCTATATAAAACATATCACTTATCCCTATTGTTGTCGGCGTTTATGAAAATAGGCCATGTAGGAGTGGAAAGGAATCAAAATCCATCACATGTATGGTATATAGACGGCTAAAATAATTTTTTTTTTAAATTCGCGGGAATCCTAACGCGCTTTTATAAAATCCTAACATACCGTTTCAAAATCATTTAAAAAAACACGCAAATCCTAACGTGCTTTTATAAAATCCTAAAATGCGGTTACAAAATTATTTTGTTTAAAAGATTCAGTAGAATCCTAATGCGTTATTATAAAATCGTAACATACTGTTACAGAATTCTTTTTTAAAAAGATTTGTTGGAATCCTAACACACTTTTATAAAAACCTAACATACCGTTACAAGATCATTTAAAAAAACATTCGCAGGAATCCTAACGTGCTTTTATAAAGTCCTAACATAACATTACAATATAATTTTTTAAAAAGATACGTGGGAGTCCTAACACGCTTTTATAACATCCTAACATACCGTTACAAAATTATTTTTTTTAAAGATACGCATGAATCCTAGCGCGCTTTAATCAAATCCTAACATATGCAAAATATTTTTTACAAAAAGACTTGTAGGAATCCTAACACACTTTTATAAAATCCTAACATACCATTAGAAAATCTTAACATAGCGTTACAGTATTTTCACGTATCATTGAAAGAAACCCTCATGCGTTGTTAAATCACATCTCAGTTCAAACACTTGTTCTTTTACATATAACAATAATAATACACTTAAGTATAAAATCTTATATGTATCACTTTAAATAACTATTTATATGATAAAAACAATTAGCATTTTTATTTCCTTTATAAGACGAGTGAGCGTCTTCTTATTCGATGACGTTTTTCAGACTTGATTTGTGCAAAGGTTTCGGTTGGTGTAACACTTAAAGGAACGTCTTTGTGACTGTGAAAGAGGTCTTATCCGTGTATGAATCGTTGCCTGGAGATCAAAAATATAAGGAGTTGCTACAAGCTATTATATAGACTACATTAAGGGGCATTTGAAAAGTGAGAAACGATCGTATTTTAATTAGAAACGATTGGGGATGAATATCAAGATGCTAGCACTTAAAAACCGTGAAAAGAGTAAACAAGTTAGTTGGTCTAAAGTGTATTATGTTTGTTTTTTCCAAACTTTTTAAGCTAGTAATGCCGGAAAACTCAATTTTTCCGTCCCAAACATCTTTGTAACCTTAGGAGGGACCTGCTAGATGTGACTATGCCGACGTTTTGCATTGCATTGCGCTACTTATTTCTGGATATTTTTGCGTCTGCATTGGTGATAGATGTACATCATAAGCATTACACATGTCAAAGAACTAATTATTTAGCACTAAGAAAGAAGTTCAGTAAATCAACAATGCAATAAAGTAATAGATGGATAAGAAATCATAAATGTTAAACATAAAACTTAAAAATTAAAAAAAAATTGACTGTGATAATTTGCAACAACATATTTGATAGTAGTTTACAATTCTCCATTAAAATGCCCGTATGACATGGTGGAGACGACAATTTACAAGGCATTGATATAAATTAATATGAATAACATAAACCTAGAACCACTTTTAATCTTTTTTGAAGCCTGTTGGCAAGCCAGTCAACAACTTTATGCACTAATAACATACATGAAACATAAACACATTGTGCACAAAATATAGACACATTAATTAGGTAAATATATCTCGACTTTTGCCATGACTTAACAGCTCCATTTAATGCACACTTTAATTATCCCCAAGTACAACTCATCAATAAATAAATTAAAAAGATTTAGATAATGAAGTTCTTAGCAAACAAATATATGCAACATATATAAAACTAAGTCGAGAAAAGTTAATGGCTTGTTGCCACTTAATCTGTTAGAGGATTAGTAATCAGTAAAGAAACAATAATAGTAAAAAAAACAATTTATAGGTCCCGTGACTTTCGACCTTTTTTATATAAAATTTCTGACTATGTTAATGATTATCATAAACATAAAACGTGTACCAAAGTTCCTAACGCCTCACTCAAACATCACAAGCTAATATAATCATCATAATTCATAACACATAAACACCAAATGTTTTATTAACGGTGCATAAACACCACATGTAAATATCATTAACGTAAAGTAAAAATAATAAGATGACTTTGTCATGCAAAAGGTCATGCAAAGAACACATGTGTAATATCATTTTATGTGCACTTCATCCTCTTGCCTATAAATGCATCCACCAATTCAACAACTTAATCACCTCAACTCGATCAACTCAACTCAATTCAAGTCTCCCGCGATCGATCCAAGTATGGAAAACATCCCACAACCACCCTCGAGCGTCGAAAACGACCTCCCTGGAGAAGTTGTTTCCGACATCCTCATCCGGTTACCAGCCAAACCTCTTTCTCAATTCAGGACTGTTTCCAAATCCTTCAACACGCTCATTTCCCATCCCTCATTCATCAAATCACACCTTCATCATTCAACTTCAACCCATGATGATGAAACACTCATGCTCATCCACAGTCTCTTTTGTTTCAACTCCACTAACCCAGTCACAACTCACCATTCTCAATCTCCACATATCAGCAACTCTGGTTCCATCAGACTGCCACGAAGTTTTAATCTTCCACCTCGCTATAACCGCGCTAGTGTTATTGGTTCGGTTAATGGTTTAGTTTGCTTTTTGTTAACAACTGGTGTTGGGTTTGTTACTCCTGTGATTCATATTTGGAACCCTTCGTTGTCTGCTGTAATGACTGTTGCGCCATATGCAGTTGTGGGTGATGGGGTGCTTGATCTGCACTATGGTTTTGGGTTTGATCTGGTGAATGATGATTACAAAGTTGTTAACTTTGCGCGAATGTTTCGACCACCAGGGTTTTTGACTGCTGGTGATTGTGTATTTCAAGACTGGATGAAAGTGGAAGTGTATAGTATGAAAAAGGGGTCATGGGGTGTGATAAGTGATAGGTTTCCGTCGAGTGTTACATGTGTTTTCGATGATGCGAAAGTTTCTATTACTGGGAGTGATGGACGTGATGGTCGGGTTCATTGGCTTTGTTGTGGTGGGATAAGAACAAAGCAAATCATCGTAGCGTTTGATTTGGGTGTGGAGAAGTTTAGTCAGCTTTCGCTTCCTGATTCTGTAGGAAAATGGAGGAATGGTCGGGCGAATGTATTGGGTCTTTTGGGTGGAAAGATTTGTGTGATGGGGTATGATGAAAATGGGGACTTTGAAGTTTGGGTGATGAGTGAATATGGGGTTAGTGAATCTTGGGTGAAAGATTATGCGTTTTCGCAGTTTGGTGGTGGTATATTTCCGATTGGATTCACATTGAATAATGAGTTTGTTTTTCAAGATGATAACAAGTGTCTCGTTTTGTATGATCAAAAAGCTGCTAAGGTTAAATCCTTCAATGTTACCGTTAGCGGTTGGGAATCTACTGAGAGGTTTATGATTGTTCCGTATGTTGACAGTCTTGTTTGGATCGCGCCTGCTAATTAGACTGTCTGGATCAGCCTTTGCATATTTCAGTAACTATATCGTGTTGTAATAAGTATTATGCATCATACTATATATGCTAGCTTCTTGATTGTTAGCTTATATGATGTTATAAACATTGTGGTTTGGTTTGCTTTTCTGCTTCTATATATGACATTGGTGGTGCATGTTTTATGTTTTATATTACAAACACCTAATTATAGTAAACAAAAAGTATCTTCATTCAAAAGGCACACTCACTTTGCTAATAAAATAAGATATATACACTTTTATGTTTATGGGACACAACAATATTTATTGCTCTCAGTTTTCTCTAAATACCTTTTGTTGATTAGAATTAGTGAAGTGTACAATAAAATTAAATTAAATATCACCAGTCGACAATTGAATTTTGCAAAGTATGAAATCCTTGGTATCCATAATTTGGCTATGTGCTTGTCATTAATAGTAGTTGTCATTGGGCCCAGACATATGCAAATCGAAGAGTTTTAAAAGCTAGTTGGTTTCCTCCTTGAACGGGTGACGTTATCCTTAAATGTCAAACTAACTATTAACGAATGAAATCTCGTATGAAATATAGATATGAGTCATATGACTGGTCTATATAAAACATATCACTAATCCCGAATCGGTGTCCCTGTTTATAAAAATAGGCCATGTAGGTATGAAAAGGAATCAAAATCCATCACATGTCTTTTTATATAGACGGGCAAAATAAATTTTTTTTTAAAAAGATTCGCGGGAATTATAACGCGCTTTTATAAAATCCTAACAGACCGTTTCAAAATCAGTTTTTAAAAAAAATCCGCGCGAATCC
The DNA here is from genome assembly GCA_030867185.1 of Tagetes erecta. NCBI lineage: Eukaryota > Viridiplantae > Streptophyta > Magnoliopsida > Asterales > Asteraceae > Tagetes > Tagetes erecta. The sequence continues at coordinate 18,281,976 of CM061492.1, read as the reverse complement.
TAACGTGCTATTATAAAATCCTAAAATACTGTTATAAAACTACTTTTTAAAAAAAGATTCAGGGAATCCTAACGTGTTTTTAAAAAAAATCCTAACATACCGTTACAAATTTATCTTTATAAAAGATTCGTTGGAATCCTAACGCGCTATTATAAAATCCTAACACACCGTTACAAGATCATTTAAAAAATATTGACGGGAATCCTAACGCTCTTTTATAAAGTCCTAACATATCGTTACAATATCATTTTTTAAAAGATTCGCGGGAGTTTTAACGCGCTTTTATAACATCATAAAACACCGTTACAAAATTAATTTTTTAAAAAAATTCACAGGAATCCTAGCACGTTTTTATCAAACCCTAATATATGCAAAATGTTTTTTACAAAAAGATTCGTAGGAATCCTAACACGCCTTTACAAAATTCTAACAAATATACCATTAGAAAATCTTAACATAGCGTTACGAAATTTTTACGCATAATTGAAAGAACCCCTTATGTGTTGTTGAATCACAACTTATTGACCTCCAATTTCAACCTACGATATTCTTCACTGAATTTTAATTTAAAGAAGTTAAGAAGTAGAGAAATAGATTGTTAGTGTGGTGAATAGCTATCTGATTTTAAGGTCTAAGCTCAAATCTTACTTAGTGCTAAAATCTTGTTGTCATTAAGCCCCTCCAGACATATGCAAATCGAAAAGTTTTAAGAGGTAGTTGATTTCCTCCTTGAACGGATGGCGTCATCCTTGAGCGTCAAACTAAATATTAACGGATGAAATCTTGTATGAAATATGGATATGACTGTGCTATATAAAACATATCACTTATCCCAAATTGTTGTCGCCGTTTATGAAAATAGGCCATGTAGGAGTGAAAAGGAATCAAAATCCATCACATGTATGGTATATAGACAGGTAAAATATATTTTTTTAAATTTGCGGGAATCCTAATGCGCTTTTATAAAATCCTAACATACCGTTTCAAAATCATTTTAAAAAAAACGTGCAAATCCTAACTTGCTTTTATAGAATCCTAAAATACGTTACAAAATTATTTTAATTAAAAATTCAGTAGAATCCTAATGCGTTTTTATAAAATCGTAACATACTGTTACAAAATTATTTTTTAAAAAGATTTGTTGGAATCCTAACGCACTTTTATAAAAACCTAACATACCGTTACAAGATCATTTAAAAAAACATTCGCCGGAATCCTAACGCGCTTTTATAAAGTCCTAACATAACATTACAATATCATTTTTTAAAAAGATTCACGGGAGTCCTAACACGCTTTTATAACATCCTAACATACCGTTACAAAATTATTTTTTTAAAGATACGCATGAATCCTAGCGCGCTTTAATCAAATCCTAACATATGCAAAATACTTTTTTTACAAAAAGATTTGTAGGAATCCTAACACACTTTTATAAAATCCTAACATACCGTTAGAAAATCTTAAAATAGCGTTACAAAATTTTCACGCATCGTTAAAAGAAACCCTCATGCGTTGTTAAATCACACCTCAATTCAAACACTTGTTCTTTTAAATATACCAATATTAATACCCTTAAGTATAAAATCTTATATATATCACTTTAAATAACTATTTATATGATAAAAACAGTTAGCATTTTTATTTCCTTTATAAGATGAGTGAGCATCTTCTTATTCGATGTCGTTTTTCAGACTTGATTTGTGCAAAGGTTCTGGGTTGGTGTAACACTTAAAGGAACGTCTTTGTGACTGTGAAAGAGGTCTTATCCATGTATGAATCGTTGCCTGGAGATCGAAAATATAAGGAGTTGCTGCAAGCTATTATATAGACTACGTTAAGGGGATTTAAAAAGTGAGAAATGATCATATTTTAATTGGAAACGAAGCTCTATTGGGGATGAATATCAAGATGCTAGCACTTAAAAACCGTGAAAAGAATAAACAAGTTAGTTGGTTTAAATGGTGTAATTAATCCCAAATTCAAGTGTAATGTTTCATTACTAGCATCTTGGTAGTTTATTACCTCGGCGGGGTCGACATTATCGGCGACTCGTTTCTGGGTGTTATGGTACCCTCGTAAATTTTTAACTAAAGTGTATTATGTTTGTTTTTTAAAACTTTTAAGCTAGTATTACCGGAAAACTCAATTTTTCCGTCCCAAACATCTTTGTAACCTTAGGAGGGACCTGCTAGATGCGACAATGCCGACGTTTTGCATTGCATTGCGCTACTCATTTCTGGATGTTTTTGTGTCCGCATTGGTGGTAGATATACATCATAAGCATTACACATGTCAAAGAACTAACAATTTAGCACTAGGAAAGTAGTTAAGTAAATCAACGATGCAATAAAGTAACAGGTGGATAAGAAACTATAAAAGTTGAAAATTAAAAAAATTTGATTGTGACAATTTGCAACAACATATTTGGTAGTAGTTTACAATTCTGCAGTAAGATGCCCGTATGACATGGTGGAGACGGCAATTTACAAGGCAAGATAGAAATTTATATGAATAACATAAACCTAGAACCACTTTTAATCTTTTTTGAAGCCTGCTGGCAAGCCAGTTAACAACTTTATGCACTGATAACATACATTAAACATAAACACATTAAGTACATAATAAAGACATATTAATTAGGTAAACATATCTCAACTTTTGCCATGACTTAATTAACAGCTCCATTTAATGCACACTTTAATTATCCCCAAGTACAACTCATCAATAAATAAATTAAAAAGATTTAGATAATGAATTTCTTAGCAAACAAATATATGCAACATATATAAAACTAAGTCGAGAAAAGTTAATGGCTTGTTGCCACTTAATCTGTTAGAGGATTGGTAATCAGTAAAGAAACAATAATAGTAAAAAAAACAATTTATAGGTCCCGTGACTTTCGACCTTTTTTATATAAAATTTCTAACTATGTTAATGATTATCATAAACATAAAACGTGTACCAAAGTTCCTAACGCCTCACTCAAACATCACAAGCTAATATAATCATCATAATTCATAACACATAAACACCAAATGTTTTTTTAACGACGCATAAACACCACATGTAAATATCATTAACGTAACATATATAACGAAGTAAAAATAATAAGATGACTTTGTCATGCAAAAGGTCATGCAAAGAACACAAGTGTAATATCATTTTATGTGCACTTCATCCTCTTGCCTATAAATGCATCCACCAATTCAACAACTTAATCACCTCAACTCGATCAACTCAACTCAAATCAAGTCTCCGGCGATCGATCCAAGTATGGAAAACATCCCACAACCACCTTCGAGCGTCGAAAACCTCCCTGGAGAAGTTGTTTCAGACATCCTCATCCGGTTACCAGCCAAACCTCTTGCTCAATTCAGGACTGTTTCCAAATCCTTCAACAAACTCATATCCCATCCCTCATTCATCAAATCACACCTTCATCGTTCAACTTCAACCCTTGATGATGAAACACTCATGCTCATCCACAGTCTCTTTTGTTTCAACTCCACTAACCCAATCACAACTCACCATTCGAAATCTCCACATATCAGCAACTCTGGTTCCATCAAGCTGCCACAAAGTTTTAATCTTCCATCTCGCTATAACCGCGCTAGTGTTATTGGTTCAGTTAATGGTTTAGTTTGCTTTTTGTTAACAATTGGTGTTGGGTTTGTTACTCCTGTGATTCACATTTGGAACCCTTCGTTGTCTGCTGTAATGACTGTTGCGCCATATGCAGTTGTGGGTGATGGGGTGCTTGATCTGCACTATGGTTTTGGGTTTGATCCGGTGAATGATGATTACAAAGTTGTTAAGTTTGCGCGAATGTTTCGACCACCAGGGTTTTTGACTGCTGGTGATTGTGTATTTCAAGACTGGATGAAAGTGGAAGTGTATAGTATGAAAAAGGGGTCATGGGGTGTGATAAGTGATAGGTTTCCGTCGAGTGTTACATGTGTTTTCGATTATGCGAAATTTTCTATTACTGGGAGTGATGGACGTGATGGTCGGGTTCATTGGCTTTGTTGTGGTGGGATAAGAACAAAGCAAATCATCGTAGCGTTTGATTTGGGTGTGGAGAAGTTTAGTCAGCTTTCGCTTCCTGATTCTGTAGGAAAATGGAGGAATGGTCGGGCGAATGTATTGGGATTTTTGGGTGGAAAGATTTGTGTGATGGGGTATGATGAAAATGGGGACTTTGAGGTTTGGGTGATGGGTAAGTATGGGGTGAGTGAATCTTGGGTGAAAGATTATGCGTTTTCGCAGTTTGGTGGTGGTATATTTCCGATTGGATTCACATTGAACAATGAGTTTGTTTTTCAAGATGATAACAAGTGTCTCGTTTTGTATGATCAAAAAGCTGCTAAGGTTAAATCCTTCAATGTTACCGTTAGCGGTTGGGAATCTATTGAGAGGCTTATGATTGTTCCGTATGTTGACAGTCTTGTTTGGATCGCGCCTGCTAATTAGACTGTCTGGACCTTGTTGTTACTTGCTATATCGTTTTGTAATAAGTATTATGCATCATACTATATATGCTTCTTAGTTGTTTGCTTATATGATGTTATAAACATTGTGGTTTGGTTTGCTTTTCTGCTTCTATATATGACATTGTTGGTGCATGTTTTATGTTTATGTTTTACGTTTATGGTTTTTTTTGGAACATCTATTTCTATAAAAACTTCATTCATGCTCATTGCTCTGTATCATCTCTTCCAACTCATTGATCGACCTCCATTTTCAACCTACAATATTAATTTTTCACTCAATTTTATTTAACTTTTCTTCTTGCATCTCTAAATGACATTTATCATATCAAACCGTTGAACACCTAATTATAGTAAATAAAAAGTATCTTCACTCACTTTGCTAATAAATTAACATATATATATATACACTTTTATGTTAATGGCAACACAACAGTATTTATTGCTTATTGCTCTCATTTTTCTAAATACCTTTTGTTGATTAGAATTAGTGAAGTGTACAATAAAATTAAATTAAATATTACCAGTCGACAATTGAATTTTATGAGCTAGTTGGTTTCCTCCTTGAACGGGTGGCGTTATCCTTAAACGTCAAACTAACTATTAACGAATGAAATCTCGTATGAAATATAGATATGAGTATATGACTGGTCTATATAAAACATATCACTAATCCCGAATCGGTGTCCCCGTTTATAAAAATAGGCCATGTAGGTATGAAAAGGAATCAAAATCCATCACATGTCTTTTTATATAGACGGGCAAAATAATTTTTTTTAAAAGATTCGCGGGAATTCTAACGCGCTTTTATAAAATCCTAACATACCGTTTCAAAATCAGTTTTTAAACAAATCCGTGCGAATCCTAACGTGCTTTTATAAAATCCTAAAATACTGTTATAAAACTACTTTTTAAAAAAAGATTCAGGGAATCCTAACGTGTTTTTAAAAAAATCCTAACATACTGTTACAAATTTATCTTTATAAAAGATTCGTTGGAATCCTAACGCACTTTTTTAAAATCCTAACACACCGTTACAAGATCATTTAAAAAAATATTCGCGGGAATCCTAACGCTCTTTTATAAAGTCCTAACATATCGTTGTAATATAATTTTAACATAGCGTTAGATCATTTATAAAGTCCTAACAAATATACCATTAGAAAATCTTAACATAGCGTTACGAAATTTTTACGCATAATTGAAAGAACCCCTTATGTGTTGTTGAATCACAACTTATTGACCTCCAATTTCAACCTACGATATTCTTCACTGAATTTTAATTTAAAGAAGTTAAGAAGTAGAGAAATAGATTGTTAGTGTGGTGAATAGCTATCTGATTTTAAGGTCTAAGCTCAAATCTTACTTAGTGCTAAAATCTTGTTGTCATTAAGCCCCTCCAGACATATGCAAATCGAAAAGTTTTAAGAGGTAGTTGATTTCCTCCTTGAACGGATGGCGTCATCCTTGAGCGTCAAACTAAATATTAACGGATGAAATCTTGTATGAAATATGGATATGACTGTGCTATATAAAACATATCACTTATCCCAAATTGTTGTCGCCGTTTATGAAAATAGGCCATGTAGGAGTGAAAAGGAATCAAAATCCATCACATGTATGGTATATAGACAGGTAAAATATTTTTTTTAAAATTTGCGGGAATCCTAATGCGCTTTTATAAAATCCTAACATACTGTTTCAAAATCATTTTAAAAAAAACGCGCAAATCCTAACTTGCTTTTATAAAATCCTAAAATAGGTTACAAAATTATTTTATTTAAAAATTCAGTAGAATCCTAATGCGTTTTTATAAAATCGTAACATACTGTTACAAAATTATTTTTTTTTTATAAAAAGATTTGTTGGAATCCTAACGCACTTTTATAAAAACCTAACATACATTTACAAGATCATTTAAAAAAACATTCGCAGGAATCCTAACGCGCTTTTATAAAGTCCTAACATAACATTACAATATCATTTTTTAAAAAGATTCGCGAGAGTTCTAACACGCTTTTATAACATCCTAACATACCGTTACAAAATTATTTTTTTAAAGATACGCATGAATCCTAGCGCGCTTTAATCAAATCCTAACATATGCAAAATACTTTTTTCACAAAAAGATTTGTAGGAATCCTAACACACTTTTATAAAATCCTAACATACCGTTAGAAAATCTTAACATAGCGTTAAAAAATTTTCACGTATCGTTGAAAGAAACCTTCATACGTTGTTAAATCACACCTCAGTTCAAACACTTGTTCTTTTAATATACCAAAAATAATACCGTTAAGTATAAAATCTTATATATATCACTTTAAATAACTATTTATATGATAAAAATAGTTAGCATTTTTATTTCCTTTATAAGACGAGTGAGCATCTTCTTATTCGATGTCGTTTTTCAGACTTGATTTGTGCAAAGGTTCTGGGTTGGTGTAACACTTAAAGGAACGTCTTTGTGATTGTGAAAGAGGTCTTATCCATGTATGAATCGTTGCTTGGAGATCGAAAATATAAGGAGTTGCTGCAAGCTATTATATAGACTACGTTAAGGGGGATTTGAAAAGTGAGAAACGATCATATTTTAATTGGAAACGAAGCTCTATTGGGGATGAATATCAAGATGCTAGCACTTAAAAACCGTGAAAAGAGTAAACAAGTTAGTTGGTTTAAATGGTGTAATTAATCCCAAATTGAAGTGTAATGTTTCATTACTAGCATCTTGGTAGTTTATTACCTCAGCGGGGTTGACATTATCGGCGACTCGTTTCTGGGTGTTATGTTACCCTCGTAAATTTTTAACTAAAGTGTATTATGTTTGTTTTTTAAAACTTTTAAGCTAGTATTACCGGCACTACAACAAAAATGGGTTTTTAGGACCTTTTGTGTAGGACGCTTGTAAAATATGATCCTAAAAAACTATTTAACAGGACGAATGAACTCTTGGGGTCCTTTTATAGTATACGTTACTATACCGGTGTCCTAAAAAGCTATTTAATAGGATTGATGATTCTTTAGGGTCCTATTATCATATAACTTAATAAGACACTTAGAATGTAGATCATAATAAGCTAATTTTTAAGACATTAAGTTGTTGGTGTCCCATTATGTTGTAATGTAATACGACACCAGATCAAATAAGGTTCTATTATAACATTACTTAATAGGACACTTTATAGTTGAGTCTTATATATTCAGTGTTATAGGACCTTTTCTAGTTAAAGTCATATTAGATCATGAGTTAATAGGACACTTGACACTTGGGTATTATAACTTTAACTTTATACGACGCTTAATCATTATGGTTTTTTAATAACACATGGTAATAGGACGCCTGATATTTGAGTCATAAAACATCAGTTTTGTAGGACGCTTATTTGCTAGAGTTTTAACATAACATATCTTAATAGGACACTTGATACTTGGGTTTTATAACTTTAACCTTTATAGAACGTTTATTCATTGTCGCATTATTATAATACATCATGATAAAACATTTAATATATATTCACTCCATAAGATGTTCAAAAAGAAAAAAAAAGTATAATTCTTGAAGCTTTTAATATATAATAAAAGTAGTTTTACCATGTGCATTGCGCTATGCCAGGTCTATTATGATTTGTTAAACTTTTATATCTTATCATAGGTAGTTACACAAAAACATAAAAATAATAACTACAGTAATCACCTTGGAAATAGACCTTAAACAATGAGAATAAGAAGTCGCATGCAATCTAAACTTACCTATACACCACTCAAATATAAACTTCAACTCATCTATCATTTTGCACAACTAGTGTGACACCCCGCAAATTAAAGCTAACTCAGTTAACTGTTCTTTAACTATTTCGTTAATATTTTATATAAGTTTAGGGTCCGTTTTGTAATTAACCAAAAGATAACATTACTAAATTGGATGTAAATTAATTAACTCCCTTAGTAAAGGGGCCATATGTGTAAAAGTATACCAAATTCACCCTACCCTAGTCGACCCCCCATAATTATATAACCATCACTACCATCGACGGCAATGAAAACAACACCACCATATCCTTATACAATCGATCGAACAGAAACCCCAACCGACCCCTTCATCTTCGTCTCCTGACAGCTGGTACCCCCCTCGTCGTGTAGCAGTCCCGAAGCAGCAACCGCGAGTCCGTTTCCCTTATCATCCTCTTCATCAATTCCGGTGAATTTCGCGAACCGTAAACGTGTATGATTGTTAAAAATTACATGTGTATATATACGGTATGAATGTATGCGCTGTTAGATATGTATTGTATGCATGAACAACAGAAAATTGGTGTGTGTATATTGTATGATCGAATGTATGCGCTGCATTGTATGTATGTATATAATTGAGAACCGATCGAGATGATTAAATTCTATGTGTGATTGTGTATGTGTTGTGTATGTACATATATATAACACCGAACAACAGAAAATGTGACTGTGTATGCACTGATTAAATTCTAGAGCTGAGGTTTGTGCAGCAGGTATGTGTCGTGAATGTATATATAACACCGAGCAGTAGTCGAATACATGAGATATATTTGCGTGTAGGGTTAAAACATGTGTGTATAGGCTATGGAAAGTACTAATCTATACTACATTAATAAACAAATTAGATGGGCAAAAACGTAATTTAACATTTTCCTTAATTTTTCAACACTATAAAAACTCAAACCCTAACTAACCATTTTACACATCCCTACTTTTCAAATTTCAAATGTCAGCCTCCATCTCCATCCTTTTGAGTTTTGTCGGCAGAGCCATCCACATGGTGGTGTGTTGTTCTCAAGCCAGCGTCACATCTGTGAATAGAGGCCAGCATACGACTGATTGAAGGCAACATACTACTGATTTTCACTAGGCAAGCATACGACTGATTGAAGGCAACCGTGGTGTGTTGTTCTCAAGTCAACGCCACATATGTGATTAGAGGCCCATACCGTTCTCAAGCCAGCGTGGTGTGTTGTTCTCAATAGGGCTGGGAATTTCTGACCCGACCTGAAAACCCGACCTGAACCTAACCTGAAAATCGTGGGTTTGGGTTTACATTGAATGGGTGTGGGTCAGTTTCGGGTTGAACCTGCTGACCTGATTTCAAAAACAGGTCAGGTTCGGGTCAACCCACTGGGTTCATGGGTTGACCTGATTTTTTATATAAATATAAATGTTAGGGTATATTGTGTAAATATACATGTATTTTAGGGTGTTTTACGTTAAAATTATAACAATATCGAATGCCTTATATGGTTGTGCGTACATTTGGGTGGCAATTCCCGATTTTCCATAAGCTCTCTCTCGTTTAAAAAATGCATTTCTTGGTAATTTTGATTTTTTAACTCTTGGAAAATGTATTTTATGATAATTCAGGTCAAATGGGTCGGGTTCGGGTCAACCTGCTAAAAATCAGGTCGGGTTCAGGTTTAAGTAATGTCTAAATTTTCAGGTTCGGGTCAGGTTTGGGTTTGTATAAATTTTTCAGGTTCGGGTCGGGTTCAACCCACCAACCCGATAACCTGACCCATTGAGCACCCCTAGTTCTCAAGCCGGCGTCGTGTGCAGTTCTCAAGCCAGCGTCACATCTGTGATTTGGCGATGCGACATAAGTGCTGATGAAACCCCAACAGTCCAATGGTCGTAGATATGGTAGAAAGGCCAATGAAAACATTTGATCCGGCTTGTAGCAGTTGTAGACGAGACTTGCCTCCCCGGATTCAAAGGGCTATGGTTTAATGGTATGATTTTTGTCACTTCTTGAAATATCAATGGCTGATCTTTCAGTTTTTAGTATTGTTTTTGTAGGTCCATTGACCAGTTTAAGCAGGTAAACATGTATTGATGTAGTTTGACTATTTTTAACATGGGATATGTCAAAACTATCCTCTTAATTGTTGGTTTAAGGTGTCATACTTATCTTTTATCAAGAGTTACATTTGGGTTTTAGACTTGTTTCATATCAATCAAAGCTCTAAAGTTCATGATTTGTTGCATTGTTGTAGCTATCTATGTAGCGTTTTGTAGCTGATTTTGTACTGTTTTGGAGTAGAAATTCATTTTCGTAGTTTTGTACAGAATGGGATTTACACAACAAAATGGCCAGACATAAGATGTTGCAGAAAATCTAAGTCGTTGAGCAAAACGAGTTGAAATTGAGGCTTTAAAAGGGTAGCCAAGGACTGAGGTTTGTTACCCATACCTATTATCGGTTAACATAACTAGCACTTTTGTTTATGGTTGCAGCAAGTATATATAGAACTGATTTGGTTGCAGTTTTGTGCAAGATTTAGTGCAATATGCTGTCGAAACAGTGCAGTCTTGAGGATAAATTAGTGCAGTTTTCCATTTTGTTTCTAGGTGATATGTTGTTTGTTGAAATAGTGCTGATTGAGAATTTATTAGTGAAGTTTTTTATGTGATATGTTGATGTCCAAAGAATGCATTAGGTTAAATAATAAAGTTTTATACACTATTTTGTTGTCCAAACAATGCAGCTTTATGAGATACATTTTTAAGCACTTAGATGTTAGTTTCACATGCAACAATTGAGTTTTTTTTGTCAGGCCCAAACCATGCATTTGGCTGTTGAAGCCTGCTGAAAGTTGATTGTTGTTGATTTCTTTTTAGGTTTGGCATTGGATGTAGTAAGGATTATGTTCATCTCAAATAAGCCTTCTGTTCTGTTTCTATACACATGAGGTTGGTTGTTTTTTAATACAGTTTCTCTTACTTTTCAGTCTTTGTGGTAAGCCCATGGGTGTATCTTAAGTTGTTACAAAGCCATTGTTTCTTTAAGTTGCTTTTATTGAGTGTATGTATGTGTTGTATGAAAGTGTGAATTTGTTTTTGATCATTTCTTTTGTCAAAAATCAGTTTCATTTTCTTAAAAACAGTCTTGCAGTTGATTGATGATTCTTGTCGTTGTGTGTTGTATGAAAGTGTGAATTTGTTTTGATCATTTCTTTTATGCATTGATTGATGATTCTTGCAGTTGTGTGTTGTGGTTTTTTAAAAAAAAAACAGCAACAACAGCGTGTGAAATGTGTTGTATGAATTTGTGTGTAATGGATTGGGCAAAAGTTGTAGTAATGCGTATTTTGTATGAATGTATGAATGTGTGTTGTTTGAATTGGTTATTGATCAACAACTTTGCATACTAGAGCAAATGTCGATAGTGAATTGGTCATAATAATGTGTATAGAAAGGCACATCATAACAGCAACAACACATTCTCAACAATAAAAGCAGCAAGTGCTGTTTATTGCGTGCAGTTTTTGTGCGGTTTGTGACCCATTTAGCATTATTCACCCATTTATGATCTATTACAAGGCTGTTGTTGCTGTGGTTTCTGTTCTATTTCAACTTTCGGGGCACATCATAGCAGTTTCACATCTTCAGTAAATTCTCTTGCACGTCTAACGCTGTTTTGTTCTATTACAGGCTGCTGCGATTTCTGTTATGTTACAAGGTTGTTGCGGTTTCCGTTCTGTTACAAAGATGCTGATATATAGTTGTTACATACCAGATCAACTGATATGATTCTATTGTTTCTGTTTTGTTAAAAGGTTGTTGCTGCTGGCTGTGTTGAAACATCAGCAGTAAACATACAAAAACTGCGCATATACACACAACACATTTAGTTTCAACATCAAAACACACGCATACATCAGCTGTGTTATGTTGTGTGTGTATGTGCAGTTTATTTTTCTTTTTTGTAATGTGCAGTTTTTGAAAATTAAAATTTTGACCCGTTTGGATAAAACTCATAATATACCTATAAGTTTGCAGTCCTTAAACTAATTCATCGAGTATAAGTGTTGTGTTATGTGTTTTGATTTAAAAAAAATGCTAAATATAAGTGTGTGCTGTGATTTTTGAAACAAAAAGTGCATGTGTTGTTGTGTTGTATGCATATGTGGTTTGCATGTGTGTGTATGAATGTGTTGATTTTTGTGTTGTATGAATGTGTATGTTGTATGTGCTGTGAACGATAAATACTTAAAAAAAAACAGTTGTTGCTGCTGGTTGTGCTGAAACAGCAGCAGTAAACATACAAAAACTGCAGATACGCACACAACACATTCAGTTTCTACATCAAAACACACACATACATCAGCTGCTGCTATGTGTGTGTATGTGCAGTTTTTTTCTTTTTTGTAATGTGCAGTTTTTGAAACTGGAAGTTTTTGACCCGTTTGGATAAAATGTCATAATATATCTCTAAGTTTGCAGTCCTTAAACTGTTTCATCGGTAACTTTGTTTTTTATTTTATTTTAACCATAGGAGATTAACGCCGCATATTTGTGTTTGCTTGCCCTTTGATCAGGATGGCAAGCTGTGAGCATATTCTCAAAAAGGTACACTTTGTTTATTGTTGTAGCACTACTGCATTTAAGACCAAATTGAATGGTTTTGCTTATGTAAATGGTTATCAAAATGTTCATTATGGTTCCATATGGTTATGTGAATATAAATGGTCATATGAATTGTTTTTTTGGTCAAACACACATACATAAGCAATGGAAGCAGTTAAATACTTAAACATTCTTTGATTTAACGATAAGTCTCTGAAATAACTTGAACAGATCTTACCATTTGACCATTTTTCTTCAGTTTATTTAGTCCAATTCATTTGACCCGTTAGATAAAAATAACCTGAATTGACACATCTGAATTTGCCAACATCTGTTTACCTGAATTGACCCATTTGAAATTGTCAACTTCTGTTTGACCCAACATTTGAAATTCAACCATTATAACATTAGAACCAAATGAACCAGTGAAAACGTGCAGAAAACCATTGTGAACAAATATATTAGAAGTCGTGGATGAGGGTGAGGGTGAGCAAATACATTTAAACCACACACAAGTGCACACTTAAAGTTCTTTATGAAACATTTAGTAAACTAAAGTGTTTGATTCTGTTGCAGTAAGAAATGAACACTGATCATCAAGTTTTGCAACCAAAGATCATGAGGAAACAAGTTGATCACGGTAAAATTTTGTATAGCGCACACAGTGTTGCTCATTAACCGTATCATGAAGAATGTAGGGTATCTTTGTATATGAAATACTCACATAGTTTGTATATAAAATTTAGTTGCACTACTAAGAAGCTGAACATCAAAGAAAGAAACGAATGTTTTAGGATTCAGTTGACTTGCACTATCAATAGTTGACTTGCAACCTACCAGACCACATCTTTAGTTGTAGGATTCAGTTTTATGAACCCCTTAGAACACGAGTATGAATGTTTGGAGTCTGCAATTTTTCATTAACTATTTTAGTTATTATAATTAATTCTATAAATTTCTTTACTTTTACAGCTCAAAGATGACATATAAATGCGTATATGAAGTAAAAAAGGGCCAGCGAGCAGAACCAATAAAGGTACGGGTCTTCAGAATATGGAAACCATCATTTAGAGATTGTGTGTTGACTATTTTGACTTTGGCATTAACATGTGAACATAGAAGTGCTTTGCAGCATTAGTGTGATTTTTATCCCATATCCATTAAAGCATATGCATTTGCACTAGAATATAAAGTACAATACTCCATGTATTCTGCCTTTGATAAAGAGAAAATTGTAACATGTAGTTAATAAATCAGCTACGTATTTGCCTTACATTATGATCAACTTTTTACTATTGTTTCACCCTTTGTACTATTGCAGCGTTATACTATTATTTGCTTACTTTTATTCATCAGCTTAAATTGCACTGTAGGCTCACTGTTTTTAATCTTCTATTCAATATAGGGTTACAACTAATGCCTTTCATTTTATCTTTTAAGAACGAACTCCTACGCGGATGCCTTTTGTTTCATCTCTTAAGGTGTGTTCCCTCTTGCCCATAAAGGCCATGAATTTTGTTCTGTTTGTGTAGAAACCATTTGCTTATATGCAGTTTGTAATCTGAAGAAATGGTATGAACTCTAATAGAAATGACAGATTTTTAAAACTGAGTTTTGCATGGATTACCTACGTTTTGAGTTTTTAATAAGTTGAATTTGCTGATGTGTTTTGTGGTCTAAACGGAATGTATTATATGCTGATTGTGATCACATTTGGAGGCTTTATTTTGTTAAATTATTGATGCGTTTTGTCTTCCAAGTGCAGGTTTAAGGCTTGTTTGTAATTACATTTGAGGGTTTAATAAGATTAAATTGTAGCTATCTTTTAGTCAGTTTTCAATCTTCTTATTTCTGTGATTTCTATTGACATCACAGAATTAAGCACCATTGTGGTTGTTTTCTTTGATGTAAAAATGTACCTATTTGTTGAACTTGCAATTTGTTTCCTTGTCTTTAGATGTTTGAAAAACAAACCTGTTTGTATCTTACATTATGTTTATTTGATTCACTAAATATTACCTAAGATTACCCATTTGACCCATTGTGTGTGTGTTGAACGGAACTAAAAAGCTATGTGTTTTGCTTGTGCAGGCTGATATGTGTGGTGCGGTTTTGATTTGGGTCAAATGGTTATAAATGCACAAACATTTGGTAACTAGCAGTTTTCTTGTGTGTAGTTTTGATTATGTGTGCAATATAGGCAGTTTTTTTACTAGCCAGTTTCACATCTCTTGAAATTTGAACTTCATATTCGTTCTTTGACATCATGCTGCAAGTAGCTTCTCTCTATAACTTTGTCAATTTTGTTCTAGGGGTGTTTAAAGTTTTATTTTTTAATTATTGTGACCATATCTAAGAGGTAGTAACTTGGGCGGGTCAAGTGGGTGGTGGCAACAAGTCAAAACTAATTGTTTTTGTGTGTGTTGAAATGGGTCGGGGTCAGATAAGTTGAGCGCTACTTACTTTAGTAGTGGGTGTACACTGGTCCTTTGTCTTACATTGTGATGTATTTGACCCATTTGTTTCATATAATAAACTTCTATACACAACTTGCTGACTTATTCTTGCTGAACAATAGTAGCCTAAAATATGCCTTCTTTAATGTTTATAGTTACCACAGACACGTGCATGTCACATGCACATTATTTACAAATCTGCACAATGTATATTTCGTCCATATTTATGCATTATTGCACTTTTTTTGTTGTGTTTTGTGGTCTATAGTGCGTTTTTTTTATGTTGAGTGTGACTGTATTTGAGATTTTATCTAGCTAAATTTGTTGTTGTGTCTTGTGTTCAAAGTGTAGGTTCTATATGTTTATTTGTAATAACATTTGAGGGTTTAATAAAATGAGTTTACTACTGTGTTTTGTTCGGTTTTCAAATCAAAATTGTCAGTAACTTGGCTGTTGTTTTTAGGCTGTGTGTTGCTGCGTTTCAGGTTATCGTGAGAAAAACTATAATGGAACTAGATATGTTGGACTTAGAGCAAGAACTACAGCGGCCACATAGAATCAATGGTGGGTAAAAAAATAAAAACATGTTTATTTTCGTATTTTTTATGTTTTTTTAGATTGTAAGTAATATTTTTAGGTTTGGACCTGCTGGAGATGCAAGAAGAGCAGGAATAGGGACTCCGGAAGCAACAAAACTGGTGTGGTCTTGACACATAGAAGTTATATATATGATGTCGGTCCAGTCTCATATAGTTGGCAAATCCCGCCTTCTACTTAAGGTGCATAATACAAGGCATCTCAAGTGGGTTATACAAAGTTTTGATATTTAACTTAATTAACACGAATGTATTAGTAATCTATTTTATGTTTTTGTAGCTGAGCCAATTAAAGTACCAAATAGTGGTTCTGGACATATTTAAACCCATGATTTGAGTCATAAATTCATGAGTTTTCTATGCTGTTATTCCTCTTTCCTTGAACTCTCTTTGCCTCTTGGATTAATTCAAAGTTTCAAAATGAATTTTACAGATTACTTTGTTAGTGAATTTCTTGGTATAGATTTGAATACGTAAAAGTTCTATCTTTTATTTGGGTATTGAATTAGTCGGTAGTCGGTTTACAACTAACATTTTCAAAACCAGTCTTCAAAACATAAGTTTTTATTTTTTATAAATTTTAGTGATTTCTAGCATAATTAAAACATACTGACATACCAAGAATGATATCATGCATAGATAAATTATTTATTGAAAAATCTTATAAGGTATCAACTTTAATATTAGAAATGTATAACTTTGTTGGTTTTGATGAAACATTTGTAAGAGATTGAACTTTGTTTTTATAGTGTCCAAACCTACTTTGGTAATGAATAAATGCAAGAAAGTCATGTTCAAAAAGCCACCATAATAAAAATTGAAGTAGTCCAAGAAACATTTTGATGTAATTTTGATGGTGAATGGTGGGCCAATATGTTGATGAGGTAAATAAAATTTATAAGGTTTATGACAAAATGATCCCATCACATTGCAAGTAGTTGACACATGGATGTTTATTTTTAAATTACTATGTTTATGGCTTGTTATTTTATCTGTATGTGTCAGACTGATATCTTTTCTTATTCATGTGCTAAGACTGATATTTATATTACTATGTAATACTTGCTTTTTAAAGTAATACGTTTATGACTAATATGTTCTTATTTGTATGTTAGTTATTATTTAATTGAGACTTTCATTAACTAATAGAAAAAGAATTGAGTATCTTGTTGTAAGTTGTTGTCGCCGGTGCATCGCCGCCGCCGCATCGCGCGGGTACCTTACTAGTAATATGTATGTCTTGTTAAAATAATATACAATATGTATGTATGAGATGGTAATACATAAATATGTCTCTAAACGTATGCCTGCACTGAACAATAGGATGAGGGTGTTGATTCAATATATATATAATCATGCAGTAGGTGTAGGTATGTAAACTTAATAGCATGCTACATGTGACATATATGTGGTTAGTATTTGTGCATATGTGGATGGTAACAGCAAAACATGATGTTTTTCTAGGTAATGCATTGATGAAAATTCGAATTGTTGCATAGCTTTCTATTAGTGAAAACTTTTTGGAAATAGTCTTGTTTTAGTTTGGAGGAATGATAGTTTTGAGGATTTGGAATGGTTCTAGTATACTTGCATAAATGGATTATGGTGTTTATTGACTTGAATCATGGTGACTAAAACAAGTTTTGGTTAATAACTAAAAGTGCTATTTTGTTGTACATGAACAATAGCAATATCAACAGAGGTCTCATTTGATTTGTTATAACTGTAGCAATATAGAATAAATGATAACTTGATGCACTTCTGTTTGACCAATTATGAAAAGGACATGATCAACTTATATGATTTGGATTCCTAAAGTACATATGACTAGAGTGTGATAAATGTTTGTTGAACACTAAAATCTAGGTCAGAGATGAAGTTTTTCTTAAAAGCATTTTAAACTCTACCGAGACTATAGCAAGAGGATGGGTGAAGAGCTTGGACCCAAATGAGCTTGTTGGTAGTACAGAGCTTGGACAAGAATGGTGTGAGGTAAGCGTTCAAGTACCAATAAAAAAGGATGAAAATTTGATGAGACCATATGGATTATTTTCCACAATTCAAGATTTTGTTGGTGCATCCATCGCATGGGCTTGTCCTTTCATCTCGGTATGTATTTGTAAAACATGAGATATGAATAATTTTAATAACATGGAACTTAGCGCTTATACATGAGTGGTTTATTTGTAGGTAGTACGTGAGGACTGAGGACGCATTGATGAGTTGGATTTTATGCTGATTGTTTCTTTCATTGCTTTTAATTTCTTTGTTAAATGTTACAAGACTTTATGTTGGATAATGTTTTAACTTATTTATGTTTATTGGTTTTTTTTTATGAACAAGCTTATTTAAAATATAATAAATTAAGTTTTATTCCTTTCATTATTTATATACACAATAACTATCAGGGTTTTATATATTGATTCTTTTTATTGTTTGATTAAAACAATTATTTGGATCGATGTTCATAATCATATCGTAAAACTGTGCGCGTGTATGTTTATGAAAGCGTTGTATTATATGACTTGTTAGGACTTTGAATTTGTCCTATTAAACTTTTTAGAACATTGTAAAAGTGTCGTAATTACATGTTTTTTAGGACGCTATTTGGGTTATTCATAGCTAGGCATATATACGACCATAAAATTAATTGGTTTCATAAGGGTCCTATAAATTAGTTTTTTGGGTATTAGGACCCTTTACTTGGTACTAAAGTACTTATAGTGTTATATTATAAGGGTCCTATAAATTAATTTTTAAGGACGCTTTTACGTGTATCATAAGATTAAAAGTAAGTAGCCACATATTATAACATTGTAAAAGTGTCCTTATATGTTTTTATTAGGACGCTTTTTGGGTAGTTCATAGACATATTATGCGACCATAAAATTGGTTTCATAATCTTATTTAAAATATTAGGACGCTTTTTATGTTTCAGGACTTATTACGACCCCTTTACATGAAACGTTTTTACTGTTGGTCCTATTAAATGAAAGGTCCTATAAAATAACATTATAGGACGCTTTTATGCGTACTAAAAACTCACTTTTGTTGTAGTGCGGGAAACTCAATTTTTCCGTCCCAAACATCTGTGTAACCTTAGTAGGGACCTGCTAGATGCGACTATGCCGACGTTTTGCATTGCATTGCGCTACTCATTTCTGGATGTTTTGTGTCCGCATTGGTGGTAGATATACATCATAAGCATTACACATGTCAAAGAACTAACAATTTAGCACTAGGAAATTAGTTCAGTAAATCAACGGTAACAGGTGGATAAGAAACTATAAAAGTTGAAAATTAAAAAAAATTTGATTGTGACAATTTGCAACAACATATTTGGTAGTAGTTTACAATTCTGCAATAAGATGCCCGTATGACATGGTGGAGACAGCAATTTACAAGGCAAGATAGAAATTTATATACCTACTAACTGGTAAGGTCGGTGGCTTTATGCCACCACCTGCCAACTTTCAAAGCAAGTCATATATAATTTGTTCTAAGTTGTTAACAAATGTGGCATTTGGCAAGTTGGTTTGAGACTTATACTTAAGTTGGTTTCAATGATTGTACGAGGGTTCGATTCCCTTTTGCAGCAAGTTTTTTTAAATATTTGTTTTCCAACTTCAACCATTTTTTCTTATCCTTTTCTCGACTTCTACTTTTTTTTCTTTTCCTTTTCAACTTTAATTATTTCGTTTTTAAGTCTTTTTCTACGACGTTATGCCGCATAATGCAAGACAACAT
Source organism: Tagetes erecta (assembly GCA_030867185.1). Lineage (NCBI taxonomy): Eukaryota > Viridiplantae > Streptophyta > Magnoliopsida > Asterales > Asteraceae > Tagetes > Tagetes erecta. The sequence goes on along the minus strand of CM061492.1, from coordinate 18,262,317 downwards.
GCTACACCCTAACGTGCGAGACATAATACAATTTTATATTACACCATAACTTGCTAGATATAAAACTTTTTTTATTAACGTGTGTGACGAAATCACATACGCGAGACCCCCGGCCGCTGCATCGCGCGGCCTGGTCTCATATATATAGTTTATATGAATAACATAAACCTAGAACCACTTTTAATCTTTTTTGAAGCCTGCTAGCAAGCCAATCAACCACTTTATGCACTGATAACATACATGAAACATAAACACATTGGGTACATAATATAGACATATTAATTAGGTAAACATATCTCAACTTTTGCCATGACTTAATTAACAGCTCCATTTAATGCACACTTTAATTATTCCTAAGTACAACTCATCAATAAATAAATTAAAAAGATTTAGATAATGAAGTTCCAAAACAAATGCAACATATATAAAACTAAGTCAAGAAAAGTTTGATTAGGCTTGTTGCCACTTAATCTGTTAGAGGATTAGTAATCACTAAAGAAACGATAATAGTAAAAAGAAAATTTATAGGTCCCGTGACTTTCGATCTTTCTTATATAAACTTTCTGACAATGTTAATGATTATCATAAACATAAAACGTGTAACAAAGTTCCTAACGTCTCACTAAAACATCACAAGTTAATATAATCATCATAATTCATAACACATAAACACCAAATGTTTTTTAACGGCGCATAAACACCACATGTAACTATCATTATCGTAACATATATAACGTAGTAAAAATAACATGACTTTGTCATGCAAAAGGTCTTGCAAAGAACACACGTGTAATATCATTTTATGTGCACTTCATCCTCTTGCCTATAAATGCATCCACCAATTCAACAACTTAATCACCTCAACTCGATCAACTCAACTCAATTCAAGTCTCCGGCGATCGATCCAAGTATGGAAAACATCCCACAACCACTGTCTAACGTCGAAAATCTCCCCGAAGAAGTTGTTACCGACATCCTCATTCGGTTACCAGCCAAACCTCTTGCTCAATTCAGGACTGTTTCCAAATCCTTCAACACACTCATATCAAATCCCTCATTCATAAAATCGCACCTTTATCGTTCAACTTCAACCCATGATGATGAAACACTCATGCTCATCCACAGTCTCTTTTGTTTTAACTCAAGTAACCCAATCACAACTCACCATTCACTACTACAAAATAAGGCTTTTGCTACCATACTTAGGGTGGCAAAATGGTGGCAATTGCCCCTATTGTCACCATTTTGCTACCAAAATTAAGGTAGCTAATACCCCGGTAGCAATTTTTCTATTGCCACTATTTTGCTACCACTTCTTGTTTGTCACCTTTTTGCCACCTTCTTTGTTTGTTACCAATTTGCCACCACTTCTTATTTGTCACCAATTTGCCACCTCCTTTGTATGTCACAAATCTCCCACCACATGTTGTTTGCTACCTTTTTCCTACATTTTTGCTACCACTTTGCTACCTTTTTTCTATCATTTCACTACCTTTTTTTTCCATTATTGCTACCTTTTTGCAAAACTTTAGCTAGCATTTTAAATTTATCTAATCATCCAAATCTTTACAAATTAGAACTATCAAATAACCCAAATAATCCAACATAACAAAAATCCAAAAAGTCAAAATTAAAGTATTTCCAGCCTAATTTCAAACAATGCTTTCAAACGTGGCTTCAAGGTTTGTCATCCTTGTGTACATATTCGGTCATCAATTCCGCAATAACTCCCTTCAACCTTTCTTTCTCATTTCTCTCTTTCCTTAACAAGCTCATTGATAACCTCGTAACACTTTTAATCTACAAAACAATCATAGTTGGAAGATTTAAACAAAAATTACTTTCCATTTAACAAAGTATATAAAAGAAAATAAAACCAATCATGTGAACTGGGCATTTTGAGTTTCTGTAATTAACAATTGTCTACAAACAACTACAAATAGAATTTGCCCATTATAATATTAAAAAGTTATAAATCTAACAAATATGCACGATTATGGTAGTAATGCCTAATTTTAATGCACAATTGTCTACAAGCTATTGTGAATAGACTTATGCTAATGCATAAATACCTAATGTTAATGCATAATCTTAAATCCTGTTACTCAATCCAACCCATCTCTTGTGCCACCCAAAAAACCTGAAACAACACATAAACTTGTTCACACAACCGATCCTACACCAGTATTTGCTAAGCCAAATGATTCATACAACTCTAAACCACAAACCAACACTGCTAAAAAAACTAATTCTGTTCCACCAACATTACCCTTAATGCCTACCAAAACTGCCCCATCCAACCAACCCAACAAACCTATTTCACATAGCAACCATAAATCCACTACTCATACAATTCAATCATTCAGCCCTAAGCCTAAAAAAACACCCAACCTGGCACCTCCTAGAACTAGAAGCTCATTTAAAATTGAACCATATTTATAATAATTGACATTGGAATAATATTATTTGACTTCAAAGCAAAGCACAAGTTAAAAATATAACAGGTTGAACAATACCTTGACTAAATCCTTGAACATCACCTCGATCACCAGAAACACTACCTTGACTACCTCCCCTACCAATACCTCGAACACTAGTACCTCGCCTCATACTTCATGCCATCATACCTGCAACAACAAATTCATAAATATTTAGAACAAACATCACATAAAAACTAGTTAAAACTACTCTAATTGTTACCGCTTACCTACAAGGCTTCATTTGGTCCAGCTAGCCATGGACTAGATCTAAGATTTTTGGGATTAGGACTTTTGGTCCATTTAGTTCCAGACCTTAACAAACTTGAGCATCTTATATATGGTTTGACCCTTGTCAATCTGATGGCTAAATGCTTCTCTTGGATTTAATGCAACATGTCAACTTCAACTATTTATTACGGATATCTACCACTACTAACTCTCAACCTCTGCCAATAACAAACTCATGAACACCTAGTGACCCATAAACACTTAAGTTTAGTATCTTGAATACATGTTCTGATCAAGTCAAGTATCATAATTTAAGTTTTAATGATGCATTACAGGCTTACAGCATGCCACCAAACAACTATTACTATAATGCACACATTGGTCTATATAAATAATGTCAAAGTTTATCATCATCAGTAACATATTAACATGGGTTTGTTCTTAACAGGGTTGTGATGAATCGATCATAATAGATTTAACTTCTTCAAGCAAAACAGAGAAATATTCACAAACAAATAACCAATTACTAAAGAAAATCATAAATATTTAGAATAAGTCATAAAAACTAGTTGAAATTACTCTAATCGTTACTAGGTTGAACAATACCTTGACTAATTCCTTGAACATCAACTCGATCAAGAGGAACACTACCTTGACTAATTCCTTGAACATCACCTCGATCACCAGGAACACTACCTTCCCTACAGTACTTTGAATACTACTACCTCGCTCCATACTTCGTGCCATATATCTTACCTGCAACATAAACAAAATCACAAATTTTTATAATAATCATCACATAATAAAACTAAGTATTATTTAAAAAAACAAATAAATTACAGTTTTACCTGTTGTGTAGACTCTGTTGCATTTGCAGCCTCACGGAATATTCATCTGGTCCAAGCTCTGCTTCTTCACACGCTATCTCTTCTCTGTTGTTTCCATTAACTTTGTTTATTACAGATTTTACTGTATCCAGTAATCATATCAAATGTTTTTCTCTACTATTATGAAAACCAAATTTTGTAAATACTTTGGGGAGGCATCAAGAATATATGATTGATACTCTTCAGTTTATTAGTCTGTGGACTTTGATGAATTTTTCATAGGGGGGTGAAACTAGTTAATACAAAATTTACATTTGATTGCAAGCAGAAGCAAAAAATTAAAAAAAAAACTGCAATAATTATGTTGAGAGAGAGAGAGAGAGAGAGATTACTCTGCTACAAATTTATAGAAGCGAACGATCAAATCCTGATCATTTTCATATTCCATGTTTATTTTCCCCAAGCAAGCAAGACCATAAGTTGAATCTGAAATAACATGTTACATACTTACATGCAACATCAACACGTTGCTAACGCAACAATGATACAACCAAAAGCGAAAAAAAAATCATGATGCTGACTTTCAAAATTGACAAGTGATAACTGTAATACAAAGCAAGTGCAAATGAAAGCATCCAAGAGAAATTTCAGTAAGCAGAAACTAGTCAAAAACTACCACATGCTCTGAATTTTTATCATCAATGATAGCAATTTTAACCCATTGACTTGAAAAAGAGTCAATTTTTGGTTGTGTTCTGGTCAAATTAAAAATTTAGCTAAAAGGGGTAAATGTCAAACAGGTTGGAAGTCACACAAAATCTGTTTCTGATGCATACAGCCTCCTCTTAACCTGTTTTATTCAACGATTGTTTTGTAATAATAATGTTTGTAATCATAACTAATACGTTTAAAATACTAATAAGTTTTAAAAAAGTGGGAAAAAAAGTTGTATGCAGTTCAGCCCAAATTGGCATGGTTCCTTTTAACTTGCAATAGAAAATGGCATGTTTTGGCGTGTTACCAACCTACCTATGTTGCCCCCTCAACTCATCATCATTAATTCATCATCTTACACAAATACAGCCTTTTTGTTAACTATATATGTGTGTGTTATATGTAAATGAAAATAAGCAAAGGTTAATAAACGTGGAGTTTAGCAAATATAGATGGCTTACCAACTCCCATTTCTTTAAGTATTTCCTCCTGTATAGCAGTAGTCACAGCTACAACTTCCTGTATTTAAGTATCATGTTCAATAATAATCATTCTTATGGTTTGTGCATGTGCTATACTACTATTTAATTCACCCTTCACAAAGTTCAAACTCTTACTTTAAGATAAATCTGACATGTCTATTTGATACAAATGTACAATACATTACACCAAAGTAGATAATACATTGTAGCAAACTTTCCTCATGAAACAATCGACATGAAATCAATTTCTATATACCATACAACACCTGCATATTATCTATATACCATAATATAATCCACTGCTTAAACAAGAACAAAGTCTCCAAACAAATCTAATCACAAAAACTTGTCAAGTCACATGAAATCAATTTCTATTCATGAAACTACAAACAACACAACTCTATTTTCTACAAATTAATCGACTAAAAGGTCCTAATTCTTAATCAAAACCAGTCCATTAAACTACATAACTTTGAACAACCAAAATTAAGCTCAATCAACAACCATATACAAGATTTCCTGATTTCTGAACAAATTAAGACCGGTGTAAAGGTAAGTCACAAACAAATTCGTGACAAATAAGTGTGTAGAAATCACTAGCTTTTAGCAGATAATCAGTGAAGAAATAACCACTAATGACGATTACAACCATGAATGAATGACGTTTAGTGAATACTAATACAGCTAAATTTACTCGAGAACAAAACAACCAATACACAAATTTCGAAACACATTCAAAATACAACAACGTTTAAGCAGCATTAGTTCACTTATAGATCAAATACAAATTTGAAATTAAATATTTGAATACTAACTGTTAAGAGTAGACAAAGCTAACCGGCAACGATGCGACGACCGCGAGGGGTAGAACCAAACATCAGAGAATCACCGGACGTGACAATCAGTTTTAACGTGCCGGCGCCGGAGCTGCAGTAGTGAAGATCGAGATGTTGATGGCAGAGCGTCGATGATTTGCGAGAGTGTTGAGATGATGGTTTGGTTGTATTTGAGATTTGGTTGTAAAGTGACGAGAGGGTTTTGAGTTCAATTAGGGATATTGGGGAAATAAATTGTATTTTATTTTTCAATTTGGTGACAAGTTGGTAGCAACTACTTATATTTGTCACCATAACTAAAAACCTTTCCTTTATTATGTAATTAGGTGATAAATTGGTGGCAATTAATGGTTAAATTTGCTATCATATTTTAAGGTGGCACATTTTGGTGACTATTACTCATATTTGTAGTAGTGATTCTCAATCTCCACATATCAGCAACTCTGGTTCCATCAACCTGCCACAAAGTTTTAATCTTACACCTAACTATAACCGCGCTAGTGTTATTGGTTCGGTTAATGGTTTAGTTTCCTTTTTGTTAACAACTGGTGTTGGGTTTGTTACTCCTGTGATTCACATTTGGAACCCTTCGTTGTCTGCTGTAATGACTGTTGCGCCATATGCAGTTGTGGGTGATGGGGTGCTTGATCATCATTATGGATTTGGGTTTGATCCGGTGAATGATGATTACAAAGTTGTTAAGTTTGCGCGAATGTTTCGACCACCAGGGTTTTTGACTGCTGGTGATTGTGTTTTTCAAAATTGGATGGAAGTGGAAGTGTATAGTATGAAAAAGGGGTCATGGGGTGTGATAAGTGATAGGTTTCCGTCGAGTGTTACATGTGTTTTCGATGATGCGAAAGTTTATATTACTGGGGTCATGGGGTGTGATAAGGGATAGGTTTCCGTCGAATGTTACATGTGTTTTCGATGATGCGAAAGTTTCTATTACTGGGAGTGATGGACGTGATGGTCGGGTTCATTGGCTTTGTTGTGGTGGGATAAGAACAAAGCAAATCATCGTAGCGTTTGATTTGGGTGTGGAGAAGTTTAGTCAGTTTTCGCTTCCTGATTCTGTAGGAAAATGGAGGAATGGTCGGGCGAATGTATTGGGATTTTTGGGTGGAAAGATTTGTGTGATGGGGTATGATGAAAATGGGGACTTTGAGGTTTGGGTGATGGGTGAATATGGGGTTAGTGAATCTTGGGTGAAAGATTATGCGTTTTCGCAGTTTGGTGGTGGTATATTTCCGATTGGATTCACATTGAACAATGAGTTTGTTTTTCAAGATGATAACAAGTGTCTAGTTTTATATGATCAAAATGCTGCTAAGGTTAAATCCTTCAATGTTACCGTTAGCGGTGGGAATCGATTGAGAGGTTTATGATTGTACCGTATGTTGACAGTCTTGTTTGGATCGTGCCTGCTAATTAGACTGTCTAGACCTTGTTGTTAGTATGTTGTTTTGTAATAAGTATTATGCATCATACTATATATGCATCTTAATTGTTTGCTTATATGATGTTATAAAAATTGTGGTTTGGTTTGCTTTTCTGCTTCTATATATGACATTGGTGGTGCATGTTTTATGTTTATGGTTTTTTGGTACTCTTTAACCCGTAAAAGGTTAGCGAGTGTCTAGCTTTATGATAGTTAAGGAACCCTCGGTTACTAGTTATATCGATTCTAGTGTTTGTGCATTCAAGTTTGTGCTTTGAATACTATTAAATTGTTTCGTTCCAATGGCCGGGGTTTATATTGAATGTAGTGTTGCTGATTCAGGTGATGAAATCTCCAAGGCTCGATCGTTATGTTGTTCGATAGGTAGCAGATCGAGGGGGCAAATTAAAGCAGCAGGTGATTCAAGGATGATCGATATGACATTTGATTATTTAATATATTGTAGGATATATATGCTAAAGAGGATTTAAGAGAACAATAAACCATGAGATTTGATATGTAGTAAGAGAACAATAAACTAATGTCTTATAAAAAACAATAATAGAATATTTAATATAAAAATAAATGCTTTGTAATATTATTGATACATATTTTGGTAATTGATATTTTTAACTTTTGTAGGAATATGATAATTATTTTTGTAATTGATAGGGAAATATACTAACCTGGATATAATAATGATTTTGGAATTGATAAGTAAATATACTATATGATGGTTATATGTTGTGTAATAGTATGAGCATTAAATACGTAATATATTATTAAACAGGAAAATATTGCCAACAATGGCTCCATTGCATGTCATGTGACATCAAAAACTCTCTTTTATTAAATGGTATAAATATAGATTCACATAGACGTATATAGTGCATGTAGGAGGGAAGTTATTAAAGAAGTTATGAAGGAGAGAAATAGACTTGAGTGTGCTAGTGGACATTTGATCCACGAACATTATTAGTATGGTGGATAGTTCTATGATCATAAGGTCCATGTTCAAATCTCACCTAGTGCTAAAATCTTATTGTCATTAATAGTAGTTGTCAACTTGTCATTGAGCCCTTTAGGCAACGCAAAAAAAAGAGTTTTACTAGCTAATTGGTTTCCTCCTGAAACTAGTGGCGTCATCCTTGACCTCAAACTAACTATTGACGGATAAAATATCGTATAAAATATGAATATATATGACTGGTTATATAAAACACATCACTAATCCCGGATTGTTGTCCCCGTTTATAAAAATTGGCGACGTAGGTGTGAAAAGGAATCGAAATGCATCACATGTCTTGTATTTAGACAGGTGTGACATATTTATTTCAAAAGATTCGATGGAATCCTAAAGCGCTTTTATAAAATACTAACTAACCGTTTCAAAATCAGTTATAAAAACGATTCGCGCGAATCCTAACGTGCTTTTACAAAATCCTAAAATACCGTTACAAACAAATTTTGTTAAAAGATTCAGGGGAATCCTAACGTGTTTTTAAAAAATCCTAACATACCGTTACAAAATAAATTTTTTTAAAATTCGTTGGAATCCTAACGAGCTTTTAAAAAAATCCTAACACACCGTTACAAGATCATTAAAAAAAACATTCGCGGGAATCCTAATGCGCTTTTATGAAGTCCTAACATATTGTTACAATATCGTTTCTTTTAAGATTCGCGGGAGTCTTAGTGCGCTTTTATAACATATTCTAAAATACTGTTACAAAATTAGGAATCCTAGCACGCTTTTATAAAATCCTAGCATATACAAAATGGTTTTAATACACAAGTTCAACCCGTGTAGTACATAGGATCTAATCTAGTTATATATACATGCATTAACACAAAACATTTGTTCTTATGGAGAAGGAAAACATATAATGTAGATGCCAAAAATGTTATTTTTTCGCATTTAAATCTGTACATTTGGTGAGAGATGATCATATATGGTATAATTAATATAGTTGTATAAATTCATTTACCTTTTCTAAGGGAGGAGGGAGTGGACGAGAAAGGAGGAAACGAGGAGGGGTGGGGATGCTCGTGGACGAGGATAGGACCTCGCTAAGGAGCTCGCTGAGGGAGGACAAGGTGTGGGGAGGACCATACCAAGTGCAACGAGATGGAGAGGAAACGAGGAAGGAAACAAGGTGTGGGGAGGACCATACCTTGTGAGACAAGGAGAAACAAGGAGAAACAATGAATAAATGATGATTTCAGGTAAATCACCAATAACCTCATGAAAGTAGCACAGAACAGGTTACCACCCCTGTTTGCGTGCTATAGCATCACATTCAACATTTGTACGCTCAAATAACGTTAAGATCAAAATGGCGTGTATAGAAAACAAATTAAGGATTCACAAGCATAAATGTCTGATAAAAAATATTCAAATGAATAACAACTTGTACTGCTACAAACCATGGACTTTGATATGGAACTAAGAGAATGACAGACTAATGTCTTATAAAAAAGGTATATTGGTTTTCACTGGTCCCAACTATCACCTTTTGTCTTCTACTGGTCCCAACTATTAAATTGGTTGTTAACGGTCCCAACTTTTATCACTTTGGTAACCACTGGTCCCGTCGTTAAATTTTTTAACGCCGTTAAGTTTTTTTCCAAATTCAAGACCGATGTTTTAGACCTTTTGTTCGGAAGGATAATACGTGTCGATTGATGTTAAAGTTTTCTCGAAAAGGCTCTCTGAACGATAAAATTTTTACATCCGATTGAAGCACCGTTAGGTTTAAACACTCGATTGAAGCACTATTTCGTTGTTCGGAGCGACGTTTTGAGGTAACTTTTCCATCAATCGACTTATATTATCGTTCCGATGAAAAGGCTTATAAGATCGGTATTGAATTTGGAAAAAACTTAACGGCGTTAAAAAAATTTAACAACGGGACCAGTGGTTACCAAAGTGATAAAAGTTGGGACCGTTGACAACCAATTTAATAGTTGGGACCAGTAGAAGACAAAAGGTGATAGTTGGGACCAGTGAAAACCAATATACCTATAAAAAACAATAAATAGTATTTAATACAAAAATAAATGCTTTGGATTATTAATGATACATATTTTGGTAATTGATATTTTTACTTTTGTAAGAATATGGTAATTATTTTTGTAATTGATAGGGAAATATATTAATTTGAATATGATAATTATTTTGTAATTGATAAGTAAATATATTATATGACGGTAATATGCTGTGTAATAGTAGGAGGATTAAATACGTATATATTATTAAGCGGAAAAAGGATATCAACAATGGCTCCATTACATGTCATGTGATAGAAAAAACTTTGTTTTATTAAATGGTGTAGATATAGATTCACATAGACCTATATACTACATGTAGGAGGGAAGTTATTAATGAAGTTAAGAAGGAGAGGAATAGACTTGAGTGTGCTAGTGGACATTTGATACACGGACATTATTAGTATGGTTGATAGCTCTATGATCATAACGTCTATGTTCAAATCTCACTTAGTGCTAAAATTTTGTTGTCATTAATAGTAGATGTCAACTTGTCATTGAGCCCTTTAGGCAATGTAAATAAAGAGTTTTACTAGCTAATTGGTTTCCTCCTAAAACTGGTAGCGTCATCCTTGACATCAAACTAACTATCGACGGATGAAATATCTTATGAAATATGAATATGACTGAGCTATATAAAACACATCACTAATCCCGGATTGTTGTCCCCGTTTATAAAAACTGGCAATGTAGGTGTGAAAAGGAATCAAAATGCATCACATGTCTTATATTTAGACGGGTGTGACATATTTTTTCAAAAGATTCGAGGGAATCCTAACGCGCTTTTATAAAATACTAACCAACCGTTTCAAAATCAGTTATAAAAAACGATTCGTGCGAATCCTAACGTGCTTTTACAAAATCCTAAAATACCGTTACAAAATTATTTTTTTTTAAATTCGTTGGAATCCTAACGCGCTTTTATAAAATCCCAACACACCGTTACAAGATCATTAAAAAAACATTCGCGGGAATCCTAATGCACTTTTATGAAGTCCTAACATATTGTTACAATATCGTTTTTTTTAGATTCACGGGAGTCTTAGTGCGCTTTTATAACATCCTAAAACACCGTTACAAAATTAGGAATCCTAGCACGCCTTTATCAAATCCTAGCATATACAAAATGGTTTTAATACACAAGTTCAACCCGTGTAGTACACAGGATCTAATCTAGTTATATATACATGCATTAACACAAAACATTTGTTCTTATGGAGAAGGAAAACATATAATGTAGATGCCAAAAATGTTATTTTTTCGCATTTAAATCCGTATATTTGGTTAGAGATGATCATATATGGTATAATTAATATAGTTGTATAAATTCATTTACCTTTTCTAACAAGGAATAAATGATGATTTCAGGTAAATCACCAATAACCTCATGAAAGCATCACATAACAGGTTACCCCTAGAAAACAAATTAAGAATTCACAACATAAAAATCTGATCAAAAATATCCAAATGAATGACAACTTATACTGCTAAAACCCATAGGCTTTGCTATGGAGTTAAGAGAATGACAAAAAAATCTATACATATTAATAAAAGAAAGTTTTTGATGCCACGTGTCGTGCATTGAGACATGTTATGGATAGTTTTTCCCGCCTAAATTTTTCTACCTTATTTTTTGTAAGAAATCGACACTAAAGATATTCTGATTCTTATGGTTTAAGAACTATACAAAATTTTATTTGTAAATAAAAAAGAGAATCACGAAAAAATATGATTTTAAATATTTTTTGTAAAATTATGATCAGGTTAGATTTTTACTCATCGTAGTAATTGTTTTATAATCTATCATAACTTAAAGTTTTAATTATACATAGTTTTAATCATATGTTATAAAAAAATATTGTTATTAGCATCCGAATCCCTTAAAAATATATAATCTCATACATGCGTCTGCAATATATGTTTGCTCTTTCATCGTGTTTTTTATGCTCTATGATTGTATATATACAAGTATTAAAATAGGATATACCACCTGGATTTTGAAAATTGAAGCTATAATGCTATATAAGCATGTTTTAAAGTGTTTGAGAGAACTTGTGTTTGTGTGAAAACAAGACATGATGTGAAATATATTAGACAAATACGGAAAACACACAAACATAGCCTCGAATGTCGTTTACAAGGAAGTTTTTACTAATTCGCATGTTTTATAAACTATTCAATATATATTGTTATTTTACTTTTGAAAACCAAACTACATTTCTTACGTTGTTTGCTATTTATAATATTTGTTACTGACTGCTTGAATGATAATACTATATGAGTTTTTTTTTATAGCTACATGTTAACAACTCAATCCCTTTATTAACTTCAAATTTGAATGACCCACATGTGTAACACACGGTTAATAATCTAGTGTCTTATAAAAAACAATAAATAGTATTTAATACAAAAATAAATGCTTTGAATTATCATTGATACTTATTTTGGTAATTGATATTTTTACTTTTGTAAGAATATAATAATTATTTTTGTAATTGATAGGAAATATATTAACTTGAATATGATAATTATTTTGTAATTGATAAGTAAATATATTATATATGATGGTCATATGCTGTGTAATATTAAGAGGATTAAATACGTTATATATTATTATGCGGGAAAATGATGCCAACAATGGCTCCATTGCATGTCATGTGGCATCAAAAACTCTCTTTTATTAGATAGTATAGATATAGATAGATATAGATTCACATAGATGTATAAAGTGCATGTAGGAGGGAAGTTATGAAGGAGAGAAATAGACTTGAGTGTGCTAGTGGACATTTGATCCACGAGCATTATTAGTATGGTTAATAGTTCTGTGATCATAAGGTTCATGTTTAAATCTCACTTAATGCTAAAATCTTGTTGTCATTAATAGTAGGTGTCGGCTTGTCATTAAGCCCTTTAGGCAATGCAAAAAAAGAGTTTTACTAGCTAATTGGTTTCTCCTGAAACTGGTGGCGTCATCCTTGATGTCAAACTAACTATTGACGGATGAAATATCGTATGAAATATGAATATGACTGGGCTATATAAAACATATCACTAATCTCGAATTGTTGTCCCTGTTTATAAAAACTGGCCATGTATGTGTGAAAAGGAATCAAAATGCATCACATGTCTTGTATTTAGACGGGTGTGACATATTTTTTCAAAAGATTCGAGGGAATCCTAACGCGCTTTTATAAAATACTAACAAATTGTTTCAAAATCAATTTTAAATAAAGATTCGCGCGAATCCAAACGTGCTTTTATAAAATCCTAAAATCCCGTTACAAAAAGAATTTTGTTAAAAGATTCGGGGGAATCCTAATGTGTTTTATAAAATCCTAACATACCGTTACAAAATTATTTTTTAAAAAATTCGTTGGAATCCTAACGTGCTTTTATAAAATCCTAACACACCGTTACAAGATAATTAAAAAAACATTCGCGGGAATCCTAATGCGCTTTTATAAAGTCCTAACATATTGTTACAATATCGTTTTTTTTAAGATTCGTGGGAGTCCTAGTGCGCTTTTATAACATCCTAAAACACCGTTACAAAAGTAGGAAGCCTAGCACGCTTTTATCAAATCCTAGCATATACAAAATGTTTTTTACAAAAAGGTTCGTGGGAATTCTAACACGCTTTTATAAAATTCTAACATAAAGTTACAATATTTTTACAAATGGTTGAAAGAAACCATCATGCAATGTTAAATCACACCTCAGTTCAAACACTTGTTCTTTTAAATATAAAAACAATAAAACCCGTAAGTATAAAATCTTATCACTTTAAACAACTATTTATATGATAAAAACATTTAACGTTTTTATTTCCTTTATAAGAAGGGTGAGCATCTTCTTATTTGAAGTCATTTTTCGGACTTGATTTGTGTAAAGGCTCTAGGTTGGTGTAACACTCAAAAGGAACGTCTTTGTGACCGTGAAAGAGGTCTTATGCATAAATGAATCATGGCATGAAGATCGAAACTATAAGGAGTTGCTGCAATCTATTATATTGACTATGTTAAGGGGGATTTGAAAAGTGATAAACGATCCTATTTTTAATGGGAAACGAATCTCTATTGGGGATGAAAAAGTTAGTAATATAAATGTATATGAATAACATAAACCCATAACCACTTTTAATTTTTCTTCAAGTTTGCTAACAATTAATCCAATCAACAACTTTATGCAATAATAACATACATGAAACATAAACACATTGACTACAGAATATAGATACATTAATGGGTCTCGGTCTTACAAACAATATCTTATCAAAACATAAACACATGAGTGCATTGATCATTCATCCATAATATCTACGGCACAAAGAGAAAATTTTCAAAAACAAATTAAATTTCCTTTGAACAAAGAATATATTATTACACTTGCAACTTCATATCTATCATATTTGTTTCACAATAAAAATGTCTCAAAACAAATTCAGGAATTAATATTTCATATCTATATCTTCAGTATATAAAATTTTCAATATGTACAAATTATGTCACTCTCGTAACAAGAAAAGAAAAAATTACAATTTATATGGTAGGATAATTGGATTTATATAAGCAAAAGCCATACCAGTTTAATTATCCTGAAGTACAACACATCAATGAATAAACTATAAAGATTTAGAAAATGAATTAGTTCTTACCAAAACAAATGCAACATATATAAGACTAAGTCGAGAAAATCAAACGGATTGTTGTCACGTAACTTGTTAGAGGATTAAAAATCAGTAAAGAAACAATAATAAAATTTCTGGCAATGCCAATGATTATCACAAACGTAATACGTATAACACAGTCTCTAACGCCTCGCTCGAACATCACATATTAATATGATCAGCACAATTCATAACACATGCATAAACACCACATGTCAATATCATTACCATAACATATATAATGAAGCAAAAATAACATGACTTTGTCATGCAAAAGGTCATGCAAAGAACACACGTGTAATATCATTTTATGTGCACTTCATCCTCTTGCCTATAAATGCATCCACCAATTCAACAACTTAATCACCTCAACTTGATCAAATCAACTCAATTCAAGTCTCCGGCGATCGATCCAAGTATGGAAAACATCTCACAACCACCCTCGAGCGTCGAAAACCTCCCCGGAGAAGTTGTTTCCGACATCCTCATCCGGTTACCAGCCAAACGTCTTGCTCAATTCAGGACTGTTTCCAAGTCCTTCAACACACTCATATCCAATCCCTCATTCATCAAATCACACCTCCATCGTTCAACTTCAACCCATGATGATGAAACACTCATGCTCATCCACAGTCTCTTTTGTTTCAACTCCACTAACCCAATCACAACTCACCAATCTCAATCTCCACATATCAGCAACTCTGGTTCCATCAAGCTGCCACAAAGTTTTAATCTTACACCTAACTATAACCGCGCTAGTGTTATTGGTTCGGTTAATGGTTTAGTTTGCTTTTTGTTAACATTTTGTGTTGGGTTTGTTACTCCTGTGATTCACATTTGGAACCCTTCGTTGTCTGTTGTAATGACTGTTGCGCCATATGCAATTGTGGGTGATGGGGTGCTTGATCTGCACTATGGGTTTGGGTTTGATCCGGTGAATGATGATTACAAAGTTGTTAAGTTTGCGCGAATGTTTCGACGACCAGGGCTTTTGACTGCTAGTGGTCGTGCTTTTCAAGATTGGTTGGAAGTGGAAGTGTATAGTATGAAAAAAGGGTCATGGGGTGTGATAAGTGATAGGTTTCCGTCGAATCTTCTATGTGTTTTCGATGATGCGAAAGTTTCTATCACTAGGAGTGATGGACGTGATGGTCGGGTTCATTGGCTCTGTAGTGGTGATATAACAACAAAGCAAATGATAGTAGCGTTTGATTTGGGTGTGGAGAAGTTTAGTCAGTTTTCGCTTCCTGATTCTGTAGGAAAATGGAGAAATGGTCTGACGAATGTATTGGGATGTTTGGGTGGAAAGATTTGTGTGATGGGGTATGATGAAAATGGGAACTTTGAGGTTTGGGTGATGAGTGAATATGGGGTGATTGAATCTTGGGTGAAAGATTATGCGTTTTCGCAGTTTGGTGGTAGTATATATCCGATTGGATTCACATTGAATAATGAGTTTGTTTTTCAAGATGATAACAAGTGTCTCGTTTTGTATGATCAAAACACTGCTAAGGTTAAATCCTTCAATGTTACCGTTAGCGGTTGGGAATCTACTGAGAGGTTTAAGATTGTTCCGTATGTTGACAGTCTTGTTTGGATCGCGCCTGCTAATTAGACTGTCTGGACCTTGTTGTTACTTGCTATATATCGTTTTGTAATAAGTATTATGCATCATACTATAGATGCTAGCTTCTTGATTGTTAGCTTATATGATGTTATAAACATTGTGGTTTGGTTTGCTTTTCTGCTTTTATATATGACATTGTTGGTGCATGTTTTATGTTTATGGTTTTTTTGAACATCTATTTCTATAGTTGAAGTGTTATTTACTTCTTTTTTTTTTTCATTTATCTGATTTATGCACACTGCTTACATATGTTAGAACTTTTATTGACTTCATCTTTTATAATATGCTAACAATTTATAATATAAAAACTTTATTCATGCTCATTGCTCTGTATCATCTCTTCCAACTCATTGATCGACCTCCATTTTCAACCTACAATATTAATTCTTCACTGAATTTTATTTAACTTTTCTTGTTGCATCTCTAAATGACATTTATCATATGAAACCGTTCAACACCTAATTATAGTAACCAAAAAGTATCTTCATTCAAAAGCTAGGCACACTCACTTTGCTAATAAATTAAGATATGTTAACGGCGACACAACAGTATTTATTGCTTATTGCTCTAAGTTTTCTAAATACCTTTTGTTGATTAGAATTAGTGAAGTGTACAATAAAATTAAATTAAATATTACCAGTCGACAATTGAATTTTACGAGCTAGTCGGGTTCCTCCTTAAACGGATGGCGTTATCCTTAAACGTCAAACTAACTATTAACGAATGAAATCTCGTATGAAATATAGATATGAGTCATATGACTGGTCTATATAAAACATATCACTAATCCCGAATCGGTGTCCCCGTTTATAAAAATAGGCCATGTAGGTATGAAAAGGAATCAAAATCCATCACATGTCTTTTTATATAGACGTGCAAAATAATTTTTTTTAAAAGATTCGCGAGAATTCTAACGCGCTTTTATAAAATCCTAACATACCGTTTCAAAATCAGTTTTTAAAAAAATCCGCGCGAATCCTAACGTGCTTTTATAAAATCCTGAAATACTGTTATAAAACTACTTTTTAAAAAAAGATTCAGGGAATCCTAACGTGTTTTTAAAAAAATCCTAACATACTGTTACAAATTTATCTTTATAAAAGATTCGTTGGAATCCTAATGCACTTTTATAAAATCCTAACACACCATTACAAGATCATTTAAAAAAATATTCGCGGGAATCCTAACGCTCTTTTATAAAGTCCTAACATATCGTTACAATATAATTTTTTTAAAAGATTCGCGGGAGTTTTAACGCGCTTTTATAACATCATAAAACACCGTTACAAAATTAATTTTTTTAAAAAATTCACAGGAATCCTAGCACGTTTTTATCAAACCCTAACATATGCAAAATGTTTTTTACAAAAATATTCGTAGGAATCCTAGCACGCCTTTACAAAATCCTAACAGATATACCATTAGAAAATCTTAACATAGCGCTACGAATTTTTTACGCATAATTGAAAGAACCCCTTATGCGTTGTTAAATCACAACTTATTGACCTCCAATTTCAACCTATGATGAATTTTACTTTAAAGAAGTTAAGAAGTAGAGAAATAGATTGTTAGTGTGGTGAATAGCTATCTGATTTTAAGGTATAAGCTCAAATCTTACTTAGTGCTAAAATCTTGTTGTCATTAAGCCCCTCCAGACATATGCAAATCGAAAAGTTTTACGAGCCAGTTGATTTTCCTCTTTGAACGGATGGCGTCATCCTTGAGCGTCAAACTAAATATTAACGGATGAAATCTTGTATGAAATATGGATATGGCTGTGCTATATAAAACATATCACTTATCCCGAATTGTTGTCGCCGTTTATGAAAATAGGCCATGTAGGAGTGAAAAGGAATCAAAATCCATCACATGTATGGTATATAGACAGGTAAAATATTTTTTTTAAAATTTGCGGGAATCCTAATGCGCTTTTATAAAATCCTAACATACCGTTTCAAAATCATTTTAAAAAAAACGCGCAAATCCTAACGTGCTTTTATAAAATCTTAAAATAGGTTACAAAATTATTTTATTTAAAAATTCAGTAGAATCCTGATGCATTTTTATAAAATCGTAACATACTGTTACAAAATTATTTTTTAAAAAGATTTGTTGGAATCCTAACGCACTTTTATAAAAACCTAACATACCGTTACAATATCATTTAAAAAAACATTCGCAGGAATCCTAACGCGCTTTTATAAAGTCCTAACATAACATTACAATATCATTTTTTTAAAAATATTCGCGGGAGTCCTAACACGCTTTTATAACATCCTAACATACCGTTACAAAATTATTTTTTAAAAGATACGCATGAATCCTAGCGCGCTTTAATCAAATCCTAACATATGCAAAATATTTTTTTTACAAAAAGATTTGTAGGAATCCTAACACACTTTTATAAAATCCTAACATACCGTTAGAAAATCTTAACATAGCGTTACAAAATTTTCACGTATCGTTGAAAGAAACCCTCATGCGTTGTTAAATCACACCTCGGTTCAAACACTTGTTCTTTTAAATATACCAATAATAATACCCTTAAGTATAAAATCTTATATATATCATTTTAAATAACTATTTATATGATAAAAACAGTTAGCATTTTTATTTCCTTTATAAGACGAGTGAGCATCTTCTTCTTCGATGTCGTTTTTCAGACTTGATTTGTGCAAAGGTTCTGGGTTGGTGTAACATTTAAAGGAACGCCTTTGAGACTGTGAAAGAGGTCTTATTCATGTATGAATCGTTGCCTGGAGATCGAAAATATAAGGAGTTGCTGCAAGCTATTATATACACTACGTTAAGGGGGATTTGAAAAGTGAGAAACGATCGTATTTTAATTGGAAACGATTGGGGATGAATATCAAGATGCTAGCACCTAAAAACCGTGAAAAGAGTAAGCAAGTTAGTTGGTTTAAATGGTGTACTTAATCCCAAATTCTAGTGTAATGTTTCATTACTAGCATCTTGGTAGTTTATTACCTTGGCGGGGTCGACATTATCGGCGACTCGTTTCTGGGTGTTATGTTACCCTGGTAAATTTTTAACTAAAGTGTATTATGATTGTTTTTTATAACTTTTTAAGCTAGTATTATCGGAAAACTCAATTTTTCCGTCCCAAACATCTTTGTAACCTTAGGAGGGACCTGCTAGATGCGACTATGCCGACGTTTTGCATTGCATTGCGCTACTCATTTCTGGATGTTTTTGTGTCCACATTGGTGGTGGATATACATCATAAGCATTACACATGTCAAAGAACTAATAATTTAGCACTAAGAAAGTAGTTCGGTAAATCAACGATGCAATAAAGTAACAGGTGGATAAGAAACTATAAATGTTAAGCATAAAAGTTGAAAATTAAAAAAATTTGATTGTGACAATTTGCAACAACATATTTGGTAGTAGTTTACAATTTTGAAGTAAGATGCCCGTATGACATGGTGGAGACGACAATTTACAAGGCATGATATAAATTTATATGAATAACGTAAACTTAGATCCACTTTTAATCTTTTTTGAAACCTGCTGCAAGCCAATCAACAACTTTATGCACAGATAACATACATGAAACATAAACACATTGAGTACAGAATATAGACACATTAATTAGGTAAACATATCTCGACTTTTGTCATGACTTAATTAACAGCTCCATTTAATGCACACCTTAATTATCCCCAAGTACAACTCATCAATAAATAAATTAAAAAGATTTTGATAATGAAGTTCTTAGCAAATTAATATATGCAACATATATAAAACTAAGTCAAGAAAAGTTAATGGCTTGTTGCCACATAATCTGTTAGTGGATTAGTAATCAGTAAAGAAACAATAATAGTAAAACAACAATTTATAGGTCTCGTGACTTTCGACCTTTCTTATATAAAATTTCTGACTATGTTAATGATTATCATAAACAAAAAACGTGTAACAAAGTTCCTAACGTCTCACTCAAACATCACAAGTTAATATAGAGTTTTTGACCAAAATAGTGTTGGTGGAAAAACTATTTACCAAAGTAGTGTTGTTAAAAGACTATTTACCAAACTAGTGTTTTAGCAACTTTTATTTCTCACTCTTGTTTAAATAAGATTTTTATCAAAATAAGGATTTTTATAAGGGAATTAAAAAACACATTTTATTTCATTTTTTTTTAACCTATGATAAAACTTTTTCATTTCAATTTTTTAAAATTGTTTTCTTAAAATATTTTTTGGTTTTACGTTCCTTTTTTAATTTCTTTAAGCACAAGTCACCGCTTTTTACGTGCTAAGTTTTAATTGTTTTAATAAGGTAATGTTTTCTTTGTGTGCGTATATATGGTTTGTAAAGCATTACATGTTTACATTAATGATTGGAAAAAAATTGACTTGAATTGTAAATTCTATTTTTTATATGATTTCTAGCTGTATCCGAATTGTAAATTCGGTTTTTGGGTCAATTACTAAATATACGTTATTTCATTTTGATTCGGTTTGGTTTAGGACTCTTTTCTACATGGTTTTTACGTTTAAAAAAATAAACAAAGTTAATTTTGAAACACAAAACTTTTTTGCTAAGATAACGTTTAGGGAAAAAAGAATTATAGAACATTTAAAAAATATATTACAAAAAAAGATTTTTAAACAATTGATCATGATTAAAAAATATATATTTTGTTAACACCAATTTTTATTAGGAATCGGATTCCGCAAAAATGTTTATTTTATTCTTTTATAGATTTTTTTTCTTCTAACTACTTTCTAAAAAATCTAATTTAAATACAAAATTTAACTTATCCAATGAGATTAGGAGTGAGAAATATTTTTTAAAAATAACGCTACTTTAGTAAATACTTTTCCAACAACACCAATTTAGTAAATAATTATCTCACCAACACCACTTTGGTAAAAAAACTCAGTTAACATAATCATCATAATTCATAACACATAAACACCAGATGTTTTTTTAACGGCGCATAAACACCACATGTAAATATCATTATCGTAAAATATATAACGAAGTAAAAATAATAAGATGACTTTGTCATGCAAAAGGTCATGCAAAGAACACAGGTGTAATATCATTTTATGTACACTTCATCCTCTTGCCTATAAATGCATCCACCAATTCAACAACTTAATCACCTCAACTCGATCAACTCAACTCAATTCAAGTCTCTGGCGATCGATCCAAGTATGGAAAACATCCCACAACCACCCTCAAGCGTCGAAAACCTCCCAGGAGAAGTTGTTTCCGACATCCTCATCCGGTTACCAGCCAAACCTCTTGCTCAATTCAGGACTGTTTCCAAATCCTTCAACACACTCATATCAAATCCCTCATTCATCAAATCGCACCTCCATCGTTCAACTTCAACCCATGATGATGAAACACTCATGCTCATCCACAGTCTCTTTTGTTTCAACTCCACTAACCCAATCACAACTCACCAATCTCAATCTCCACATATCAGCAACTCTGGTTCCATCAAGCTGCCACAAAGTTTTAATCTTACACCTAACTATAACCGCGCTAGTGTTATTGGTTCGGTTAATGGTTTAGTTTGCTTTTTGTTAACAACTGGTGTTGGGTTTGTTACTCCTGTGATTCACATTTGGAACCCTTCGTTGTATGCTATAATGACTGTTGCGCCATATGCAATTGTGGGTGATGGGGTGCTTGATCTGCACTATGGGTTTGGGTTTGATCCGGTGAATGATGATTACAAAGTTGTTAAGTTTGCGCGAATGTTTCGACCACCAGGGTTTTTGACTGCTGGTGATTGTGTCTTTCAAGATTGGTTAGAAGTGGAAGTGTACAGTATGAAAAAGGGGTCATGGGGTGTGATAAGGGATAGGTTTCCGTCGAATGTTACATGTGTTTTCGATGATGCGAAAGTTTCTTTTACTGGGAGTGATGGACGTAATGGTCGGGTTCATTGGCTTTGTTGTGGTGGGATAAGAACAAAGCAAATCATCGTAGCGTTTGATTTGGGTGTGGAGAAGTTTAGTCAGTTTTCGCTTCCTGATTCTGTAGGAAAATGGAGGAATGGTCGGGCGAATGTATTGGGATTTTTGGGTGGAAAGATTTGTGTGATGGGGTATGATGAAAATGGGAACTTTGAGGTTTGGGTGATGGGTGAGTATGGGGTGAGTGAATCTTGGGTGAAAGATTATGCGTTTTCGCAGTTTGGTGGTGGTATAATATCTCCGATTGGATTCACATTGAACAATGAGTTTGTTTTTCAAGATGATAACAAGTGTCTAGGTTTATATGATCAAAATGCTGCTAAGGTTAAATCCTTCAATGTTACCGTTAGCGGTTGGGAATCGATTGAGAGGTTTATGATTGTTCCGTATGTTGACAGTCTTGTTTGGATCACGCCTGCTAATTAGACTGTCTGGACCTTGTTGTTACTAGCTATATCGTTTTGTAATAAGTATTATGCATCATACTATATATGCTTCTTAGTTGTTTGCTTATATGATGTTATAAACATTGTGGTTTGGTTTGCTTTTCTGCTTCTATATATGACATTGGTGGTGCATGTTTTATGTTTTATGTTATAAACATCTAATTATAGTAAACAAAAAGTATCTTCATTCAAAAGCTAGTCACACTCACTTTGCTAATAAATTAAGATATATATATATATATATACACTTTTATGTTAATGGCGACACAACAGTATTTATTGCTTATTGCTCTCAGTTTTCTAAATACCTTTTGTTGATTAGAATTAGTGAAGTGTACAATAAAATTAAATTAAATATTACCAGTCGACAATTGAATTTTGCAAAGAATGTATGATTCTTCTCCCCAACACGAAGTATGAAATCCTTGGTATCCATATTTTGGCTATGTGCTTGTCATTAATAGTAGTTGTCATTGGGCCCAGACATATGCAAATCGAAGAGTTTTACGTGCTACTTGGTTTCCTCCTTGAACGGGTGGTGTTATCCTTAAACGTCAAACTAACTATTAACGAATGAAATCTCGTATGAAATATAGATATGAGTCATATGACTGGTCTATATAAAACATATCACTAATCCCGAATCGGTGTCCCCGTTTATAAAAATTGGCCATGTAGGTGTGAAAAGGAATCAAAATCCATCACATGGCTTTTATATAGACGGGCAAAATAATTTTTTTTAAAAGATTCGCGGGAATTCTAACGCGCTTTTATAAAATCCTAACAGACCGTTTCAAAATCAGTTTTTAAAAAATCCGCGCGAATCCTAACGTGCTTTTATAAAATCCTAAAATAGTGTTATAAAACTACTTTTTAAAAAAAGATTCAGGGAATCCTAACGTGTTTTTAAAAAAATCCTAACATACCGTTACAAATTTATCTTTATAAAAGATTCGTTAGAATCCTAACGCGCTTTTATAAAATCCTAACACACCGTTACAAGATCATTTAGAAAAATATTCGCGGGAATCCTAACGCTCTTTTATAAAGTCCTAACATATCGTTACAATATCATTTTTTTAAAAGATTCGCGGGAGTTTTAACGCGCTTTTATAACATCATAAAGCACCGTTACAAAATTAATTTTTTAAACAAATTCACAGGAATCCTAGCACGTTTTTATCAAACCCTAACATATACAAAATATTTTTTACAAAAAGATTCGTATGAATCCTAACACGCCTTTATAAAATCCTAACATATATACCATTAAAAAAATCTTAACATATCATTAAAGAAACTTTAAATGTTAAACATAAAAGTTGAAAATTAAAAAAAATTGATTGTGACAACTTTCAACAACATATTTGGTAGTAGTTTACAATTCTGCAGTAAGATGCCCGTATGACATGGTGGAGACGACAATTTACATGATATAAATTTATATGAATAACATAAACCTAGAACCATTTTTAATCTTTTTTGAAGCCTGCTGGCAAGCTAGTCAACAACTTTATGCATTGATAACATACATAAAACATAAACACATTGACTCCAGAATATAGACATATTAATTAGATAAACATAAACACATGACTTTATTAAGTTAGCAATTCTTTAACTATACAATTTAATGCACACTTTAATTATCCTCAAGTACAACTCATCAACAAATAAATTAAAAAGATTTAGATAATGCAAAACAAATGCAACATATATAAAACTAAGTTGAGAAAAGTTAATGGCTTGTTGCCACTTAATTTGTTAGAGGATTAGTAATCAGTAAAAAACAATTTATAGGTCCCGTGACTTTCGACCTTTCTTATATAAAATTTCTGACTATGTTAATGGTTATCATAAACATAAAACGTGTAATAACGTTCCTAACGCCTCACTCAAACATCACAAGTTAATATAATCATCATAATTCATAACACATAAACACCACGTACATGTTATTTTTAACGGCGCATAAACACCACATGTAAATATCATTATCGTAACATATATAACGAAGTAAAAATAACATGACTTTGTCATGCAAGGTCATGCAAAGAACACACGTGTAATATCATTTTATGTGCACCAATTCAACAACTTAATCACCTCAACTTGATCAACTCAACTCAATTCAAGTCTCCGGCGATCGATCCAATTATGGAAAACATCCCACAAACACCCTCTAGCGTCGAAAACCTCCCCGGAGAAGTTGTTTCTGACATCCTCATCCGGTTACCAGCCAAACCTCTTGCTCAATTCAGGACTGCTTCCAAATCCTTCAACACACTCATATCCAATCCCTCATTCATCAAATCACACCTCCATCGTTCAACTTCAACCCATGATGATGATACACTCATGCTCATCCACAGTCTCTTTTGTTTCAACTCAAGTAACCCAATCACAACTCACCATTCTGAATCTCCAAATATCAGCAACTCTGGTTCCATCAAGCTGCCACAAAGTTTTAATCTTCCACCTCGCTATAACCGCGCTAGTGTTATTGGTTCGGTTAATGGTTTAGTTTGTTTTTTGTTAACAATTGGTGTTGGGTTTGTTACTCCTGTGATTCACATTTGGAACCCTTCGTTGTCTGCTGTAATGACTGTTGCACCATATGCAGTTGTGGGTGATGGGGTGCTTGATCTTCATTATGGATTTGGGTTTGATCCGGTGAATGATGATTACAAAATTGTTAAGTTTGCGCGAATGTTTCAACCACCAGGATTTTTGACTGCTGGTGATTGTGTTTTTCAAGACTGGTTGGAAGTAGAAGTGTATAGTATGAAAAAAGGGGTCATGGACGTGATGCCCGGGTTCATTGGCTTTGTTGTGGTGGGATAAGAACAAAGCAAATCATCGTAGCGTTTGATTTGGATGTGGAGAAGTTTAATCAGCTTTCACTTCCTGATTCTGTAGGAAAATGGAGAAATGGTCGGGCGAATGTATTGGGTCTTTTGGGTGGAAAGATTTGTGTGATGGGGTATGATGAAAATGGGGACTTTGAGGTTTGGGTGATGGGTGAATATGGGGTTAGTGAATCTTGGGTGAAAGATTATGCGTTTTCGCAGTTTGGTGGTGGTATATTTCCGATTTGGTTCACATTGAACAATGAGTTTGTTTTTCAAGATGATAACAAGTGTCTGGTTTTGTATGATCAAAACGCTACTAAGGTTAAATCCTTCAATGTTACCGTTAGCGGTTGGGAATCGATTGAGAGGTTTATGATTGTTCCGTATGTTGACAGTCTTGTTTGGATCGCGCCTGCTAATTAGACTGTCTGGATCAGCCGTTGAATATTTCAGTAACTATATCGTTTTGTAATAAGTATTATGCATCATACTATATATGCTTCTTAACTGTTAGCTTATATGATGTTATAAACATTGTGTTTTGGTACTTTGGTTTGCTTTTCTGCTTCTATATATTACATTGGTTTATATTTATGGTTTTTTTACTCTTAACCCATAAAAGGGTTAGCGAGTGTCTAGCTTTATGATAGTTAAGGAACCCTTGATCGGTTACAAATTCCACGCGCGATTCTTGTGTTTATTCTGCATTCAAGTTTGTGCTTTTTGCCTTTCCTGCCTGAATAGACATTGTTCCAAATGGTGTATAACTTATGTTTTTTTTTCGCATTTCGCTAGAATTATTTGATGCTAGTTATATATTACCACATATGTTAATTTGCAAGTGTAAATGACCAGTAATGATGAATGCAGTAACTTTGGGGATCTGAACTGTCTGTTTTCATATCTACGGCTTGTTGTTGATGGTTAAAACATTCCTATTTCACAGGGACGACGTCATCCACTGTGTTCTTAACAAACAGCTTAGATTAAGGCTACTCAACCAAATGTAAATTAGTTGCTGCATGCATAATGGGTCACAAACATGTTTAATAATGGATGAAAATTAAGGCCAGACAAGCATACATCAATATGCAGACTTGAATGTTGTTTAATCTTTATGTGTTATTTTCATGTTTATTATCGCGTGCTTTAGTTTTTTCCATTTGTGCTTACTGCAGTTAGAATTTTTATTAGAACAAACCAATAACTTAAAGATGTTTTAAATTTCGAACACACCTTGATAGTTGATGCGTCTTAGTTTTTATTTATGGTATGATATAAATTTATTTTGTTTAAAATTCACTGACTTTCATTTATGTTATAATATAAATTTTATATAAAATTAACCTGACGTTGAACACCACTTATTAATTACTATCATGAGAAAGGGTAACACTATATTCCTAATAGCCACTAAGTAAAACCGTTATCATTTTCATATTCCACCCTATTATGATATCAACGTCACATTATTATATACATTTTACTTACTTTAGCCTGAAAATGATTTTCGCACCCATCACTATTCATCCCAATGACTTTTTTATTACATAATTACATTTATATGAGAGGGGGATCCACCGACATTCCACACTTACTTGTGAGTGCTCGACCACATTAAGGAAGACGTGGTGTGTCCCATCATAAATATAATACTTTGTAAGATGTCAGTCAATTAAATATATCCTTTTAATAAAAAAGGAGTCCCGTCATAAGCCCCTAAATGAGGCATGAAAACTACGAGTGTCAATCATGTCGAGTTAGCATGTTGACGATTTGAATTATGCAATCATAACCTGACGCATATTCATATTCGTGTCAAAACTTTAAACCATAATTCGAATAACTTAAATTCAATATCATATTATGTTATCATCATCAACAAGATGATAACAATTTCTACAAATATCACTTGGGCCATTTTTATTTTTACTTTTTACATCTTTGTTCACTTAGGTTTTCTCAAGGCTCCCACCTCATCACTCAGATCAAACAAAGGTAACATTTTTATTTGTCTCATTTCATCAATTTATACATTTTGCATGATTTTTCTTGGCCATAATTAACCCTATCTATCTTGTATACAACCCGTGCAAGAAACACTCACTCAAATGGCAGCTAAGCTTATATTCACACACAGGTTTTACAATTTAGGGTTTTAGTAAATTTTTTGAGGTTTGCTCATCTGGGTATCTTATTTTTTGTACAAATTACACACCTTTTGCCCAAATTATTGGAATTTTTGATTGGTTGATGATGGCTCGATTGATTATTCCTTGCAAAGGTTCGAGCTTGCAGAGGACTTGTCTCTTGGGTTTGATTTCATCTCCTCATGTGATTATCCAATTCCATCTTTTAATCTTAATCTTTATTATGTTTGTTTTTGTAATTGTGAAGATTAAGTTATCTGTTGTTGTGATTGGTGAAAATCTTGAACATATGTGTTAATTTGCATTGGTTTGACTTTAAGTTTGTTGACTTGCAAAAAATGTAATTGGAATAGTTTCTTTTGAAAAGTTGGTTTATTTGGCTTGCTTTGGTGATTTGAAATTTGATTTTTATTGGT
Organism: Tagetes erecta; assembly: GCA_030867185.1. NCBI lineage: Eukaryota > Viridiplantae > Streptophyta > Magnoliopsida > Asterales > Asteraceae > Tagetes > Tagetes erecta. Next base: position 18,234,144 of record CM061492.1, on the reverse strand, counting down.
TGTGGCTGTGTAAAAATCAAGAACTTGAATGAAGCATAGTTTTTGGGATGTTTTACAATTTATAAGTATTAGGCATGATGATACGAACTTATTCTTTTCGGGTTTGGTTGGGGAAGGACGTATAAAGGTTACTTGGATGTGTGTTTCGAAGTGCTTATTGTGATTTTCTTGTTGTGTGGTTGACTTACTTTTTGGAGTCAACTTATTTTTAAGAGCCAAGGGAATGTAATATCGTTTCATGTTAGCGAAACTCAAAATATTGTGACATCTAATCTACATAATCGATTATTTTCATAGAATGTATAATATAACATCAAATTGCTAGTTCCTAACTTACTCAACTGACATCTTAATGACTTCATTTAAGTGTATTGTTAAAATTTATCACATGAGATAATTACATTTATGAACGAAACATTGCAGCTTCAAGGTACTTCGCGAGTTTCATCCGTGGCATTTGCAAATACCGCCTCTAAATACAGAAATTATCATAGTTCGCAGGTTCGTATAACTTATTAAGATTTATTTTAGCTTGACAATTTTGCGGGTTGTATCTAGGAACTAAGTTGAATGTTTATGTGGCATATTATTGTTTGTAGATAATACATAGAAGCTGCCGATTTCCATACCATTCTTTACCGGTTAGTATTTATGGTTTAAGAAAAATTGACTCGTGTCTTTGAATGGGTTGATCTTTTTAATATAACGGAAACATGCTTGCTGTTCAGAGAACAAATCTAACAAGTAGGACGCTCATTCGGTCTGTGGCAACGGAACCCGCGGCAAAGTCAGTTGAAGAACCGAAAATGGACGCCCCTAAAGAAATCTTTTTAAAAGATTACAAATTACCTGACTACTACTTTGATACGGTGTGTATTTGGTTTCATTAAAACACATACTATGTACTTAAGATTTTATTTATCATGTGCACTAACAAACTCTAATCAGGTTGATTTATCATTTTCATTGGGCGAAGAAAAGACAATCGTGTCTGCAAAAATCAGTGTTGTTCCTAGAGTTGATGGTATGACTTTTGCAATTTTTGTCATTTTGTTCATTAACTTTTTAATGATTATGATCCGTCAAACACTCAAAACAACTGATTATTTTATTATTACATACTCCAGACAATAAGAAGCACATCCGTGCACGATCTTCTACCTCTTGTGTTATTAGTACTATTTTTCTGATTATGATTATTCTAAATGACATAATCACTCAAAACACACATCCAAACTTGAACCCCCTCCCCCTCCCCCCGCGTGGAGTAATGTTATGTTTGTTTCTTGAATTTCTTTCTTGTCTGGACAGGTGCCGCCACTCCGTTGGTCTTGGATGGGGTGGACCTGAAGCTGATTTCAGTCAAAATTAATGGAAATGAACTAAAGGTATGTAATATGGAACCCCAAAGTCTATTCTGAGTCAGATAAATTTAACGGCTAAAGTTTACGTTTTTTTCAGGAGGGAGATTTTCACTTGGACGCACGGCATCTTATTCTCACTTCACCTCCAAGCGGGAATTTTATCTTGGAAACTATCACCGAGATTCTGCCACAAAAGAATACATCGTTAGAGGTAAAATGGTTGTTACATAAGCATGGTCTTTGGAAGTGTTGCATGTTGATAAAGTTGTGTTTTTTATGCAGGGCCTTTACAAGTCTACTGGTAATTTCTGCACACAATGTGAAGCAGAAGGTTTTCGAAAGATAACTTTTTATCAGGTTCCATATTTCAAATGACTATTGATCTGCATTTTACTTTTTCTTATCTCTTATTTTTTACTAACTTTTAAGTTTGTTTATGGTTTTAGGATCGTCCTGATATTATGGCAAAATATACTTGTCGTATTGAAGCTGACAAGTCACTGTACCCTGTGTTGTTGTCCAATGGAAACCTTATTGAGCAAGGAGACCTAGAGGTGAATAGATTTTGTGTATATTAACTATTAAGCTCAATAGAAGTTATAATTTGGGCTTTTTTTCAGTTTGATGCTTTGACCTTCAGATTTCATATTAATTTAGAAGATCGGTTTAAGGGTGTTTTGGATATCTATCGAAGTGCTTGTTGTGACTTTGAAGATTTAAAATAGATAATTAGTTGCAATATTTCTTTTACATTTACTTAAAGTATTAGTTTTATTGTAAATATTGCTACCTGCTTGCCAAATTTGATTATATGCCATACAAATTCGTAATATCAGAATCACTCAGCTGGTATAACGTGTTATTTTTCTCTCTTGTTATTACATTTTTTTAAATTTAAGACCAGTGATATAAATGAACCAAGTATAATTACAATGCGTGGAAAGTAATTTGATTTTTTGAAAATTGTTGTAGGGTGGGAAGCATTTTGCTCTTTGGGAGGACCCTTTTAAGAAACCATGCTATCTGTTCGCACTAGTTGCGGGTCAGTTAGAGAGCCGAGACGATACTTTTACAACTTGTTCAGGTCGTAAAGTTGCCCTGAGAATATGGACCCCACCAGAGGATCTTCCAAAAACCGAACATGCCATGTATTCTCTCAAAGCATCCATGAAATGGGATGAAGATGTTAGTTCTCTGCATGCTCTTTTATCACTTTCTTTACGGGTTTGTGTAATGGGTTGGGTCAAAACGGGTAGTTTTTTGCCCGAGTCAACACGGTCGTAAACAATTAACATGTTAACTATAAATGCAGAATCTTTATTATTATTACAATGACCTAGTTTAGAAAAAACAATATAGGAAGTTTGACACCTTTGACATGTTTAGATAAAAAAAGTAAATGAACATCTATTTGGTTGAGTACTCAACTCTTCTTCTCTCTTTCTTGTAGGTTTTCGGTCGTGAATATGATCTTGATATTTTTAATATTGTGTCTGTTCCAGATTTCAACATGTAAGCAATCTGCTTTTATTTTTTTATTTTAAATGTTTTTCATGTTAGCCAATTCTAATTTTCCTGTAAACTTGTGATTGCCAGGGGAGCCATGGAAAATAAGAGCTTGAATGTATGTGCATTGATATATGTATTTTTTGTAATCTCTTTTCGGTATAATAATCACTTTTATGTTTGTCTTTCTTTTGATGAATAGATCTTCAATTCCAAGCTTGTTTTGGCATCACCAGAAACCGCTACAGATGCAGATTATGCTGCAATTTTGGGAGTAATTGGCCATGAGGTACGTTGTTTGTGTGTCTACTTTTTTAGTATTATATCTTTTTATAAATATCTAATGATGTGTATCTATTTCCTTTTGTCTTTTGCAGTACTTCCATAATTGGACTGGCAACAGGTTCTCTTATATCCATTTATAAGTTATATTCTAAAAATATGTTTTTTTTTCTTTTTTCGGTTCTAAGTGCTGCACTTAAATGTTTGTAGAGTGACATGTCGGGACTGGTTCCAGCTGAGTTTAAAGGAAGGTCTTACCGTTTTTCGTGATCAAGTAAGATCATGTCAACTTCTATAAATAAGTTTTTTTTCTCTTCAAAAGTAAAAAATTGTAAGCGTAGTAGTTAACTTGTGTTGCAGGAATTTTCATCTGATTTGGGAAGCCGTACAGTTAAGCGGATTGGTGATGTTTCAAAGCTTCGTTCATATCAATTTCCACAGGTTATTCAACTAATAAAATGCCATATTTTCATAGTTGGAGTATTTTTTTAAATTATAATACTCATTTTTTAATATGTAAGGATTGTTATATTTTTTGTTATCTTTTTTAGGATTCGGGTCCCATGGCTCACCCTGTTAGACCTCACTCTTACATCAAGGTTCATAACTTGTTTCCCTTATCTTTAATATTTGTTTGATTTCTTGATAATTACAAGTTTTCTAACTCTTGATCTTTTTCATTTCTTTTATAGATGGACAATTTCTATACTGTAACGGTATGATTTTGATCTTTGTATCATAATTAAGTATTCTACTTCGGCAAATAGAAAGACAACTAATTCGGGTTTTTCTTTTTAACTTTATAATTACAGGTGTATGAAAAGGGAGCGGAAGTTGTGCGTATGTACAAAACATTATTGGGAAGTCAAGGGTTCCGAAAGGTAAAAACGATGGCTAAATGGTTGAATTTATGAAGTTTATGTGATTATTTTATGGTAATACCGACACATGTTATTTTAGGGAACGGATCTGTACTTTCAAAGGCACGATGGGCAGGCGGTAACTTGTGAAGATTTCTTTGCTGCTATGCGAGATGCTAATGATGCAGATTTTGCTAATTTCTTATTATGGTATTTGACCAACTTTCTTTATAGGTGGAAATTATGATATGGAACTTTTATTGCTGCAATCTAAAAACATTAATTATTGATGAGTAGATGACAAACACTTTTAAAGATGTATTAATAAATCAGTTAATATAAATGTATTGTTCTAGTTAGTTTAAATTTATAGTAATTTTTTTGGCATTTTATTTGTTAGTTTTTAAAATTATCATGCATGTGATTTCTGACCCATGTTAAGGTATTCACAAGCCGGGACTCCTATCGTGAAGGTTACATCTTCCTACAATGCTGAAGCTCATACCTTTTCTTTGAAGTTTAGGTAAGTTTTTTTTTTCTTTTAAGATTTTTCATGTGTTGATTTTTTTATATATGTAAATAACGAGCCAATTTTGACCTTTTTCCAGTCAAACAGTACCGCCTACGCCAGGTCAGCCCGTAAAGGAACCAATGTTTATTCCTGTGGCTTCTGGGCTTCTTGGTTCAAATGGCAAAGATATGCCATTGTCATCAATCTATCACGACGGGAAGTTAGAGTCCGTTACAAGTGGCGGTCAGCCTGTTTACACCACCGTCCTTAGAGTTACAAAGGTAAGTCATACAGGACTTAAAAAGCAATGTTTTTAGTGTAAAAAATTTTGACTCAAAATACAGAAACTGACCCACTTGTTGACATATTAGGGTGAAGAAGAATTTGTGTTCACTGATGTGCCTGAGAAGCCGATTCCATCTCTATTACGGGGTTATAGTGCTCCTATCCGCCTGCACTCTGATCTCACTGACAACGATTTGTTTTTCCTTCTTGCTCATGATTCAGACGGATTTAATCGGTAACTTCTCTTAATAAAACACACACGCGTTATTAGTGGAAAACAAAATTTTAAAGACGATATCATTTGCAGTTGGGAAGCTGGACAAATATTGGCAAGGAAATTGATGCTTAGCCAAGTTGCCAATTTCCAAAAAGGTGACGCATTGGTTCTTGATCCACAGTTTGTGCATGGTATCAAATGCATTCTTTTGGATTCAAGTCTTGACAAGGTATTTTGCTCACTTTTTTCTTGATTACGATTTCTATTAGGGGTGTAAATGAGCCAAGCTTGCATGGGCTCGAGCTCGAGCTCGGCTTCTTGAGCCCAGGATTATATTTGTAATTGGACTTTTTGTATATAAAATAACTTATATTTTGTAATTATTTATATATCATAGTTTTATATAGAACAATAAATATTGATCTATATTTATAAAAGTCATTTTTAGCTTTGCATGCCCGCACGAGCTTGATATGTGAAGCTCGAGCTTGTATAAGCTTGGTTCGATTCAATCTTTTAGCTAGCCGATCCCGAGTAGCTCACGAGCGCGCTTGACTCGTTTACACCCTTAGTTTCTAGATTTTTTATTAGAATAAATTATACAATTAACTTGATTTGTTTAATTAAGGAATTTATTGCAAAAGCAATAACTCTCCCTGGTGAAGGTGAGATCATGGACATGATGGAAGTTGCTGACCCCGATGCGGTCCATGCTGTTAGAAAATTTATCAGAAAGCAGCTAGCTTCCGAATTGAAGCAAGAGCTCGTAAACCTGGTACTTAAGTTAACTATTTATGTATTCTTTTAATCTAATTTAGGGAACATTTTTTCTTCCGTTACACAAAAAGTATCTTCTTATATTTCACAAGAATTTTAGTCTAATGTAGAAAATGCTTCACAGGTGAAACAAAACAGGAGCACAGAAAAGTACGTGTTTGACCATGCAAATATGGCAAGACGTGCTTTAAAGAACACCGCCCTTGGTATTTTTTGCTTTCTTGTTGACCTTTTGTTTTAGGTACCTGAATCTTTATGTGTTTTGACTGTTGACTTTTCGAAAAAAGGTTATCTTGCGTCTCTTGAAGATGAAGAGATCACCGAGCTTGTTTTGCATGAATACAAAACCGCCACGAATATGACAGATCAGTTTTCAGCTCTGGCAGCGATTGCCCAGAAACCTGGTAAAGCCCGTGATGACGCGTTGGCTGATTTCTATAACCAATGGCAGCATGACTATCTGGTAGCCTCTCTACACCTTCAATTAGTTTTTTTTACATTTTGGGTGTATTTTAAATCATAGTCCATCTTGAAATTTGCTTTGAAATGATTGTATGATATTTTTCTTTTTAGGTGGTTAACAAGTGGTTTGCACTTCAATCGTCATCGGATATTCCTGGGAATGTTGAGAATGTTTACAAACTTTTGACCCATCCAGCGTTTGACCTTAAGAATCCCAACAAGGTTAGAATCTTCAGATCTTTAATTCAACCGCTCAAACACTTTCTTAGACGTAGCAATTCCAACACACGTACATGAATATGGGTTAGATTTTGTTGCTAATGAGTATTATATGTCAATTTGACTAGCTTTGAAATGAAACAGGTCAAATTTGCTCCTGCGAGTCAAATATGCTTAAAGTGTTTTTCTAATGTTTTCAACATCTACAAATCAACTTCATCTAGATTATTATTTTAATACCTACAAATTTCAAAGATAATCCTGTGACATTTTCCTTTTTTTTTATTATTATTATTTTTTTTTGTTATAATGTATATTGAACCATAATTTGAACAGGTTTACTCCTTGATTGGAGGATTTTGTGCTTCGCCGGTTAATTTCCATGCCAAAGATGGTTCGGGCTACAAGTTCTTGGGAGAAATTGTGGTGCAGCTTGACAAACTCAACCCGCAGGTACAAATGACTTTTTTCTGTTTGTCTGTTCTTGGTCATGCCAAAATCTTATTTTTAGGACACCTATGTAATATCTATAAATTTTTATCATACAAATATTTCGGGTCATGTAAATTCACCATTGTCCTTCTCTTTGGTTTCAGGTGGCATCTCGCATGGTTTCAGCCTTTTCTAGGTGGAAGCGGTATGATGAGACCCGGCAAAATCTTGCCAAGGTAAGTTATCTTGATTGTTATTTGGGTGAGTTGTACAGGTTTGAGTTACAAGTCAGTGGTTTTGGGTTGAAATGGGCCATTTGAGTTGCAATGATCAGTAACACTTTTTTATCCATTTTTCTTATGTTAGAAAAAAAAAAAAATTACTGCATTGATTATGGTTTCAAAACCAATATTATTACAATAGTACAGCGAATCTTTGAATATAAATGTTTTTTGAGATTGTATTCATGAAAAATGGAGACAGGACAAACTTTCAATATGTTTTTGACCCATTTGACCGTTCCACTTTTAGTTCAGATTTGATTTGACCCGTTTGAGATAAGACAGTTGATGATGTCATTGTATTCTTATGGTGGAAATTCTTTGATGAAATTGGAAACAGGCACAGCTGGAGATAATCGTGTCGGCTAACGGGCTATCAGAAAATGTATATGAGATTGCCTCGAAGAGTTTGGCTGTTTAGAACCATCTTTTCTTTCTTTTCAGAAGATCAAGTTTGACTGGTTAGTAGTATAAAGCTATTTTGGTTTTCATGTACTAACAATAATTTACAGCTTTTGCCATAGTGATTCAGTTTTGTGGACCAGCGATCATTTGTGCGCCTACCTTCATTTACGACCTTCAACTTGCTCTAGGCGTAAACTGCACGGATAAAACGTTACGTATAACTAGACAAAGACTTGTCTTTTTTCAATCTCTCATCTTTTATACAACATTACACTCAGATTGTAACACACCATGCAAAAACAACACATAAAAAATCATCCACCGTATACACAAGGAAACAAATAACATCATGAACTGCATTAACAAAGTAAATGCCAAGGTAAACTCTCATAAACATCACTTTGACTTGGTCAACTCCATTCCAAATTCCCATAGTTTCTTGGCCAACTCGGCATCTTTGGCCTTACGGCTCGGTTTAGCCACATTATTATCCGCAAAATACTCACCACTAACCCCTTTCACCTTCGGGTTTAATGCCAGATAACATGTTGTTGAAGCTCCCTGAAACCAAACTAACGCAAGTTACAGCTACCGACGTATAATAGTTATCGTTTAACCAATGACATGTGTATCGTGCGGGTCCACTTTTCGTTCAACCGGGATCGCCACTTTACATGAAAAGATGCAATGGATGAAAAAACAAACCTGTGGGATATTCTTTTGAAGGTGCTTGAAGAGCCCATATAAGCAAACTATTTCAAGAGAGTAGCAAGATAATGTTAACCTCATAAACAAAAAAAAAACTTGTTTAAGTCGAAAAACCTATGGTTACCTGACATAAAGCTCGAGTGACGTGAAAGATTGGTTGCAATAACTCCAGGATGCAACGCGTTGACAGTTATGTCTACCCCTTCCTCCTGCATTTAACAATAAATATGCTACTTATCACCTTGATATTTATATTCGCAATAACTATGTGCGCAGTCACCAATCCTAATAGTTACCTTGAGGCGTCTTGCTAGCTCCTTCGCGTGTAGAATATTAGCAAGCTTTGATTGCCCATAAGCATAGAAACTATTGTAGCTGAAAAGTTGACATCAAGTATCATAACCGGGTAGATATCAAAGGGTTTGTGTATTTTGTCTCGCTTTTTGTGTACACTTTCGTAGCACGTGTGTTAAAACCTTGTATTGTACGATACAAGTATATAACGCAAGTGACACAAAGATCAGACATAAAAAGTGACGATATATGGGCATATGCTTTTAGAATGTATAAGACCTACTATTCTAGTACAGTAGTACTATAGGTTTTGGTTCCCACTTTAAACTGTAGTCGTAAAGTGGGAACCACGAAACGAAAGAAAATAGACAAAAGAAAAGAATGGACTTATACCATTTTTCATCGTTTAGTTTGTCAAACATGATTCCTCCTTTGTAAGTCAGCCTATGAACCTCTGATGAAACTAACACGATTCTTCCTTCTCGCCCACAACTTCTTGCAGTATTTTTCATCGTATCCAACAATAGATTCGTCAAATGAAAATGTCCTAAAGTTTAAAAAAGGGAAAAAAACACAAGTCCTTTTATGAAAATCTTTTCCAAGGAGAAACAAGTGTTGCATATGAAATGAAGGGTTATTGGATTTTAATAATCCAAACTTTTATATATTGGCCGATATTAATCCCAACTTAAAAAATTCCTTGTGGCAATCCCAACTTGTAACTTATTTTCCTACATTGATCCTCTATTAAATTTAACTTAACGCCGTTAATTTTTTTTCGAATTTCTGACCGATGTTTATGGCTTTTGATCGGGATGACGATATGAATCTATTGATGTAAAACTTACCTTGAGTCGATGCTCCAAACGACCAAACGGTCTTAAATCGGGTCCTTAAATCTAATGGTGCTTAAATCGGATGTTAAAATTTCTTTGTTTGGAGTATCGGCTCAAGATAAATTTTACGTCAATAGATTCATATCGTCCTCCCGATCAAAAGCCCTAAAACATCGGTTAAAAATTCGAAAAAAAGTTAACGGCGTTAAGTTAATTTTAACGGAGGATTATTGTAGGAAAATAAGTTACAAGTTGGGATTAGCACAGGGAATTTTTTAAGTTGGGATTAATATCGGCCAATATACAAAAGTTCGGATTATTAAAATCCAATAACCCTGAAATGAAACATACACATGCAATACATAACATCAGTACAATACAAGACATACCTAGATAGTTAGTCGCAAACTGATTCTCGATTCCATCTTTAGAAAGCGAAAATGGAGGAGCCATCACCCCTGCGTTACAACTACAAGCGACAACAATCAATCTATTAACTTGTACGCGCTAAATTAAATTTTAGTTACAATTAAAAGAAATGTGTATGCATTTGTGTATCTTACATCAGGATGTTGAGTGGTAGACTTTTGGAAATGTACTCATTTGCAAAGTTTTTTACCGAATGTAGTGAGCTTACATCAAGCTCCATAACATCAATGGTGGCACTAGGGCAGCCATTTATTATGGTTTCTTTACATTTGTTAGCTGCTTCCACATTTCTAGCAGCCATAACTACATGTACACCACGCAAAGCTAGGACACGCGTGGTTTCTAGGCCAATGCCACTCGTTGGTCCTGTAAAGAGTAAGTGGGAAATTAAGAAGAAAATAGTGTTTTCAGACTTCTAGTAAATATTATGAAAAAATTTACACCACTCATGATATATCGGGCTTCTAAGGATGGATGCAGCATCACCCAAGGCTACCGATACACAAACCATCTAGGTAAAAAATGTACGGATAAACGGATTGATATTAATAACATAGGAATATTCTATATAAAGTTAATCTTTGTCACATGTCACACATTATTGATTGGCTTAGGTGTCAATCTCACATTTAAATAATAACCGTCGCAACTTTTTATTAAATATTAACTTATTAATAATAAAGAAAAACCACGTACCACTTAGAGATTTGAACTCCATTACCTCCATGGTTTAGAGAGGAGGGAGTGGAAGACAAGGAACCCAACAAGCATCAACGAGATCCTTCCTCGCCAACACCTCGTTCCACTAGGTGTGGACCTCGTCACCTCTGGGAGCTCGTTCACCACATCCGCATCTCGTTTTTCCTCCATCCGAGGACTGCATCTCGTTCACGAGCAACACTCCTCCCTCCTCGTCTCTTACTTTCTCGCCTCCACTCCCTCCTCCCTTAGATGTGCAAATTTTAAGTGCAAATTTTAAGTACCTTAGCTTGTTTTTTTTAATTATTCTAAACAAATCATATATGTATTCATACCTTTATTGTTTTTATTTATTTAACTTGTTATTTTAATTTTAGTTTTTTCTTATATGTTATTTTTCTTTATTACATATCCGTTTACATATTTCAACTCGTGTAATACACAGCAGCGCCGGCCCTGAGCAGGTGCGGCGTGAGCAACCGCTCAGGACACCATCACTCAAGGGGGCACCAACTTTTAAATTTTTTTCTTGTATTAATTATACATATAAAACGAAGTTGTAGTTATACTTGCGGCTGTTTTTGTAATTATACTAAAAAGGAAGAGTCGATTAATAAGATGATCGGAGAAAAAAAAAGTTCCGGCGAAAATTTGCAGTGGTGGTGCTTGTGGTTGAGAGGAAAAAGAAGAAGAGAGATATACGTAAACAAGAGTTTTTTACCAAACTAGTGTTTAGGGAAAAATTATTTACCAAACTAGTGCTCCTTAAAAACTATTTACTAATATGGTGTTTTCTAACTATTTTTTCATTTATTGTTTTAATACTTAGTTTTCATATAAAGTGTTAGTTTCTTAAAAAAGTCTTTTTTTTTATCTTTAGTGCGCAAAAAAAACTTAAATTAATATTTAGAAACTAAGTTATTCATTTTCTGTAACTTATTTATATTGTTAGGTTAATTTTTTATTATAGTTTTCCTAATGAATGTGAAACTAAGCTCCTGTATTGTATGTGAATTTTTTTTGTTTTAAGACTTTTAGTTTCAATTCAAACATAAAACTACAATTAGAGGAAATATTATAAACATTAATTTAGAAAATAAAGTTAGATTAAGTGACTAACATAATTGAAATGAATAAAGCTTCTTGACTATAATCCAACCATATAAATCGTTTGTGGAAAATGAATAACTTAGTTTCTCGATATTAATTTCGGGTTTGATGCCCATTAAACACACAAAAAAAATAAAAGTTTTTTTTAATAAACTAAAGTTTATTTGAAAACTATTTATTAAAACAATAAATGAAAAAATAGCTAGAAAACACCATATTAGTAAATAATTTCTAGGAAACACCAGTTTGGGAAATAATTTTTTCATAAACACTAGTTTGGTAAAAAACTCCGTAAACAAAGACATGACAAAAGTATGTGGTAAAAAGCCTACTATTTATAGCCTAACTTATTTATTACTTTAGGAGGTCTTATTTAACTCATAGTTTGCTTTTTTTTTTCTTTCTAAAACAATGTAATACTTAGTTACTTCATGTAAAGTAAAATTTTTTTTAAATGTTTGATGTATTTGCTTATAAAAGTAAAAATTTTAAAATACTTTAGATGATTAATTTAAATTGACGAGTTAGGTTCAGATAAAAAAAGATAAAAGAGGGTTTTTTATTTTAAGAAAGAATTGTTGTCTTTAATCTTGATTTAAATATTTAATGGTTGAGATTAAGTTGTAAAAGATTAAGTTAGTGGAAAAATATTTTGGTTTTAGTCACTTTTGGTTTCGTCACTACAATACATAACAGGGGGCCTTTTTTGATGGCTCGCACAGGGCATCAAATTCCTCAGGACCGGCCCTGATACACATGCTACTACTAACATAGTTTTCTAATATAATGTTCCTTGTAAGTTTACCTATGTTCAAATCAGGTTGAACCAGCTGATTAGATTGAGAACTAATTAGATTTTTTGTTGGTTTTGTTTTGCACTTTTGCATGGTTTGAACCACTGGTGGTTGGACCATTTGGTTTTTTACTAGTGGCGGTTTTTTCCTGGACATGTTTGTTGAGTAAAAATAAAAAATATATACGGAGTATTTCAAAAAGATATCTTTTTAGATTATAAGATTCTAATTATGGTCTTATGTTAAGATGGTCGTGCGTGTTTATTTGTAAAAGGTAAATTTCTTTGTTCTTTTGAATACAACTAAGAGTAATTTTAAATGATAAAAACTAGGTAAATATTTTCTAAACTAACTCATTTCGTCCTATTTTTCAATAATCAATGAACAAAATGGCCGTCTCAAGGTTCTTATGTAACCCACATCTCATGGGTCAAGTTTTAATCTTTTCTTTAGAAAGAAAGAGGTAGCTAACTAGCTATGATTGCTTCAAATTAGCCACTTAATATACTTTACATTCATCAAACACAAAATCAAGATCTTTGTCAATGTTCATGTGTTAAATTCATCAAACAAAGAATAAATTCAAGATTCATCAAACAAAGCACAAAATCAAGATTCTTTAAACATAGCATAAAATCAAGATTCATTAAAAACAAAGCACAAAACCAAGATTCACTAAAATCAAGATTCATGAAACATAGTACAATTTATTGCACAAAATAAAAATGTTGAAGCAAAATTACCTAAAAGTCCCCACAAATTGTAAATACAAAGAAACAAACCTGTAACAATGGCAGTTAAAGCATGAGCATCAATTCCTTTTGTAACATATTCAGCTGTGTTTCTAGCTGAGAACCCAGATTTTCCTTTTAATGCAAGCAACCAAGTCATCTTTAGTTTACACTTTTTCTTTAGAGTGACACAACAATTGCTCAAAGTTGTGCCATTTTATGCCCAATCATTTAAAGTTTTTTTTAATCATATAGACATAACTCAAAGAACCTGGATGACCTTTGAACTTGTGTAAGTATATTATGGGCAAATTTGTAAATACAAAAGAACGGCTGAAAAAAGGAGACAATTAATTTTGCAACAATTAATAACGTGTACCTAGTCATCCACTCATCCCAAGATGATATAGTTGTAATTTCTAGTCTTTCTAGTCTTAATATAGACAATAAGATATATATTGGTTATAACTAGTTTTACTATTGTTTTTTAGTTTCTATCGGTTTCAATTATTCAATTGACTATTAGTGGTTCTAACTTTTTCATTTTGGCAACCAATAGTTCGTCGTTAATTTTTTTAACGCCGTTAAGTTTTTTTTCAAATTCAAAACCGATGTTTTTGGCCTTTTGATCGGAATGATAATACGAGTCGATTGATGTAAACGTTTGCTTGAAACAGCTATTTGAACGATAAAATTTTAACATTCAGTTGAAGCACTGTTAGGTTTAAACACCCAATTGAAGCACCGTTTCGTTGTTTAGAGCGTTGTTTTAAGGTAATTTTTTCATCAATCGACTTGAATTATCCTTCCAATCAAAAAGCTTAAAACATCGGTCTTGAATTTGGAAAAATTTAAAGATGGACTGTTGGCTACCAAAGCGATAAAAGTTGGGACCGTTGACAGTCAATTTAATAGTTGGGACAGGTAGAAGCCAACAGGTAATAGTTAAGACTAATGGAAACCAATATACCAGACAATAATGGAGGAAATTAGGTAAAAGTGACCAACCACCAGCAATGAACAACGAGTTAATTCATACAACGAATTATTTCATGCAACTTTGGTTGTGAAGAGGCCCTACCGGTTGATTGTTTCGTATGTCTTGCTCTTATAGCGTGAGTGTTACAGACCAGTCAGAGAGTTCAATAAACTCGTTTTTTAATAATGTATAACTTGTCATCTTTTTATACTAGAATATATATCAGTTATATAAAACAACAAACTATTTAATTATGAAAATAAAAAAATGACCAAATTAACTTTCTAGTTAAATTGAATGAATGGTTTGGGCTATAATTACTTGTAAAGAATTAAGATTATTAGTTATGCAAACTATGAGAACCTTTAAACAATCTATGTTCTATTTTTGGATAAAAAATAAGGAAAAATGTTGTTATGCCATTGTTCGATTAGTTCACTAGCTTTTTACTGGTTTTTATAATAAATAGATGGCCGTTGTACGTAATAAAAACTTGTTGCATACAAAGAGGGTGAAAAGATGAATCGACCAAAATGCCCTTCAACAACCATGGCGTCATGAATGATGTAAGAGAGATAATATTGTAGAAAAAACGTTTAAATTTCCAAAAATGAGTAGTTTTAAGTCAATTTTTGTGGGTGCCAAAAGAACCTAACCTTTTTTATTAGTAACGAATAAAGATGTACGGACTTTCGACCTTTTTTATTGTAAGTTTAAGAGGTGGATAAATCGGTTATTCTTCAAAATCGGTTACGGATATAATAGGTTTCTGAAAAACCTTATAAGAATCAGTCTTTTTGATACAAAAGCCATACCCTATATACAGGTTTCGGTTTTTTATGTGTACGTCTAGTGCGTTGATTGGTTCATTTCTGGTTAACCGGTTACTTAATAATCTATATATTTTTTTATTTTTTCGGTTATTTATTTAACCGGTTAGTTTTGGTTAATTAATACTTTATTACTTTTTCAGTTTTTCCACTGGTTAAGCGGTGAATCGATTAAAATTCGGTAAAATTAACCGGTTATGCATAAAAAAAATCCCTAACCGTTTACGTAACTACGGTTAAAAAACCTTAACCGTTTATTCCTCAATCCGTTATGGCTTCGGTTATTTAACCTGTTATTTTGTGCACCTATGTTAACCAAACAACTATTCATAATCATACGTAGGGCTGAGAATTTCTGACCCGACCTGAAAACACGACCTGAACCTAACCCGAAAATAGTGGGTTTGGGTTTACAATGAATGGGTGTGGGTCAGTTTCGGGTTGAACCCACTGACCTGTTTTGGTTCTGGTTAACCCATCGGGTTCACGGGTTGACCTGATTTCTTATATAAATATAAAATTTAGGGTATATTGTATCAATATACATGTAGTTTAGGGTGTTTTACGTTAAAACTATAACCATATCGAATGTCGGTTGTGTGTACATTTGGGTGGAAATTCCCGATTCTCCATAAGCCCGCTCTCATTTAAAGAATGCATTTCTTGGTAATTTTGAATTTTTAATTGTTGGAAAATGTATTTTATGATAATTCAGGTCAAAAGGGTCGGGTTCGGGTCAACCTGCTAAAAATCAAGTCGGGTTCGGGTTTAAGTGATGTTTAAATTTTCAGGTTCGGGTCAGGTTTGGGTTTGCATAAATTTTTAAGGTTCGTGTCGGGTTTGACCCACCAACCTGATAACCTGACCCATTGAGCACCCCTAATTATTCATACGGTTGGATGTAGGGGTTCGCAAATCTCTTAGTTATTTCAGATTTTCGGTTATTGAGAAGAAGTGGTTATTTTTAATAACAAGGTTTAAAAAAAACGGTTATTCACTTTAACCGGTTCGGTTAATTAATCTTTTTTCTAATATGTTATTAATTTTGTGGTTTTTTTCTCGTTCAACCCTTTGTTCGGTTAAAAAAACCGGCTAATCGGTTATTTCTAAGTCTGTTAATAACCGGTTACGATTTTCAATCATGTTCCGCACCTTTAGAACTTGGATGAATAACATGTCCAAAGCCGAACACCAGGCTCTAAACCTCTAGTGTCTCACAATCAAATAGTGAGGTTTAAATTCTACAACAAACAGGTTGTTATAAACTAGTGTGTTATGTTTTCGTAGATGTGGAGCTAAAATTCATTCAAACATGGGAAAAATTAGCATGTCATAACGGTATATTTAGAATTTCATATGAAAATTAATAAATTATATGTACCCAAATTCGTTGCCCAAAGGCCCATTATCGTAAACCTCTGACTCACCTGAAGCATATTGTCAAAAGTGATACTTGAACTCATGACCTTTATATTGTAAGGCACTGGGATGCATCCTCTAAAACCAGTTGATTTGAGACTGGTTGACAAAGTAATTACCATTTTTATCCCTACGATACAATAGTTAATTCACATAACTCTTTTTTAACATTTGAATTTAAGATCTGCTCTTGAAAGGAATGG
Source organism: Tagetes erecta (assembly GCA_030867185.1). NCBI lineage: Eukaryota > Viridiplantae > Streptophyta > Magnoliopsida > Asterales > Asteraceae > Tagetes > Tagetes erecta. The sequence goes on along the minus strand of CM061492.1, from coordinate 18,217,511 downwards.
CTCTGATGACTATTTGATGGTAAATAGCAGCAAGTGCAGCTCCAATGAAGGGACCAACCCAGAAAATCCACTGCAAATATTAGCAAAAAAAAGGTATATTGATTTTCATTGGTCCCAACTATCACATGTTGTCTTCTTCCGGTCCCAACTATTGAATTGGCTGTCAACGGTCCCAACTTTTATCACCTTGGTAACCATTGGTCCCGTCGTTAAATTTTTTTAACACCGTTAAGTTTTTTCCAAATTCAATACCGATGTTATAAGCCTTTTGATCGGAATGATAATATAAGTCGATTGATGGAAAAGTTACCTCAAAACGGCGCTTCGAACAACGAAATAGTGCTTCAATCGGGTGTTTAAACCTAACGGTGCTTCAATCGGATGTAAAAATTTTATCATTCAGATAGCCTTTTCGAGAAAACCTTTACATCAATCGACACGTATTATCCTTCCAATCAAAAGGTCTAAAACATCGGTCTTGAATTTAGAAAAAACTTAACCGCGTTAAAAAAATTTAACGACGGGACCAGTGGTTACCAAAGTGATAAAAGTTGAGACCGTTGACAACCAATTTAAAAGTTGGGACCGGTAGAAGACAAAAGGTGATAGTTGGGACCAATGAAAACCAATATACCGCGAAAAAAACACGTACCCTTTTAGCACATTCATCTTAATGTACATTTTTTAATTCAAAAAGTAATCTTGATATGTTGTTATTATTACAATGTGGTTTGAAACGATTGACTTACGTGGTCGTTCCAAGCATGGTCCTTGTTGTAGATGATTGCAGCTCAAAGACTTCTTGCGGGGTTGATGCCTGTTCCGGTGATGGGGATTGTAGCTAAGTGAACCAAGAACACTGCAAAGCGTTGACAACCAATTCAATAGTTAGGACCGGTAGAAGACAAGAGATGATAGTTGGGACCAATGAAAACCAATATAACAACTCTAAATCAAACGGTTGTGGCCTTGTGGGTTGAGACGTAAGATGAAATATGTGAATAACAAGTTGCCGTTAAAAAAAATAATTAAGTTTTTAGTGAATACACGATACTTTTTAAAGTTGCATTCCTATGTGTTGTAAATAGCCTAATTGTTGTAAATCAAATGGTATGGGCAGGGGCGGACCCACCTTAGTGGGGTGGGGGGCGTCCGCTCCCCCTGCGAAATTTTTTTTTTTTTGTTTTTATATGTTAAATTCTCGATCGACCCCCATAAATTTTAAGTCTCGACCCCCATCCAGTCTTGAAAACTTAGTAATTGATTCCCAGTTCACAACCCATTTGAGACACATAATATTTAACCATGTATTGGGCTAAATTATTGTTAGAAGAATAGTAATATTTATTTATATTGTCATGTATTGTCAAGCATTGAGGTATTATAACCTCAAGTGTTTCACCATTGCACAAAACCATCAACATTGGTGATGATTCGGATGGTCATAAGTATAAGAAAGGAATACATAAATAAATTAACTATTTTAGCTAAGTAATCAAGTGAAAAGTGAGAAATGATGGAAAATTTAGTTGTAAACTAATGTTCTCAACATCACCATTTTTATACCATAACACAAGTCCTCCAACATAGTCTTGTTTGGAAACATGGTTTGGTTTCATTCACTTTTTATTTGTATATTAACTAATGACTTAAGAAAGATGTAGAATGTAGACATATGAGGTTGATGAAACAAAATAAAAAATTTATTTTATAAGGTTTAAGAAAAACAATCTTAACTTGAACCTCAAATTGGTGGTTTACCAAACTTTATTTACCTATGTAAATATATGGTAAATTCCTAGAGGATGTTTCAAGTATTTAGGAAGAAAAATAATGCCAAAAATTTATGAAAAAAGAAAAAGATGAAAGAAAGAAAAAAAAACTTACAAGTTGGTATTAAAAATGTGTTGCAAAAATATGTAGTTCTTAGATAGATTTAGAGAGGTTGAGAAAAAAATTTAGAGTGATAAAGGTGATTAGAGAGAGTTTGAGAAAAACTTTAGAATGATAAAGATGATTAGAAAGATTTTGGTTAGTATTTATAGATAGAAATTAGGGTTTGACATTAAAGAAGTTAGTTAAGTGGAGGGAAATTAAAAATTTTCAATTTTAAATATAAGTGGAGGGAAAATAAAAAAATTCAATTTTAACCCCTTAAATTTAGTTTTTTGTCATTTTTTATTTAAACCCGACCCGGTTTAACCCGAACCGAGTCGAACCGGATTGAAAAAAAGTTATATATCGATGTTTACAAGAAAAAAATTTCTACCAAGTTTTCGACCCCCATGAAAAAAATTCCTGGGTACGCCACTGGGTATGGGTTGAGACATAAGACATAATGTATCTACCGGTACATTAATGACAAAAGTTTCATCATATTGATATTTTTTCTCTCATTCTTAATTAAATAATACTATTTATACGTTAAGTTACATTTTCTTTTTCATCTATTCACTATCACTTTAAATAAATATTTAAAAATTATACAGATAAATAATATGTTTTTTAAAT